>CP136067.1:41119641-42548541 GCA_032622095.1 Siphonodentalium dalli
TACATCTAATTAAGAGATTTGCCACCAACTTCGATCAAAATTGACCACTTTATTATGCCTTTATAGACAAATGAGCTGAAACTTTTAAAAAAATTAGATACCATAGCTTTTATCTGCACATTGGCATAAGAGACATCAGAAAATAATATAGCCATATTAATAGCTAAGTACTCCAAAGGCATGGGATGGAATTGATGAATATGGCTCAACAAAAATTTAGCAGTACATGACAATATATTGGATCGATTTAAACCAAATTTGGTATGCTGACTTGGTGTACCCTTGGCGGAGTTATATTAGTGTTAGTTTTAAAAAATTTATTATCTTTAAAAAAAAAAAAATTGTTAATTATTTAAAAAAAAAAAATTCATTATTTGTTATTTATTTTATTTTTTTTATTTTTTTGGTTTTGTTAGATTGAGCGAGAAAAAACAGGGACCATTTATTCAGCAGCGTAGAGGACCGTGGTCCCTCTACAAAGGGCGTACGGCGCCTTTTTGCGCTTTGCGCACATTTTGATCTTTTAAAAATTTTGATTTAGTTAAATAACAAACACATTTTTTCAATTGCCTTTTATATTGAACTCATTGCTCAATTAAAAAAAGTAAGTTTTTGGACATTTTCAAAATTTGGAAAAACTAACGCCGTTATAAAATCCACCGGAGTATCCAGAGTCACCACACCAAAGTTTGTTGAAATCTGCCCAGGGGCCTGTGGTGGGGGGGGGGTCGTGAATCGGCATACCGATAGCCAAACAGTCCTATTCTTTTGATATAAATCTATATAGATAATATACCCCATCTTCTGTTTTATCTGTATTTTATTCACGAAATATCTACAGTAATGCTCTAATTAATCGATCCCTTAACCACAGCATAATTTTGGGTAACTTTTCAGGATTTAGTCGGAAATATGGCTTGTTGCCATTCATTGGAAAGCTCTCGCCTTAGTCGGAAATATGGCTTGTTGTCATTCATCGGAAAGCTCTCGTCGAGAGCTTTCCGATGAATGGCAACAAGCCATATTTCCGACTAAATCCTGAAAAGTTACCCATAATTCTGCTGTGGTTAAGAGGTCGATTAATTAGAGCATTACTGTATATGTAGTCTTGAAATCGGGATTTATAACTCTATGTTCTAGTTGTAATTGAGGACCAGAAGAGATATGCCATATTTAAATTGTATGTTAAAGATGTATTATCTGAACTAACGCCCTAAATTACTATTTCTTTGGCTTCGGGTATAAAATATATTTGATTCGAGTCGAGGAACCCACCTATCAAAGCTCAGAGTGGTCAGATATCGATTTTTGAAGTTTGTTATTTCTTGAGATGTGCAATTATTTGTAGCCCAGAAAACGTCGTCAAACGGACGGATTCGGACAAAATTGCGGATGAAGATGGATAACTCTAAAATCAAGTGTTAATACGGCTAAAGTTCGTGATACTCAAGTGATAATACGGCCATATATCGTTGAACAAAATGTTGGGAAATTTGATACCATAGTTGACAGTGGTTAGCGTTATCGATCTGATAACTAAAGCGTATTTTGAAGAAATGTTGTTGTTGTATCTTGATTATATGGGGACCGTCTGATCGGATTGAGTGCCTTTAACACCATTATGCTTGAATATACCAATATTTAAAGGGCCAATCATATTTAGGCTTACCCCACCGGGTTTGACAGTATTCAACTCACCTCCTATATGCGCCGACGTGCAACCAAAAAACGAATGTTTGTTAAGTCCACTAGAGCCCTTCGCCATTATTTTCGCGGCGAAGTCGTCAGCCTTCTCCTTGGAAACAAGCGAATTTGCCAGTGTTGACCGTTGGCCAATAGGATCGTTCACCCATTGCTCATAATCCCAGAAAGTTCTGTAATTAGCTATCGTCCCTGTTTCGGCCAATATAGGAGTCCGTCCTTCTTTACCGTCCATCCATTTTGAAAACTCGTCAAGATAAGAGCTTGTCGTGGTATTTGCTGAGCCCCAATGCAGCATATAGAAAGTCAGGAATCCTTTTATCGTACCTGTTGAAACGTACATCAATATCAATATATTTACAGGTACCCAAAGTTGCCGTCGATCTACAAAATGGTACGATAGCCACACCCGACAAGTATAAAATGTGGTCACAACCCTATAATTGTACATTGTGAGGTCACAAGTTTTAGCCGTCACGAGTATAACATACAACTGCAGAGTTCGTGGAAATCATCAACCGTATAAAAGGCGGTCAGATATTTTGTTAATTTTTTTTATTGAAACCGGGGGGGGGGGAGGGTCGGAAAAAACTTTCAGGCACGTATGGCATTTTTTCCCTTTCGATCATTCTTTGTACCCACCCACCCCCACCGCCAATTTTTTTTTCCATTTTCGGCAGTTTTTCCGACCATTTTTTGACACCCACCCCCCCCCCCCCTTTTAACACTAAAACAGAGATTTGCGGGGGGAAATTCACTGTAAACAGCTGTATATGAATTTCTGTGCATACTATTTATCATGGATGTTAACATGGACATGTAAATAGGAATGAGTCATTTTGAGGTCATTCGGCCAAAAAAACATGGTTGCCAGCGGCCATCTTGGATTTCAAAATTTGCAACAAAATACAGCACGATAACTGCCTGCAGTCAGTTTACCAGTTAGAATTACATTATTTCTCTCATTCAAAGTGGTTTTGAAGCCCAACTCATTGCCAAAACACTAAACAAACAAGCAGGAAATTTTTGTTTTAGTTGCGGAAAAAATGCTTGTTGGTGGCTTTGACCACCCACCCACCCCGGCATACGTGCCGGAATTCCCCCCCCCCCCCTGTTGAAACATTTATAAACAGTTATAATTTACTGGGGTTTTTTTTGTTGTAATAAAATTTAAATAGGATAAAATGATATTTTCTAAGAATTGTGGGTAACGGAATTGTTGAGGAAAAACCACAAGTGAAAACAAGATCATGCAACACCCCAAGCGTCAACTCCGGCTTCGTCGTAATTGAAACTTGCGGGGGGGGGGGCGCCTTCGGTACATGTGTTGCCTAAAACAATTATAAAGTGGATGATGACATTGGAATTATAAAGTTGTATAATGACATTGGAATATGATGTGATAATGATATGAAATTTTGAGTCCATATTTTAATTTTTATGGATATTAATCAGAATTAACACGTCACCTCGTTTCCGGATAGTCGCGCGTTATTCAGTTTCCGACAAAAATCAAAAGAGTTTTATTAGGTGCATGTATTTTTGAGCTCAAACCGCCATGTGGCTTTGCTATTATTTGCTGCACAGCAAGAGTTAATCACATTTAGGAACACATATACAATCCCAGCATATTTGTGAGATGTTCTCATTATCATTTCTGCATGCATATATTGTATTGCTTATACGTGTATATAGGATCGTATATAATTTAAATATGTTAAGGAATATATTTGTTGAAAATATCCTGGAATTAATACTATAATATGTAATCACATATATGCTTTGCACTATAAGTGCCATGTAGAAAAGTAAAGGCGATAAAAATTAGGTCTGACATTAATTGCGGGTCGCTGTGTTGAGAGACTAGTTATACTCGAAAATTAGCGTATAATTAATGATATAATTCGAATCCGTAATTCATAATTGACTATGAAATTTTTTGGGGAAAAATCTCTGTTTCCTAACGTAATTACACAGTTTAAAAGCTTCACTTTTGGGTGAGAGATATGCAATGGTGGCCCTGAATTTGATACAAATTTGTATACTCGCCAATTTTAATAAATTTTATATATATTCATCTCTATAATGAGTCTAAGTGTGTGGTTTAATGATGTCAAAATTGCATGCGCCGCTTTAATCCGCAATAGGGACGGGAGGGTCACCAAAAACTTATAAAAATATGTTTAGTACCAATTACCATCAAACTCATACACGTTCTTCTCAAATGATACAATGAATCAAATATTTGAGAATATCTGTCTGTGTTCTATGTATGACTTTAAGGGCACAAACGAAATGACACCAAGGCGGTCTAACAGGGGTAACTTTTTACAAGTAAGATAATGGTGCGGGTTAAAATTTTCTAAGGTGACGTTGTTGGTGTCAGGGGAGGGGCTATTTTTAGCACAGCTTTCGACCAAATTGATATATTATTCTTCTCCGTGATAAGAGGAATATAAACGAGTGATTTAAAGACGCGAAATTGGTGCCGTTTGTGTGAGGTGAGAGGTGTGTGTGTGTGGGGGGGGGGGTAATAAATATGATAAGAATTTGTTTACTTGCCGATTACCAACAAACTTATATATCATCTCCATTATATAATGCATGCATGAGTCTAATAGACGTGGTTTAAATATGACAAAAGTGGCGCGGTTCAAGTCATGCATGAGGGGAGTTGCACCAAAGTTGATACAAATATATTTAGCACTGATTCCACCAAATTCATGCACGTTCTTCTCTAATGATATGATGAATTACATCACATTTGGGCTCGTTTTGGGTCATAGATGGCGAGAGGAGATTCACTAGCATTTATAAGATTGTTCAATTCGCCGATATCCAACAAAGTTATATATAGTCATCTCCTAGGCCATCTCCATGTCGCTCTAAGGAGTTTTGGCATTCCAATTTCACAATCCCGACAAAGGTGACCGAATTAAGTCACTTGAACAATTATATCTTCTCAACTGTCATATATATATATGGGGATGGAAATCAAGGCATTCCTATAATGATCGGGCAACGCAGATACATAGAAGAAAGCATTAAAGGTATATTTATATCAATCTATATATTTAAGAGATACATATATTCATTCAAACTGATAGCACATTAGAATGGTTCATGTATATATTATAACACGACTGAGTCTGTCGCATTGAATATAGTTTCCACAAAATAGTTACAATTGCCAAGAGATATGGAAATGTAGAGCAGGCCTGTTCAAAAATAGTGGTCACAGTGTGCAGTCAAATATGGTTACTTCTGAGATAAAGGAAAACGCAGTCCGTAGTGTCAGCGTGAATAAATTCCCCATTGCTCAAATTGATCACGATTCCATAAACTGAGTATTTCTCGTACGATAATTTCACGCGCCGTTAACAATACCACATACGTCCACTTTGACATAATTCAAGTATGATATTGTGATATTTCTCACTATTTGCATATCGTATTTTTAGTGGGCAAATTATTTCATTGAGCAAATGTATCCGCTATATAAACCAGACTTTCCAATACATGTCGAAGTATAATCCCGTGTACAATGCACAGACCATTCATAACAAACACCATTGCCAAATATATCCACATGGTTTAATATTGCGGCATTAATTACAGTCCTATTCAATTCAACCGTGTATATAGTTACGCTAATCACGCAAATCGAGTTCAGTCATGCCAGTAGCATTGTTTGTAACTTGGAAACTCTCAAATACACATGGATAAAAAGCTACGGTAATTTTGGGTAGGGACAAAAAAAGGAATTCGAATTTGGAAGTTGTTGCTGTCGGACAAGTTTACCCGTCGGGCTGCATGTTATGCGGTCCGGCGCGGGGTCTCCATTTACATTATGCTAGACGGATGATGTATATATATATATATATATTGTTGCTGCTGTTAAATCTGTGATCCATGTACAAATTAAAATGACTTATTCCTCAAGATGTGTACACTTCTTACAACCCGGAAGATCTACAAAGAAAATCTTCTGCTAGACACGGAACACGCTCTACTCAACAGTCTCTGTTTCATTATTATACATATCCGCAAACCAGAGCTTATTCCCCTTCAAACGAGGCTCTACTAAATTTCTACTAGACTCGAAATACCGACTTCCTAAAGTAGCACATGAATTTTTCAGGATCCTCCAATATTGACATCTGACAAGAGTATATCTGCCCGATACAGAGGATTTCTTTCATTTTTTTTAGAAAAGACTCATCCCTTAACATAAACAACTCAAAATCTCGCTGTGTCGGGCACATGTAGCTGCTATACGTGCATAACATCAATTCTGTTAAACTGAAAATGATTAGCCAGTATATAGCACCAGAACAGAGGGGCACTTGGACATATCTTTAAAACATATATATCTTCATGAAGATATGATAAACTAGATTGATTGATTGATTGATTGATTGATACATCTCTATGTAAAAGACAATTGTCGTATTTTATGTTTCGAACTAATGTGTTTATTATGTTCATGTTCATGCTATGACGTCTGAAGTATACGCAGTTGTAAATAAATAAATACCTCTTTATTGGTGGGACGGATTAAACGCGATAAACAAAATGACAATCGCTCCGATCTGACAATGTGAGTCACTACTTATATTCCATGTGTAAGAATCATGTTTTGTGGTGCCATTTGGATATACAATTTATGAGAATACGTGTAACACTTTGAGAGCAAGAGTATTCTCTATTCCCACCAAATATCCACAGAGGGTTTCACATCACTTTAACCTGGACAACACCGGGTAACCCTGCTAGTATATATATATTCGCCAAAAGCATGTTGTTTGGTTTATCATCAGTGAGCCACGAAGTTTCCAGTACATTTCCGAAAAACTTCGGCAATTGTCGCGCAACTTCCACATTTATAAACAACAACCATGTTTTCGCGCAACATCACAATAGAGGACTTAAACCTTCGCTAATCTGGTTCGAGGCGCAAATTTCGCTCTAAATATACGATTTCTCATTCACATGCAGGATTTAGCGTTTATGTCATGCACGTATAGTGACAAAATGTATAATAAACAGGAACAAAATTATATAAGACAAACACGCCATATGCTTATAGCGCGCATGGAAAACTTATTTAGACCACACAACTTACGAGTTACAACCATAATATCATCGTAAATTCCTTATTATGCGCGTGACGTAATTATAGCATCTTGGGAGAAAATACTTACTATATAAATGAAAGTTGATCTCTTTGCAAAAACAGTTCTATTATGTACACGTGTTCTTTCTGATCGTTACCAAATCAAGCATTAAGGTACATTAGCTGTATTTTATATATTTGATCTCCGCCTTCCACAGCGCCCCCTACAGTGGAACATCTTCGTCGGACTACGGCAGGTTCCGAGTGTTTGTTTATATTTTACGTGTATTTAAATAGCATAGCGTACGAATTTGACAATAAATAATATTTACGAGTTTTGTTTATGATTGGTATAACAACAACCGAAATTTGCCTTTGTTTTACTATTCTTTTTCTTTATGGCGGTTTAGCGGATGTGACTATTTTAACAACAATACCGCACTGCAAAGGCAACCCGTATCTTTAAATATAGTTTTATTATGATACCGATACTATATATTACTTATAATTACATCACAGTGAAAAGAATCAACATGAAGATTTATTTTATTTGGAAATATCGCCAGAATTATCTTATTTAATTACATTAGCATTTTAGAAACCAATGTCAAAATACCATAGAAAACATGAAGTAGATGTAATTATATGGTTTCAGCTGATATTGAATTCAAGACAAAATCGTTTATTTCTTCTTTAGACAAAATTAAACTAGAGGTGCGAATGTCACAATGGGACTAAGGATACCCCAGTGTTTTTTTTTTAAACTAAGATGTTTCACATGTCAGTAAACATTAAGTTAAAATAATAAAATAACAGATTTCTATTCATGTGCACACTTATTAACTAAACCCCATCTTCACCGCAAATAATTGGTAAAACAATATTACTGAGAAAAAAGAAATTAGTCTTATTCAAGAAGGCCAATAACTGTAAAAATAACCCTGATCGACATTAAAGTCGCAGGTGCACAAGTTCACATGGTGGTTGACGTCTGTGCCAAGTTTCACGGAAAATGATAAAAAAAAAACGGCTGAGAAAAAAATCCGGAAAAATTTGTGTCCACGGACGGACGACGGACGAACATCTCCATAGTAGGGACATTACCTTCGCCATACGGTGTATCCTTTGTCTGGTAACTGACAATGTATCCTCCCCACTCATTAGGTAAGTTAGGAAGCACATTCTCTGTATAATGCTTCATTGCCAGTTGTCCGACCGTCGAAATGTCGCCACTCCCCTTGGCGTGGTATTCTATGGCGAAAGTTCTGACAAATTTGAGGAACCCATTCGGAGGCTCGTGGAGTTTGAACGTGAATTTTGTTGCAACTCCATACGTCCCTCCTCCCCCGCCTCGCAGCGCCCAGAAGAGATCAGTATTCTGGTTTTCATTAGCGACGATGATTTGGCCATCCACTGTAACAATACTGACTTCCAGAAGGTTATCCACGGCCAGCCCTAGCATTCTGGTGTATGGGCTGTGACCACCACCCATCGTGTACCCACTCACGGATACAGTAAGTGCGCTCCCCCCAACCACCAGCCGCCCGACATCATGGACCTGTAGATTAGAAGAAAACCATTGTCAGAAATGGTAACGCGCTCAAGATAATATATTATATACCCATGATTGTAATTATAGAATCTTTTTCTTTTCTGTTATTTATAATTGCCATAGCTTATCACAAACCAAAAATCAACATTATTGACATAATGTAAACGCCAATAAATGAAATTGATATTTTCAACTATACACCTTTTACCGGCCTCGGCTTCGGGGTCGCACTACAGCTCGAGCTTGGGGTCGCACTTCAACGTTTAATATGTCCCAATAATTAACATTCTATAAAAAAAGAACCCCCAGCGCTATGGCAGCGCCCAGGCGAAAACATAATTTTTACATTAGTATACACGCGGTGCGCGTAATAAAGCAGGCGATGGCATTAACAAGAACAAAAACATGGTCAGAAATGGTAACGCCTTTAAGATCATATTATTACCCATATATAAAATATAAATATACAGGTCAGGGTATTCTGACAAAACTCAGAACTCGGTCAGATACAAAGTTTGTCAGGCTGAAAAGTATCATTCGAGATCACTGAATAAAGTTCCGAATGCAAAATGCCGACCCTCCCCCCCCCCCCGAATAACACATTTGTCGAGGTATGTTGTCGTGGGTGCATGCAGTACGCCGTCAAAATCACATGTACATAAACAACGCACATAAAAGATAAAAAAAAAAAAAAGTGTACATATGCAATGCAACCTTAACCATTACATCTTAACCTCACATTTTACTGTCTCACAACTAAGACTAGGTTTTATATTTATTATAACCCACACGTGGGGTGCTCCTCATAAACAAAGGACGGATGTCCAATACAACAACAACGTCCGATCGGGCGCGGACAGTAATTGCTGACCTGAGTGTGTGTACACTCTTCGGTGTGTATACGTTAAAGAACGCTGCTTGAGCCACCACAGGGTTATACAGGTACTCGGGCGTGGTAGCACATGGACCAGTGCGTTCATAACCAGAATTGGTTCCTGCACTGAAATATCTACAGAAATAGATATACGGTATATATATCATGTACGCAACGTCAGACATTGTTGATAAAACCTTTCTTGATATCGAAGTTGTTTCCGTTACCTGTTTACCGTCGTTCCGCTTTCTTGAATTGTCGTTATATTTGGCGTATGTGGATAAAACAGTTTGTTGTATATTTACGGAAATTAAATTAATCTTCTACAAATGATACCCGATGTATCAGGGGGGGGGGTGAAAAAAAAAATCCGGCACGTATGCCGGGGTGGGTGGGTGGTCAAAGCCACCAACAAGCAATTTTTTCCGCAACTAAAAAAAAAATCCTGCTTGTTTTTGAGTGTTTTGGCAATGAGTTGGGCTTCAAACCCACTTTGAATGAGAGAAATAATGTAATTATAACTGTAAACTGACTGCAGGCAGTTATCGTGTTTTATTTTGTTGCAAATTTTGAAATCCAAGATGGCCGCTGACTCATTCCTATTTACATGTCCATGTTAACATCCATGATAAATAGTATGCACAGAAATTCATATACAGCTGTTTACAGTGAATTTCCCCCCGCAAATCTCTGTTTTAGTGTTAAAAGGGGGGGTGGGTGTCAAAAAATGGTCGGAAAAAACTGCCGAAAACGGAAAAAAATTTGGCGGTGGGGGTGGGTGGGTACAAAAAATAATCGAAAGGGAAAAAATGCCATACGTGCCTGAATTTTTTTTCCGATCCCCCCCTGGATGTATTGGTTATATTCATACTCTTGGAAAATATCCACATGTTATATTTTCGGAATAGGATATTACTCTTCGTCTACTACAATTTCCTAACATAACTCGCAGCGTATGGAATCCATAATGTGTTGTTCTGCCAGATATCCCCATAGCTCCGATCACAGACCAAAAACACCTTCACAGAGTATACCATAGAGGGCGTAAACCGACGCCGGCAACGGCGAAGACAACAATAACAACAACAACAATAACAACAACAAACAGCCTTTCGACATCATGGGCCTGCAGAGTATGGAGCGCGCTATCATATCAACACGACATCGACGAAAACAAAAACAAAAAAACAACAACAACAAAAAACAGCCGTTCGACATCGTGGGCCTGCAGATTATGGAGCGTTCTATCATATCAACAAGACATCGACTGTGACGACGATAACAACAACAACAACAGCAACAACAACAACAACGCCATATAATCGAGTTATCCCTCTTGTATTGGTTTTCTAGTTTTTCTATTTTCGTTTCACCTGATTGGTGAAGTTATTCTCTATTATATATTAAACGTGATATAATTACCATCGGCTCGTACTATTAATCGGGGATCTGGCGACCAGACAAAGGTGAAACATTTGCTTCATGACGTGGTGGCAGCGGTAGTTTATTTACCTATGATAATCGACGGATAGGTTTTTCGACAACGTTCGGGGCTATAAGATCCAAATTACATTCGACCTTCGCCTAATTTCGTGTACGTTATCCCATAATACTCAATAGTGACTTTCCCCGGGTGCTATTTACACGAACAATTTCGCCATGTCTCGGGCACCGAAGCAATGGAAACTCAAAGAGGACGAAACGTTTTCGTCTTATACTGCATGGCAGAATAGTTCCGGATTTTCAGTGGAAGAAATCTTCAGATGTCACTGCCCACATAGGTGTCAAGAGTTAGACTGTAATGTGCTTGCGGGGATGCCATGTATGAAAGATAATCAAATAGTACTTGATATTCCTAATGATGCCATTATTATTACCAAGTTTTGAAATATGCTAACAAAACCTTTTCACCATCAAGTGCTAGTGTTCGTCGATGTTCAACTTACCTTTTAACCCTTTACCCAACAGAACGGCCCTGTGCCAATGCATTCTCTTATATATGCGAGTCGACCATAGGTCGCCTCGCATATATAAGAGAATGCATTGGCTTAACAGATTAAAAATTATAAAATTGTTAAAGAATGTAAGAAAAAATGGTAAAAAGTGTTAAAAATTATTTTTTTTAGGCCAATGCATACTCTTATACATGCGAGGCGACCTATGGTCGACTCGCATATATAAGAGAATGCATTGGCACAGGGCATAACTGTAACCATCACAATGTGGCCAATAAGCCGGTTCCAATGATATCCATATTTGTATGGTTTTATTGAGACAGACCCAAGATAATTTAGGCTGTTGCAGCTTTATTTGGCCGTTTTTGGCCGGCTTGTTGGGTAAAGGGTTAAGAGCACCCAAGAAATGTGTTATTTTACCTGGGGAAGTTTTAGAATTACTTTGCCCACTGTGTGTGCCTGGTGATGAAGAGTTGTTATTGAACCTCGATGTGACACTCCTACAATGAACTGGCCTCCGCCATCAACTACAAAATATGTTGCTGGAAACATTCGCATTGCAAACACTTCAACTTCGCCCATTGTAATTCAGAAACACCAACATGTTGCGCAGGTCAGAGAACTACATGTGATGTATCATTATACTCATTTACTGGTACTATACCTACATACACACATTCATCCTCCACATACCGTATCAACACAAGTGTCTATACTCCAACAGAAGTACTTTCAGATATTTCAGTCGACCCCGACAATCAACTAACACCTATTGAACGGCAACTATTTTCAGTTGTTCATCAGAAATATTCTGATGTCTTCAATCCATCAATTGGTAAATAAAATGATGTATCTGGTAAGATACTTGCATACATAAATATGGGGCTGTCTTACCTCCTGCACACAAGGGTCGCTTTCCGCTGTATAAAAGTAATGATATGGTCTGTCTTCAGGATAAAATGGGTGAGTTGGAAGCACTGGGTGTGCTAGCTAAGCCAGAGGATGTTTCTCTTCTAGTTTCCTAGTTAAGAAACAGGAGGTGGGCACCGCCTTGTCACAGCATTCAATAACATTGCAAGCTACACTAAACCAATATCAACCAAAGTTATACACACAGACGATGTCGCAAAGAATAAATACATAATAAAACATGACAAAAACATTTTTTTCCAATTGCCTGTTGAAAAATCATCCATGAAATATCTTGGTGTAATGTCCCCATTTAAGGGCACCCGTGTTTATACGAGGGCTGTTCGAGCCAACAATGCGCGTGATCGTTACTCAACTCCCCCGTGCATGCCGCTAACCAGTGCAAAAATGACCTTGTGTGTAAAGTCTGTCGCAATCCTGGACATAAATCGTCTGATCTTAATTGCCCGAAAAGAGTTATCAGTGAAAACAAATTTGGCAGTTATGAGGACTTGTCATTGTTTGTACTACTACTACTACTACTGCTAATAATAATAATAATAATAATAATAATACTAATAATACTAATAATACTAATACTATTACTTCTACCACCACTACTACTACTACTACTACTACTACTACTTCCTTCTACTACCACTACTGCCACTACTAACACCACTACTACTACTACTACTACTACTCTATACTACCACTACTATTACTACTATTACTACTATTACTACTCTATACTACTACTACTACTACTACTACTACTACTACTACTACCACCACAACTACTACTACAACTACTGTTATTACTACTACTACTACTACTACTACTATTACTCCTACTACTAATACTACTACCACTACTACTAGTACTACTATTACTACTACTGTCGATAATGCTCCTGATTCTACTACTGCTACTGTTACTACTACTAATAATAATAATAATAATAATAACATTACTATCACTGCTGCTACTACTAGTATTATTATTATTACTACTATTACTAGTATTACGGCTGGCAAAACACATCATGAAATCTCACCATGCACACTCTTATAATATCATGTTATCTGTTCAGTCTGTATGATACACCACAATTGTAAATCCAACCAAGCCACTGCTGTATGGAACTCATAATAGACCGCCGGACTGCGAACTCATTTCAATTTGTTGACAGCGAACACAAGTCAGACATGCTAATCACTGGACCATGGAGTTCCCCAAAATTAGAGAGAAACTCCTCTCCCGTTCAATCTTACCTTCTTATAAACCAATTTCCACGTTGACCCTGCCTCTGCTGTGACCTCTCCATATGTACTCCGGGCAGTGCTCAAAGCGTTGGCACTTATTTCCGTCATTGTCGATAAGTTTATCAGTATTGAGTCCTGCCCCGCAGACCTCCCTATGAAGTCATGTCCCGACGACTGAATCGTAACTCTGATATTATTTTCTCTGGCGAAATTCATACATTTTTGAACATCGAGTTCCGATTGAACGAATACGATCACAAACGGTACTGATGCGTAGTATGACGATCCCTTCATTTTCCGTGCGTCGTTATAGTTACCTGGAATGAAAGTTAATGCTTAAACAAAGAAGAATAACTCTAAACAGGAAATGTAAACATCACCATGATGGCGAACATTCAAACATATCTCACTGGGATTAGTTCACTGGTCACGGAGATATTTACACTCGGACGACCAAAAGTAAAACAAAAAATCAATATTTCCGGATTAAAAAATAAATAATTCCAGAACAGAAAATGCGAACAAAATGGTCTGATAGTCGTTCGACTGCCGTCTTTATGTTTGACGTCCATACCAAATTTCGTTGAACTCCAACACCATGCCGTGAGTGAGGTATCTGCTCGTACGGACGGACGGACGGATTGGTTTGCATGGTTAATTATAAGTTATCTCCGGCAACAATTCAGTGGGTAAATTGATGTCAATTTTGAACCCCAAGATCCAGGTATCAAATATCCACGAACCCCACAATATTGCCGGAGATAACGTTATAGTCCCCATAGCAATATGTATATGGCATCAAGTATGCACACTGCTAAGAGGGGAGAAGCTTAAGCTATGATACACATGGTTATAAGCGACGCAACACGAACAGGGTCCTTCACATATTGTAAAATACATTTAAAGATGCGCCTCTCAATTACTATTTATTTGGTTTCGGGGGTAAAACATATGTGATTCGAGTCGAGGAACCCACCTATCAAAGCACAGAGTTATGATATATCGATTTTTGAAAATTATTATTTTTTACCATGCGGTCCAGTACATAAAAAGTCGACGAGTCGACGGTCTCGGACCAAATTGCGGATGAAGATGGATAACTCTAAAATCAAGAGGCATTGTGTTGATAATACGGCCAAATTTCGTCGAACAACATATTGATAAATAATACGTTTCGGGCAATTTCATACTATAGTTGGAACGTGTTGGTATTATTGTTGGGAAATTAATCGATTCTGATAACTGAAGCGGCATTTCTAAAAAAAATTGTTGTTGGAATATGATTATATGGGGACCATCGAATCGGTTTGAGTAACTTTAACAGGTCTTAACTAAGCGATATATGATCTGCATTTCATTTTCAATGTTATAAAACTAAAACGCTCATGTGTTCAAATGCGGCGAAGCATGATGCCAACGGTCGTATCTGGAGTAGAGATTTGTGGTATGAGGTTTGAGGGTGCAGTAGAAGGAAGAAAGAACAAGGAAAACGAATGCATGATATGTCCGATACAAACCTGATGCGACTTTGCCTGCAGCTCCGGGTATGCTATTTTCGGATAAATACATCCCTTCCAGACTTTTCAGGAATTCGGCCCATTTTGAATCTTCCGGCCAGCAGTCATCTGAAGGTCCGCAATAACCACGGCAACTTGAAGACGCGGCCGTCGCAGAAAGCGCCAACAAAGCGAGTAAACAGAGAGTCCAGCCTCGCTGCATGATGCTACAAGAGAAACAAATTGAAGATCCAATTATGCATTTATTGTACATGTATATATAATTCGCAAAAATAGTGAGCACAATTGTAACACAATGTATTAGACCCGTTGTCATGGTAGTTGGGATGGACTGACCTCTAAATAGTTGAAATGACCGATGCAGGTCGTGTCTATCACCCTTAGATATTGCTTTAATTAAAGATGTTCCTAAACAATTTCGGAACAAAATGATACACCAGAGGTTACGGTGAAGTAAACCAGGGGGTAACGCCCTCCATTTGATTTCGGACCAAGATTATTAAATACACAATGGACCCTGTTGTGATTTCAAGTTTGAAATTTTCAGTGTGATGTGCAAAATATCAATATTTTTTATTGCGATCCTGGCGCTACTTTAAAAAACACGAAATTTAAATGTAAAAGTCATGCCCGATGATATAATTTTTTTCTAAAAGTTTACACAGAATCCAATGACAGTATTTCATATTATATATTCACATCAGTAGGTTGATAAAGTCTCTGAAAACACGTTTTAAATGTCCCAGTGAATTGTCGATTTTCCTGTACTTTTTTCTGCTTGGCATGAGTCGACCACCATCACTTAGTTGAATGATCATGGCTTCCTGGCATGCTTGCTCTTTCCCGATGAAGTCTATCATCTTGTAGATGTTTGGGTGAGCCGCCTCGTATCTGGCCTTATCTTCTTGGCATGCTGCAATGGTCGCGTGTGCCCTTCTGATTATATCTGCCATCTCGGCCTCTGAGTAGGAGCAGATGCTGTTGTTGTTGTTGGTGCTGCTGGTCGTGGTGGCGATGGATGACTCCGGGCTGAAGTATTCCAGAGTCATCGGGTTGCGGTCATCAGTCTCCATCACGGCATCAGCAGCAGCTGTCTGGGTGGCATCAGTCAGCATTCCAGCGGGGGAGGGGTGGTCTGGGCGTCTCTCAGACCTCTCCCGAGCTGGACTACCGACAGCATCATCGGTGGTGCGCAGGCGAACAACAGTCGTCGCAGCCAAGTGGGAAGAGGCAGCCGGTCGATCAACAGTAACTGTTGCCTTCTTCTTTCTCCGCTCAGCCTTACGAGCTGCGTCCTTGCGTCGACGTGAGTGGTCTTCTTCCTCCTCGTCCCTGCTCCGGTGGTGGTGATATATGATATAACATGAGAACCACAGTTCATAGTGAACAAACTCAGTGATAACATATCAATGTTAAGTCGTGAGTTTGTATATATAACCTCGATAGGGGAAAGGTTGCGACTGAAACAACAATTGGGATTTTTGGGACGCATTAAAAGTTGTAGTGTGACCCCGAGGCCGAGTCCGGTAAAAGATATAGTTGGGAATTTCAATTTCGTTTATTGTCATTTACATTATTATTTCATGCAGCGGGCGTCTCTCGATATGCTTGATTCACATTGGTTGTTTAACATACAATGTGGCCTAATTTTAAACATCATTTTTATTTATGTGTACCGAGGATATATCAGAATGCTATATGAATTGAAGAATGTTCAGAAATGACCCCCCTTCCTGTGACCATATTTTAATTGACCCTCATGTGTGGAGGGGCATATTATAATTAGTCCCCATTGGACCATATTTTAATTGATCCTCATGTGTGGAGGGGCATATTATAATTAGTCCCCATTGGACCATATTTTAATTGACCCTCATGAGACTACATGTATATTTTATTTCACCCCAGTGGGACCGTAGTTCAATCAACACGGATGACACCATATTTTAATTTGTATTAACCTCATAATGGGACCATATATTTATTCTTTAATTAAGTCACGTTACCATATTTTAATTAAGCTCCCATGGGTCCATATTTTTTATTAACCCTAATTGGACGATATATTAATTAACCCGCATAGGACCATATTTTATTTGACCGTGATGTGACCATATTTTAATTTACTCTCATCAGACCATATTTCAATTAACCCTACCTGGGTGTGACCATATTTTAATTTATCATCATGGAACCATACATGTATTTTAATTAATCCTTATGAGAGGTCATATCAGGATTGTATTACTTGATGACATTCTTAGATCAGCATTAGTGTAAACATATTTTTATTTCCAAATCCAACATAACATAATATACAGATGATACAAATATGCAAAAATAGAAGAGATAGTGTATGGAAATGAGGATCAGACAATAAGCCCGAGGGCTTATTAGTCCATGAGCCAGGACCGAGAATGGTACCATTTTGGTGGGCAAATTCTATCAACATATTTCTCAAAACTTATAATCTAAAGTTTCTCTGAGTGCTGGGGCGCACTGTGGCAGTGTAGCTTAGTATGCAAAATTGGTGTTTCCATGGCAACAGAGGGTGTTTTTGGCCAGTATAAAAAATATGCCTATAATGGTCTACAACTAGAAAGTTTAAAGCAGTAACTCTATATTTGCATTGATATGGGGTGAAACCCTTTGTGGACACAGAAATTTTCCGATTCCGATTCTCTGCTGAGGACTCCGATTCTCTACCGAGCGCTCGGTTCTCTGCGAATAACTCGATTCTCTGCCTTATGTAAATTAGTTTATGCCGTCCGCAAACTTTGCTCTGTAGAGAATGTAAATAAAGCTCGGTAGAGAACCAAATTGCCAGGAGTAGTTCCCCCACAGTGCCACTGCACTGACCAATTTCAGTGATTTGGTCTGTCTCAAATCACTGAAAATTGCTGCGATTTTAATTAGAGGAAAATATCAATGATTAGCAGCCGGTTATCTTGTCCCTTTCATATACAAACATAATCCAGACAGTGCTAACAATATTCCAGGTTATTAAGAAGCAAGTCACTAAAACAATCTAAACAAGAGAAGTTTACACGAACAAATCCACGTGGGTCATACACCGGAAGCACAATTATTTCGATTTTTTGTTCGTACTATAAACATCGTACCGTTATAGTTTATGTGACACTTTAAATACAATAAGCTATGAGTTATAAAACGTAGCTTATGTTCTGTAGCTAAATGTCTACTTATAATTATTTATTTTTTTCATTGTCAAGTTGACTACCTCAGGATTAGTCATTATGACTCGTATGACGGTACTGGTATAGTCAACATGACTCCCAACATCCATGACTAACCCAAAGGTAGTCATATTGACCAGTTATTTTCTCAGTGCGACGATTTTTAAAATTTGATAACTACATGTACATTAAAAGTGTACTTTTATATCTGTTTAGGAGCAACATGTGCACAAAGAAGCATTGCTAACTGGTCGTTAAGTTGTTTTTAAACTTGTGTCTTTACCCCTCTAGCTTTTGCTAATAAAATATGTTTAAACCAACTGATCGCTTTGTTTTTGGTAAGATCAGCTACGAAAGCCAAGTAGTCGATGAAACATTTCATACGTAGAATTAATCTGCATGACTTGAATTAAGATGACGTGGAATACTCTAAAATATATTGAAATATTGAAATAACTAAATTCGCCAATCGATTGACCAATCATTTATTTACATATACAAACAAACGCTTCAAAACAATCATTTCACACGAACTCACCACGTAAATTGCAGTCGGCAATTGGTCGTTCGAACGTGTTAAATAATGATTGTAAGTTTCCATCTCATCCAACTGATCGCTTAAGTTGTTTTAAAACTTGTGTTTTTACCCCTCAAGCTTTTGCAAATAAAATATGTTTAAACCGATCGCTTTGTATTAGTAAGATCAGCTATGAAAGCCAAGTAGTCGACGATACATTTTATACGTAGAATTAATCTGCGTGACTTGAATTAAGATGACGTGGAATACTCTAAAATATATGGTGACCGAGTGGGGCATAGATGAAGTCGCCTGAACAAATGCGAGTGGTTTCAATTGGAACATAGATAAACAATTGAAGGAAACAAGACACCCAGGGTGGGTAATGTGAAAAAATTATAAAAGTCTGTGAAACATCACCACCAAGAAGAACGTGGAGAATAGACACATTGTGTTCTAATATTAATAATTGATAGCTCACCAATAAGAACAATTCGTGTGTTGAAACAAATGTTATGTAAACAAAACTGTTTCAGCGATTTGTCAAAAACATCGCCAATCACATAGTAAAATCAAATAGTTTAGTCTAAGTGTGATTTGTCAGAATATTTGACAATCGTTGTCCTTGCCCAGTGTTTGCCGTCAAGTTCTGATTTTACTTTCATGTTTTATTTGCTTAATTAACTATATTAAATATTAATGACCAAAGTGGGAAGTTTTCTCAGTCGACAAGATGCGTATATATGCCAATTAAGCGTCATGTGGGAATGGTTACTCTTATGATGTGTTTCTAGTCGAGCGTCCCATAACGACATGACGCTGCAGGAATGAGGAATAAAATACTTTATTCCATACCCGTTTAATTGTAAACATTGTATTCAACGGAATCCGTACCGTTGAATACATTGTTTCATCTACCTCTAGTGGTATACGGAAACGGAACTATTTTACCGGTGTGTCGCGCACGTGCTAGACTGGTTCCCAAGATTCGCAAACGGAAAATAAATACCTGCGACGGTGTTTTGTTTACGTCGATAACCCTAGCAACAAACTAATGTCCGGTGTTCGATGTACGTGATTGATTGTAGAAAATGCACAAAAATGTGCAATTTGTAATCATAAAACGATTGAATATGAATAAAATATTAATAAACTTAATTGGGATACAACAAAATATGAAAAGGCCATACGTACGATGATTTATAAAAAAAAAAAAAGGACAAAATAACCCCCTCCACTAATAAAAATTATGTCGTCTGCCGGCTGTCAAATACAACAACAACAATTATACCTGCGATATATTTCTCTCTTAAATTTACTCTACAATGGATCGATATGGAGAATTTGTGGTGTCAAATATTGATTTTGAAGAAGATGTTGAGAACTCATCTCAAGAAGATGTTGACAGTGCTACTGCTAATGTTGAGTTTATAGACAGAACACAACGAGTGTTTGAATGGACCGTGTTTTACACAACGAGTTGTGAATGGCGGAGGGATATATTCCAATACAAATGCCGAGTGTGGAAAATATCTCTCAAACAACTAGTAAAACATGACGAACCCAAAATAATTTTGAATGGAAATCCAGTTTAAATTGAATGTCGCGAGATCATAAAACGGTCAGTTACCTTCTGTTTAAATGACAGTTCCCAAATCCACTCATATTCCCACATTTTAATTAAAAAGAAATTTGAAAGTCTCCCACCATCGCTAATTTTTCACATCAGTCAGTTGAAACATTGATCCCAATGTTAATTAAAGTCAGCCCAAAAGGTTAATTCTTGCTCTATGTGGTACCGGATTCAGTTTATAATTGGGGCGTTCTCGTCTCATTCCAGCCCAGTTGGCTATTGGCCTTCCACACTAAGAATAGATCGACACGCGCGTGTTAATCGAGTGGTAAGCTAGTACGCAGGAATTTATTTTGCCCGGTTATACTACGAAGACATATAAACACCACAAAATATTGGGAGTTGTTTCAATAAGCACACGACTAAAACATCCATTTTATAAACGGAATCTGTTGATCCGAGGATATGGAATAAAAACAGAACAAAACTCGTGTTTGAATGGACCGTGTTTTACACAACTCGTTGTGAATGGCGGAGGGAAATATATTCGCTCGAGCTACGCTCTCTCGAAATATATCACTCCGCCATTCACAACTCGTTGTGTAAAACACGGTCCATTCAAACACTCGTTGTGTTCTGTCTATTTATTGACTGATATAATATAACCCCAGCGAAGCAGGGACGATTCCCAAACTGGACATCAAATCTGCTTGAAAAGAATACTCAATGTTTATGATAGTGCATATACTGAACCAACATACCTGATCCATTTTGAAATTGCAAAGATAACATAATGCAATTAGGGTTGTCGTGATATTTACGTGTGGGCCAAATATAATTGAGAGAACACGTACGTTTGTTTCATGATCATTATTGGATGGTTGTAAAAGTATGAAATCATATAGTGACTTCGATGTAATATTGATTATTGACTCTGTAGCTGCCACGGTCATAATCGTAATTATATATGAATTATATGTAGCGAAGTTATAACTAAGCAACATAATTATATTTGTATAAGTTTCATGCTTTAGTCAACAAATTCACAATTCAACCATTAAAGGACCCCAGATAAGTAAATAACTCTCAAATATACACAAAAGCACGATATCTTGGGGAAATAACTGATTTGGACCCATTTTGGAAAATGGTCACAAAGTTTAGAGGCCTTTATCTCATGACTGGCTTGTCAGTTGCAACAATAACACAGTTCCCCGAGTAGCCTGTATGCTCCTGATTAATTCCGAGTAAAGATAACGTATTTAAAACTGATATATAAACTCAGTGGGTAGAAAATGTATGACCCGATATGAAAAAAAACTAATATTTTAGTCAATGACCTTGACCTTTAATATGACCTTGACCTCTAGATGTGAAATATCCAGTGTCAAATGAAAGCCCACCAAGGGTAGCACCCAATATCAATGCCAAGATAGAGTTACTGCATTAAACTTTCTTGGTATAGACCGTTATATGCATATTTGTTATACTGGCCAAAAACACCATCCGTTGCCATGGAAACACACATTTTCAACACTAAGCTACACTGCCCCAGTGTGCCCCAGCACTTACATAAACTTCAGATTATGAACTTTGAGAAAACTTTTGGTAGAATTTGCCCACCAAATTGGTATCATTTTCCATTTTGGGGGAGGCTGGCTCATGGACTATATATGAAGTCTTCTCCTCTTTGGTGTCATGCCCCTTCCCCAACAAGTGAGTGAGGGGTATCGATCAGACGTGAAAGGATAGAAAAAATGTTTTTTTAGGACAAATGGAGATATATAATTAAGTTTGAATTAGGGATGGACACAGGGAGAAGATAGTGCTAGGGATAGCAAGAGGCATGGAGATAGAAGGAGAGAGAGAGAGAGAGAGAGAGAGAGGGGGTGAGAACGTAGAATACAGGAGGGGGACAGATGAATCGTGAAATGACAGTGGTGGGGAGTTTTCAATAATTAAGTTGTTGCGTGATAAAAATGATGCTTGTCTTATAGTAATATGCATGTGCCAGGCTCCATGGGAGGGGGTCAATCGCAATGGCCAATTCCTATTTCAGTGGTGTTCACTGTGAATATCGCAACATCCTTCCTGTGGAATCATTTCACGTATATACAGAATAGTGACAAGTGACTTACAAAATAATCGTTATCGGAAGACATTTATTACTACATATATAATGGGGAATATCGTGCTGCCGCATAACGCGGCCGGAATCCAAAGCAATTTGTTACCCGTACAGATCATGGAAATCTTTTTGTTCTCATGATATATGTCTGTACTGCATTAAATATTTGTTTGTTTTCGCGAAGGCTAAGCTCCCTTGATCCCTGCATTAGAGTATTCTCAGATAGGGCAACAATAAATTTTGGTAGGGAGTCATATCGTTCTCGTCTGGGCTCTTGATAAAATGTACATTCAAAGAGATAGTGGTAAGTTGTCTCAAGTTCCCCACATAAACAGAAGGGGGAATATATACATGGTTATCTGTCAGGTCAGAACTCAGGTGGCTGCAGTTCAATCTTAACCGGGTGTGAAGGATATGAGATTTACGGGATTTACTATGATAAAAATAGGCAGGTGGACGTATATTGTCACTGTTCAGTTCCTTTTTGAAGTCTTCGATTGTACTGCTGCTCTTTGTAGTTTCCGGTAGTTTGTTCCATTCGGTAATTGCAGATGGTAAGAACGAATCCATATAATATTCATAGTTAGTATTCGAGGGTAGTCTTATATGTTCAAATCTGAAGTTATATCTGGTATTGTTAGCCTGAATTGGTCGGACATAATTTCTTAAAATTGATGGAGCCGTTCCACGTATCATTTAAAAAAATTGGCATAGCTTGTGTAGATCAGCATTACGCCCCCCCCCCCCCCCCGGTGGATATTGGCAAGTATATCTGACCCTGTCGCAGGAGGTGGTGGACTAAATGTGATTAAAACACACTCGGTATTTGCGTAATTGGATACTAAATGTGATTGTACTTGAACCATGCATGTTACGAAGATAGCAAATTTTTGCCCGATTATTATTCTGCATGCTATTTCATGCGCTACTCAGAACACTATTTCAAATGTAATTAGAAAAAAATACCACATATAATCAACTACATAGGCGTTACCTATATACATATTTTTCACAATCACCACATTAAAGTTGTTATATTGTATATATGGCTAATAATATGAGGGCGTTACCATTTATGACTATGGTGTTCTTGTAAAAGATTATTACAGGGCGACTCAACCCAACTTAACAAGGGCTCCTCAGTATAACGTCTCAGATGCTTCATATCATACGGTGGGGCGCCTTTGTCCGTAATCACACAAACAGACAATATATACGCATCGAACCGTGCGCTGCATCTTGTCGACTTTCTGTATATTGTATCTTCACATGCATGTAAGTGTTGCCCTGATTTACGGGTTATATTGCTTGTTCAGCAGAGCGGCGCTTATATCATGTATCATGAACAACTGATTCATTCAACCCTTTAGCGATACTTTAATGACCATTTAAATGGTATATGTCCACCGTAGCTGGCGTAACTACAAGTACACGCATTAGTGTATTGATGATGAATGATGTTAACCAGACCAACGAAGTATGTAAGCATCAACTTGATATGTATATAGGGAAAATGACGTCGGAAGGTCATCCTCCGACTACCTATATACATGAACTAAACTAAACCAGACGTTTGAGCAGGCTTAACTTCCATTCCCGGTTAAGAATTATTTGGCTTGACTGCAAGGGTCGTTGTAAGAAATTAGCAGGAGGTATGCCTGGTGGATGGATGGTCGAATAAGTCAAAACAATGATTTTTCACCCTCATTTAAATAACTTTTGTCACTTCTGACTTCGAAGCCAATACTTATATAAGCATTGTAACAGTTTTAAATCACATCTTAATGTTGGATTGAACACCATATATACTAAACATCCGCTTTTACTTTGTAGTTTTTCAATTGTCCGGAACGTTCTTTTTCGCTATGAAGTTTCCTAGTGGTGCCACAAGTGGAAAAACATTTGAGGTCAATCGACCTATAAACATGCAGGGTCTGTGTCCTCCACGTGGGCTTATAGCTATGCGTGGGCTAATTCAAGGGGAAAGTCCAGTGGTGGTCTGGAAAACTGGGGAATCGAAGTCACCCAAATCTTCCACCCAATTTATGAAAATATCGATAAGCCATGCAACCATTCGAGTGAAAGATGGTACGAAACAATTGCAACTAAACCTACTAGTTAAAGGCCCACTTAATTTTCGAGTCGCCAGTTATTTTTTACAGTGACTTGATATACGGTTTTAATAAAAATCTATGCCATAAAATATGATTAAAATGCTATAATTCACCACTATTTGAAACATATGTGTCTCAGAAGATGCCCACATATAAATAGAAGACTCCCCCCCTCTGTCACCAGAATTCAAGAGAATTCAAACTTATCAATGGAAGGGGAAGAACTCTATCTTTAATATATAGAGTTATTCCCCCTGCATTGAAAATAATACTGATTTTTACTTCATTCTTAATGACAAAACGCGTTGGCAACTCAACCAAAACAACATGTCCACAGTTTATTACACCGGATAAGTTGATAATACAATGTTTTGGAGCTTCCTCTTTCAAATGGTATATATTTTATATAATGTAACCTGGGGTTCGAAAATTAAGTGGGCCTTTAACATACACTCGTCATTTTTTTCTGGATGTTCAATTGTTCGTCGTACCATGTCGGGTTACATCGTTACATGTATTTACGATTTTTAACTGGTCCAGTGCTGGAAGCCCATATTTGGACACTACGCAAGAGTGCTGGAAGCCCAGATCTGGGCTTTGGCGGCGTCAATGCATTGTTTGTTTAGTTTAATCATTTAAATCATGTTTGTCAGGTAATATTTTTGAAATATTGTTACATATATAATTAGATTGTGACATTGTGAAGTTTGAATGGATGCCGACCGATAAAATTGTCAGAAAGAGTAGTTTTATTTCGAAAAGTTAGAGGAAAATGACAAATTGTTTTGCCCAACTGAGTCTGACAACCAGGCTCATAACCATAACCTAATCCGACAACCAGGCTCATAACCTTAACCTAATCTGACATCCAGTCTTCTAACCATAACCCAATACATCCAGACTCATATCCATAACCTAATATGATAACCAGACTCATGACCATATCCTAATGTGACAACCAGGCTCATAACCATAACCTAATCCAAGAACCAGTCTTATAACCATATCCTAATGTGACAACCAGGCTCATAACCTAATCCGACAACCAGTCTTATAACCATAACAAAATAAGACAGCCATGCTCATAACATAGCCCAATCGGACAACCAGGCTCATAATCTAATGAGATATCCAGGCTCATAACATAGCCCAATCGGACAACCAGGCTCATCATCTAATGAGATATCCAGGCTCATAACATAACCCAATCGGACAACCAGGCTCATCATCTAATGAGATATCCAGGCTCATAACATAGCCCAATCGGACAACCAGGCTCATCATCTAATGAGATATCCAGGCTCATAACATAGCCCAATCGGACAACCAGGCTCATCATCTAATAATATATCCAGGCTCATAACATAGCCCAATCGGACAACCAGACTCATCATCTAATGAGACATCCAGGCTCATAACATAGCCCAATCGGACAACCAGACTCATCATCTAATGATACATCCAGGCTCATAACATAGCCCAATCGGACAACCAGACTCATCATCTAATGAGACATCCAGGCTCATAACATAGCCCAATCGGACAACAGGCTCATCATCTAATGAGATATCCAGGCTCATAACATAGCCCAATCGGACAACCAGGCTCATCATCTAATGAGATATCCAGGCTCATAACATAGCCCAATCGGACAACCAGGCTCATAACATAGCCCAATCGGACAACCAGGCTCATAACATAGCCCAATCGGACAACAGGCTCATCATCTAATGAGATATCCAGGCTCATAACCATACCCTAATCACACAACCAGACTCCTAACCATAACTTAATCACACAACCAGACTCCTAACCATAACTTAATCACACAACCAGAATCCTAACTATAACTTAATCACACAACCAGACTCCTACCCATAACTTAATCACACAACCAGACTCATAACCATAACCTAATCCGAAATGTATATATGTGTGGGGTTCGAGAAAAAGAGTGCAAACGCAGTCTGTTTATTGAAATATGTATACGCATTTCATGATGTGTATGTAGGATATTTAGCAGCGAACCAGTTAAATAATATACGTCATCACACGAGTTGCTACCAGCATCATAGCATATTAGCAGGACCACTTGGCCAGGGGTTGTTCTGTGTCGAAACGACCAGTGTAAAGAATATCATTTTGGACCGCTGTGAAAAGATATCCATTAGAATTCTCAGATAAGCTAGGTGATCCGCACGATATATTTTCGAAATGGATTATATGCTATCCAATCCGTTAGGGTTCGTTCATACGCTGGCAAGTTTGCACGGTATTTGTTGCAGGCGTTTACTCACGGAAACCTCTATATATCTCCAGAATATGAACGGCAACGTGCATATACAATGTATATTTACCAAAGCTAACAACATGAGAAGTAATATAACGGTAGTTACACATGTATAATTGTGATACTAACACATTGCCTTCAAATACCTGTATGATTGATTC
This sequence comes from Siphonodentalium dalli, assembly GCA_032622095.1. NCBI lineage: Eukaryota > Metazoa > Mollusca > Scaphopoda > Gadilida > Siphonodentaliidae > Siphonodentalium > Siphonodentalium dalli. The sequence goes on from CP136067.1 coordinate 41,146,512, forward strand.
TTACGAGATAATATTGTAGGGTATTTACAGATAAATTTCGATAGCATCGCCTGATAGTGGAACTACATGTGACCCGCCATATCAAATCCAGTCGTAAGTCGGAATTTTGTTTACCCTGTGCCAATGCATTCTCTTATATATGCGAGTCGACCATAGGTCGCCTCGCATATATAAGAGAAAGCATTGGCCTAACATTTTTAAAAATAAATGTTTCTTAAAATTGTTAGGCCAATGCATTCTCTTATATATGCGAGGCGACCTATGGTCGACTCGCATATATAAGAGAATGCATTGGCACAGGGTAAAAAAAATCCCGACTTACGACTGAATTTGATATGGCGGGTCACACATATCTTTTTCTTCCCATGTAGTTAGCAGTGGTACATATGTTTATTATGCATTACGCATTCGGGTTCTGGCACATTGTAGCGTTCTATATCGAAATGCTTGCAACAAAATGCCTGGCAAAATTGCGAGTGTATGAACGTACCTTTATTATAGTCTGTGTTCTACACAGGCATATCCACACATGCGTTTTGGGCTAAGACAAGTGATAACATCCTGTTTCACGTCCGAGTATCTATATCAATATTTGTGAATATATGTCTGTCTGTTTCTCTGTATGTCTGTGTTCTATTTAAATTCACGTGGGACCATCTAGATGACACCAACGTGGTCTAACAGAGGTAACTGCTTATGATGAAGATAATGGTGCGGGTTAGAATTTTCTAAAGTGACGCTGTTCTTGTCATGGGCAGAACAGGGGGAGGAGCTGCAAAATAGTTTGTCGTCGATTTCCACGAAACTTACACATAAACATATCCAAGCTATGAGGAATCTATTGGTATTGTTTAAAGATCTCAAGAGTGGCGATGTTCAGGGGTGCACGGAATGGGAGAGGGGTACCAGAAATTGATAACAAATAGTCTTAGCGCCGATTTCCAACAAATTGATACATATTCTTCTCCATGCATGATACGAGGAATCTAGTCGTGCGATTTTAAAACGCCAAATAGTGCCGTGTGGATGAGAGATGGGGAGGGGGCACTACATTTGATAATAATTTGTTCAGTCGGCGATTACTTGTACTAATTATCTCAATGATACCTGTGGATTATAAAAATGTGAAAAGTGGGGCAGTTCGAGTTCGAGTTCGAGGAGGGGGGGGGGGGCGAATAGGAGAGAGCGGCACCAAAAGCGATAAAATTGTTTAGCTCCGATTTCCACCGAATTGAATTGATTCTTCCCCGCGATAAAAGAATCTAATCGTGTGAGTTAAAGACGCCAAATTGGTGCCGTTTGTGTGAGAGTTGGGGACACTAAATTTGATACCAATTTGTTTAGTCGCCGATTCCCACCAATTTTATATATATTCATCTTGATAATGAGTCTACATGTGCATGTAATTGTGTGGTTTAAATATGTCAAAAGTGACGCTGCTTGAGTCAGAGATAAGGAGGAGAGGGTCACCAAAACTGATACAAATATGTTTAGCGCCAATTTCCACCAAATTAATACACGTCCTTCTCCAATGATACGAGGAATCAAATCGTGAGGGGGTTAAAGACGCCACATTTGGTGCCTATATTTGCAAATGTGTCTGCCTCTGTTCTATATATCTTCACGTGACGGGGGACCATCTAGATGGCACCATGGCATGTGCATGGTCTAACGGGGGTAACCTTGTACGAGGAAGATATAGGTGTGGGGTAATATATATACCAAAGTGACGCTGTTGGTGTCAAGGAGGGGGAGCAAAATGATGAAATATTTGTCGCCGATTTCCACCAAATCTCGAGTCAGTGGTGCACGAAGCGGGAGAGTGGCACCAAATTTGATCAAACTCATTTTTAGCGCCTATTTCCACAAAATTGATAAATATTCTTCTCTATTATAGATTATACGAAGAATCTAGTGATTTAAAGGCGCCAAATTGGTGCCGTTTGGGTGAGAGATGGGGTCAATAAATTTGATAAGAATTTGTTTAGTCGCCGACTACCACCAAACTGATACATAATAAGTAATAAACAAATAAATACTTCTTTATTGGTGGGACGAATCAATCGCGATAAACAAACATGACAATCACCCGGGCAAGGTAAGCAAGTACTTATAATCCATGTATAAGAATGACGTTTTGTGATGCCATTTTGATATACAATTTATGAGAAAACGTGTAACAATTTGAGAAAGAGTATTCTCTATTCCCACCATATGTCCACAGCGGAGGGTTTCACATCACTTTAACCTGGGCAAAACCGGCATATCATTGCTAGTAGATCTATATTTAACAGAATTGTAATGCCTCCAATAACCAGTTCTTGTCTATTCTGTGATAAATTAATTTACGTTGTTGAATGCTCTGCTCTATTCCCACCGACTCAATACATTCAACACTAGCAGAAATCATGTGAATCACGTGTAATTAACTTACCTGGGTAGGTAGTTCAGTTCTCTACAAGCCCATGCAGTACCTGTGTAGTACCCGCTATATATGCCTCGGACAAGTGTACTCCAGAGGAAAGGCCACGATAATGAATTGCGAAGTCTTTTAAAACTAATGTATACATCATATAAGCGAGCCTGGTCATTCTGGTGAGACGAATAGCCATTCAAAGGTGCTGTTCGCATGCTTCGGTAACCTCTTGTAATTTATGATAATGGCGTTTTCCATCGTAATAACATATGGCTCGGTTTCATATTATATCTACACAATGTGTATTGCCACTTATACGAACTCATTAAACTTTATTATGGCTATAGCGATGAGTAGCCATCCAAACCAACATTAAAGGGACCCAAGGCACTCGCAGTGAGTAAATGTGCAAAATAAAACAACAACAAAAACAATACAATTACAAATGTTTGAAAAAACATCACGATGCATTAACCCTTTACCCAACAGAAGGGCCATGTGCCAATGCATTCTCTTATATATGCGAGTCGACCATAGGTCGCCTCGCATATATAAGAGAATGCATTGGCTTAACACATTAAAAATTATAAAATTGTTAAAGAATGTAAGAAAAAATGGTAAAAAGTGTTAGGCCAATGCATTCTCTTATATATGCGAGGCGACCTATGGTCGACTCGCATATATAAGAGAATGCATTGGCACAGGGCATAACTGTAACTATCACAATGTGGTCAATGAGCCGGTTCCAATGATATCCATATTTGTATGGTTTTATTGAGACAGACCCAAGATAATTTAGGCTGTTGCAGCTTTATTTGGCCGGTTTTGGCCGATTTGTTGGGTAAAGGGTTAAGACGAACATTGTTCTCATATTAAATATTGATCGATTTCCAATAACGAAATTTCGTGCATTGAAACCAATTTTATGAAGACAAAACTGTTACAATGATTTGTCAACAAACATCGCTAATCGTGCAGGAAGTTAAAATATTTTATTTTAATATGATTTTCAGAATATTTTTCAATGCTATGACCTTTTCCAATGTTCACCGTCAAGTTTTGATCAAAAGTTTGTATCTTATTTGACTAATTGCATGGACTTTTATCGGTAATTCCATTGTAACAGTAATGCTTACTCAACAATGGTGTTGACATGCGCATTAATAGAGAGTTATCATAATGAAAATAAATCAATTGTGTTCATGTACTTGTTGATGATAGTAGTTCTATCTGATCATTCTTAAAGCAGTGTTGAACTCAATTAAGTTGCCATTCGAGCCTTTTACTAGTTCAGATCATGTACTTTTTATGGCAGTTATTTATTTCCACTCAATTTGTATAATTTATGAAAACGCTCTGTCTATTTCAAAGCCATAAAGACTTGCAACTATTGGAACGAACTCTGAATCAGGACATGTTTACAATTAACGAGTGGGCTGATAATTGGTTGGTCACATTTAATTCTTCCAAAACAAAACTTTTGTTTTCGCTAAAAACAGCGACCAAGGGAGGCCAATTATCATACTGGGGCAAGACACTTTAGTTTATACTGAAACACATAAACATTTGGGACTTGATATTCATGAGGATTATTCGTGGAATACTCACATTGAACATTTATGTAATGTTGCCAATTCTAGACTCGCCCATGCAGTTACGGAACTTAATAATTACGTAACCTGATATATCAGGATACTAACTGAAGAGGAGGTGGCGGTTCCAGGCCGCCGCAAGAAACTGTTTTATCGAAAAATCCACTGACATTGAAATTCAATGGCGCTTACATCGAAATTGTTTCATAATAATAACATGATATATCAGGATAAGTAACCTGCTATATCAGGATAATAAACTGATATATCAGGATACGTAACCTGAAATATCAGGGTAATAACCTGATGTCTCAGATTACGTAACCTGATATATCAGAATAATAACCTGATAAATCAGGATACGTAACCTGCTATATCAGGATAATAAACTGATATATTAGGATACGTAACCTGAAATATCAGGGTAATAACCTGATGTCTCAGATTACGTAACCTGATATATCATGATACTAACTGAAGAGGATGTGGCCACCTTGGCGGTGCCAGGCCGTCGCAAGAAACTTTTTTATCGAAAAATCCCATGACATTGAAATTCAATGGCGCTTACATCAAAATTGTTTCATAAGGATTAACTGTCATGTGGACTGTTTTATGGAGATGTAACCTTAAGGTAAGTGGTCATAACTTGTGTAAAAACCCGAAGAAGTTATGACCACTTACCTCACGGTTACATCTCCATAAAAACAGTCCACGTGACAGTTAATCCTTATATTTATATACATTTAGCGAAAAAGCCACTTTTGTAAATGTATTTAAATCGAAAAGTGTATCGTGATAAAACCAGCCCAAAATATCCCATAGCGCCGTTGGCAAAGTTAACAGGAACAACGACGCTCTTTATATTTAAACATGATGATTTATTAAGTCAATCCTGCGCGAGTCCAAATGCGCCCATAACATTACGCGTTCTTCTTTCCGAAACCGATGACGCGTCGATGTAATTATGGAGCTGCAGTTATGACCTGTTGCGCGTTCACTGAGAAATAATTGCAACTAGTCACGTGGGCGCCGACCAATCGGCATGCTGGATTTAGTGATAATCACGCTTAGTGTGTAAATATATATGAGATAACATGATAAATCAGGATAAGTAGCCTGCTATATCAGGATAATAACCTGATATATCAGGATACGTAACCTGATATATCAGGATAATAACCTGATTTATCAGGATACGTAACCTGATATATTAGGATACTAACTGAAGAGGAGGTGGCGGTTCCAGGCCGCCGTAAGAAACTATTTTATCGAAAAATCCCATGACATTGAAAATCAAACGGCGCTGACATCGAAATTGTTTCATGACATCAGCATTTGGGCATGGTCTTACAATCTAATATGAACTGGGACATTCCATACCACATAACGGTAACATTTACAAGAAAGTTGCATCTCGACTGGCTAAGCTCAGGAAGATTAAATATATTTTAAATAGACGTATATTAGATTTGATGCATAATACTTTTGTTTTACCATTAATGGACTATGGTGATATCATATGGGATAATCATAATGCACCAGCGTACCTCCTGAAAACCCTTTTTTTATAGTGTTGCAACTTTACAAAACAGTCGAACTGGTCGAAAACAATCTACAAATCCCAGTGTTTGAATTCGTGTAAGTTGATTTATATATAGTTTCTCTCTTGCAGCATTCTACATAATTATTTAGTTTAAAGGGGTACTGTACGCCATTTTCATTAAATTTCCGGTGACAACAACGATCTAATATCGATAATATATAGAAACATAAGTAATTTGAGTCGAAGATGTATTCTGTAAACGCTCCGGTTAATAGGCTATCTTAAAATTTAATAATTTAAAAGTTAATAATTTGATATAAATTGAATTTATGAATTTATTGTTACCTTATTCTCCGACTCGGAGACTATAGAAACCAACAACAACATTTGGCGTACAGTACCCCTTTAAGAACAACTTACTTGAATTTTAATTAGTTCACACGCTTGACTGAGGGTCGCGACTTCAATTATTCTCGCCCGGACGTATACCAAAATAATATATCGATCAGAGGAAAATTTCACCCAATGCAAACCTGCAAATATTGTGTCTGTCATTTGCAGAATGACGTCCATAGAGGGTGAATTTAGTGACGTTATCCTGCACGGCGGGCTAGCGTCACCAAATTATCCATATGTGAACCTCATTCTGCTTAGGAATAATCAGTTATGGGAAACCTATAGGATCAGATGGAAGTTCCCTAGTTAAGTTGTTGATGTTCAGCCATTACTCACATCGAGTATGCATTTTATCTTCTGCAAATTGGGGGATATAGAAACTTCACAGAAGGGAAAAAGTAACTAAAACCAATGTTAATTTTGAGAATATAGATGCTTCCCAGAAGATGAGTCCTACGCAGAATGAGGTCCATATATGGTGAATTTGGTGGTGCTAGCCCGCTGTGCGGGATAGCATAACTAAATTCAACCACTGTGGGCCTCATTCTTCTGCAAATGACACACTATTTGCAGACTTGGACTAAGTAGCGCATATATGCACAACAATCGAACATCCTGGGTTTTCACAACTCCCGTGGGTGCCTTTCTCTGACCACTTCCTTGTCACTTCCGTTGTCACCGAAATGTACGCAATTAAGAAGCTATAATACGTATGGTTGGACATATTCAACGTATACGCAGTGTGATGCACAATGGCACTTCAGTCTACCCATTGAACAAAAGAAAACCAATATCAGTTTTCTTTGGAATTGCGACCAATAAATATGCAGGGTTTATTGCGATGGCGCTTTACTTATAGCTTGAAATGATGGCTTGATCTCTGTAAACCAATTGGCAACATTACTAGCTGCATGCACCGTTGCTATCGTGGTTTCAGGGGACATTGTCAACAAGAGCTCAAATGGCAGGCTTAGTTTGTTCTCGAGAATTACTCGTTATAGTTTTGATCGTGCAAGTATTACCAAGTAAGTATATTCATTAAAATTCTTACTAACTTATCAAACAATTAGATTAGCCCTTTCCTTTACTAAATACTCATTGATGAGTAGTTTCCCCTAGGAAATATCCAGATAATAACTTCAACAAACGGCCTATATATATGTTGATCATATTATCTGAACATTTCTCACAAATGAATAGGAAACTTCTGCACGGCACTTATACTACATTTCATCGATCTATTTATATTTCATGAACATTGCCTATAGATGAATAATATACCATTCCAATTATGTATACTTTTATAACTAAATGAGAGAATCCATTTAGTAAAGAAGTCGTTAAACTCCATGGTAACTTTAGCATCAAATTGCTTGCATGTATAGTATCATAATACTGGATGTTCGCGTACATATTTGACGATCCGACGATCGAACACTTTTTGAAACAATTATTATATAATTGAAAATTCGGAGGAAAATAGAGTTTTCTCAGAAGAGTCCTTGTAATCGCCGCCGATAGATATATGTCGAAAGTTTGGAGCGGACCCTTATTAAAAAACACTCGGGTAAAACCCCGGTAAACCGTGGTTTACCAGGCTCTTCTCTGGTAACGTATGGTAAAGTCAGGTTAACAATGCTATACTCTGGTAAAAGCCCGGTAAACCATGTTTTAACAGGCTCTACTCTGGTAACATGTGGTAAAGTCCGGTTAACAATTATATACTCTGGTAAATGCCATGTAAAACCCACGTACAAAGGACAGACCTTGTAAATTCCAGGTAAAGTCAGGTTTACAATGATATACTCTGCATGGTATAATCCATGTACATGTAAAAAGTACACATCCTTGTAAATTCCAAAGTAAAGGCATGGTGTACCCACACTTTACTCTCGTAATATGCTGATGAAACAAGACACGCATGGGTAAAAGCCATATAAATCATAACATGCTGCAGTATATCACTTCCTCTGGAAAATTCGCTCTTTAAAAACGCTCTTTAAATGTTTGTATTATTTTTTCATTTCTGAATATATTCGTTAATTAGTCAATATAGGTTTCTTTAAACAACGCTTTACTTCAAAAGTCGTCAGTTATACCCCAAAACGTGGCGCTATAACCATTGTGCTTTTTATATGGGTTGGTTCCAGTCAGAGATGGATTTTGAGAATAACTGCGTTCTACATTCCCTATTATTAATGTGGCAGATAATAACACATCCTTTGATTTAGAATGAGGTGAGGTAATGCCATACAATAATATACAGGTAATACAAAGGGAATGATAGTATGAATCTTTCTCTTATTTCTAGACTAAGGTCTAGTATGTTGTCCTTGTATCAGTTCATACTTACACTACCGATCCCACAAAACGTATTTTAACCCTTTACCCAACAAACCGGCCAAAACCGGCCAAATAAAGCTTCAACAGCCTAAAATATCTTCGGTCTGTCTCAATAGAACCATACAAATATGGATATCATTGGAACCGGCTCCTTGACCACATTGTGATAGTTACAGTTATGCCCTGTGCCAATGCATTCTCTTATATATGCGAGTCGACCATAGGTCGCCTCGCATATATAAGAGAATGCATTGGCATAAAAACAATCTTTTTTTAACACTTTTTACCATTTTTTCTTACATTCTTTAACAATTTTATAATTTTTAATGTGTTAAGCCAATGCATTCTCTTATATATGCGAGGCGACCTATGGTCGACTCGCATATATAAGAGAATACATTGGCACAGGGCCATTATGTTGGGTAAAGGGTTAACAAGGAACAAGAATGTATGTGGGTTGGGTTTTTGTATATTTAAGTCCAAAATGCTAACAACTCTGCAAGGTTGAGTCCAATCAATCTCAAAATTGCGGGTACATATATATATACTCCCAAGTTATTAATGCTTGCATGTAATGGTAATACACCAGGATTTAGCGGAGTATAATGTAAGTGGGGTATATCCTGTCTTTACTTGAAATTTACAAGGGTATGTCTATTTTACATGGCTTTTACGTGGCTTTTGCCAGAGTATATAATTGTTTACATGACTTTTCCACATTTTACCATAATACAGCCTGGTAAACCGTGGTTTACCGGACTCTCACCAGAGTTATTTTACAAGAGCACGCGATGTAACTCTATTTAACAATGGCATTTTATACGTAATTGTTGTGTTTTCTGTGCCGTTTTGGTAAAAAAAAGAGCTAATTATATTTTTTTTAGTTAGTCGAAGGAAAACAATTGTACCCGGTGTCATACACACAAGTTAACAGAATGGCACAAGAATATTGTGTCAGTATTATAAGTAATCTATAAATCAAAAACAGTTTAACGCCTTATGTAATCACATGTGTGATAGCCTCCAATCTGTTATCTCGAATGTTAATGATTCTGAAAACGTACCTCGGTATTACCGTGTAAATTTACATTAAAGGTACTCAATCCGAACAGAGGGTCCCCATCTCAACAGATTTCAACAACAAACAATCCGATCAGAGGGTCCTATATTACTATTTATTTGGCTTTGGGGGTAAACAAATATTTGATTCGAGTCGAGGAACCCATCAAACAAAGCTCAGAGTTATTAGATATTGTTTTTTGAAATTTGTTATGTTCTCGAGATGAGTACTAATAATTGCCGGCAATTTAGTATCCTGCTCGAGATTTGTACACCAAAACTCTATTCAAACAGACAAGGATGGATAACTCTAAAATCAAGTGGTAATAATAACGCAATTTTGCCTGAGATCTGGGCCAGAAAGTATTCCCGATAATGAAAAATAATAGATTTCTAAAATCGATATCTAACAAATCTGAGCTTTGATGGGTGACTTCCTCGACTCGAATAAAATATTTTTGACCCCCGAAGCCATTGAAATAGTAATTGAGAGGAGTTTTATCGGATTGAGTACCTTTAATATCGATGAAAATACCCTGGTAGAATTACTCTGGTAGAACCACCACATACATACTTACATCCCGGTAAAATATCTTGGTGAAATACGTGGATGGGAACATTTTACTAGAGTAAAAATACATAGGTGGGTCTACATGTGTGCGTATAATTATGGTGACCATTCACTAGATGAATTTTACCCGAGTTAAATTACCTGTTCAAATCACCCTGGTAAAATACAAGAGTTTTTTCCCCCATGGTTTGTTTACCAGAGTGTTTTCTATAAGGGAAACACGCTCCGATGATCAAAAACTTACTGAAGCCATTGTTATAATTGACAACTCGTAGGAAATGGAGTTTTCTCAGATGAGTCCTTTTAATCGCCGATGTCGACGATACGAAACAACATGTGGGTAAATAGGTATACCATTTCCAAGGTTAAATCTAAAAGAACAGCATATAAGAGATATCGTCGATCACACATATCAGTCGACTCCTCGAGATACAACAGGTGCCAAGAAGAATCCAAAAATTGCAATAAAAAAGACGAATATATCATTCGAGAGGAAAACTACTGATGGATTCAAGACAAATCCCAAAGCATTCTGGGATTATGTTCAGAGTAAAACTATTACTAACAATGTTGTTGGAGATTTTAAGATACATGTATATGGGAATGTTGCGGCGATCACCAACAATCGAGAGAAAGCTGATATACTGAATACATTCTTCTCATTTGTTTCCACAAAGGAAATCCTATATATATAAATATCCGATATAAACGTTACACGAGAAGCCGTAGAAACTAAACTACCGGTACTGAATCTTAACCCTCAAATAGTCCTTGGTTCGGCTTGGTTGACAACAAAACCACGCCCATTGAAACGGCTCGTGTGCATGGAAATTTCATGCGAATTGCATGTGGATTACATGCGGACACAATAGACACAATACTACGCAGTACAGGTCATTCGGAAATAAACGTCGTCGCACGCAAAGACGATACAAGATTTGTGTTGTACTGCATATAGCATCGTATATATAGAACGTGTAGCTATCGTCGTCGCTTAAACTGTTTATGTCCGTGAGGGGGATTTGAGCAGAGCCTCGCCCAATGGATGCCAAATCCCCCGAGCGGATATTAACAGTTTAAGTGACAGCATTAGCTACTTATTTTATTTATCCATCGCACAAATCTTGCCTTTTGTGAAGTAAATCTGTCAGTTTACTCATTTTTACATTGGATGACGCCCTTACATTTATTATGTCAAGCAAACTAATTAGCATTCATGACGTGCAAAAACCGGAGTGCAGCTTATAGAGCGAACGAGTCCGTTGTTTTTTTATAGTTATTCTAAGCTGACCTTGTACTAATGGTTTATATATGTTTTAGAGCAAAAATACATACCCGTTTACGAATTTTGTATCAATTGCGGTGAATTATGGACGAAAAACGTCAAAAAATCACACCGACGTCGTTTAGGTCTGATGACGTCCTTAGTTACCTGCGTAGTTTGCATTTGCAATTACGTCATGAAAGTAGTACGGTACTAACATAATAAAGCTACATTGACCTAATAAATCTACATTGACGCAATAGACGTATATTATGTAGGCTTTATGTAGGCAATTATAGGTTGTGAGCGGTGGATAAATACGTAATATATAGGCTTCGCGACTCGGTTGAACATACGCTCCAAGTCGTCAATGTCACACCATGTTACCGTCAATCCAACCACAATAACGTATGTGTTCTGCCGACAGTCCTGGTCATTCACAGAAATTTTACATTTATTCCGAAGAATGATCCGCAGAAAATGTTAACAATAATAACCACTTAATTTTAGAGTTATCCATCTTACACCCGCAATGTGTCTGTTTGAGCACGCGGATCTGTCCCACATCTCAAAAAATTAACAAAGTTCAGAAATCGATATCTGATCAATCTGGGTGGGTTCCTCGACTCGAATCAAATATTTTTTACCCCCGAAGCCAAAGAAATAGTAATTTAGGAGCGTTAAATCGGATTGAGTACCTTTAACTCACACAACGGAGAGATTGTATTTTAAATGCAACTTAAAGCATAAGGCATACGTTATATGTTACTCGTCGTGACGTTTCTTGTTTTCAATCGATAAAAGATGGCACCTGTCTTCGAAGCAAAGGAAAATCAAATTGTATTCATGTCAGTATCTAGTTTTAGTTATTTGGATTTGACATGTTTGACATTATTGTGCAAATAATTTATTAATGATCCGGTAGATTGATTTGAATGCAATATCACATTTATTCCAATTTCGAACTGTTTAGCTCCAATTATTAATTGGAAGCTCTGCGTTATAACGCAACGTACGCCGTTGTGATGCAGACAACAGATCGGATCAACACAACATACGGACCAACGCAACAAACTCGTCTGAACACTCCTTAAAACATATTCCTCTAAAAACACTTTTAATAATTATAGCTTTGCTGTAATGAAAGCATAAAGTTGACATTTATCGCACTAGTTAGATGATGTTTTGATTTTGAGAGCCTACCTTTAACCCATCTGAACAAGTCCATAATATGTCTCATTTCTAAAATGACGCTGTCGGAATAAGGGATGGACAGGGGGGGGGGACACCAAATTCGATTGACATAGTTTTGTCACCGATTTCCACCAAACGTATATAATATATAGTTATCTCCATGGTATGGAGAATCTAATGGTGTGGTTTAAAGATGCATACTGGTGCCGACTGGTGCCATCGTTGATGGGGGTTGGGAGGGGTCGCCAAAACTGATAAAAAAAACTTTAAACAAAACATATATAGTCATCTCCATACAACATATGCTCGTACAAATATGTTCACATTAAACCTAGATATTCACGTGGGTTTATATTGGACTTATTTTATTCTGAAATACGACCATAATGAACATATTACAGGAAATTTCGTTGAATGGAGCGGACCACAATGAAAGCACATTAACACAGCAACTAGGCTTGTATAGAACATATTTCTCATATAGTGCCATATTGGACGTATGTCGTTTTAACCCTTTACCCAACAGAATGGCCCTGTGCCAATGCATTCTCTTATATATGCGAGTCGACCATAGGTCGCCTCGCATATATAAGAGAATGCATTGGCTTAACACATTAAAAATCATAAAATTGTTAAAGAATGTAAGACAAAATGGTAAAAAGTGTTAAAAAAAGATTTTTGTTTAGGCCAATGCATTCTCTTATATATGCGAGGCGACCTATGGTCGACTCGCATATATAAGAGAATGCATTGGCACAGGGCATAACTGTAACCATCACAATGTGGTCAATGAACCGGTTCAAATGATATCCATATTTGTATGGTGTTATTGAGACAGACCGAAGATATTTTAGGCTGTTGAAGCTTTATTTGGGCGTTTTTGGCCGGTTTGTTGGGTAAAGGGTTAAAGTACATTCACATTCAACCTATACTGATATCTCCAAATAGGTTCATAGTGATCTTATGACCCAGCAGAACAGGCTGCACCATGATACAGGGAATCTAATGTTTGGCATAAGGGTACAAAATTGGCACCGTCCATGTCAGGAATGGGGGGGGGGGGGGTCTGAAAAAAAGGGTACATACCTTGATAAAACATTGTTATCGCTGATTTCGTACAAACTTACAAACAATATTTAAAGAGTGTGTGACTTCTGAGGAAACTTGAATCATGGCTTCAGCAAAAAGATTCTTCACTGGATTGAAACTTTCTTGAATCATCGAAAACAGAGAGTTGTAGTGAATGAAAGCCCATCAACATGGAACAAAGTAACAAGCGGAGTTCCTCAAGGAAGTTTGATTGGACCGCCATTGTCCTTGATATATCTATACGATATACCCGAACGGGCCGAAAGTGTTTCATACATGTGCAAGATATTCGCCGATGATACGAACTCATTGCCAATCCCATCACAAATAACATTCAAGGCGCCATCGATTCAGTTTGCCAGAGGTCTCTAAAATGGCAGTTACGGTTCAACTCGTCAAAAATTCACATAATGCACTACGGATACAATAACCCGAAAACGCAATATATAATGACAGATACACCAGAAGCACCTAGTATAATAGTATCACATGTAGTGCGAAACAGATTTGCGAATCCACATAGATGATCAGTTAAATTTGAGAAGCATGTCAGCACCACCAATAATAAATCAAATCAGATCCTTGGTGTCATATACAGGACTTTCACCGAACTAAATTCAGATACTTTCACGAGACTTTACTCTTCAATGGTGCGGCCAATAATATATTATGGTCACGCATGTGGAGCCCTCACCTACTTAAACATTCGAGGGCATTAGAAAGTGTACATAGACGCGCAACCCGCATGATTACGTGGCTGCGGAAATATCCATATGAACACCGGCTCATTATCCTAGATATTATGTCCCTAAAATACAGGAGACTTCGTGGCGACCTGCTAGACGTGTACAAGATAAAAAGGGGACATTATAATATCGACCACGATACGCTATTTCCTGCTGCGACTTATACAGCAACGAGGGGACGTGATCAAAAACTTATGATCAACCGCAGACGTAAGAACGTACTTTTTTCACCCAGAGAATCCGACCTGTGTGAAATGCTCTTCCTAGCCAAATAGTTAATGCCGAATCATTGGACCAATTTAAGGAATTAGTGCACTATCATTTCACCAGTATAAAAATTATATCAAACAGACTTCACATGATCATGTAAATCAATTTATTATATATATATTATTTTATGAAACTCGTTTGATAAATTTGATTCACAACTTGGCTACGACTCGTTGTGAATCAAATATATCAAACTCGTTCCATAAAATGTTATATCCCAACATAACTCGTTGGAGATCCTCTATCTCTCTCTATCTCTATCTCTCTCTTTCTCTATCTCTCTCTATCTATCTCTCTCTTTTTCTCTCCCTTTCTCTCTCTCTCTTTCTCTATCTCTCTCTTTCTCTCTCTATCTCTCTTTCTCTATCTCCCTCTCTCTATCTCTATCTATCTCTCTCTTTCTCTCTCTTTCTCTATCTCTCTCTATCTCTCTCTATCTCTCTCTTTCTCTCTATATATACATGTATATACATTTAGTTTACCGAACTAATAATGGTGGTATCTCTCGCTTGAATCCGTCGTAGCAACAAATAAAGTAACTGTTTTGTTCCTAATAAACCCATGGAACTGGAACTGGAACCGAAACTGTCATAGAAAATTTGAACAGTTCAAAACATTCATATTGAGAGATAATACATTTTAGATCTAATAACTCGCCTAGATTGGCTCAGAACCACACCAAATACTTTTTTTTGATATGCCCAAAGTAGCAGATTCTATATAAGTTTTACATATGATTATAGTCTGTACGTGTGCGTGGACATGAATACAAGCATCTATTCTATTATTTATACTGATATATGTTTTAGGGGGTAGTAGGAAGACAGTCCGACAGGGCTAGGCTATACCCCGACAATATTATGCTTTACCTTATTATGTATTTCTGCCATTGTATAATTCATGTATATTGTAAATAAATGATCCTATTCTATCCTATCTTTTTCTCTCTTTTTCTCTATCTCTCTCTCTCTCTCTCTCTCTCTCTCTCTCTTTATATATAAATCCGTTCCACGCAAGTTCATCGTTGATCACCGCGAAAAAAATCATTGTGGAAGATCAACAGTGGGCTTACATACATTACTACCCTAAGTAATCGACTCCTTAACCACAGCAGAATTATGGGTAACTTTTCAGGATTTAGTCGGAAATATGGCTTGTTGCCGTTCATCGGAGAGCTCTCGATTTTTCAGGATTTAGTCGGAAATATGGCTTGTTGTCATTCATCAGAAGCTCTCATCGAGAGAGCTCCGATGAACGGCAACAAGCCATATTTCCGACTAAATCCTGAAAAGTTACCCATAATTATGTTGTGGTTAAGGAGTCGATTACTTAGGGCATTACTGTGTAGTGGGATCGTCGCGTTGTGCGCTTTGCTTATTTCACGCTCTTTCTTTACGCACTGTACAGACATTCCCGAGATATAAGAGACCCAATTGTGGAGTTTACATTTTATGAAGTGGTATCATTCGAGTCAGGAATGGGACTCAAAAGAGGGAGCACCAAAATTGATAAACCATGGTTTTCGCCGATTTCCTGCAAATATATATATTTATCCATCACCTTTGTCGTCTACTATAGTGTAGGTAGTTAGTGACAAAAAATGCTCCGATCGATACAAGTCGGATAAAAGCGCCATTTTTTAGTATCTTGTAGGACAGCATCTCTAGTCTAGGAATTTTCTCAAGAACCAACTTTTTGACCGACGTAGAGCCGAAAATTCAAGATGGCGTCCAAGATGGCCGCCGGTTTGACGGTGGCACACCTAATAGATTTGCTTCTTGATTGATATGGTAAACATAACGAATTCCTCAACACTATCTAATATTAGTGTTCATAGAATAACAACCGCGACTTTTAGTTGAAAAATGGCCACAATTATTCAAGATGGATGCCAAAATGGCGGCCAAAACATGAGAAATTGTTTTTTTATCCTTATTTAAAAAATAAATACTTTACAATTTCGAGATAATATAAGAGAGATATCAACTATGTGTTGATTATTCGATGGAATAACTTCTGTGGAAGAGTTATGCACATTAAAGGTGAAGTAGTATTGTTCGTTCTGGTAGAAATGTGAGGTAGAATATGTGCTATATAAAATAAATGAAATTATTCTCAGACTGTGTTTCATTCTGTAAATGCTTAATAACCAACCGTGAATGACCCTGATGTCATCAATTCTATTTGCGACACTACTATATGATTGGATCAATTGAATAAAAATTTGTATGTCGAGATATTTACAAATAAAAAATCAATTTAGTAGTGGATTTACCACGAAATTAGGAAACACTAAATGACAGACCCCATACTCATCAAACTCAATTTAGTTCTAAAAAACAAGACCATATGGAAGGTATTCTGCAACATATCTTCATCATCAGGCCTCGTATTCAAATTACCAATACTTAAATTCAGTGTTTTATGTCCAATTATGCACAAAATGATTGAAGCGTATACCCGAAAGTATAGTTGAGTTCGGAGTAAGAAATAATATTATTTCCTTGTATCATATAGTGTCCTCAATTATTTCAGCAACAGAACATGAAACACAATCATGCGAATAGCGCAGATTCAATAATATATATGCATTTGTATACTTTTGAGTGTTATATTGTTGCTGAGATATACTCCAGGGTGCCATGTGGTGGGAAGATGGGATCAGTAAATTTGAAAATACACTTTGTTTTAATCAACTGAATTGAACAATTCACTACTCACAACCACATCTGCACAACTCCGTACATGGAAGTTTGCTTTTTGAACATTTGCACCTGGAACAAACCGATTTCATACAAATTTAATCAATTCGGTGCACACTCTAGCCACGTCTGGGGTTGTCAACCATACAAGAACAAAAGAATCGTCAATAAATTTTCACCCGAAGTAGTCACACTGGGGGGAAAACTGTTTCACCAGAATCGATTCTATCACCCTTCCGGTTTCGTCTCTATCAATTAAGTTCAGACTCTTTCGCGGTTTGTTAAAAAATATTCAAAGTTTTGATAGGCTGTTTATACACTGAATATCAATACAGAAAGTATTCTTCAATAACAACCGACAGATTAGGTCTCTGTACGTGCTTATTGATGATAGCAATGCAATAGCTGCTTGTGGTGCACATTTAGAGACGTGCATTTGTGTGTATTTCCCACGAGAATTGAGCAACAGTTTGATGCTCAGCTTTTCAGCCTCATCACATTTAAATTGGGCTGAACTTGTTAGGTTTTATGATCGAACATTATAGGTTAATATAATGTCCTGGTGTTCGATCACATAATGAGACATGTTCCAGCCAACTAAAAGTATCAAGGTCGATAAACTTATCATCAAATTGCTGCTTAATTTACATAGGAAATGCACAAAAACGCATTATGCCTCAAAGTGTGCTCAAAAATAGCTGATTTCGCATTATTATCATCAATAAGCACGAGCAAAGACCTAATCTACGGATATTTGTTTAGAAAATAGTTCTGTTTTGATATTTAGTGTATAAATGGCGGTCAAAACTTTTGAAAACAGTTGTGTTTAATCGCGAAAGAGTCGGGCCTTAGTTCGATAGAGACAAAACCGAAAAGGCGATAGAATCGACTCTTGTGAAACAGTTTCCCTCCAGTGAGTCTAGTGCTGGAAACTTTGCATCTATTATGGGGCTTACAGTCCATATACCAGCCTGATGTATACTAGTAGCACAATTTCTTTGGTGGTAACTGTTCATGTGCACGGCCTTTGCTGAACATTTCATGTCTATCTTCATTAACTGAGGTCAGGTTCGCAGATTTGTCATAAACAATCACGACGAAATGCTAAATACACTCAAATAGTGGTGATAGACCATCAAGTGCCACAAAAGGATTCCTCGTAATTGACATCAAGCATTCTGTTAGCTCTGGGTAAGCTTTTCAAGCATCCCAAAATGTGCGCTTACCATTACCAAAGAAAAAGGAAGTTGAGTCGCATCCTGATATCACATGGAAATGATGGAATATTGAAAGCACAGTTGAATTTTCTGAGCCTAATTGAATTGTACATATCAACTATGTTGCGGATAACATGGGACTTAGACTTGTCGAAAGACACAGTTCCAAATCTTTGCATTGGAGTAGTAGCTTAGCATGCATATGTCACACTAGAATCACGATAATATCCTTGTAAATATCCTTGAACAATAATCGATAAATAATGAGTTGCAGCATATGAGATATATGTCCGACTAATCTACTGTCAGCTTCTTCATATGTGCATCCAAAGAGAATAGGTTCCAAATTAGGACCGCGTTATCATCCTCCGTTGTGAAGATAGTTTTCTTTGGTAGGGTTTCCAATTTAAAGAGACATTCATTGACCAATGCAAACAATACTTGCTTGTTGGTGGTGTTTCTTAGAAAGTCATTCCAATTCGTTGGAATTTTTGTGGTAAGCCCCAACCTTACATCGAATGCCACAACCACGTTTCTCTCATGTTCCTGTTTTGATACTAACCTATATTTACCTGTCCAAAACCAAGTCAATTCTTCTACTATCTGGGAGCTGCATCATAACATATGTATAAACGTTGTGCTGATATACATTAAGAAGGTATGCCCGACCTCATGTCTCAGTAAGTGTATCAGAGCACCCCCCGTCGAACACCTTACACTCGACCTTTGGATTTGGCTCTGCAGTGTCTATGTAGTTTGAATCGGATGGGACCTTCATGCAGCTTAGGATGTCACATTTATTACCACCCCTGCTTTCGCCCACTTTCGATATAGATGGGGGAACCGCTGGTTTTCGTGTGAGAAGAACATATATTTCATATGCTACAAACCGATAATTCTTCGATTATTGTTCACACTGTTGACACATATATTATCGTGGTCATGTTGGGACATCTGTATGCTATGCTTTTTCAATGCAAACATTTGAAACTCTTTGTCTTTCGAGAAATCTAAACCCCATGTTACATACAACATAGTTGATACGTGCAATTCAATGGGCTAACAAAAATTCAACTGTACTTCCAATATTCCACCCGATATCAGGATGCGACTCAACTCCCTTTTTCCTTGGTAATGGTAAGCGCAATTTTGGGATGCTTGGAAAGCTTAGCTCACAGAATGCTTGATGCCAATACGAGGAATCCGTGTGTGGTTCTTGATGTTTCATCGCCACTGTTTGAGAGTATTTAGCATTTCGATGTGATTGTTTATGAAAAATCTGTGAACCTGACTTTAGTTAATGAAGCAATACATGAAATGTTCAGCACAGTTCAACATATATATATATATATATCAGGCTGGTATCTGGACTGTACTAGTAAGCCCCATAGCACATGTAAAGTTTCCAGCACCTGACGTCTTTGGATGGAAATTGATTGGCGGTTCTTTTGTTACTGTTTGGATGACAACCCAGAAGCAGCTAGAGAGTGCACAGAGTTGATTAAATGTGTTTGCAAATCGGTTTGTTCCAGGTGCAAATGTTCAAGAAGCAAACTTCCATGTACGAAGTTGTGCAGATGTGGTTGTGAGAAGTGAATTGTTAAATACAGTTTATTAAAAACAAAGTGTATTTTCAAATTTCAAATTATTGGTAATTTGAATACGAGGCCCGATGATGAAGATGTGTTGCAGAATACCATACATATGTTCCTATTTTTAGAACCGAATTGAGTTTGACGATTATGGGTTTTGTCATTTGGTGTTTCCTAATTTCGTGGTAAATCCACTACTAAATTGATTTTTTATTTGTTACGATCTCGATATTCAAATTTGTATTCAATTGATCCAACCATGTAGTAGTGTCACAAATAGAATTGAAGACATCAGAACCATTCATGGTTAGTTTCCAAGCATTTACAGAATGAACCCCTGTCTTAGAATAATTTTGCTCATTTTACATAGCACATATTCTACCTCACATTTGTACCAGAACAAACTATACTACTTCGCATTTAGTGTGCAAGACTCTTTCACAGAGGTTATTCTATCGAATAATCAACACATTGTTGATATCTTCTCTTATATTATCTCGAAAATTGTAAAGTATTTTAACAAAAATAAGGACGTAACCAAACATTTCCATGTTTTGGCCGCCATTTTGGCATCCATCTTGAATAATTGTGGCCATTTTTCAAATAAAAGTGTGGGCTGTTATTCGGTAACCACCATTCTTAGATAATAGGGTGGAATTCGTTATGTTTAACATATCTAATTGAGAAGCAAAACTATTAGGTGTACCATCGTCAAACCGGCGGCCATCTTGGACGCCATCTTGAATTTTCGGCTCTACGTCGGTCAAAAAGTTGGTTCTTGAGAAAATTCCTAGGCTAGAGATGCTGTCCTACAAGATATGAAAAAATGGCGCTTTTATCCGACATGTATTGATCAAAACGCTAACTACCTACACTACTCTGTCTGTATGTATGTTTGTTTGTTTGTTTGTTTGTTTGTCTGTCTGTCTGTCTGTCTGTCATTTATACAAATCTACGATTCTCGACCGATCGGGACGAAACTTGGTACGTGTGTGTAGTTTGACCGGGCGGTGAACGTTGTCGTATTGGCAAGCCCGTGCGGCGCCCGCTTCGCGCATGCGCAGACGAGATCTCGGAAACGGGTGGAGCTATCGACTTGAAATTTGCTATGTGAATGTATCTTGCCCCGGATACGAATTTTATCGGGTCGCCGAGCCCGTGCGACGCCAGCTTCGCGCATGCGCAGACCAGATCTCGGAAACGGGTAGAGCTATCGACTTGAAATTTGGTTTTTGAATAGCCCGGACTTGAAATTTGGTTTTTGAATAGCCCGGACAACGTCGGGCTCATCGGCTAGTCTCATATATATTTTGAAGACCTCTGTCTGTATGTTTGTTTGTCTGTCTGTCTGTCTGTCTGTCTGTCATTAATACAAATCTACGATTCTCGACCGATCGGGACGAAACTTGGTACGTGTGTGTAGTTTGACCAGGCGGTGAACGTTGTCGTATTGGCGAGCCCGTGTGGCGCCCGCTTCGCGCATGCGCAGACGAGATCTCGGAAACGGGTGGAGCTATCGACTTGAAATTTGCTATGTGAATGTATCTTGCCCCGGATACGAATTTTATCGGGTCGCCGAGCCCGTGCGACGCCAGCTTCGCGCATGCGCAGACGAGATCTCGGAAACGGGTGCTATCGACTTGAAATTTGGTGTTTGAAACGGGTGGAGCTATCGACTTGAAATTTGGTTTTTGAATAGCCCGGACAACGTCGGGCTCATCGGCTAGTCTCATATATATTTTGAAGACCTCTGTCTGTATGTATGTTTGTTTGTCTGTCTGTCTGTCTGTCATTAATACAAATCTACGATTCTTGACCGATCGGGACGAAACTTGGTACGTGAGTGTAGTTTAACCAGGCGGTCGTCGTTGCCGTATTGGCGAGCCCGTGCGGCGCCCGCTTCGCGCATGCGCAGACGAGATCTCGGAAACGGGTGGAGCTATCGACTTCAAATTTGCTATGTGAATGTATCTTGCCCCGGATGCAAATTTTATCGGGTCGCCGAGCCCGTGCGACACCAGCTTCGCACATGCGCAGACGAGATCTCGGAAACGGGTGGAGCTATCGACTTGAAATTTGCTATGTGAATGTATCTTGCCCCGGATACGAATTTGATCGGGTCGCCGAGCCCGTGCGACGCCAGCTTCGCGCATGCGCAGACCAGATCTCGGAAACGGGTAGAGCGATCGACTTGAAATTTGGTTTTTGAATAGCCCGGATGAATAGCCCGGACAACGTCGGGCTCATCGGCTAGTCTTCTCTTCTATATATTTTGAGAACTCCTTGTATTCGAGAGATAGTCCACACCCTCCGGACCTCAATGATATGATCGTGAATGAGTATTGATATACCCCACTAAACTTTGACAAACACCAGTAATGGTGTGTAGATCATTTACATATCTCTCCTATATATTTTGATACAATCTATCTAATTTACATATCTCTCTTATATATTTATGTTTGTGTGTGTGTTGTACTTCATACAAATCTACGATTCTCGACCGATGGGGACGAAACTTGGTACGTGTGTGTAGTTTGACCAGGCGGTGGTCGTTGTCGTATTGGCGAGCCCGTGCGACGCCCGTGCAGCGCATGCGCAGACGAGATCTCGGAAACGGGTGGAGCTATCGACTTGAAATTTGCTATGTGAATGTATCTTGCGCCGGGTACAAATTTTATCGGGTCGCCGAGCCCTTGCGACGCCCGTGCAGCGCATGCGCAGACGAGATCTCGGAAACGGGTGGAGCTTTCGACTTGAAATTTGTTATGTGAATGTATCTTGCGCCGGGTACAAATTTTATCGGGTCACCGAACCCGTGCGACGCCCGTGCAGCGCATGCGCAGACGAGATCTCGGAAACGGGTGGAGCTATCGACTTGAAATTTGGCATGTGAATGTATCTTGCGCCGGGTACAAATTTTCATGCGCAGACCAGATCTCGGAAACTGGTGGAGCTACCGGGTACAAATGTTTCTAATTGAAACGCGTGGAGCTAAAAATTAAAAAAATATATATAAAAATGTCATGTTTCGGACAAGCCGCCGGTGGCGGGCTAACCTGCTAGTCTCTTATATATTTTGATACAATCTGTCTGTTTGTCTGTCTGTCTGTCTGTCCTTTATACAAATCTACGATTCTCCACCGATCGGGACAAAACTTGGTACGTGTCTGTAGTTTGACCAGGCGGTGGACGTTGTCATATTGGCGAGCCCGTGCGACGCCAGCTTCGCGCATGCGCAGACGAAATCTCGGAAACGGGTGGAGCTATCGACTTGAAATTTGGTATGTGAATGTATCTTGCCCCGGATACGAATTTTATCGGGTCGTCGAGCCCGTGCGACGCCAGATTCGCACATGCGCAGACCAGATCTCGGAAACGGGTGGAGCTATCTACTTGAAATTTGGTATGTGAATGTATCTTGCCCCGGATACGAATTTTAACGGGTCGCCGATCCCGTGCGACGCCAGATTCGCACATGCGCAGACCAGATCTCGGAAACGGGTGGAGCTATCGACTTGAAATTTGGCTTTTGAATAGCCCGGACAACGTCGGGCTCATCGGCTATTCTCTTATATATTTTGATACAATCTGTCTGTCTGTCTGTCTGTCTGTCCTTTATACAAATCTACGATTCTCGACCGATCGGGACAAAACTTGGTACGTGTGTGTAGTTTGACCAGGCGGTGGTCGTTGTCGTATTGGCGAGCCCGTGCGACGCCCGTGCATCGCATGCGCAGACGGGATCTCGGAAACGGGTGGAGCTATCGACTTGAAATTTGCTATGTGAATGTATCTTGCCCCGGATACGAATTTTATCGGGTCGACGAGCCCGTGCGACGCCAGCTTCGCGCATGCGCAGACCAGATCTCGGAAACGGGTGGAGCTATCGACTTGAAATTTGGTTTTTGAATAGCCCGGACAACGTCGGGCTGGTTTTTGAATAGCCCGGACAACGTCGGGCTCATCGGCTAGTGTGTATATAAATGTATAGATATAACGATATAACTTCACCTTTATATGCCAAAAATTGGAACTCCCCGCCCAAGATGGTCGCCAGAAATGGCGGCCGGAAGTGGAAAATGTTACGTTTTTACTGATATCTTTAAGGTGAGTTTATGCTGTTTGGAACTGGTTGAGAATTGTGACTTTATTCTGTATTTGGCATATCAACTGACCATTGGATCAATGGTATATGCCATGCATTGTGTCCCCACCCCTTCCGATCACTCAAACATTCGATTTTACAGCACGCCGTATAACATTTCACAAACAAATCACCATTGGGATTCTAGTCCTATTTCATCAAGCATTGGGAAGAACTGTGTAGTGTAAGTGATGCAATCTATTTCTTATGGATATTTCAACTCATTGGTACTAAAATTGTCACTTTGGCTCAAAATGACTGCTAAAATGGCGGCCAAAATATGGAAAATTGTAATTATTGCATCAGTGTGCCATGCAACGGCTTATAAGTTATGGTTACTGCACAAAACTTTCTGTCTTATATACATTGAACACTAAAATTTATGATGCACCTTGATTAACTGTTACAATTATAACCACTGAAATTACCAGAATTATGGGATTTTTCTATCACAATCTTGGCATCACAATCGGCAAAAAATCACTGTTCAGGTTTGGACCATTTTTTTCAAGTAAAATAGAACTATCTTTGGTAGCAAAGGTGCTTTTTATTTTTGATCTGTCTTAAATTGGTCACACTGCGGTGTTTTAGACGAAATTACTCAAGATGGCTTGCAAACTGACAACCAAATTTGGTAAAAAGTTTATTTGTCACATATATTCCGAACATTATTTTCTGCTGTCCCGAAAAGGTAGCAAATTGTGACTCACTTGGTTATTAAACATGCCACATAATCAACTGACAAAATGTTATATTATGGTTGTCTCAGTAACTTATGAGGCATGACAAATCATTGAACAATCCAGGTTACCATGTTGACGAATATTCCAATTGGAAGACTACCTCGGGAGATCGTAGATAGTGCACAGCGGGTTTTGTTTAACACGTAACACTCTAAATAACACCATACATATAATACTGAGCAGAAACTGGATGGATGTACCAACTCATTGAGCCATACTGACAAGATGGCCCCTATTCGTGGTCGACCATAACAATGCAACATTGTCAGCAAGATTATCAGAAAAGATCGCACATACATATTTATTGTAACACAATTTACAAGGGATTGGGGGGGGGCAAGTTATAACAACTTAAGGTGGCCCCTCTCCCGTCAATATTTACGCAAATGTTTAAACAAGATGAATAACAGATATAATGTACATCTAATAATAATAATGTTGATGATGATGATGTCTGGTGATTGCTGTTACCGGTCCTGAGATCCTATCCTATAGATATCATGCCATGCCGTGCCGTAAGTAGTTTACGATTGTTCGTCGTTAAGTGAAACCTTTGCTTTCTGAAATATATTTTTGAACAATGTAAAAGAGTAGTTGGTTTCGATGCTGTGGAATGTTTGGGGCGCCTCCGATGAAATGATTCACGTCTACTATTGTGAAAGCATTCTCATCTAGTCTGTCATATAATTTAGTTCTTTGCGGTCGGAATAATGGGCATTCGAAAAAGAAGTGTAAGGCATCCTCGAACTCTGTGCCACAATTACACACTGGGCTTTCGACTATAAAGTTATCATACATAACTAAGCTAAGTTCACTGCAACCGTTGCGAATTTTAGAATGGAAAATATTTTCGGTCCGACTCCCAGTTTGAAAATCAGGAGGTGGTTTGGGGGTCATATCTATAAAACTAAGATTGACCTTAAATTATGTTAGGTTAAACGCATCAGTTACGATCGATAGTTGGAAGCTTATTCCATGATTGTGTCATAAAGTGTAGGAAATATTTTTGTTAAATGTTCTGTGTGACAGAAGTAACAATAGAAGTTTCCAGGATTCCGCTTTGAGTATCTCGAGACATTGCCAGCACGAGGAGGTAAGATAGTTGATAAGTAGTTGGGTGCCAGGTTGTTAGTAATTTTATATATGTAGTGTAATTGATTATGTTCGCGTCTATTACTGAGCGTGGGCCAGCCGATTTCAGGGAGTAGGGCTTTATCGGATATTGTGCATGGGTTGAGTCCTGTTACAATTCTGGCAGCTTCTTTATGAAGTCTTTCAAGTTTATCAGTCAAGTAGTTTGGTGCGTTCGCCCAGACAATATAAGAATAGTCCATTATAGGCAGAATATGATTTTTGTAGATTTTTTTTAGCGTCTTTCTATTGATACTGTATTTAAATTTTCTGAGTTGGGATAGTCTCGCAGTGCCTTTTTGATCGACTTCTCCAAATCGGTACAAACAACTTAAGCTCTCTAATGATCAGAACTTTCGTCCAATTGGATATGGTGGGCGAGCTCACATGATAAATATTTTAAATACGTTGTACTCTCTATCTGTAGTCTCAAATCCCATATATATATTAATTGTGTTGTTGACAGGCCATGTAATTTGGAAAAACCGGTATACGACCTTTTCGAAGCCGAACGACGATTAGCCAGATATAAACTTACAACCCCACACCCCGCCGTGCTTTTGACCGTGTATTTATCCATGGTGTGTGCGTGTCTGTCGTTGGCCGTAACCTGGTGCTCGGTGTTATTGATTTGAAGGGTAATCATTTTCGACTGTTGTTGTTAGATCGGTAATGTGATTGGCGATATCTATGTCTTGTCTGGTCATATTTTACGTTTGAACTTTGTCTGAAATAGACGCACTTTTTATACTAGAATTTGTGCAACAGGAGCGCCGGGAAATCGCTAGTCTAGTGCGTTTATAAGTGTGTTAGAGACCGAATATATATTATATAGAGAGGCCAACAGAAAGAAATTATATTTATTCCATACATGCGACTGCAACCAATTTGGGTTGATTGTGATGTCTTTCATGTAGTTTTGTGGTTATGAGATCACATACATACCTTGTTATTGGCCCCCTGATTACTGCTCTCCGCGATCTTATTCTTTAAAAATAAATATCTTTTCCAAAAGATGTGTTACCAGCACCAGAAAAGGAGGGATCAGGCGGGAGCTACATCCCCCAGACGGGGATGGTTAGCCCCCCCCCAATTGTACTATTTCTGTCCGTTTCACTCTATTCGCTCCAGGACTCTAATTCCACACAAACTAGTATAAGTGATTAATTCCTATGCTAATATATCGTATAATGACTTATTTCGAGAACTGATGTAATATAGACTACCATGTTGGACGCCATCTTGGATAACAAAGTTTCCCCGAAGCGGATTTTGGATATGTTATTCCAGATACTTTCCCACACAAAATGAGACAAAAACGCTTTATAACATTCTGTTCTAGGTTCAACTCCCGACGACCACAGTATATTGGCTTATTGTTGGGTGACAAACCACAGTACAGAGATAGTAATAATTAATAACCGATAACAAAAGTTGTTCAAACAGTGATTGTCAAAATATAACAATAAATGTTGCAAAAACTGATAGAATTTCGCAATTTCTAAAAGAATTTGTGGAAAAAATATTTTCGTTTGGCAGAATATTTGGAAAAAGTTAATTTTGGTCCAGCGCAGACCATGGTGATACCCTTGTGTATTGATTGACATATTTCGATCAACGGAACGCGACAAAAGTGTGAAATTGCTAACCCCATACATACTAAATGGATTTTCGTACTCAGTTTTAAAAGTATACATTGGAATGGTATATTACTCATCTGGAGGGGTTTTCAGGAAACAAACAGACGACAGATATTAAAAGTACAGAAGGAGCGGTCCTATTTAAAGTAGGGAAATGTTCAGATAATTAGCTAAGGCCGTTCATTGAACTTATTAGCTGCACTTTTCCTAAGATATAACTACTCGACAATGAGTATTTAGTATAGAAAATGTTAAGACAGATTCATGCATTGAAGTGGCGACATACCGAGGCGGTGGGGTTTCGGGCGGCTCCCCCAACTTTGGTTAAATCTTTCAATAATTGGAAATTGCAGTCCAGAAATATGATCAAATTGTTCTGGTAGTTTACTTACGGTGTTGTTGGACTACAATGATCATCCGTTGGAAATGTCCACATCATTAGGTATGTAGGGATGTCACCTCGGTAATTTCCAACAGCTGGAAACCTTGATAAAACAGTTCGCAAGTTGTTCAAACCAAAGGGTGGTGCAAACTGAATTTACCGGACTTGGGAAGTCGCATAGGCGTCTGGATCAAAGCGGGGTGGTCAGTTGGAAATTGGCCACACCCCCCATAGCGGGTCTAGCCATGTCCCTGGTCGGAACAGGCTGGTAGATGTATATTTTAACCACTATATCACCCCTGGTTAAGTGGTCCTGATAATTTACTATGATGTTGTTATGGCAATGTGATGCTATTAAAAAGAAGTACCATTATTTTTTCTAACGTTGTCATGTTCGCGGTATTTGGCTAATCTGAACAAATCGGGGGAAAGCCATTATGTGTATAAACATTAAAAAACATGATGCATATTGTGAAATATTTGTATAAGGCTGTATTGGTTGTTACAAACCGGTCATAACTGAGATTGCTAATAAGAAACATATGTGTTCTTGAATGTTTCATATAGACACTGGCTCTTGCTCAAATCGCTCAAACTAGCGGTGACAACTTTAGAAATAATAACGTTACTTTGTGTTAACACATGCAGCTTTGTCTTACCAGCACCATAGCAATTCAGCATCATAGCAAATTAGCAGGACAATTTAACCAGGGGCGTACATATTGTTATCACTTATACGATATTCGACAGATGCTGTGGCTATGACCAACTATGCTCTGAACCAATGTGTGTATGAAAGCTCGAATAACGGAGTCAGATATGCTGCGAGCGGCAATGACGGGAGCCTGGGGCAGGCCATGTTCACCGCTCCATCTTGTTCCCACACCGAAGCAGAGATGAGTCCCTGGTGGATGGTCGACATGGGTCAACAGATAACTATAGACCACGTGACTCTGTACAACCGGGGTGATTGTTGCGGTAAGGACAACATACAATTTGCTGTGCTGGTTTGGGGTAGCGTTGGTTTATAGTCGCTATAGTATATAGGCTTGACTTGACACTCAGTCTAGTACTATGGTGCCACATCGCTTCACTGTACACCGTCATGATGGCTAACATAACAGAGCGTCGGAGAATTTTTGATTAACCCTTTACCCAACAGAAGGGCCCTGTGCCAATGCATTCTCTTATATATGCGAGTCGACCATAGGTCGCCTCTCATATATAAGAGAATGCATTGGCTTAACACATTAAAAATTATAAAATTTGGTTAAAGAATGTAAGAAAAAATGGTAAAAAGTGTTAAAAAAAGATTTTGTTTAGGCCAATGCATTCTCTTATATATGCGAGGCGACCTATGGTCGACTCGCATATATAAGAGAATGCATTGGCACAGGGCATAACTGTAACTATCACAATGTGGTCAAGGAGCCGGTTCCAATGATATCCATATTTGTATGGTTCTATTGAGACAGACCGAAGATATTTTAGGCTGTTGAAGCTTTATTTGGCCGGTTTTGGCCGGTTTGTTGGGTAAAGGGTTAACTATGTAGCGTCTAGTCTTTACAAGCCAAATCACGACAGTGTCAGTCGTCTTGCAATTGGCTGATGGACGAACGAACTCAAATATAGTGAGAGTTCACAGAGAAATGTAATGCAATGCAATAGTATAATTTAAGAAACTTATACGTTTGCCAAGTTACATGTGCATCTTCCAGAATCATGTGTTGCCATCTCTTTGGGGTGTCAAACCAATCCACTACTGCCTGTAATCAATTAATTAAGTGTGAATCGCAATTGGAATCGAACTAGCTTTGCTATTGCTGGATGGTTAATATATGGTCTCTTATGACGAAATAACGGGCTATGTATCTTTTTGACTGAGCCACCAGTTAGGGCTACATGCACGAAACGTTTGCGTCTTCAAATGCTCTAATTAGAACTGTTTTATTTTTTATTTTTTGGGCTTGTTTGTCGAGATTATTGTAATGTAATGTCATGTATGAAAGCTGAACAAAATACATATTATATATGGACGTTATATTATGACATATTGTAACCTCTGTTCACTTTATTATTAATTATTCAGGATATCGGCTAAGCAACTTTAAGGTATGGGTCTCACAGAAAATGATGGCAGTCACAGACTACAGTCTCGACACCTTATGTTACGATTACCCTGGAACCGGTCTGGACGAACAAGTCTGGAATTTCACATGTGGACAGCGGGTTGTTGGCCGGTTTATTAGGGTGCATGTCTACAGTACTGTAGCAATGCCGTTGTCCATTTGCGAGTTGGAAGTTTACGGAACAATGCAGACAGAAGGTACGTGTGAATGTATGCATACTCAGGTCGCTTACATTGCAAATGATTAGCAAACCACCCACACATGGACGTGGAGACAGGGTGGGATAATCTGCCCCACCATGATCAAACTGTTGAACAGTTGGACATTGCATGTATGAATGACACCATTTCAGTTACAGGGCCACCAAACTCGGTCTGGTGGACGAAAATAAGTCAAAGCAAGTACTGAATTCAGTATAGCTGTATTGTTCAATTATCCGCTAGCAGACCCATAGGAGAGAAGGCGGATAATATAATAATAAAACGGAAGGAGTAAACAGATTTCCATTAGACCAGTCTGGTCCAGGATAATCAAAATTTTCCTAGAAATAAATTTAATATGTACTTGTTGGCAAGCTATTGGCAATTGTTTCTCTTCGACTTGTTATGGGTGTAAATGGTAGCGCCCCAACGACAGGTGAAGCTCAATTCAGTCACATACACACATTATACGTATTTTCACACCAGTATACCAATTTGTATATATGTATAAGGGAGATCTATGTATACATCGATCTGTACGCTTTAGCAAGCTGATACCATGAGTTGACTATTTTCTTATTTGAGGACCATTTTTATTCCACTGTTTATGTCGCAGTTTCCCGAGCAAGACCGAGTCGTCACTATACCGAGTCTCATAAGAAGCATAATATAGTGTCCTTTGAATTTGCCACACTCAGGAAAGTGTGGGAAAGTAAAAAGCAAACAGATGGAATGAATCGTTGAGTTCCATACTCATGTTATCAAATGGTCCACACACACACACACGCCCTCACACACACCCACACACACACCATCACACACCCTCCCTCCCTCACACACCCTCACACCACCCTTACTCACATGAGTGTCGAATAGGGGACAAGTGTCACAGACCTCCAATCGGGGATACCTCAAATCTTTATGCCACAGCCTTCAAACAGATAGAGTTATGTCCCAGTGAACATAAAATCGTCACGAGCAAACGAAAATACGAAATCCCGCACCGAATCTCAATATAGAAAGTCGGGGGTTTTACATACTAATGGTGGACAAGGTGGATACATGTGTGTTTTTTTTGAGTGTAAGAAAAGGGGACATACACCCATGGGTTTGAAATTTGTTAATAGGGGACAGAAAAATACACGATCTGTGTTTTCGAAGTGGGGACATAATATTTTCCCCTTGTGTTTTCAAAATATGGACATCAAAATATTGAAGTGTGACAAAGAGACACAATTTTTCCCTCGTCTTTTCAAAATACGGACTCCAAAATATTGACGTGTGACAAAGAAGGACATTCATAAACTTCGAAGTCAGAAAGTTGTCACAGTGGACAGGGATAACTTTCTCACAGTGGACAGGGATATAAACGATATGTGTTTCAAAAAATGGGACATTTTGAATTACAAAGAGAGAGAGAGTCAAAATTAGAGTCAAAATACACGCGATTTGCTGACAATATATTTTCTTTTGCGTGCATGAAGCACCAAAATTTAATATCTGAATAACGGGGATCTGAATTCGAATATACGGGCAATATCCAGACACGGCGTCGTCTCAAGATTGGCTTAATCCCTTTTGTTCTAAATATCTTATTGTATTGTTATACTAACTGATCTATCATGTATGTAAACTGTATTGGGAATAAAAACAAACATTACCTTGCATTGTAGTTAGATGCTTTAGACTGTAGATAGCATATACAAGTAATGAAAGTGTCAATGACAGAGTAGCTTAACTTGCGACAATGGATGAATTGAATTCTGCCTTGTCAACCTCCATGACAAAATTCATGATGATATGAATGAGTGTCCATGAAACTGAATCAACTTGATGTTCTCATTGGCTCATTGCACTAGCAAGTTTTGGGAAAATCGGTTCATAAATGCGACCTGTAGGGAGCGCCGAATATATTCAAGATGGCTACCATGGCGCCATTTTGGATTTCGGAACGGACTCAAAATAGGACGTTCTCGTCAACGCATGGTACTAAGTAATCCCAGCAAATTTCGAGAAAATCCGTTCATAAATGGGACATGTAGGGTGCAAAAGAAATTCAAGATGGCTGCCATGGCGGCATTTTGGAACGGATTCAAAATAGGACGTTCTCATCTACTCATAGTATTAAGTAATCCTAGCTCAAGTATCGAGAAAATCCGTTCATAAATTGGACCTGTAGGGTGTGCCAAAGAAATTCAAGATGGCTGCCATTTTGGATTTCGGAACGGACTGAAAATAGGATGTTCTCATCTACTCTTGGTACAAAGTAATCATAGCAAGTTTCGAGAAAATCCGTTCATAAATGCGACCTGTGGGGTGTGCCAAAGAAATTCAAGATGGCGGCCATCTTGGATTTCGGAACAAACTAAAAATAGGGCATTCTCATCTACTCATGGTACTAAGTAAAAATAGCCAACTACATGGGCAGATATGAACCTACTGATGTGAGTCATTCTATATCTCAAATGATACACATATCAATTCATAAGCAAACAAACATAGCATACGAGAAATAAATGGCCACTGCATTGCCACTGATAATAAATCGCCTTGTACACCGACTATTTAGTTAGCAGAACCTCTGCAACAAATAGCAGTGGCCCTTTGAGTAGGCCACCAATTTCTGGAAGGTTCTGATACTGATGTGTAGGCCCGATAACTCATTAAAGTGTTGGCCTTAAACAAATATGAAAGTAGTTATCCCTATGATGCTCAAAACCAAATTTGGAAAGAATCCACAAGTGGTTCTAGATCAGAATTGTCTTGAACTTCCCAATCCCGCATAAAGTTTCCAAATTTATCCTATTATACTGTATTTGACCAATAGCCTCCATAAAAATCAGTCAAGCTAGACACCTTGAACAAATCTGGGACAGAATGTTCCAATAATGCTTCAAATCAAATTTGAAAGAATTCACCATGTGGCTCTAGAGAATAAGCTATTTTTCTAAACCAAGTAACCACAACTATATGAACCCCCATACTCTGGCCCTAATTAATATATTTGATCCTAAAACCAAATTCACTAATAATGCAGGTAAATGCCTCCATGGTATTAGCTCTACAGTACGCTGAATATATGTATATGGTCAAGGTTTCAAATAAAATTAATAAACAAAAATGTTTCACGAACAGTTAAAGGTTAAGCTCAAAAGAGGATCGAAGCAAACACTACTTAAGTCTGATTTCTACCTATATTGCCACTATCAGACTTGACATGTATCATGCTGAAAAAAAGGTGTTGGAGCCTTGTGGGTTAAATTGGTGTATTTCAAGACACTCTACATAATGGTTGCTCATAATCATATCACATGAAATTATTGTCATTCTCTGAACAGGGAATAAACTCAAATGGCACATATCTACAACTATAGTGAATCAGTGTCCAGTAGGTTTCTTATAGTGTCCTATAATAATTCTGGTTCTAAAATCAAGAGAGTTAATAACAAAATTCATTGACGTAGAACTGAATGCTCTTTTTATTTATTTAATCTTGCTAATGACATTTACCCTATGTTACAAAAGGAACAGTCATTAAAAGTAAACAAACCAGATATATGCCTTGCCAGGAGATGATTAATGACCCCTGTGCCCATTGATAACTGCTATAAACAATAATGTCATTATCAGAGCTAGATGCTAGATACACTATTCATAGGTAGGGTTATTATAGCACCTGGATAAGTGCCTACTGACGGCAATAGCTCGTCTTGACTTTGTCAAGTTGAGCTAAAAATGATCTATTTATGACAAAAACTTTTAACATATATTTTTATTATTCATAGTTAAACTTCAATTTTGACAGGTCATGGACAATTCGGTAACTGATATTTACCTTAATTATTTCATACTTGGTAACATAAATTCAAGTGTAAATGCATGCATATTCAGACTTTTAGCTCTTGTGACATGCCATATTGGTATTATCTTATATATAGCCATGACAGATTGTTATCTTTCAAAATGTTTTTTAATCTTTTAGTCATATAACTATTAAAAAAATGAAAGTGCAAATGACGCTGTGGCTTAACTTGCTTTTAATGAATAATTACTGATAACTGTCGGACATCAGAACACAGTGAGGATACCTGTGCAAAAATAAATGCCTTTTGATGTTAACCACGTTGATGGTTGTGGATGCGAACATTAACTTTAATGAGAAAGCAAGCATATGTTCACCTCCTGTATTTAATAATAACAACAGCAACTTCCATGATAAAGCATGCAGGCCATCGTTAACCTCATTGATGCCTGCAGATGACAACATTAACATCCATGAAACAGCAAGCCAATGTTAACCTCCCTGATGCCTACAGACGACAACATTAACTTCCATGACAAAACATGAGAATATTAACCTTCTAGATGCCTGCGGATGACAACATTAATTTCAATAACAAAGTGTATCATGCTCTGAGAAACATATGTTTTGTAAAAAGTTTTGAAAGATTACCGCCGGCGACCATGTTTTTAAAATGGGCGTGGTCAAAATCTACGTTCCCATCTACATGTTTATGGCAATGTACACAGCAAATTTCATGAAGATCGGATGAAAAATATTGCTGTAGCCCGTGCTAAAGGATTTGAGTGCAAAATCCAAGATGGCCGTCGGCGGCCATGTTTTTGTGAATGGGCGTGGCCAAAATCACTCGTTCCGATCTACATGTCAATGTTCACAACAAATTTCAAGAGGATTGGATGACAAATGTGGGCTGTAGTCCGTGCTAAAGAATTTGAGTGCAAAATCCAAGATGGCCACCGCGGCCATGATTTTTAAATGGGTGTGGTCAAAATCACTCGTTCCCATCTACATGTCAATGTACACAGCAAATTTCATGATGAAATATCTGTGTCCCCTATTGGATACACAACCAAAAGTGTGTTTCTCTTTTTTCAAATATTCTGAATCCCTTATCCAGCTTGAAGATTTCATTTAACAAATTGATTTGGTCCCCTGTTGTCAACTGAAGTTGGAAAATCTTTGTCCCCTATTGGATACACAACCAAAAGTGTGTACTGTTTGGTCAAATATTCTGTATCTCCAATCTAGCTTGAAGCTTTCATTGCATCACAATTAATTTGGTCCCCTGAAAAGTTGTCAACTGAAGTTGAAAACTCTTTGTCTCCTATTGGATACACGTCCAGGTCGCTTATTCTGTATCTCCTATCTAGTTTGAAGATATAAGTTTATCATAATTCATTTGGTCCCCTACTGAGGGCTTGGACTCTAATATAAGGAGGGCCGTCCTACAGCCATCGCAGAGCAATTTCTTGACTAAAAGTATTCTAACTTTTGACAATCATCTGGGAATAAACTGTAACAGGAGAAAAAAAATCCATATTGGGTTATGGCAAGTTTAGCTGCTTGTCGTTTGTATTCATCGAGTCCAGATAAATTATTATGTGAAATGTTATCTAAAATGCAGCATGTCAGTCAAATATCTGCATAACAACAACAAGATTGATTCCATAGTAATTATGACAACTCTTTACAGTGTAGTGCTCGTGGGATTTTTTCATACATTCAACTCTTTAGTTTAATGTATAATACTTTAATATTATACTGTCAGTGTTACAGATGTGATCAATCTCACAAACACAAAGACACGAATTTTCTATAAATATAACAAAAATTAGGCCGACGAGAAGGCCATCAGTGTGTTTCTATCTTTTTCCAATATTATGTCCCCAGTCGTAATTAGTCCGGAAACACACACACATGCAATGCACAGGACCTTAAACATAAAAATATTCCCAGTCGTTAAGCAGTGTGATTCTATTTTTAGAAAATTATGTCCGCAGTTTGGATTATTTTGATGTCCACATTTTGAAAACACACAAAAAAAAACATTATGTCCCTTATTGGAAAACACACTATAAATTGAATTTTTTTAATGAGAATGTTGGACCCCGACACACAAGTTATATGCATGTAGGATGTTACTAAAAATAGATTTTATACATATCCTCTCAGAATGTTCCGAAGAGGGGACTTTTCAAGATATCAATTTTGATTGGTCAATAAGGGTCCCAGAACGCCAAATCAGAACCCATTACGACCGGGGACGTCTCCGTTTGGCAAGTTTCCCCGTTTCGTGTGTTGATTTTGCCGTGTGTGTCCCCGGTTGGAGGTTATAAACAATCCCCCCCCCCCCCCCACACACATATATGAGAAATGAAGGCACGGAGTTATACTTACTTGTCTGATTAAATGTATCTCACATTTTTATTGTAAATTCTAGATTTTGCCCATGGATTTGTTTATTATTAATAGAAGAACTATATATGCGATATCTCTATGCTGAAACAACCGACCATGTGCGTATAAGGATACCAATTTGATGTGCATGTATTGGGGACTTTTTTTTTTAGCTCAACTTTACTTGTAAAGTTTGAGCTATTGCCATGACTTGGTATCCGTCGAAATTTATCATCGACGTTAATGTTGATATGTAGATGGGAACGAGTCGTTGGCGGGAAAAAAACATAGCCGATATCGGTCATCTTAGATTTCGAAATTCAATCCATTAGCAAGTGCTATATGCCGGAGTGTTCGTCTGATCATCGTCAAATTTGTCGTGGATGGTAATATTGACATGTAGATGGGAACGAGTTATTTTGGGTCATTTGGCCATCAAACATGGCCGCGGCCAGCCATCTTGGAGTTTACTCTTTGTATGACTAAATCCTTTGGCACGGGCTACATGTCCTGCCTTTAGTCTGATCATCATGAAATTTATCATGTATGTTAATGTTGCTATGTAGATGGGAACGAGTCGTTTTGGGGCCGTCTGCCATAAAACATGGGCCGCCGGCATTGATATCCTGTTTTTAGCAGAAAAACCAAAGTTTTGGAGAGTAACGACAATCAGCTGGGAATTTCGAGAGACCATTCAGAATGTACCAACCCAACGGGTCGAAATTGAAAATATGGAACTTGGAAATTTCTGTTTGCTACAAATGGTAAATGTTATTTTTTTTTGACTGAATTTCAAGCCACGGGATTTAGGTTAGGAATTTCCGCCGACAGTTTGCATGTTTGTGGTATCAGTTTGGACAAATGGTGCTGAGAAACTACTCGAAATAATTCGGTTATGTATTTGATGGGTTAATGAATTTGAAATTGTAAATATAGCGAGGGTGCTGGCCGTGGCATTATTTTAACTATCCTTGAACTGCAAACAGCTCAGCTATTAAACTCCAGGAAGAGTTATCTCTCATCGCTCCGCTGAGATACCACTGCCACAAGGACATTTGGTAAGGTTTTCTGACATGATGTTAGTTCTTATGTTTTAGGATTAAAATGGTCTATGTATGGATCAGTTCATATTGTTCTTATCAATACCGAAATAATTACAATTGTTGCAAACTTTTGGTCGTCAAAATAAGATAGTAGGTGACTAAATATAGTTCCGATGATACGTAAAAATGGATGTATCGGTCCGCAAAGTACAATCTTTCCGGTAGTGATCTATCGCAGTGTAACTGGGAGGGCGCTACATGGAGTTTACTCAGCGAGATCAAAAATTACACAAAACCGCTGTCGCAGATTGATCACTATAGTAACGATTATTTGTCGACAGCTGGCAGAAATTAATCCCTTTTGGCAAGTTTGTTTGCAACTGGCACTATTAAAGTTTGCA
Organism: Siphonodentalium dalli; assembly: GCA_032622095.1. Taxonomy (NCBI): domain Eukaryota; kingdom Metazoa; phylum Mollusca; class Scaphopoda; order Gadilida; family Siphonodentaliidae; genus Siphonodentalium; species Siphonodentalium dalli. The sequence continues at coordinate 41,184,521 of CP136067.1, forward strand.
GCGCAAATTGCCAGCATATGATGGTTAACCTTGAGTGCAATAAACTCGGATATTTGTTTCAGTTTCAGGAAAGTTCTGTCGGACGTCGAACACAAAAAGCTCTGTCACTCCGCTGGCTATTCTACAAGGCAACAAGTTTGAATGCAGTTTGATGTGCCAGAGAACACCAAGATGCCGAGCGTTCAATCTCAATCAGCTCAGTCCAGGGGTCTACATGTGCGAACTGCTACAACTATGTCCGTGGAATGCATATGGAACAACCAATGCAACAGACTGGCACTACTACACGCCATGCTAATAATATTGGTTTCGATGCCATTGCACTATATATACACATCAAGACGTCCAGAAGTCATTGGCCATGCACGAAAAATCTATTTAGACCATGTTTGATGTAAACGAATATTGGATCATGTTTGATTGTTATTTCCAATAAACACATTTACTGTTTCTTTATTTCCGGAATTTTCGTTGAAATTCATGAACCCGTATTTTTACATTGAGCTAAACAGGCAACATTTGACAAAAATCAGCCCAAATAATGTAAGAATCAAGAGACGTTTTTCTAAATCGTGGCCATGTGCCATCTTTTCAGGTATCAATTTGTTGTTGTTGTTTCTGTAAAACAACCTGATGTAAGACTGATTTTTTTTCGCTTGTTTATAATTGCGTTTCCGGATGATTGTAGTTATACTGAACAAAATGGAATGAAATCATGACTGTCTGCGAGAAAATAAATCAAACATTTTTCATTGCATATTTAATATTTTTTTTGGCAGCCATTTGCAGAAATATTTTTTTAAAGGAAAAATCACCATAAAACTACATATCTGAATAGATGAATCGGTATTGAATATTTATGTCTGCCAAATTATTGAAAACGTGGTTGCATAATATTCATCTTGTTATATGTTGATTTGTTCCTTTACCCGACAAAAATATAGTCCTGCTTGTGTCATTTCGTATACACTTTTAGTTCAAGCACCAAAACGGTCTGGATTTCACAATGAATACTATAGACCCACCATCGGTCACTGTACTTTAATAAAACGGTTTTAGTTTTAAGGACAACAACACTATTACTATAGTTATTTAAATATACGAAGTGAATATAATATTCTGCATGCAGTAAGACAGTGTTGTGTATTGTTAATAGCAAGTATATTGAGTCACCGCCAATGAGTATATGTTGAATCCACCGGTTCTTTATACTTACACCGAATATCGACTTTCATTTATCAACGCAGAATAGTGGTGTTAAGAATTAACCCATATATGCCGAACTTTTTTTTAATATTTATTTTTATGATATTATATAGTTTCAGGTTAGTAATGGGCAAAATCAACATTGGATGGCAATGTAAATGGTCTTTTCCCAAATTTTAACCCAGCCAAAGAACTGTCCTTTATAAGGGACGCTAGGCATACACATGGTCAATTTATATTCATTTTAACTATATTAATTAGGTCATGCAACATGCAATAACATTTGGTATCATCAAGAACTGTGAATTGATACCCAACGGCAAGTGTTGTATTCCTTATTCATTATTCTAAAAAATATATTTAGATCAAATAGAGTGTGTTGTAGGGTGGCCCCCAAGACACTCTTTCAACACACCCCACCCCAATCAAAAATGGTCGCCGTCCAGAGGTGTTCAAATAGGGCACCCATGCCATATCTCGGCCATTTGACCGATTTAGGTCAAATAAAGGGCATTGCAGAGTGGCCACAAAGACATTCTACTTCTTCACCCTCTCACGCTCCAAAATGGCCGCCGTCCAGATGGGTTCAAATAGGGCACACATGCAATAACTCCGCTATTTGATTGTTTAGGTCAAATACAGGGTATTGTACGGTGGTCCCCATGGTCTACATCTCCACCTCTCACACCCCACCCCGATCCAAAATGGTCGCCGTCCAGAGGGGATCAAATAGGGCACCTATGCCATCTATCCCCGCTATTTGACCGACTTAGGTCAAATATAAGGTGAGGTAGGGTGGGCCCAAGACATTCTACATCTTCAGCCCTTAAACCCCACCCCGATCTAAAGTGGTCGCCACCTAGAGGGCGCCCAATCCATATCTCGGCCATTTGATTATTTAGGTCAAATAAAGTATTTTATAGGGTGGCCACCAAGCCAAATTTTTATCTTCTCCCCTCACACCCCACCCCTATCCAAAATGGCCGCCGTCCAGAAAGGGTCAAATATGGCACCCATGCCATATCTCGGCTACTTGAACGCTTTAGGTCAAATAAAGGGTGTTGTACGGTGGTCCCCAAGACATTCTACATCTTCACCCCTCACACCCCACCCCGATTCAAAATGGTCGCAGCCCAGAGGGGATCAAATAGGGCACCCATGCCATATTTCCGCTATTTGACCGACTTAGGTCAAATAAACGGTGTGGTAGTGTGGACCCATGACATTCTACATCTTCACCCCTCACACACCACCCCGATCCAACATGGTCGCCACCCAGAGGGGTTGAACTAGGGCACCCATATCATATCTCCGCTATTTGACCTTAGGTCGAATAAAGGGTGCTGTATGGTGGCCAAAGACATTCTACATCTTCACCCCTCACACCCCACCGAGATCCGAAAAGGTCGCCGCCCAGAGGGGTTGACATAGGGCACCATACCATATCTCGGCTACTTGACCGTTTTAGGTCAAATAAAGTGTGTTGTATGGGTCCCAAGACATTCTACATCTACACCCCTCAGACCCCACCCGATGCAAAATGGCCGCCGTTCATAGGGGGTCAAATAGGGCACCCATGCCATATCTCCGATATTTTACTGACTTGGGGTCAAATAAAAGGTGTGGTAGGGTGGGCCCAAGACATTCTACATCTTCACCCCACCCCGATCCAAAATGGTCGCCGCCCAGAGATGGTGAATTATGACACCCATGCCATATCTCCGCTATTTGGCCGACTTAGGTTGAATGAGGGTGCTGTATGGTGGCCCAAGACATTATACATCTTCACCCATCACACCCCACCCCGATTCAAAATGGTCGCCGCCCAGAGTGGTTGAAATATGGCACCCATGCCATATGTCCGCTATTTGACCGACTTAAGTCAAATAAAAGGTGTGGTAGGGTGGGCCCAATACATTCTACATTTTCACCCCTCACACCCCAACCCGATCCAAAATGGTCGGCACCCAGAGGAGTTCAAATAGGGCACCAATGCCGCTTCTCGGCAATTTGACCGATTTAGGTCCTATTTCGGCTATTTGATCGATTTAGGTAAAATAAAGGGTGTTGTAGGGTGGCCCCTAGCAAACCGGTGTGCTACGCCGCTAGTTCTTATAACCTGAAATCTCGGTTTGCATTACCGCAAAACCTACACGATAAAATTCATAACATTAACTTTGTAAACATTTGACCATGTATATGCCTTGTATACTTTATAACGGAGCGGAAATCAAAATATTCGGGGCCCCAGCCAAGGAGATATATCCACAAATTGCAATAAATTTATCATATATTCATTTAAAACCAGTGTTGTGATAATACTGAAATAAGTTATAACATAGGGTTAAAGGCACGTGCGGCCTTAATTGTCGAAATATTTGTTCCAAACACCGTAAACAGAAAAACATATAAACCACTAGAAGGTGACCCGACTTCGTCCGGGCTGTTTCCCCTTTGCTTTTCGGCGAATTGCGCGATTTGACCTTGAATTGTCCATTTTGAAGGTCAAGGTCAGGTGGGGTCACGATTTGACCCGTCCAAAAACACTGCCCGGACAAAAGTACCCGACAAAAGTACCCGTCGAAATCCTTCCGGTTTTACCCGATTTGACCTTAAATTGATCATTTAGAAGGTCAAGGTCAGGTCATTCGGGGCTTTGACCTTGAATTGTCTATTTTGAAGGCCAAGGTCAGGTGGGGTCACGATTTTACCAGTCCAAAACACTGCCCGAACAAAAGTCCCGACAAAAGTACCCGTCGAAATCCATCCAGTTTTACCCGATTTGACCTTGACTTGATAATTTTGAAGGTCGAGGTCAGGTCGGGGTCACGACTCGACCCGTCCAAAACACTCAGTGGACAAAAGAACCCCTATGTATCAACTTTCGTGGAAATCCCATCAAAATTCGCGATTTGACCTCGAATTGACCCGATTACAAGGTCAAGGTCACGTCGCACGAGCAAATGAATAGGATTATGAGACTCCCCATACGAAAGTATCCCTAGACACTAATTTTCATCAAAATCCCGTGATATTCGGGCGATTGACCTTGAAATGACCCGATTCCAAGGTCAAGGTCACGTCGCACGGGCAAATTAATAGGTTTATGCCACTCCCAGGCCGAAGGTACCCCCACATACCAAGTTTCATCGATATCGGCTCAGCCGTTTTCGAGTCCATCGATTACAGACAGACACACAGACACACAGACACACACAGATCTTCCAAAATATATAATAGTCCGGGCTTTGACCTCGAATTGTCCATTTTGAAGGTCAAGTGGGGTCACGATTTGACCAGTCCAAAACACTGCCCGGACAAAAGCAACCGACAAATGTGCCCGTGGAAATCCATCCGGTTTTACCCGATTTGACCTTGAATTGATAATTTTGAAGGTCAAGGTCAGGTCGGGGTCACGATTTGAACCGTCAAAAACAATCAGTGGATACAAGTAACCCTATGTATAAAATTTCGTCGAAATCCCATCAAAATTGGCGATTTGACCTTGAATTGACCAGATTTCAAGGTCAATGTCACGTCGTACGGGCAAATGAATATGCTTATGAGACTCCCCATACGAAAGTACCCCCACATACCAAGTTTCATCGAAATCCCGTGATATTCGGAGTTTGACCTTGGAATGACCCGATTTCAAGGTCACGGTCACGTCGCACGGGCAAATTAATAGGTTTGTGCCACTCTCCGGCCGAAGGCACCCCACATACCAAGTTTCATCGAAATCCCGTGATATTCGGGCGTTTGACCTTGAAATTACCCGATTTCAAGGTCAAGGTCACATCGCACGGGCAAATTAATAGGCCTATTTCACTCCCCGGCGGAAAATACCCCCACATACCAAGTTTCATCGAAATCGGCTCGGCTGTTTTCGAGTCCATCGATTATAGACACACAGACAGACACACACACATACAGATCTTCCAAAATATATAATAGACTAGAAGGTGACCCGACTTCGTCCGGGCTTTGACCGTGAATTGTCCATTTTGAAGGTCAAGGTCAAGTGGGGTCATGATTTGACCAGTCCAAAACACTGCCCGGACAAAAGTACCCGACAAACGTGCCCGTCGAAATCCATCCGGTTTTACCCGATTTGACCTTGAATTTATCATATTGAAGGTCAAGGTCAGGTCGGAGTCACGATTTGACCCGTCCAAAACACTCAGTGGACAACATTAACCTTATGTATAAAATTTCGTCGAAATCCCATCAAAATTGGCGATTTGACCTTGAATCGAAATCCCGTGATATTCGGGTGTTTGACCTTGAAATGACCCGATTCCAAGGTCACGTGGCACGGGCAAATTAATAGATTTATGTCACTCCTGGCCGAAGGTACCCCCAAATACAAAGTTTCATCGAAATCCCGTGATATTCGGGCGTTTGACCTTGAAATTACCCGATTTCAAGGTCAAGGTCACGTCGCCGGGCAAATTAATAGGCCCATGTCACTCTCCGGCCGAAAATACCACCATATACCAAGTTTCATCGAAATCGGCTCGGCCGTTTTCGAGTCCATCGATAACAGACAGACACACACACAGACAGACAGATCTTCCATAATATATAATAGACTAGAAGGTGATCCGACTTCGTCCGGGCTTTGACAGCGAATTGTCCATTTTGAAGGTCAAGGTCAAGTGGGGTCACGATTTGACCAGTCCAAAACACTGCCCTGACAATAGTACCCGACAAACGTGTCCGTCGAAATCCATCCGGTTTTACCCGATTTGACCTTGAATTGATCATTTAGAAGGTCAAGCTCACGACTCAACCCATCCAAAACACCCAGTGGACAAAAGTAACACTACGTATCAAATATCGTCGAAATCCCATCAAAATTCGCTATTTGACCTTGAATTAATCCGATGTCAAGGTCAAAGTTACGTCGCACGGGCAAATTAATAGGCTTATGAGACTCCCCATACCAAAGTATCCCTAAACACTAATTTTCATCGAAATCCCGTGATTTTCGGGCGATTGACCTTGAAATGACCTAATTTCAAGGTCACGGTCACGTTGCACGGGCAAATTAATAAGCCTATGTCACTCCCCGGCCGAAAATACCCCCACATACCAAGTTTCATCTAAATCGGCTGGGACGTTTTCGAGTCCATCGCGAACAAACACACACACACACACACACACAGACACACACACAGACAGATCATCCAAAATATATAATAGACTAGCAGGTTAGCCCGCCATTGGCGGCGTTTGTCAGAAACATGACAATTTTTAATTTTTTTAATTAATTTTTTTATTGAATTTTTTTTTTCAATGAGTTAATATTAAGGTTTTGTTTATAACATGAGTTAATTGTGCATTTTTAATTTACTGGATTTTTTAATTAATTTTTTTGATTCATTTTTTAATTTAATTTTTGGTTTTTCAATAATATTTTACCCGATTAGACCTTATTTTACCCGATTGAGGTGAAGAAGACATAAGAATCAGACAGCACGCAGTACCCGTCCCTAAAAGAGTCCGATGGAAATGTCCCCCGTTCCTAGGAACGACAGACATAACAATCAGACAACACGCATTTTCTGCCTTTTTTAATCAAGATAAATGCATTTGGACGTTGCGGTAAAGAGAAAATAACATATGTCGTTGTTGTTGGCATTCACGGCTATATTAACTAATGGTACCCGTCCCTAAAAGAGTCGTTGTTGTTGGCATTATGTCGTTGTTGTTGGCATTCACGTCTATATTAAGTCGTTGTTGTTGGCATTCACGGCTATATTAACTAATGGTACCCGTCACTAAAAGAGTCATTGTTGTTGGCATTCACGGCTTACAGATATAAACAATATAGAGCTACGCCTCTTGGATCGGTCGTGAATCGCTCATGTCTGTATAATGACGCACACACCGTGAGCCATACGTAAGAATGACATTACACACATACGCTCTTTATCTACTACACTGCAGATAGGAACGCTCTTTAAATACCAACGCGATTAACCCCGAAGTGCCGATTGCGGTGATTTTGATGATTGGGTGGGGAGAAGCGGTGCTCTGAGCTTGTCTGTGGACGATCCCCGTGTGTTTTTACCCTTATAAACGAAATTTGAGCTCGATCCGCGCAGCCGTTTTGGATTATATGAAGTACCCACATACATATATACACACACATATACGGAGTTCTCAAATTATATAGTAGACTAGCAGGTTAGCCCGCCACCGGCGGCTTGTCCGAAACATGACATTTTTTAAATATTTTATTTTAATTTTTAGCTCCACGCGTTTCAATAAGAAAAATTTGTACCCGGTAGCTCCACCCGTTTCCGAGATCTGGTCTGCGCATTCGCGAAGCTGGCATCGCACGGACTCGGCGACCCGATAAAATTTGTACCCGGCGCAAGATACATTCACACAGCAAATTTCAAGTCGATAGCTCCACCCGTTTCCGAGATCTGGTCTGCGCATGCGCGAAGCTGTCGTCGCACGGGCTCGGCGACCCGATACAATTTGTACCCGGCGCAAGATACATTCACATACCGAATTTCAAGTCGATAGCTCCACCCGTTTCCGATATCTCGTCTGCGCATGCGCTGCACGGGCGTCGCACGGGCTCGCCAATACGACAGCGACGACCACCTGGTCAAACTACACTCACGTACCAAGTTTCGTCCCGATCGGTCGAGGTGTTGGTATCTGATGCAAAAGACGAAATTGTGAGTGTTGGTCAATAGTCCCCGCCGTGAACCTCATCGTCGCAAAGAGCGGACAGTCAATTAACCCCGTTGTGAACCTCAATCACCAACGCGACGTAAACATGTGTTGCGTTCTAAAAATAGGAAAGCACTTTCTCTCTGCATAATTCTGCAGATGCTAATAACGTTGCTCCCCGTAGGTAGCAATATCGTTGTTGTTGATATTTACGGCTTGGGGGCTATTTTCTTATTTAGCAAGTTTGAGCTCAATCGGTTCGAGTCTATAAAGGACACACTCATATATATGACACTTCCCGTGGGTAGCAAGTTTGAGCTCAATCGGCATTCACTGTAATTTCCCGTAGATTGGCAGATTCCAGTATCTTTTTATAACGGTGTATCTGGGGAGAAATAAAAACAAAATAATTAAAAAAATGTCATGTTTCTGTTATGTTTCGGAAAAAATTCAGAAAAAAAATATATTACATTTAAAAAACAGTAAATTAATATTAAAATGTCATGTTTCGGACAAACGCCGCCGGTGGCGGGCTAACCTGCTAGTCTATACTATATATTTTGAGACTTCGTATATATATATATATATATGTGTGTGTGTACTTCATAGAATCCAAAACGCGTGTACAGATTGAGTTCAAACTTCCCATCTAAATGTAAAAAATCACGGGTATCGTCGTAGTCGGGTTTTCGAGAATCCCTGAGCACCCTTTATCCACTCCCAAATCACCGCAAAGGCACGGCGGGGGTTAAGGCAACAACACTCTTTATCTATACCTTATACGGAGGTTTTAGTAACTAACGCTCTTTATTGATATGGTCGTTTCTAAACGACACACCACATGCGTCAGAAATACGGAAGTGGATTCCAATGATCGTGGCTAAACGACTGACCACATGCGTCCGAAATACGGATGAGAACGAAATGCAATTATCTCGACTAAAAAGGCAGAAATGATCTAAGAGCTCGAAATAATATGCAGAGGGATTTCACGACGGGATTAATTGACTGTCCGCTCTGAAGTTTAAGACGGGGACATGAATTAACTCATTGAAAAACAAAGAATGCGTTGTCTCGGAAACGGGTGGAGCTATCGACTTGAAATTTGCTATCTTGTCTTTTGATCATAAAGGTGGGGGTCACTCCCAAGCCGATAATGCCAACAACAACAACAACTACATTGTTGGCGAGAAAATAATTAGTTCAAGCTAATAATTTTCTCTTTACGGCAATGTGAGAAATACTTTTGTCTTACAACATTTCTTCAATATAATTGCCTCAAAGTGTTCAGCATTCAGCAACGGGTGGAGCTATCGACTTGAAAATTGATTTTTGAATAGCCCGGACAACGTCGGGCTCATCGTGTCTCCTCACGTTTTCAGTTCTGTATTCTGACCATTCAGTTCAATTGACGAATCAATCATTAATAATTTTTAAAATGTCATGTTTCTGACCAAGCACGCCAGTGGCGGGCTAACCTGCTAGTACTATATATTTTGAGACTTCGTATATATATATGTATATATGTGTGTGGGTACTTCATAGAATCCAAAACGCGTGTAAATATTGAGCTCAAATTTCGTATGTAATTGTAAAATCACACCGACACGGCCGTGGTAGCGTTTTAGAGAAGCTCAGAGCACCCTTTATCCACTCCCAATCATCAAATTCACCGCAATCGGCACTTAGGGGTTAATTGATATTCGCTCGCGATCCAAGAGGAGTAACTCTGCATTTTTTTTATATCTATATATTTTTATATCCAAATTCACTTCAAAGTGCTAAACCCGTTGAGCCAAAACTTGCTAATACCTCGCAAAATATAGAATTTACATTTTCTGATGTATACATTTTTTGTTACGGCTGAAAATCTTAGTCTATTTCCGAAACATTCATATAAACAAGCTCTAAACTTACACCCCTCGATTCCTGCTAACTCACGCAGCTATACACACTGCCCCAAACCGTGAACGCAACGACATTGTTGGCGAGAAAATAGCCCCCAAGCCGTAAATATCAACAACAACGATATTACTAAATACACGTTTTCGGCAATGTGAGAGTTTTCGGGGAGCAGTGATGCCAACAACACCGACCCGAAGCCCTGAATGCCAACAATAGATTCAATGCAATGTTATTTATTAGGCAGCGAGATTTCACGACATTACGACGGGTACGGCAGACTCGAAATATTATGCAGACAGATTTCCCGACGGGAAGCGTTTGTTTTAAATTCAATGCAATGTTATCGTAGAGAGATTTCACAAAACAAAGAATGCGTTGTCTGTCGTTCCTAGGAAGGGGGGATTTCTACGGGTAAAATTTTCCGCCAGAAAAAAAATTTAATTAAAACAATTTAAAATTTAATTTCAATTCAATGCAATGTTATCGTAGAGAGATTTCACGAAACAAAGAATGCGTTGTCTGTCGTTCCTAGGAAGGGGGGATTTCTACGGGTAAATTTTTCCGCCAGAAACAAAAAAATTAATTAAAACAATTTAAAATTTAATTAAAACAATTTAAAATTAAAAAAAAATTAACAATAAAAAAACAATTCAGAAACAAAATATATTAAATTTAAAAAACATTAAATTCATATTAAAAAATAAAAAACAAAAATAAATAAAAACAAAATAATTACAAAAATGTCATGTTTCTGAAACAAAGCCATGGGACGAATGCCGCCAGTGGCGGGCTAACCTGCTAGTATATATATGTATATATATATCTATATATATATATATATATATATACGGAAGTCTCAAAATATATATATATATAGACTTGCCGATGAGCCCGACGTTTTCCGGGCTATTCAAAAACAAAATTTCGATAGCTCCACGCGTTTCCGAGATCTGGTCTGCGCATGCGCGAAGCTGGCGTCGCACGGGCTCGGCGACCCGATAAAATTCGTATCCGGTGCAAGATACATTCACATACTAAATTTCAAGTCGATAGCTCCACCCGTTTCCGAGATCTTGTCTGCGCATGCGCGAAGCTGGCGTCGCACGGGCTCGGCAACCCGATAAAATTCGTATCCGGGGCAAGATACATTCACATACCAAATTTCAAGTCGATAGCTCCACCCGTTTACGAGATCTCGTCTGCGCATGCGCGAAGCTGGCGTCGCACGGGCTCGGCGACCCGATAAAATTCGTATCCGGGGCAAGATACATTCACATAGCAAATTTCAAGTCGATAGCTCCACCCGTTTCCGTGATCTCGTCTGCGCATGCGCGAAGCGGGCACCGCACGGGCTCGCCAATACGACAACGTCGACCGCCTGGTCAAACTACACACACGTACCAAGTTTCGTCCCGATCGGTCGAGAATCGTAGATTTGTATAAATGACAGACAGACAGACAGACAGACAGACAGACAAACAGAGGTCTTCAAAATATATATGAGACTAGCCGATGAGCCCGACGTTGTCCGGGCTATTCAAAAACCAAATTTCAAGTCGATAGCTCCACCCGTTTCCGAGATCTGGTCTGCGCATGCGCGAAGCTGGCGTCGCACGGGCTCGGCGACCCGATAAAATTCGTATCCGGGGCAAGATACATTCACATAGCAAATTTCAAGTCGATAGCTCTACCCGTTTCCGAGATCTCGTCTGCGCATGCGCGAAGCGGGCACCGCACGGGCTCGCCAATACGACAACGTCGACCGCCTGGTCAAACTACACACACGTACCAAGTTTCGTCCCGATCGGTCGAGAATCGTAGATTTGTATAAATGACAGACAGACAGACAGACAGACAGACAGACAAACAGAGGTCTTCAAAATATATATGAGACTAGCCGATGAGCCCGACGTTGTCCGGGCTATTCAAAAACCAAATTTCAAGTCGATAGCTCCACCCGTTTCCGAGATCTGGTCTGCGCATGCGCGAAGCTGGCGTCGCACGGGCTCGGCGACCCGATAAAATTCGTATCCGGGGCAAGATACATTCACATACCAAATTTCAAGTCGATAGCTCTACCCGTTTCCGTGATCTCGTCTGCGCATGCTCGAAGCTGGCGTCGCACGGGCCCGGCGACCCAATAAAATTCGTATTCGGGGCAAGATATTCAAAAACCAAATTTCAAGTCGATAGCTCCACCCGTTGCCGAGATCTCGTCTGCGCATGCGCGAAGCTGGCGTCGCACGGGCTCGGCGACCCGATAAAATTCGTATCCGGGGCAAGATACATTCACATACCAAATTTCAAGTCGATAGCTCCACCCGTTTCCGAGATCTCGTCTGCGCATGCGCGAAGCGGGCGCCGCACGGGCTCGCAAATACGACAACGTTCACCGCCTGGTCAAACAACACACACGTACCAAGTTTCGTCCCGATCGGTCGAGAATCGTAGATTTGTATAAATGACAGACAGACAGACAGACAGACAAACAAACATACATACAGACAGAGGTCTTCAAAATATATATGAGACTAGCCGATGAGCCCGACGTTGTCCGGGCTATTCAAAAACCAAATTTCAAGTCGATAGCTCCACCCGTTTCCGAGATCTGGTCAGCGCATGCGCGAAGCTGGCGTCGCACGGACTCGGCGACCCGTTAAAATTCGTATCCGGGGCAAGACACATTCACATACCAAATTTCAAGTCGATAGCTCCACCCGTTGCCGAGATCTCGTCTGCGCATGCGCGAAGCTGGCGTCGCACGGGCTCGGCGACCCGATAAAATTCGCATCCGGGGCAAGATACATTCACATACCAAATATCAAGTCGATAGCTCCACCCGTTTCTGAGATCTCGTCTGCGCATGCGCGAAGCGGGCGCCGCACGGGCTCGCCAATACGACAACGTTCACCGCCTGGTCAAACTACACACACGTACCAAGTTTCGTCCCGATCGGTCGAGAATCGTAGATTTGTATAAATGACAGACAGACAGACAGACAGACAGACAGACAGACAAACAAACATACAGACAGAGGTCTTCAAAATATATATGAGATTGGCAGATTCCAGTAGCTTTATAACGGTATATCTGGGGAGAAATGCTGTATTCGTGATTATCTGGGATGATTTCGGTATATACCGGTATATACTGTAAAAACAAAGCGCGCCATCCGTGCTCGCAGGGTTGGTCAGAAACAAATGTTTTTTTAATTTAATTTATGTTCCGTATATCTCTCTGCAGATGCTAATAACGTTGAATGGCAAACAGACGCTCTTTATAGCGATGCGTCAAAAACAAACGCTCATTAAATAATCACTTGATTAACCCACGCCGTGCCTTTGCGGTGATTTGGGAGTGGATAAAGGGTGCTCTGAGCTACCGGCGGCGTTTGTCCGAAACATGACATATTAATTTTTTAATTTAATGTTTTGTTTATATTTTTGAATTAATTTTTGGTTTTTCAATATTTTACCCGATTTGACCTTGAATTGATCATTTTCAAGGTCAAGGTCAGGTCGGGGTCACAATTTAACCCGTCCATGACACATCCGGTAGGTAGCAAGTTTGAGCTCAATCGGTTCCAGTCTTTAAAGGACACCCACATATATATCATTTGTGGGTACCCGTTTCAAGGTGAAGATCACCTAGGGCGGAAAAACTGACCCGATCCGCGTTCCTACGAAGCCATAAGTACGTAATAATCACACAGCACGCTCATGTCTGTATAATGACGCACATGCCCAGACCCAGACGTAAGAATCACATTTACGCACATACGCTCTTTATCAACTACACTGCGGATAGGAAAGCTCTTTAACTATCAACGCGATTAACACCGAAGAGCAAGTTTGAGCTCAATCGGTTCCAGTCTATAAAGGACACCCACATATATATCATTTGTGGGTACCCGTTTCAAGGTGAAGATCACATAGGGCGGAAAAACTGACCCGATCCGCGTTCCTACGAAGCCATGCATAAGTACGTAAGAATCACACAGCACGCTCATGTCTGTATAATGACGCACATGCCCAGACCCAGACGTAAGAATCACATTTACGCACATACGCTCTTTGTCAACGACACTGCGGATAGGAACGCTCTTTAACTATCAACGCGATTAACCCCCGCCGTGCCTTTGCGGTGATTTGGGAGTGGATAAAGGGTGCTCTGAGCTTCTCCAAAACTCGACCACGGCGGTGTCGGTTGGATTTTACACTTACATACGCAATTTGAGCTCAATCTGTACACGCGTTTTGGATTCTATGAAGTACCCCCACACACACACACACACATATATATACGGAGTTCTCAAAATATATAGTACTAGCAGGTTAGCCCGCCACTGGCGGCATTCGTCTCATGGCTTTGTTTCAGAAACATGACATTATTTTAATTTAACCAAATTTCAAGTCGATAGCTCCACCCGTTTCCGAGATCTGGTCTGCGCATGCACGAAGCTTGCGTCGCACGGGCTCGGCGACCAGATAAAATTCGTACCCGGGGCAAGATACATTCACATACCAAATTTCAAGTCGATAGCTCCACCGTTTTCCGAGATCTCGTCTGCGCATGCGCGAAGCTGGCGTCGCACGGACTCGGCGACCCGATAAAATTTGTATCCGGGGCAAGATACATTCACATAGCAAAATTCAAGTCGATAGCTCCACCCGTTTGCGAGATAACGCATTCTTTGTTTTTCAATGAGTTAATATATGGTACCCGTCCTCCCCGTCCTAAACTTCAGAGCGGACAGTCAATTAATCCCGTCGTTAAATCCCTCTGCATAATATTTCGAGCTCTCAGATCAATTCTGACTTTTTAGTTGCATTTCGTCCGCATCCGTATTTCAGACGCATGGGGTCAGTCGTTTAGCCACGTCCATTGGAATCCGCAACGGACGCATGGGGTATCGTTTAGCCACGTCCATTGCAATAAAGAGCGCTAATTGTTAAAACCTCCGTATAAGGTATAGATAAAGAGCGTTATTGCCTTAACCCCCCGAAGTGCCTTTGCGGTGATTTGGGAGTGGATAAAGGGTGCTCAGAGCTTTTCGAAAACACGACTACGGCGGTGTCGGTGGGATTTTACACTTACATACGAAATTTGATCTCAATCTGTAGACGCGTTTTGGATTCTATGAAGTACACACACACATATATACGAAGTCTCAAAATATATAGTATAGACTAGCCGATGAGCCCGACGTTGTCCGGGCTATTCAAAAACCAAATTTCAAGTCGATAGCAAGACACATTCACATACCAAATTTCAAGTCGATAGCTCTACCCGTTTCCGAGATATCGTCTGCGCATGCGCGAAGCTGGTGTCGCACGGGCTCGGCGACCCGATAAAATTCGTATCCGGGGCAAGATACATTCACATAGCAAATTTCAAGTCGATAGATCCACCCGTTTCCGAGATCTCGTCTGCGCATGCGCGAAGTTGGCGTCGCACGGGCTCGGCGACCCGATAAAATTCGTATCCGGGGCAAGATACATTCACATAGCAAATTTCAAGTCGATAGCTCCACCCGTTTCCGAGATCTCGTCTGCGCATGCGCGAAGCTGGCGCCGCACGGGCTCGGCGACCCGATAAAATTCGTATCCGGAGCAAGATACATTCACATACCAAATTTCAAGTCGATAGCTCCACCCGTTTCCGAGATCTCGCCTGCGCATGCGCTGCACGGGCGTCGCACGGGCTCGCCAATACGACAACGACCACCGCCTGGTCAAACTACACACACGTACCAAGTTTCGTCCCGATCGGTCGAGAATCGTAGATTTGTATTAATGACAGACAGACAGACAGACAAACATACAGACAGATTGTTTCAAAATATATATGAGATAGACTAGCTGATGTACTCGACTTCGTTCGGGCTATTTAGGGATTTCTTTGTGATCGCCTTCATCTGGACAGTACCCGGTATATACAGCATCTGGACAAACTATTTTTCAATTTGTCCAGAAACATACCTATATCAGCACGATCGATGACATGGTCGCACGTGAAATTGGACCCGTCCATATTGCTCCCGGGATCGAAGTAGTCCTACACACAAATTTTAGTCGGATCAGTCAAGGTCCAGAAACATGCCTATGAGCGAGGTCAGGTTGACACGTTAAATACCAAATCCGAGTCGGATCGGTCGAGCAGTGTGCGAGTCTATAACACACATACATACATGCATTCATACACACATATATACAGACAGATATTCCAAAATGTATAATCGATAGCTACAAGAATTCTATGATAAATAGTTCACGGGCGATCTGATGCATGCATCTTAGTTTTCTTGGTTCTACTGGCAGTGCATTCCACAGTGTTGGTCAGGCATAGCTGAACACACGGTCTGATATGGACGCGATTCTTGTGAAAGGGACATCGAATAAATTCCAGTTAGCAGATCTCAAGTCTTTTCGTGGCTTATGTTCAGTCAATAGATCTGTGATGTATTCCGGTGCCATTCCACACTTGGCCTTGAACATAATTAACAGCACTTTGAATTTAACCCTTTGTTTAATCGGCAGCCAGTGGAGATCACGTGACACTGGTGTTATATGGTCGAATTTCCTGGTGCTAGAAATCAACATGGCAGCAGAGTTCAACACACTTTGTAGTTTGTCTGTTAGCGTACTCGGAAGACCAAGAAATAACGAATTGCAGTAGTCAAATTGTGGATGTTACAAAGGCTTGTACAAGAGTTTTAAGGCAATCTGTTGTTACGCATCTCTTAATCCTAGCCAGGTTACGAATGTGAATGTAACAGCTCCTGCACGTCGCATTAATATGGTCACTCATTTCTAAATTACAATCAAAATAACACCCAAGCTCTTGACGCGTGCTCCAGGGGTCACCGCTCCAAGCCAACAACAAGGAACCGCTGCTGAATTTTAGGTAAGATGATGATATTACATAGATAGAGAATCTCAGTTTTATCATCGTTCATCTTGAGATGGTGACGTGACATCCAATGCCTGACTTAATTCACGCAAGTCTCCATGGTATTAATGGAAGATTCAGTGTCTTGATGGGTGTCAAAAGATAAATAAATTTGGATATCGTCAGCATAAAAATGAAAATGGACATCATGTTGCTTCAACAGGTCACTGAGCGATGAGGTATACATTGTGAACAGCCCGGGTCAAAGTACAGATCACTGAGGAACACCACAGCTAACATCAAAGGCCGATGATTTCGTGCCATCACACACAATGTACTGCTTGCTACCTGTGATGTAGGATATGAACCAGTCTAGAACGGTGCCTATAATGCCAGCACTCTTCAGAGTTTCAATACGGTAATTGTGGTTGATGGTGTCGAATGCGGCTGATAAATCAAACAGAACAAGTATAACAGCTTTGCGGTTCCCTATAGTAACCGTGATGTCGTCTTTGATTTTCAGAAGTGCCGTCTCCGTCGAATGGAATTTTCGGTATGCAGACTGATATTTTTCACAGAAATTATGTTTAAGAAGATGTGCATTAAGTTTCGTTGAAACAATTTTCTCAATCAACTAGGAGACAAATGACAGATTGGAAACAGGACGATAGTTGTTTAAAGATTCGGCGTCGAGATTATTCTTTGTAAGCATAGGACTTACTAAAGCTTCCATGTACGCATCAGGAAAAACACCAGATTTCAGTGATAAATTTACAATATCAGTCAGCACAGGAACGAGTTGATCTGCGCACGTTTTCACTAGATTTGTCGGAATTGGGTCAAGCGTGCAGTATTTATTCACGCACCCATCACTGTTTGTCTAACATCATCGGCTTTTACATGTTCAAATGATGTCCATACTGCATCCTTGTTAGGTTTTTTCAAAACTGGTCTAGTAACACGCGTATGGTCTGTTTCTAAAATTTGTAGCTGGATCTTGTGTAATTTGTCCTGGAAAAAGATACCAAGCCGTTCCGCGACGTCAGATGGTGTCCCAGAAGGCAATACACTTTTACGCTCCCTTCCAAGGAGGGTAGATACTATGATAAACAGGGCCTTTGTATCCTTTGCATTTTTAATCACGATATTTATGTAAAATTCGTGCTTCGCTCCGTCAATCAGTCTGTTCACAACTACCACTTGATATCGAAAACATCTGCTTATGAACGTCAAGCCCAGTTTTTCTCCAAAGTCGTTCGAATTAGTGTCGCTTTTGTTTTTGTTTCCGAATTTCATCGGTATACCACTCGGGGTTTCCCTAGCAGGCACACATCATGATTTAACAGGTGCATGCTTGTCCAAGAGAGTCGATAAGGCAAGCGCTGGTTGTAGTATTCAACTAGAATATTGACATCACATGCGTCTGTATGCAACAGAAGCGAGATATCACCTTTTAACTGGATTTCATCTATACCACTGAGTCTACGATATGAAACTACATGCTTGGCTGTTTCTAATATTTCAGCTAACACTCGATTGAAGACTGGAAAGTGATCAGGAAAGCCACTGTCTAATGCAACAACTTTCTCGACTAGCTTATCCAATGAACGTGTGATGATCAGATCAAGGGTGTGATTTTTCTTATGCGTTGGTGACGACACATGTTGCCTGAGGCCGAAACTATCGAGTTTGTCTTGAAAAGTAATAGCGTCTTTATTTGTGACATCGTCGACGTGGATATTGAAATCACCATAAAGTATGAATTGGAATTTTGTTGACAACATTTCCTCAATAAATTCGACGAAATCAGTCATAAACCGTTTGAATGTGAGCTTATTAAAGGTACGGTTGGCCTTGGCGGTGGGTATCCTGTGAAAATATTTCCACCCGTCAAAAACCACCACAAACAGAAAGAACATCAGAATGTAGACAGACTTTGTCCGTATACAAATAAGAAATATCGCATAAACAGTATGTTATTGTCATATATTTGACCATTGTTATGTAAACAAAGGCATAAAAAGTAACTTTTCTGGTGTTTGTTTATATTATGATGGTAAACATAAAGAGCGTTCTTTGTTGGTGAATTCCTGATATGGAACTAATAAAGAGCGTTTATGCCATTTGTGTGTGATTAGCCAGTAGCATTGTGCTGTCTTCTGTAACACAACCAGGCTCTTGCTTAGGTAAAATATAGTAGGTCTTTATGATAACATGCTGTTTACGCGATGGTCATGGTATATATGAACGAAACTGTATGCGTTTTAATGTTTTTCTGTTTACGGTGATTGGAACAAATATGAATATTTTCGACAACTAAGGCCTCACGTGCCTTTAACCGCCGAGGGTGGTGGCCGATATAGGGAAAAAACAGATGTGTTGTCCATGCAACTGAAGTTGCAGGGCAGTGAGCTCGAACGAGCCGTATGATTTGCCAGAAAGTTTATTCGATTTTATAGAATTACGATGAATGATCGCCGTACCACCTCCCGTTGTTTTCCTGTGGGTATCCGTGATACGTTAACATGGAGGTAGAAGCTCTGCCTTAATCACAGAGTCAATAGACGTCGCTGTTAACCAAGTCTCTGTTATGAGCAACATATCAAGAGAATGTGAAATTATGAAGTCGTGAATAAGCGTTGTTTTGTTACACAATGATCGCGGATTCAACAGACACACATTCAGACCAGACTCTGTTGATGGTGTCTGAACAACAGTTAGGTTGCTTCTATGTTACTTTCTGTATAATGCGACCTGTTATTACACCCACGGATCAAAGTTTTTATGCGTCGTTCGCCTACGCGTCTGCCTCGGTGCGTCCGTTTGCGTGCGTTGATCCCTAAATTAGTTAATATCTGCCATATACTCTTGGGAAGTATTTTTGTTGGTTCTATTGACTGACGCCTGAGTTAAGTTGGAGTGTACCTCAGGTCAGTATGAAATTGGTCGTTTTCAGGCATAGTCATTATTGAACTGTTTACATACAATTTCAGTCCACATCTTCGGGACAGTGGGGTCTCCTTCCAATAAATCACCTTGCAGCTGTCATAGTTTGTCGGTATCACCCACTGATTTAGCACAATGCACATATAATTGATTCCATTGATCCAATTACACAATGCAGGCTGTACAGTAGCGATCGATAATCGAAGCGAGCTGTGGGTGTTGACAATATGTGAACACTGCTCACCCACTGTGTGTAGTTGAAAATATGTCAAGAAAATCATCCAAAATCCAGCAAATCCTTGCATTATTCGAGACTTCTTCAGCATCAATGTACTTGGTGTCCAGACATTAGATGATGTGTTGAAATTTATGAGTTTTGAACAAGTTTAAAAGGACGAAAAATGAGATATTTGCGGAGCGCTACATATTTATTCTAGTACCTCCACTATGGAGAAGGGTATTTACAGGTTATTTACAATGTTGCCGCGTTGTGTACAATGATATCGATGTAAAAACACGTTTTCAAATATAGTTCAGGTTCAGTGGATTTTGTGAGAGTTCGAACTCACGTTAAAGGTTCGAGTGTCACATCAAGTAGGAAACATTGTGTGTAGTTTGGCCTTTGATGACAGAACAAGTTGCAAGAAGAAATGATGCTGAGTGGAGTAATATGTCGTCCGCACACTCCGTTAGATGCTGGGGAGGTGCAGAAACGTTCCCTCCGAGTAAGAATGCAGATAGTGATTTATCGTCCAAGGAGTCGTGCATGAAAAGGAATATTTCAATACCAAAGTGATTTATAATGAATTCCCAATAGCTATTTCGGAGAGAAAGTATGACTTATGATGGACAATATCGTACAGCATGGAGGATTTCGTTGTTATAGTGGCAGTCACAAGCATTGCATCTCAGATTATTCATGTATGTTGTCTTGTTGAGTAATAGGCCAAGGTTTCGTAGTTGTGCTGAACGGTCGGGATGTTGCTTCAGGAGTTTCCATATCGTCCAGTTAGTAGTGGGGTCTGTGTGGACCAATCGGAAAGTGTTAAGGGATTGGTTGCTGTCAACAGATAACGACCAGGCAGTCGAGTAATGATCCGAAACAGCTTTCTTGTAAATACTTTTCCATGCTGCTTCTGATGGAAATTGACCAGTATTGGTGAATGTGTCCAGGAAGTCGTATAGTTTATACGCTTGGAGGATATGAACTATATCGGTCAAGAATCCAGTTGTCCGTCGATCAAACAGAGTGTACTGGTAAACCCGTTGGAGAAATATCTTTAAAGGCACCTGGTGTGTTTGCGGCAGATGTATCAGGTGTCCAATGAAATTCATCTTCTTCATGTGAATTTCACATTCGAGAGGGAGGAGTCCCAACAAGCTAAGAGCAATGTCCGTTGGTGTGCGTTCCGGGAGAATTTCTAGGATAGGATAGGATAGGATAGGATATTTTATTTAAATATACACATATTAATGCATAATACATTTGACAAATATTATGTTGTATATTCGAGGGGTGGCATAGTCAGGCTAGACTGTCTTACTGCCACCCCCTTAGAAATGAAAAGATGTTATGATAGGCGGTCATGATTTCTTGTACAATGCACGGCTATATAATTATGTATCACAAAATGGTTGTATTATATACATGGAGGGTATACGTCTAGATAAATTGTTTATTGGTTACTCGATGGTTTGTCTCTTTCTTGTCAGTGGGTTGTTCCTTGAAAGTCGAGTAGGGATGTACTGAGTGAGGTTGAGGATTGCGGTATAGGGGAAGTCACTATTGAGGAGCTACTACACAGTCGGGACATCTTTGATTGTTGCATTTAATTGTTGCAGCATATTTTTTAATGCAATCGTCATGTAAACGTCGTTTAAATGTGTGTCTGGATTGGTATGATGTAAATTCGTTATCTAAGTTGTTCCATATGGTTGGAAAGGAATGAAATGGTAGTTGTTGGGACCAAGATGTTCTTGGTTTTAAAAAAAATAGTGGGTGCTTTTGCCGGGTGGCTGGTCCGGTTTTCCGTTTGGAAAACATGTCGGTAAATGATTCTATTAAACGCATATGATACCAATCATGCATGAAAACAGCCGCTTGTATTTTGTGAATGTCGTAGATTTTGAGTATATTTTCTTTTTTAAAGAGAGGTTCTGTGTGGCTTCTATATTTCTTATTACATATAACTCGTATTGCGCGTTTTTGAAGCATGAAATTTTTTTTGACCGCAGGGACGTGTCCCCATATTTGAACACCGTAGACTAAATGGCTTTGTATTAGAGCATAATATAATGTTTTAAGTGCGCTACCAGGAAAGAAGTGTTTAACTTTATTGATGTGGTATATGGCATTCACCATTTTAGAACAAACAGAGGACACGTGTTTTTTGAAAGTCAGGTTTTCATCTATATGGATTCCTAGGAATTTTGTGGAGGATTCGTGCTGAAGATTTCCTATCTTGTTTAGTTCCGTATTATTTAAGTAAACCTTTATGAAGTTCCATTTGTCATCATTGTTCTCTGGGTGTATCAGCATATAGTTGCTTTTTTTAGTATTGATCACTAACTTATTGCTACAGCACCAAGCAAATATGTTGCGTAACTCATTATTCACATAACTTTCTACAAGGATGCCATTTTTTCCACCAGTTACTAGAGTCGTATCGTCCGCATATGATAAGATATCCATTGTTGTCGAATTTGACATATCGTTAACGTAAATTAAGAAAATTATCGGTCCCAGAATTGATCCCTGGGGCACTCCACACGTCACTTCCGTCAATTTAGATTTGATACCATTGAGTTCAACATATTGCCTTCTATTTTTCATGTAGCTCTGAAACCATGAGTATGCTGTGCCTCGTATACCATAGTGATCTAGTTTATGAAGTAAAATATCGTGATTTATCGTGTCAAATGCTTTTGAGAGGTCGAGAAATAGAGCTAAAGTGGAATCTCTTGTCATTTTGTCATTATTTGAGACAACTTGATCGAGGAGGTGTAATACAGGATGGAAGGTTGAATGATTAGGGCGGAAGCCGTATTGGTGTTTATAAAGTATGTTTTGTTCATTTAAGAAGTCTAGTAATCGTTTATGCATTATTTTTTCGAGAAGTTTAGAGATAGCTGGAAGAATGCTGATAGGTCTGTAGTTGGAAATTTCATGAGTGGTATTATTTTTTTGGGATCGGAACTACTTTAGAAATTTTCATTTTGTCAGGGACTATTCCATGCTCTAAGGACAAGTTAAAAATATGTAATAATGCTGGGGCTATTTCCTCAATTGTTTCCTTGATAAGTTTAGTTGATATACCATTGAAATCCCTTGATACTTTCCCTGTCATAGAGAAACATGTGAGGATGATTTCCTGCATAGAGGTCGGAATTATTTTGAAATTGATGTCGTCTGGTCTGCGGTTATGGAGAAAATCTGTAAAATGAGAGTCATTTTCATGTTCATTGAGTTGGCTAGTTTCCCGCCCAATTTTTGAGAAAAAGTCATTGAACTTTTCCGATATGAGTTTGGAATTTTCAAGTTCTATTCCGTTTTCGGTAAATGTCTTGGGGTTATTATTTGTGTTTCCATTCATCTTCAATGCACCCTTAAGTATTTCCCATGTTTTCTTTAAGTTATTTTTATTTACTTCTAGAATATTTGTATAGTATATATTTTTACTCTTTCTGATTAGTTTATTATATAAGGTACGATAACTCAAATATTTATTTACGTTCGTTTCCGTGGGTTTATTTAATTTGCGTAGATATAGCTGGTTCTTAACAATACTTGACTTAATCAATCCGGATGTCATCCATGGATTGCGTTTTATGAATTTTTTGGGTATATGTCGGCTTTTGATAGGGAAAGCTAGTTCATATGCATTCATATAGATATCTAAGAAGATTTCATATGCTTGGTCGACACTTCTACAAGATGTGACGGAGTCAAAGGTACACGATTTTAAAAGATTTTTGAATATAATTATGTTATCAGGACTAAAACTTCTTTGATTAGTGGTTGCTTCGTTATTATTGGTGCTGTTTTGTCTCTTTTGGTTAGATTCTGAATAAAATATGCCGAAGTGATCGGAAACATTCTATGTGCTTCACACAACAGCGGAGTGCTCGTTCTAGACAGTGCTTCGTCGAGCGGGTGTCGGTTGTCATCAGCTCGCTCCCGTAGAGCGCCTTGGGTAGAACAACTGACTTGAGCATAGACCCCATTGTTATGGGAGAGCATGATTTAAGATGTCTGTTTCCAACTAGGGCGAAATAACTTTTTCTCAGTTTCTGTGTTAGATCAGTAGCTCTGCTATATTCATTTTTGAATTTGTTGTGTGAGACTACTAGATGCAAGGAGGAAGACTTTTCTGACAATTGCTGATCACCCAAGAACCATTGTCTATCACGGAATACATCCTGCCTTGTCGTCTCATTGAACACAATGACTACACTTTTTGTGTCAGAGAAATTAAACCGCCACACGCGGCTATAATGAAAACACAGTTTAAGGAGACTGTCCATTCCAGCTTTCGACAGTGAAAGAAGAGCAATGTCGTCTGCTGCCGTCGGAGCTGTACAAGATACAGATCCCATGGAGAAACCATCCTTCGACGAATTCAAGTCTTTTAATAAGTCATTTATGAAGGCCAGATAGAAGAACGGGGAACAGACCGCCCCCTGTCTTGTTCCCTGTTTAATCGTCAGTATGTCGGAGAGTTCTTGGTTATACAGAACACGACTCGTGCAGCCAGCGTGCATATTGGCGATTATCCGCAGTATTTTACCACAGAACCCCAAATGGTACAGTTTCACTAGTAGTCCTTCGTTCCAGACTCGATCGAATGCTTTTGCTGAGTCCAGAAAACATACATATGCACGAGAGTTAAGATCACCAGTGTAGTGTATGAATTCCTGAACAAGAAATGCAGACATTGTGCAGCTAACCCCTCTCTGGAATCCATGCTGCATTTCGTGCGGAAACTTTGCGACACCACTATCATTAAGAAATCTAGTGAGGAGGATATGTTCAAATGCTTTATATATTACAGGTAATAAAGTTATCGCTCTGTAGCTATCCGGCAGTTGCTTCGGCTTGGGGTCACCTTTGTATATTGGCACGATGATTCCAGTTTTTAGCGAATGTGGTATCCACTCCAATCTAATAATTCCGTTGAAAAGACAACACAGGGCGTTCGCAAGCGACCCACTTCCATGAATGAGATGTTCGTTCCTGATCTGGTCAAGTCCACCGGACTTGTTGCGCTTCAGTCGCCGTATAACTGATGTTACCTCCATATCAGTAATTGGTTCGCAGAACACATCGGAATCAAATTCTGGATGAGACTCATCGAGTAGTGAGTTAAGCTGCATGCATATGGCTTCCTCGAATCCTGGATCAGAATGGGCAGCGGGTGTGTATAGATTTTGAAAATATGCTCTCCAAGCTTCTAGTATTTTACGATGATCTCTCAGGGGTCTACCATCGAAATCCATGACGGAACCGAAACTGTCAGTATTTGGATTAGCACCATGTGCTCTCAGCATTTTCCAGAATTGTTTTTGGTCCGTGACGGCACATGACTCAAGAGATTCACATCTTCGTTTTTCTTCTAAATGAGCAGCAGAACGCACTAACCTTCTGAACAGACGTTTAGATGCTTTGTATTGGACGTATGATTGGGCACAATATGAGTGAGGCCGACCATCCGCTGTCCACGTTACACGTTTCTGTCGAACATCGGCGTGACACGACCGTAGTTCATTGTTCCAGAAGGATTTTCGCGATATATGCCGTCTCATCGATGGAGAGGCGATCGATGAGGCATGCAGTATTGTTTGAACAATGTGTGAGTACAGTTTGTCCAAATCGTCCCGTGTCGCGAGAGTGTGACACATGATGTTGGGAAGAAGTTCGTCTAGAGAGGTACGATACAAATCGGTGTCCATCCTATCCTAGTTGAAAGTTAACATCGTGAACGGAACTGGTTCACTACACTGGTAAGCGGGAATCTCAAAACTGCAGCACACTGGCAAGTGATTAGACGTATTCAGTTCATGGTCGTCAAGTATACCACTGTTGACAATTAAATCCGCCATCGTATTCGGCACAAGGATATGGTCTATTCGCGAAGGTGATGCTATGGTACAGAATGGATAGTATGTGAATGAGGGACCAGTGCATGATTCCAGGCAGGTAACCGAAAAGACTTGCGTCCGAGTTAACATGTCATTTATGAGTCGCAGTCTACCATCATGGCCAGCCGGAACACGCTCATCCGCGGTGCGAATCAAATGGGCGTTTATGTCGCCCATAACGCGTCTGCCTCGGTGCGTCCGTTTGCGTGCGTTGATCCCTAAATTAGTTAATATCTGCCATATACTCTTGGGAAGTATTTTTGTTGGTTATATTGATAGACGCCTGAGTTAAGTTGGAGTGTACCTCAGGTCAGTATGAAATTGGTCGTTTTCAGGCATAGTCATTATTGAACTGTTTACATACAATTTCAGTCCACATCTTCGGGACAGTGGGGTCTCCTTCCAATAAATCACCTTGCAGCTGTCATAGTTTGTCGGTATCACCCACTGATTTAGCACAATGCACATATAATTGATTCCATTGATCCAATTACACAATGAAGGCTGTACAGTAGCGATCGATAATCGAAGCGAGCTGTGGGTGTTGACAATATGTGAACACTGCTCACCCACTGTGTGTAGTTGAAAATATGTCAAGAAAATCATCCAAAATCCAGCAAATCCTTGCATTATTCGAGACTTCTTCAGCATCAATGTACTTGGTGTCCAGACATTAGATGATGTGTTGAAATTTATGAGTTTTGAACAAGTTTAAAAGGACGAAAAATGAGATATTTGCGGAGCGCTGTGACGTGCTGCCAAGCTGGCGCGACCGTCATATAAAGTACTTCTCCCTAAAGGGAAAAGGTAACTAAAACCAATGTTAATTTGAGACTATAGATACTTCCCATAAGATGATGCCTAAGCAGAATAAGGTCTGTGGATGGTGAATTTGGTGGTGCTAGCCCGCTGTGCGGGATAGCATAACTGTAATCAGGCGACTGGGGACCTCATTCTGCAAATGACAGACACACTATTTGCAGACTTGGACTAAGTAGCACATATACGCACATCCTGGGTTTTCACAACTCCAGTGGGTGCCTTTCTCTGAACACGTCATTGTCGCTT
This sequence comes from Siphonodentalium dalli, assembly GCA_032622095.1. Taxonomy (NCBI): domain Eukaryota; kingdom Metazoa; phylum Mollusca; class Scaphopoda; order Gadilida; family Siphonodentaliidae; genus Siphonodentalium; species Siphonodentalium dalli. The sequence goes on from CP136067.1 coordinate 41,211,368, forward strand.
CCGTTCTCGCCGAAATGTACCCAATTAAGAAGCTATAATATAATAGCTAACGTATGGTTAGCCTTATTAACTAAAACGTTCAAGGTGTGACGCACAATGGCACTTTAGTTTACGAATTGAACAAAAGAAAACCAATATCTGTGGTTCTCTAGCTATTGGCGGGGAGTTGTGTTTGGAATAGCAACCAATAAATATGCAGGGTTTATGGCGATGGCGCTTTACTTAGTTTGAAATGCTGGGTTGATCTCTGTATACCTTTTTTGCAACAGTGCTAGCTGAATGCACCGCGGCTGTCGTGGTTTCAAGGGACATTGTCAACAAGAGCTCAAATGGCAGGCTTAGTGTGTTCTCGAGAAGTATTCATATTAGTTTCTATCATGCAAATATTTGCAAGTAAGTATATTCATTAAAATTCTTACTAATCTTAAAACAGTTATATTAGCCATTTATTTTACTAAAAACTCATTGATGAGAAGTTCCAATTGGAAATTGAAATGTTCAGATAATAAGTTCAACAAACGGCCTATATATGTTGATCTTATTATATCCGAACATTTCCCACAAATGAATAGGAAATGCATGCATGGCACTTATACTATATTTCATCTATATATTTATATTACATGAACATCACCCAGATGAATAATATACCATTCCAATTATGTATACTTTGATAACTAAATGAGAGAATCCAATCAGTAAAGAATTGGTTAAGCTCCATGGTAACTTCAAATTTCATTTCTTACATATCCACAATGGTTTTTCCTTGTGAAGAATGCCTCTTAACCCCCCCCCCCCCCCTTTTTCACTAAATACTCATTTATGAGCAGTTCCATCAGGTAGTGTTCAGACAATATGTTCAACAAACGACCATAATTTGTTGAACTTATTATTTGAACATTTCCCACAAATGAATATGATTCCTTCTGCACTTTCTATTATCTGTCGTCTGCTTATACTTCCTGAATACCCTCCAGATGAATTATAGACCGTTTCAATGTATGCTTTTATAACTGATGGGAGGATCAATTAATCATGGAAACGGTTACCAAGAGGAACGAAAGACTAGAATTCACCATCTTAACATGTCTACTAATTGAGTTATATTTAGACTAGGGCTGCCACGATTCAACGCGATTGCTATGCATCGCGTAACTAAAGTTCGATGCAATGCACCGTATTGGGTGGGTGCGATGCGATACGATGCAAAACAAATTCATGTATGCAGCTATCAGTTAATAGTCCGAGATCCAAACTTCTCCACTAAAAACTTCCCATCTGGGCAGATCTTTGTACTGTATTAGCCATTATTGTCTTATTAGTCTACTTCTGATACCTGGCCAAGCATTTTGATCATTTTAGTTAGGTCTTGTAATTTATTCAATGAGTATGCTGAGGTGAACTCTGATGGGAATATACATAAACAGTATTAAGTGGTTCATCTAGATATCATAGCAGTCAGTTGCCAAATATTTGCCGTTGTCGTCGTAGTCATCATACTCGCTGTTCGTTATCATTATCGCTGTCGTCGTTGTCGTTATAATAATCGTCGTCATCTTCTTCACCATCTGCATTAAAGCCGTCCTCGTTTTCGTCGTTATAGTCAACAATATCATCTATTTATTACTTTGACGACGACAGCAATGATGATGATCACGACGACGACAGCAATGATGGTGATGACAACGAGGACGACGACAACGATTATGATGATGACTACGATGACGGCAGCGATGATGATGGCGACGACAGCGACAGCGATGGTGATGATGATTACTACGACGACTGCGATCATCATGATGATGACTACGATGACAGCGATGATGATGATGACCACGACGAAGCGATGATACTGGTGACCACGACGACGACAGTGACTCGAAAATGAAGATTGAGTTCACTGTCCTGAGATGTTATCAGCTTAAAATGTATTACAGCCAAAACACATCTTTGGCTGATGTAATAGGTTGCAGGGGGAAATGATATCTCACTGGATATGGTGGGAAATTTTTAATTTGTTTTTGGAAAATTGGATACATATGCCTTATACAGTAAATTATACTAGTGTTTTGTGTGCACCTATCAGCTTCTGGTGGGTTACTGTATTTGTCCACTACATCGATGCATTAGACTTTCCATTTAGCATCTGCGGCACATAAGATACTATGGGTGGCGGGATGGGGTGGTGGGTGGGTAACCAACCTCTATACATTTAGCAGTGTCAAATTTGACCAACAGATAAACCTAGCATACTCTCATCACACACTCACCTAGAAACTCCAATGCATTTATACTTGTGGTAGACAAAATAAAAGCCCAGCAGCCAGTATATGAAAAAATCTTCATACTTGACTATTAAAACAACAAAATTAAAACAGCTTCTGAAACAGGTGAAACTGTCATTTGAATTAAAGGAGATAATTTTCCAGTCAAATGAGTGGTATTAGGGTTTTATGCAGTTTTAGACCAAAATTAGTGAAATTTGGGGAGATTTAAAAAATTTTTTTTGCAGGTTTGTGGTGGGTCCCCGAAGATGCCGGATGCAGAAAAACGGCATACCTTCATTAAAATGTGTACTACGCCCCCCCTGGTTATGTAAATATCACTGCTATAGTGCCATTAATTTAAAGCTTTTAACCTTGTCTTTGGAGAGATAAGAATAATGCAATTAAGAGTATAATTTCCACGTTCTTCTTAGTAATGATGGTTTTACCAACTTTTATGACTTTTTACATTTTTCCAACTGTGAAAACCTTTCTGTCCCTTTAATACTGTTCAGTGTGTGCTCCGAAAAGACTGATAAAAGATATTGAAATTTGATGTCTGCTTCCAACTTTCCCGTCGAATTGTGACCCAAATTATCTCTTGTTTTATATATATTCGGAATTAAATACATGAATGTATAAGCATTAATACTCTTCAATGTTGTGCACATACTGCAGGAAAATGGAACCTTCTTTCTTTTCAAGGTGATAATTTCTATCAAATCGACAAGTATCTTCTTTGTATATATTTTCTGTAATCGACTATAACATATAATTATATAGAATCGCCAATGAGTCGCAATTCTATACAACTTAAAAACTTTCATATCAAAATAATTCTTTAGTGGACCGGGTGTCACCGGTGTTGAGTGTTTTGCTTATAGCATACTCTTTACGCACTGTACTGATACATAACATGACTTCTGTCTCAACTAAAGCCGGAAATTTCTAAGTTTTAAAGTTTTTTTTACACCATACTGATATAGCACTCGCTATATAAACCTCGACAATCAAGATTTCTGTGTTAAATGGGTCACCGCGAATCACTCACCTGAAACATTGTCACGGTGTTTTTTGCTTATCTCCCAATCTCTACGTGCTTCATCATAATACGGGATGCTCGCTTGTATGCCGATCCGACGATTGGACTCTTGTTGAATCCATTATTATAGAATTGACAATTCGGAGGAAAATAGAGTTTTCTCAGAAGAGACCTTTTAATCGCCGACAATAAATATATGTCGAAAGTTTGGAGCGGAACACGTTCTGATGATCAAAAACTTACTGAAGCCATTATTATAATTGACAACTCGGAGGAAATTGAGTTTTCTCAGATGAGTCCTTTTAATAGCCGACGGAACGGAACAATCTCAAATATACGCCGCTCATAGACATACGTACCACTGTAGCGATGGCATAGTGGGTGTGTTGACTTACTATGTTCAATCAAGTTCAACACAGCTCAGCTACATGTGATAGGTGTGATTGGAAGACAGTCATTCATGACTATATCACCCTAACAGTATACATGACTAGTCTATTAATATTATATTTATTTGTAATTGTACGTTCCATGTATATATATTGTAAATAAAAATTATCCTATCATATTATGTACATCCATAATATAAGTGAATGTCCAAATTAGGGATGCATACAGTGTTCTTCAATTACTAATAGAGACATAATCACAATAAGAATGTGGTCAACAGTAAGCACAGTACACACCTAAAAGTGATATAAACCAAATGCCTTGATAAGTAATCTTTTATCACTGTTTTTTTTCCTGACCTCGAATCACACACCCACCCCATCCTTGTGTCTGAACTTTTTCCAGAACTTTCCGTTACTGCATGGGGACAGGTTTTGACGCGAAAGCTGACAACGTGGAATTATTTGCATGGATTGAGACCTATAAATATGATATTATGTCGGAACTTATATATGTACCTGTCTTTAAGTTTTGAATGTCTGTCGTCGCGGCGTTGAGTGCATTGATTAACCCACAACCCTTACGTACTGGATAGACATTTCCATAAGAGACCCAATTGTGTAACTTTCCGAAGCGGTACCATTCCAGTCAGGAACGGGAGTCAGAAGAGGGAGCACCAATATTGATAAAACATACATATGCGCATCGCCATCATACGATGAATCAACGATGTACAATGTATTGGAGTTTGACGGCACAACTAAATTGTTCATTATTCTATTCACAATCTTACATGTGTGCATCATGCATAACTGAATAATTTAACTTTGCACCAAATGTACATTTTACCTTGGATCAACAGTCGTGACAGAAGATAAAGTGATCAATGGTCTTATGTTCAGTTCTTTCGGCATATAAAGTCCAATAAATAAATCAATATTAAAACATTATAGCCCAGAATTGATTTTAACTTCTGTGTGTATTTGTCCTATGAAAAAAATAATATCGGGGGACTATAGAAATCGCCGGTATCGGTCTGTCGGTCCGCACGTCCGTTCGTCCGTCCCACATGGTTTTCGGATATGATATATTCAGTAATAACCAGAAAAAAGATGCATGCATCACATCACCCATGAATTAGTTTACAAAGATTTAATAATTTTTTGTTTAAATCAAAATGTTTATTTATACCATATCCAAACAGGGAGATACATTCAAAATTTCTTTCTTGTCAATTCAGAAACAATGGAGAAAACGCGACATTGCACACCGCTTACACCTTTTATTTGGAGCCGGCCCTTGGTATTTGGGCTAACGTTAACTCATAGTGGTAAACCGAGACCCATACGAATCTGGCTGGCACACTAACAGCTACAGTTCTATATGCGGTAATATCACCTTTACGAGAAGTAAATGCAATTAAATAATATATGGTATGTGAGGTTATTAGTAAGGGCCACATGTCAAGTTCGAATGTGTGTTCGTTCCGCACAATTATATCTTGAGTTATGATCCTTGTCGACTTGGAATTTGCCGATTATTTTGGTATCCGGACGACAACTTTTGTTACAGTTATCCGATTGTTTTCAAATTTGGTATGGATTACCTACATGGGTATACAGGTCAAGTTCGGATTGGATTCGGTCCGCCCATTTTTACGGGAGTTATGATCATTGTCCACTTATAATTTGCCGATATTTGTGAGCATGATGCAGTCGTTCCCACAAGGAAAAGACAGCGAGAGCACTTATTTGCTCTCGCAATTCAGAAGACGGGTGTAATTTCACCCATAATATAATCGTAAGTTGGGTTTTTCTCAAACAAAATGTCATTTTGGGATAGACCTACGTCCAGTTAAACTTTCACATAGCCATAATTTAACTGAGATGGGAAAGGTTCTAAATATACCTTCGAAAAAGTTAAATATTGCATCAACTATTAGATTGACCATGAGCATTTTGACAAGAGAAACGAATGCGAATTTTAGCACCCGTGAATTAAAAAATGCGAGTGCATACGGGTGCGAGAGCCATCGCCCCGTCGCCCCAGAAGGACTGATGTTATTTCCTAGAAAGACGCGTTGAAGTTATATAACAAATATAACTTCGAACGCAAAATCTGACCCGAGCAATATCTGCGTTCATCGAATTGGATAATCGGAAACAAAATAACTTGCGACTGCCCGGAAAAGGCGTATTGCGTTATTCTATAACCAACTGATATTATGCATGTATGTTATATACGGTTTGGCATTATTCTGTATGTTTGAAATCAGTCTACATGTTTAATATTAAATAGCAAGTTGCGTTTTAACGTCTTAATAAAAATAAATAATTCAAAATTCGCATGCTGTACAATATAGCTACGAACTATACCCCCTCCCCATACATACCCCAATGACAAAATAACTCCCATTGTTCTGAAATGCAAAGTAAATGTCAGTGCAATCACTCAACTCGTCGGATAATATACCATGTCGTATCTATATATTTTTTATATTATAGCGAAAGACATCGACATGTATGTCTGAACATACATTATCAGGACTTGACCATCATGTGACCTTTCAATGTCCTTTCATAATTGACAACCTATCTAGTTATAGAACGTTAGAAAGTATAGGTCATCATCTTTCTAATGATGTATAACACTTAGCTCTACCAAGAATATATATATAGCGAACCCATTTTGAGGACCTATAATTGGTATGACTCCCTGAATATAATTAAAGGTACTCAATCCGAGGGTCCCCATATCATCAAGAATAAACAACAACAACATTTCTTCATAATGCGGTTTTGTTATCAGAATCGATTAATTGCAACAAAATAATTCTAACCACTGTCAACTATGGTATCAAGTTTCCCAAAAAGTTTTATTTATCAACATTTTGTTCAACGAAATATGGCCGTATTATCACTTGTGTATTCACGAAATTTGGCCGTATTACCACTTGTTTTTAGAGTTATCCATCTTCATCCGCAATTTTGACCGAGACCATCCGTTTGATGGCGTGTTTCTGGACACAACAATTGAAATAACAAACTTAAAAAATAGATATCTGTTCACCCTGGGCTTTGATGGGTGGGTTCCTCGACTCGAATCAAATAGTTTTAACCCCAGAAGCCAAATAAATAGTAATTTAGGAGCGTTAAATCGGATTGAGTACCTTTAAGACCTGTCATTATGGCATCACACTCAGCATTCTGCTCTTCAGTTTCTGGACATTATCATATGGGCGACTGCCTGTAACCTACCATTCGGGGCCGTTCTGCTCTATATGGGCGGCCGTTTGGTACAACACTACTCACAAGAAAACTAAGATGCATGCATCAGGTCGGCCGTGAACTATCTACCATAGAATTGTTGTAGCTATCGATTATACATTTTGAAACACCTGTCTGTATGTATGTATGTATGTGTGTATGCGTGAATGCATGTGTGTATGTGTTATAGACTCTAACACTGCTCGAATTTGGTATTTAACGTGTCAACTTGACCTCGCTCATAGGCATCTTTCTGGACCTTGACCGATCCGACTAAACATTTGTGTGTAGGACTACTTCGATCCCGGGAGCAATATGGACGGGTCCAATTTCACGTGGGACCATGTTCTCGAACGTGCTGATATAGGCATGTTTCTGGACCAATTGAACAATAGTTTGGCCAGACGCTGTATATACTGGGTACTGTCCAGATGGAGGCGATCACAAAACAAATCCCTAACTACCCCGAACGAAGTCGAGTACATCAGCTAGTTTAATATATATTTTGGACATTTGTCTGTCTGTTTGTCTGTTAGCTATGGCCGGGAAAACTGCCGGACAGATTTGACGAAATTTGATACCTAGGGGTAATTATTTCCAGGGAGTATTTTGGACGGGTCAAATCTTGATCCCGACCTGACTTTGACATTCAAAAAGATCAATTCAAGGTCAAATCTGGTAAAACGGAAGTATTTCAACGAAATTTGATACCTACTGTTACTTTTGTCCCAGGAGTGTTTCGGGTGGGTCAAATCATGACCATGACCTGATCTTGACATTCAAAATTGTCAATTCAAGGTCAAATCGGGTATAAAGCCGGGCGGATTTCGACGGGTACTTTTGTCGTGACTTTTGTCCGGGGAGTGTTTTGGACGGGTCAAATCGTGACCCCGACATGACCTTCACCTTTAAAATAGTCAATTCAAGGTTAAATCGCGCATTTCTCCGAAAATCAGAGGGGAACATCCCGGACGAAGTGGGGTCCACGAGCTACTATTATATATTTCTAGATTTAGTTACAAACTAAATACCTGTATATTGTACAAAGAAATGTTTGACAAATATATCTGTATCAATATTACCATACGGGTCATTAAAATAGATACGACGAAACAAATTTTGAAGGGTGCATGTATCAGGTAAATATTTATATTTCAAATGATGACAGGAATGCAGAAAGTTGGAGTACCTACGTAATACTGGCTATCCGCATGAAGAGATATACATGTATATAAAAACCAGATGAGGGATATGTCTGTACAGTTGCTAAACAATTCAGTCATGCAAAAGAGGATCAAAGAGTAAGATACCAAATTGCTGCCTGTGGTAATGTTTTTTAACGAAATTCGGGAAAATTAGATTACTCTCACCCTGGTTATCCAGAAGATAATTGTGGAATCTGATGACGATCGGACAAGGGGTGTCGTCTGTAGGATCAACCAAATTATTTAGCCATAAAAATAGTAAAATTGAAGATCACCGCTGGCAGTGATGTCTTCACAAGGACAGTTTGAGAACAAAATATGGCTCACATCTAGCGGTGACCCAAAATATCCACATAAGAAAAAGTTCTCCAATAAAAGCTGGCTGCAGGGTGCGCCAATTGATTCAAATTCGAAATTTAGCAGGGTGTACTGCTTGTGGCCATGTTTTCCCCGCAAATTTGATAGACTGATGGACAAAACCACTGAATCCGTTGAATCAATATACATGTTTACATGGATTAATTTATATGCATTGTTATACACAGTACTGGTATATAAAGGTACTGAAAATAAATATATTACTAGTATACACAAAATAAACCATATATCATGGCTATGGGTTCTAATATCCGAACATGACAGCTGAGAACTTGGTGTGAATTAAAGAGTGGTGGTTTCTCAAGCATATCTAACCCTCCACGTTAGAAACATGCCATTAAATGTCATAAGTATAATCTAGCTTGAGGACAGAAGTGATCCATAAAACCCCCCTTAATTCAACCAGGTCCTCGCGCGATGTATGATCGATCACATGATGATCTAGGGGGATTAGAATTGATGTATAAAAACAGCACTGCATGTAAATATAAAATAAAATAGTGCTACATCTTATTACAGATTATTGCCATATATAATCAGTGATTATACAGACAGTCTGACAAAATAAAGTTTCAGTGACACTCTATCCGAAGAGGGGAATAATTTCATCTGTTACAGTCAATGGAGCAATTATGAATCTGGAAAGGTGAAATTTCTAAGTAATACTAGATATCGACATGACGCGATAAAATATAACGTAAATGCAATATGGCCGCTGGCGACCATTTTTTCCTATGAAATTAAAAAAATATTTGATAGCTCTCATCTGATAGATCAATATCAAGATAAATATGAAGTTTGGTCATGATCGGATGAGTGAAGTGGACTGTGGTCTGTGCTAAACGGTTTAGTAATGCTTAAAAAGATTCTTACCTTAATATTTTTATGTTCACTTTATAAACTTCACTGAGTCATCTTTGTCATGTATTGAGTTTGATATCTTTTGTTAACAGTTTATAAGTCATGTATGTCTCATGTTTGTTATTTTAATTTATGTGTTTATTATCATTAAATAAAGTTGCATTCCTTAAAAAGATGCTTACCTCAATGTTTTTATGTTCACTTTATAAACTCCACTGAGTCATCTTTGTCATGTATTGAATTTGATATCTTTTGTTAACAGTTTATAAATTATGTATGTCTCGTGTTCGTTATTATATTATATACACTTTATAGTGTGTTTTCAGAACGAAAACAAATTGAATAAAATCAACAAATTTGTAAATTTAAAAACAATTCAAACGTTGTTGTATTCCATGTCCCAGCCCGGACATATACACCAAATTTCAATAATATTCATTGAGAAACAACGGACCAAACGCTATATAACACCCGTATACATCTTTTATTCCGTATCGGACTCGGGTACATGTTATAGTAGGTACCGAATTGACACACGTCGACTGGGCGAGTTGGCCCTGGGGCGATTAGGCCGATTCCGGCACATTCTAGAATTTACCGTATGTATCCGTTTACGCGTAGTTTACTTTAGAAAGTTCCGCAATTAATACCGTAAATAGAGCGACCATATTTGATAGAGAATGCCTCTGTTATTGATTATCAAGTTGCTGTACATTAAAAACGACAAATTCACATGCTCGTTCAAGCGCAGTAGTCTATTTTCCCCATGTTAAAGGACATCCACAAATACTAAATAACGCTAACCTACTGCCGAATGTTTGACACGACAACTGTTAACATATTTGGGCTGAATTCATCTGACGCGGTATTATTTCTCAAAATAAACAACAAAACCTTCGTTACTTGGAAATGTAGTTTGGGCTAACATTTACATAAATCCTCCAGATCAATTATCCGACACACACGTCAGATGAAAAAGTCACATGAAGTAACCGGCCAAATTGGCCGAAATGACGTTAATTATGGTGCGTTCACATGACGGGCAAGAAAATATCAGGTATGCCACATGTGACTTACTTGACCAATGCAAAAAATAATACAGGAAAATATCCGATGAAGGCACTGCACTGATATGTTGTCGCCTGTGGGTGATATGAGTTTACCATGATTGATGGTTATCGGTATCCGTTAAATAATCTCAAAGGGATGTGATGGTAACCGTTCACGCACTCGAGTTATGATCAATAGTATCGTCTGTTTCAACAACTGACTTGGTCATTCCATTTTTAGATGAGTTGATAGAATCGCTGAAGTATTATATGGATGTGTGTTGGGACGTATATCTATAGAGGATGTTCATGTTGGATTTCCAACTTTAATCCCACTTGAACCAGGCCCAAATACCAAGATCACATAATTAAATTTGCACCCCTCCCATCGGCTTTGAATTTCTCACCTCACATGCCTTGTTTTTAACGTGAAATGGTGACTGAACACCGGGGAGGGAGGGACCTCCAGGATATTGGAAACCACTAGTTTGACCAAAAGTAATAGAAATGTAAATGTTGGTCTAAAACAACAAATTCCACATGCATTACTGGTTGGAAAATCAGACTACCAGAACATTCTCAACTCATTGTTGGTGTGAAATTTCCAATTAATATTTTGTCAGGTTTCAAATTTCCAACTTGTGAAAACTTTGACCATAGTTAGAGGGGGTCCCATGTCCACACATACACCCCTGTATATTTGGTAATGTAATATACACCACAACCCCAAGAACCAAGCTAAATCGACAACTCTAGAAAACTTCATATGGGGTATGGGTGGGGATGGGGTCATCCGATTGCCACAAAACCATAATATTTTTTTGTCATCCCACATATTCATGTACTTTGAAATTATAACAGGCGTGAACCTATTTCCAAATGACGTGACCATTTTATCATATCTCGAAGGTTTTTATGCACGAGAGCAGCAACGTGGCTTCAGGTCGGTGGTGCCTCATCCCACCGACTACGGTAATATATGTTGAGTTGGAAATTTCATAATGTAATGAATTGCCAATATGGACTATAGGTTGTTTACCGGACGCAATTCGCTTGAACCACCACGACTAAAAAAAAAATAACTTGCCATCTTCACATTAAGATGTTCTTCAGTTTGGTACGCTTATGTACATCAACACGCATCAGTATTATTCAATAAATCATCCAATTATCACATGTATGCATCTCCTAGGTGGGGTCTACTGCGGTCGGTTTTTGAATGACACTGTTATAGTGCGTTCACACGAAGCTGCAAGAAAATATCTGCAAGAAAATATCAGGTACAATTGTACCCTGTTATGTTATTGCTGCAAAGATTACGCTCGTGCAAACGCGGCGGTTTGGATAGCGTTGATTGAGCTCAATCATATCAGTATTATAATACTGATATGATTGAGCTCAATCAACGCTATCCAAACCGCCGCGTTTGCACGAGCGTAATCTTTGCAGCAATAACATACAATTGTACCCCAAACCTCCCCCAAGCCCACCCACCCAAGAACAGAATTTTACTTATATTTCACCACAGTTGATCTATTGTGGTGTTGTTATTTCTAATACAAATCGCCGTTATTTCGTAAATATACATTCTTTATAGAGTTATTACCCTGTGGCAATGTTACGATTTTAGCTTGTCAAAGAACATGTGGCATGCCTCAACGGCTGGCGTGGCATGCTACATACCCTATATCACTGAGGAATTTTAACTAATAGTTTTGTATTACTACAGAGTAACATTGGTCTGTATCAGGTGCATTATTAGGCATATATTAAATATATTAGAGCGTGGGACCTTCACCTATAGTGAAATACAGTATTAAGGAACAGATATTAACTATGAAATATATTACCTGACCTGTTTTTGCAATGTTATAAACTTATAGGATACCCTGTCACAACATAAATCATTCACCAGGTTTTGAACTATAGTGTAGTATGATATCTATACGGGCGTATCTGGAATAGAGATGCGTGGGGTAAGACGCACTGTCGTCACGTTCATGATAACGGATCCATGATTGTGCTATATATGATGCAGTAAAAGTACGTTTATGGCGCGTACACATGACGGGCAAGAAAATATAAGGTATGCCCCATGTGACTTACTTGACCAATGAAATAAATAATACCGGAAAATATCTGATGAAGGCAGCGCGCTGATATTTTATCGCCAGTTGGTGATATGTGTTCACCTTGATTGGTGGTCCCATCGGTATCCGTTAACTAATCTCGCATGCAGGTATACGATCGTAACAATCCAAGCACTCGAGTTATGATCGATCAATAGTATCGTTTGTTTCAACATACTATACGTATTTCCATTTTATATTGGTTGTCAGAACCACTGATGTATTATATATACATGTATATAGGTGTGTGGGAGGCTTTATAATTTTGGTACCTCTCATACCTTGATTTAGTTGTTTTACTTTAATTTGGACTGGATGCTTAGAGGGGATGCATAGATGAACCAAACCAAACCAATATTTTGACCTGAAGTAGCGCTCAAATGTGTCTTGATCGGACTCCCTCGTTTCTAATAATAAATTGTTGGCGGCTCATCGCTCTTCTCGAATGTGGGATGTGGCCCAGGGCCGAACCCACCAACGTCTGTTTAGATGTCGTTTCGTGTGTTCACGAAGAACACAAATTCACACTCCAACGACGAGGGCGCGTTCCTTTCTCGTTAAAATAGGTGGCATTTTAAATTTTTCATAACACTTAATAGCTCTATGAATAGTCGATATGGACTATTTGTTCTTAGTCCGCAGCAATTCACTTCAACAAACACGACTAACACTAGTCACATTGAGCTCAATCGTTGCGATCTAAACCGCCGCGTTCTCACGGGTATAATCTTTGCTGCAATAAAATATCAGTGTAAATATGTGTCTGATATTGTCTTGCAGACATTTTCTTGCAGCTTCATGTGAACGCGCCATTAGTCTACTGTTATTGCAAGTAGATCGCACCGAAACCAGTGACCACAAGTTCTCGCTACGTGCAGTTACCAAAACGAACGGCACCATTAACATCTACCTGGCACAAACGAGGCTAGTGTTTGCCTACTACTTTAATATGAAAGCGGTGACCATCTGCACATAAAGTTTATGTCTTCGTAGTGGCGAAGAGCTGCATGGCCAACGACTACCATAGCGAAAAAACAAAGAGAACGCAATTGATGTTACCGGTATGACACATGTGGATCTCGGATGGGCTGCTGCAGTAGGGTCAGCTACTTGGCTGCTTATTCTGCGCGGTTGATGTTGATAATCCACAAAATTAGAGTTCTGATCAATCCAAATAAATTAATGAGAATTCGTGTGGGAATTCTCTGTCTGTCGTCTTATATTATCAGAACAATTATAAAACCAAGAGTAGATCATCATATAATTCTAGTGTGGTATATATTTGAGAGCGTAATCGTCATGCATGTTACTGTCTTCTTGAATATTATACAAAGATGCAAGTTTTTCTCAATTAATTGTATTTCTTGTGTCATGCACATGTATCCTTGTTGATGATAGTTGTTTTACAAACTTTTATAAGAATATACACATGCCAGCAGCAGTAAGACATAGCGTAGCGAGGGGGATGAACTCTGTTTTTCAGCTTGAGTACCAACATGACAATAACATGCAATTTATACGATATTTATGATTGATACAAGAACATAGTTTGTCTACATATAATACAATATTATTTCTGTGCATGTATGGCGAGTTTAAAGGATGTGACTATTTTAACAGCAATACCCACCACCAACGCTTACGTAAGACAGATTCATGCATTGATGTGGTGGGGTTTGGAGCAACATCTCACAAATTTGGTTAAATTTTTCAATAATATTGGACATTTCAGTCCAGAAATATGTTCAAATTGTTCTGGTAGTTTACTTACGGTCAAATTGTTGGACTGAAATTGCCATCAGTTGGAATGTCCATCCATTAGGTATGTAGGGATGTCACATCGGTAATTTCCATCAGCTGGAAACTTTCAGATACCATTTCGAGAGTTGTTCATCTCAAAGGGTGGTGCAAGTGCGGAATTTACCGAACCTGGGAAGTAGCATGCGTCTGGATCAAGGAGGGGTGTGGGGGTCAGTTGAAAAGTTTAAGATGGTCACACACTCAGGGACGTGTCTAGATGTTCACACCGTTGGGGGATGTCTACTTTGGGAAATTCCAACTGCACCCCCCCCCGATCCGATCCAACCAAACACAAGTTTTGCATAATTCATCTGCACCCCTTGTATCTCAGTGCTGAGGCCCAATAGCCTATATATCCATAAACCATGGTTCTATATACCGTTATTAGACCATTCAGATATTTATTTGAACCTGAAAATTGCATAAATCCTAACATCTAGTGGTCCAACTCCAGACACATGCACACGGCTACGGACAAGATACCATGACAACCGGGCCGACTATGGTTGCTCGGCCCGGTGGGAGAAAGTTTTGAAAACTAAACAAGAAAATCGCCAAACCTAGCATCTAGACTGGCCTCAAGCTTTCCTAGTGTCGGAAATTTCAAACCTCATACTCTCACTTAGGTTGGAAATTCTCCAAATGATGACCATTTCATTCCACAATTTTGACCAAATGTAGTAAAATACTGTTTTCTTAAACTAATTAGCAGTTTTTTATTGGCCACGGGGAGGGACCATGACACACCGGGCCGACCATAGTTCGGCCCGGTGCTGGAAAATTTTGAAATCTGAACAAGAAAATCGCAAAATCCTAGCATCTAGACTAGCCTCAAGCTTCCTCGGGTTGGAAATTTCAAACCTGACACCCCCACTTAGGTTGAACAATTTCCAACTGATGACAGTTCCAATGACAATGTTGACCAAATGTAGGACAATATTGTTTTTTTTAAATTAACTAGTAGTTTTTGACCGGCCACGGGGGAGGGACAATGACACAAGCTTTCCAAGTGTTGGAAATTTCCAACTGATGGCCATTTCAGTCCAAAATTTTGACCATTAGTAGGAAAATATGCAAATATTGGTCCAAAAACAATAATTTTCCCCAAATAGATAGTTTGAAAATCAAACTACAAAAACATTTTCAACCTATTGTTGGTGTGAAATTTCGAACTAATGTTGTTTCAGGTATGAAATTTCCGACTGTTGAAAATTTTGACCAAAGTTGGGGGTGAGACACCCCCTGTCGCCACGTCTCTGCACACACTTCCCCCCAAACGGACACCTCTAGCGGGTCTAGCCATGTCCCTGGTCGGATTTTATGTCATAAGACCACGAGCCGACTTATTAAAGCTTATAAGTCCGAATCGTGTATTTGTTTTTTTTTTGCCACCGACCGGGCTGGTAGATGTGTATTTTAACCACTATATCACCTCTGGTTAAGTGGTCCTACTAATTTACTATGATGTTTCCTGCTAAATTGCTATGATGATGTAGGACAAAGCGATGCTACTAAGAAAATAAGAAAAAGTTCCATTATTTTTTCTATCGTTGTCATTTTCGCGGTGTTTGGCTAATCTGAACAAACCGAGAAAAAGACACCACGTGTATTAACATTCAAAAAGATTATGTATATTGTGAAATAGTTTTAAAATGGCTGTATTGTTTGTTACAAATCGGTCATAATTGATATTGCTAATAGGAAAATAATGTGTTCTTGAATGTTTCATACAGACACTGGCTTTTGCTCAAATCGCTCGAATTAGCGGTGAATAACTGCACTTTTTGTTAACACATGCATATTTGTCCTACCAGCACCATAGCATCTCAGCAGGACCCACCACCGTCATAGCAAATTATCAGGACCATTTAACCAGGGGCGTATATATTGATATACTTATATGATATTCGACAGATGTTGTGGCTATGACCAACCATGCTCTGAACCAATGTGTGTATGAAAGCTCGAACAACGGAGTCAGATACCCTGAGAGCGGCAATGACGGGAGCCGGATGCAGAACATCTACACCGCTCCATCTTGTTCCCACACCGAAGCAGAGATGAGTCCCTGGTGGATGGTCGACATGGGTCAACAGATAACTATAGACCACGTGACTCTGTACAACCGGGGTGATTGTTGTGGTAAGGACAACATACAATTTGGTGTGCTGGTTTGAGGTAGCGTTGGTTTATAGTCGCTATAGTATATAGTCTTGACTTGACATTGGCGCTATGACGGCTAACATAACAGAGCGTTTGAGAGATTTTGATTAGTTTTGAACAATGCAGCATATAGTCTATACAGGCCAAATTACGACATTGTCAGTCATCCTCCAATTGGCTGGTAGAGTGAGAGTTATGTTCACGGATAAATGTAATGCAATGCAATGTTATAATTTAAGCAACTGGTACGTTTGCCAGAATCCATTTGCCATTTATTTGAGTGTTACACCAATCCACCACTGCCTTTTACCAATTAAGTGTGAATCGCAAAGGGAATCGAACTAACTTGGCTATTACTGGATGGCTTATATATTTCGCTTATGACGAAATAACGGGCTATATAATATATATCTTTTCGACTGAGCCACCAGAAGCCCATTATGTTAGGGCTACATGCAAGAAACGTTTGCGTCTTCAAATTCTATAATTAGAACTATTTTATTTTTCATTTATTCGGGCTTATTTGTAGAGATTCTTGTAATGCATAAATATGAAAGCACTGAAAAATACGTACGATATATGGGCGTTATATTATGACATATTGTAACATCTGTACACTTTATTATTGATTATTCAGGGGATCGACTAAGCAACTTTACGGTATGGGTCTCACCAAAAATGATGTCAGTCACAGACTACAGTCTCGACAACTTATGCTACGATTACCATGGAACCGGTCTGAACGGACAAGTCTGGAATTTCACATGTGGACAGCAGGTTGTTGGCAGGTTTATTAGGGTGCATGTCTACAATACTGTAGCAAGGTCACTGTCCATTTGCGAGTTGGAAGTTTACGGCACAATGCAGACAGAATGTATGAATGTATGAATAATCAGATCGCGTACCTTGCACATGATACGAAAACACACACAAATGGACGTGAAAACAGGAGTGTGTTGTCTACCCCACTGTGATAAAAATGTTCAACAGTTGGACATGTCATGTATGCATGACACAATTCGAGTTACAGGAGCACCAAACCCGGTCACGTTGTTACTAGTTTTGGTATACAATGGCGGACGAAAGTAAGTACTGAGTTCAGTATGGCTGTACTGTTCAATTATCCACTAACAGACCCATTGGAACGAAGGTGGATAAAATAATAAAATGGCAGGATTAAATAAATTTCCATTATACGATTTTCATAGTCCAATCTAGTCCAGGATAATCAAAATTGTCCTAGAAATAATTTTAATTTTGTTTCTCTTAGATCTAGCTATAGATGTAAACGGTAACTCCCTAACTGCAGGTGGCGCTCAATTCAGTCACATACACACCTATACGTATTTTCACACAAGTATCACAATTTTTCTCTGGGTATAACGGAGCTCTATATATATACATCGATCAGTACGTTTTTGCCAGCTGATATCATGAGTTGACTATTTTCTTACTTGAGGACGATTTCTATTCCCCTGTTTTTGTCGCAGTTTCCTGAACAAGACCGAGTCGTCACTTTACCGACTTCTCATAAGTAGTGTGCATAATATAGTGTCCTTCGAATATGCCACCGTACTAGAAAGTGTGAGATTGCAAATAAGTGCAATGAAACGTTGCCAGTTTGTCAAATGGTCGACACATGTATATATCAGATATAATGAAGGCACGGAGTTATATACTTATCTGATTAAATGTATTTGACTTTTACATTCTTTATTGTAAATTATAGATTATGGCTATGTATGTGTTTATTATTAATAGCAGAACTATATATGCTGAAACAACCCGACCATGTGCGTATAGCTGTACCCATATTCAGGACTTTATTTTACATATTTTGAGGTACACTTGCAGTCAAAGCTACGATAAAGATTCAAATACCGGTAATATCAGAGTCAAGATCAGATGTAAGAGGAGAGCTTTAAATTTCAGTACATGTTCATATAATACACTTCTCCGTCCAAATGACCATGTTTATCCACCGAAGAATATGGCAAAGTGTTATCAGGTTTGGCGAATAGAATATATAGTTCAACTATTATAGTTATATTTAACTAGTATATTGTCAAATTTGACAATGTACACAACTAAAATCTGTGAACATTCTTGAAGCAGTGTTGAACTCAATTAAATTGCCATTCGAGCCTTGTACTAGTTCATATCATGTACGTTTTATGGCAGTTATTTATTTCCACTCAATTTTTAAACTTTCTGAGAACGCTCTTCCCAAAATTTCCTTTCTAATACTATATGATTAATGTCATCTTTTTGACATTTTATTGTTACATAATATGCTTGATGTGGTTTTCGGAAAGCATAGATTCCTTCACGTGGTGTACCAGCTTAACAATTAAGTAAGTTTCTCTGTATGTCCTTCTAAACTTTCCACCTCCTGACATAGCGCAGATGAGGAAACCCCTTAAACAATGAATACAAAGAGTATCTCAAACAGGAAGTTTAGAGCTGGTTAATAATATACTAGAGGATTTCCCGTCATAGATGAATGGATTTTGTCGTGGTAAATCTGATTCAGGGTCTAAATTACCGCTCGAGACTTGACGAGGCTAGCAACCTCAGACGAACCACCAACTCTCTACTGCTTGCCGCGAAGACCTTCTGCCTCCAAGGATGGCTTCGTCGGTGGCTCGTTGGTTGGCCCCTGTTATCGAAACTTGGGATCAAGTATATATATATATATCTTTATTTTCCTCCATATAATGAAGAGATGTCAAATACAATCACGAAAATTTAACATATATACAATTAGAAAACATGACCACACAAAAAGTATAAACTGTTTTTTCAAGATGTTGAGCATTAATTTTTTCTACTGTCCTTTACGTAGTCAACAAAGAGAAGCTTTATTTAAAAGATTGCATGAATTGTTTGTGGACATAACCATTGACATTCTTCTGTTTGCTGATCCTGCACTGGGCTATAAGATGAATTGTGACATTTGTAAGATAGTCCATGAATATTTCAATAGATTCAATATGAGACTGTGTTCATACTAAATACATGTCATATTATTTAATGTTCAATCGTTTTCTCCGAGCCCACCTTTACTGCTCACCCCCCCCCCCCCCCCTCCCCACACCATCTGAAACGTCCCTTATTCAGATGACCTAGACGGGCAGGCCTCTGTATCCCATGAGTGTCGGTGTTTGCACTTTTGTGTGGGTCACGTTATGTGATGTTTTGTTATTTTCTGTTGTTGGGTCCGGGCTCATATAGGGTTGCCTGTTGCCCGGACCTGGTCCTGGAGCGATCTCAATGTATATCTTGCACAATAAACTATTGAAAAAAATGACAAACAGAAAAAAGCAAACAAAACAAAACATAATTTTTTGCTCATGCCATTTGTGTGTAGAAATCATGCTTTGTTTTATTTTCTCTGTTTGTCACACGCGCATGGGTTGAGACAAGTACGATCACAGTTACATAACTGGTATATGGTATAGGATACTTAATGGGAAGCTACAAGATTTATTTAATTAAGTTATTTGCATAATGTATATTATTCCCAACAATGATGCAATGTGATTCAAATAGTAATTTGGCTAAAATCACGAGTTCTGGCCAGAAAGAGGCAAGATCATTATGGTGTTAAGTTTGTATCAGATAGCCTTATTCTATCGCATTCATATATATATTTCGGCTTTTTGTATTATATAATTGTAAACACACTTTTCTCAAGTGTCGTTTTTGTCAAAATATCACTTTTTCGACAGGAAGGGTCTGCCCCGAATGATAGCTACATGTTTTAGAGAGAATTGTCGAAAAAATTTCACCGATTAAGGTTCATTTTAAGAGAACCAGTCGGAGATGACGCGTAACTTTTGCTTGCGAGCTGATGATTTCTGCTACTTGCAGACGAGCTCATTAATATCCATGGTCCATTTGCAGGCGTCAAGCTCACCATTTCGGAACGTAAATCCACTAAAACAAATATGGAAGCAACCCTCTCCGAACACTTTCCAAGATATGCCAAAAGTTTAAATAACTGTTGACGCAGAAAACACGTGAAATAACTAAATTAAGAACCGCATACCCCTACACGTTCCAATCGTCACATCTCGGTCAATTACATATCTTGACCCATCGCAACGATATAGAGTTATTCCTCGTTTGTCGCCAGAACCGATTTGTTCGGACGCGAGCCTCGGTGATAACATGATAAACCCAGGGGGTGGGGTTCATGAACTTTTTTCCATACAGTAGGCCGGCGTGGGTGGGTGGTTCAGCTGCGAAAAAAAGTCACTTTTTTCCAAGTGGTCACAGTTTTTTCCTCTTACAACATTTCTGCAATATAATTGCCTCAAAGTGTTCAGCATCATTGTTATAGTATGTATGACTCTTATGTCAGGGCTTAGGGGGGGGGTAGTTATATAGTGTGGATATAGGCATAATGCTTATGAGAAATCCCGGTTACAAACCAACACTCACAATTTCGTCTTTTGCATCAGATCACATTGTCAAGTACCAACGCCACTGGTTCAAGATGAAAATGGACAGTTATGACACACATGATTAAAGTAAATAAAAATCAATAAAGCCACTCATTTATATCATTAATGTTTACTCATTAGACCTGATCAGACAGCATAAGAGGAAAAAGGTTACAATACACCAAATGATTTACATAGGCCTCAGTGTTAACAAATCCCGCTGGCCTGTATTCGCAGGAAAGCTTTGACCCTGCACGAGTATTTGAAATTAAAGAACGTCCTTTTAGACACACATAAATGTGCCCAAAAGTACTCGTGAACGTGGTAAATCACACTGCAGCTTGACAAACGTCACACTACCCTTAAAATTGAGAAAAAAATGACATAGAAAAAAACACAAACACCTCCCATAAATTATTCGCCATTTACACAGCCATAACCGTTTACCATGTGGTTATATTTGATGTTTCTCGTCGGGAAACACATTTGTGCATTTTTTCGTGCACTTTTCATCCATGTATCATTGACCACTCACCTGCCAAAATTTTGTTATGCTGATCCTAGCTTGGTAGTGCCAGTGGAAATCACTCTACTAATTTGTATTTGGTGTATTGTAACCAAAACATGGAAATCTCATCATGCTAGAAAGTATTGAATGCTATTTAAAGCCACATCCAGATTTTTGTTTGATTTTTTAGTTTAATTTATTGTTTTTGTTTTTGACACAATTTCACATCAAAACCATATGAATGCTGATCAATCTGTTAAACGCAATGTTGTCAGATGGTATAAGATCGTGTGGGTCCATTACTATTTAGGACAAATGTTTGCCTAAATTTTTATTTTATATTTTCGATACAGTTGTATTTGAAGTGATTACAGACAAGCATTGGAAATATGGTAAAATGTTCATATAACTTGTTTACAAGTCATGAGTCAACTGATAAACAAAAACAAACAGGACAACAATGGGTGCTGCATGTTTATACGATTCTTATCTGTTCTCAGATTTATAACTGAAACAATTACCAAGCCTAAATGGTGTGAGACAAAATTCCTTCAAATAAGGGGTGATTTGGCTGGATTTGGAGGTACCCCGCTTGGAAAAAATATTTTTTCCTTCAAATAAGGGGGTGGTGGGTAACCAAGAGGTGGGAAAACAAATTCAGCCTAGTGTCATGGCACTTTTTTCCGAACCCCCCCCCCCCCCCTGATAAACCGCATATTTTTGGACAAAAAAACTCTCAGTGTTATAGATTATCACCCCATCATCAGGATCTCCATCGATTATCATTCGATTTGGTTGTAATTTACATGTGCGTGTTCACTCTAACATCTTTTAACAAAATGTTAATTTTACCACAATCCAATAAGGTTAATTCAATAAAACACGCAACGATTTCCCGCATATCAATATTCAGATGAGTTGCAAAGCCGGGTAACACTAACACTTTTATTGATTTAAATGAATATATTCCAGTATTTTCATAAACTGATTTCAATCGAGGCAATACTTTACCACCAGGGACAAGTGGCCGGGGTGGAGTGTCTGCCCAAGTTAGACAGTTCGTGCCTCACAGACCATTAGTTGAACAGTAGCGACCAGAATTTTTTTTTATTTGTCCCGATAATTTGACACACATTTCAAAGCGTGTTAATTGAGATATATGTTGTTTTAGACAAAAAAAAAAGTTTTTGGAGAGTGACGGCAATCAGTTGGAAGTTTCCAACATCTGGGAATTTCGAGATACCATTCAGAATGTCCGACCCAATGGGTGCAAATGAAAATATGGAACTTGGACATTTCTGGTTGCTACAAATGGTCAATGTAATTTTTTGACTGAATTTCAAGCCACGGGATTTAGGTTAGGAATTTCCGCCGAAAGTGTGTTGTACCAGTTTACTGACACAAGACAAATTGTGCTAAAGGAACTTCTCGAATTAATTCGGTTTGGTATTTAATGGTTTAGTGAATTTGAAATTGTAAATATAGCGGGGGAGCTGGCCGTGTCGAACAATACATCAAGTGGCATTATTTTAACTTGCCATAAACTGCCAACGTGCACCACTTTCTTAATATATTGTGTAAACAGCTCAGCTTTATCAGAAATCACACAAAACCACTGTCACAGATTGATCACTAGTAACGATGATTTGTCGACAGCTGGCAGAAATTAATCCCTTTTTGGCAAGTTTACAACTGGTATATTGAAATTTTGCATTGCAAATTACCAGCATTACCAGCATTTGAACGTACCTATATATGATGCTTAAAGGCCCAATTTTCGAGTCACCGATTATTTTGTTTATAATGCGTTGATATACGGTTTTAATAACAATCTATGCCATACCATATGATTATCATACTATAATTCATCACCATTTGGAACGCCTGTGTTTCAGAAGGTGGCCATAGAGTAATAGAAAATAGCTGAAATCATAAATTAATTGCCCCCATTATGGCTCCCAGAATGGAACAGCATTCAAACTATAGTTTATTTTCAATGGAAGGGGAATAACTCTATATCTGAATATATAGAGTTATTCTCCTTCCATTGGAAATAATAAGACCTTGTGTAGAAACTTCAACACAGAACAGACGTCGGTTTCTCAACAAAAACAACGTGTTCAGTTTATTACATCGAATAAGTTGAAAATGCAATGTTTAGGAGCTTCCTCTTTCAATAGGTATATAATATGGCATATATTTTATATAATGTGATATAGGGGTTCGAAAGCTAAGTGGGCCTTTAACCTGGAGTGTAGTAAACTCGGATGTTTGTTTCAGTTTCAGGAAAGTTCTGTCGGACGTCGAACACAAAAAGCTCTGCCACTCCGCTGGCTATTCTACAAGGCAACAAGTTTGAATGCAGTTTGATGTGCCAGAGAACACCAAGATGTCGAGCCTTCAATCTCAATCAGCTCAGTCCAGGGGTCTACATGTGTGAACTGCTACAACAATGTCCGTGGAATGCAAATGGAACAACCAATGCAATAAACTGGCACTACTACACGCCATGCTAATAACATTGGTTTCGATACAATTGCACTATACATGTGTATATATATATCAAGACGCCCTGAGGTCATTTGTCAATTAGACATGTTTGATGGAAACGAGTATTGGATCATGATTTTGTACCATGGTTATCAGCTGTGGTTATTTCCAATTTACTGTTGCTTGATTTCTGAATTTCCGTTGAAATTCGTGAACCCGTATTTTTACATTGAGCCAAACACTGAGGCAACATTTGACCCAAATAATTTAAGGGTCAATAGGCTTCTTTTTTTCTAAATCATACTCATGTGCTATCTTCTCGGGTGTCAACCTGTTGTTGTTTCTGCATCACAGACTGAGTCAAGATTGATTTGTATACGCCCGTTTATATTGCTTTACGGGATGATTGTAGTTATACTGAATGGTTATACCACAGGTCAAGTTTTATTTTGTGGTCCGGCCACCTATTTGTTTTACCAGAGTTAGGACCTTTTTCGACTTTGAAATTCAAGTCTTCTTGGCTTCCGGTTAGGATGTCAAACTAAGTTAATGGGGTACAATACACTAAATCCAGCCATTTTCGGGACCATCTCATTTAACACTCAACAGAATATATGAATGAGTGCAAAATACACTCATTTATCGTATGAATGACACAAACAACATGGTAATTATAACGAAAATGAATTTATGACTCAAGCCATAAATTCATTTTCATTATAATTACCATGTTGTTTTGCATCATTCATAGAACAGATGAGTGTATTTTGCACTAATCTACGGCTCAAATTCATTCATTTGTTGCATATATTATGTTGAGTATAAAAGGAGATGGTCCCATAAATGGCCAGATTTAGTGTACAGTGCCCCTTTAATGTTGACTGAATAGAATGTAATTCTGTACACTCTAAATCGCGTTAGGTAAATTATACAATGGTGCTCATACTACCACGCGAACATTTGGGTAAATTGTACCCAATGTTAGGCAATGTTAGGCAATGTTAGGCAATGTTTTTACTGAACGTATATGTGCATATAGTGTCCTAAAGTGCGACGTCAGAATACAGCGACCATTCGAGCTTCCTTTTTTGGGGGTCGCTTCGGTGGCCGTGTGGTATTGACGTCGGACTTTGAGTCGCAAGGCGCGCTCGCCGTCATGAGCCGGGGTTCGAATCCCACCCAATCCCAAAACAATTTGCACTGTCTCAAAAATAAAATTTGCTTCTAAAAATAGCATGTTCAAAAAGCAATGCTCGGCATGTTTCGGAGGCATAAAATATAACATTGCTACCTGTGCTATATCTCCTATATATACTTTTAATATAGTTTCCGTGGTATAAAATAATACATATGAATTGAACAGACCTTTTCTGAAACGCTCCTATATATCATTAATTGATTTTATTTCGATTGTTTCTGGTTTAATACGTACATACAAACATTTAGGACAGTTATACTGGCTATTTTTAGAACAGAATCTTCAGGCGATTTGCGGAAATGTTCGGAGCGCAGCAAGAGGGAACACTATATCGTGTTAGCACTCTCCATCATGGAAAAGTGCCATTTCAAGGAATAAACCACTTTATTGTGCCTTTATAGACAAATAATATACCCAATCTTCAATGTCTTTGTTTTATTCATAGAAAACATGTGTAAATTTGTAGTCTCTGAACTTTTTTTTATAAAAAATAATATGTTGTTTTTGTTTTTGTCGTTGTGGCTCGGAAGAGATAAGACCATCTTGGACACTATGTACATGGACATAATAGAACAGTCTGACATTTCATATACACCATTATATATACACACACCAAACAATAACAATACTGTCCCATGCTGTCCCATGTGGTATATATGGGGCGGGATGAAACACGGGTGTTACCTCTTACTCACAACTCAGACACACATACCTTGCATTCACATTATTGACATACCGTTCATGTATATGTTGCAAAGAAAAAATGGAAAGGAAATGGGAGATAAATATATAATAATAGTTTCTTTCAAGTTTAAATTTTTCGAACTGTTGCCTCTATTCGTGCCCTGTGCAATTGTTTGTGTTGGTTAAAGGTACTCAACCCGTAAAGAGGGTCCCCATCTCAACAGATTCCAACAACAACAATCCGATCAGAGGGTCCTATATTACTATTTCTTTGGCTTTGGGGGTAAAAAATATTTGATTCGAGTCGAGGAACCCACCAAACAAAGCTCAGAGTTATTAGATATTGATTTTTGAAAATTCTTATGTTCTCGAGATGAGTACTTATAACTGCCGTCAATTTGGTAACCTGCTCGAGATATTACGCCAAAATTCTATTCAAACAGACAAGGATGGATAACTCTATAATCAAGTGGGTAATAATAACGAATTTTTGACTATCTTCTGGGCCAGAAAGAATTCCCGATAATGAAAAATAATAGATTTCTAAAATCGATATCTAACAAATCTGAGCTTTGATGGGTGACTTCCTCGACTCGAATCAAATATTTTTGACCCCCGAAGCCATTGAAATAGTAATTGAGAGGAGTTTTATCGGGTTGAGTACCTTTAATCTTGTCAAGTACGTTAATCCAGAGTATGCGCAACTGGCGCGAGATCTCGCAAAAGATCGCGAACTCTTTTGTTCCGTTTAAAAGCGGGCGTGATTGCGCGAGACTGCTGTTTCCAATGGTAATTGCATAAACAACATGGCGATAACCACGACAATTGTAGTCGTAACCGCATATATTAATGAAATAAAACAAAACCAAACATTTGTACGTGGGTTTAATATAACCAGAGGATTACATGAGCGTGATAATGCCAAACAAATCCTCATGTTTTCGTCTTCTTTTGTTTTAATAGCAATTATAGCATCGTATTGTTAATCCTGTGTGCAATTAATTACGATTTTCGCACCCTTGCTACTAGTATTAGCCATTATATTGTCATGGCTGTCAAGATATAACTTATATTACTTATTTCAACAAAAAGTCGCCAATCCACAACAGACGCTTTGGTTGTTTTGCCGATGGTGGTGATGTAATTAATTACCTATTATGACTAATTGCATTTCCCCAACATAGGCCCATACCCTGTGGATACACTGGATAGGTGTTACATGATAATCTAATATGGGTGATTTGAGTAAACAACTCCACATTCCTAATAGCTTTAAACATCCATAATTACACATACTTATAATCAACCCATTCAATTATATTGTAGTGGCTATTTGTCAATAATTCCAACATGGCAGTAGAATTGTGTTAACATTGTTTTATGGTACATTTGAGATAGAGACCGTAATTCTGGTCTAGCCTAAATAATTTGGGCATTATAATAATCCCATATTAGAAAAAGTGACAATGATAAAAAATTTAATGAAAACAAAAGCTAGGCGCCTATTCAAAATCTCGAACACCATATAAGTGTTCTGATCCCACATTTGTAAGTAAGTATATGAAAGGGTTAAAGTGAAGAAAAGATCAAGACATTGTTTTATTGTGAATAGGTTCCCATCAGCTGTGTTTTTGAGATGTGACATTTATATAGAAAGTCATAAAATATTTAAAAACATAACGAATCCTGAATTAACATCACTCTGAGTATCATACAGGTATTCCTGAGGCGACGTTGAATTTGTTTTCCATGCATGCTTCTTGTTCATTGTAATCTTCTTACGTTTTTGAAGTTTTGGCATCTGCAAAAATATAAACATACATTACAGCAATATGATAAAGTGACATAATCTTCAACTTTTTTTTACATTCTACAATGAGATAATAGCTCTTTAATAATTTAATTTAAATGTAGTAAATGTAAATGTATTAGACATACATTTTATAAAACAAGGAACGCTCTTTATTGTTACACATCACATTCCATATGGTGTCACATGTAAAAATAACATATGATTTCAATGATGATAACTAACTTGGCATAATATTATAACTTTCTAGGACGAAAGAGAATTGATGTTGCTAACTTGCTAGTCCAACAATGCACGTGATGATATCATGACAATAATTTGATATGTTTAACGCATGTGAAGCACAACTGTCAATGAAACGATCCCAAACAAAACTTGCAAGTTTGTGTTTATTATTATTATATAAGACACATTTAATTTTAAGTTAATTCCACGGTACATTACAAGTAAAACAGTTCCAGTATTATTCAAAGCTAAATTGGCCAGTGGGTTTTGTTAAATTTGTCTAGTGAATCGCCCAACAAAATTATTGAGTGCCATGGCATGTTTTCATTGCACCTGGCGAAATGGTGAAATTTTTGGAAACTTTGTACAAGTAATTATCGGTAATCTAATGCAAGATCAAACTGAAATTGCTTAGATTGTAGGAATACTGTCTTATGAACACAAACAGACTTGTCTGGTCGAAATTATATGAAGCAATCTACCTTTTTTGTGATTAGATAGGAACCATCTATTTCTACTGAAAAATAAGTCGAAATTAGGATACACAACCGATCTTTTGATACTTAGGTAAAAGTTTTGCAGTTTCGTGAACGCAACCGACAGTTTCTGGAAAATCAATTATTAAGAAACTTTAGGAGTACAAAATTTATCCCACACGACCAATTACGTTTATTTAATTGAAGAAAAATTAAATGTTCGTAGTTTTCCCATTGTTCGTTGACAATCAAAACAACCAGAACAATCGTCGAATAAAGCCATCGAATTTACGTTTCTGCGGTCAGAAAACATTAATTAACTACAATCAAAACATACAACCAAACACGAAGAAAATACTTATTCAGTAAATAAAACATGTTACTTACTTATTATTGGAATTATTCACACTTATGTACTCCACAGAACAACTAAACAGGTACTTCAAACATCGTCTGAAATGTGATCTCGTCAATTCCCGTAGCGTTCGCGATATCTCCACGATGCGTTATAGAGCCAGCACTGTGAGTCTCGCATACTCTGGATAAAGGTACATGATCTTGTCATCGGTCCATGTGTCTTTACCCTGCTACAAATATATCATCCCATTCTAATTGGAAGTTGTTCAAGGTATATGTCTTTAATGCGACATACTTCTCCAAGCGGTATTCGTATCAATGACAAGTAGAAACGAATACTTAGGGTTTAATTTACTGTGCAGAAGAGGATTTATATAAGTTACATACTTACTCTTTATAACGAATCGGTCCCTGACGAGCTATATACAGTAACGCTCTAATTAATCGACCTCTTAACCATAGCAGAATTATGGGTAACTTTTCAGGATTTAGTCGGAAATATGGCTTGTCGCCATTCATCGGAAAGCTCTCGGCTTGTTGCCATTCATCGGAAAGCTCTCGGCGAGAGCTTTCCGATGAATGGCAACAAGCCATATTTCCGACTAAATCCTGAAAAGTTACCCATAATTATGCTGTGGTTATGGAGTCGATTAATTAGGGCATTACTATACGTGTAGAAACTATCCATGTACATCCACCGTTATTCGAAGATTGAATCGAGTGGTATGTATTGTGAGTTACTTATCTTTGACAACAATACAGTAGAGTTTGTTGGGAGAGTAACTTTACAATATAACCACACAACTCAAATATACTAGGTCGGAGGGGCGTAGATTTTATTCTTCAGTATAATCGCATTGTTCAACGCTACATTTAGACAAACAGAAAACTTATACATGAAGTATCACGTGATTATTTGTAATATTGCCTGGACACTATTGCTCACCACATGGTCACACACGTATACGTGAATGTATACATGAGGCGTCTACGTTGGCTCTCCCTTAAAGGCCCACTTAATTTTCGATCCACCAGATCACATTATATACAACATATTCCATATTATATACCATTTGAAAGAGGAAGCTCCAATCATTGTATTGTCAATTGATCCGGTCGAATAAACTGGGAACATTGTTTTTGTCAAGGTACTGAGGTGTGTTCTGTGATTAATTTTGATCCAGACTGTACTATAAAGTCTATTATTCTCAATGGAAGGGGAATAACTCTATCACTTAGTTTGAATTCTGGTGCATTCAGGGTAAACACGGGGGACGTCTTGGAATGAATCTGAGAACCTCTATCACTTGGTGGACACTCCAAGGCCACAGCTGTTCCGTATTCTGGTGGAATATATATTTTTTTGGTTCCTCTTCCAAATGGTATATAATATGGGATATGTTGTGTATAATGTAAGCTGGTCATTCGAAAATTAATTGGGCCTTTAAATGTTGGTGTTTTCCTGAATATGAGCATAGCATAGTTCAGCATACACTCTAAAAACATGAAGTTTTCATAAGGCTCTTGGGAGCTTGGACTTTCATAGAAATTTAACTCTATTTTAACGGTATATACGGTGTGTATTGGTTTCTTCAAATTTTTAAGAATAAAAATATTTTCGTATCTCGGAGGCTCGTGGAGTTTGAACGTGAATTTTGTTGCAACTCCATACGTCCCTCCTCCTCCGCCTCGAAGCGCCCAGAAGAGATCAGTATTCTGGTTTTCATTATCGACGATCATTTGGCCATCCACTCTAACAATTCTGACTTCCAGAAGGTTATCCACGGCCAGTCCTAGCATCCTGGTGTATGGGCTGTGACCACCACCCATCGTGTACCCACTCACGGATACAGTAAGTGCGCTCCCTCCAACAGCCAGCCGCCCGACATCATGGACCTGTAGATAATAGAGCGGGCGATCACAATAACAACAACAACAACAACGACGCCGACGACATCAACTACGTCTGGTTTCATGAATGCACCACCTCATAATTTCGTTAAAACAACTATTCCTTCAAATAATTACAACAACTACGGCTTAACACTGAAGGTTTCTCATTCACCACACCAGAACGTTACGCCTCTATAAATGCGGACCAAAAAATCTACTAATCGGCATAAATACACCCTACGATCGTTGGTCTATATTCCATCTGGGACATACCTCATCGGCAATGCTAACTGTTATATTATTCATTGTGTTCCTGCAACAAAATCTTCAAGAGTGTCCCAGCCAATGTCCACACATAAATATCTAAAGCAATTAACACGGTCAAAAAGTTACATATACTGCAACAATGAGACATCCGCGAATACATAATCATACAAAATGTCTCGCAATTTAGTGAGTACGTTAATCAAAGTTACGGTTACCCCATAGCTCAATTTTGTGTTTGTGTTATAAATTGTATCCTTAAAAAATAACACATTTAAATAAAGAATATAAACAGAAACCGATTCATAACAATACCGTGCAAGTACAATACATTTATTATATATGTTACTATTTAGAAGCCGAACGGTAGCGTACTGGTCACTCGTGGTAGCCGACCGGGGAACTCGGTCAGATACTAAGTTTGGCAGGCTCAACAGTCTCATTCGAGATCACTGAATAAAGTTCAGAATGAAAGATGCCGACTTCCCTCTTAATACATTGTCCAGGTATGTTGTCGTGGGTGCAGTACGCCGTCCGATCTGGCGGGGACAGTAATGGCTGGCCCTGAGTAAACTCCTCGTTGTGTGCCTGTTAAAGAACGCTAATTGGACGTGCTAGCACCTGTATACCAAAGCGTCTAAATAACCATAATTTGTTCCTGCACTGAAATATCTACAGATACAGACACACGGTATATATATGTTGCTCTATGTCTTCTACAATTTCCGAAAATAACTCGCATCGTTTGAAATCTATAATGTGTTGTTCTGCGATATATCCCCATAGCTCCTATCACAGGCTAAAACACATTCACAGAGTACAGCCTAGAGGGCGTAATGACCACGCCGGCAACGATGACGACGACAACGACAACGACAACAACAACAACAAACAGCATATCGACATCACTGGCCTGCAGATTATGCTGGAGCGCGCCATCATATCAACACGACACCAACGATGACGACGAAAACAACAACAAAAACAACAATACTAGCCATTCACACGCTGGTCATCATATAATCACCGCTGTGGGCAGTTAGCCCCGTTGCGGGCGTCAGTAAACCGTACATCGGGCTATAACAGTTAGAGTTTTCCACACCAGGGTTAGTCTAATTAGTTAAAAGTAGTCAATTTAAAAGTTATACCAACCAATGGAAGACGTGCATGGTAGGCAATGCCAGTTTATGCTGTGACAGGAGATTAGAGAAAATTCAGATATCAGTTCTCGAGAAAAACACAATCTTAGTCGAGCACATTCGTAAATGCGGGGTAAATTTAAGTTTCATTCAGGAAAACATTCACTGCAGACACTTCTCGAGAATTTTTATTTTTCAAACATGTGTTTCTATAATAAAAACCCCATATCCATATCCAGTAACTCGAATAAAGACATCTTTCCGAACATACTGTACACCGATAAAGTAAAACGTAATGCGGGCAGGAGTAAACACCGACGCGGGCAAAAATCTATATTTATTACTAATATTACTACTACCATTATTACGGCTGGCAAAACACATCATGAAACCTCACCATGCACACTCTCACAATATCATGTTATTTGTTCAGTCTGTATGATACACCACAATTGTAAATCCAACAAAGCCACTGCTGTATGGAACTCATAATAGACCACCGGACTGCGAACTCATTTCAATTTGTTGACAGCGAACACAGGTCAGACATGCTGATCACTGGACCATGTAGTTCCCCAACAATAGACAGAAATTCCTCTCCCGTTCAATCTTACCTTCTTATAAACCAATTTCCACGTTGACCCTGATTCTGCTGTGACCTCTCCATACGTACTCCGGGCGGTCCTCGAAGCGTTGGCACTTATTTCCGTCATTGTCGATAAGTTTATCAGTATTGAGTCCTGCCCCGCAGACCTCCCTATGAAGTCATGTCCCGACGACTGAATCGTAACTCTGATATTATTTTCTCTGGCGAAATTCATACATTTTTGAACATCGACTTCCGATTGAACGAATACGATCACAAACGGTACTGATTCGTAGTATGACGAGCCCTTCATTTTCCGTGCTTCGGTATAGTTACCTGGAATGAAAGTTAATGATTAAACAAAGACGGATAACTCTAAAACAGGAAACGTAAACATCACCATGGTGGCGAACATTCAAACATATCTCATTTGGGATTAGTTAACCTATCACCGAGATATATTTACTTTATATTTTTTTTTAAATCAATATTTCCGGATTTAAAAAAAACCCAAACAACTCTAGAACAGAAAATGCGAACAAAATGGTTTGATAGTCCTTCGTCTTTATATTGGACGCCCATACCAAATTTCGTTGAAATCTAACACCATGCCGTGACGGACGGGCGGACGGGCGGGTTGTTTTTCATGGTTTATTATAGGTTATCTCCGTCCGGCAACAATTCAGTGGGGTGAATTGATGTCCATTTTGAACCCCAATACGGAGACATCCAGGTATCAAATATCTACGAACCCCACGTTAGAGCCGAAGATAACGATATTGTCCCCCAACAAAATATGTATATGGCCTCAAGACTTAGTATCACAACATTAAGAGAGCAGAAGCTTAAGCTATATGCTATACACATGGTTATAAGGGATACATTTAACAGGTATTAACTAAGAAATAATTGACCTGCATTGGATTTTCAATGTTATAAGATTACAGTACCAGTCAGAAGAAGTGATATATTGAGGCGCGCCTTTATTTCGCTTAATTTCGAAAAAGTCGCGATTATAGCGCAATACCAAAAATATGTCGCGCTTATTATTGCGATATTGAACGCAAAATATTGCGATATTAAGCGCGCTAAATTTCATACAGACCCGATAGTGTACGTTATATTTATATTAGATAAATACTGTGCATATAGTGTACATATATAGTGTACATATAGCATTTGCAACAACTATAATTATATACAAATCTAAAACATTGTCTCTATTTATGCAATAAACAATATCGAAGTAATAATTTGATTTAAATGTCACAATTTTGAGCGCAAGATGACGTAGTATTAAGTGCGAAATATTGCGATATTAAGCGCAAACTATTGCAATAATATCGCAAGCGGCGCGCTTATAAGCATTTCCAATTGCAATATTATTGGGCGCGAAAATAGCGCGCTTAATATACCACTTCTTTTCACTGGTACTGTAAAACACTCACATGTGTCGATCTACATGGTCTCTACGGCTGTCACCCTCATCGGTACTATAGCTATACCTCTATTGTGATTTATGTCTGATGGATAACCAGTAAGCATGTCGTTGACGTGATGTACGTCTTCTTTCTTGACGACAACGTCAACCAAAAATAGTTCCGGCTTGTATTCCGCTAGATGTATACACTAATATGTATATAATGGCTGGGATTCCGTTGAATACATGTGCCTCACGTCAATCGGTGTGGAATAAAAACGAATTCATGAAATATCTGACACAAACCTGATGCGATTTTGCTTGCCGCTCCTGCATGGTATGCTATTTTCGGATAAATACTTTCCATCCAGACTTCTCAGGAATTCGGCCCATTTTTAATCTTCCGGCCAGCAGTCATCTGAAGGTCCGCGATACCGACTTGAATTAGACGCGGCATTCGCAGAAAGCGCAAACAAAGCGAGTAATAGTCCAGCCTCGCTGCATGATGCTACAAGAGAAACGAAATCGAGATCCAATTATGCTTTCATGCATTATATAATTCCTATATAAGTGTGAGCAAAAATATAACACAATTAAATAGAACAGTTATAATAGCAGTTAAGGTGGATTAACCACTAGATGGTCGAATGTCCGATATAGGTCATCTCTATCACCTTCCGGTACATGTATTGCTTCAACTAAATATGCTCCTGCAACACTTACGGAGCTAAATGACACAGTAGAGGCTACAGTGAAGTAATCCAGGGGATAGCGCCCCCAACGGACCAAGATGCAGGAGAGTATTAAATACACACTGGACCCTGTTTGGTTAATTGGATATTTTATATTTACAGATACAAAATGAAATAAATCATTTCTATACTTGAATTTCAATAACCAGACAAAAGTGGCTTATGACCAATGTTGAAGTGTGAGTGTAAGATATTAATATTTTACTGCGATCCTGACATTACTGTCAAAATCACGAAATTTAAATGTAAAAATCCTGCCCGATTATATCAATTTTATTTGAAAAAGTTATTTGCACAGAGTCTGATGACAGTCTTTCATATTATATATGCCTTCCACACTTAAGGTATATATTCACATCATAATATGTAGCAATTTGGTGGAAATCGGCGCTAAAAATAACACTTGTTTCATTGTGCCCCTCTCCCCTTCCGTGCACCTCTGACTCGAACGGCGCCATAGCATGGAGATTACTCAGATTAGTATACGTTTATATATAAAGCACACAATTAGACACATTATGTAGACGACTATATATAAAATTGGTGCAAATCGGCGACAAAACAAATTCGTATCAATTTTACCGCCCCCCCCCCAATCTCTCACCCAAACTACACCAATTTGGCATATGTAAACCACACGATTAGATTCCTCACGGAAATCGGCGCTAAAAATATATAAGTTTGGTGGTAATCGGCGAATAAAAAAATCTTAAATTCTTATCAAATTTAGTGCCCTCCCCTCCAACTCGCTCCCATGCAACGGCACCATTTTAGCGTCTTTAAATCACACGATTAGATTGTTCGTACGATGGGGGCGTACTAAATTTGATAATAATTTGTATAGTCGCCGATTAGGTACCAAACTTATAGATAATCATCACCATGATATCAGGAGTCTAAGGATGTGGCTTCAAGCTGTCAACAATGGTGCACTGAAGGGTAGAAGGGCACCAAAATTGATCATACAAAAAAACATTTTAGCGCCGATTTCTACCAAATTGATTCACATTCTTCTTCATGATACGAGGAATATAATCGTGTGATTTAAAAACGCCAAATATGTGCCGTTTAGGTGGGAGATGGGGTGCTAAATTTGATAAGAATTTGTTTAGTCGCCGGTTACCTCTAAACTTATAGATAATCATCTCCATGATATCAGGAATATGATCGTGTGGTTTACAGATGTGAAAAGTGGCGCCGTTCGAGTCAGGGGTGTACATTGCGGGGAGGGGCTAATATTTTCTAAAGTGATGTTATTGGTGACAAGGTCAGAAAGGGTTGAAATATTTTTGTCGTCGATTTCCACCAACTCTCCATGATATGGCTCCTTTCGAGTCAGTGGTGCGCGTTGCGGGAGAGTGGCACCAAAATTGATATAACTAAATTTTAGAGCCGATTCCACGAAATTGATACACATTCATCTACATTATACGAAAAATCTAATCGTATGATTTAAAGACGCCAAATTGCAATGATGCCGCTTGATCGGTGGAACTAAATCTGATAAGAAAAATCTATTCCAAACACGTCGACTGTACGATTTGTCAGTTTTTACTAAGAAGGTCCTTGAAATATGTAGATCCCCCCTGAGGCTACTACCACTAGCCTGTCGAACTGAAACAGTGTAACTAACGAATATTGACCACCCATTCATATTTTATGTCATACATATACATGTATACCTGTAATGACCATATATTGTATTTACGTATACACACATGTAATGTCTGTTATTGACTACCAGACAAATAACTGAATTGAATTGAAGTACCCGCAGTTGTAAATAAATAAATACTTCTTTATTGGTGGGACGAATTAATCGCGTTAAACAAACATGACAATCACTCGGACAAGGTGAACCACTACTTATAATCCATGTATAAGAATGACGTTTTCTGATGCCAATTGGATATACAATTTATGAGAATACGTGTAACACTTTGAGCAAGAGTATTCTCTATTCCCGCCCTATGTCCACAGCAGAGGGTTTCACATCACTTTAACCTGGGCAAAACTGGTATAACATAACATGTGAATCACGTGTAATCAACTTACCTGGACAGGCAGATAAGTTCTCTATAAGCCCATGCAGTACCTGTGCACTATCCGCTATACCTTGGACAAGTGTACTGGAGAGGAAAGGCCACGATTTTGAATAGCGAAATCTTTTTTAAACTAATGTATACAGCATATAAGCTAGCATTGTCGTCCTGGTAAGAAGAATGGTCATTCAAGGGTTCTGTTCAGAATGCTTCGGTAACCTCTCGCAGTTTATTATAATGGCGTTTTCCCTCACAATAACATATGACTCGGTCTGATACTGTATACATAATATGTATGGCCACTTACGAACTTTGAAAACTTTACTATTGCTATAGCTATGAGTAGCCATTCATACCCACATCAAAGGGGCCCAAGGCACTCGCTGAGTAAATGTGCAAAAAAAATAAAATACAAATGTTTGTAAAAACATCACCACAAAGACGAACATGGAGAAATAGATAAACATTTTTCTCATATTAAATATTGATCGATTTCCAATAACGAGATTTCGTGCATTGAAACCAAAGTTATGTAAACAAAACTGTTACAGTGATTTATCAACAAACATCGCTACTCGTGTAGTAAGTTAAAATATTTTCAGAATATTTGTCAATGCTTTGACCTTTTCCAATGTTTACCGTCAAGTTTTGATTAAACTCTGATATCTTATTTGACTATAATAGCATGAACTTTTATCGGTAATTCTATTATAACGGTGACGCTTACACAACAATGGTGTTGACGTGCGAAATCGCGTAATCGCATTAACAGAGAGTTATTATTAATGAAAATAAAAACAAAGCCAATTAATTTGTTCATGTACTTGTTGATGATAGTTAAGTAGTTTTACAGACTTATGTCATTTCGCACGAACCCACTTCAAATATCTTGAATCCCTTTAACACTTACTATACTAGTTACTCATCGATGAGTGTTTCCCCTAGGAAATGGTCAAATCAAATGTTTCACAAGCAGCAGGTCGTTTTGTTGACCTGATAGTATCTTGGACAAATTTCCCACCAAATAATATAGAAAATTAAAAAGTAAATCCGGGACCGATTTTCAAGTTTGATCTGAGTTGAGGGATATCTCAATGTGCCATTCCGATCGATACATGGACATTTTTATAAGAAGCAAGCAAGCTGATGTGCCCGACTTCGTCCGGGATATTTAGGGATTTCATTGTGATCGCCTCCGTCTGGGCAGAATCGGTCCAGAAGCATGCCTATATGAACTTATAAGAGCGAGGTCAAGGACACGGTCGCATATTGTTCCCGGGATCATATATAGGCATAAATACCAAATTTGAGTCTGATCGGTCGAGGTCCAGCAACTATGAGACAGACAAAAGTTCCAAAATATATATGTACTAGAAGGTGACCCGACTTTGTCCGGGCTTTGACCTTGAATTGACCATTTTGAAGGTCAAGGTCAGGTGGGATCACGATTTGACCCGTCCAAAACACTGCCCGGACAAAAGTACCCGTTGAAATCCATCCGGTTTTACCCGATTTGACCTTGAATTGATCATTTTGAAGGTCAAGGTCAGGTCGGGGTCACGACTCGACCCGTCCAAAACACCCAGTAGACAAAAGTAACCCTATGTATCAAATTTCGTCGAAATCCCATCAAAATTCGCGATTTGACCTCGAATTGACCCGATTTCAAGCTCAAGGTCACGTCGCACGGGAAAATGAATATGCTTATGAGACTCCCCATACGAAAGCACCCCCACGTACCAAGTTTCATCGAAATCCCGTGATATTCGGGCGTTTGACCTTGAAATAACCCGATGTCAAGGTCACGTCGCACGGGCAAATTAATAGGTTTATGCCACTCCCCGGCCGAAGGTAACCGCACATACCAAGTTTCATCGAAATCCCGTGATATTCGGGAGTTTGACCTTGAAATTACCCGATTTCAAGGTCAAGGCCACGTCGCACGGGCAAATTAATAGGCCCATGTCACTCCCCGGCCGAAAATACCCCAACATACCAAGTTTCATCGAAATCGGCTCGGCCGTTTTCGAGTCCATCGATTACAGACAGACAGACACACATATCTTCCAAAATATGTAATAGACTAGAAGGTGACCCGACTTCGTCCGGGTTTGACCTTGAATTGTTTATTTTGAAGGCCAAGGTCAAGTGGGGTCACGATTTCACCCGTCCAAAACACAGTGCCCGAACAAAAGTACCCGACAAAAGTACCCGTCGAAATCCATCCGGTTTTACCCGATTTGACCTTGAATTGACCATTTTGAAGGTCAGGTGGGGTCAAACACCAACACCCCAAAAATGGTGGAAATCGGCCCGGCGGATACCGGGAAATCGGCCCAGCGGATACCGAGATACCCTAGCTATGCATCAAATTTCGTCCGTAAAAATCCGCCAGGTTTAACACACGCTCATTAATTATCAAGTTTCAACGGAAAGATAAATTGCCATCGGTGCCCGAGATATCGCCAAGACGTCTGAAACAGTCAAATGCATCGGCCGTTTAAGCGTTAACGTGATCTAACGTTATGACCTCTAACGACGTCATAGAAGTTACGCATTGTTTTTATCCTGATGGAAGATAGTACCACTTCTTCTTGATAATTGAGGCAGATAACTAAACGGATACACACGCATTATATATCGTTGGAAAGAGGAAACACGAAAGATTCTCACAGTGTCATTATTATGACTGGCATTTTATTATTCGCGCTGTTTCGAATCGATTTGTAAGCACCGAACTTAAATGAAAGTCCCTTAACACAGCGTAAAAACAGATTTGACCTCGGCACGTGAAAAGTTTACCTCGGATCTGAAAATCAATAGGCCTATGTTACTCCTGACCCGAAAATACCCCCACATACCAAGTTTCATCGAAATCGGGTCGGCCGTTTTCGAGTTCATCGATTACACACACACAAACAAACAGATCTTCCAAAATATATAATAGATAGTAGACTAGCTAATTTGCCGACTTCGTCCGGGCTATTTAGGGTTTTCTTTGTGATCGCCTCCGTCTGGGCAGAATATACATCGTCTGGACAAACTATTGTTCGATCGGTACAAAAACATGCCTATATGAGCGTATATGAGCGAGGTCAGTACACGGTCGTACGTGAAATTGGACTCGACGCCCATTTTGTTTCCGGGATCAAAGTAGGCCAACATACCAAACTCGAGTCGGATCGTGTGAGGACCAGAAACATGCCTCGATGAGCGTATATGAGCGAGGTAACTGTCACGGTCAAGGACACGGTCGCATGTGAAATTGGACGCGCCCATATTGTTCCCCATATCAAAGTAGTCCTATACATACCAAATTTGAGTCGGGCAAATGAATATGCTTTTGAGACTCCCCATATGAAAGTACCCCCACATACCCAGTTTCATCGAAATCCCGTGATATTCGGGCGTTTGACCTTGAAATTACCCGATTTCAAGGTCAAGGTCACGTCGCACGGGCAAATTAATAGGCCTATGTCACTCCCCGGCCGAAAATACACCCATATACCAAGTTTCATCGCAATCCCGTGATATTCGGGCGTTTGACCTTGAAATTACCCGATTTCAAGGTCAAGTTTACGTCGCACGGGAAAATTAATAGGCCTATGTCACTCCCCGGCCGAAAATACACCCACATACCAAGTTTCATCGAAATCCCGTGATATTCGGGCGTTTGACCTTGAAATTGCTCTATTTCAAGGTCAATGTCACGTCGCACGGGCAAATTAATAGGCCTATGTCACCCACGGCCGAAAATACCCCAGCATACCAAGTTTCATCGAAATCGGATCGGCCATTTTCGAGTTCATCGCGATCACACACACACACACACACCCTGACAGATCTTCCAAAATATATAATAGACTAGCCGATGAGACCGACGTTGTCCGGGCTATTCAACAACCAAATTTCAAGTCGATAGCTCCACCCGCTTCCGAGATCTGGCGTCGCACGGGCTCGGCGACCCGATAAAATTCGTATCCGGGACAAGATACATTCACATAGCAAATTTCAAGTTTCCGATATCTCGTCTGCGCATGCGCGAAGCTGGTGTCGCACGGGCTCGGCGACCCGATAAAATTCGTATCCGGGGCAAGATACATTCACATAGCAAATTTCAAGTCGATAGCTCCACCCTTTTCCGAGATCTATGAGCCCGACGATGTCCGGGTTATTCAAAAACCAAATTTCAAGTCGATAGCTCCACCCGTTTCCGAGATCTGGTCTGCGCATGCGCGAAGCTGGCGTCGCACGGGCTCGGCGACCCTATAAAATTCGTATCCGGGGCAAGATACATTCACGTAGCAAATTTCAAGTCGATAGCTCCACCCGTTTCCGAGATCTCGTCTGCGCATGCGCGAAGCGGGCACCGCAACGGCTCGCCAATACGACAACGTCGACCGCCTGGTCAAACTACACACACGTACCAAGTTTCGTCCCGATCGGTCGAGAATCGTAGATTTGTATAAATGACATACAGACATACAGACTTACAGACTTACAGACATACAGACAGACAGAGGTCTTCCAAATATATAGGAGATAAATGGAGAGTAGTAAATGAGGGGGGACGTGAGGTTGTTGATCGGACAAGTACTCGGTTATAGTCGGTGAGTCAACACCAAAGTCACAGTCGAGTTGAATGCTTACGTCCTTTTAACGCTTATAATTTCTGCTTAGATGGGTGATTTGTATCGGAATGTTCCACTATGGAAAGTTCGTGAATGTATAAATATAGAACATCCTTGACAGTACAGCATGAAACTAAATTCGATCAGCAATTTTAGCATTATTTTTGCCTGTAAGTCGGGTTTTAAGTGTTGCTGTTTTTTTTCATGGAAAATAAACCAACAAGGGATGTAATTTTTAATCTCCACCCGTCAAAAACCGCCACAAACAGAAAGAACATCAAAATGTAGATAGACTTTGTCCGTATACAAATAAGAAATATCGCATAAACAGTATGTTATGGTCATATGTGAGGGTATCACCCCCCCCCCCCCCCTCCCCCCTGAATCCCGAATACGAGTTAATTTTGGGGGTGAATCCTGAATACATGTTAAGAAATAATATGCGATAAATGACATACAAATTGACTGTTTTAATATCAGACAGATACAAGCAGAAGTTACATAGACACATTATGATGCCGGTCGCGTTATGAGGCCGTTATGATACCATTAATGATACTTTATGATCAGGGATGTGGCTAGAGGGTTTCCGTTGGGGGGTGTCCACCTTTGGAATTTCCAACTGCACCCCCCCCCCCCCCTCTCGAGTCAGAATCAGACCGAACACAAGTTTTGCATAATTCCATTTGCACACCCCCCTTCCACCTCAGTGTTTAGGCCTAATATCCTATATCTTCATAAACCATGGTTCTATATTCCCGGTATGAGAACATTCAGATATTTTAACCTGAAACATTGCATAAATCCTAACATCTAGTGGTCTAACTCCATACAAATGCACACGGCTACGGGCAAGAGACCACGACACACCGAGCTGACCATCGTTGTTCGGCCGGTGTGAGAAAATTTTGAAATTTGAACAAGAAAATCACAAATCCTAGCATCCAGACTGGCCTCAACTAAAGCTTTCCTGTAGTGTTGGAAATTTCAAACCTCATACTCCGCCTCAGGTTGGAAAATTCTCCAACTGATGACCACAAGTTTGATCAAATGTAGTAAAATATTGTTAAAATTATTAGCATTTTTGTATTGGCCACAGGGGAGAGACAATGGCACACCGGGCCGACCATGGTTCGGCCCGGTGTGGGAATTTTTTTTAATCTGAACAAGAAAATCGCAAAATCCTAGCATCTAGACTAGCGTCAAGCATTCTTAGAGTTGGAAATTTCAAACCTGACACACCACTTAGGTTGGAAAATTTACAACTGATGACAATTCCAATGCCAATGTATGAGAATATTGTTTTCTTAAATTAACTAGCATTTTTTGACTGGCCACGGGGGAGGGATCAGGACACAAGATTTCCAAGTGTTGGAAATTTCCAACCTGTCACCCTCCTGAGGTTGGAAATTTCCAACTGATGACCATTTCAGTCCAAAATTTTGACAAAAAATAGGAAAATATGCAAATATTGGTCCAAAAACAATTAATTCCCCCCCCCCCCAATAAATTGTTTGAAAATCAAACTACAAGAACATTTCAACCTATTATATGTGTGAAATTTCCAACTAATGTTTTGGCAGGTATGAAATTTCCAACTGTTGAAAATTTTGACCAAAGTTGGGGGTGAGACCCCCCCCTGTCGCCACGTCTCTGTTTGTGTTGGCATGGTGGTCGAATATGCCCAAGAAGCTATTCTACCCACTCATTCATACATATAACTAGCACAAAATATTATGTTGCGCCATCAAAACCTGCGTCCAAGATGTTTTGCTTGAACCCGAATACCAGTTAATTCGGGGGTATGAATCCCGCGTACGGCTTCAAAACACACTGAATCCCGCGTACCGAAAGGGGGGGGGTGATACCCTCATATGTATGTAAACAAAAGCATAAAAAGTTACTTTTCTGGTGTTTGTATATATTATGATGGTAAACATAAAGAGCGTTCTTTGTTGGTGAATACCTGATATGGAACTAATAAAGAGCGTTTATGTCATTTGTGAGTGATTAGCCAGTATCATTGTGCTGTCTTCTGTAACACATGCAATCAGGCTCTTGCTTTGGGTAAAATATAGTAGGTCTTTATGATAACATGCTGTGTACGCGATGGTCATCTCATATATATTTTGAAGACCTCTGTTTGTTTGTTTGTCTGTCTGTCTGTCATTTATACAAATCTACGATTCTCGACCGATCGGGACGAAACTTGGTACGTGTGTGTAGTTTGACCAGGCGGTGAACGTTGTCGTATTGGTGAGCCCGTGCGGCGCCCGCTTCGCGCATGCGCAGACGAGATCTCGGAAACGGGTGGAGCTATCGACTTGAAATTTGCTATGTGAATGTATCTTTCCCCGGATACGAATTTTATCGGGTCGCCGAGCCCGTGCGACGCCAGCTTCGCGCATGCGCAGACGAGATCTCGGAAACGGGTGCTATCGACTTGAAATTTGGTTTTAGAAACGGGTGGAGCTATCGACTTGAAATTTGGTTTTTGAATAGCCCGGACAACGTCGGGCTCATCGGCTAGTCTCATATATATTTTGAAGACCTCTGTCTGTATGTATGTTTGTTTGTTTGTCTGTCTGTCTGTCTGTCTGTCATTTATACAAATCTACGATTCTCGACCGATCGGGACGAAACTTGGTACGTGTGTGTAGTTTGACCAGGCGGTGAACGTTGTCGTATTGGCGAGCCCGTGCGGCGCCCGCTTCGCGCATGCGCAGACGAGATCTCGGAAACGGGTGGAGCTATCGACTTGAAATTTGGTATGTGAATGTATCTTGCCCCGGATACGAATTTTATCGGGTCGCCGAGCCCGTGCGACGCCAGCTTCGCGCATGCGCAGACGAGATCTCGGCAACGGGTGGAGCTATCGACTTGAAATTTGGTTTTTGAATATCTTGCCCCGAATACGAATTTTATTGGGTCGCCGGGCCCGTGCGACGCCAGCTTCGCGCATGCGCAGACGAGATCTCGGAAACGGGTGGAGCTATCGACTTGAAATTTGGTATGTGAATGTATCTTGCCCCGGATACGAATTTTATCGGGTCGCCGAGTCCGTGCGACGCCAGCTTCACGCATGCGCAGACGAGATCTCGGAAACGGGTGGAGCTATCGACTTGAAATTTGGTATGTGAATGTATCTTGCCCCGGATACGAATTTTATCGGGTCGCCGAGCCCGTGCGACGCCAGCTTCGCGCATGCGCAGACCAGATCTCGGAAACGGGTGGAGCTATCGACTTGAAATTTGGTTTTTGAATAGCCCGGACAACGTCGGGCTCATCGGCTAGTCTCATATATATTTTGAAGAC
This sequence comes from Siphonodentalium dalli, assembly GCA_032622095.1. Classification (NCBI taxonomy): domain Eukaryota; kingdom Metazoa; phylum Mollusca; class Scaphopoda; order Gadilida; family Siphonodentaliidae; genus Siphonodentalium; species Siphonodentalium dalli. Next base: position 41,256,153 of record CP136067.1, read on the forward strand.
CTCTGTTTGTCTGTCTGTCTGTCTGTCTGTCATTTATACAAATCTACGATTCTCGACCGATCGGGACGAAACTTGGTACGTGTGTGTAGTTTGACCAGGCGGTCGACGTTGTCGTATTGGCGAGCCCGTGCGGTGCCCGCTTCGCGCATGCGCAGATGAGATATCGGAAACGGGTAGAGCTATCGACTTGAAATTTGGTTTTTGAATAGCCCGGATGAATAGCCCGGACAACGTCGGGCTCATCGGCTAGTCTACTATATAATTTGAGACTTCCGTGTATATATATATATATATATATATATATATATATATATGTATGTGTGTATATATGTATATGTGGGTACTTCATAGAATCGAAAACGCGTGTAGGAACGGGCATCCCCACGGCAATGTCGGCTTATAAGACATCTTTACTACACATGACAACCGGGTCTCTATATATGTACCAAAATTACGCCGCGTGGGTGACTGGGAAATTCCAGGGAATGCCGATTGAGCTCAAACTTGCTACCTACGGGAAGTGTCATATATATGTGTGTGTCCTTTATAGACTCGAACCGATTGAGCTCAAACTTGCTAAATACGGGAAGTGTCATGGACGGGTTCATTGAAAAACAAAAAAAAATCGGGTAAAATTAAAAAGGCACAATTAACTCATTGAAAAACAAAAACATCTCGTAAAATTTAAACACAAAAACAAAAAAATTAACTCATTGAAAAACAAAAAATTCAATTAATTTAAAAAAAAAATTAAAACTTAAAAATTGTCATGTTTCTGACTATTGCCGCCAGTGGCGGGCTAACCTGCTAGTCTATACTATATATTTTGAGACTTCGTATATATGTGTGTGTGTGTGTGTGTGTGTGTGTGTGTGTGTGTGTGTGTGTGTGTGTGTGTGTGTACTTCATAGAATCCAAAACGCGTGTACAGATTGAGCTCAAACTTCCTATGTAAGTGTCAAATCCCATCGACACGACCGTGGTCGCGGTTTAGAGAAGCTCAGAGCACCCGTTCTCCAATCTCAAATCACCGCAAAGGCAAGGCGTGGGTTAATCAAGTGATTATTTAATGAGCGTTTGTTTTTGACGCATCTCTATAAAGAGCGTCTGTTTGCCAATCAACGTTATTTGCATCTGCAGAGAGATATACGGAACATACATTAAATTTAAAAAACATTTGTTTCTGACCAACCCTGCGAGCACGGATGGCGCGCTTTGTTTTTACAGTATATACTTATATACCGAAATCATCCCAGATAATCACGAATATAGCATCAGATTTCTCCCCAGATATACCGCTATAAAGCTATCGGAATCTGCCAATCTACGGGAAATTCCAGGGAATGCCGATTGAGCTCAAACTTGCTACCCACGGGAAGTGTCATATATATGCGTGTGTCCTTTATAGACTCGAACCGATTGAGCTCAAACTTGCTAAATGAGAAAATAGCCCCCAAGCCGTAAATATCAACAACAACGATATTACTAAATACACGTTTTCGGCAATGTGAGAGTTTTCGGGGAGCCGTGATGCCAACAACAACGACCCGAAGCCCTGAATGCCAACAACAGATTCAATGCAATGTTATCTATTATGCAGAGAGATTTCACGACATTACGACGGGTACGGCAGACTCAAAATATTATGCAGACAGATTTCCCGACGGGAAGCGTTTGTTTTAAATTCAATGCAATGTTATCGTAGAGAGATTTCACGAAACAAAGAATGCGTTGTCTGTCGTTCCTAGGAAGGGGGGATTTCTACGGGTAAATTTTTCCGCCAGAAACAAAAAAAATAATTAAAACAATTTACAATTTAATTAAAACAATTTAAAATTAAAAAAAATTAACAATAAAAAAACAATTCAGAAACAAAATATATTAAATTTAAAAAACATTAAATTCATATTCAAAAATGTCATGTTTCTGAAACAAAGCCATGGGACGAATGCCGCCAGTGGCGGGCTAACCTGCTAGTCTATACTATATATTTTGAGACTTCGTATATATATATATGTGTGTATATATGTGTGTACTTCATAGAATCCAAAACGCGTGTAAAGATTGAGCTCAAACTTCCTATGTAAGTGTCAAATCACATCGACACGACCGTGGTCGCGGTTTAGAGAAGCTCAGAGCACCCGTTCTCCAATCTCAAATCACCGCAAAGGCACGGCGGGGGTTAATCAAGTGATTATTTAATGAGCGTTTGTTTTTGACGCATCTCTATAAAGAGCGTCTGTTTCCCATTCAACGTTATTCGCATCTGCAGAGTTATACGGTAACATTGACTGCATTTCCTATGCGGGGAGATTTATTGGATGTAGTACTCTTACAACATCATTGTTATAGTATGTATGACACTTAGGTCAGGGCTTAGGGGGGGGGGGTAGTTATAGGCATAATGCTTCTCAGAAATCCCGGTTACAAACCAACACTCACAATTTCGTATTTACGCAAACGTTATCGCTCGAAAGCAGAGAGAAAGTGCTTTCCTATTTTTAGAACGCAACACATGTTTACGTCGCGTTGGGGTTCACCACGGGGACTATTGACCAACACTCACAATTTCGTCTTTTGCATCAGATACCAACACCTCGACCGATCGGATATATGTGTGTATGTGTGTATATATGTGGGTACTTCATAGAATCGAAAACGCGTGTAGGAACGGGCATCCCCACGGCAATGTCGGCTTATAAGACATCTTTACTACACATGACAGCCGATGGACAATTGGTCTCTATATATGTACCAAAATTACGCCGCGTTGGTGACTGGGGAATTCCAGGGAATGCCGATTGAGCTCAAAAGTGTCATATATATGAGTGTGTCCTTTATAGACTCGAACCGATTGAGCTCAAACTTGCTAAATACGGGAAGTGTCATGGACGGGTTCATTGAAAAACAACAAAAAATCGGGTAAAATTTAAAAACAAAATTAAAAAGGCACAATTAACTCCTTGAAAAACCAAAAAAAATCGGGTAAAATTTAAAAACAAAAAATTCAATTAAAAAATTTAAAAAGCACAATTAACTCATTGAAAAACAAAATAATTAACTCATTGAAAAACAAAAAATTAAATTAAAATTGTCATGTTTCTGACTATTGCCGAAATTTACTGCAAATGCAGCACAAGTGTCTCGGAACCTGTTGCAATTGCTTTTACAAACAAAGCCATGGGACGAATGCCGCCAGTGGCGGGCTAACCTGCTAGTCTATACTATATATTTTGAGACTTCGTATATATGTGTGTGTGTGTGTGTGTGTGTGTACTTCATAGAATCCAAAACGCGTGTACAGATTGAGCTCAAACTTCCTATGTAAGTGTCAAATCCCATCGACACGACCGTGGTCGCGGTTTAGAGAAGCTCAGAGCACCCGTTCTCCAATCTCAAATCACCGCAAAGGCACGGCGTGGGTTAATCAAGTGATTATTTAATGAGCGTTTGTTTTTGACGCATCTCTATAAAGAGCGTCTGTTTGCCATTCAACGTTATTTGCATCTGCAGAGAGATATACGGAACATACATTAAATTTAAAAAACATTTGTTTCTGACCAACCCTGCGAGCACGGATGGCGCGCTTTGTTTTTACAGTATATAGTCATATACCGAAATCATCCCAGATAATCACGAATATAGCATCAGATTTCTCCCCAGATATACCGTTATAAAGCTATCGGAATCTGCCAATCTACGGGAAATTCCAGGGAATGCCGATTGAGCTCAAACTTGCTACCCACGGGAAGTGTCATATATATGAGTGTGTCCTTTATAGACTCGAACCGATTGAGCTCAAACTTGCTAAATAAGAAAATATCCCCCAAGCCGTAAATATCAACAACAACGATATTACTAAATACACGTTTTCGGCAATGTGAGAGTTTTCGGGGAGCCGTGATGCCAACAACAACGACCCGAAGCCCTGAATGCCAACAACAGATTCAATGCAATGTTATCTATTATGCAGAGAGATTTCACGACATTACGACGGGTACGGCAGACTCAAAATATTATGCAGACAGATTTCCCGACGGGAAGCGTTTGTTTTAAATTCAATGCAATGTTATCGTAGAGAGATTTCACGAAACAAAGAATGCGTTGTCTGTCGTTCCTAGGAAGGGGGGATTTCTACGGGTAAATTTTTCCGCCAGAAACAAAAAAAATAATTAAAACAATTTACAATTTAATTAAAACAATTTAAAATTAAAAAAAATTAACAATAAAAAAACAATTCAGAAACAAAATATATTAAATTTAAAAAACATTAAATTCATATTCAAAAATGTCATGTTTCTGAAACAAAGCCATGGGACGAATGCCGCCAGTGGCGGGCTAACCTGCTAGTCTACTATATAATTTGAGAACTCCGTATATATGTGTGTGTGTGGGGGGGGGGGTACTTCATAGAATCGAAAACGGCTGGTCGGATCGAGCTCAAATTTCCTATCTAAGATTAAAAACCCACGGGAACGGTCAACGTCGCGTTTTGGACAAGCTCTGAGCACTCATTCTCCACTCCCAATCATCAAAATCACCGCAAACGGCACACCGGGGGTTAAGGCAGGCACGATCTTTATATTGACCATGTTTGGAATTGTTAACCGACTAACGCTCTTTATTGTCATCGGCGTTGCTAAACGCTCGCATGTGCCTACGAAACTACGGACGAAAACGCGAAATGCATTTATCTTGATTAAAAAGGCAGAATTAACTCATCGGAAAACAAAACTTGCGTGTTGTGTGATTTCAATCATACATCTTTTAGGAACGGGTACTGCGTGTTGTGTGAAAAAAAATGCGTGTTGTGTGATTCTTATGTCTGTCGTTCCTAGGAACGGGGTAAATTTTCATCGGGTCAGTTTTTCCGCCCGATTTACTTTAAATCATACCTCTTTTAGTGACGGGTACTGCGTGTTCTGTGATTCTTATGTCTTCTTCACCTTGAAACGGGTACCCACAAATTATATATGTATGTGTGTCCTTTATAGACTCGAACCGATTGAGCTCAAACTTGCTACCTACGGGAAATGTCATGGACGGGTTAAATTGTGACTCCGACCTGACCTTCGGGAAAAATGCACAATTAACTCATGTTATAAACAAAAAATTAATATTAACTCATTGAAAAACAAAAAATTAAATTAAAAAATTAATTATAAAAATTAACTAAAAAAAATAATTGAAAAATTAAAAAATTGTAATGTTTCTGACGAACGCCGCCAATGGCGGGCTAACCTGCTAGTATTATCTATTTCTAGATTTAGTTACTAACTTTATACCTGTATATTGTACAAAGAAATGTTTGACAAATCTCATTTACGTCCATGTCTATATCAATATTACCATAAGGGTCATTAAAAATTAGATATGACGAAACAAAATTTTGAAGGGGGCATGTGATTGTGAGGAATAATAGGATCATAGGTAAATTTAATTCATGGACGCTTGTTAATTTTCATTGGACTACATGTATAAGGTAAATTTTTATATTTCAAATGATGACAGGAATGTGGAAATTTGAACTACCCAAGTAATACTGGCTATCCGCACGAAGAGATATACATGTATATAAAAAGCAAAATAGAAGATGGCTGCTGGCGACCATGTTTTCCATCTAGTGGTCACCCCGAAGATAAATATGAAGTTTGGTGACTATCAGATGAGGGATGTTGTCTGTAGAGGTGCTAAAGAAAAGAATTCAGTCATACAAAGAGTAAGATACAAAATTGCTCTCTGTGGTCATGTTTTTAACGAAATTCGGAAAAAATAGATCACTCTCACCCTGGTTATCCAGAAGATTGTGGAACCTGGTGGCGATCGGACAATGTATGTCGTCTGTAGGATCAACCAAATTATTCAGCCATAAAAATAGTAAAACTCAAGATCACCGCTGGCAGTGATGTTTTCACAAGGAAATTTTGAGAAAAAAATATGGCTCCCATCTAGTGGTGACCCAAAATATCCACATGAGAAACAGTTCTCCAATAAATGCTGGCTGCAGGGTGTGCCAATTGATTCAAATTTGAGATTTGGCAGGGTGTACTGCTGGTGGCCATGTTTTCCCCGCAAATTTGATAAACTGATGAACAAAACCACTGAATCCGTTGAATCAATATACATATACACATATATATATATATGCATTGTTATCCACACTACTGGTATATAAAGGTACTGAAAATAACTATATTATACTAGTATACACAAAATAAACCATATATTATGGCAATGGGTTCTAATATCCGAACATAACAGCTGAGAACTTGGTGTGAATTGAAGAGTAGTGGGGTCTCAAAAATATCTACTCCTCCACGTTAGAAACATGCCATTAAATAGCATAAGTATAATCTAGCTCGAACACAGAAGTGATCCATCAAACCGCTCTTAATTCAACCAGGTCAACACATCCCATGTATGGTCGATCACATGATGATCTAGGTGGAATCGGGCTTCTCAACTTACCGCCGGTACCGCATGCACATGCCGGTACGGTATCGATACTTTGCTAGTACCGTGGTTCCTGTACCGGTACTGTCAAGTCATTTTATAGTTCTAGGAATAGCTAGAGGTAATGCAGTGCTGAAAATCACAAGCCACGAACTCTATTATTAACATGAAGTAATGATAATTTGATATCAGAATAAAGAAACTATTTTGGGATATTAGATACCATTTTGGAATATACTAACAAACTTTCCGGTAGACATAGACAATTCAATCAACCAAAATAGAACTATTCGTTGCACACGTTTTGTGGTTTTAACTTATTGTTCTTCTGTGTGTGATAAACTGATAGAAAGTAACGCGACACACGTCGGTGGTTTTCACTTCACAATATTCAATCAGATTAAATGTATTTGCAAAGTCGCGCGGTCGGCCATTTTGAATCTAAACAATAATGAGTCAAGTTAGGCAACAATTTCTCTCCACGAGTTCCTATACCAAATATGAACTATCATGTCTATTCAGCAAATTACATGTACACTGTGCACGGTTCGTGGATATTCGTTCCCAATTTTATTATATAACTGGAGGTTCCATGAGACCCATTTAAATTCAAAATGGTCTACCTCATATATGCAAACTGATACGACATGTGAACGGGTACGTGTGTATGTGATTAATCAAAACGTGTGGGCCATACTTGTGGGTGATGTCGTTGGTGAATAAATGATAAGAAAATGTAACTGGGTTTAGTGTATAATTGCCACAACTGGGCAAAAATAAAGGCAAAATCATAAGTTGCAATCACAAGTTCCCAACACAAAATAATCTTTGAAGATTAAAACAATATCACAAGAAACAATATCACAAGGCCGTGTTTTCAAAGAATTGGAATTCAACCATTGAAGAGTTATAATAGACACATAAAAACCAGGAACCACCCTTCCGTGACCGACCTCTCACGCCATTAATACAACCACGATCGATGTGCATCGCGTGTAGTTTAAAGAGCGAAACTTGATACTACTGTATTTTTCCAGACAGCCTGCTGATCTAAGAACGTGCATATATGCAACCACAGTACCGAGTACCGGCGGATCTGCACACCAGCACCGTTACCGCAAAAACTGCCCGAGTACGCGGTACCGGTACTGCGTACCGTTGAGAAGCCTGGGTGGAATTGTTGTATAAAAACAGCACTACATGTAAATATAAAATAAAACAGTGCTACATCTTATTACAGATTATTTCCACATATAATCTGTGACTACAGGCAGTCTAACAAAATAAAGTTTCAGTGACACTCGATCCGAAGAGGGGGATAATTTCATCTGTTACAGTCAATCAGCGATGTATATATAGGCTCATTTACGTCCATGAGTCAATGGAGCGATTATGAATCTGGAAAGCTGAAATTTCTAAGTAATACTAGATATGGACATGACGAGTATATTGTGTTTCAGAACGAAAAAGTTGAATAAAATCAACACATTTGTAAATTTAAAAACAATTCAAACGTTATTGTATTCCATGTCCCAGCCCGGACATATACACCAAATTTCAATAATATTCATTGAGAAACAACGGACCAAACGCCATATAACACCCCGCATACATACGTTTACGCTGGTTTACGCGTAATTTAATTTAGAAAGTTCCCCAATTAGTATCGTAAATAGAGCGACTGTATTTGACAGAGACTGACTCTGTTATTGATTATCATGTTGTTATAATTAAAAAACGACAAATGCACATGCCGTTCAAACGTAGTAGTCTATTTTCTCCATGTTAAACGACATCCGCAAATAACAAATAACGCTAACCTACTGCAAATGTTTTACACGACAACTGTTAACATATTTGGGCTGAATTAATCTGATGTGGTATGATTCCTCAAAATAAACAACAAACCATCGTTACTTGGAAATGTAGTTTGGGCTAACAATTACACAAATCCTCCAGCTCCTCTATCCTGACACACACGTCAGATGAAAAACAGCCATTAGATAACCGCCCAAATTTTGGGCGAAATGAGGGGAAAAGTGTTTGTCAATGACTTCAAGCGGCAACTAAAAACATATCGTCGCCCGAGAATTATACTGTCCTAATTCACTTTTTCAAAAAAAATGAGTGTTTGGTATCGCTGGAATCGGCGGAACATGAGCTACATTTTGGGCGCATGTCCGGCGCGATTGGTCTACAATTCCCAGACTTATCGCCCATTATCCAAGTGATACAAAACGAAAAATGACATGGTTTTTAGGTTTATAATGTTATATATCCACCTCTATAATGGTCTATCTCCAATAACCAATAGGAACGCGCGATCTAATCACGTGCTAATTTGTTGATAAAATTCTGGTGGGCTAAATAGGAACGGTATACAATTCTCAACGTGTTTTATATATGAAACAACTGCTACAAAAGGATGTCATCGTGTTTTAGTGAGTAACTTTATATCAATGTAGATAATAACATATAGTGCTATACATTATAAGTCTCGTTTATGGAAATATTTGAGTTTGAAATCAGCCTCGGAGATAGAACAGTATAGGACTCAGGAAGGTCAAACCGCGTGGCGTAGAACTGAAGATAGCGCACTATAATTCTTAACCATTTCATGTTTCGCTGGTAATAGTGACCCACATCACCTTGCTCCTTGGAGATGGAACAGTATAATGTTGAACAATTTCTCATAGCATGTTACATCTCCGCACTCAGTATAATACAGGAAACATAATTTAAAGCGGCACCCCCTTTCCTTAATGCATGTCCTTCGCCGGTTAATTATATATGCAGCATTAAATATTATACAAGTTCACCGTAAACGACCGCAAAATGTTTTGAGGTGCGGCTGATATAGTACTATGGCCATCAAAGTTACATTTCGCTCGAACTATTATGTATGTCCGTCCGATTGTCTATTCTATTGAAATGAAAGTAAGACATGGCTTCTATAAAAGTATATATTTAGGTCACTAGGCCTTTCGATGTGTTTCAAACATCTCATCAGGTGACATCTTATCTATATTTATATACATATATTCCTTGATATGAACACAATTACTCAGTAACTGTTGTCATCATTATCTCAGAGTACAAGAAAGTCAAAAATGTTGAAAAATGCTAATCAAGTGGTGTATCGAGCACAGTTATCGTCGGAAAAGAAGAACGACCTGCGTTCAATGTATAAATATATGCCACCTGTTGATAAGGCATATTATGAAGCTATCATACCAGAAATGTCAGATCAATCTAGTGATTCCGATTCAGACTAACAATTGAAATTGTTATTAATTGTGACGGGTCGCGCAGAAATTTCCGCACCTGCATTTTGTTTAAGCAATTATATAGACAACGGGGAGTAAAATTATCGTCATACTCTATATGTATAAAGGACATCCAAGTTGGCAATATGAGAATATGGTGATTCATCGTTGGTAGTGATAAATACATTTGCCTCAAAACTCGTGCCATATATATTGTCACATGTGTGCTCGCGATGCTATTAAGGTATATAGCATTGCGAGCATAATAATGACAATATATATGGCACGAGTTTTGAGACGAATTTAAGCTAATTGGTCACTCCCCACGACAAATCGCCCATATATTCGCACAAAGCCAAATCGGATGACTTTTATACTTAATAGTATGATTATCGAAAAGGTTATACTTATTATCCGTTATTATGGTGTGATACAAATACCATTGATAAGTAGACACATATGATATATACACAGGAATTGAATACATTAAGGGTGCATTTACACTGATATATAACTGTATACAGATCTGTATGAAGTCACGTGTCGCGCATTACTGTGATCACAATATGAGTACTAATAGTGAACGCGCGCTGATCAGTAGTCTGGTAATTGATAATTCGCTACGAGTCGTTTCAGTTTAGGCCAAACATAAAAATGTATCAACTATCAGCAGACAACAGCGATTTGGTATGTGCCGCATGTATTTAAAGTGTATCCTTATACCACTTGATAATGGTTCGAAGAAAGAATGAAAATCGCATAGGAATGCACAACAAACAACCGTGTGCACAAATAAAGAGGCTGGAGAGCACCCATATAGCTTTAGATGGCGATTCCACCAATATTTAGGATTTCAGGTGATCATCTATATATCTATATGTCTCCTGTTAGACACCATCTGGGCGGTGGCAATTTTGGATCTGTGTGGAATGGGTATCCACCCTACAACACCCTTTATTTGACCAAATGTAGTAAAAATTCCAACTGATGACAATTCCAATGGCAATGTTGACCCAATGTAGGACAATATATATTTTTTTAATTAACTAGCAGTTTTTGACTGGCCATGGGGAGGGACCAGGAAACAATCTTTCCAAGTGTTGGAAATTTCCAACCTGACACCCGCCCCCATAAGGTTGGAAAACTTCCAGCTGATGGCCATTCCAGCCCAAAAATTTGATAAAAAGTAGGAAATTATGCAAATATTGGTCCGAAAACAATACCCCCCCCCCCCCAATATAATGTTTGAAAATCACACTACAAGATCATTTTCAACCTATTGTTGGTTTGGAAATTACAACTAATGTTGTGTCAGGTATGAAATTTCCAACTGTTGAAAATTTTGACCAAAGTTGCCACGTCCCCTGTCCGTGTTCAATATTCGCCAAGCCCGAGCAACAATTAATCAAAACAGATTTGCCTGGCACAATGCTTCGGCGTTGACCGTGACGTATAGCGGACATGATTTTTGCTCACACGAACTAATACCGTTTTCTTTCTGTGTGCATTTCTATATCAACCCGTTTACACTAGTCTGCGTGTAGAGATCTGTGTACAGTTCTATAGCAATGTAAATGCACCCTAAGTAAATCAATGTGTATGATCACATAACCCTATGAATAATATCATACATAATTATGGTTATATTCATACGAATGTGGATTTTTTAATTTTCACCATCCATCGTATAATTCAATCAGAATTTGTTTTACTGTTATTTTATTTTTATTTTCATCAAGATGTGTATCAAATATACACATATTTTTCAAGTTATGCAGCGTAATTTACCAAACTCGCCTGTCAGGATTGTATAGATCCGTATATAATTTTATATGCGCAATTTTTCTATATATAGACATTACTTTGGTTCTACGTGACGAATTTTATTTGAAACATCACTACATGTGTATATACATATATATACAAACTTCGCAGAAACTAAAGCACACCAGATTTTCGATTATCTATTCCGGGGTGGTGGATGCGTATCTTTGGCAATGGTTTTATCGATTTCAAGTAGAAATTCCCGTGCAGCCATTGCAAACAGAGAATAATATAACATAGTACGTCCTACTTGGCGGGATATTCCACACCCCTTTCTCTTAACAAGATCTGATTTCGTTTGACACGAGTCTGTAACCTTCGCAGTGTACTGTAATGGGACCATATACACATGCCATTTAGATAGAAATGTATGCCGATTATGTTGTTCTTGTATTGCCGTTACATTTTAATAATAAAACATTTTGTTCTTCAATTGAGTTCTATACTGATCTATATCCGAAAAATGTCAGACGATGGGTCATTTAGCTTAGGACAGTGTTCTATCTCCAGGTGTAAAATCGACTTTCACGAAGATTTTCGAGCATATGTTACCTTTTTCCACGATAAATCACCCCCATAAACAACCAGGAGCCACACTATCTCATGTACATACTCCTAAATGGTCAAACACGGACTTTTTGGATGGTCTAAATTTTCAAATGGCCATATCTCTCTTACCTAACTTTAGGACTTAGAACAGTATAGTTTTCGGGCGACGATATTTATTCATTGAACATTTTGGTGCAGAAATCGCAAAGAAAGACCTGAAATAATTACTCGTTTATCACACTTGTTACTTGATCAAACTCCTTTAATCTTCAGTCTGCAATATTGTTTTTTGTTTCTTTTATTATTATTTTTATTTTGTTATTTTGGTTTTTTTAATCGGTGCAAATTTAGACCCTATATTATACGTTGTTAATATGCAGACAGTATTGTTTTATCACCTGATCTTACTCTTTTTAACTGGCATATTTTAATTTAGCTTGTGTTGCCTGTAGATATTTATTGTTTTACCATACTTCCTGTTGTATTATAATTGTAAGCGTTTTAGAGCATGTCAATGTATTTACGCTATATAAAATAAATAATAATTATTATTATTAGGAGTAACTAATATTCATTATTTCGCAAACCTTTCTAGATCTCTGGTAACTGCATGCTATCTACACATGATTGTCAGATAACTGCTACACCATATGGATTAAATATTTGTGGCATTTCCAATATCCATGTGAATGATAATGTTTAAAAAAATATATTTTTGTAAAAATGAGCTATTTTTCAGCAAAATATAAACGTTTCGGCTCAAAATTGCAGGACAATCCAAATTAACCAATACTTTTTTCATATCAAGTAGAGACACAATATCATGTCGAAATTTTAGCACCAACGATGTGGCAAATAAGTTTGGACATAGCCGCAAGCCCCGCTTTACCAAAATCGTTAATTTCTGGAAAAAGTCACTGGTGGGTATCGTTCATCGTCGATTTGACAATAGCCACCGCCAATTTCTTTATTTTTCACTTTCATTTTCGTGAACAATATATATTTGTCCCCCGATAAACAATTTTCGGGGAACCAAATTTGTTATGTGAGTTTATATACAAATCAAGTTCGAATATGGGTACGATCCACCCATTTTGTTCTGAAATTTAGTATCGGATTTAGGATCCTTGTTATTTTTTTCAGAAAAGCTGATGCCCCCAACGAAGCCACTTTTTCGGGGGACACTGTGGCCGGACGGCCTTTTATTATTCTTTAAAAAAAGTTGTTTTCAACTTTTTCTACCGTGGGAAGGGGTATCTCGAAAACTAGAGCTCTCTTTCGATTTGGTCGCTGCACTATTATGTGTGTTCGTGTTGAGAAGACCTCGTGCAGCTACACTTTGTCATACAATCATATTATTTCGTACGGTTACTCGCTCGTTTCGACTTAAGTAAGTCTTATTAGCGACTTCTATTGAATCATAATCGTTGAAACAGAATTATCTGATCGGATATATCATTTTGATATTAATTGATATAATGCTGTATTATTTTACGTGCATGTTAACCGTGTATAGTGAGGCGACTCTATTCCGATCCCCAAACGATCATGCGCATAATTATTATTATGCCACTTTAAACAAAAAAGGGGGGTATACTGTTTTGCACATGTTTTCCGTCCGACTATATGAGGACATTCAATAGAGCGTTCCATAGTTTTGTCTATCGTTTTGTTCGAATTTTAATTCTTGAGTTATTCATTTTTGTTTTACTGGAAATGTTGGTTTTTGGTCCGTCCGATGTCTGTTCAGGTCATAACTTGAAAAGTAGTCATCGGATCTCAATGCAGTATTGTATGGATATTGGATATTCACTACTATGAAGAAATTCGATAGAGGGTTCAATCGTTTTGTTCCGGTCTTCCATTCTAGAGTTATTCATCTTTGTTTATCTGGAAATGTTGGCTTTTTGGTCCGTCCGATGTCTGTTCAGGCACTAACTTGAACATGAGAATAAGCATAACACATGTTTTCAAAACGCTCTTTAATTCCATATTTGTATTGAACATTCCAAACATTAAAATAGAATACCAATAATTAATACACGAGCTGAAAACCGAAATAGATGGTGGGAGTACAATGGGGATCAGAGAACAAGTTATTTCAACTTAGGAATCTCTCCTCTCCCCAACGCTCGTTATATCAATATTCACAATAAATAGCAAATGACACAACGAATGCCCTTTGTCGTTGGCCTACATGTAGACGATCCGGCCAACTAAAATGCAAAACCTGGTAAAATACTAACTCGATATCTTGCTCGTGCGAAACGACTAAGAGGTTCGACCTCATTATTTGATAACTGAACAAAATTACCACTGGTTCGGGTAGGGTTCGTGTATGGTTCATGTAGGGTTCGTGTAGGGTTTGTGTAGAGGGTTCGTGTAGGGTTCGTGTAGGTCTCTTGTAGGTTCGTTTAGGGTTCGTGTAGGGTTCATGTAGGGTTCGTGTATGGTTCGAGTAGGGCTCTTGTGTGGTTCGTGTAGAGGGTTCGTGTAGGGCTCTTGTAGGTTCGTTTAGGGTTCGTGTAGGGTTCATGTAGGGTTCGTGTATGGTTCGAGTAGGGCTCTTGTATGGTTCGTGTAGAGGGTTCGTGTAGGGTTCGTGTATCGTCCGTGTAGCGTTCGTGTAGGGTTCGTGTAGAGGGTTCGTGTAGGGTTCATGTAGGGTTCGTGTATGGTTCGAGTAGGGCTCTTGTAGGGTTCGTGTATCGTTCGTGTAGGGTTCGTATAGAGGGTTCGTGTAGGGTTCGTGTAGGGCTTTTGTAGGGTTCGTGTAGAGGGTTAGTGTAGGGTTCGTGTAGGTATCTTGTAGGTTCGTTTAGGGTTCGTGTAGGGTTCATGTAGGGTTCGTGTATGGTTCGAGTAGGGCTCTTGTATGGTTCGTGTAGAGGGTTCGTGTAGGGCTCTTGTAGGTTCGTTTAGGGTTCGTGTAGGGTTCATGTAGGGTTCGTGTATGGTTCGAGTAGGGCTCTTGTATGGTTCGTGTAGAGGGTTCGTGTAGGGTTCGTGTAGCGTTCGTGTAGGGTTCGTGTAGAGGGTTCGTGTAGGGTTCGTGTAGAGGGTTCGTGTAGGGTTCATGTAGGGTTCGTGTATGGTTCGAGTAGGGCTCTTGTAGGGTTCGTGTATCGTTCGTGTAGCGTTCGTGTAGGGTTCGTGTAGGGCTTTTGTAGGGTTCGTGTAGAGGGTTAGTGTAGGGTTCATGTAGGGTTCGTGTAGGGTTCGTGTAGGGCTCTTGTATGGTTTGTGTAGGGTTCGTGTAGCGTGTAGGGTTCGTGTAGGGTTCGTGTAGCGTATATGATACGTGTAGGGTTCGTGTAGCGTGTAGGGTTCGTGTAGGGCTCTGGTAGGGTTCTGTATAATACTATCAGATTATTTGTATTCGACGTAAACTGATTGACAGTAAACTATTCTGACAGAAATTCAATTGACACTGCATGGTGAGCGACAGTCAATAGTATTTAACGGTTATTGAGAAAAAAGTGACCAATTGGTTGATTATGACGATGGGTAAGATAGTTAGTGATGTTCGTGAGTCGAAAAGAACCACCGCGCGTGCATAACACGGCGTCGGTGTCATCAGCGCGTGCTCACGTTCTTCCAACTCATGAATACATTTAGACCAGCAGGTAGTAATTAATTAGTACATAACATTTCAATGCTTAACCGTCGTTCAACGAAAGTGTCGCCAATGAAATTCCGGAAGCGAAATTATTTGCTCGAAATTGCCGAGTAATCTTTATACTAATAATAAGGCTATTTAACTCTTTCTATACTGAATGGATTCTCCCAGTCAGATAAAAGTCTACATAGGAATGGTCTATTATTGATTTGGAGGGATATTAAATGCTATAAGCAGACGACAGATAAATAAAATGTCCAGAAGGAGCCATATTTATGTTTAGATAATAAGTTCAACAAACGACCTATGAATGGTTGTTTGTTGAAGATATTATCGAAACATTTCCTATTCGATAACTAGTCATCAATGATTATTTAAAATAGAAAGGGTTAACATAACATTTTTTTTAAAGATGTATTTAAGATTCAGCAGCCAGTTTTGAGCTTCAGTCATAGCAAAACTGTAAGTCCACTAAAGCTGCCCCTATTGTCACATTGTTTTATCACCTCATCTTTTTATTTCCAAACAAGAACACGCCGCGATGTCACAATACACCGTTGGCTTGTTTAGTTCATAAAGATTCCATAGCTTGGAGTTATCAGCCAAAACAAATAACAATAAAATTTAAAAAGCATACACTCTAAATACCCAACACAATTTGGATATATAGCACCACGCGAACGTTGCGTAAATTTTACCCAAATGGTGGGCAATGTTTTTACGCCGGGTAACAATTTTCCCAATATTAATTTACGGGTACAAACAAATCGCCCAACGCAACAGGGAAATTCATATTGGATAAATTGTCACCTTGCGTTGAGTAAAACATTGCCCAAAATTGGGTACAATTTACCCAATGTTCGCGTGGTGCTGTATGCACTATTGTGCTGGCTAAAATTTTACCCAACGTGATTTAGAGTGTACACAATTACATTCTATTCAGTCAACATTAACTTAGTTTAACATCGTAACCGGAAACCAAGAAGACTTGAAGTCTAAAAAGGTCCTAACTCTGGTAAAAAATGGGCGACCGGACCATAAACTTAAAATTTACTTATATTCTATTGTATAGTGAACACACATATTTCATTCAGTATAACTACCATCATCCCGAAAAGCAATATACACGGGCGTATAACAATCAATCTTGACTCAGGCTGTGATGCAGAAACAACAACAGGTTGACACCTGAGAAGATAGCACATGAGTATGATTTAGATAAAAAAAAAAGCCTCTTGACCCTTAAATTATTTGGGTCAAATGTTGCCTCAGTGTTTGGCTCAATGTAAAAATACGGGTTCATGAATTTCAGAAAATCAAGCAACAGTAAATGTGTTTATTGGAAATAACCATGGTACAAAAACATGACCCAATATCAGTTTCCATCAAACGTGTCTAATTGACAAATGACCTCTGGACGTCTTGATATGTATATAGTTATTAGCATGGCGTGTAATAGTACCAGTCTATTGCATTGGTTGTTCCATATGCATTCCACGGACATAGTTGTAGCAGTTCACACATATAGACCCCTGGAGTGAGCTGATTGAGATTGAACGCTCGACATCTTGGTGTTCTCTGGCACATCAAACTGCATTCAAACTTGTTGCCTTGTAGAATAGCCAGCGGAGTGGCAGAGCTTTTTGTGTTCGCCGTCCGACAGAACTTTCCTGAAACTGAAACAAATATCCGAGTTTACTACACTCCAGGTTAAAGGCCCACTTAGCTTTCGAACCCCTATATCACATTATATAACATATATGCCATATTATATACCTATTGAAAGAGGAAGCTCCTAAACATTGCATTTTCAACTTATTCGATGTAATAAACTGTGAATACGTTGTTTTTTGTTGAGAAACCGACGTCTGTTCTGTGCTGAAGTTTCTACACAAAGTCTTATTATTTTCAGTGGAAGGAGAATAACTCTATATATACAGATATAGAGTTATTCCCCTTCCATTGAAAATAAACTCTAGTTTGAATGCTGTTCCATTCTGGGAGCCATAACGGGGGTAATTAATTTATTATTTCAGCTATTTTCTATTACTCTATGGGCACCTTCTGAGACACAGGCGTTCCAAATTGTGATGAATTATAGTATGATAATCATATGTTATGGCATAGATTGTTATTATTATATCAACGCATTATAAAAAAATAATCGGTGACTCGAAAATTGGGCCTTTAACCATCATATATAGGTACGTTCAAATGCTGGTAATGCTGGTAATTTGCACTGCAAAATTTCAATATACCAGTTGCAAACTTGCAAAAAAGGGATTAATTTCTGCCAGCTGTCGACAAATCATCGTTACTAGTGATCAATCTGTGACAGTGGTTTTGTGTGATTTCTGATAAAGCTGAGCTGTTTACACAATATATTAATAAAGTGGTGCACGTTGGCAGTTTAAGGCAAGTTAAAATAATGCCACTTGATGTATTGTTCGACACGGCCAGCTCCCCCGCTATATTTACAATTTCAAATTCACTAATCCATTAAATACCAAACCGAATTAATTCGAGAAGTTCCTTTAGCACAATTTGTCTTGTGTCAGTAAACTGGTACAACACACTTTCGGCGGAAATTCCTAACCTAAATCCCGTGGCTAGAAATTCAGTTAAAAAATTACATTGACCATTTGTAGCAACCAGAAATGTCCAAGTTCCATATTTTCATTTGCACCCATTGGGTCGGACATTCTGAATGGTATCTCGAAATTCCCAGATTGGAAACTTCCATCTGATTGCCGTTACTCTCCAAAACTTTGTTTTTTTTTGTCTAAAACAACATATATCTCAATTAACACGCTTTGAAATGTGTGTCAAATTATCGGAACAAATTAAATCTTCTTCTTGTGGCCACTGTTCAACTAATGGTCTGTGAGACACGAACTGTCTAACTTGGGGAGACACTCCACCCCGGCCACTTGTCCCTGGTGGTAAAGTATTGCATCGATTGAAATCAGTTTATGAAAATACTGGAATATATTCATTTAAATCAATACAAGTGTAAGTGTTACCCGGCTTTGCAACTCATCTGAATATTGACATGCGGGAAATCGTTGCGTGTTTTATTGAATTAACCTTGGATTGTGGTAAAATTAACCGTGTTATGAGCACCATACAATTTGTTAAAAGATGTTAGAGTGAACAAGCACATGTAAATTACAACCAAATCGAATGATAATCGATGGAGATCCTGATGATGGGGTGATAATCTATAAACACTGAGAGGTTTGTTGTCAAACAATATGCGGTTTATCATGTTCTCACCGAGGCTCGCGTCCGTACAAATCGGTTCTAGCGACAAAAGAGGAATAACTCTATATCGTTGCGATGGGTCAAGATATGTAATTGACCGATATGTGACGATTGGAACGTGTAGGGATATGCGGTTCTTAATTTCGTTATTTCCCGTGTTTTCTTCGTCAACAGTTATTTAAACTTTTGGCATATCTTGGAAAGTATTCGGAGAGGGTTGCTTCCATATTTGTTTTAGTGGATTTACGTTCCGAAATGGTGAGCTTGAAGCATGCAAATGGACCATGAATATCAATGAGCTCGTCTGCAAGTAGCAAAAATCATCTCGCAGGCAAACGTTACGCGTCTTCTATGACTGGTTCTCTTAAAATGAACCCCAATCGGTGAAATTCTTTCGACAATTCTCTCTATATACATGTAGCTATCATTCGGGGCAGCCCCTCCCTGTCGAAAAGTGATATTTTGACCAAAACGTCACTTGAGAAAAGTTTGTTTACAATTATATAATACAAAAAGCCCAAATATATATATCAATGCTATAGAATATGGCTATCTGATACAAACTTAACAGAATGATCTTGCTCTTTCTGGCCAGAACTCGTGATTTTAGCCAAATTACTATTTGAATCACTTTGCATCATTGCTGGGAACAATATACATTATGCAAATAACTTAATTAAATAAATCTTATAGCTTCCCATTAAGTATCCTATACCATATACCAGTTATGTAATTGTAATCTGTGATCTTACTTGTCTCAACTCACGTAACAAACAGAAAAAAGAAAACAAAGTAAAACAAACCATGATTTCTACACACAAATGCCATGAGCAATATATTATATGTTTTGTTTTGTTTGCTTTTTTCTGTTAGTCATTTTTTCAGTAGTTTATTGTGTAAGATGTACATTGACATAGCGCAAGGTCCAGGCAACAGGCAAGCCTATATGAGCCCGGACCCATCAACAGAAAATAACAAAACATTACATAAAGTGGAAAAGTGCAAACACCGACACTCAGGGGATACAGAGGCCTGCCTGTCTAGGTAATCTGAATAAGGGACGTTTCAGATGATGTGGGGGATTTGAGCAGTAAAGGTGGACTGTAACATTAAATCATATGACATGTATTTAGTATGAACTCAGTCTCATATTGAATCTATTGGTGGATTTGAAATATCCACGGACTATCTTACAAATGTCACAATTCATCTTATAGCCCAGCGCAGGATCACCAAACAGAAGCATTTCGATGGTTATGACCACAAACAATTCATGCAATCTTTTAAATGAAGCTTCTCTTTGTTGACTATGTAAAGGACAGACAGTTGAAAAAGTAATGCTCAACATCTTCATACCTATTTCCACAACTAGGATCATCGTTAAGAAACCTCGAAAGTGTTTGAGCATTTAATTCACTACAAGCGTTTCTAATTTTCGAATGAATGATTTGGTTTGACCTGTCATCTACTCTAACGTATATCGGAGGTCTATTGTCCAGTTTGCTGAGTGCATTTTTCAATATCGAAAGACCAGAGCGCACCCGAAGGATCTAACCTATTCCATAATTCTATACTAGATGGGAAAAATGATTTTAAGTAGGAGTTCAAGAAGGGATTAGAGAGTAATCAATTGGTTCCGAGAATTACGTTAAATAATTCACGAGAGGCGAGAGACGTCTACCAATAAAGATTTTGAATTTGAATTGTAAATAGCATCGAATGATTGTCTTTTTAAGCTTTAATTGGCCCATGTGGTAAGTCCTGGTCAAGTTTTCATTTTAATAAAAAAACTGATTGTTTATTTCTCAGATGAGTAAGCTTGATACCAAGTTCCGGAAATCGGGCCAACCAACGAGCCGCCGACGAAGCCATCCTTGGACGCAGAAGGTCTTCGCGGCAAGCCGTAGAGAGTTGGTGGTTCGTCTGAGGTTGCTAGCCTCGTCAAGTCTCGAGCGGTGATTTAGACCCTGAATCAGATTTACCACGAAAAAATCCATTCATCCAGTATGACGGGAAATCCGCTAGTATATTATTAACCAGCTCTAAACTTCCTGTTTAAGATACTCTTTGTAACCATTGTTTAAGGGGTTTCCTCATCTGCGCTATGTCTGGAGGTGGGAAGTTTAGAAGGACTTACAGAGAAAATTACTTAATTTTTAAGCTACTACACCACGTGAAGGAATCCATGCTTTCCGAAAACCACATCAAGCATATTATGTAACAATAACATGTCAAAAAGATGACATTAATCATATAGTTTTAGAAAGGAAATTTTGGGAAGATCGTTCTCAGAAAATTTACAAAAATAGTGAAAATAAATAACTGCCATAAAAAGTACATGAACTGAACTAGTAAAAGGCTCGAATGGCAATTGAGTTCAACACTGCTTCAAGAATGTTCACAGATGTTAGTTGTGTACATTGTCAAATTTGACAATATACTAGTTAAATATAACTATAATAGTTGAACTATATATTCTATTCGCAAAATCTGATAACACTTTGCCATATTCTTCGGTGGATAAACGTGGTCATTTGGACGGAGAAGTGTATTATATGAACATGTACTGAAATTTCAAGCTCTCCTCTTACATCTGATCTGAATCTTTATCGTAGCTTTGACTGCAAGTGTACCTCAAAATATGTAAAAAAAAAGTCTTGAATATGGGTACAGCTATACGCACATGGTTAGGTTGTTTCAGCATATATAGTTCTGCAATCAATAATAAACACATACATGGCCAGAATCTATAATTTACAATAAAGAATGTGAAAGTCAAATACATTTAATCAGATAAGTAAGTATATAACTACGCGCCTTAATCTCTCTGATATATACATGTGTCGACCATTTGATAACATGAGTATGAAACTGGCAACGTTTCATTGCACTTATTTGCTTTCCCACACTTTCCCGAGTACGGTGGCATATTCGAAGGACACTATATTATGACACTATATTATGACACTATATTATGAGAAGTCACTGTTTATGAGAAGTTGGTATAGTGACGACTCGGTTGTTCAGGAAACTGCGACATAAAATGTGGAATAATAAAAATCGTCCTCAAGTAAGAAAATAGTCAACTCATGATATCAGCTGGCTAACACGTACGGATCGATGTATATATAGAGCTCCGTTATACCCAGAGAAAAATTGTGATACTTGTGTAAAAATACGTATAGGTGTGTATGTGACTGAATTGAGCGGCACCTGCAGTTAGGGAGTTACCGTTTACATCTATAGCTAGATCTAAGAGAAACAATAGCCAATAACGTGCCAACAAGTACATATTAAAAATTATTCCCAGGAAAATTTTAATTACCCTGGGCCAGCCTTTACTATGAAAATCGTCTAATGGAAATTTATTTAAAACTGCCATTTTATTATTTTTACCCGCCTTCTCTCCAATGGGTCTGCTAGCGCATAATTGAACACTACAGCTATACTGAACTCAGTACTTACTTTGAATCACTTTCGTCCGCAATTTGTATACCAAAACTAGTAACAACGTGACCGAGTTTGGTGGCCTGTAAACTGGAATTGTGTCATGTATACATGAAATGTACAGATGTTAAACAATTTGCACCCCACCCCTGTTTCCACGTCCATGTGTGGGTGGTTTGCTTATGATTTGCAAGGAATAATCGATCTGATTATGCATACATTCACACGTACCTTCTGTCTGCATTGTGCCGTAAACTTCCAACTCGCAAATGGACAGTGGCCTTGATACAGTATTGTAGACATGCACCCTAATAAACCTGCCAACAACCTGCTGTCCGCATGTGAAATTCCAGACTTGTCCGTCCAGGCCGGTTCCAGGGTAATCGTAACATAAGGTGTCGAGACTGTAGTCTGTGACTGACATCATTTTTCGTGAGACCCATACCTTAAAGTTGCTTAGTCGATACCCTGATTAATCAATAGGAAATTGTCATGAGGTTACAATGTGTCATAATATAACGTCAAATTGTCGTCAATATATAGTACGTATTGTGTTCAATGCTTTCATATTTATGCATTACAAGAATCTCTACAAACAAACCCGAATAAATGACAAATAAAACAGCTCTAATTATAGCATTTAAAGACGCAAATGTTTCGTGCATGTAGACCTAACAAAATGGGCTTTTGGTGGCTCAGTCGAAAAGATATATAGCCCGTTATTTTTGTCGTAAGCGACCAAATAGAAGCCATCCAGCAATAGCAAAGTGGTAACACATGTTTCTGGTAGAGGTACAATGTAACTTGACAAACGTATCAGTTGTTTACATTATGCTATACCATTGCATTACATTTCTACATTAACTTAACACTATCTCTATTTGAGGTCGTTCGTCCGTTAGCCAATAATTTGCAAGATGACTGACAATGTTGTGATTTGGCCTATATATTGTAGCGACTATAAACCAACGCTACCCCAAATTGTATGTTGTCCTTACCACAACAATCACCCCGGTTGTACAGAGTCACGTGGTCTATAGTTATCTGTTGACCCATGTCGACCATCCACCAGGGACTCATCTCTGATCTGGTGTGGGAACAAGATGGAGCGGTGAAGATGTGCTGCACCAGGCTCCCGTCATTGCCGCTCGCACCATATCTGACTCCGTTGTTCGAGCTTTCATACACACATTGGTTTAGAGCATAGTTGGTCATAGCCACAGCATCTGTCGAATATCGTATAAGTGATAACAATATATATGCCCCTGGTTAAATGGTCCTGCTAATTTGCTATGATGCTGGTTGGTCCTGCTGAATTACTATGGTGCTCGTATTGTAAGACAAATATCCACGTGTTAACAAAAAGTACCGTTATTATTTCTAAAGTTGTCACCGCTAGTTTGAGCGATTTTAGCAAAAGGCAGTGTATATATGAAACATTCAATATTTAAGAAAAAGATAATTCTTGGATTTCTTGAATCTAGAAAAAAATTTCTTAGGTTTATTAGTCCTAGAAACATTTGTTAGAAATGGTTTTATAGCTATATTCTCCCCTGGCAAATATCTCTATTTAAGTTTTTGAGAAAATGTGTTTCGCAATGCGTGTTTTAGTCCTGGTTCGGACAACGTTAGAACGATGAACCCATTTGTTTATGATAGATGCCACGATTAACCAATTAATTTGCAATTGAGTTAGGAGATAAAAGCTATTCTGCATCGCAATTTTCAAGATCTATCCAAGTAGACACAGTGATCGTCTCTGAGTCGAGGGGAATTTCATATTAGAAGATTCATTTCTATAGAACACTGTGTCAGTATATATCTAAAGACTGATTTTCAATCACCTCTCCAATTATGTTCGCTGGCGACATTCCATCGATTACAACAATCGACCAGTATCATAAGATTGATGTATGTATTTACAACAACAGGTGTGCCTTGGGTGGTAAACGCCTTTTGTGTTTATCACGTTTAGTGCTTCATTCGACGGCTTACAATTAAACATCAAAATCCTCTTCCTGCTGAAACTCTGACAAGCGACCATCGCGACCTGTGTTCCAACTTGTCCTAAGTGCATTGTTTATGTTTTGGTGATAATAAATTTTAAGTTTAGAAATCTGGAGAGAGCTCATCAGATGGATTATAAGGGTCGCCCTAACATCAAAATGTAGAGACATGTATAACATTTCACCCAAATTACTCCATATTGTTGATACAGTGACGCTTCTTCCTTTACATACAATAATATGAATGTGATGTGGAAATATGCACACTTGGAACAATGTAGAACGAAACTGGGCATTGCGAGTCTTTTAGCATTTTGGATTTTTGAGTTACCTTCAGGGCTAAACTGTTCTATGTATTACTTAGAACAATATAACAACCTGGAAATTATAAAAAATATCGAGGTCGACTTGTTCCATATGTCTGTATTTTAATACGTATTCGCCTGGAGAACTTGAAATCTTCTTACAACCTAAAAATAGCTAGTTTTAATTATCTGCATTTTGATATAAAAAAACACGACAAAACCTTGTATCTTTGCCATACTGATGCCACAAACGAACGATATATCACCCTCAAAGATTGGATTCAGAAGTAATATTCAAAATCCGCATGTGAATGGGGTAAAATGACACAAATACAGTGTAATGTAATATTATATTATATCTTTTTTTTTCTTTCTGATGACCGCCTTTACATCGGAATGTAACATGTATTGTGGTGCATTCCTGCTTTAAGCGCGCCGCACACGGTACAATAAATATATGCACGAATCAGCATGTCATTATAAACGATAAGCTGTGTGCAAGGAACCAATAAGCGTTGCCCGGTCTTGCTCGCTTTAAAAATGAACCTATTTAATGAAAAATGTTTTATCAGATTTTTTTTTAATATTCATAAAAATTTGGTTGAATAATTGGGCCTTACTGGATTGGGCCATATCTCGAACCTTTATGGCGCCCTGCCATCTGCACCTACCCCTGGATCGGACTGGATAAATCATATAATGTTATTACATATTTATATATATATACATATATATTTCTTTATTTCCTCCATTAATGAAGAGCTCACAGAGATATACATGTAACATATACACAGTTCAAAAGAAAAAGACAAGAAAAGCACAAGTCATACAAGACGGAGCATAATAATACAGTTATATGAAATACAGAGTATTAAGACAACGCATCGC
The DNA here is from genome assembly GCA_032622095.1 of Siphonodentalium dalli. Taxonomy (NCBI): domain Eukaryota; kingdom Metazoa; phylum Mollusca; class Scaphopoda; order Gadilida; family Siphonodentaliidae; genus Siphonodentalium; species Siphonodentalium dalli. Next base: position 41,281,774 of record CP136067.1, read on the forward strand.
ACTTGTTATGTACAATATGTATATGATAACGAGATCGCACACCCAATCACACGTACAGCGTATTCGCAGCACTCAGACAGGTATCTGCGGATCCGCTATGCGCATATACACCTCTCTCTCTCTCTCTCTCTCTCTCTCGTACTCCCATATCTCTCTCCGTTATATCTTTCTCTCACATATGCGCGCACCCTCGCACACACAGACACGCCCTCTCTATCTCTATCTCTCTCTCTCTTTCTCTCTCTCTCTCTCTCTCTCTCTCTCTCTCACACACACACACCCTCACCACACGCTCGCACCCACACTCACACACATACATCCTCACCCTCCCTCACACACACACACCCTCTCTCTCTCACACACACACACACACACCCTCACAAACCCTCACGTACTCCCCACATGCAAACGCACACAACACCCCGTGACAGTTCACGCTCTTTTACATAGTTAAAGGCTTGCTTGAGATCCCGCCATTCGACGCATAGGTTTACCTATTTTGTTGAGTGATTTCGACCTCATAAAAGTTCTGTACAGAGTTTAACGCTAAACCATGCATCATTGCTGAAGCGTGCATGTGTTAGGCGAAGGCCGAAGTGCTAGCTGTTGGCTATAACTGGAGCGTGGCCTTGTAAAACATCCTGTCAAAGATTTGACACCATCGTACTGTATGCCTCCCAAAGTAAATGTGTGTGGTGCACCATGAAAGAAACGAAACACATGGGCTCGTCGATGAATGAATAAAGTTCGCCAGGTAATTTTGTTAGATGAAGAAGTACTAGTTCATCATCATCGAGTTCATCTGTCCAGAGGTAAAATAATAAGCCAAATTTGTAAATTAGCTGGTACCACATACCATTTCGAAGGATGCATAATGTACGGTGATTACAGTAAATTAGAGCATGCTTAATTACATCATGGTGAGTCATATTGCATAACATACATACATACATACAGTAGGTTCACATGCATGTACAGCTGTGGCAGCTACTAATTGTGCAACTGTGAAAAAGGCACCCTTTCTATCTGGGTAAATACGACAGCATCGCCACAAAAGGGACATTTGCAGGCAATTGTGTATTTTCCCGAAACGAAGAAGGGATGGGTCATTATCAATGTTGCGCTTCCAGTCGAGTTCACGTTTGTTATTAACTTCAGTTTTGAGTATACGGGACCATTCTGATTTTGTTGGAAACATGCCGCGATAGGAGAATTGGTACAAGTATTGAACAATGTTATATGACATGAGAATACGTTCAATATCGGAGAAGAACGAGTTTGGGTTGACGTACTCCCCAGAGAGGTGCGAGTGTAGTCTTAAGGTGAAGATTTCTTTGCACGCTTTGGTAGGTGATAATCGACAAAGACTACCAAAGAGGCTGAGTTTACGAGCATCTATGGTTGAGCAGATAGAGCCTAAGCCCATAAGACCAGACACGATGTCAGTTCTAGCTCTCATCGGCAATGCTTGAATTCGCTTCAAACAAAATCGGTGAATTTTCTCGAGATCTGATATGTTTGCTTGAGACATACCGCAAAGGAATTCTGTCCCATACAAGCCTTTTGGCAACACAATTGATTCATATATGATTGCACAACTTGATGGTGTGATACCACCAGCATAGAGCCCGGCGTTGCTCAAAAGAAAGTATGTAGATCGGATTTTATCTACTACCACTTCAACAAATTCCTTTACAAAATTGACTTTACTAATGTGAATACCCAAATGTGTGATTTCATCGGTTTCGGATACAATTCCATCCCCAAGATACCATTTTCGAATTAAGGCACCGTTTGGACGTACGTTTTCGTTGAATACAATGACTTTGGTTTTCTTTGGGTTATACATGAATCTCCACTTTTGGCTGTAAGATGAGCATATATCTAATAGGCGCTGTAAACCATAGTTCGATAGCGACAGCAACGTCATGTCATCCGCCTGTGTGGGAGAGGAACAATTTGTGGAGATAAGCCGGAGACCACAGTTGGACGCCTCGATTTCATATAGTAACTCGTTGATGTACAACATGTAGAATAAAGGGGACAGTATTCCCCCTTGCCTTGTTCCTTGTTTGATTTCGATTGACCTTGAGATGACATCTGAATGTTTGACTACACAGGATATACCGCTAAGAAATTCGCGTAGAAGTAGCCAAATTTTACCTTGGAAACCACAGCTGTGTAATTTGAGAAGCAAGCCATCAATCCAAACTGTGTCAAAGGCCTTTTGAACATCTAGGAAGCAAGAAAATAGCTTGTTCTTTTGTTCACTGGTATAACTTATACTTTCGTGTAACACATATGACGACATCAAGCAACTGACCTCTTTTTGAAACCCGTTTTGAAGTTGGTGTACTTTGATTAGATTTGGTGTGTTACGTTCCATGCGACATAAGATTACCTTTTCTAAGGTCTTATACACGACTGGGAGAAGGGTTATTGCTCGATAGCTATCAAAATGTGATTTCGGCTTATCTCCACCCTTATAGAGAGACACCATCATGCCTTTTTTTGCCATCTGAGGTATGTGTTGAAGTTCTATCATTTTGCTGAGAACATAAGATATACATTTATGTAGAGATTCTCCCCCGTATACAATATGCTCATAGCAGATCATATCTGGTCCCGGGGCTTTGCCCAGGTTCATTGATTTGAGGACAGATATGAGCTCATGTACTGATACGGGATAGAGAAGCCGTTTGTCAGATGCAGTACCGACATTACACCCATGTGTGTTAGAAGCAATATCATCAACAGAATTAGTGACATAATCGTAATGAGCTGCATCAAATGTGGTAGATTCAAGAGGGTGATATAACATTTCATAATAATCGGCCCATGCATTTGTGATTTCTTCCGGGTTTCTAAGTGTGACATTGTTGACTTCAAAAAAGTTGTTAGTTTGTGCCCTACAGTTGGACTTCCGTTGATTAAAAAGTCGGAAAAACTGCCCCTGGTTAAGTTCGGCTGCATGATCGACCATTTCATTTTGGCTACAAAGAAATCTGAGGTTCGACTGACGCAATTCTCTGCGGAAGGCACATTTGGCTACTTTATAATTCGTGTAAGATGAATTTGTGTGCCCTCTAGGGCGACCTTCCGCGGTCCATATCCGTCTAAAGCTCTGCATTTAATTATGAAGAGATTTTAGACGTTCGTTCCAAAACGGTTTAACGTGTGGTTTTGAGGATTTTGTTGGAACAAAACTCTTAGACGCAGAATCGATAGCTTTGACGACATTCGAGTAATAAGTGTCTAGACTTGCGTTGTCTGAGACAGGTGCACAACTATCTGGCAAAAGTGTATCTATACAGTTTTGATAAGCTAGCACAGATGAATCTGACTTAGTAAATTTCTTCCAGTTGGGACTATTGCGAATATCACTTCGGCGAGTGTGACGAGATCCAAGATCAATGCGCAATTTGACTGGTCTGTGATTATAAAAATCTGTAGCAGAGTCAATAATCACCTGTATATTATTCACAAATGGTAAGTTAGCTTTGTGAACCAAAATATGGTCAATCGTTGTACCAGAACCGCCAGTAGCAGGCACATGTGTTGCGATTAGACGCGCGGACGGATCCTCTTGATTAACAGAAACAAGATTTCTGCGTGATAGTAGTTTCTTAAAGGTACGATTTCTTGCGTCAGATTTCTGAATGTTGCCGTTAAAATCACCCATTACAATGACAGTTCCTATCGAAGAGTAGTAGTCAATGTGCTTGTCTAATTCGCTGAGATACTCACGATACATTGAGACGGCGTAATTTGTAGACGGCAGGTAGACCTGTAGGATATACATATACTGGGATTCATTGTATTGCACTTGAATTCCACATATCCTGTCATCATTGAAGTCAAGAACAGAAACTGCGTTATCCAGCCTCTTATGCCAGAATATTGCTACCCCACCCTTATTACGACCCCTTTGCACGGGCAGGCGTTGTGAGAAATCACATATTGCATGACACTGATAATTACAGTCGAGAGTGTCGAGGAAGTGGACATTATGGCTATGAAGCCAGTGTTCGCTGATACCCAGAATATCCACGTCCTGCTTTTCCAGCAAACCAGACATGTAGCTGCTGCTACCCAACGCCCCTGTGGCGTTCCATGTAACAATATTGAACATTATGTTACACAAACTTAGCAGTGAGTGGACAGCCGCCCCGTATGGCCTATATATGTGACCTTTCCTACGACTAGACATTACTAGCATTGAGTACAATACATATATGCACGTGTATAATAATTAGCGATCACGACGCTGTGTACGGCCATTTGATCCGTAGTTCATGGATGAACGCCTATCGTCAAATGAACGTTTGGAGAGCCATGGTCTACATAATACTGCAATTGGCCAGAAACCTTTCTTAAGTACTTCATCAACATCTTCGATGTGGATATTTATTCTTGCCGACACAGGACCGTCAGCTTTTCCACCTTGCAGGATTCGTACCACTGAATGCCGCACTTCAAAGTCATCCAGATAATCTGAAAGCACACAGGCGTCGACTTTAACATCGAGGTTACCTAGGAACACTCGCACGGTTTGAATAGGGCCGTCGTTTGACTTCTGATAGAATCTGGAATTCGATGTGTTTTTGAACGAGTCATTATTTCGCGCAGTGCGTTTGTTCTCGACATTACTATTTTTAGCAATATTACACATTTCAATTCAATTCATATCTGAGAAAAACCCGAAGGTCAAGTAAATGCGACAGTTTTAAAGCTAATTCACGCACTACAGAACGAATAAATAATAAACATGCAAATTAAATACAATCGCTTGCTTCAATGCCACAACAAAGTGAATTTACCGTATAATAAACATATTGTTTGCAAAAATAAAATGTTAAATCTAAGTTTACTCCCTCAATATTGTCAGAAAAAGTGCGGTACGTCAACAAAATACTACGTTATTTATATAGCACAAAATTGAAAAAAACTAACAACATAATTACCTTTACGTTCTGGTCGGTTTTCTGACAAACTATACTGTATTCATGTGAATCGACGACCATTTACAGTATTTTGGTTATTTTCCAATTAAAGCGAATGAATTCCTTGAAATATCCTATGCATCGTGTGACCTAATTTCACCAATTTCCAAATTTCAGCGGCGAAAAGTCAAATAAATATTTAAATCCATGAATACTCCAGGCATATTACACGAGAAACGGGAGAATTAAGGAAATAAATCGGGGAAAGATGATTTTTTTTATATTATTTAGGCCATAACATCGCGGACGCGTCACGAAAAGTCCCCTAAAAAATCCGAGTTGAACTTTCTGAGTTACACCATGGTTTCCATATAAACAAACAAAATATTTTTCACAATCATGGAAATAATTGGAAGCCGTAAATTTTTTTCAACCGAAACACATACAAAGGCACTCAATATTGTTCAATACACAATTCTTGAATCAGAGACACCCATTCAAATGGGGACTTCGAATGAATTTCGCAGATATGGATATGAAATAAATAATGACCCAAAAACTGTCGTATTCGGTATCGGATTTCTTGAGCGTCTCAAAACATAGACGCGAAAATTTTGTTTTAGAAACTGCACAGACATCACCCATTCAGTAAAATATGCGGAATTAGCTGCTATCCATAATAGTAAGTGGTCAATACGTGTAAAAAAAAACATAACCCTGCCCCCAAAACTGGTTCTCATCGACCAAGTCACATTCTGCTCTTCTTCTAGTCCAAGAGCTTGGTGTATAAACACACCACAATTGTGCAAAAAGTGATAAAAGCATGAATCTTGGCACATATGTTCCTTGTATGCTGCTTCCCGTTTTCAGATGTGGCGACATTCGCGGCAGGTCCCACGGTTGCTAGCAACAAGCCGGCATCGAAAATACACACATGACTGATATTGTGTGAGTTTTAGCAAACTAAACTACATCGTGCAGTATTTTTGTGGTGATAATAATTACAAGTTGTTGTTAGAGTGAACCTTACTGACAAACTACCATATTATGGTGTTTTTAACGAAATAAACTACACAAAGTAGCATTTTTAATGTAAAAACAATTATAATAGTTGTTTTTAATGTGGTTCTGACAGAACAAAATATCATATATTTCTTACTTACAGATAAGAGTGGTAACCGTATAATAAACATATTGTTTGCAAAAATAAAATTGTTAAATCTAAGTTTACTCCTTCAATATTGTCAGAAAAAGTGCGGTACGTCAACAAAATACACTCCGTTATTTACGTAGCATAAAATAAAAAAAAATAACAACATAATTACCTTTACGTTCTGGTCGGTTTTATGACAAACTATACTGTATTCATGTGAATCGACGACCATTTACAGTCTTTTGGTTATTTTCCAATTAAAGCGAATGAATTCCTTGAAATAACCTATGCATCGTGTGACCTAATTTCACTTTCACCAATTTCCAAATTTCAGTGGCGAAAAGTCAATTAAATATTTAAATCCATGAATACTCCAGGCACATTACACGAGAAACGGGAGAGGTAAGGAAATAAATCGGGGTAATATGATTTTTTTTATATTATTTAGGCCATAACATCGCGGACGCGTCACGCGAAAAGTCCCCTAAAATCCGAGTTGAACTTTCTGAGTTACACCATGGTTTCCATATAAACAAACAAAATATTTTTCACAATCATGGAAATAATTGGAATCCGTAACAATTTTTCAACCGAAACATATACAAAGGCACTCAATATTGTTCAATACACAATTCTTGAATCAGAGACACCCATTCAAATGGGGACTTCGAATGAATTTCGCAAATATGGATATGAAATAAATAATGACCCAAAAACTGTCGTATTCGGTATCGGATTTCTTGAGGTTCTCAAAACATAGACGCGAGAAATTTGTTTTAGAAACTGCACAGACATCACCCATTCAGTAAAATATGCGGAATTAGCTGCTATCCATAATAGTAAGTGGTCAATACGTGTAAAAAAAACCTAACCCTGCCCCCAAAACTGGTTCTCATCGACCAAGTCACATTCTGCTCTTCTTCTAGTCCAAGAGCTTGGTGTATAAACACACCACAATTGTGCAAAAAGTGATAAAAGCATGAATCTTGGCACATATGTTCCTTGTATGCTGCTTCCCGTTTTCAGATGTGGCGACATTCGCGGCAGGTCCCACGGTTGCTAGCAACAAGCCGGCATCGAACATACGCACATGACTGATATTGTGTGAGTTTTAGCAAACTAAACTACATCGTGCAGTATTTTTGTGGTGATAATAATTACAAGTTGTTGTTAGAGTTAACCTTACTGACAAACTACCATATTATGGTGTTTTTAACGAAATAAACTACACAAAGTAGCATTTTTAATGTAAAAACAATTATAATAGTTGTTTTTAATGTGGTTCTGACAGAACAAAATATCATATATTTCTTACTTACAGATAAGAGTGGTAACCGTATAATAAACATATTGTTTGCAAAAATAAAATTGTTAAATCTAAGTTTACTCCTTCAATATTGTCAGAAAAAGTGCGGTACGTCAACAAAATACTCCGTTATTTACGTAGCACAAAATAAAAAAAACTAACAACATAATTACCTTTACGTTCTGGTCGGTTTTATGACAAACTATACTGTATTCATGTGAATCGACGACCATTTACAGTATTTTGGTTATTTTCCAATTAAAGCGAATGAATTCCTTGAAATAACCTATGCATCGTGTGACCTAATTTTTTCACTTTCACCAATTTCCAAATTTCAGTGGCGAAAAGTCAATTAAATATTTAAATCCATGAATACTCCAGGCACATTACACGAGAAACGGGAGAGGTAAGGAAATAAATCGGGGTAAGATGATTTTTTTTATATTATTTAGGCCATAACATCGCGGACGCGTCACGCGAAAAGTCCCCTAAAATCCGAGTTGAACTTTCTGAGTTACACCATGGTTTCCATATAAACAAACAAAATATTTTTCACAATCATGGAAATAAGTGGAATCCGTAACAATTTTTCAACCGAAACATATACAAAGCCACTCAATATTGTTCAATACACAATTCTTGAATCAGAGACACCCATTCAAATGGGGACTTCGAATGAATTTCGCAGATATGGATATGAAATAAATAATGACCCAAAAACTGTCGTAATCGGTATCGGATTTCTTGAGCGTCTGAAAACATAGACGCGAAAAATTTGTTTTAGAAACTGCACAGACACCACCCATTCAGTATAATATGCGGAATTAGCTGCTATCAATAATCGTAAGTGGTCAATACTTGTAAAAAAAACATAACCCTGCCCCCCAAAACTGGTTCTCATCGACCAAGTCACATTCTGCTCTTCTGGTCCAAGAGCTTGGTGTATAAACAGGGGCGCCGGAAGCATCCAATGGCAGGGGGGCAGAGCCTACAAAAAGGGCACTTTTTCCGCAAAAAAGGGCATTTTCTCCGCAAAAAAGGGCATTTTCTCCGCAAACTCGGGAAAATAACCGTAAATTCATTGTGGCAAAAATCCCTATTTTAATGGTATTTGTCGGTTTTTATGGCCGTTTTGTGATAAAATTGACAAAAAATTTATATTCCTTGTGAAATTGGTGGTATTTGGACCAAAAAAGTCACATTTTGCTATAAAAACACGAGATTAAACACGCAAAAAGCATTTTCTGTCTCCAGAAAAAGGGCAAGTCCTGCCCCCGCTCGCCCCCCTTCTTCTAGTCCAAGAGCTTGGTGTATAAACACACCACAATTGTGCAAAAAGTGATAAAAGCATGAATCTTTGCACATATGTTCCTTGTATGCTGCTTCTCGTTTTCAGATGTGGCGACATTCGCGGCAGGTCCCTCCTTAGCAACGGTTGCTAGCAACAAGCCGGCATCGAAAATACACACATGACTGATATTGTGTGAGTTTTAGCAAACTAAACTACATCGTGCAGTATTTTTGTTGGTGATAATAATTACAAGTTGTTGTTAGAGTTGACCTCACTGACAAACTACCATATTTCTTACTTACATGGGGCGGTTGCTATATATAGGGACACACCAGAAATCTAAGAATGCACATATGACTGATATTATGGTGTTTTTAACGAAATAAACTACACAAAGTAACATTTTTAATGTAAAAACAATTATAAGGGCGCGTACACATGGCCAGCAAGAAAATATCAGGTATGCCCCATGTGACTTACTTGACCAATGAAATAAATAATACCGGAAAATATCAGACGAAGGCAGCGCGCTGATATTTTATCGCCAATTGGTGATATGTGTTCACCTTGATAGGTGGCCATCGGTAACCGTTAACTAATCTGGCGGGGATATGATTGTAACAATTCAAGCACTCGAGTTATGATCCATCAAAAGTATCGTCTGTTTCAACATACTACGTATTTCCATGTTATATTGGTTGTGACAGGGTGGGCATGGGGGGGGGAGTTGGGGGTTTCTCACCCCCAACTTTGGTCAAATTTTTCAACAGTTGGAAATTTCATACCTGCCAAAACATTAGTTGGAAATTTCACACCAACAATAGGTTGAAAATGTTCTTTTAGTTTGATTTTCAAAAAAAATCTTGAGGGGGGGGGGGGGGGTAATTGTTTTTTGGACCAATATTTGCATATTTTCCTTACTGAAAACCCGGACCAGTTGACCGTCGGTTGACCACCCACAGATATCCTGGGGGGGTGGCAAATAAGGAATCGATAAATTTTGAAGGAAATTTCGTATAGTTTGAACATATAGTGGCACAAGCTGTCGCTATATGGCCACATAATCATATATGTGGGTGGTCAACCGACGGTCAACTGGTCCGGGTTTTCAGTAAGGCGGGTACAAATGATGATTATGTGGCCATATAGCGACAGCTTGTGCCACTAAATGTTCAAACTATACGAAATTTCCTTCAAAATTTGTCGATTTCTTATTTGCCACCCCCCCCCCCCCCAGGATATCTGTAGGTGGTCAACCGACGGTCAACTGGTCCGGGTTTTCAGTAAGGCGGGTACAAATGATGCTTATGTGGCCATATAGCGACAGCTTGTGCCACTAAATGTTCAAACTATACGAAATTTCCTTCAAAATTTGTCGATTCCTTATTTGGCACCCCCCAGGATATCTGTGGGTGGTCAACCGACGGTCAACTGGTCCGGGTTTTCAGTTATGCGGGTACAAATGATGATTATGTGGCCATATAGCGACAGCCCTTCAAAATTTGTCGATTTCTTATTTGCCATCCCCCCAGGATATCTGTGGGTGGTCAACCGACGGTCAACTGGTCCGGGTTTTCAGTAAGGCGGGTACAAATGGTGATTATGTGGCCATATAGCGACAGCTTGTGCTACTAAATGTTCAAACTATACGAAATTTCCTTCAAAATTGTCGATTTCTTATTTGCCATCCCCCCATGATATCTGTAGGTGGTCAACCGACGGTCAACTGGTCCGGGTTTTCATTAAGGCGGGTACAAATGATGATTATGTGGCCATATAGCGACAGCTTGTGCCACTAAATGTTCAAACTATACGAAATTTCCTTCAAACTTTGTCGATTCCTTATTTGCCATCCCCCCAGGATATCTGTGGGTGGTCAACCGACGGTCAACTGGTCCGGGTTTTCAGTAAGGCGGGTACAAATGGTGATTATGTGGCCATATAGCGACAGCTTGTGCTACTAAATGTTCAAACTATACGAAATTTCCTTCAAAATTGTCGATTTCTTATTTGCCATCCCCCCATGATATCTGTAGGTGGTCAACCGACGGTCAACTGGTCCGGGTTTTCATTAAGGCGGGTACAAATGATGATTATGTGGCCATATAGCGACAGCTTGTGCCACTAAATGTTCAAACTATACGAAATTTCCTTCAAACTTTGTCGATTCCTTATTTGCCATCCCCCCAGGATATCTGTGGGTGGTCAACCGACGGTCAACTGGTCCGGGTTTTCAGTAAGGCGGGTACAAATGATGATTATGTGGCCATATAGCGACAGCTTGTGCCACTAAATGTTCAAACTATACGAAATTTCCTTCAAAATTTGTCGATTTCTTATTTGCCATCCCCCCATGATATCTGTAGGTGGTCAACCGACGGTCAACTGGTCCGGGTTTTCAATAAGGCGGGTACAAATGATGATTATGTGGCCATATAGCGACAGCTTGTGCCACTAAATGTTCAAACTATACGAAATTTCCTTCAAAATTTGTCGATTCCTTATTTGCCATCCCCCCAGGATATCTGTGGGTGGTCAACCGACGGTCAACTGGTCCGGGTTTTCAGTAAGGCGGGTACAAATGATGATTATGTGGCCATATAAGACAGCTTGTGCCACTAAATGTTCAAACTATACGAAATTTCCTTCAAAATTTGTCGATTTCTTATTTGCCATCCCCCCATGATATCTGTAGGTGGTCAACCGACGGTCAACTGGGCCTAATGATCACGAAGGCGGTAGGAATCCTCGTTATAATAGCGTATTGTGATGATATGATATGTTTTCTTTTATTTGAAATACCATCGGATGGCAAATAGCGCATATCGGTAGAATCGCTATTTGCCATCCGATGGCGAATAGCCGCTGCCGTAACTGTTGCTAGGGTCATACTCGAAATATAAAAATGCACAACTGGCTGATATATTATGGTAGTTTTAACAAACTAAACTCATTTTATGGTGAAAACAACTATTATAGTTGTTAGTGTGAGCCTAACCAGAAACTGGCACAAATTTAGTTTTCATGTGGGTACAATTGTCCGTTGTGCTCGATTTCAGTTACGACACTCAGAGCTGAGGCCAGAATTGAGGAGTTTAGCACTAATCGGTCAAACGGAAATTTAATGTAAGCGTTGAAATTTGTTGCTTATGTTTAATGAGACATGACCACAATAGTTATATAAGCCATAGACCCACACATCTAGTTGCTTCTATTATATTTGAAGAATATGGGGCGAGCCCAATATGTTAGCCACTGACCTAGAATTCCTTTAAAAAGCGGCACTTACCGCACACCACATCTTGAGCACATCAACCATGTGCAGACACATTTACACGACTTCGGAAGCATGACCTTAATTGAACAGCTTGTCAAAAACTTATCCTACAATCTTCCAAATATGTGACCCGCCATATCAAATCCAGTCGGAAGTCGGGATTTTTTTTACCCTGTGCCAATGCATTCTCTTATATATGCGAGTCGACCATAGGTCGCCTCGCATATATAAGAGAATGCATTGGCCTAACAATGTTTTATAATTTTAATAATTTGTTCTTGTATTCTTTAACAATTTTATAATTTCAACCATACAGAGCCCCAGACAAACATGAGCAGACGACACTCTTCTATATGCTTCTATATATGAGTGGGGCTCCCTGCAGGGTAATGGATGTTTTTTATTTTATGTCCTAAAAATTGTAAGAAACATTTATTTTAAAAACATGATAAAAAATTGTTAGGCCAATGCATTCTCTTATATATGCGAGGCGACCTATGGTCGACTCGCATATATAAGAGAATGCATTGGCACAGGGTAAAAAAAATCCCGACTTACGACTGGATTTGATATGGCGGGTCACATATATGTAGTTATGATTCGCATGGTATTCTCGGTACGCGATGAGCATCACATTCCTGACTTATACACCACATATTTGGGAACTTTAATCTTTAAACCAACATTTTTATTAATTTGGTGCTCCTTCCCATACTTCCCAGTCGACCCGAATGGTGCTTCTTTAAATCTCCGTCGTGCCACCTTGGAAACTTTGAATCATACCACAGATGCATTGTACAATGAATATGACAATATATATATATTTGCTGGAAATCGACGACAAAAATGTTTTTCAATTGTATTCTCCTCCCAACCCCCCTCCTGACATGAATGACACCACATTTGTATCTAAAAACCGCACCAATAGATTCCCTATATCACATATACAATGCTTGGAGGAAGTGCATTGTGTTGTTCCAATATAATCGTCGATCCGTTTTGTGTCAAAAAAAGTCTTTGGCAACAATAACTAATTGTTCCATATCTGGGCGCTTTCTCTTTTTTACTCTGATCAATTTAGAGAGTTTTATGGTTACAATATATACGTCTTTTGTATACATGTATCCTATTAGATCGTTCATTGGCAGGGTGACGAAGTATGCTAGCATTCATGGTATCGAATTTTGTGGCAAGAAAACACTGAAATTTATACTTAACTCCTGAAGAGGTATCGTTCATGAAATGATTTGTTTTTCGTTGTGCAGTTTCGCTTTGACAAGCTACGCCATTATACAATAGGACATGGTCATGGCAATCGCACGCCAAAGAACATGTTTATGAACATTACAGTTTCTTGAAACAAAAGGCCGGTTCTTAATTGTATAGTGGTCACCCATCTGATAATATATGAGTTCTCACTATAGATGCCTCATATATCACACGGGTGTCTTTCACACTTACGATTGTCTGGGAAGAATTATTTTAGGTAGAATAGCATATTGATTTGGACTACTAACTTTGCATGACATTCATGGATAATCAATATCATGATCGCATTATTATTGACGTTGCAATTTTCCATTGAAATATTCTTGGAAATACAATGAGGCTTATCGACGCTCCCGGGTCTACCTGGATAACGACTTTGTTTGGAATAGACTAGAACATTCCAATTTCGAGAAGGTCATAGCTTTTACATTTTTGCAAAGACAATGGCTAATATTGATTACTTTTGCACACTAATTGGTTCACCGTTTTAATGTCCGAACCAAGACCAACAACTCGCGAACTATGGTCGAGATCGCTTCAATGGCGTCAAATTCAAATATTAATGTAAAACGGATCTGGTGGTTACTTAACCCTTTACCTAACAGAAGGGCCCTGTGCCAATGCATTCTCTTATATATGCGAGTCGACCATAGGTCGCCTCGCATATATAAGAGAATGCATTGGCTTAACACATTCAAAATTATAAAATTGCTAAAGAATGTAAGAAAAAATGGTAAAAAGTGTTAAAAAAAAGATTTTTGTTTAGGCCAATGCATTCTCTTATATATGCGAGGCGACCTATGGTCGACTCGCATATATAAGAGAATGCATTGGCACAGGGCATAACTGTAACCATCACAATGTGGTCAATGAGCCGGTTCCAATGATATCCATATTTGTATGGTTTTATTGAGACAGACCCAAGATAATTTAGGCTGTTGAAGCTTTATTTGGCCGGTTTTGGCCGGTTTGTTGGGTAAAGGGTTAATGTGTATATATAATTATACTTAGTAGAGTCTAATGTGGTTGCCATGATGTGCATGCAGTGCACTATTCGTCAAAGATGTTAGAGTTCGTGTGTTGTAACTCCTGGTTCTGACATTAGAACGATGAACCAATTAGTGTGTAAAAGTTGTCAATATTAGCCAGTTTCTTTGCAAAAGACGTAATGGCCACATCATTCTCGAAATTTGAATTGCCATTATGTTTCACAAATTTCAAGGTTTAATATTCTAGTCTATTCCAAACACAGGCAATATCCAGGTAGACCTGGTTAGCTTCGACAAACATTATGGTTTTTCTCTTAATTTCAATAGAAAGTTGTTTAATAAACCAAATGCTAATTTAGGACCGCTATCCAATTCTGCTCTCTGACGATAATCAAGCAACAACAAAAGGGCACCAGTCTCATAAGAGTGATATACAATATCACACTAAACAACATGTATGCCTTTGAAAGTAAATGATCTTTGTGTTGGTCGTGTTGAGTACTTCATTCAACGTTTTGCAATAAAACATCAAAAGTTCTCTTCCTCTTTTAAAATTTTTTTTTTTTTTAATATTTTATTTTTTCATTATATTACACATAATCCTCTTCCTGGTACATCGGTGAAAAGCGACACTTGTCAGTCGATATAGGCAATTATGAATATGTGGTAATGCTAAAGCGTATCGTTAAATCTACATACACATGCAAACAATACGTTCACATGTGCTTATATATATTGCACGTTGTTGGTGATAAATATCTTAATTAAAGTCTGCAAGTAACAGTATGACATGATCAAACTACAACTGGATCAATGGCAGGCGCAAATCAATTTCAAGTATTTTTTTATCAACTTATATACCCCTCCCGTCCCATCCCTGACTCAAACGGCACCAATTTGATGGAAATCGGCGACAATACTGTTTAACCAAATTTGATAGGTATATGTGGTGCATGTCACATATAGACGGACATATATACATGCACATAAATACCAGGTAAACATGTATCGCTTAACTGGGAATATGAATAAACATGTTATATTCGATATATACAAAAACATACAAGAAACTGCACAGTTGTTAAAGGAAAACGACTCAGGTCGGGCTGGGCTGGCCTGTATCATAGTAAACAAGGATGTAAATGGAAACTTCACAATGCAATGAACAGATATAGCAAATGAGACAATGTTAACATTCCATCAGATGGTGAAACGAATAATCCCTAGTAAATTAACAAGCAATAAAGTAGGGTGGTGGTGGTAGACATGAGCGTAAAATGGCTACAACACATCGAAGCTTGACCAAGTCGATTCGCGTAGATTATTGTGCACATGAGCACAAGATGATTAGATCGCTGAGTTAATGCTCACGATCCGTGACAAATTATGTCCAGACGGACACTTACAAACCCTTTACCTACAACATCTCACTCTAGGTTGAACCTAACCACACATACTTGCTACATGCATACTTATACAGTTTATAACTTCCTATGTATATATGCAAAATTATGTTGTTGGTTTTTATATTTTAACATATAGAATGTATGCATATGCAGAGAAGTATATATGATTTTGTGTGACAGAAGAAGCCAAACTCATATTATCGTTTGTTGTTTGGTTAGTAGGAGTTGGGGTTTTATACGTTGCATTATTCAGCAACCATCATCGTGAATGATGGACATAATTAGTATTAAGACGTTGTCAGTTTTAGTTTTGGAGGAAAGACCACACACTGCATGTATAATCTACCAATCCCGGTCAGTAAGAAACACACTCATATAATTATATAATCCAAGCTAATTGTCCCGCTTGAATGCAAGTACGAGATCCCAGATCAACAGCGGTGACCAACTCATGACGGATTAAGGCTGCGTTCATACGCTGGTAAATTTGCACGGTATATGGTTTGTATGCACTTCGTCGTACAAACCGATATTATGCCAGAATATGAACGGAAACGTGCATATAAAATGCACCTGTACCACAGCTAACTGGGTGAGAAGTAAAATCTCTGTAGTGCCACCTGTAGCGATGCTACTGGATTTTGCCTGTAAATAACATGCAATTATCTCCCAAGAACCAATCAAACAGGTATTTGAAGGCAAATGCCAATAGCACCGTTACAAGTGGAACTACAGAAATTTCACTTCTAATGTCCTTCGATTTGGTGAGGATGCATGTTATGTGTATGTTTCCGTTCATATTCTGGCATCATATCGGTTGCTACGACGAAATGACTGCAAACCATACCGTACAATTACGAGCGATGCGTTTTACCGACTTAGCTACCAGGGCTACAGGTCGGTAGTCGGATAGCATGCTTGATATTATTAATATTTATTTTTTGTTATATGAAACACGCACCAATTAGTTAGCATAATATCGAACGTGGGAATTTCGGCTCAAACGCGGTGTGTATCTATAAATGACAAAACTGTTAAATAGCTGGTGTGCAATTACCTCTCTGCCTAGCTTCTGGTATAATGCATTGTAAAACAATAAGTACATGCAACGTGTACCATGCACTGAATAAAATAACTTACTCAATGTGACTAACTTATGATAGTCAAAAGTTAATCCCCAGGATGACTAACTTAGCATTGTCAAAATGACTAAGGCAAACAACCTGATTTAGACAATTTATAGTTAACTTTTTCTGAGTAGCACACGGTTTTTCTCCTCGTGTAATTCTGGAGGATTATTTTTATGAGGTGCCAGCCGAGTAAAAATAATCCTTGCATTAAAACGTGAGGAGAGAACACGTATGATACTCAGAACAGTTAACTGTTATGTTTGTTATATTTCCGATACCAATGTGTCACGGCCCAGACCACAACGAAACATATATACGGTTAGACCAAAATACGTTCTTAAATTTGAAATATCACCAGCCATTTATTTTATAATAACGCACAATGATACCGAATGAAGAAAACAAATATGACGACATCACGTACCGCTGAGAGTAGGATAACACATTGAGAGTGGGGATACGATTTATATTTTGATGTAAACAGTTTATGAAAACATTTTATCACATGATTAGCACTATTTTCCTATGTAATATTCGAGCGTAATAGACACGTGTAATATCGTCGCGTGCAATGACGTCACGCTGCTCTTTGGGACAATGTTCGCTGGCTGCAGTTAATTGTTGTTATTTTCGATAAAATTTTAGTGATTATATGATCATGTGATAAAAAGTATCTCAAACTCGTTCTATTTTATACGGAATTTTTCAACCTCGTCCACTAAATTCTATTTGAGCCTCGGTAAACCTCGGCTCAAATCGAATTTAGTGAACTCGGTTGATAAATTCCGTATAAAATAGAAGCTCAGGTGAGATCCTCTATATATGATATATTATCAAGAATTAGACCAAGTTGAAAGCAGGACAGGCTTTCAATCGTAGATTCCAATAATAGTCTTTTGAGAGGTATAACAATAGTTTGTGGTATTCATGTAAGTCTGTTTAACCCTTTACCCAACAGAAGGGCCCTGTGCCAATGCATTCTCTTATATATGCGAGTCGACCATAGGTCGCCTCGCATATATAAGAGAATGCATTGGCTTAACACTTTAAAAATTATAAAATTGTTAAAGAATGTAGGCCAATGCATTCTCTTATATATGCGAGGCGACCTATGGTCGACTCGCATATATAAGTGAATGCATTGGCACAGGGCATAACTGTAACTATCACAATGTGGTCAAGGAGCCGGTTCCAATGATATCCATATTTGTATGGTTTTATTGAGACAGACCGAAGATATTTTAGGCTGTTGAAGCTTTATTTGGCCGGTTTTGGCCGGTTTGTTGGGTAAAGGGTTAACTGGTTCATGTTTTCCGAGATGTCTCTGGTGTCTATGAAATAAGAACCTTTTATCCAAATAATGTATAAACTTTGGTGTGTGGCGAAGTTCTGATATATGACATTACTCCTCCCATCACATTCTTTCAATTCTAAGACCACAAAGTTGGTCATAGTGATCCAATGAAAGGTGTGGGTTAGTTAAAGTGACTCCAAATGCTTGTTACTAACACTAAGTTAGTCATATTTACCCGATGATTTTCTCAATGTATATAGATAGTTATCATATGTATCAATGTAACAGGGTACTTTAAGATTCCTAAGAAAAAAAGAAAAAAAGTAACAAATGTAACATTAACTAATAGGTAAAGTAACCAGAAGTAACCATCTGTACCCCGTGCACCCATGGGCCTGAAATTAGTTCAGGAAATATGTTTTCTAATTTGTAACCAATGTAACAGGGTACTTTGAGATTCCTAAGAAAAAAGAAAAAAAAGTAACAAATGTAACATTAAAGTAACCAGAAGTAACCATTTGTACCCCGTGTACCCATGGGCCTGAAATTAGTTCAGGAAATATGTTTTCTAATTTGTAACCAATGTAACAGGGTACTTTGAGATTCCTAAGAAGAAAAAAATTAAAGTAACAAATGTAACATTAACTAATAGGTAAAGTAACCAGAAGTAACCATTTGTACCCCGTGTACCCATGGTCCTGAAATTAGTTCAGGAAATATGTTTTCTAATTTGTAACCAATGTAACAAGATACTTTAAGATTCCTAAGAAAAGAAGAAAAAAAGTAACAAATGTAACATTAACTAATAGGTAAAGTAACCAGAAGTAACCATTTGTACCCCGTGCACCCATGGTCCTGAAATTAGTTCAGGAAATATGTTTTCTAATTTGTAACCAATGTAACAAGGTACTTTAAGATTCCTAAGAAAAAAAGAAAAAAAAGTAACAAATGTAACATTAACTAATAGGTAAAGTAACCAGAAGTAACCATTTGTACCCCGTGTACCCATGGGCCTGAAATTAGTTCAGGAATTATGTTTTCTAATTTGTAACCAATGTAACAGGGTACTTCGAGATTCCTAAGAAAAAGAAAAAAAAGTAACAAATGTAACACTAAAGTAACCAGAAGTAACCATTTGTACCCCGTGTACCCATGGGCCTGAAATTAGTTCAGGAAATATGTTTTCTAATTTATAACCAATGTAACAGGGTACTTTGATATTCCTAAGAAAAAAAAAATTAAAGTAACAAATGTAACATTAACTAATAGGTTAAGTAACCAGAAGTAACCATTTGTACCCCGTGTACCCATGGGCCTGAAATTAGTTCAGAAAATATATTTTCTAATTTGTAACCAATGTAACAAGGTACTTTAAGATTCCTAAGAAAAAGAAAAAAAGTAACAAATGTAACATTAACTAATAGGTAAAGTAACCAGAAGTAACCATTTGTACCCCGTGTACCCATGGTCCTGAAATTAGTTCAGGAAATATGTTTTCTAATTTGTAACCAATGTAACAAGGTACTTTAAGATTCCTAAGAAAAAATAAAATAAAAGTAACAAATGTAACATTAACTAATAGGTAAAGTAACCAGAAGTAACCATTTGTACCCCGTGCACCCATGGTCCTGAAATTAGTTCAGGAAATATGGTTTCTAATTTGTAACCAATGTAACAAGGTACTTTAAGATTCCTAAGAAAAAGAAAAAAAAGTAACAAATGTAACATTAACTAATAGGTAAAGTAACCAGAAGTAACCATTTGTACCCCGTGTACCCATGGTCCTGAAATTAGTTCAGGAAATATGTTTTCTAATTTGTAACCAATGTAACAAGGTACTTTAAGATTCCTAAGAATAAAAAAAAAAAGTAACAAATGTAACATTAACTAATAGGTAAAGTAACCAGAAGTAACCATTTGTACCCCGTGTACCCATGGGCCTGAAATTAGTTCAGGAAATATGTTTTCTAATTTGTAACCAATGTAACAGGGTACTTGGAGATTCCTAAGAAAAAGAAAAAGAAAGTAACAAATGTAACATTAACTAATAGGTAAAGTAACCAGAAGTAACCATTTGTACCCCGTGTACCCATGGGCCTGAAATTAGTTCAGGAAATATGTTTTCTAATTTGTAACCAATGTAACAGGGTACTTTGAGATTCCTAAGAAAAAAATATAAAAGTAACAAATGTAACATGAAAGTAACCAGAAGTAACCATTTGTACCCCGTGTACCCATGGGCCTGAAATTAGTTCAGAAAATATATTTTCTAAGTTGCTAAATTTGTGCTCATAAAATGTAACCAATGTACCCGACGTAACAACAGGGTACCAAAGTTGTGTTGTTTTTCGGCGTACCAAAATTTGCCATATATGACTTTTCGGACAAAGTGGGCAAATATTGATGCAAATTGTAGTATTTTTCATATTTGTACCCGAAATTTACCACATTAGAATATTTTGAATGTATTGTGCTATATTTATATGCATATGCAACAAACATAGATCAATATTCTACAAACAATACTTACTGTGTTACACGTTTGTTAATATCATTCGGACAAAAAGGTTGATCCCCATAAAACCACAGGCTCCTGGGGGAAATACTAAAACACCAATATAGACTATACCATGCAGTGACATTGGTATAGTCTATATTGGTATTTTAGTACTTTCACCAGAGACCTGTGCATAAGCATTAAGGCACCGCAACATGTTTTTAAATCCACATTGTTCTATGTATTATAGTAACAATTATATGCCTAACAGAACAAAAAAGTGTATTGTGCTATGTATAAACATCGCACAATTTGGATTAAATTGTTTCCAAGTGCGTAAATTTATATTTTTTGAACCGATGGAACAAACTGGTACTGGCTTTTTGGCAACAATGTACAGAGGACAAAATCTGAACCGTTGTTATTAATTAAGTAAACATAATTATAGAACAAGTTGTAACGAACACATGGAACAGATATGACATAATGGAACTGAAATCATCCTAATTTTGGACACAACGGACAAACAGGACAAACAGGAATCGACTATTTCTTCGCGTAGAATAAAGACACCGTATCCGGGGTGAGCGCATCGGATAAGGCTTGAAATTTCGGTCCCAGTGAGTATATAACGGACGTTTCGTACCAACATGTCACATCGGATAAGTTGGAACTCATGTCATGTCAATCGATATATGTATTTCTGGGCTTGTGGTGACGAGGCTTAAATCGGCTTATTCTCGCTTTGCCGACAAGCCTGCCGAAATATTGCCGACAAAGGAGTCAGGGTCGCACCTATAGTCTGTATTAATGAAAGAACGGTTTGCATCCGAGATGTGTTGTTTCAGCGTGCCGAATGAATGCGTTTCAAATGAGTAGTCGTAAGATGAGCGACTTTCATGTTCACTCAGCGAAATTGTAAACTGTTGTAAACGGCGATTCGTATTCATATTTATTATTTAAACACAGCTATATTGTATATTGATCTTTGACAGGCATTATGCTTCTCGAAACAATCTTTCCCCAACGAGTGGGCCACTCTAAACTGCGTGGTTAGAATCGATGCGACAAACCAGCTCCGTGAATGCTGCCTGAACACCCAATATCCCTCTTCACGTGAATGCAGCCTCAACACACATTGTAGTCAACTGTCTTTGTAGTGGGGCGACCCTCTTCAGCTGAGACTTCTAGTCTCGTTGCAAACTGTTCTGAAAATGTCCTTTTGATTCTGCGACAATAGTCTCAACAACTCAATGTTAAAGATGATAAGATGTTGCTGCTGTAAAACTACCTTGCCCCGCAAACTTCTCATTTAATAAACGTGGTATTATTCCTATATGTTTTATATTGCACCTGCAAGTTATTATCCTACATCAGCAAGTTATTTATCTTGCACCTGCAAGTTATTTATCTTGCACCTGCCAGTTATTATCTTGCACCTGCAAGTTATTGTCTTGCACCTGCAAGTTATTATCTTGCAGCTGCAAGTTAGTTAACTTGAGCTGCAAGTTAGTTAACTTGCACAGAAGTGGAATGCCTATCACAGATGACCTCACAATGACATAGTTTTACTTCCGGATACTCCGAATGGGCTACAGCGTTGTCTAAACAGATTAATTACATACACGGAGACCAATAAACTCATCGTGAACACTGATAAAACTAAATGTGCGGTGTTTAGATCTAGGCAAACTAAACCTTCACCAAACTTTAACATTGGAAATCAGAAGATGAAAAATCTCAATAAAAAAAATTACCTTGGAAGATAATAACTTGCAAGTGCAAGTTAAATAAAGATAATACATTTTCTTAGCGCTAACAAACCACCATCAATTTTGCTTCATTTAGTATTAAACTAAAGCTAGAATTCTGTACGAATTTTATGATTTTTATAGACAATTTAATAAAATGAAAAAACTTTAGAAAAAAAATATTTTATCGTCAATTTGTGGGACAACTTCAATGCGTTATACTCCAGCAAGCAAGTATTTTGTTTTTAAATGTTCTTTTTGACTTACTTTGGTAAATATTGGTAATATTTTAGTGAGATTAACTCAAATTCGCCCATGTCGACTTCAGTGAAACTATATAAAGAGACGACTTGACGTGTTAATTGCAGGTTGATATATCGGGCCTTTATTTAATTGACGGGAAAATTGTCGTCTTTTTGAGTGGCATTTCTCTGTGGGTCCGTCCATCCATTGATCCATCTATTGACCATCACCAATCATCTCTCACAAGACATTGGCAGAACTCCGAGCCTGAAATTAACAACCGGTTGTCCCTTTGTCTCGATCGGTGCATCTTCTATTTCCATGAATCATTCATTCAGAACGAAGCCATAATTGTTTTTTTTATATTTATCGATATGGGTTGTTCGTGGTGGGGTCCCAGTTAATGCATCAAAAGGTGAGTTGTCTTTAATGTCTTCTACAGGTGCAGTTTGCATAGTAGCCAATATACATTACTGAAACACTAAGGACACAGTACGAATGAACTCAATATAGATCTAGATTGGTTGTACCGACCACAACTCTTAGTTGCTTCGTGGAATGCTAGAAGTGTTAGCACCTGGTTATAGTGTGGTATATACAATTGGCCCTTAAATATAAGGATTGCCTTCGTGATGGGTGTTGCTGTTTAAAAATGTAAATAATAAATATCGCATAAATAGCATGTTATTGTCAAGACCGTACGGTTTGTTAATTAAAAAAATCCATATTATGAAACAGTAGAGTGAGTAAAGAGTTCGATACGAAAAACACTAACACCGAGAGTCCCCACTAAGCTTACTTTAACATGGTTAACTTTTGAAAATTGATACCATATTGTTTACAACACACCGCTATAGCACTCGCTAATACTACGATTTCTGTGTTGAATGAAATGCTCGGTTCACACAAAGTGTTTTGCGGGTAACATCGCATTCATATTATCATTGTACTATACATTTAGTATATTCTTGATAAAATTCATAATTAGGTAACTTTTATGTTATTTTCAATATTGTTCCAGAAATGTGTCTCTTTGTTGTGTCCATCTCCAGACATGCCCGTTACTTCGGAAAAGTGACTTTTGACGAAGCAGCGAAACATTTAAGAGTTATTGTTCATTTAATATTGTTTACACTGTTCTCGATCGCTGTTAAAGCAAGGACAACCGATCTCAAACTACAAAGATGAGATCTTGTTAGCGCTGGCACAGGCTAACTTATAGTATGGACTTGTTCTGGTGAGTATAAGCTGATAAGTCAGTATTCAGGCGCTATGTCAACTGGGGAAATGTAGCACAGCCGAAAATCTCAAGCAAATCAACCGTACCGTCTAAACTACGCTCAAATATTTACATCTCGATTCGGGACGCAACTATATACGATAAACTAACGAAACCGGTTTCACATTCGAGAATCTCTGCATTTAATTAATATATAAGAATGACGGTATGTGTCGTAAATTTGGATGTGATATTTGTTAAAATAACTACTTTGAGCAAGATGAAATTGACAGTGCGGAATGATTGTAAAACAGTTTCATCAATCAAGAAGAACTGACTTCGATTAGAACCGACCTGATGTTGATCAGCAAAGACTTTGTGCCAACATTTTATAGTTTGAAATCGTCGTTATATATACCGTTCTCGTGCCGAACAAGACGCAAGAAAACTTACACAACATTCTTCGGTCTTCTGAAGCAAAAATCTATACATAATTGGGCTTCAACCTTTCACCGACACATGTCTTCACCGACTACGAAACTGCTGCTCAAAATGCCATACGATTGACTTTATTGACAGCCATCACCAAATGATGCTTCTTCCACTACGGCCAGAGTGTAATGAAATATGCCACGAAAACATGCAGGATGAAGTAAGGATATGACCACGCTGGTCATACGCGAACTCACACACCGGGTGAGGACGTCGCACAGTGGGACAGAATGATGACAGACGTTTAGCGAATACATTTCTGCCATATATGCAAATATCTCCCTTGACATGCTGATGAACAGTGCAAGCTGTGAAACAGGTTATCCCACAAAATCCCGAGATAACAAACCCGGGGGTTGGTGCTCGGCGGGAATTCACACAACGGGTAAGCTGAATGTGTTTGAACCACGCCCACCGGATTTGGGAACCATGCGCATAGGTTTATTTCGCGATGTTATGTTCTATTAAATGAATACTGATCATGATATTTGCGAACTGAAAGGCACAACTTTTTTGAAAACACATCCAGCAAATATGGAAATCATTAGATCAAGCGCTGAGTTGACATTTTCTATTCTTGAACACAATTTACATATTTTTTTAATCCAGACCTCGTGTACTCTGTCTGACAATCACCTGGTGAATTTTCGGCGACAAATCCTGAATCTAATTTGCCAGAACAGTTTCGTTGCAGGAATGTATCGCATGTGGTAGGTAGTTTGATATTCGAACCATCTTACACTGTCCAGGAATAGCAAGTATGCCAAGTTCTTCATTGAAAAGCAGCCTGCTACTACTGAACTATATAAACGCGATGAACATGTCCCCATGGCTGAATACTGCCAGTTTGTCATATAAGGGGGGGGGGGTGGGCAAAAGTCCAGAGACGGTCTCCGTGAATTATTGTGTTTTCGATTAACCCTTTACCCAACAAACCGGCCAAAACCGGCCAAATAAAGCTTCAACAGCCTAAAATATCTTCGGTCTGTCTCAATAGAACCATACAAATATGGATATCATTGGAACCGGCTCCTTGACCACATTGTGATAGTTACAGTTAGCCCTGTGCCAATGGATTCTCTTATATATGCGAGTCGACCATAGGTCGCCTCGCATATATAAGAGAATCCATTGGCCTAAAAAAAATCTGTTTTTAACACTTTTTACCATTTTTTCTTACATTCTTTAACAATTTTATAATTTTTAATGTGTTAAGCCAATGCATTCTCTTATATATGCGAGGCGACCTATGGTCGCCTCGCATATATAAGAGAATGCATTGGCACAGGGCCGTTCTGTTGGGTAAAGGGTTAATGCCAAGAATTCCCTGGAAGATCTTCTCCGACGTTTTGTGCCATCGCATTCCTCGATAACTAATCGATAATAACCATGGATATGACAACAAAATTCTGTTCCTCCTTATTTAACATTTATGGAATTAATCCAGGGTGTTTCATCGCCAAATAACCAGTATGTACGGTATTGTACGCATTGTGGTGCCTTCAGTTTCATATAGTCTGCTGCATGACGGCCATATTGTTTGAGAATCTTTTTCGGAATACAATATACAGCAATCGTAGACAAGGAATGTAAGTTCAGAATTCCGACTTGTTGGTGTAGTATTAATGATATATGAGGATTTATTTGTTAAAACTTTCATGGCGATTACTGCCCTTAGACTCTTCTGTGTGATTGTTGTATTACGGAAATACTAATATTACTAATATATACCCTGGTTTGTTCTATTTATTCACTAGTTGTGTTTAGTTACAACAACCATGAATTGCGCTTAAACCCAAGTCATTATTAAATGTGAATTTGGCCTCTCATATGGCCATTAAGTTGACAATGGGTTAATATATCACGCCATCCGTGCAGTCAATTAGCGGGTGGATATGGCCGAACACGTGGTACAACTAAGATTTCTTAATTTGCCCCATTTCGAGTTCATCCATTCAGGTCAGAGGTGACGGTATGCATGGTCATGTTTTAAGTCGGATAATATCTTAAAACTATACATTATTTCAGCGAATGGAACGATCTAGGCCCGCACCTCGATCGATCAACTCGCTCAAATAATGTACAGTTTTCAGCCAAATTATCCTACAGTTAAAACTGATTTTTTTGTTGAAATATCTCCAAAGGATATTGCCATATTGTACACCCTTATGATAGTGATCTGTTGAAAAGAAGAGTGAGGGGTTGGCTGATTTCCGCGCTGTTTCTTTTATTAAGTTTTAGTTTATCTCATTAGGTTCACAACTCTTGAAAGGGTTACGATTCAGTAGTTTATTTTGTATAGCTCCTGGTGTAACTTGTATATCGGATATAAAGTTGCCATGAGATTGCTCACAGTTCACACATATCGGGTATATAATGAAGGATTTCCGTCCGTATTTTAGCTTTCTCTCGACTGTAGGTGATCGCCGCTTCATTCCCATCTTTCTTCAAATCTCCAACACCATGCAATGTTAGTAACAGTTTTACTTTGTACATAATTCCAGAATGCTTTGGGACTTGTCTTTCGTTCATCAGCAATTTTCCTCTCGAATGATATCGTCGCCTTTTTATTGCAATTCTTCTCAGCACCTTTTGTATCTCGCGTAGTCGACTGATTTGTGTGATCGACGATACCTTTTACATGCTGTTATTTTAGCTCTAACCTTGAACATGGTATCCCTGTTTACCCACAGGTTGTTTCGCATCGTCGACGTCGGCGATTAAAATGACTCATCTGAGAAAACTCAATTTCCTCCGAGTTGTCAATTATAATAATGGCTTCAGAAAGTTTTTGATCATCGGAACGTGTTGTTTCCCTTATAAAAAAACCGCTCTGGTAAACCATGGTGAAAAACCTCTGTCATTTTACCAGGGTGATTCGAAAAGGTATTTTTACTCGGGTAAAATTCATCTAGTGAATCGTCACCATATTATATGCACACATGTCGACCCACCCATGTATGTTTACTCTAGTAAAATGTTCCCATCCACCTATTTCACCCAGATAATTTACCGGGGTGTAAGTATATATGTGGTGGTTCTACCAGAGTAGTTCTACCAGGGTATTTTTTATCGATATCAAGGAAAATTTACCGCGGTAGTACCGAAGTACGCTTTCAGAATCTTTAACATTTGAGTTAACATATTGGAGGCTATCACACATGTGACTACATGAGGCATTAAACTCTTTTTGACTTATAGCTGACTATTAATACTGACTTACAATATTCTTGGCCCATTCTGTTAACTTTTGAATATGACACTGGGTACAATTGTTTTCCTCTGACCAACTAACAAAATATAATTTGTCTCTCCAACGTGGGTCGTCGGGTCGATGGACCACTGCAGATGTTCACATGGTTATTTTTCCAATCACAAATTATGTATAAATACTTTTTATTTCCTTGAAATGTGTTATTATATATCTTTTTGGTTTATTTGAAATTAATTATATGCATGTTCAGATATATAATTACACCTCACACTCTGTACTCTGACCTTCTCTCTAAAATTCTGACATTATCTTCTGTCCCTTTGTCTCGCCTCCACCTCATATTTCTTCTTTCTATGGATCTTTTTTATGGCTCTATTATTTACCCCTACTTGACTTGCAGTCAAGTAGGGCTGTGCCATTGTCAAGGGAGAGGGCTTCAAATAAGCCTATGGCTTGTTGCCTAATCCCATTTTTCTTCTAAATTTGTATCTATTGTAATTATTTATCTGAATGTCCATAGAGGGAAAAATAAATACTGTTTAAACTAAAATATAATAAAAAAAAATTCACAAAAAGAGACAGAAATCATATCAGTTACGTATAATATGTTATTGTTATCGCTCATGCCCTTGTAAAATAACACTGATGAGAGTCCGGTAAACCATTGTTTATCATATTGTATTCCGGTAAAATGTGGAAAAGTCAGGTAAACAATTATATACTCTGGTAAAAGCCATGTAAAAGCGATGTAAAAGGGGCATACCCTTGTAAATTTCAAGTGAAGACGTGGTGTACATGTACCCCACTTACTTTATATTCTTCTAAATCCTGGTGTATTACGATTACATACAATCATTAATAACTTGGGAGTATATATATATGTACCCGCAATTTTGAGATTGATTGGACTCAACCTTGCAGAGTTGTTAACATTTTGGACTTAAATATACAAAACCCAACTCACCTAAATGTGTGTCCCTGCATGGTTAAAATACGTGCTGTAGGATCGGTAGTGTAAGTCTGAACTGCTTCAAGGACAACATACCAGACTTTAGTCTAGAAATGGGACTAAGATTCATACTACCATTCCATTTATATTACTTGTATATTAGTGTATGGCATTACCTAACCTCATTCTAAATCAAAGGATGTGTTATTATCTGCCACATTAATCATAGGGAATGTAGAACTCAGTTATTCTCAAAATCCATCTCTGACTGGAATCAACCCACATAAAAAGCACAATGGTTATAGCGTCACGTTTGGAAGTATCTGACGACTTTTGAAGTAATGCCTTATTTAAAGAGCGTTCTTTTTTCTCGAAGAAATCTATATTGACTAATAAACTGATATATTCAGAAATGAAAAAAATAATTCAAACATTTAAAGAGCGTTTATAAAGGGCGTATTTTCTGATTTGCATGGATTTTACCCATGTGTGGCCTGTTTCACCAGCATTTTACGAGAGTAAAGTGTGGGTACCCCATTCTTTTACTTTGGAATTTACAAGGGTATGGACTTTTTACATGCATATGGCTTTTACCAAAGTAAATCATTGTATATATCTGACTTAACCATGATTTACTTGGAATTTACAAGGTTGTGTCCTTTGTACGTGGGTTTTACATGGCATTTATCGGAGTATAGCATTGTTAACCTGACTTTTCCACACTTTACCAGAGTAGAGGCTGGTAAACCATGGTTTACCGGGTGTTTTTTTACCAGAGTGTTTTTTTGTATAAGTAGACCTTGAGCTACCATATGGCCACCCTCCCCCCTGTGCGGATTTTAGCCGACTATGTTTTTCCGATAGAGGGATGTATTTCACACATTTTTCTCCTTGTTTGCCACTCGGGCGTGGGGGCTTTTTCATTTTATAGCGATTTTTATAAAACTACTGTGATTTTTTGCGATAAAATCCTTATTGGGGGTAGGGGAAATATTTCTCTCAAAAATAATACTAAAACTGTATGTATCTTCTCAAACTCAGTTTTATTCGAACTGAATATAACAAGTGTCTGCGTAGATAGCGTCACATGGGCACCTGACTCGATATTTTTCTTAAAATGACACCGAAGATATGATTTTTCGTTTATTTTGAAGATATATCTGAAAAAGTACAGTGTGTGAACTTACGCATGCATAACGTGATTAAACTATGAACAATACCGATGTTTTCATTATTTTCCACGAGAACATAGACCAGGGCAGTTTTCTATAACATTCCACGAGCACATGGATGCATATAGGTAGTCAATGTTCACATGTTTCGAGGCCATTGAATCCAAGATGGCCGCCAAAATTGAATATCTGACTTGATAAATTTTAATTCGCAATCACTCGGGCAGTTTATGAGATATTAAGTCGTGCGATATGTTATTCTATTGATAGTTGAGTAGTCCTTATTGAGAGGTATAAATAAATTTCATATATTCAAAATGGCCGCCAAAATGGCCACCGGAAGTAGAAAATATGACTATTTTTCACTCATATCTTTTTGATCAGTATCTGCTGTTTGGAACTGGTTGAGGATTGTGACCTTATTTTTTATAGTTTTATATTAACTAATCATTGGGGTAATGAAAAAAGCAATTATTGGGGTCCTAGTCCCCTCCGTTCCCTCAAAAGTTTGATTTTACAGAATGCGGTATAAAATTTCACCAAAACAATCCCAATTGGGTTTCTGTTCAAATTTCAACAAAGAATGAGAACAACTGTGGAATGTAAGTGAGGAATACCATTATACATGGATACTCCAATTCATAGGAACAAAAGTTGTTACTTTGGATCAAAATGGCCACCAAAATGGCCGCCAAAATATGGAAAATGGTAGATATTGCCCCAGTGTGTCCTGGAATCGCTTACACTCTGTGGTTGATGAATGAAATTGGCTATACTGCCTTCTATTCATTGAATACTAACATTGTTACTAACTATTGTAACACAGACATTACCAGAAATATTGGATTTCACTCTCACAAACGTGACATAAATATCGGCAAAAATTCTCTTCTCATCTTTGAACCATTTTTTGCAAGTAAACTGTAACTATCTTTGGCATGAGAGGTGTTTATTGTTTTTATCTATCTTAAATGTGTCACAATAAGGTGTTTAATGACCAAATTACTCAAGGTGGCTTCCAAAATGGCAACTACATTTGGGTAAAAAGTTGATTTTCACATATATCCGGAACATAATTATCTGCTGTTCCGGAAAGGTAGCAAAGTGTGACTAACTTTGTTATTATACACGTTAGTTAATCGACTGACAACTACATTTTATATTCTGGTTGGCACTGTACATTATGAGGCACGATCATTTAATTTTAAAATGTGCAGTGTACAATTGTGCCGAAAACGTCTTTTGGGATTCTGGCCAAGTTTTTGAAATTAAATGGGCAGAACATTGAAACGGAACTGAGAGGGACCATCCGACCATAATATGTGGCGACTCTTGTCCATTAGCATAAACATTTATCAACTATTGTCAGGAAAATCGTTAAACATTTCCTCCATCGTGCATACACGCCACCAAGGAGGACTCTCTGGTGTGATCTATATATCAAGCAACATATCATTGAGTTATTGTGGAAAGCGATAGCCACCCAAGGTACACATGTACAACCCACCAGGGCCATACAGTCACTCCAAATACAAATAAACAACACACATATGACAATATAGTCGCTCGCTTTATAAACATGCACCTCACCATAACCACACAGCCATACTTGTGTATATCGCTGCACACCAGGTATACCTCCTACAACTGACCAATGACCGTATCGTCACTATATGTATACATATTCGGCACATTCATGATCACACAGTCAATCATTGTATACCTATTGACCTCACCATTGGCCATAAAGTCAATCCATGTGTACCTATGTTCCACACCCATGGCCAACTAGCCACGCAAGGTATACATATACACCCCACCCATGACCATTGCATCGCTCCATGTATACATATGCACCTCACCAATGGTCATATAACCCCACTTGCGTATACCATACACACACACAGTCATGGGTCAACATACATGTACACCATGTAAACTGTTACACCTGACCCATGACCATATAGCCACTCCCTGTATTCACCACATTCATGATCATACAGTCACTACAGGTACACATATTCACATCACCATTGGTCATACGGTCAATCCCTGCATATCTACGCGCCACTCAAGATAAGCATATACACCCCGCATAACCATAGAGTGACTCCATGTATACATATGCACCTCACCAATGGTCATATAGTCACACGTGCTATACATATATACCCCTCGCCCAATGACCATACAACCACTTGGCGTATACCCGTACACATAACATATGGCAATGGGTCACCATACATGCACACCAGGTATACTCCTACACCTGACCCATTTTACTCCGTGTATACATATTCACCACATTGGTGATCACACGGTCACTCCTTGTACACCTATTCATTTCATTAATTGCCACACAGTCACTCCCTGTATACCTATTCACCATACCCATGGTCATATAGCCACTCGATATATACATATGCAACACAAACATGCCCATAGAGTCACTCCAGGTGTACATATACACATCACCAACGACAATAAAGTCCTTCCAGGTGTACCAATACTTCTCCCACATGATCAATAATACATTCCATACTTTTATAAACACCCCACACATGACAATTCAGTCACTCGCTGTGTACTCATACACGCCATCCATGATCATACAGTTACTCACTGTATACCTATACATCCACCGATGGCAATATACATCCACTACATATATAAATATACATCCCACCCATTACCACCACGGCACTCCCTATATACCTACACGCTCGCCAACGATCACCCAGATATACTCAGGCATGTATATTCATGACCGTGCTGTCAGTCCATGTACACCTATACACATTACACATATTCATCCAACCACTCCTTATTTATCCATATACCCCACCCATGATCACAGACACCAGATGTATACATGGTCACCCACATGTGACAATACAGCCACCAAAATATACACCTATACATCCCACCCATGACCATAGTCACTCCATATATACATAAACAACACATATATGATATTGTAGCTACTCCCGTTATATCCGCACACAATATCATTGTCCGTACAGCCACATCGTGTTACCCGTACATCCACACATAACCATGCAACCATACATTCACTCCATGTAAACATAATCAGCTCACACATTACCATACAGCCACTACTTGTATACATATACATCTCACAATGGACATCCCACTCACGATCATATAGACATTCCTTGTATATCTGTTCACATCAATGATCATTCATGATCATAAAATAACTCCATGTATACCTATTCACCTCACCTATGACCATACAGTAACTCACGGGCTACCACATTGACCTCCCTCTTGTATTGAGGTGATCAATTTTATCCTAATGAGTCAAAATAGCCAGAATAGTCACCACAGATTATGGTTCATCTCAGTCCGTTTCAAAGATTCAAAGTGGTCAGAATCCCAAAAGAGGTTTTCGGCAAAATTCCATAAGCAACTTTAAAATGAATTTGTCATGCCCCATAAGGAACCGGGACAGCCAATAATAGTTAGTTGTCAGTTGATTACCTAACATGCATAATAACCAAGTAAGTTACAATTTGCTAACTTTTCGGAACAGCAGACAATAATGTTCCGGATATATGTGAACAATGAACTTTTTACCCAAGTTGGTTGCCATTTTGGAAGTCATCTTGAGTAATTTGCTCTATAATGACCTTAGTGTGACACATTTACATTAGACCAAAACGATAAACACCGTTCATATCAAAGTTAGTTACAGTTTACTTTTAATAAAAATGATCAAAACATGAAAAGTGAATTTTTGCCGATATTTATGTCAAGTGTGTGAGAGTAAAATCCAATATTTCTGGTAATGTCAGTGGTTACAATACTAAAACTTAACCAAGGTGAATCAGATATGTTAGTTTTCAATGGATATAAGGCAGAATAGCCAATTTACTTCATCAACCACAGATTGTAAGCGATTGCAGTGAACGCTGGGGCAATATATTTACAATATTTACAATTTTCCATATTTTGGCGGCCATTTTGGCGGCCATTTGATCCAAAGTAACAATTTTGGTTCCAATGACTTGGAATATTCACAGGTAATGGTATGTCTCACTTACATAACACAGTTCTGCTCATTCCTTGTTGAAATGTGACTAGAATCCCAATTGTGATTTTTTTGTGAAAATTTTATACCGCTTCATGTAAAGTAAATTTTTGAGGGATCAGAAGGGCCTAGGACCCAAAGAATTTCTTATTGCATTGCCCCAATGATCAGTTAATATAAACAATACAAAATAAAGTCACAATTCTCTATCAGTTCTAAACAGCAGAAACTGATATTAGATATTAGTGAAAAAGTGTCACATTTTCCACTTCCGGTGGCCATTTTGGCGGCCATTTTGAATATATGAAATTTATTCCTACAAATAAATAAGGAGTACTCAATTATCAATAGAATGGCATATCGCACGATGTAATACATCATATAAACTTCCTGATTAATTGCGAATTGAAATTTACCTGGTTAGATATTCAACGTTGGCGGCCATCTTGGATTCAAAGACCGATAACTATATAAAGCCCCCATCGCCAGATGGCAAACAACCGCCAAATTGAAGGACTGATATAGTTCTACAAAGATATCGTAACCACCAAAAATCCGCATAGGGGGGAGGGGGGTCTACATGCAGCTCAAGCTCTAGGTCCGCTCCAAACTTTCGACATATATTTATCTTCGGCGATTAGGACACTTCTGGGAAAACTCTATTTTCCTCCGAATTGTCAATTATATAATAATGGTTTCAAATTCAATAAGTGTTCAATCGTCGGATCGTCACATATGTGAACGTATTATGCTATTACGTGCAATTTGATACTGAAGTTACCATGGAGTTTAACAACTTCTTTACTAAATGGATTCTCTCATTTAGTTCTAAAAGTATACATAATTGGAATGGTATATTATTCATCTACATTTAGGTAATGTTAATGAAATATAAAAATATAGATGAAAAGTAGTATAAGTGCCATGCATAAGTTTCCTATTCATTTATATGGGAAATGTTCAGATAATAAGATCAACATATAGGCAGTTTGTTTAACTTATTGTCTGAACATTTCTTAGGGGAACTTCTCATCAATGAGTATTTAGTATAAGAAAGGGCTAATCTAATTGTTTTATTTATAAGTTAGTAAGAATTTAAATGGATATACTTACTTGGTAATACGGACACGATCAAAACGATAACGAGTAATTCTCGAGAACACACTAAACCTGCCATTTGCGCTCTTGTTCACGTGTCCCCTGAATTATGTACAGCTACGACAGCAAACGGTACATGCAGCTAGTACTGTTGTCGAATGGTATACAGAGACCAAACCAGCATTTCAACAAAGTAAAGCGCCATCGTCGTAACCTGCATATTCATTGGTCGCTATCCCAAAGAAAACTCTCCGCCAATAGCAAGAGCACCACATATATTGGTTTTCTTTTGTTCAATGCTTTGACTAAAATGTCACTCTCGAAAGTTTTAGTTGATAAGGCCAGCCATACATGTACGTCAGCTATTATAATAGGGTGAAGGGTGAAGTACCAGAAAACTGCCAGTATGGACATCCTAACCGGCCTTCGGTCGGAAACGACACAAAATTATATTATATTATAGCTTCTTAATTGTGAACATTGCGGTGACAACATAAGCGGCCAGGGGTCAATACTATGAACAATTTTATACCTGTAAATACCTATTGTATTTATTAATTTGTAATTACAAATTTGTGTTAACTATCACAGTGGATTCATAGTACAGGGAAAATTTAGCCGTATTATTGTAATACCTTAGACTGGGCGAGAGGTGAAACCCCTAAAACGCAGCTGTAAAACTTGGAAAAAACTAACTCACCACTCTGCTCCCATGCACCCGTTATCAGTGTTATCTGAATACCAGTTCAAATTAGACGGACATGTATATAGAGCTAAAATAACTGACAACAATTGATTTGGGGAAGTTACAATGCGTGCTATTATTTTGTGATTAGTGATAACGCCGGTACTATGAAACGATGAGCTAACAAAATCTCGCAAATTTCACAAAGATCTACTGTTGATTATTGTAGATTGCTTACGGACAAACATTTGCCTGTGAGCGATTCACAATATATTGAATCACGGCAAGCCAAAGTTACAAAAGAAATAACTATTTGTGATTTATGTTTGTAATCGTAGGTTCATAGTATTGGCGGAATGATAAATTGTTATTTCTTACAAACAATTGTAGATTCTTACAAAAGAAAAAGTTTCATAGTATTGACCCCAGGCCGTGTTCAGAGAAAACCCATGATGTTTGGTTGTTGTGCATATATGTGCTATTTGGGGTGAAATTTTACTGAAATCGATATTATTATATTGGTAGAATTAGTCCGGGCGAGAATAATTCAGGTCGGTCGCGAGCTCCAACCAAACGTGTGAACTGAATTAAAATTCCAATAAGTTATTGTCAATTTAAATATGTAGCACGGGGGAACTAAAATCAACTTTCACGAATTAGAACACTGGGATTTGTAGCTTGTTATCAAGTTATTCTCAAACTAAGTATGTAGCATGAGAGAAATTATAAATCAACCTACACGAATTCAACACTGGAATTTGTATCTTTATTACGCCCTCTATGTGTGTTTTCTCTGTCCGTGTTTTTTTTTTATTCACTGGACGCATGTCGAAATATTATTATAAATGTTCATAAATATTTTCGTACGGGAATCATAGAATATTGACAATAATTATTGTGGTCTAATAATTCTGCATGCTATTTCGTGCATTATTCAGCAGTATGTAGTGTAATGATGTTACTTTGGTATACAATTGCAAACAAATCGGTATTATTATTTTACTTTAGTAAAAAGGGACGTAGTATTGAACCCATTGGTAGCCGGAAAATAATTTATAACCCATTGGGGCCCCGTGAGCTCGTGAAGTGAATTGTTGGGTATTTTAATTGGAGTGCTCACGAGCATTGTTTTGTTATTAATTTCAGAGGGAACATAGGCGATTCTGTCACGACGTACATTCGCGTATCGCTTTGCCGTTATGTCATGCAGCGGGCGTCTCTCGGGACATGTTTTTTACGCATGCCAAGGAGTAGAAGCCGATTAATTGTAACGGGAATTCGCGCGTTAACCATTAGCGCGTTATGTGTTTCTATTGTTATTTAACCTGCTTTGTTGCATTGTTATTTGAACATCTTTCAATTATTTTCACGTGAAATAAATCGGAATACTATCTACTATTATACAGCACGGGGATTTGACGATTTATAAGAAATTTAATTCGAACATGAACCCTTCGAGCTGTTTGTTTATGTCGGTGTTTAACATGTTATTTAATATCGTTTAGTGAACTTATGCAATTATTTATACGCGACAAATATCCGCATGTTATATTATAAATGAGTTGGGATGGTTATCATTAACCAATTGCCACGTTACTCGTTCGTAAATATTGACTTTTAATTAGTCCTCATTGGATCATATTTTAATTGACCCTCGTGGGACTATATTCTATTTCACACCAGTGGGACCGTAGTTTAATCAACACTGATGGCACCATATTTTAATTTTAATTAACCCTCATAAAGGGAACATATTTTAACATGAATTAACTCACGTTATCATTTTTTAATTGACCTTAGTGGGACCATATTTCAATTAACCTTCATGGGACCATATTTTAATTAACAATCAAGGTACAATTTTAAGTAACCATCATGAGACCATATCTTATTAACCCTCATTTGACCATATATTAATTAACCCTCATGGGAACATATTTTATTTAACCCTGCTGTAACCATATTTTAATTTACCCTCATCGGACCATATTTCAATTAACCCTCTCTGGATGTGATCATATTTTAATTAACACTCATGGAACCGTACATGTATTTTAATTAACACTTATGAGTTGTTATCAGGAGTGCATTACCCGAGGCCATTCATATATCATCATTACGCACTCCTGGGGTGCATATTGGCAAGTATATCTGACCCTGTCGTTGGAGATGGTGGACTGAATGTGATTAAAACATACTCGGTATTTGCGTAATTGGATGTACTAAATGTTATTAGAAACGTGCTCGGTGTTTGCGTACTTGAACCATGTTAAGAAGATCGAAAAAAAATTGTCCGATTATTATTCTGCATGCTATTTCATGCGCTATTCAGACCACTATTTCAAATGAAACTAGAACAGGTACTTGCGTAGTTGTATGGACTAAATGTGATTTTTAAATGTACTCGGTATTTGCGACTTGAACCATGAGAGCTTTTGGTCTGATTATTATTTTGCATGTTATGTCATGGAATATTCATACCTCTATTTCAATATAAATTTTGAACAAATACCAAATAAAAGATACATGCCAGCCGAAAACAATTCAAATATCGTATAAGAGATCCGAAAATCCGACAATAGTACTATAACAACACATGTTACCCTCACAATATGAGAGATATGTTTGAGTTATGTGAAAATGTGGTTATAAAAAATGTGTCATGTAGGTCACTAGAGAGTTTGACAGGAAGTATTTGCACACATAAATAACACTGCATTATCTAGCTGATGGTCCTAACTAGGGTATACACTCGATCTACTATCTGATATCATGAATGTCTGCGAAAAATAAATAACACAATTCTCATTGCATATTGAATTTTTGGTGGCCATTTGCAGAACTTTTTTTGTTGTTGTTGCAATACTGCTTCATCTGTTCAGACAATATATTGCTTTATTGTGACTTTTCCTCCAAAAATAGTTCTGCAAATGGGTACCAAAAAAATAGAACCTTGTTGGTATAATAAGATAGAAAATGCAGCTTTTTGTTTCAAATACTTCCTGTCAAACTCTAGTGACCTACATGACAAATTGGTTGTTGCTTTTTGTTTAAACCACTTTTTTTATGTGATTCAAACTTATCAAACATATCTCTCATATTGTGATGGTTAACATGTCTTGTTATAATTACTATAGCATGCATTGGTAATGAAGGATAAAGTTGTTTCCTTCAAATTGATAGTTAGAAATTGATTTTTTTTTTAATTCACGAATGGGCACTTCCTTAAACTTCCTTATTATATGCCATCATGATTAGTCTTTCGCACGGACATGTTACTTCGCACATGCCATACGGTCAGATAAACAAACATGGTACGGACTTATTATGCCACTGTTTTTAAATCATTATTTTATGAAATATGATGTTGGGTTATGCATCTTGTATCGATCTCTCACAACGAATATATCGATATTTACCTATTATAGTTGAACATAACTATAATAGTTGAATTCTGGATGAGCCTGACTGATATTAACTTGAACATTCCGTCTGTCATTTGCGGCCAAAATGTGGGATGTCACCATGAGCAGGAATCCTCATGAGTGTCGAGAATATTGATAGCACCGATCAGACAATATTTTGACATCTGATAATGACAGGATGTCACACGCAAACGGCTTCTTGTGAGATGGTCTTCGACAGTGCTTCCTGTCCGGGTGCATTTCGAGTCTTGTTCTCATTATGGACATCATGGCGACCCTGACATCGAGAAAGAGATTTCTTAACGTTCTGTCAACATCACACGAAAAGTACAATTATTCTGTATTCCGTGAACTGACTTTAAGACACACATTCGATATCTGAACTTGAAACAATTCGATGGTAAGGATGGAATAACAAATATATTACTATTCGACCCTCCATCGATATCGTCCGTTCTCTTTACACTGTTCGGCGCAACGCCATACTCACAATCGAATGAATGTTGAAATAAATGAAGGCTGACTTCATAATTCCACTGTTTGAGTGGTGTGAAACACTCGGGTAGGGTAGTAAGATAAAATTGAGAATATTCTTGCTCAAAGTAGTTATTTTTTTTACGAATATTAAACCAAATTGACGAAACACACCGGCATTCTTATATATTAATTAAATGCAATCACTCTCGATGGCGAAATCATTTGTATTAGACTATCGCCGATAGTAAAATTCAATGTTGGGTCCCCAATCAATATGTAAATATTTACCATTGGGCGTAGTTCGGACGATGTTTTATATGGAGTGGTATGGTCGATTTCTTTGAACTTTTCGGCGATATCAGTAGAATGCTATATTCCCCATGTTGGCATAGCGCCTAACTTCAATTTCAACACACCCGAACAAGTCCATAATATGTCTTTAATGCCCTGTATGCTAAAAACTCATTGATGAGTAGTTCGCTTCGGAAAGGTTAAGATAATAAGTTCAACAAACGACCATATAACATTTCGCACCAATGAATATGAATCCTTCAAAACTTGTGTTATCTATAATTTTCGTCTGCTAATTTATCCTGAACGCCCCTGCAAATGAATAATAAACCACTCCTTTGAATAACTTTATAACTTTATTACTGAATGGGATAATCCATTTAGTATAGAAATGGGCGAACCAAAATCTGAGCTGCCATATTCTTGGATGTAGAAAAGGCCTTCGATTCTGTATGGCACCACGGTCTTCGATACAAACTAAAAACAACAACCGACATCCCCACCAAAATGTTAAAACTCATCTCCTCATTTCTCATGCAAAGATCTATCAAAGTAAGGGTCGGGGAAGAAATTTCAGACAGCGTCAACCTTAAAGCTGGTACGCCCCAGGGGTCCGTCTTAAATACGTTACTTTTCTTAATATACGTCAACGACATACCCATCAATCCACTACACAACATACAAATATCACAATTCGCCGATGATCTGGGCCTTTGGACCACATGGGGGGACCACAGAACGCTGGAATTCAGATTACAAAAACAACGCAACGACCTGGAAGGGTGGTACTCCAAATGGCGCATCAAACTGAACGCCAAAAAAACGCAATTATTCCTCTTTAGCAGAAAACATACCAAATACAAACTTAAACTGTCCATCTATGGGGAAACTTTCGAACAAACCCAGGAGGCAACTCTCCTTGGCATAACTCTTGACCAAAAACTATCTTTCCATAATCACTTTAAAAACATCTCAACCAAGGTCTACCAAAGAATTGGGCTATTAAGGATGCTTAGAGGCACATCATGGGGACTCAATCCAGAAACCCTAATTAAGCTATATAAGCAATTTATACGACCAATCATGGAATATGGGGCCATTATAACAGCCGACTTACCCAAATCTACACTAAATTAACTCCAATTAATACAAAGCAAAACATTAAGAATGGCACTCCAAGAAAATACACGAACCCCCATCAGGACATTACATAATACAGCCGATATACCCCCAATCCACGTTAGACTACAAACCCTAGCGGCAAACAGTCTAATCAGACTACAAGGCAGCACCCTAATCGACGAACTAGAACTCAGGAAAACACTACTGACCAAAAACAAAACATAAAAACCGGGCCGGCGAGTTCAGGGGTGGTTATGTGCTATGCCGGAATAATCCCCCTCACACCAACACTTCCCTAATTTAATAAACACTGTTCAATCAACAAACAAACAAATAGACTTATCCCATAAGAACTTAATAAACACGCGATGTCGATCAGGTTACTAACACAGTCCAGCCACACGGATAGTAATACTAATAATCAAACTCTCTTACAGCTACACACAGAACAACACCCCAAACAGGTAATTCTACCAGTCATCCCCTCCTAGAATACAGGTAATTATCAATTATGTTTCAAATGGCTCTTTGGTGCGTACTGACCATCGGCAGACGAACACAGTGAAATGGCCACGCCCCCTGCAGTAATACAAATCCTCAATAAAGACCAATGCTAGAACTCAGTATAAACAACCCATCTGGTACTAACCCATTTCACGCAAAATCCGCAATATCGACCGCCTAACAAGACTAAAAATAATATCAAAACCTAGGGTAGCGGGCTCATGCAGGCCCTAGATGGCTCCTTGGGTGCTGATGAATGTCCTCGGGCGGCGTGCATGTAGCTACGCTTGTCGTGGCCGTGGTATAAGCCATTGAGTAATTATCTCCATAAACAACCAACTAACCTGCT
This sequence comes from Siphonodentalium dalli, assembly GCA_032622095.1. NCBI lineage: Eukaryota > Metazoa > Mollusca > Scaphopoda > Gadilida > Siphonodentaliidae > Siphonodentalium > Siphonodentalium dalli. Next base: position 41,323,374 of record CP136067.1, read on the forward strand.
AACCTTGTAAAATCATTTTACAGTACAACAAGTTCACTAACCTGAACACAAAACACAATATCTAGGTTAGCGGGCTCACGCCCTAGATGGCTCCTCGGGCGGCATAGATACGCTTGTCGTCGCCGTAGTATAAGCTATCGAATAATTATCTCCTTCAAAACAACTAACGACTGCATATACAAATTTGCAAATATGCGCTTTCACCCGCGCCCGTGCTTATGGGAGGACGGGTGGGACATAATAATTATAAACACTACTTGGCACTCCAAACCTTCAGAGACATACCAACCAACACAGCCTGGCCTCAGCTGCTTCCTCGTCCGCGACTGCACTACACAACAAGGTCAACGGGTTCTGACACCCACACGGGAGTGGAAGTCGGGCATTCACCATCAAGAGGTGAGGAGCCCCAACGGACCTTAAGTCAACCGGCTGGCATTACACCCCCTTCCAAGAGTTGAGCCCGTAGTACAAGCCCGGAATACAACATACTAAGGCAACTGGAGTTCATGCAAGCACTAAATATGACAATATGTACAACTATTCACAACTCAAAACAATATTTATATATCAACGCACAAAACTCACACAGAGAAATCAAGGTAAGTCTTCTCCGCCGGTCCTGGTTCGGAATGGGGTGGGGCTTTGCTTCTTGCTTTAGTGGCATCCACCACATGCACGGTAGGCAAACACCTACTGTGCATGGGAATATATCAATCTCACAAACCCTACAAAAGCTCTTCAGCGGAATTACGGCATTCAAACGTGGGTTGTAGGAGAGGGCCGACGGCCCTTTAAAATCTTCCCGGGTATCACCCCCAAACTCCAAACTTTCTTAGCTGAACCCTGACAGTAACTGTTATCGTTCTATTAGGGTACGTTCATACGCTGGCAAGTTTGCACGGTATGCTTTTGTGGGCATTTCGTCATAGAAACCCACATAGTGCCAGAATATTAACGGAAAGATGCACGTAATATGCATCTTTACCAAAGCGAAAGACATGAGAGGTAACATTTATGTAGTTGCACTTGTAACGGTGCTACTGGAATTTGCCTTCAAACACCTGTATCATTTATTCTTGCTAGATAATTGCATGATATTTACAGGCAAATTCCGCTAGCATCGCTACAAGTGGAACTACAGAGATTTTACTTCGCATGTATAGTTATGTGCTTGTTTCCGCTCATATTCTGGCACCATATCGTTTTCTACGACGAAATGCCTGCAAACCATACTGTGAAAACTTGCCAGTGTGTGAACGCACCCTTACTCTCCTTTCTTCATAATTACTTCATTGTAGACAAAATGTTTACCAGATCTCTAGACTTCTTCGAAGTAATCTCTTGACCGAAATTCCACATCGTATGCAACTTGGATCTTAAAAAATGCCTATAAGCCGCACCATGAACTCATTCCTAGTACCAGATGCTATCCAATATGCATGCTTGTGACAAATATTCCAAGTTACAAGTGTGGGTGCTTTCTGAACTCCAAGAAAGCATTCGACCATATTTGACACGAAAGACTGTTAGTCAAATTCAATGTTTCAGGGTTATCAGGTAGAATCCCAAGTTTTGTGAAAAATATGTTTACGGACTGCATGATGTTCTCGCTGAGCCTCTACAAATCAGACAAGGAACGTGACAAGAGCCATGATATCTCCTTTGGATTTAACATATTTTATTAGCAATACTATGCTAAAAGGATCGAGGCACAAATTGTGAAAAGACTCTCACATATTGTATATTGGGAGAGACCTCTTCTTTTGTCTACTTGGCAGACACAAATAAATTATTTGCCACATTTGAATTGTCGGGTTAGGGTGCATTTACATTGCTGTAGATCTGTATACAGATATGTGTGAAGTCACGCGTCACAGATTGCTGTGATCACAACATGATTACTTTGCGAACGCGCGCTCATCAGTACTCTGGTAATTGACAATTCACTATGAGTCGTGTCAGTTTAGGCCAGACAAAAAAAATGAATCAACTATCAGCAGAACAAAGCAGTTTATTCTTACACCAGTTGATAATGGTTATGCTATGCTTTTGCGGTCGCCCTGTTGTTCACTGAGTGTACTAAGGTATTACTAAACTCCGAGAATAACAAATATTAATAAGATATACTGTATAGTAAACACTTTACTTTAAGTACTTTGTCACCACACGCACCAGCACACATGTTCTGGCTTACACGGCGTGAAATACATGAGTTGAAATGACAAAGAAAGATTAAGCAAATTCGCCAAGCCTGAGTAACAATTAATCAAATCAGATTTGCCTGTGGCAATGCCTCGGCGTTGATCGTGACTTATACGATTTTTGCTCACACGAACGAATACCGTTTTCTTTCTGTGTGCATTTCTATATCAATCCGTTTACACCAGTATGCGTGTAGAACTGTATACAGATATACAGCAATGTAAACTGACTCTTATGTGGTTATTATTGTTAATAGTAACAACTTGATTTTAGAGTTATCCATCTTACAACCGCAATTTGTCCGTTTTTAGCACGTGGTACTCGAAACGATTGGGCACAAACAATAGAAAAAGCACATTTCAAACATCGATATCTAATCAATCTGAGCTTTGATGGGTGGGTTCCTCGACTCGAATCAAATATTTTTTACCCCCGAAGCCAAAGAAATAGTAATTTAGGAGCGTCTGATCGGATTGAGTACCTTTAAAACTAACAAGGGTTTGTGCCACGGCGGTTGAATAGCAATCCAACGTGCAACTATACAGCTGCCAGGTGCCACGCGATGCGTGATCAGTTGCGACAAGCCAATCAAAGACGCTGAAACGCCGACGAGACGTGATCAATCGATAAGCACATGTTTTGAGTGACAGGTGTCTCCATATATGGCACATAATGTGGTCAAAAAATTAGACGTATCCATGTTTTTCCCTGCTGCAATCGCTACAAGAAATAGATTAGAAAAAAGTTTACAGCCGAAGATTGAATCTAATATGTTTTACAAATCTGAAGAAAAAATATGGGTCACGATATGTGTAAAACATGCTTCATTGCTACATGTTAAAACTCTAAGTCCAAAAATGGATTCAAAACCCTCCAGAGCACTGCTGCAGCCGCTACAGCGCTGCATTGAAAAAAAAATGAGTCGCAATATTTGTAAAACATGCTTCACTTCTACCTCTTAAAACTCTTAAGTCCAAAAATGGATTCAAAACACTCCAGAGCACTGCTGCAGCCGCTACAGCGCTGCATTGACCAAAAATGAGTCGCAATATTTGTAAAACATGCTTCATTGCTACCTGTTAAAACTCTAAGTCAAAAAATGAATTCAAAACCCTCCAGAGCACTGCTGCAGCCGCTACAGCGCTGCATTAAAAAAAAATGGGTCGCGATATGGGTGAAACATGCTTCACTTCTACCTGTTAAAACTCTCAGTAAAAAAATGATTTCAAACCCCCCCCCCCCCCCCCCACAGAACACTGCTGCAGCGTTGCATTGAAAAAAAATGGGTCACGGGATTTGTAAAACATGCTTCATTGCTACCTGTTAAAACTCTAAGTAAAAAAATGAATTCAATACCCTCCAGAGCACTGCTGCAGCCGCTACAGCGCTGCATTGAAAACAAGTGGGTCGCGATATGGGTGAAATACATGTATGCTTCACTTCTACCTCTTAAAACTCTTTGGCCCGATTCGTCATCTCCGGTTTAAACCTGGTCTACGTAAACCTCTAGGTTTAAACCGCCCTGAGTCAGCAAAATCCGTGGTTTAAACCCGCGAACGCAGGTTTAAGTGACGCATTCGTCATCTTTGGTCCAGCCAGACCGTTGGTTTAGCAGTAGTGTCTCTGTATCGTCGAGATAATTAATCGTACTTTCCTAATGCGGACCGCCTCGTTTTATTGATTGCGAAAATCAATAATTACGACAGCGACCATATTTTGATTGGAAATTTATAAGCGACAAGCACTCACACCTATACAGCGTGCGGGGATAAGTTTTTGTCAATTTCGATAATTTGTCTGCGTTTTATAAGCTTAAACCAGCAACTAAACCATCTAATTCGGCGGTCCAGCTAAACCAGCTTTACCGAGGCTAAACTTGATATGACGAATCCGTCTTTTCTTCATCGCGGTTTAGAATTGTCAAACAATCAATCAAAGGGTGGAGCTGTAAATTATCTCGAGGGAGGGCGTGTGTACGTGGCGACTGCCGACTGGTGTTATCGTGTCACAGTTGATTCATTCGCACGTGAGCGTTGCTCAGATATGGACAAGTTCCTTCAATATAATGTTTACAACTATATTGTGGCAATCATAAATACAGGTGTTTTCTACGAATTCATTTGAAGGGTTGAACGTTTTAATTATGACACCAAACGATGCTACTACATGACCATATATGCTATACACAAAGTTCAACCCGTGTACCTGATATCACCAATCCGGAAGGTATCACGAAACCGGACCATGCGGTTTTTGATAAATGAACATATCCTCCCTCAGATGAGTGTATTTATTGCCCGGTTGATGTTGCTATCCACTATTTAAAACATAAATTCGTAAGGCGTAATGTTCCCTCATTATGATAGCTTGCTGTCGCCCCGCTACATTTAATGGACATTCCGACTCATATCCGTTTTTATCATAAATCCTAGACACTTTTTGACGTTAGATAGTTCGTTTGATGTATAATTAGCCGCCGCTAACGGCGGAAAATGCGTGTATCAATAGAAATATATGTTCGAGTAAGCTTAAGTTGTTCCACCCTACAGTGCGATTCGTAAAGAAGAAGAAATCACTAACCGCGATCAAGTGTAGGTACCCACCATAATTATGGGGGTCAAAGCCGCGGATCGACACTGCAATAAGATGTCGCCAAACCGGAGTTGGAATGTCAAAGATGCGGATTATATATTTCGCATTTTGACTGTTTTTGTCGGTGAATTAGTACTGATAATCACTCAATGTCAGTCACGCATTCTAATGAATCGATTTTCAATTATTATAATAATTATGTAATATATATTAAGTCATACTTCATTATAAAAGCTATCAATTTGTCAGTTATTCACTTATGAATTGTTGACGGCGGTGTGGTCCATATAGGATGCAGACCGCCTAACATTTCCTTAAATCATTGGTGAAGCTGGTTCCGCCAGTTCTGATTCGATTGCACGAAAGAAAATCCGTAGAATGGCACGTACTTTAGGACTTGAGCTAGTAAAATATCCCCATTATATGGAATATACCATTATCTTTCGGACAGGTCTTCACATGGCAGATGTTTCTTTGTCGTTGTGTGTGTTGGTGGGCGGGGGGGTGCACATGGGTGGGCGTATTCGTATGTTTGTTTGTGTTTTAATTTCATGTTAATACATGCTTTGTATATAGTAGGATATTTTCAATAATATAGGCCCGGAACTGTACGTATGGTAGGGGCTTCTTCCTGACAACATATAAAACATTTGCTGCGAGATATGTTTGTAATGTATGGAAATTGTAATCGTTTCTCCCAGTTACCATAGTTCTTTTCGATCGCATTTGTTTAAGGGTAGTTAGATTGAAATGGACACAACAAGAAGTGCATTTAAATACATGTAGTGGGGACATGTTATATACCAAACGAAATGGTGTGCATTTCTATATACAACGGGGTGTATGTGGTTGTGAATATCTGATCAAGGTCAACCAGGTCAAAAGGTCACAGAGTACAAACTTAAAAGCCGGATTCTGTTTTCCGGATGCTAACTAGAAAAAGTGACCTTTCAGACTCCAGAAAAAATGGCGTCTGTCATGGCGGCCATTTTTTTAATATGCCCCATACTATAGTATAGTACAGAATGTTCTATACAATCCATCACAAATAGTATGCACAGAAATTCATATACAGCTGTTTACAGTGAATCCCCCCCCCCGCAATTCAGGGGGGAGTCGGAAAAAATTTGCAGGCACGTATGCTGATTTTTGACTTTCGACACTTGTTGTGACCCACCCACTCCCGCGTCCATTTTTTTTTCAATTTCGGCAGTTTTTTTCGACCATTTTTGGACACCCACCCCCTTTTAACACTAAAACAGAGATTTGCGGGGGGAAATTCACTGTAAACAGCTGTATATGAATTTCAGTGCACACTATTAGTCATGGATGTTAACATTGACATGTAAATAGGAACGAGTCATTTTGGGGTCATTCGGTCAAAAAAGACATGGCTGCCAGCAGCCATCTTGGATTTCAAAATGCAATCCATTAGCATGGGCTACAGGCTATACTGTTTGTATAATATTTTTGAGTTGCGGAAAAAATTGTTTGTTGGTCCTATCGACCACCCACCCACCCTGGCATATGTGCCCGGAAAAAACTTTCTTTCCACCCCCGTGCGCAAATCTCTGTTTTAGTGTTAAAAGGGGGTGGGTGTCCAAAAATGGTAGGAAAAAACATGTTACCCTCACAATATGAGAGATATGTTTGAGTTATGTGAAAATGTGGTTATAAAAAATGTGTCATGTAGGTCACTAGAGAGTTTGACAGGAAGTATTTGCACACATAAATAACACTGCATTATCTAGCTGATGGTCCTAACTAGGGTATACACTCGATCTACTATCTGATATCATGAATGTCTGCGAAAAATAAATAACACAATTCTCATTGCATATTGAATTTTTGGTGGCCATTTGCAGAACTTTTTTTGTTGTTGTTGCAATACTGCTTCATCTGTTCAGACAATATATTGCTTTATTGTGACTTTTCCTCCAAAAATAGTTCTGCAAATGGGTACCAAAAAAATAGAACCTTGTTGGTATAATAAGATAGAAAATGCAGCTTTTTGTTTCAAATACTTCCTGTCAAACTCTAGTGACCTACATGACAAATTGGTTGTTGCTTTTTGTTTAAACCACTTTTTTTATGTGATTCAAACTTATCAAACATATCTCTCATATTGTGATGGTTAACATGTCTTGTTATAATTACTATAGCATGCATTGGTAATGAAGGATAAAGTTGTTTCCTTCAAATTGATAGTTAGAAATTGATTTTTTTTTTAATTCACGAATGGGCACTTCCTTAAACTTCCTTATTATATGCCATCATGATTAGTCTTTCGCACGGACATGTTACTTCGCACATGCCATACGGTCAGATAAACAAACATGGTACGGACTTATTATGCCACTGTTTTTAAATCATTATTTTATGAAATATGATGTTGGGTTATGCATCTTGTATCGATCTCTCACAACGAATATATCGATATTTACCTATTATAGTTGAACATAACTATAATAGTTGAATTCTGGATGAGCCTGACTGATATTAACTTGAACATTCCGTCTGTCATTTGCGGCCAAAATGTGGGATGTCACCATGAGCAGGAATCCTCATGAGTGTCGAGAATATTGATAGCACCGATCAGACAATATTTTGACATCTGATAATGACAGGATGTCACACGCAAACGGCTTCTTGTGAGATGGTCTTCGACAATGCTTCCTGTCCGGGTGCATTTCGAGTCTTGTTCTCATTATGGACATCATGGCGACCCTGACATCGAGAAAGAGATTTCTTAACGTTCTGTCAACATCACACGAAAAGTACAATTATTCTGTATTCCGTGAACTGACTTTAAGACACACATTCGATATCTGAACTTGAAACAATTCGATGGTAAGGATGGAATAACAAATATATTACTATTCGACCCTCCATCGATATCGTCCGTTCTCTTTACACTGTTCGGCGCAACGCCATACTCACAATCGAATGAATGTTGAAATAAATGAAGGCTGACTTCATAATTCCACTGTTTGAGTGGTGTGAAACACTCGGGTAGGGTAGTAAGATAAAATTGAGAATATTCTTGCTCAAAGTAGTTATTTTTTTTACGAATATTAATCCAAATTGACGAAACACACCGGCATTCTTATATATTAATTAAATGCAATCACTCTCGATGGCGAAATCATTTGTATTAGACTATCGCCGATAGTAAAATTCAATGTTGGGTCCCCAATCAATATGTAAATATTTACCATTGGGCGTAGTTCGGACGATGTTTTATATGGAGTGGTATGGTCGATTTCTTTGAACTTTTCGGCGATATCAGTAGAATGCTATATTCCCCATGTTGGCATAGCGCCTAACTTCAATTTCAACACACCCGAACAAGTCCATAATATGTCTTTAATGCCCTGTATGCTAAAAACTCATTGATGAGTAGTTCGCTTCGGAAAGGTTAAGATAATAAGTTCAACAAACGACCATATAACATTTCGCACCAATGAATATGAATCCTTCAAAACTTGTGTTATCTATAATTTTCGTCTGCTAATTTATCCTGAACGCCCCTGCAAATGAATAATAAACCACTCCTTTGAATAACTTTATAACTTTATTACTGAATGGGATAATCCATTTAGTATAGAAATGGGCGAACCAAAATCTGAGCTGCCATATTCTTGGATGTAGAAAAGGCCTTCGATTCAGTATGGCACCACGGTCTTCGATACAAACTAAAAACAACAACCGACATCCCCACCAAAATGTTAAAACTCATCTCCTCATTTCTCATGCAAAGATCTATCAAAGTAAGGGTCGGGGAAGAAATTTCAGACAGCGTCAACCTTAAAGCTGGTACGCCCCAGGGGTCCGTCTTAAATACGTTACTTTTCTTAATATACGTCAACGACATACCCATCAATCCACTACACAACATACAAATATCACAATTCGCCGATGATCTGGGCCTTTGGACCACATGGGGGGACCACAGAACGCTGGAATTCAGATTACAAAAACAACGCAACGACCTGGAAGGGTGGTACTCCAAATGGCGCATCAAACTGAACGCCAAAAAAACGCAATTATTCCTCTTTAGCAGAAAACATACCAAATACAAACTTAAACTGTCCATCTATGGGGAAACTTTCGAACAAACCCAGGAGGCAACTCTCCTTGGCATAACTCTTGACCAAAAACTATCTTTCCATAATCACTTTAAAAACATCTCAACCAAGGTCTACCAAAGAATTGGGCTATTAAGGATGCTTAGAGGCACATCATGGGGACTCAATCCAGAAACCCTAATTAAGCTATATAAGCAATTTATACGACCAATCATGGAATATGGGGCCATTATAACAGCCGACTTACCCAAATCTACACTAAATTAACTCCAATTAATACAAAGCAAAACATTAAGAATGGCACTCCAAGAAAATACACGAACCCCCATCAGGACATTACATAATACAGCCGATATACCCCCAATCCACGTTAGACTACAAACCCTAGCGGCAAACAGTCTAATCAGACTACAAGGCAGCACCCTAATCGACGAACTAGAACTCAGGAAAACACTACTGACCAAAAACAAAACATAAAAACCGGGCCGGCGAGTTCAGGGGTGGTTATGTGCTATGCCGGAATAATCCCCCTCACACCAACACTTCCCTAATTTAATAAACACTGTTCAATCAACAAACAAACAAATAGACTTATCCCATAAGAACTTAATAAACACGCGATGTCGATCAGGTTACTAACACAGTCCAGCCACACGGATAGTAATACTAATAATCAAACTCTCTTACAGCTACACACAGAACAACACCCCAAACAGGTAATTCTACCAGTCATCCCCTCCTAGAATACAGGTAATTATCAATTATGTTTCAAATGGCTCTTTGGTGCGTACTGACCATCGGCAGACGAACACAGTGAAATGGCCACGCCCCCTGCAGTAATACAAATCCTCAATAAAGACCAATGCTAGAACTCAGTATAAACAACCCATCTGGTACTAACCCATTTCACGCAAAATCCGCAATATCGACCGCCTAACAAGACTAAAAATAATATCAAAACCTAGGGTAGCGGGCTCATGCAGGCCCTAGATGGCTCCTTGGGTGCTGATGAATGTCCTCGGGCGGCGTGCATGTAGCTACGCTTGTCGTGGCCGTGGTATAAGCCATTGAGTAATTATCTCCATAAACAACCAACTAACCTGCTAACCTTGTAAAATCATTTTACAGTACAACAAGTTCACTAACCTGAACACAAAACACAATATCTAGGTTAGCGGGCTCACGCCCTAGATGGCTCCTCGGGCGGCATAGATACGCTTGTCGTCGCCGTAGTATAAGCTATCGAATAATTATCTCCTTCAAAACAACTAACGACTGCATATACAAATTTGCAAATATGCGCTTTCACCCGCGCCCGTGCTTATGGGAGGACGGGTGGGACATAATAATTATAAACACTACTTGGCACTCCAAACCTTCAGAGACATACCAACCAACACAGCCTGGCCTCAGCTGCTTCCTCGTCCGCGACTGCACTACACAACAAGGTCAACGGGTTCTGACACCCACACGGGAGTGGAAGTCGGGCATTCACCATCAAGAGGTGAGGAGCCCCAACGGACCTTAAGTCAACCGGCTGGCATTACACCCCCTTCCAAGAGTTGAGCCCGTAGTACAAGCCCGGAATACAACATACTAAGGCAACTGGAGTTCATGCAAGCACTAAATATGACAATATGTACAACTATTCACAACTCAAAACAATATTTATATATCAACGCACAAAACTCACACAGAGAAATCAAGGTAAGTCTTCTCCGCCGGTCCTGGTTCGGAATGGGGTGGGGCTTTGCTTCTTGCTTTAGTGGCATCCACCACATGCACGGTAGGCAAACACCTACTGTGCATGGGAATATATCAATCTCACAAACCCTACAAAAGCTCTTCAGCGGAATTACGGCATTCAAACGTGGGTTGTAGGAGAGGGCCGACGGCCCTTTAAAATCTTCCCGGGTATCACCCCCAAACTCCAAACTTTCTTAGCTGAACCCTGACAGTAACTGTTATCGTTCTATTAGGGTACGTTCATACGCTGGCAAGTTTGCACGGTATGCTTTTGTGGGCATTTCGTCATAGAAACCCACATAGTGCCAGAATATTAACGGAAAGATGCACGTAATATGCATCTTTACCAAAGCGAAAGACATGAGAGGTAACATTTATGTAGTTGCACTTGTAACGGTGCTACTGGAATTTGCCTTCAAACACCTGTATCATTTATTCTTGCTAGATAATTGCATGATATTTACAGGCAAATTCCGCTAGCATCGCTACAAGTGGAACTACAGAGATTTTACTTCGCATGTATAGTTATGTGCTTGTTTCCGCTCATATTCTGGCACCATATCGTTTTCTACGACGAAATGCCTGCAAACCATACTGTGAAAACTTGCCAGTGTGTGAACGCACCCTTACTCTCCTTTCTTCATAATTACTTCATTGTAGACAAAATGTTTACCAGATCTCTAGACTTCTTCGAAGTAATCTCTTGACCGAAATTCCACATCGTATGCAACTTGGATCTTAAAAAATGCCTATAAGCCGCACCATGAACTCATTCCTAGTACCAGATGCTATCCAATATGCATGCTTGTGACAAATATTCCAAGTTACAAGTGTGGGTGCTTTCTGAACTCCAAGAAAGCATTCGACCATATTTGACACGAAAGACTGTTAGTCAAATTCAATGTTTCAGGGTTATCAGGTAGAATCCCAAGTTTTGTGAAAAATATGTTTACGGACTGCATGATGTTCTCGCTGAGCCTCTACAAATCAGACAAGGAACGTGACAAGAGCCATGATATCTCCTTTGGATTTAACATATTTTATTAGCAATACTATGCTAAAAGGATCGAGGCACAAATTGTGAAAAGACTCTCACATATTGTATATTGGGAGAGACCTCTTCTTTTGTCTACTTGGCAGACACAAATAAATTATTTGCCACATTTGAATTGTCGGGTTAGGGTGCATTTACATTGCTGTAGATCTGTATACAGATATGTGTGAAGTCACGCGTCACAGATTGCTGTGATCACAACATGATTACTTTGCGAACGCGCGCTCATCAGTACTCTGGTAATTGACAATTCACTATGAGTCGTGTCAGTTTAGGCCAGACAAAAAAAATGAATCAACTATCAGCAGAACAAAGCAGTTTATTCTTACACCAGTTGATAATGGTTATGCTATGCTTTTGCGGTCGCCCTGTTGTTCACTGAGTGTACTAAGGTATTACTAAACTCCGAGAATAACAAATATTAATAAGATATACTGTATAGTAAACACTTTACTTTAAGTACTTTGTCACCACACGCACCAGCACACATGTTCTGGCTTACACGGCGTGAAATACATGAGTTGAAATGACAAAGAAAGATTAAGCAAATTCGCCAAGCCTGAGTAACAATTAATCAAATCAGATTTGCCTGTGGCAATGCCTCGGCGTTGATCGTGACTTATACGATTTTTGCTCACACGAACGAATACCGTTTTCTTTCTGTGTGCATTTCTATATCAATCCGTTTACACCAGTATGCGTGTAGAACTGTATACAGATATACAGCAATGTAAACTGACTCTTATGTGGTTATTATTGTTAATAGTAACAACTTGATTTTAGAGTTATCCATCTTACAACCGCAATTTGTCCGTTTTTAGCACGTGGTACTCGAAACGATTGGGCACAAACAATAGAAAAAGCACATTTCAAACATCGATATCTAATCAATCTGAGCTTTGATGGGTGGGTTCCTCGACTCGAATCAAATATTTTTTACCCCCGAAGCCAAAGAAATAGTAATTTAGGAGCGTCTGATCGGATTGAGTACCTTTAAAACTAACAAGGGTTTGTGCCACGGCGGTTGAATAGCAATCCAACGTGCAACTATACAGCTGCCAGGTGCCACGCGATGCGTGATCAGTTGCGACAAGCCAATCAAAGACGCTGAAACGCCGACGAGACGTGATCAATCGATAAGCACATGTTTTGAGTGACAGGTGTCTCCATATATGGCACATAATGTGGTCAAAAAATTAGACGTATCCATGTTTTTCCCTGCTGCAATCGCTACAAGAAATAGATTAGAAAAAAGTTTACAGCCGAAGATTGAATCTAATATGTTTTACAAATCTGAAGAAAAAATATGGGTCACGATATGTGTAAAACATGCTTCATTGCTACATGTTAAAACTCTAAGTCCAAAAATGGATTCAAAACCCTCCAGAGCACTGCTGCAGCCGCTACAGCGCTGCATTGAAAAAAAAATGAGTCGCAATATTTGTAAAACATGCTTCACTTCTACCTCTTAAAACTCTTAAGTCCAAAAATGGATTCAAAACACTCCAGAGCACTGCTGCAGCCGCTACAGCGCTGCATTGACCAAAAATGAGTCGCAATATTTGTAAAACATGCTTCATTGCTACCTGTTAAAACTCTAAGTCAAAAAATGAATTCAAAACCCTCCAGAGCACTGCTGCAGCCGCTACAGCGCTGCATTAAAAAAAAATGGGTCGCGATATGGGTGAAACATGCTTCACTTCTACCTGTTAAAACTCTCAGTAAAAAAATGATTTCAAACCCCCCCCCCCCCCACAGAACACTGCTGCAGCGTTGCATTGAAAAAAAATGGGTCACGGGATTTGTAAAACATGCTTCATTGCTACCTGTTAAAACTCTAAGTAAAAAAATGAATTCAATACCCTCCAGAGCACTGCTGCAGCCGCTACAGCGCTGCATTGAAAACAAGTGGGTCGCGATATGGGTGAAATACATGTATGCTTCACTTCTACCTCTTAAAACTCTTTGGCCCGATTCGTCATCTCCGGTTTAAACCTGGTCTACGTAAACCTCTAGGTTTAAACCGCCCTGAGTCAGCAAAATCCGTGGTTTAAACCCGCGAACGCAGGTTTAAGTGACGCATTCGTCATCTTTGGTCCAGCCAGACCGTTGGTTTAGCAGTAGTGTCTCTGTATCGTCGAGATAATTAATCGTACTTTCCTAATGCGGACCGCCTCGTTTTATTGATTGCGAAAATCAATAATTACGACAGCGACCATATTTTGATTGGAAATTTATAAGCGACAAGCACTCACACCTATACAGCGTGCGGGGATAAGTTTTTGTCAATTTCGATAATTTGTCTGCGTTTTATAAGCTTAAACCAGCAACTAAACCATCTAATTCGGCGGTCCAGCTAAACCAGCTTTACCGAGGCTAAACTTGATATGACGAATCCGTCTTTTCTTCATCGCGGTTTAGAATTGTCAAACAATCAATCAAAGGGTGGAGCTGTAAATTATCTCGAGGGAGGGCGTGTGTACGTGGCGACTGCCGACTGGTGTTATCGTGTCACAGTTGATTCATTCGCACGTGAGCGTTGCTCAGATATGGACAAGTTCCTTCAATATAATGTTTACAACTATATTGTGGCAATCATAAATACAGGTGTTTTCTACGAATTCATTTGAAGGGTTGAACGTTTTAATTATGACACCAAACGATGCTACTACATGACCATATATGCTATACACAAAGTTCAACCCGTGTACCTGATATCACCAATCCGGAAGGTATCACGAAACCGGACCATGCGGTTTTTGATAAATGAACATATCCTCCCTCAGATGAGTGTATTTATTGCCCGGTTGATGTTGCTATCCACTATTTAAAACATAAATTCGTAAGGCGTAATGTTCCCTCATTATGATAGCTTGCTGTCGCCCCGCTACATTTAATGGACATTCCGACTCATATCCGTTTTTATCATAAATCCTAGACACTTTTTGACGTTAGATAGTTCGTTTGATGTATAATTAGCCGCCGCTAACGGCGGAAAATGCGTGTATCAATAGAAATATATGTTCGAGTAAGCTTAAGTTGTTCCACCCTACAGTGCGATTCGTAAAGAAGAAGAAATCACTAACCGCGATCAAGTGTAGGTACCCACCATAATTATGGGGGTCAAAGCCGCGGATCGACACTGCAATAAGATGTCGCCAAACCGGAGTTGGAATGTCAAAGATGCGGATTATATATTTCGCATTTTGACTGTTTTTGTCGGTGAATTAGTACTGATAATCACTCAATGTCAGTCACGCATTCTAATGAATCGATTTTCAATTATTATAATAATTATGTAATATATATTAAGTCATACTTCATTATAAAAGCTATCAATTTGTCAGTTATTCACTTATGAATTGTTGACGGCGGTGTGGTCCATATAGGATGCAGACCGCCTAACATTTCCTTAAATCATTGGTGAAGCTGGTTCCGCCAGTTCTGATTCGATTGCACGAAAGAAAATCCGTAGAATGGCACGTACTTTAGGACTTGAGCTAGTAAAATATCCCCATTATATGGAATATACCAGTATCTTTCGGACAGGTCTTCACATGGCAGATGTTTCTTTGTCGTTGTGTGTGTTGGTGGGCGGGGGGGTGCACATGGGTGGGCGTATTCGTATGTTTGTTTGTGTTTTAATTTCATGTTAATACATGCTTTGTATATAGTAGGATATTTTCAATAATATAGGCCCGGAACTGTACGTATGGTAGGGGCTTCTTCCTGACAACATATAAAACATTTGCTGCGAGATATGTTTGTAATGTATGGAAATTGTAATCGTTTCTCCCAGTTACCATAGTTCTTTTCGATCGCATTTGTTTAAGGGTAGTTAGATTGAAATGGACACAACAAGAAGTGCATTTAAATACATGTAGTGGGGACATGTTATATACCAAACGAAATGGTGTGCATTTCTATATACAACGGGGTGTATGTGGTTGTGAATATCTGATCAAGGTCAACCAGGTCAAAAGGTCACAGAGTACAAACTTAAAAGCCGGATTCTGTTTTCCGGATGCTAACTAGAAAAAGTGACCTTTCAGACTCCAGAAAAAATGGCGTCTGTCATGGCGGCCATTTTTTGAATATGCCCCATACTATAGTATAGTACAGAATGTTCTATACAATCCATCACAAATAGTATGCACAGAAATTCATATACAGCTGTTTACAGTGAATCCCCCCCCCGCAATTCAGGGGGGAGTCGGAAAAAATTTGCAGGCACGTATGCTGATTTTTGACTTTCGACACTTGTTGTGACCCACCCACTCCCGCGTCCATTTTTTTTTTCAATTTCGGCAGTTTTTTTCGACCATTTTTGGACACCCACCCCCTTTTAACACTAAAACAGAGATTTGCGGGGGGAAATTCACTGTAAACAGCTGTATATGAATTTCAGTGCACACTATTAGTCATGGATGTTAACATTGACATGTAAATAGGAACGAGTCATTTTGGGGTCATTCGGTCAAAAAAGACATGGCTGCCAGCAGCCATCTTGGATTTCAAAATGCAATCCATTAGCATGGGCTACAGGCTATACTGTTTGTATAATATTTTTGAGTTGCGGAAAAAATTGTTTGTTGGTCCTATCGACCACCCACCCACCCTGGCATATGTGCCCGGAAAAAACTTTCTTTCCACCCCCGTGCGCAAATCTCTGTTTTAGTGTTAAAAGGGGGTGGGTGTCCAAAAATGGTAGGAAAAAACTGCCGAAAACGGAAAAAAAATTGGACGATGGGTGGGTGGTACCAACAAGGGTCAAAAGTAAAAAATCAGCATACGTGCCTGAACATTTTTTCCGACCCCCCCCCCCCCCCCCCACCCCCCCCCCCCCCCCGGACGCATAATTATTTATCTTTTGTTGCGAAGTTTTGTGTCAGATTTATCATTGCTTTGTTCACTTAATTGATCACTCTAATATCTAAATTGGTCTCCTTGTTGAACGGTTTGATCGAGGTTGGGCGAGATATCACCCCAGTAAAAAATTTAAAACACAAACCCTGTCTCTGAGGACAAAATTTAATGCATGGCAAGTAAGAAGAAGTGGCTTTATTATATATGGCAGGATAACCTCCTTAATACATGGTATTAACTGTGTCCACAACATGACCGTCTTATATTACCATAGTCGTATGGTGTTGTTTCACCATGTGGGGTCTTAATACAAACCCGATTCGGATACGACTAAACTGTTATCCGAAACGACAGCATGCATGTTCGTGTGAACATGGACTTATGTATACGTCATTTTCATTCGCCTTTTTGAATGAGCAAATTTGACTGCTGAGATGACTGTTCAATTAATTTAATTAATCCACCCATAATATATGTGTATACATGATTCGAAAATGGTACGGACTCATATTCAGATGAGATAATTAGTCCAACTCATCAGTCTCAGATACATACGAAACACGCGAAAACTCACCAGAACTCTATAAGTACTATGGATATTTACTGCACAGAAGATCCGGTGTTACTGATATCTTGATCCGCCCCTTGACATCTATCTGGATCGAAAGTGATCCCACCATATTGATAATGACATGTGCTTTTTTTTAAATATGTTCTTCGACAAAATCAATTATATACCGTCCACTGCAGCAACTCGTGGGTAGATGTGTATGTCTATAGCATGATTTTGCTATGTGTGTGATTTAGAAAGGGGATAAACATGCTGTCTGCTTGATTTGGGACGTTTTTCGGTAGGTTTTCCGATGCAAAATATCCGTTTTACCGGCTACACGCTGCGCCGGTATTTAAAACTGTATTTTTCCATCTCAAAACTCCACCGATAATCGTCCCACATCACACCAGAAAAACATGTTTATCCTCTACATATCTGACGCTCGTTGTATTGCCATATCAGGAATAGACTAACCAGAACGCTCCTTATTATTCTTTGCTCTGAGAACAATCAGTACCCAACTTATCTATGACTTGACCAACATCTATACATCGATTTCCAAACTATTAGTGCGGACCCCTATTGAGATAATGGCTCCCGGAGCATCAGTAATGATCTCCAGTCTGACTTTGCTCAACTATAGTAATGAGAACATTTTAATGAAAATTTACGCCGCCATATACCGAACATTGTGACTTTTCGATGCTGAAATTTGAGAAATGTTCTCAGGGTGTTTAGATGCCGATGCACATTACATGGCCATGGCTCGTTCATACTTCCATATATTTGGAAGAAGGTAAAGATTGGTCGCTAAATACACGAATTGCTGATCGAAAAAAAAAACATTTGTATACCCTGAAAAATCTTTCCAAAGTAATATCATTTTGCCAGCTGCTTCCAATCGTTGACATATTTAATAAATGCTCTTTATTTGCCATATCAGGAATAGATCCCCAATCACACAGCCGCGAAATTATTATATTGCTATGACATTAATTGTTATTAATTTGGGATAACGCTCTTTATTCTTTTATTCTGCTCTGAAGAAAAATCGGCTCAAACTAATCGGTGACTTGAGTAGGTCTTTCTGTGAGTCCGTCTGTCCAAGTTTCCTCCGACGTGAACCAGCTAGTGTAATATGTTGGGATAATGCTGGTTTTACGTCGAAGTCTCGAAATCAGACTTTACGCCCATATCCAGTCACTTTAATCGATTTTTAATATTGGTGATTAAATACACAAAATGCCGACAATCTTAGTATAATCTGAAATGTCTTGCAAAAAGTGGTCGCAAATTTGAAGTTCTTTTCAATCTTTGATATATAACATACACACTCTTTATTGTTTCATATAGTCTGAAGAAAATCGGAACAGAACTTGGTATGACTATCTGAAACAGATGAAGTCCGTATACAATTAAATGACCAATATCCGGTGAAGTTGAACATCGATTCCATGGTATTAGTGCGGACCCCTATTGAGATAATGATTCCATAAGCACCGTTAAAGATGTCCTACCTGACTTGACTCCACTATAGTTTTCGTTTTCGATGTTGAAAGCTAATGATTACATTTTAATGAGATATTTACGACGCCAGTTATCGACATTTGTGACTCTTCGATGCTGAAAATAATGAGAAATGTCCTTGATATGTTTAGAGCGTGTATACGCCCTCCGTTACAAACTATCTACACACATTAAACGGGAATGGCTCCATAAACCTCCAAATGTATCGACGAGTAATAGACAGAGAGCCCAGAGAGTTTCAATTGCACTATCGCATACGAAATATTTGATGCCTTCGATTTGGTATCACGTTTGGACCACCGCAGAAACCCCATTCTGAAGTGTAACAATCCTGGCGTTTTGTGGCCACTTAGACTCCAAACAAGATGGCGTCTGTCATGCCGACCATTTTGCTTGATATGCATCATACTATAGTATATACATGAAGTACAGAATGTTTCATATAGGCGGTCATGCTTTCCACGCGATTCGCCAGAGTTATACACCAGATCTAGAATTGAGCCAAAAACCAGACTAAGAGAACATTGACTTCGGGTGTAGCACGAAAAATGCAAGGATATATAGATTTGTCTCCCTGATGAACGGTTTGAATGAGGTTGGGCGAGACACCCCAGTTAAAAAAACAGAAACACTGTCTCTGATGACAAAATTTAATGCATGGCAAGTAAGATGAAGTAGCTTGAATCTAGATGGGCTTTTTCGCCATATTGGGTCTCAATACGCACCTGATTATGATACGACTAAACTGATATCCGAACCGACTGTATGCATGTTCTTCTGATCAGGGCCTTATATATACGTAATCTTTCATTCGCCTATTTGTTTGAGCAAATTTGACTGCTGAGATGGATGTTCAATTAATTTAATTAATCGATCTATAATAGATGTGTATACATGATTCGAAAATGGTATTCATATTTAGATGAGATACGTCCAACTCATTAGTCTCCGATACACACGAAAACACGCGAAAACTCACCAGAACTCTATTAGTACTATTGATATTTACTGCACAGAAGATCCGGTGTTATCGACATCTTGATTCGCGACTTTGACATCTATCTGGATCGAAATGACACGTGCTTTTAAAAATATGTTCAATTCTATGCCTCTTTGACAAAGTAAATTATGTACGGACATATTGTCGGCAGTGTGGAAGGCCGCTGATTATGTTAGTGAATAGATTTTCTTGAAAATTTGAGAGAGCAAAACAGAAAAGACTATTGAAATAATTCGCTAAAAATTGGTAAATGGTTAGATCTGGGAAAACCGACTGACATCGGGTGGGTAAATATTCCTTCTTCGTATGGTTCCTTGTCAGTTTTTCATTGGGAAACACAATATTCGCATATTATATGCGTGAAAATTCTTTCCCATTCGGTCCGGTTTGGTGAAACCTTCCGGGTCGGTGATACCAGGTACACGGGGTGTAGTTTGCAATCCTAAAATTATATTTCTTTATGGGTCAAATTTGATAACCCATTTTGGTGTAGATCATACCAAAAAGCTCTACTGCATGTGATTACGCCCATACATTCACATAATAAATATTCCACCTGTTCATTTAAAGCCTGGGAAGTTTTTTTATTTTCTGCATGACGAGAAATTATAACATTGAAAAAAGCAACGCATGTAATATATTTCTGTATTAAAACCTGTCCAACAGTTCAGATGCCGCTTCTGGTGTATACTCATAAGCAAATTGCCTTTACTTGACTGACCTCTTGGTGCAGGATTGACTAGATTATGGATCCTTTATTCAACGTCAGAGGCGCATGTGGCCCCTTTGTGCGCTAGGAGCCTGCGACAACTTTGCGCACACTTTTATCATTTGAAAATTTTAATTAAAAAAAACAACATTTAATTAAATTTAAAACAAACACAAATTAATTTACATTTTGTTTCTTCTTAGATTCAACTCCTTTCTCAATTTAACAACACTATATTTTCTTTTCTTTTTTTAATTACATTTTTCTTATTTTTAAAATAAAATTTTGAAAACCTGACGCTGTTATACCATCCTCCTAGTTACCCCGAGTCACCACACATAATTTGATTGAAATCGGTCCAGGGTCTGGGAGAAAAGTTGCGAACAGACAGACGGGCAGACATATGGATAGACAGATCGTATACTCTTTTGTATAAACATATATACATGTAAATACACAACATTTTGTCTTTTCGTGTAAACCATCATGCAGAAAATCAATCACAAACAAAGTGATGAACAGCACGTGAATCTCGTGTTAAGAGACATGCCATTTGCAAGATTGATTGAAACCCAGAATGATATAGGATTAGTGGTTCATAGGCGATACCTGTTTCTCATTGAAATAAATCCCATGAGCGTGCACGCATTCGCGATAATTAATGGCGTGTCAATAAGCGTAATATCGGCATGCCTTCTGGTCCGATTGGTAACAGGGGTGTTTGACTGCATGCTCATATCACCGAATACAGTTGTCAATAAGCTGGCCACTGAACGACAACAACGCCCCATTAGACCCGGTTTGGCTGGACCACCAATGTAGGTTTAAACCAGGTTTAAACTCGGAGGTTTAAACTGGAGATGACGAATCCGGCCTTTAAGTCCAAAAATGGATTCAAAACACTCCAGAGCACTGCTGCAGCCGCTACAGCGCTGCATTGAAAAAAAATGGGTCGCGATATGGGTGAAACATGCTTCACTTCTACCTCTTAAAACTCTTAAGTCCAAAAATGGATTCAAAACACTCCAGAGCACTGCTGCAGCCGCTACAGCGCTGCATTGAAAAAACATGAGTCGCAATATTTGTAAAACATGCTTCACTTCTACCTGTTAAAACTCAAAGTCCAAAAATGGATTCAAAACACTCCAGAGCACTTCTGCAGCCGCTACAGAGCTGCATTGAAAAAAAAAATGGGTCGCAATATTTGTAAAACATGCTTCATTTATATCTCTTAAAACTCTAAGTCCAAAAATGGATTCAAAACACTCCAGAGCACTGCTGCAGCCGCTACAGCGCTCCATTTAACAAAAATGGGTCACGATATTTGTTAAAACATGCTTCATTGCTACCTGTTAAAACTCTAAGTCAAAAAATGAATTCAAAAACCCTCCAGAGCACTGCTGCAGCCGCTACAGCGCTGCATTAAAAAAAAATGGGTCGCGATATGGGTGAAACATGCTTCACTTCTACCTGTTAAAACTCTAAGTAAAAAAATTAATTCACCCCCCCCCCCCACCAGAGCACTGCTGCAGCGCTGCATTGAAAAAAAAATGGGTCGCGATATGGGTGAAACATGCTTCATTGCTACCTGTTAAAACTCTAAGTCAAAAAATGAATTCAAAACCCTCCAGAGAAATGACGGATTATATTATAAGAAATAACTCTTGTTTCTATTAAGGTTATGAGTTATAACCGAAAAGTTTGAAGATGATTTTTCTATAACTGCGCTACGCGCGTTATAGAATTTATCTTCTAACTTTTATAACTTTAATCGAAACAAGAGTTATTTCTCAAATAACTACTGTGAGCAACATTCTCCATTTCTATTTGATCACACTACATGAGTGTATCACATCACTTTAATTGTGTGATCACACTACCTGGGTGTATCACATCACTTTAACAGTGTGATCACACTACCTGAGTGTATCACATCACTTTAACAGTGTGATCACACTACCTGAGTGTATCACATCACTTTAACAGTGTGATCACACTACCTGAGTGTATCACATCACTTTAATTGTGTGATCACACTACCTGAGTGTATCACATCACTTTAACAGTGTGATCACACTACCTGAGTGTATCACATCACTTTAACAGTGTGATCACACTACCTGAGTGTATCACATCACTTTAACAGTGTGATCACACTACCTGAGTGTATCACATCACTTTAACAGTGTGATCACACTACCTGAGTGTATCACATCACTTTAACAGTGTGATCACACTACCTGAGTGTATCACATCACTTTAACAGTGTGATCACACTACCTGAGTGTATCACATCACTTTAACAGTGTGATCACACTACCTGAGTGTATCACATCACTTTAACAGTGTGATCACACTACCTGAGTGTATCACATCACTTTAACAGTGTGATCACACTACCTGAGTGTATCACATCACTTTAACAGTGTGACCACACTACCTGAGTGTATCACATCACTTTAACAGTGTGATCACACTACCTGAGTGTATCACATCACTTTAACAGTGTGATCACACTACCTGAGTGTATCACATCACTTTAACAGTGTGATAACACTACCTGAGTGTATCACATCACTTTAACAGTGTGATCACACTACCTGAGTGTATCACATCCCTTTAACAGTGTGATCACACTACCTGAGTGTATCACATCACTTTAACAGTGTGATCACACTACCTGAGTGTATCACATCACTTTAACAGTGTGATCACTCTACCTGAGTGTATCACATCACTTTAACAGTGTGATCACACTACCTGAGTGTATCACATCACTTTAAGTGTGTGATCACACTACCTGAGTGTATCACATCACTTTAACAGTGTGATCACACTACCTGAGTGTATCACATCACTTTAACAGTGTGATCACACTACCTGAGTGTATCACATCACTTTAACAGTGTGATCACACTACCTGAGTGTATCACATCACTTTAACAGTGTGATCACACTACCTGAGTGTATCACATCACTTTAACAGTGTGATCACACTACCTGAGTGTATCACATCACTTTAACAGTGTGATCACACTACCTGAGTGTATCACATCGCTTTAACAGTGTGATCACACTACCTGAGTGTATCACATCACTGTAATTGTGTGATCACACTGCCTGGGTGTATCACATCACTTTAACGGTGTAATCACACTACCTGAGTGTATCACATCACTTTAACAGTGTGATCACACTACCTGAGTGTATCACATCACTTTAACAGTGTGATCACACTACCTGAGTGTATCACATCACTTTAACAGTGTGATCACACTACCTGAGTGTATCACATCACTTTAACAGTGTGATCACACTACCTGAGTGTATCACATCACTTTAACAGTGTGATCACACTACCTGAGTGTATCACATCACTTTAACAGTGTGATCACACTACCTGAGTGTATCACATCACTTTAACAGTGTGATCACACTACCTGAGTGTATCACATCACTTTAACAGTGTGATCACACTACCTGAGTGTATCACATCACTTTAACAGTGTGATCACACTACATGAGTGTATCACATCACTTTAACAGTGTGATCACACTACCTGAGTGTATCACATCACTTTAACAGTGTGATCACACTACCTGAGTGTATCACATCACTTTAACAGTGTGATCACACTACCTGAGTGTATCACATCACTTTAACAGTGTGATCACACGACCTGAGTGTATCACATCACTTTAACAGTGTGATCACACGACCTGAGTGTATCACATCACTTTAACAGTGTGATCACACTACCTGAGTGTATCACATCACTTTAACCCTTTACCCAACAAACCGGCCAAAACCGGCCAAATAAAGCTTCAACAGCCTAAAATATCTTGGGTCTGTCTCAATAAAACCATACAAATATGGATATCATTGGAACCGGCTCATTGACCACATTGTGATGGTTACATGTATGCCCTGTGTCAATGCATTCTCTTATATATGCGAGTCGACCATAGGTCGCCTCGCATATATAAGAGAATTCATTGGCCTAAAAAAAAATAATGTTTAATGTGTTAAGCCAATGCATTCTCTTATATATGCGAGGCGACCTATGGTCGACTCGCATATATAAGAGAATGCATTGGCACAGGGCCTTTCTGTTGGGTAAAGGGTTAACAGTGTCAACAGTTTTTTTGTTATTGTCAGTAGGTTAAAAGCAATTAAAGGTACTCAATGCGATCAGAAGGTCCCCATATCATCAAGATACAACAACAAAACATTTCTTCAAAATGCGCTTTTGTTGAATCGATTAATTTCAACAAAATAATGCTAATCACTGTCAACTATTGTATCAAATTTCCCAAAACGTGTTATTTATCAACATTTTGTTCAACGAAATATGGCCGTATTATCACATGAGTATTTACGAAATTTGGACTTATTACCACTTGTTTTTAGAGTTATCCATCTTCATCCGCAATTTTGACCGAGAACATCCGTTTGATGGCGTGTTTCTGGGCCACAAACAATTGAAATCACAAACTTCAAAAATCGATATCGGATCCCTCTGAGCTCTGATGGGTGGGTTCCTCGACTCGAATCAAATATATTTTACTCCCGAAGCCAAAGAAATAGTAATTTAGGGGCGTTAAATCGGATTGAGTACATTTAAACGTCCGGTCACTACTATACGTTGCCTGGTCCCAAGTCAAGATTATTTATCTTATATATATATGTAGACCCACAACGCAAACCAAACAAAAAATTCTACATCTTATCAGCTCGATTGATCTTTGCATGCGCAACATGCCTGGTTGTTAGCTATACGACAGGGCTATATTTTGTTTCATTGACATGTAATGATATCGAATGCGACGTGGACTTTATGAAGTTTTAATGTTTGGTGTTAATCATTGCATTGTGCTTATGGAGGGAGAGTCATAAAACTATATGGATTCCAGAATCGTAGCCATGGATAGCATTAACAATTATATAGTATAACGGATAAGGGGACACGTGCGTACCGAGTTGGTAAGTTAACCCTCTCTTTATTTTGAATGGATTCTCCCACCCAGTTATAAAAGTATAAATTGGATTGGTCTATTATTCATTTGGAGGGATGTTCGGGGAGTATAAACAGTCGTCAGACAATAGACATATACCAACAGATGATGCAAATGCAGAATATTCCTTTGGTGGGAAATGTTCAGATAATAAGTTCAATAAACGTCCTATATATAGCCGTCTGTTGAACTTAATAGCTGAACATATCATAAAGGTACTATTCCTCAATGAGTTTTCAGTATATGAAGGGCTAAATCATAAATAGTTTACGGAACTACCAGGCAATAGGCACGCACCAAAGAAAGGGCCAAAATAGACGCATATGCCCCTCGTAGTGCATAGATAGATGTGAGATATCACAAACGTTTATTAACCATTTCGTGGCGAGAGCTACGCTGGTGCATCAATAATGACCATGTGCCATCTCATAGGGAGCCTCGCATATATGAGAGAATGCACTGGTGTTTGCACAAATAAAGCAATAGTTACCTCAATTGTATGGTTGGTTAGCAACAAACAAGAAGATTATTAAAATAGTTCACAATATACACGTTTTTTATGTTTTATGCCCGTAATAGCTTTTCCTCGAGTTGTTCAGATCATCCAAACACCCCTAAAATGACAATTTAGGAAAAAAATAATGGTACATTTTATTAACAACTTCGTTTTGGCCTACCTGCCAAAAGTGCCCTCCGTCATCATAGCTATTCGGTAGCACCACTTAAAGGCCCACTTAATTTTCGAGTCGCCAATTATTTTTTTTATAGTGACTTGATATACGGTTTTAATAACAATATATGCCATAAAATATGATTAAAATGCTATAATTCACCACTATTTGAAACATATGTGTCTCAGAAGATGCTCACACTGCGGATAAATAGAAGACTTCTCCCTATGTCACCCAGAATGCAACAGCATTCAAACTTTTTCAATGGAAGGGGAAGAACTCTATCTTTAATTTATAAAGTTACTCCCCCTGCATTGAAAATAATACTGATTTTTACTTCATTCTTGATGACAAACGTGTTGGCAACTCAACAAAAACAACACGTCCACAGTTTATTACACCGGATAAGTTGATAATACAATGGAGCTTCCTCATTCAAATGATATATAATATGTAATCTGGGGGTTCGAAAATTAAGTGGGTCTTTAAGGGTCAGACGCACGTTTAGCCCAAATTTCCTGGTATTTCAAAGTAGATTTTCTAAAAATTAGTCAGGAATTTATTTGTGAAATATTTAAGAACCATCGACCCTATTGGATATTATAACCTCATTTACTTTACTTTTATGGCATGAACAATATTTGAAATGTCACTGTTTTCCGGTATCAAGAACTTCTGTGAAATAGATTTTTTTCAAAAGTGCAGTTCATTATAAGAAATGAACGGCGGTTTCAATGTGGTCATGGGATTTTGATCGCGAGAAAAATTCAGCAAACTGCATGAACCCCGAAGGCGTTCATGCGGAGTTTGCTGAATTTTTATCGCGGTCAAAACCCATGACCACGTTGAATCCGCCGTTTATTATTTATATTTATATACTTAAATTCATTATGAACTAGGATTGTCTGTCTTTTCCCACTATTTATTCAACTTTAAATGAACGCGTGGAGTTCAGTTCGGACATTTCGAATCCTCGCTTGTTAGAAAACCAAACATTTTGAGAATCAGTTGACGGAGAGCTGAAAAACGCAATTTCACAGATGACGAAATGTATTGTTTAGCTTGTAATGAATGTAGGTCAAGAATGATAATATCTGAAAATAACAATAAAGTTTCGGCTCTGATGCCAAATCCGGACGTGCTGAATACTCAAGCAGTCGTTCATGTCCGACAAACCCATGTTATCCGGGATCTATGTGTTCATAAACATATGAACGACATTGACAGTGACGCCACGTTACGTTCATAGGTGTATAAACACATTGACTCAGGGGGCGTGTTTACCGTAACGCTATGGGGAAATCGGAAGCGATAGGTGTATGTAGATATATATCCATGACATCATATCTGAAGATTATGAGAGGGGACTTAATTTTTCTTGATTAATGACAACTGGTGATTGTTTTCAGTTATAAAGGCAACTACCCATAAATAATGTTCTATATTTGAGAATGTCCATGCCATATGTCTGTTGATCAATTGGGCTGAGATCAGTTAAAGCTGATCACCATATCTCTTAACATAAGTTAACACGGCGGCATAATTCCAGTTGATTGATCCCCTGTTTGACTGGATATTTGTTTTCATTGGGCTGGAATATTTGCGACTACATTTTCATTATATATATGGGGGTATGATGCTATATATTATTCGATTAAAAAATCTAACTCAACATTATGATGCAATTGATGCCCCCTCTCATATAGCCAAAACAATAAGCTATATGCCGATTGGAGTTTTGTCTGAAATTATTAATTATTCTAGCAGTTCTTGGTACCGAAAGATGCCGAAAGAGACAAAACTAATATTTTCGACCTCTCAAATGTATTAACGTCCATTGTTATTACCAGCTTTTAATAATTGCTCAGATTCTACATACAATGATGATGGTGATGATATGTGAAATACAAACTTTTTCACCAGATAGATCCAGAGAAATTTGTTGTTGAAAATTGCTTGTTATTTCTGGATGGATTTATGCAAAACGTACGTCTCACCCTTACATGCACGGGTGGTCTTCGCGGTGGCTATGCTGTTGAAATAGTCACAAACTTTTAAACTGCCATAAAACGAAAGAATATTAAAATATAGACACATTTTGTAGTTATACCAATCATTGTTATTGTCAAATGCGTAGAGTATGTGTTATGTAAACAAAAGCCAGGTTCTGTCATATTTTTGGCTTCTGTTTACATCACAAATCATACAAACTTGACGATAACATACCCTTGATACATATGATTGGTATAATAACAAGTCTGTCTATATTTTAATATTCTTTCTGTTGATGGCGGTTTGAACAGATATGACTATTTTAACAGCAATTATTATACCCATCTCGAAGGCCATTCGTGCCGTTAACCGCCGATGAATAAGTAACAAAAATCAACTTCTTTTCGTGTCCTGTGTTTTCTTCACAGCAGATGTGGACGAAGGGTCGACATTGACAAGATTGGCGTTATATTTGGGAGAAGTCCAGAAGTGACAAGGACGCTTTCGTGAGAATGAGAGTTTACTGGTTGCCTGCCTTGTGTGGAATATATCTTCCAGCAGCGTTTTGCATAACGTGAGTGCATGATCTCAAAAATAACAGAATAGCTGGATCGTATTGGACATACATGTGTATTCATGCTCAAATCCCAGACTGAGTTGTCTCTCATAATTATATAGCTCCGCTGAGATACAACTGCCACAAGGATAGTTTAAAGATACGGGCGGCGTTGGTGGTGGGTATGCTGCTAAAATATTCACCTCCGTCAAAAACCGCCATAAAAAGAAATAATAGTAAAATATAGACAGACTTTGTTCTTATACCAATCAGAAATATGGCATAAACAGTATGTTATTGTCAAATATATTTTCCTTTGTTATGTAAACAAAAGCAAAAAACGTTACAGAACCTGGCTTTTGTTTAGATCCGGATATGGTAAACACAAAGAGCGTTATTTGTTACTGTTTTCCTGATATGGAAATAATAAAGAGTGTTTATATCATTTGTGTGTGATTAACCAATAGAATTGCGCTGTGTTATGTAAACAGAAGGAAAACTTATGTAACACGAACAGGCTCTTGTTTACGTACACCATCGTACGTCTTGGCGACAATATACTATTTACGCGTTGATTATGTTTGGCATATGAACAAAACTATATATATTTTAATATTCCTTCCGTTGATGGCGATTTGAACAAATATGAATATTTCTGCAACGAACGCCGCCCGTGCCTTTAAATACAAATTGCCGTGGTTGACCTAACAAGATAGAGTTGTCCTTGTTGGTACGCTATTTATTTCTTGGAAAATATGCTTTGAATGTTTTCGCGCGGATTTCTGTTCTACTAAAAATATCCCTCCAAACTGTCCCGCGGATGTAATGGATAATATTCGAAGCAGATGGGATTCGGTAAAAGAATCAACGAGGCGCTTGTGCCGAGTTGATTCCTGACCGAATTCCCGACGCTGAGAATATTATCTAACTTAAAACCCACCCATTGAATTGTCATTGGAGCCAACTATCCATTTGGTCTGGCCCAAAGCTCTGTCTTGATTACATGAGTATAAGCCCACAGTTCAGCACGGACAGTTATTGTTGTCCACGGCGAAAAGCAACACGTTTCAATTATTATTTAATTCGAATTAGGACTCGCCAGTTGAGGGACGTTTCCTACGAAGTTTGCCGTTGCGTTATGGATTCGGCCAGTGGATGTGAGCAATATATTTCTATCGTTTATTACTTTTTTCTTTCTTGATTTAAAGATGCCTCATCCAATTTGACATCAAATAAGTTAACATTCCAAAAGACATCTATCAGGTACGAAAACATGTTACATGCATCACCAATACAGCATCACAAGAAACATCCAAAATAATGTGATTAGAATGATCAGTAATAGCTTATTTTCTAAATTTCTCTTCAATTTTCATCGTTGGTTGATAATGAAGTGAAAACGCTCTTTATAAAATGTGATTTTATTTTTTTTAAAGATATGAATTAGATAAGAGCCGTGTCAGGACAAAGGGATAAACACGCCGGTGGGTTTTAAGTGATTAGAAACTCTAAACGAAATCTATAGTAATAGTAATTACCTGACAGGTGTCCTAAAATTCATATCTACTACTTATACCCCAGAAATTGGCCAAAATGTATCTTTAATTATTAATCCTCTTTTCTAACATTGCCATTATCCAAGTGAGACGTTCCCTCATATTATGCACCTTACTATATATATTGAATTTGACTTCAACTAATTGTGTTCTTGTAATTCAGGTATGGGATCGCTGTTGGACTCAAACATGTTAATCCTGTGTTCCCGTTCATAAGGTGCTTATGTCTATTATACACCGACTGTTGTTGTTGTTGAAGTAAAGCCTTGAAATAGTGTGCCTGTCATTTGCTGAATGAGGTCCCCAGAGGGTGAATTTAGTGATGCTATCCCGCATGGCGGGCTAGCATCACCAAATTCACCCCCTGGGAACCTCATTTTGCTGAGGTGTAAGCAGAATGAGGTCCCCAGAGGGTTAATTTGGTGATGCTAGCCCGTTATGCGGGGTAGCATCACTAAATTCACCCTCTGAGGACAGGCACACTATTTCAAGGCTTGGTTGAAGTGTCGTTACAAATTACTCATTGGCGAATAGTTCCCAAAGTGTGGAAAATGGAGAGGTTAAAATTGGAATAAACTTCTTAACCCTTTACCCAACAGAACGGCCCTGTGCCAATGCATTATCTTATATATGCGAGTCGACCATAGGTCGCCTCGCATATATAAGAGAATGCATTGGCTTAACACATATTAAAAATGATAAAATTGTCAAAGAATGTAGAAAAATATTATAAAAATTGTTAAAAAATGTAAGATTTTTTTTTTTTAGGCTTATGCATTCTCTTATATATGCGAGGCGACCTATGGTCGACTCGCATATATAAGAGAATGCATTGGCACAGGGCATAACTGTAACCATCACAATGTGGTCAATGAACCGGTTCCAATGATATCCATATGTGTATGGTGTTATTGAGACAGACCGAAGATATTTTAGGCTGTTGAAGCTTTATTTGGGCGTTTTTGGCCGGTTTGTTTGGTAAAGGGTTACGTCGATCGTCAGGAATTTATAACAAACTAGAGTTCTCTAAAATTTATCCGGTGGGAAAGTATTATCAACTATTCAAGCAGCTATGTTCTATTTCCAATGATCATTCCACGAAAGTCGTTGATATCACAATCGGATAATCGAGTAAAGGTCTATTCAAGTGAGAACGAACGAGAAAGTTCATTCAAAATCAATAGAATATGACAATGTGTTGACTGAGAATATATTTCTTTTTTAAGTGACACAGGTACAGATGCGCCAGAGAGTGGAGTGTTTGGAATTCTACTCGGTACTTACAGCGTTATATGTAAGTGTGTTATACTCATATACATATACAATACAAAACAAATACTACAAAATTGTAATCATTACAAACACAATACAAACACAGAATACTTGTGAGTGTATTTGTACATGTAAGGGGGTACCTCATATACAAATACAATACAAATACTTTTAAATTGTAATCTCGCCAGAGTATTGTTGACTATTTTTGTTGAAAGTTGAGATAATACTCTGCTAACTATAGGGTGGGTTCCTCGACTCATATCTAATATTGTTTACCCCCGAAACCGAAGAAATAGTAATTTAGGAGCGGTCAATCGGATTATGTATCTTACTGGCGAAAAATGGAAAGACAAGCATGATGCACGACTCCTTCATTTCATAGCTTTGTTGCATGCTTGTTCTCTATTTTCAGCCGGGCTAGTAGTGTGGCTTCGACACAAGCAAGTTTCAACTTTTTATGGGGCATCGTGTTCAAATTCACGGCGTTATGTTAATAATGCTAGTTTCGTCATCGGGATTATTGCAGTTGTTGGGCTTTTGATTGTTGCTAACTTCCAGGTAAGTTATATAAGGATTAACTGTCATGTGGACTGTTTTTATGGAGATGTAACGGTGAGGTAAGTGGACATAACTTGTGTAAAACCCGAAGGGTTTTACATACAAGTTATGACCACTTACCGCACCGTTACATCTCCATAAAAATAGTCCACATGACAGTTAATCCTTATATTTATATACATTTAGCGAGAAAGCCACTTTTGTAAATATAATTAAATCGAAAAGTGTATCGTGACAAGATCAGCCCAAAATACCCAATAGCACCCTTGGCAAAAGTTAATAGGAACAATTTCTCTTCATATTGAAACCCGATGATGTATTAAGTCAATCCTGCGCGAGTCCAAATGCGCCCAAAACATTACGCGTTCGTCTTTCCAAACCTAATGACGTATCGATGGTGTTATTAGCTTGGTGTCATGAGGCGTTGCGCATTCACCGAGAAATAACTGCAACTAGCCACGTGGGCGCCGACCAATCAGAATGCTGGATTTAGTGATGACAACACTTAGTGTGTAAATATAAAAAAAAACAAACAAACAAACAAAACAATAACAATTAAGCAAAACAACAAAAGTATGAAAATCAAGGTTTTGAACATCCGGCTCATCGTAATAAAATATGCTATAAGGTGTGTAAGGTGTATATGACATATGATATCGTGATCAATTGTAGATGAACTGCAAATATAGCATCTGTTGATAAACATTACATAACGGTATTTTTCAGAGGAAAATCCAGTGTTTGTATGAAACATTCAAGAACATGTCATATATGTGCTATTTTAACCCTTTCTATACTATATGGTCATCGACGAATAGTTATCCCTTATAGTTATCTCTTATCAGTAAATGTTCAGATAATAAGTTCAACAAACGGCCCATTGTTGAACATATTATCTGAATATTTCCCATCAATGAATATGAATCATTCTGCTCTTGTATTATCTGTGTTTCTGTCTATCGTTTGCTTTTTTTATTACTGAACAGTGAACAGCCCTATAAATGAATAACATAACATTCCAATGTATACTTTTATAACTGAATGGGAGAATCCATTTAGTACAGAAATGATTAACAATGTCTTGCACTGGTTGTTGAGAAACGATCGGAAAATCCGTCGCTTTGAAACAACCAATTAACATAGACATTATTCAAATCCTTTTGAATGATATATTATGGCTTATCTTCGAATCGCTCGGATTAGCCGAAGACCTTACAAATGACATTTTATGAAATATAACGGTACTTTTTTCTCGAAGTTACTCATTATAATACCTTCATCTGCCCCACCAACATCAAATAAATCAGCAGGACCCACCAACAACATAACAACTTAGCAGGACCGGGAATGCATGAATAAAAATCACATGGGTCCGGGAATCGATTATTACATGTATATGTGTATTTGAATTACATCATGTTCCCGGACCCCTGTGGATATAATTTGCTTTCAGGAAAAGCGGTCTCTCAAGATTCATGCTACGGGAGCTATCATTACTTTTGCTGCTTCATCAGTGTACATGTATGTCCAGACGATCGCATCCTGGCTGATGGCTGACCTCCCAGGGTCGACAACTCTCTTACGCGTTAGCCGGCTTGTGATTAGCGTCGCCCAAGCTGCAGCTATTATCACATGCATCACATGTACCATGTCATGTATCCTTAAATAATATAGTGTCTATAACTGCGGATGTTTTATTTCGGAATATTACCGGCGGGGGGGGGGGGGGTATTTTTTTCCGGGCACGTATGTCGGGGTGGGTGTGCGATCGATGGGACCAACAATAAATTTGTTCAACTCAATTTTCAACTCAAGTTTTGTTTCCTGCGAGTCTTTTTGACTGTTTTTGCAATGTTATAATGTTCGCCGTCAGAACACCAACACGTTCTCACGGCTTGAACTTGTGGAATATGATCTCTACATGCGTAGTCAGAGGAGAGATTCATGGCATGATATATACTCTAATAGTAACAGATATGGTGAATAGATGCATATGATCTTGCCACCCCTGATTGGGCCCTGAATCCTGACTGCATGTATACGTTAATCATTTTATAACCGGTTACGCTGTGATCAGTAGTAGGGGGCCTTGGTGGCTCAATCGGTTAGGGGTACAACTCCAAGCCGTTTCGCCTTCCAGCGCTGGCGATAAGGGTTCAAATACACATGTTTCCATCGTGGACTTTGTAACTCTAAATCGTTATCTGGGAAAGTTGCCAGTTACTTGCCGATGGCCGGTGGTTTGCCGCACATGGTCGACGAGTTTATCAGCCATTGAAATCACTGTTAGATTAGCCGTAAGTGTGCGGATTTCCTCCACCATTAAAACTGGCAATGTCGTGATATGGCCTTAGTGGCTAAAGCGACATAAAACCCTAATCAATCAATGTGATCAGTAGTTACGTGATTCCCATTAATTTATTTATAAAATACGTTCGTTACTGTTGGGCAAACGGCTGCTGCATGGATGCGCCAATAGTACCAAAATTAAACAGAAAACATGTTGGACGGATGCCAAATAAGTAAATGAGAATAATTCTAAAACGTATATATAATTGGAACAATTTTATTATATCGTAAAGAAAGGGTGACAGTTACTTACACTTGTATGGTTTATGTTGTACATGTAACTTGCAGGAACTGAGGGAGAGAGAGGTTCATTTTAGTGGAGCTTTCGTTGCTTTCTTCTCGTCGGCGATCTACATGTACATACAAACGGTGGTATCATGGAGGACATCAGAACTCCCGGGAAACACAAACTTTATAAGAATCACAAGAATAGCAGTTTCCCTCGTACACGCAGTATTCATGGTAACAAGTATCCTTTTTTTCGTATCTTGGTCTGGGTTCGGGTGTATCTCTCCAGGCACTTTCTGTATATATTCGAAGATATACAATGACACCTGTCGATATATATTGGGCTGGTTTGTTGCGATTTGGAGCTGATATAATACGATTCCATATGATAAACAAAGAAAAGCAATTGTAATTTCGGGCTAACATTTACTCATAATTTATTTATAAAATACGTTCGTTACTGTTGGGCAAACGACTGCTGCATGGATGCGCCAATAGTACCAAAATTAACCATTTACCCAACAAACCGGCCAAAAACGGCCAAATAAAGCTGCAACAGCCTAAATTATCTTGGGTCTGTCTCAATAAAATCATACAAATATGGATATCATTGGAACCGGCTCATTGACCACATTGTGATGGTTACAGTTATGCCCTGTGCCAATGCATTCTCTTATATATGCGAGTCGACCATAGGTCGCCTCGCATATATAAGAGAATGCATTGGCCTAAAAAACATCTTTTTTTAACACTTTTTACCATTTTTTCTTACATTCTTTAACAATTTTATAATTTTTAATGTGTTAAGCCAATGCATTCTCTTATATATGCGAGGCGACCTATGGTCGACTCGCATATATAAGAGAATGCATTGGCACAGCTGTACAGCGTATTGGTAAACCACGAGACCCATGTGAAATCAGTTGACACACTGGAAGCGAAATATCCCAACAATATAGTCACCCGTTGGGCAAAATAAGTTTGAGGCAGAGTCTCCATCACGAACCACAGCAGAAATTGTGGCTATTTTAGAACATTACACAGGAGTTTGTAACGCGCTCCGCTTCCCATACCCACCTGCATGCACTGTATTTATAGGCGGTGTTTACGCGCGCCATACAGGGGGGGGGGGGTCGGAAAAAAGTGACATGACATTAGGCTGAAAAAACCACCCCCCTATTTGAAGGAATTTTTTTTTTTTCCAATTTCATGCGGGGTACCCACCCCCTTTTTGCCTCCAAATCTGTAATATCACAGCATTTAAGCTTGATGGTCAGTATTACAGTTACCCTATTTCCATTTCTGGTTCTTCTAAGTCATTCCAACTTTTGTAACAACACGAAACAGGTTCTAAAAAAATACCTGGAAAAACCCAAAATAACACACAGAATACATGTGCTGATCAGTAAATTATTGATTGATTCTTCCCCAAATATTGTCTAAGGTAGCTCATAATGCTCATTATACATGTAAACAAATATAAAAGCATTAGTGTACCTTCTTTTCATCACAGAAAGTGTAACTTTAGATGTGTCCCATAGTATCACATGAATTTATGTCAATTATGATTTAAAAAAATTTTATTAGGGCAACACCACCTGGCAATTAACTCTCCAACAATACAGGTATTCAGCTGAAATCCACTATGTATCACAAAACTAATTTTCATTTCCATGAGCTGAGTTCTTGGGCTAGGTACTGTGCTAAGGCCAGACCCAGGTCAAGCATTCATACAAATACATGTACTGCGTGTAAATAGAAACTTGAAAATAAGACGGTCATATGCAGTCTGCAGAATAAGCTCCAAGGAGGGTGAGTTTTGTGATGCTACCCAGCAGAGTGGGCTATAGCATTACCAAATTCACCATATGTGACCCTCATATGTAGCTAGTTCTCCATGGTTGGTCGAGACCAAAATAGAATGAGGTCGTTAGAGGTTGAATTTGTTGATGCTATGCCGGGTAGTATCGCCAAATTCGCCCTCTGCAGACTTCGATCATTTTGCTGATGACCAGCACATTATTTTTAGACTTGCATATTATATTAAGTTATATTATATTTTCTTTCCCTTCTTTTCACTCATCTGTTCTGATTGTGTTTATTCCACTTAGCAGCCTTCTCCATATCTACACATTCAAGGTCTATGTATGCTCGCCCAATCTTTTATCTGGGTCCCACCATCTCAAGATTATTATCTCAGTGATATGCGTTGTTGCAATCTACAGTCCCATGCCAAGTTCCGATACAATTTTGACTGAGTCATCTGGTCTGATCAGGTATAATGAGTAAATATTAATGAGATAAATGAATAGCTTTTTTCATTTTATTTATATTAAAGTTTATGCATGTGCTACATAACTGTCCATTTTCATCTGGAACCAGTAGCAGTGGTACATGGCAATGTGATCGGATGTAAAAGGCGAATTCCTGAGAGTTGGTTCGTAATCTGGATTTCTGAGAAGCATCATGCCCATATCCACATTAACTACCCCATAAGCACTGCCCTAAGTGTCATACACACCTTAACAATGATGCTGAACATTTTGAGGCATTTATATTGAAGAAATGTTGTAAGAGGAAAAAATTGCGACCACTCAGGAAAAAAGTGACTTTTTCGCAGCTGAACCACCCACCCACCCCGGTCTAGTGTATGGAAAAAAGTGGATGACCCCCCCCCCCCTCCCCCTGCGCCATACGCTATATTTGTATGTTTTAATTGTGCGTTTTGGTAATAATAATTGACAAGACTTAGTTTCCTTGAATGGGAGATTCAACGTAATTAAGTGTCGTTGTATATATGTCAAAGACGCTGTAGCTGCATCCATAAAGTCTGAAGTCGTGTGTTGTCTTTTGGCGGTGGCCATTTTACATCGGTGGTTCGAAATGGGGTATTGGGAGCCACCCTGCAACACCATGGGTCGGCGCCCAGATGGGTCCAAATAGGACAGCCATGTAATTCTTCAGTACCTTGACTGATTTAGATCAAAGGATGAATGTTGTAAGGTGCCCCATGATCCTATTCGAACCACCCCAAGACCCCACCCGATGAAAAATGGCCGCCACCCAAAGCAACAAATGAGCAGACTGATTTCACGTGCTTCATTATAGGAATGGATTGGGACGGCATCCTAACTTTATACAAGAGCACGCCGTCGGGGCGTGGCATAATACGCCCGTTTCTGGAGTAGTGTGGGGCATGTAGACAGAACCCATATTTGAACTTGATCTGTATACCAAATTTGGTTCAGTTCACTCGATTCAATCTAAAGTTATCATCCGGAAACCAAAAGCGGATGGACGGACGGACGGACGACACATTTACATAATACGACCGTTTTTTTCAAACGGGAGTATAAAAATGTAAAAGTCGAATAGTTGACATTGAAAGTCGCAATTTGTTGCCATTCATCGGAAAGATCTCAGAGAGCTTTCCGATGAATGGCAACAAGCCATATTTCTGACTAAATCCTGAAAAATTACCCATAATTCTGCTGTGGTTACGGAATCGATTACCTTTTGGACATTACTGATATTACTATTCGATTTGCTGTTTACTCTTTAACATATTTGAGTGGTATGTGAAGTTATGATATCATCAGATGATATTTCTAATACTACACTGTCTCGGGCAGACTGGCTAACAGACTGGACTCCAGCCGAACCGGTGAGTTCCTCAGGGAAATGGCTACATGCCTGATTATAGCATCTGTCATTTGCAGAATGGGGTCCCCAGAGTGTGAATTTGGTGACGCTATCCCGCACAGGGGGGGGGGGGGGGTGATTCTGCTTAGGTCTCATCTTCTCTTGAGAGTTTCTTTATTATAAAATTTCTATAAAAGCTTAGATTCTATTTAATTTTAGTTTAGTTTCTCCATATCCCCAAATTGGCATATTGCATAATCGAGGTTCCCATGGGTGTACATAACAATATTCACTATTTGGGAACTTCAATCTGAGTCTATGTTTCCCATAGCAGATGAGGCTTAAGCAGAATGAGGTCCCCAGAGGGTGAATTTAGTGATGCTAGCCCGATATGTGTGATAGCGTCACTAAATTCACCCTCTGGGGACCTCACTCTGCAAATGACAAACACACTAAATTCAGGGTTGCATGGCTACATGCCTTGGGGTGAGTTGCAT
The DNA here is from genome assembly GCA_032622095.1 of Siphonodentalium dalli. Taxonomy (NCBI): domain Eukaryota; kingdom Metazoa; phylum Mollusca; class Scaphopoda; order Gadilida; family Siphonodentaliidae; genus Siphonodentalium; species Siphonodentalium dalli. Next base: position 41,362,054 of record CP136067.1, read on the forward strand.
GTGGTTGGGGTATTGGTCAAAAGTTTCAACAGCATATTGAAATTTCAGACCAAGAATAGGTAGAGATTGTTCCAATATAGCTTGAGTTTGATTGTTCCAATATAGCTTGAGTTTGATACCAATATCTGTGTGAAATATGTTGTTTTTAGAACCAAGGTTTCGAATATTTGTTTATATTCAGTCACAGTTGTAGACTAAAATGGTGATCAGTTGGGAATTATCCAAACATAAAGGGATGTTAGGTTGGAAATTTCTAACCAGTTGAAATTTGAGTAGTTGGAAAATTCCAATGTAAACGTCGTCAGATTCAACATATATGCATGATATTAGTGATGCGGACCGGACCACCTTGGGTGGTCCGGTCCACTGCCAACGCGGTCCAGGCCATTCCGGTCCGGTACACATGCCTGGACCGGTCCAAAACGGTCCGGTCCACCTATAATAGGCTATATGTTAATGAATTCTCTGTTTTCTCAAAGTTTTTACTCCGTATAGTACAAACTATAAGTTACTGAGTTCAGTGCATTGCAATGAGTCCATATATGTTAAAACTGACATTGTTTGCCGATTGTATGCATCATTGTCTGTCTCTGGTGGGATATTCTGGGAACGATGCACGATAATTGTATTTCTAGTAATGCGAACATGTACTAATTAAATGAATTGGACAGATAAAAATCTAGGGCCAAACCAATCTAACATGACACTCAACTGATCGTATGCATGATTCGTATCATACTTATTTTCATAAAATTGAAATTTAAATGAAATAACTATACTGATGACAATTATACAAATGTGTACTAATATGACTACTACATTAATATTGGAGTCTTGGAGATTGTGATGGCTGATTGTATCATCCTGACAATTACAGGTATATACCTAAGTTCAACTACTATTGGATTAACCCTTTACCCAACAGAAGGGCCCTGTGCCAATGCATTCTCTTATATATGCGAGTCGACCATAGGTCGCCTCGCATATATAAGAGAATGCATTGGCTTAACACATTAAAAATTCTAAAATTGTTAAAGATTGTAAGAAAAAATGGTAAAAAGTGTTAAAAAACATATTTTTTTAGGCCAATGCATTCTCTTATATATGCGAGGCGACCTATGGTCGACTCGCATATATAAGAGAATGCATTGGCACAGGGTATAACTGTAACTATCACAATGTGGTCAAGGAGCCGGTTCCAATGATATCCATATTTGTATGGTTCTATTGAGACAGACCGAAGATATTTTAGGCTGTTGAAGCTTTATTTGGCCGGTTTTGGCCGGTTTGTTGGGTAAAGGGTTAATGTGACTGTCTTGTCTTTCATTATAAGGAAATTGACATGTACAAAGTACATCTATACATTGTTTTCGTGGCATCAAACATTTAATAGATATTAACCACTTGAATGCGTCAATACATCGTTGCTAATTGATAGGACGGCAAATACGCAATAATATTCGCGATAGTTTATTATAACTGAAGTAAAATAGTGGACCGGACCGGAGAGTACCGGACCGGCGGAAAAAAGCGGTCCGGTCCAGTGACACCCGGTCCGGACCGGACCACGGTCCACCCCTGGACCGCGGACCGGACCGGTCCAAAGCGGTCCGGTCCGCATCACTACATGATATATGTGTGGAATCACTTGAAGATGCGATGGAATGGTGTTTTTTCCGAAACATGCATTTAGTAAATTGCCTTTTCATTATGAGCTTTTTTTGTTGTTGCAGGGATACAGTGACCATATTGTTGGCAGCGTCTCAGAGTGGGTCGTAGGAATTCTTCTTGCTGTGTACTTCTGTACATTTACACTTGAGTTCCGCAAGTTTGAACTGTCCAGTATCTCTATAGAGTTCACAGACTCTGGGGACATGAACAAACATCACGCAGAGATGACGCCCAATGGGGTGCATCTATCTCACAAGGAATACACACAAGGTACTCGCAGTGGATAAATGTGAAAAATCAAAAAGGTTTGTAAATCCATGACCACTGAGAACATGGAAAAAATTTGTTGTGAATAAAATGGCTGGCATTGTATCAGTATTATTTATATAACAATGGCTTTAGCACATGACATCTCGCAATTGGAGTTATCAAACCTAACAATAAGAACAAACTTTTATGATTTTTCACATTTTTCCACTGCAAAGACCTTATATCAAATTAACCCTTCCATGACTGAAGCTTCCAGAAATTTGTCAAAAACCCTGAGCCAATGCATTCTTTTATATATGTGAGTCTCCCATAGGGAGCCTCACCCATATAAGAGAATACATTGGCCTAACAATTACCTTGACTTGTAAGCCAGTGCATTCTCTTATATATCCGAGTCTCCCACAGGGAGCATCACATATATAAAGTGTACATTGGTCTAACAATATTTACTTTGACATTGTAAGCTAGCGCATTCTCATATATATGCGAGGCTCCCTATGGGAGACATGCTTGCTTATATAAGAGAATGCACTGGCACATGATATTTGATTCTGCATCATCGCAGCTCCCATCATGAAAAGGTTAACTGGACTCCCAAAACGATTAGCGACGAGATGTATGATCCAGGGAATATACACATGGTGAGATGTACGATGCTCGTGTATTATACAAATGTGTATCCAGGGGATATACACACTGTGAGATGCATGACACTCATGTATTATACCAGGGGATATATACAAGTAAAGCACATTCGTTCTATTGTAATGACAAGACATTATTGGTGTATCCTATTGTCGTGTTATTTGGGTGATCGGCTGTCTGTAACAGTTGATAGCACCATTATTATCAGATAGGCTCGCACCAAGTGACGGTGTGATTAACATAAAGGCATTTGCATTGACTGTAGGGTCTAAATAACTACAAGAGATGTAAATGCCAAAAGCGTGAAAAAAAACAAACACTTGCAGTATGTGTACAACTGATGTTGGTTCTGAGGTTCCCTGCAATTTTTCACATTCTTGTTGCGAAAATTCAAAATTAAAAGAGAGTCCATTTCAGTCATTGATCAACCATCATGAAATGTGGCCCAACATTGACTCGACAAAACAAGCTGCTAATCCCATTGTCAATCATCAGACAATGTTATAAAAAGATGACCCTAACACACCCAGCAGACCATGGCCGCCCGACGATATATCCAAGTCTGCAAATAGTGTGTCTGTCATTTGCATAATGGGGTCCCCAGAGGGTGAATTTAGTGATGCTATACACAGCAGGCTAGCATCACCAAATTCACCCTCTGGGGATCCCATTCTGCTTAGGCCTAATCTTCTGGGAGTATCTATAATAATCTCAAGTTAACATTGTTTTTAGTTACTTTTTCCCTTCCGTTCAGTTTCCCTAATTATAAACTATAAATATCCCCTAATTTGCAGAAGATAAAATGCATTACCGAGGTGACTAATGGGTGAACATCAAAAACTTCAACTGGGAAAATTGAATCTGTCCCATAGCAGTTGAAGCCTAAGCAAATGAAGTTCCCAGAGGATGAATTTGGTGATGCTTGCCCGATGTGCAGGATAGCGTCACTAAATTCACCCTCTGGGGACCTCATTCTGCAAATGACAGACACACTATTTGTAGACTTGGATACATCGACAATGGAACTATACATAAGCAATACTTTACTCATGTATTGATGGAGTATATGTTGTGGACACACGTGGGTGTATAATATAAACTTCATGCATCTTCATGTCAACTATTATTGCCACACATTGATTGAGCCATTGTTTGTAAACATCTACTGTAATAATGAATACCATGACGATTATGATAAAATATGGGGCACTGTGTATTTACTCATTACTCTCACTTGCCGAAAAATAGTGCATGCATGATTATTTAATTTCAGTCAATAATACAGCCCTGCACTATAATTCGGCCTGCACTATTATTCGGCATGTGAGAGTACCTTGTTTGCAGCAATAATGGCTGGATGCAAGTCCTTCTGTATTATATATTTATTTGCATCAAAAACAAAAGAAAACATTATTTGTATAAATCGCATAAATTTTCAGACAAATACATGAGTAAAATTTTGACACCTTAAAAAGTGCCGAAAATGTTTTATGGTTAATATGGTCGCGTGTTGGAAAATCCCGAGGGCAAGCCTCCCCAAATACTCACAGGTGCCTAATAATAATGAAGGGTGGGGATTTCGGTTGAAGTTAATAGTGATGGCAATTTCACTATGTCTCAAGGCAAAATAATAGTGATCGTTGGGAGTTTTCTCCAAGATTAATAATCGTGCTGACACTAGTACTAGGCACCTGAGAGTTGTAGTGTTATTTTATTTATCGGCAGAATTTCTATAACTTCTATTGATCTAGTCAAGCCTATAAATAGTGTGTCTGTCATTTGCAGAATGAAGTCCCCAGAGGGTGAATTTAGTGACGCTATCCTGCACGGCGGGCTAGGTCACCAACTTCACCCTTTGGGAACATCATTCTGTTTAGGCCTCAACTGCTATGGGAGACCTAAGATCAGATTGATTCTCCCAAGTTGAAGTTGGTGGTGTTCTTCTGTAAATTAGGGGATATAGAAACTGAACAGAAACGGAAAAAGTTAACTAAAAACAATGTTAATTTGAGGCCATAGATACTTCCCAGAAGATGAGGCCTAACCAGAATGAGGTCCACAGAGAGTGAATATTTGGTGATGCTAGCCTGCTGTGCAGGATAGTATCACTAAATTCACCCTCTTGGAACCTCATTCTGAAAATTACAGACACACTATTTGCAGACCTGGATCTAGTACTTACTTTGAGATGCTTAATCCGTATTAAAGCTCCCAAATGACTTCTTTTGGCTACGGAGGTGAAAAATATTTGATTTGAGTCGAGGAACCCACAAGCCTTGAAATAGTGTGCCTGTCATTTGCAGAATGAGGTCCCCAGAGGGTGAATTTAGTGATGCTACCCCGCATAGCTTACACCTCAGCAGAATGAGGTTCCCAGAGGGTGAATTTGGCGATGCTAGCACGCTATGCGGGGTAGCATCACTAAATTAATCCTCTGGGAACCTCATTCTGCAAATGACAGACACACTATTTCAAGGCTTGGGAACCCACCCATCAAAGCTCAGTGACCAGATATCGATTATTGAAATTTGTTATTTCTCGAAATGTGCAATTATTTGTTGCCCAGAAACAAGTCGTCAGACCGATTGTCTAGGACAAAATTGCGGATGAAGATGGATAACTCTAAAATCAATTGATAATACTACCATATTTCGTTGAACAACATGTTGATAAATAACACGTTTTGGGAAATTTTATACCATATAGTTGACAGCGGTTAGCATTATTTTGTTGTAATTAATTGATTCTGATATCAAAAGCATATTTAAGAAATGTTGTTGTTGTTGTAACTTGATGATATGGGGACCGTCTGATCGAATTGAGTACCTTTAACACACAAATAGATGAGTTTTATGGATATTTTTAATGAAATGATGTACAAGTTTCCATTCATACCAACAATTGATCAAATAAATACATGAACAAAGTGACTATTTTATTTCTCTGGTGGCACGTAATCTGGATTCTTCCGTAGGATAACAAATCCCTCCATAATTGGCGTCAGTGGAAGATCTAAGGAAAAAGTCAAGGAAAGACATACGGAAAATCACTTGGCGAGACAGAAATAATAATCACTGTGGATATCTGTTTAACCCCTTCTTTACTAAACACTCATTGATGAGTAGTTATCCCTTAGGACATGTTCCGATAATAAGTTCAACAACGTTTGTTGAACTTATTATCTGAACATTTCCCACCAATGAATGTGATTCCTTCTGCACTTTCTATTGTCTGTCGTCTGTTCATATTTCCTGAACATCCCTCCAGATGAATAATAGACCATTCCAGTTAATACCTTTATGACTGAGTGGGAGAATCCATTTAGTATAGAATGGGTTAAAAAGTGGCTTACAATTTTCAAGCCTCAAATTAATCCTAGTAATACCATTTTTATTTATATATATATATACAGTAATGCCCTAAATAATCGACTCCTTAACCACAGCAAAATTATGGGTAATTTTTCAGGATTTAGTCGGAAATATGGCTTGTTGCCATTCATCGGAAAGCTCTCAGTAGTATTTTTGCATCGGTAGCGGGGGTAATGTCGCAAGAGCTATTCTCGTCCTTGACCTTGATAAATGGTATACTCGTAGGGCGCGCATCTATAATCTCAAATCGACTCCATTACACCCACATGTGCAATTTGACTTATATATCAAGATGTTCCACCCACTTTGGTGTTCTAGAAACCACCCGAAAAAGACCCGTTAATTAGTTGAATATAACGTGACTGCAAATTGTGAGGTGAAGGTCGAGTATAGCTCTTGCGACATTACCCCTCTACCTTTTGCATCATATAAAAACCATTATCCATCTAGCGAGATATCGATTTATCATATGACTCAATCATTATTTACGTTGGAAAGTATGTCATAAATCAATTTCATATGAACTACTAGTTCATATCACCTTCCGATAATTTGATTGGTTTGTTGACAAAAAGTGTGTGCTGATTGGCTGAATGGCAGCCTGGGCCGAGCCGCATCTCTAACTAAATGCAGGTCAAATTCGTGCGCGTCAATCAACAAGATGCCGAAATTCTCGCAATTATAATCTTGAAATATATAGTTTTGGACATTGTTATACGATAAATAGAATATGTAATTCGTATTTATCTAATAAACATACGATATAATGTCACAAACTGATAACAGAATAGCGCACTATATCTTCACGTGCATATTATTTCTGCTAGTTCACCAGGTGTAATTGGGCTTCCGGTGCAATGAAGTGACGTCACATTAACCTTTTGCTGCCGATGTCATATAGCTATTTAGTGATTTGTGTGCGTTTTGAACATCATAATCAATTTATAGGTGTCATATGATAAATAGAATATGTAATTCGTGTTTAGGTGTCATATGATAAATAGAATATGTAATTCGTGTTTCTCTCATATGATATTTATGAAACTCGTGACGAGTTTCATAAATATCATATGAGAGAAACACTCATTTCATATCCTCTATATCTCACTTGTATCCATCTGCGCTAAAATTAAAAGTGATTTGGTAATAGATGTGTTAAAATCGCTTCATCCCTAAGTGTTCAGGTTGAAAAAATTGAAATATGTCATCAATTAATTTTGTTGTTGAACATGGTCCCTCTATCCCTCAACCAATCTGTGTGAAACATGGAACTATTTTTATATGCACAATCTCATTACCATGGCTGTGCTTGGGTGGGTATACAAATTTGCATGCACATAATTGTTACTCTTCTTTCGAGTTGAGCCACGGGCCAACAGAGCAGAGGATAAAATAAACAGAACATCTATACTTGTTGGTTGGATTTAGTAATTATCTCATTCGTGATGACCAAAAAAACGAGAGGCCGATCATGATCGGCAGATGTTAACCCATCCCTTGGCGATAAAAATTTAATATGATCGGATAAATGAGAGTTTTGGTGTTGAATTATAGAGTATACTGTTATGTACAACTATAGACAAATGTACATAACACAAATTATTGGAATTTATGGGTCACTGGCATTTATATAAGAGAATGCACTGGTACAGGATCTGTAATGCTAAACCGCCACAGCCAGCAAGCCCGTGGGTTAAATGTGTAGGTGTGACCTGGACATGGAATACTTGGGTTAAGAGAGTCCAATTTAAGTTTACAATAATAATGTGTTCTAGTATACAGATAAGCAACCTCACCACTGACCCATTAATATCAATTATATAGCAGAGCTGTCAAAAAATCACAGGAATTGTTTATGTTGAACACTGACCTCTCTATTAAACCAATAACAATTATAATGATATCAGACCATCTGAAGATATAACTCTGCAGCACAGATGTCCAAGTCTACTGTTAATATCATGTGATGTTTATTGTTGAATCTTTATTTTAAATTAGATACCATAGCCTTCTTTATCAGATTATTTGCACATTGGCATAAGAGACATCAGAAAATAATATAGCCTTATCAATAGCTAAGTAGTCCAAAGGCAAAAAGGTGAATTGGATTTAATGTTGCTCCAAACAGATTTACCAGTACATAACACAAGATTTTGGACCGATTTAATCAAATTTTGTGTGGTGATTCGGGGTACCCTTGGCAGAGTTATAATGGTGTTAGTTTTTCAAATTGTTTAACTTAAAAAAAAAAAATTGTTTTTAATTATTTAAAAAAATTAAAGGGACACATTGGAAATCTTTTTATCAACTTGTATCATAATCATCAATATCTAAATGAAAACAAATGACAATGACATTTTTTTTATTATTATTATAAAAGTTCGAACTAGATCTGTATTTTGGGCTGTGAAACTCACATACCAAATTTGGTTCCAATAAGATAAAAAATGTTTGAGTTATGGCAGAATGTGTGAATTCTAAGTCGAAAAAGGGCCATAACTCTGTAACAAAATCTCGGATCAAACCCAAAATCGAACTCGATCCGTATTTTGGGCTGAGAAACCCATATACAAAATTTGGTTCCGATCGGATAGAAAATGTTTTGAGTTATCGCATTACTTGTGAAGTGTCTATGGACGGACAGACGGACGGACGAACGACGAGTGGTTAATCCGGACGACACTATGTTTACCATACATGGTATGGGTAAACATAAAAACGAATTTCCACTTGTGGCAGAGCCACTCGTGGAAATTCATATTTTTGTCATCACTCATGAGATAATTCCCATATCCAACCAAACATTGTAGATATCCTCTTTATATATATAAAAACATATACGATTTATTGGAGCAAATCGATCAAGATTTTGGTTCCATATTACGAGGAATGTTTGAGAAGATCAGGTGCCATTATGACACACTTTACAAAACTTCAGGATCGCATTGAATGTCAATGCATTTTTATCGGCTGTTCCACCTTTCAGTCTCCCAATGTCGGACTCAAACATTATTTATCTGAAATATAAGTCCAGTTTCTCTTTGAAATGAAGCACAGTTGATGCTTCAACCACATCGTCTGGGAGGTTATTATAGTTGTGACACATGTGTAGTGAAAATTAGAATTTGTTTATTTCTACTGAATATGAATCTGCCAATTGTGTCCATGAGTAGCGGTTTTCGATTTTGTGTAAGATATCTTGATTAAATCGGACCGAAATTCAGACAGATGCAAAATGGAAAACATAGACAGTAATGCCCTAAATAATCGACTCCTTCACCACAGCAGAATTATGGGTAGCTTTTCAGGATTTAGTTGGAAATATGGCTTGTTGCCATTCATCGGAAAGCTCTCAGTGAGAGCTTTCGGATGAATGGCAACAAGCCATATTTCCAACTAAATCCTGAAAAGTTACCCATAATTCTGCTGTGGTTAAGGAGTCAATTATTTAGGGCATTACTGTACTATGCCAAACTATATGAGCTACTTATATATGGAATTTATATATCAAAGAATGACTGTAGCCCACTCTCCCCCTTTGGTCTTGTTTTGACTTGCAATAAACAAGTCTGATCAATTGGTGGTAAAGGATACATTCTTCAGAAGCCAGCTCAGCTCGTTCTCCGAAGGCTAACAATACTGGCGTCGTGTGTGTTTGGAATCCTGTGATGGTTTTAGGTTTACCAGCTTGTCCCACCACATCAACAGCCTGCAAGAAAATGAAAATAGTTAACACAAATAGTCTAATATAATGAGGATAGCAAACAGACATGTTAACTCTCCTGGATTGTCAGGGATCATTGATGTGTAGTTATCCCATAGGAAATGTTCTGATATGTATTTTCATGTGAGTAATCCATTTTTTAAAACAATCGGATAACTATAACTCATCTTATCATCCGGCAACCAAAACAATTGGCAATTCTAAATTTGTTGACAAGGTTCATAACTCCAGTAAAAATGTGTGGACCGAATCCAGATTCGAACTTGACCTATATCCATTACCAGTAAGCTCACATATCCAATATTATTTAATTTCATTAATTATGACCGACGATAACATCCGGACACATGGTTGGACACACACATGGACACCAGTGATTTCTATAGTCCCCCCGAATTTCATTTTTTTTCAGGGTGGGGGGGGGGGGGGGACAAATATGAGCACGGTGTAACACGATATCTCCCCCTGGGAATATACCCCGGGGTATCTTCCGCCCCCCCCCCCCACTCGTACATTTTTCCCTCACTTATTTTATATTATTATGGTAAGAATTGCCGAGAAAACTATTAAATTTAAAAAAAATTTGGTTATTTTGAAGTTTAACTTAATCCAATAATAGCATAAATATGTTAAAATATTACCTTATGATTCTATCGTTTAATTTGCTTTATATAGTCATGAAATGGCGAGAAATTAACTTTATATGAGCAAAATTTTATCGAGTAAAAATTTTGGGTGGGGGGGGGGGGGGGGGGGGAGATACCCAGGCCTGAGTATCTTCCCCCCACCCAGCACCTACATATGACAAAAATTAAACGTATGATTTTTATTGCTTAATTTGCTTTATATAGTTATGAAATGGCGAGAAATTAACTATATATGAGCAAAATTTGATATGGGGTGGGGGGGGGGGGGGAGATACCCAGGCCTGAGTATCTTCCCCCCCCCCACCCAGCACCTACATATGACAAAAATTAAACGTATGGTTTTATTGCTTAATTTGCTTTATATAGTCATGAAATGGCGAGAAATTAACTTTATATGAGCAAAATTTGATTAGAGTAAGAATTTGGGGTGGGGGGGGGGGGGGGGTGAAGATACCCAGGCCTGACTATCTCCCCCCCCCACCCAGCACCTACATATGACAAAAATTAAACGTATGATTTTATTGCTTAATTTGCTTTATATAGTCATGAAATGGTGAGAAATTAACTTTATATGAGCAAAATTTGATTAGAGTAAGAATTTGGGGTGGGGGGGGGAAGATACCCAGGCCTGAGTATTTCCCCCCCCCCCAACCCCAAATTCTTACTCTATCAATTTCTCGCCATTTCATAAGGTAATATTTTGACATATTTATGCTATTGGGTTGTGTGAGGGGTTAAGTTAAACTTCAAAATATTTTTTTTTTTTTTAATAGTTTTCTCGGCATTTCTTACCATAATAATATAAAATAAATGAGGAAAAAAAATATATGAGTGGGGGGGGGGGGGGGGGGGGGGGGGGGGGAAGATACCCAGGGGGGGGGGGGAGATAAACTGTTACACGGTTATATCGTGCACAGGACTGTTTGTTCAAAAATAGAGTTATTTCATGCTGAATTTTGTTACATTAGTGTCTAATCAAGTAACTTGTGCACTGGCAATGGCAACCACAAATAGTTTGTATGATAAACTATATTCAAACATAAATCTGTCTGCCTTTCTGTCCTATTTCCTAATCTCACAGTCCCGGCGCAGCATCCGACAATCTGGATTTGCAGGTGAGTATATCAAATACCAATCCTTCTAATCTATTTCAGCAAGGGGTGTTGACTTCCGAGAGAAAATGAGTGTGAACGACAATGTGTCTCAAAATAAAGTAAATTTTTCAGTTAAACTATTCCACTCAGGAATAAGTTTGTGTTTGAAATTAATGTGCCATAAATAGTTGAATTTCGTCAAAATGAAAGGAAACCGTAACTATGTTTATCAGAATGTCTCCGACTGTATTATTGTGATGGAAAATTCCAGTGAATCCAGTATTGTACATGCATACTTTCACATTAGCATGTTTCATGTCATCGTTGAATTAGGTAGGAATCGAAAAGGACTTTTGAATTTGAAATTTGAATCATCCCTCCCACATGCGTGGAATGCCCCAGACAAGTATGCATGGACTGCCAGGCTAAATAAATCACTGAAAACATCACGTCATTAATCCCGCCAAATGTTAGGACTACAGTAATGCCCTAAATAATCGACTCCTTAATCACTGAGAGCTTTCCGATGAATTGCAACAAGCTATATTTCCGACTAAATCCTGAAAAGTTATCCATAATTCTGCTGTGGTTAACCCTTTACCCAACAGAACGGCCCTGTGCCAATACATTCTCTTATATATGCGAGTCGACCATAGGTCGCCTCGCATATATAAGAGAATGCATTGGCTTAACACATTAAACATTATAAAATTGTTAAAGAATGTAAGAAAAAATGGTAAAAAGTGTTAAAAAAAGATTTTTTTTAGGCCAATGCATTCTCTTATATATGCGAGGCGACCTATGGTCGACTCGCATATATAAGAGAATGCATTGGCACAGGGCATAACTGTAACTATCACAATGTGGTCAAGGAGCCGGTTCCAATGATATCCATATTTGTATGGTTCTATTGAGACAGACCGAAGATATTTTAGGCTGTTGAAGCTTTATTTGGCCGGTTTTGGCCGGTTTGTTGGGTAAAGGGTTAAGGAGTGGATTATTTTAGGGCATTACTGTAACAGTCCTGTGCCAATGGTAGTTATGCTTCGATTGACGTCACAACATATTCATTGTATTCAAATGGAGATAAAGTGTTTGTGTGAAAATGTTTGATTGGTTATCAGTTTATACATGTAGTGTATCCCTTAGGACTAACCTGTCGCAATATTATTGAACTGCCAATATACCCTGCTGGCCAAAACAAGTGTCCACTTAACCGCGGTGCGGTTAGCGTTGCCACCGCAGCCGAAATGCAACTACACTGCGGCTCCACCGGCTAACAACAGTTGGGCTGCGGTGTACTTGCCATTCGGCCATGGTGTAGTTGCCGCGGTGTACGTTCATTAAACTGAAAAAAGATGATACAAACCCGAAATCTAACCACGATGTACATGCCATTCGGCCGCGTTGTAGTTGCCTTTCGGCCATGGTGTACTTGCCGCTCGGCTGCAGTGTACTTGCCGTTCGGCCGCGGTGCTCAACTGCAGTTACAAACTCTGACACCGCGACCGAACGGCAAATACACCGCGGTGCCAATGGACACTTGTTTTGTCCAGCGGGGTACCTTGAAGAGAATAATGTGGGTGGTGCAAGACGGTGTTGGTTATCATACCGCAGTGTTGATAACTAATCAAAATACAGCACTAGCTCCTTCTGCACTTCTCTTTTAAGTTATCTGTTGTCTGCTTTTATGACTTAACATCCCTCCAATTATATAATAGACCATTCTGATGTGCACTTTTTAACTGATTGGGAGAATCCAGTTAATATGGAAAGTGTTAACAATACTTTGAACTCACCTGACCAACTCGTACTGAGATTGGTAGCGGTCGCAGTTCTTCATCGAATGTCACCAACATACGTGGCTGCATGGCTGATACCAAGTGATAGAGGATGTAGTGAGATTTTCCAAGGATTACTGAAAATTAAAGGATTGATATCCATCAATGTATGCACTCCATCAAGTTGCACTGGTGCAGCATTAAAGACCTAGTGCCAGTGCATCCTCTTATATATGCACTGACTTGCAATTTTACCACCAAACGACAATAGCTGCATATAATTCATATATAAGAACGAGCTGCCAGCTTATAAATAAATTTCGTGAAAATAACTGGTTTATTCTCTGTTCACATTCGACGACCACAGCAGTGTGTTCCACATCACTTCAGTAAGGGATTTCAACTAATAAATTTTAAAAACATCCTATGGTAAATGTATTCATACTTACAAGTCTTGACATCCAGACATGATACCATGACAGCCATTAGTCCAGCCACTGCCACCGGACTGAGCAGAGCTCTATCACAGTGGTATGGGCACAGTGTTAGTGTTCCTTTTCCAAGATGCGTCAGTCCTTGTGCCAGCCGAACCATGAACAGATTGTTTGGATCTTTGGCATGATAAACAGCAAGCTGTCGTAAGATGGCTGCCAATCTGGCATTGTTTGTTCCTGAAATTTTAGATTATAAGTTGCAACTTGTCACCTAGAGTGACGACGACGAAAATTATGTCAACTTTCATGATTTCATGTATGACATCATAACTGTTGGATTTGGATTTATCATTTAAAGATACGGGCGGCGTTGGCGGTGGGTATGCTGTTAAAATATTCACCTCCGTCAATAACCATCATAAACAGAAAGAATAGTAAAATATAGACAGACCTTGTTCTTATACCAATCAGAAATATGGAATAAATAGTATGTCATTGTCAAATGTTTTTCCTTTGTTATGTAAACAAAAGCAAAAAAAACGTTACAGAACCTGGCTTTTGTTTAGATCAGGATATGGTAAACATAAAGAGCGTTATTTGTTACTGTTTTCCTGATTTGGAAATAATAAAGAGCATTTATATCATGTGTGTGTGATTAACCAATAGAATTGCGCTGTGTTATGTAAACAGAAGCAACACTTCTGTAACACGAGCATGCTCTTGTTTACGTACACCATCGTACGTCTTGACGACAATATACTATTTACGCGCTGATTATGTTTGGCATATCAACAAAACTATATATTTTTTAATATTCCTTCTGTTGATGGCAATTTGAACAAATATGAATAGTTCTGCAACGAACGCCGCCTGTGCCTTTAACTGCTATTTGCCAACCATACATTTAAATAAGCAAGGTACAATGCCGAAAGGCGAGAAAAAAAACCCCCAGAATAATAGCCAAATTAAATTCTCACATCATTAATAGAACTCGTTGCAGACGGTATGTAGTCAGATTTTACTAAAACCAAAGAATGTAGTGAGTTAATTTTCATGCCTTCAGAAACCCATTTGCAAACAGTTTCTGATTCAAGAGTCCATAGCATTCTGTACATGTATATGACACAATAACAATAAGTCTGATGATCTGATTTGTCAATAAATTGGGCCATCCTATCCTATTACCCTAGTGATGTTGCCCCCAACTGTATGGTTCCCGCAACAATGAAACCTATTGATAAATTGTACATAAGAAATGAGGGATTTGGAATTATATGAGTGGTCAAAATGATCTGTATAATAGAGAGATGTTATACTATAAAGTTATTATACAATGTTGTGTACAGTATGTGTTTTTCTTGTACGAGTCCAGGTTGTGGTGAAAAGTCATATTGGACGAGACACGCCAGTGTCGAGTCCAATATGACTTTTCACCACAAACTGGACGAGTACAAGAACAACTCATACTGTACACAACATTGTATAATGACATTTTTATTATCCATCTGTATGTTTATCCAAATTTTGGAAATAAAACTTTTGTGGTTATTTTTGGTATTTGTCGGCACTTAATTCTCTATAAAAGCCTGTACCGTACATTGACCGTATATTGATCATCAGAAAGCATGATTTGGAATCAATGTTGCGCGCTCATCACAATTTCCCCGATTCATTTCGCAATAGAGTTAATTAGAGTCCAATATGAAAAGTCATATTGTACAGTCGGGAGTCCAATATGACTTTCGGGAGTCCAATATGACTTTTCCAGGACTATCACGTGGCGGCTTTTGCCCAATCGGAAATGGTGTTAGTTAAGGGATGGATGATAAATAATAATACCCCCCAATCGATGTATCAAAAGAGTCGGCGTAAATAGCATTTATAAATTACCACATGTATATGATCTCATCTGGGAGATACCAGCTTAATACTTGACCTTCAACAATTATCACAGCTTACTGCCGGAGTTCACAGCCAATCGACAGTAATCCCATGACCAGGTGGTCAGTATTATCACATGTGATGACCAACTTCTTTCAATACAATGTGTATCGGTTTATGCCACAGTAAAACAAAACATCTCATAAATGATTTTTTAGACTCAGATTTCTCCTAATTAACCCTTTACCCAACAGAACGGCCCTGTGCCAATGCATTCTCTTATATATACGAGTCGACCATAGGTCGCCTCACATATATAAGAGAATGCATTGGCTTAACACATTAAAAATTATAAAATTGTTAAAGAATGTAAGAACAAATGGTAAAAAGTGTTAAAAAAAGATTTTTTTTAGGCCAATGCATTCTCTTATATATGCGAGGCGACCTATGGTCGACTCGCATATATAAGAGAATGCATTGGCACAGGGCATAACTGTAAATATCACAATGTGGTCAAGGAGCCGGTTCCAATGATATCCATATTTGTATGGTTCTATTGAGACAGACCGAAGATATTTTAGGCTGTTGAAGCTTTATTTGGCCGGTTTTGGCCGGTTTGTTGGGTAAAGGGTTAATTGACAATCTAGCCTAACAGTGACTAAGACACCCTCTCGAATTTTCAATATAATGTACTAAAATTTATTATGTACTAATGATATATGTGCAAATTGAAACAGAATATCATATCCTATCCTATCGAGGACCTTGGATTATATTTCAATGGAATATGTCAATGTACATTATATGTAGGTAAGGATTTTGATAAATAAATAACTTTGTTAATTGTAAGAGATTATTACATGGCCCAATTCAACTCTATAGGAAAGGTAATTGACAGAGCAGAGTTGAATAAATAACTACATAATACCCTCAACACAACGAAAGCTGGTGAAAGTATATAATTATAATAATTTACCTAACAATATATCAGACACAGAACTTCAATATTATTAAAGGATTCTAATGTATTAAAATGTTTAAAAAAAACTTAGCAATACATGTACATACCAGCTCCAACGATGCCCATGGCAAGAATGGAATTGTGAGCCACCTCTGGGTCGCTGTCGTGAGAGAATTTACTCAGTGTCTCCAGAATTGTGAGCTTGGGGTTTGATACAGATATTAGCCCAAGTGCAAGAGGGACTGCCCTCCTGATAACCGTCTCTCCATACCTCAACTGTAAACAAAGCAGTAAACAAGTCTGAGTTAACCCTTTACCCAACAGAAGGGCCCTGTGCCAATGCATTCTCTTATATATGCGAGTCGACCATAGGTCGCCTCGCATATATAAGAGAATGCATTGGCTTAACACATTAAAAATTATAAAATTGTTAAAGAATGTAAGAAAAAATTGTAAAAATTGTCAAAAAAAGATTTTTTTTAGGCCAATGCATTCTCTTATATATGCGAGGCGACCTATGGTCGACTCGCATATATAAGAGAATGCATTGGCACAGGGCATAACTGTAAATATCACAATGTGGTCAAGGAGCCGGTTCTAATGATATCCATATTTGTATGGTTCTATTGAGAAAGACCGAAGATATTTTAGGCTGTTGAAGCTTTATTTGGCCGGTTTTGGCCGGTTTGTTGGGTAAAGGGTTAAGTGTGCCTGTCATTTGCAGAGGGTGAATTTAGTGATGCTATCCCGCACTATCCCTCATTCTGCACGCCCTCATCTGCTATGGGAGACATAGACTCAGATTGAAGTTCCCTAATGGTGAATATTGTGATGTACACCCACTGGGAACCTCGATTATGCAATGTGTCGTCTGCCAATTTGGGGATATAGAGAAGAAACTAAACATGTTAGTCTATTCTTGGTCTAAATTTCAATCTGTCAGAATGAGGTCCCCAGAGGGTGAATTTTGTGGTGCTATCCCGCACAGCGGGCTAGCGTCACCAAATTCACCCTCTTGGGACCTCATTCTGCATGGCCTCATCTGCTATGGGAGACATAGTCTCAGATTGAAGTTCCCAAATGGTGAATATTGTGATGTACACCCACTGGGAACCTCGACTATGCAATGTGTCGTCTGCCAATTTGGGGATATAGAGAAGAAACTAAAAAAGAAATAGAATCTATGTGAAGAAGATGAGGCCTAAGCAGAATGAGGTCTCCAGAGGGTGAATGCAGGATAGTGTCAATAAATTCACCCTCTGGGGACCTCATTCTGCAAATGACAGGCACCTTATTCTCAGACCCGGCAGTAAATTGTGATAAATAGAAAAGTAGGGCGTTCATCCAGAAATACTAGTATAGGCACTTACAATAAAATAAACAAGTGCACTAGATCAGAACCGGACATTTACCCACCTTGGGCGACACGTTTAAAGCAAGTGGGAAGATGGCTTATCACAACTTGCATAGATAATATTATAAACTAAATAATTTTTTTTTGAATGAAGGACACTTAGAAAACAAATATAACAAATAGTAAATAATATTTTCCTTGATTATATTTTAATCTTGTGTCACAATTTGAACAACAAGGGTAAGGACCTCGGGTGCTGGCATACCCCCTCAGAGCCAAATTCAAATATGGGCAGGACAATAAAAGATAAATACTCTTAAGACCAATATAAATGAAATGTTTAAGTAATATCAGAGTTCAACTCGAAAAGAGTCATATGAAGTCTGGGATCAATTGGATGAAAACATTTGAATGTTGGGAATGCCAAAGTATTTAAACGTACAAAGTATAAAATCCAAGATGGCAGCCTGCAGCCATATTTCCCATTGAAAATAAAATAAATTGGATAGCTCCCGTAAATTTTCAAAACTAATATTTATTAATTTTAATTTAAATAATATTTGCCTGACCCCCAAGGATCCCAATTTTTCAAAAAAAGTTGGATGAAAATCTGGTAATTTATTTATATTGGCCTAAAGGCGAAAATCCGAACATCACTTCATTGAAGGTAAATATCCCTATCATATTTCATTGGGATCCTATAATCCATGGCTCAGATACTCCCATTAAGAAGTGATCCTAAACATGCCTGCACATTTTCCAATAATTGTGTGCCCATGGAATAAAATGTGAAACCAAGATGGCCGGCAGCGGACATGTTTTATGGAGCTTCCTGTATTTTTAGACCCTGTGCCAATGCGTTCTCTTATATATGCAAGTCGCCTACAGGGAGCCTCACATATATAAGAGTATGCATTAGCCTAACAATATTTACCTTGACCTTGTAAGCCAGTACATTCTCTAATATATGCGAGGCTCCCTATGGGAGACTCGCATATAAGAGAAAGAACTGGCACAGGATCTTTAATGCTGCAACACCGCAGCTCCCATCATGAAAGCATTAATGTGGTGTATCTCAGGTATCCTTGGATATAATTTGTTCAAACTTCACAGGTGAGTGGACATATAGTTGGGCCACGTGTAGCCACTTTGTCAACCCTATAGAGGTCATGTGACCTTGGTGGCCTTCTTGGATTTATGCTTGTACGACTGTATTTCAGCTATATTGAGGGGAAATTTGGAGAAAAAAAATTAAAGCTCCCATTTAGAGGCCACACCGAATTGTTCTTCCCATTGAGCTCTGAATCACGTATACCACGTTGATTGTTATGAAATACTTACCAAATGCCCGAAAGCTCTGAAAGACATTTCTGCACCGACCTCTTCTCCCATAGATATAAGCGCTATACCGAGTACAGCTATACCTGTTAATTAAAAATACACATATAAGTACATTACATAGTCACTAAATGCATAAATGCATTACCCAACACATTTATGCCTGTGAATTAGAATCCCAAAACATATACTTGATTATTAGAAACAGGCCATTAAAAAAAGCCGTGTTCTCAGGCATCGCAACATCACTAAAATGCCCACTGCATCTAACTTATTCCCAGTCTGTTTACGGCTCTGTTCATAATTTTGTGTTTATCAGTACAAGTCTGGTTATAGTGTGTCTGATATTTGCAGAATGAGGTCCCCAGAGGGTGAATTTAGTGATGCAATTTCACCATCTGGGAACCACATGTAACATGTAATCTGGCACCTTTCACTCACTACCCTCTTTTCTTTCTTTCGCTCTCTCTCTCTTTCTTTCTGTCAACCTACAATTTTACTCACATTACACATATCAAACAGATCTATAATGTCTATCTGCTGCTGAAATATTTTACAGGACCCAAAAAACACAATGGGAGAACTACTTCCATAAAAGCCATGTGCTTACTGTTGTTATCCCCTCTCATCAGATACACATCATAAACATAAATCACCCAGATCTGTCATTCTATTATTGTGTCAACTCATGTATAAACTGTTCATGTAATTATAAATATGATGGGAAATAAACAATGTTTAAACCAAGGTAAAAAAAAGCCACTCACTCGCCTGATTTTTGGAGCAAAATTGTTTGAGAACACAGGGTGTTTTTAATGGCCACACTTATAAGAACGGAGATCCATACACTTGTTGCATTCCATGAAGTATGAACGAAAGTTGGTCTGACATTGAAATGTGTGGTGATCCAGACTACATAGAACAAAGCCTGGAAAAGTGTGTCTGACAATTTCAGAATGAGGTACAAGAGGGTGAATTTAGTGACGCTAAACAGCAGTGGGCTAGTATCACCAAACTTTCCCTCTGAGGACCTCATTATGATTAGGACTCATCTGCTGGGAAGTAGCTGTAGTCTCAAATTAACATTGTTTTTAGTTACTTTTCCTCTTCTGTTCAGTTTCTAATTTGCAGAAGATAAAATGCATAATCGAGATGACTATTGGGTGAACATCACAAACTTCCAACTAGGTAACTTCAATCTGATCCTAGGTTGAGGCCCAAGTATAATTAGGTTCCCAGATGGTGAATTTGGTGCTGCTAGCCCACTGTGCGGATAGGGTCACTAAATTCATCATCTGGGACCTCGTTCTGCAAATGTCAGACACACTATATCCAGCTTACATGGGACGCAACAAAATCAACACACATTCAGTTTCTTGATTAACCCTTTACCCAACAAACCGACCAAAACCGGCCAAATAAAGCTTCAAATATCTTGGGTCTGTCTCAATAAAACCATACAAATATGGATATCATTGGAACCGGCTCATTGACCACATTGTGATGGTTATAGTTATGCCCTGTGCCAATGCATTCTCTTATATATGCGAGTCGACCATAGGTCGCCTCGCATATATAAGAGAATGCATTGGCCTAAAAAAAATCCTTTTTTAACACTTTTTACCATTTTTTCTTACATTCTTTAACAATTTTATAATTTTTAATGTGTTAAGCCAATGCATTCTCTTATATATGCGAGGCGACCTATGGTCGACTCGCATATATAAGAGAATGCATTGGCACAGGGCCCTTCTGTTGGGTAAAGGGTTAAAGTCTAAGAGTTGCAGTGATAGTTTCCATACCTTGTTGTACTGACAGATCAGGCCCTGATTTTTCCTTTTCTTTTTTTGAATCTTTAGAATCTTTGTCACTTTTCTTTGATTTATCATCCTTTTTCTCCTCCTAGAAAATGAATAATATGAGAAGATAGAGCTTGCTGTTGGTATAAGCCTAAAAGAGGATATATATAGTGAGGTCTAGATCTTTTGATCACAGTTGTTATGTCTTAATGTGTCCTTTCTTAACCCTTTGATTGCCAGGTCCGATTTTTGTATCAACCCATATACCCTGTGCCAATGCATTCTCTTATATATGCGAGTCGACCATAGGTCGCCTCGCATATATAAGAGAATGCATTGGCCTAACAATTTTTTTTTAATTTTTTTTTTACAATTTTAATAATTTATTCTTATATTCTTTAACAGACTTATTTTGTAGGTTTAGGGCCGATGAGATCGGCCCCTGGCACTCAAAGGGTTAATCAAGTGTCAACATTTTACATATAATTTATTCTTATATTCTTTAACAGACTTATTTTGTAGGTTTAGGGCCGATGAGATCGGCCCCTGGCACTCAAAGGGTTAATCAAGTGTCAACATTTTACATATTTGCGTTTCAAAACAAGACAATATCGGCAAATCAGTGCTCATTTATGTTGATATACGTTATCAACTGGACCTATTTTAGAAAGTACATATTTTGATCGGAATTGTTTTCCAACTAAAAACTTATGTGTTATCTTTGTGTATTTCATATTTTTGTTTTAGTTTCGGTTTTCAAAATAATCACATATTTTTTCAATTTGGCCAAAGTTATTTATTTGGGCAAAATAATTTTCAGGCCAGCGTGAAGTGAACCCTGTCTGTGGCTATACAACACTGAAATAGATTACCATGCAGGGTGAGTTCGGATTACATCAACCCAATGTGATTTATTTAGTGTTGTATAATCTGATATTTTTTACTTCAATATTCGTGAATAAATTCTCATTTCTTATCGAAATGGCCATGTATCTATCAGAGTGGGACATTGATAGATATATACTTTATTAGCAGAATGAAAGGCGCATCTAAGCAAGATGTTTTTTTGTTCAAATGTTAACAATACAGACTAAAAGATCTCCAACTATTCAATATTTTAGGCTGAAAGTGCCAAATATCTAAATATCTATAGATAGACTGTCATGTAGACTCCCCCCTAAGTACAATTAGTGTACATTAGGATTCTGCAAATTACAATTTTTTTCAACGAATCGAACATTAAATCAAATCAGGGAGAAAATTTCACATAAAATTTCACCTCAAATTGAATCACCATTATCAAAAGTACAGCGACATTAAGAATATTTATGTTTTCGTCACAGCGATTATATAGAAAACATCACAGATAATCTATCAATTCATCATGGCCATACACTGTAATATTTTGGCTGATTATACTGGAGAATTGATTTGATAAATGAAAACGGAATATGATAATAATAACTGTAATGATGGAGCGAGGGCCCTAAGCCCTTCACATTATTACCCCAGCTGTTGAGTAATGCCAAGTCTTCTGCATGCTGCCATAGTGGGGCTTCACAAGATTGCTCTCAGCTTACACTTACCCAACAACCAGGTCCCTATCTGTTGTCTAGGTACGACAAAGCGAGCACGTACAAGTGACCTTGCCCAAGGGTCACAACCTGGCACAATATTTGAAACAGCGTGTGGCTATATATAGCACACACACCGCTTAATCCGGCCAAGCCACTGTTGCGGAGATGATAGTCCACCGACAGGGAGCGAACTCACGCCGGTGCGTTGACACCATTACAAGTCAGACACTCTAACCACTGGGCTACCACTTCCACCAGATGGAGGCACATTTGTACTGTGAATACTATAGAGAAAACGATTTTGGGGAATTAACACATGATGTCTATCATGCGGCGCGGCATCGATCACAAATGTACTTCCGTGAAAAAGGGAGTAATGCAATGTGTTCCACGTGACGCTCCAGTGCAAAGGGAAGTAATTCAATTTCCAGCTATATATATATGGCGGTACTTGTCATTGTCATTCAATAATCATTGCGAATGTGAGCGTCATACATTTAAAGGCATCATTTGCATCATGTATCAGGTTGTTCAGCAAGGATATTATTACGCAACCAATAATTCTATTGAAAAAGTTTTAAAATAACAACTGGCCTGAACGGACTATCTTGCGCGGAATGATGACTTGGTTGGTGACACAACTGTGGGAAATCTAATTCTGCTCAGCTACAACATACTCAGTACACTTCCCTACAGGTCAAGGGTCTAGGAGTCGAGAATATGGTGTGTACCATAATGATTGCTACATAATTTATGTGGTTATTGCATTCTCCCTTCAGTTAAATGAGATATAGTCAATGTTTTGAGGACTTTCTTGATAATTTATTAGAAACAAGAGCACGCTGTCGGGGCGTGGCATAATACGCCCGTATCTGGAGTAGAGTGGGGCAAGGTTTAATTCATTTGTTTGAAACCTTTGACTTAAGAGATAATAATATTTGAACTTGATCTGTATACCAAATCTGGTTAGGTTCACTCGATTCAATCTAAAGTTATCATCTGGAAACCGAATATCAGGTAAAATCTAAGTCGAAAAAGGGGTATAACTCAGTCAAAATCATGCGGATGAAACCCATATTCGAACTTGATCTGTATTTTGGGGTGGTAAACTAATATACCAAATTTTGTTCAGTTCACTTGATTCAATCTAATGTTATCATCCGGAAACCAAAAGCGGACGGACAGACAACGGACAACCCATTTACATAATACGACCGTTTTTTTAAACGGGCGTATAAAAAGTTGCAGGAGTCTCCCTCTGTGGGAGGGTTCAATAAGTTATAGAATCTTTGTGATCGAATCAAATCGAATCTTTGGCATGATTCCACATCGAATTGAAACTTGAATGATTGCAGGAGCCTAGTGTACATTCATTTCAGAAGGTTGACTCCTTGTTGCAATGGTTTAATATGAACAATAAATATTTCAGATACATAAGATCCATGACAGAAATGACGGGCGATGAGGGAGCGTCTGAACTGTCTATGTGTCTGTAAACAAGGTATATGCATGTAAATAAACGATTTAATGTGTTTGAATTAATTATGAATCAAAAGCATACCTGATCCTTGGAATCGTCATGTTCTGAGCATATATGTAACAGGTGTTGAATCTTCAAAACATTTCCAGTTCCTAAAATGAGAATTATGCCAAAATAAGCTAAATTCATAAATTGTATATCAAAATAGGCAGTAAACAGTGTTATTGTTATAAACAAATTATATACAGTGACTACTGTTGGTGGAATCATTGCCGTAATGTATATGCCCAATAAATCGTCCCAAATAAAGTAGTAAGGCCAAAAAAAATTAATGAATTGATTCTCAGGCACCGCCGCTCTCATAAAATAGGGGCCGCCTAACTCTTTTTATTTTAAATCCAAACAACCAAGCCTTAAGGGCCGATATACGGATAATACGTGTTTTCAAAACTCCCGCGGTAAACATCGTAATTCTAATAGAATCAGCTACTTCCGGTATGGTATTCACCCCGGTAATGATGACGTATTACGCATACAAAATGGCCGCGCCCATACACGTTTTTATCGGTAATTTTTCAATGTTTTTTCTCATGATACACCTGGTTTAGTCCACCTGATTTTCTGCGGATACTATATGCCATCTTTGCGGCAGAGAAAGAAAATAATTCCGGTTGAAATACCAGATTATTCTGACTTAGATGACAGTTTATCAACTTTATCGGACTCAGAAGAAAATTAATCTGACGATGATGAAAATAGCGACTCCGATGGACACGGTGACGCACCTCAACAATCAACAACACCTGTCACACCTGCTTATACCTGGACTGAACATCTTGTTCATCGTCAATTCCAGGATTTGACAGGAATAATACCGGTCCTCAGCTTTCTTTGGATGAGAATTCAACAGAAATTGAGTTCTTGGAACTTTTTATGACTGATGAAGTTTTAGACTTGATTGTTTACCAAACAAATTTGTTTTCATCACAAGTTGAGGAGGACACACCTATATCCAGGAAATGGACATTTATGGATAAACTCATCTGTAATTAGAACAGTTTCTCACAAATTGGGACATTATTAGTATGTGAAAGACATTACATCTATAAATGTATATGAAAACATGTTATTTTGAGACATTCAATATAAATTTTAAGTTATGAAATAATATTTGCAACTTTCATTGCTTTCAGTTACCTGTTCACAGGTAACTGTCAGCTGATTGATAGTCTTATTGTCAGATGAAGCCCTGGGTCAAAGGTTGACACCCCCATCCAGATATATTGGCCCACATAACATTTCAGGACAATATACAGGGACACAAAGTACATGTAACTATAATAATCATTTTATTACAACAGGTAAAACTCAGATTCTGTGAATATTTTGTCTTATAACCATCGGTTGTTAGTCTTTTACCTGAGACTGAGATAATTGTTTTCATCCATCCAAAGTTGTGGAAATTGACCAACAATCAAGTTTTATTTCACTACTAGTCTGTTGTTTTGTTTTGTTTATTGGTTCGCAGTTTCAATTATAATGATTCCACAATTAATTGAGCCTTCTGGTCTTAATTTCGGGGATCCCAGATGTATGTCTGAACTGGCCGCTGGAAATAAAAAATAAAAATAAAAACCGCCCTCCCTCATTCATTTGAAAACAAAATTGCCTGAGAATCAATTCATTAATTTTGTTTGGCCTAAATATTCAAATTTGTGCATAGTTCAAACGTTGTGTTCTCTGAAATGGCACAGTCGATGTGGTTAGAATTTTAAATCTTAGTTTATTGTCACATTCTTCCAGTGGAGATAGTGTTTGGTTACTAACGTATCGGTTTCATTCACTGAAGTACAGTAATGCCCTAAGTAATCGACTCCATAGCCACAGCAGAATTATGGGTAACTTTTCAGGATTTAGTCGGAAATATGGCTTGTTGCCATTCATCAGAAAGCTCTCCCCGAGAGCTTTCCGATGAATGGCAACAAGCCATATTTCCGACTAAATCCTGAAAAGTTACCCATAATTCTGCTGTGGTTATGGAGTCGATAACTTATCGGTTTCATTCACTGAAGTAAGTCAATAATAATGTCTTTAAAATATTTGCCAGTATGAGCTGAGTATTATCAGTGTTAGACTATGAACCTCTTCACGGCTATGACGTCTGTGACCATTACGGACATAAAAGTGCACGCTGTGTCCTATATGGTTCCTAGGTACTATGGATCTACTTCAGCTAAGTTCAGCACACTAGCAGTAGACCATTATACATAACTGGAACTCAGAGATTGGTGCATCGGAATAACTGTATCTCGAAGTTTCAAACAGTGTGTGATGTTCCACGATTGTGAACGATAATATCCTTACAACTGAGTCAGTATTATGGTTTTTGTGATATTCCCGTTATATTTTCCCCCTGAAAATGGTAATAACGTCAACAGCCCAGCACAAGATGTCATAACGTCATTTAGCAGCGAAGTGGTTAACGTGCATAATCAGATTAAGCGCCCCTCAATTACTATTTATTTGCATTCGGGGTTAAAAAAAATTTGAGTCGAGGAACCCACCTATCAAAGCTCAGAGTTATTAGGCATCGATTTTTGAAATCTACTATGTTTCACCATCGAGACTTATTGGTGGCCCAGTAAAAAGTTGATCAGACCAAATTGTTGACGAAGATGGATAACTCTAAAATAAAGAGGCTGTATATACTATAGTTGACAGTGATTAGCATTATTTTTGGGCAATGAATCGATTCTGATAACTGAAGTGGCATTTCTAAAAATGTTATTGTTGGAATCTGATTATATGGGGGACCATCAAATCGGATAGAGTAATCAAGGAATCCCTATTATTTAGTAGCATCATCATTGCATGTCTATCATCAATATGATTCATTTTTCTTGAAGTTCCACCATTTTCCACTGTTACAAAGGTGATAATAAATTTTTCACTGACCTGCATAAGCACAGACATCGACGAGCACAGTAGCCAGGGATTTCAATGGTTCTCCAATAACTTCTAATGTGACCAGCGTGGCATCTACGGCTTCCTGCTTACCTACAACAGAAATGAAGTGTTAGTTATCCCTTTCATGACTGGAGCTTCCTGAAATAATGCGAAAACCCTGTGCCAATCCATTCTCTTATATATATAATCGCTAACCTGTATGTCCCCAAGATTGGTATTAAAGGCTCACTGACTACTCTGTGTTGCATATACTACACAGAGAAGGTAGGTTGCTAGGGCCGTAACTTCACAATTCGATTCAAATCACGATTATTTTGCCCGACGATTCGATGCACATCGCAGCTACTCTGGGGTATGACATTGGCTGCTTCCAAGTTTTTTCAGTATTACAGACTGACAGTGGGTCAGTGGAGTTTTAAACAGTATATTATCTTATCATGATATTTAAACTGTTCAATTTAGAAATACTTGTGTAATCAATAAAATTTATAGTTCACAATATTTATTTCACATCTGAATTTGATAAGAAACATATTCAACGAGTGTTGTCGAATAATTTTATGGAAAAATTCTCAGTTGCGATAATTTAAAAATATGGAATCAAATCGGCAAGGAATCGGATCGGATCTCGTGATGCATCGAAATCACGATATGCACCTAGATATGTAGGAATTAATCCGAGAGCTAGGAATCTGGTATATGTGTCTTTTTGATCTGACTCAGATTTCTCCATCATCGTTTGTTACTGTTTAACCCTTTACCCAACAAACCGGCCAAAACCGGCCAAATAAAGCTTCAACAGCCTAAAATATCTTCGGTCTGTCTCAATAGAACCATACAAATATGGATATCATTAGAACCGGCTCCTTGACCACATTGTAATAGTTACAGTTATACCCTGTGCCAATGCATTCTCTTATATATGCGAGTCGACCATAGGTCGCCTCGCATATATAAGAGAATGCATTGGCCTAAAAAAAATCTTTTTTTAACACTTTTTACCATTTTTTCTTACAATCTTTAACAATTTTATAATTATTAATGTGTTAAGCCAATGCATTCTCTTATATATGCGAGGCGACCTATGGTCGACTCACATATATAAGAGAATGCATTGGCACAGGGCCGTTCTGTTGGGTAAAGGGTTAACCCTGTCATGACAAGAGCTGCAATGGTGCATCATTAAAGACCATGTGCCAATGAATTCTCTTATATATGCGAGCCTCACATACATTAGAGAATGCACTGGCTTACAAGGCCAAGGTAATTATTGTTAGGCCAATGTATTCTCTTATATATGTACATACTAGTATAAGAGAATTCATTGGCACATGGCTTTTGTAAAATTTCAGGAAGCACCAGTGAAGGAAGGAAAAATTAATTTTAAATGATATGTAATAAATATATGATACAAATGATTAAAAATATTTATATTATTAGTTGATATATAAATTTAGATTATAAGTGTTTTTGTTATCATCAAGTGACCAGGGCTGGCGATCTAGAAAATCCAGGAGGGCTATTAATAGCCCTCCTAGATATGCCTAGGAGGGCTATAGCCCTCCTCAACTTTTAAAGTTATGATTTATTTTATCTGAGTTACTACTGCCGTTAGTTTGTCTATTTTTGATGTTGTATAACTCCATCTAAATTAAAAAAAATTTATGTGGAAACAAAGTGTCCACAGAATTGTGAATGTCAAAATCCCCCACAGTAATTATGGTATGGTGAATATTTAACTATGTTTTATATGTTATGATAATTTATATGAACAAGAAACAAAATGTAAGAGTGTTTGTACTCAACAATTTGTCAGTCGGTGTCCAACCCATGCAACGGAATTGGGTGAGTTTGTCCACGTTAAAAGCATTCTCCATGAAAGTGTAATTTTACATAAAATACACAATCAAGAACAATATTAAATCCAGTATATTTGCACTTGAATATTGACTGCTTTTTCTCTCAATGTAATCCATATTCCATTGCCGATCACAGACTGCTGCTTGCAGCAGTCAAGTCGCTATCTATAGATTTACTGGGTGTTTGCAATTGGGGACATAGAAAATAGTTTCTGAACTTTAATAATTGAATAACAGTGTAAACTAGAATACGTGGATATATTTAGCTAATTATATTAAAATATTGTCAATCGAAGCGATAAAAGACGGCTGCAAGCTAAATACAATTTTCACTGATAGGAACCGGAAACGGAACGAAAGGTTGAACTTAATTGGGACAGTGACATTTGGTTCTCACTATCCACAAACATGTGTTCATTTTATCCAGTGAAATATATTGTAAGCGCAATCTTATGAAGAGAAATAATTTATTTTGGTCATAAAATGTGTGAGAATCGATCAAAAGATCAGATTTACGAAACAGTTCGTTCCGGAATTTACTGATTCCGCTATAATTCCCATTTGACATTACCGTCAGGTCACGCATGCGCACAGTCCCCACAATGTACAATATAATTACGATTTCGATGCAGTATTTTACTCATTAAACACAATAAAATAACTAAATAATAAATGTCCTATCGTAGACGAGGGGGGCTATAAAAAGCCCGCCTTGGAAAATTCTAGGCGGGCTGTAGGCGGGCAGCCCGCCAGCCCGCCTTGAGATTTCCAGGCCTGAGTGACTGATATAATAAGTGGAAATTCGACAGGAAAAACATCTCTGATGAAATCTCATATGTAACCATTTTAGGACTGGCAAAAATATATACCTAGATATGTAAGAGCTAATCCTAGAGCTAGGAATCTGGCATATGTGTCTTTTAGATCGGACTCAGATTTCTCCATCATTGTTTGTAGAATCGAGGATGAAACTTCCCCATTGCAGGTGCCGACAGCGATGAGACCACATGACAGAGCAGCCATACCAACAACCTGACAAGATAAAGCATCTCATTTTAATCCTTTCATCACTATATAGATTATCATATTGAAGGGATGGGCGGCCTTCGTTGTAGGTTATAATTTAGAAATAAAATTTTATCAAATAATGATAATTTCCTCAAGAATATATTAATAGTTTAGCATAAAGATGATATGAATGCGATATCATTCACAAAACATGCTTTGTGTCAGAGAAAATGCAGGTAGAGTGTTGTTAATTTCTTGATAAAGCGCAGTGAATTGTTTATAAGCAGAGTCACAATATTGCATCATTTCCTTATTTAGATTCGCGCACAATTTGGTGCGTCTACAAGTTACAACTCACAATACTATCATTGTAAATTACTTATTTGGTATGTATTACCATATATAGGTTAGGAGAAAATACTAACTGGATTGAAAAATATTAATCTCTTTACAAGAACAATTATATTATGAACACGTTTTCTGCTGATCGTTTCCCAATCATGAACTAAAGTGGATTAGCTGGATTTTGAACTGATAGCGGGTAGAATGGGTTGATTAAAATTAAAATTGGTGTGATTTGAATGCGATTGTTGATGTCACCAATAATTTTATCTTAGCCTTCCACATCGCAACGGAACAATTTTCATTGGATGATCTGGTAGTTCCGAGTGTTTGTCTTTAAACAAATGGTTCTGTAACGTTTTTGATGTTTGGTTACATAACAAAACATACAAATGTGACAATAACATGCAATGTACGCAATATTTATGTCTATTATATAATATTCTTTATGTTTATGACAGTTTTAAAGGATGTGACTATTTTAACAGCTATACCCACCACGAAGGCCGCCCGTATCTTTAAATTAATAAAACTATTCATTAGAATGTTCTATTACTTATCTGGATGGATGCTCAGAAAATATATTATTATCCACCCCTTAACTAACACCTTTTCTGATTGGGCAAAAGCCGCCACGTGATAATCCGGGAAAAAGTCATATTGGACTCCCGAATGTCATATTGGACTCCCAAGTGTGCAATATCACTCTTTTATCGGGACTCAGTGACGTCACGAACTAACTCGATTGCGAAATGAATCTGTGAAATTGTGATGCGCGTGCAACACTGGTTGATTTGGCAGACGTTACACTTCCGCATTGAGTTTTTTTTTCACTTCCGTGTTTACTTTTCCAAATCATGCTTTCTGATGATCAAAATACAGGCTTTTATAGAGAATTAAGTGCCGACAAATACCAAAAATAACCACAAAAGTTTTATTCTCAAAATTTGGATAAACATACAGATGGATAATAAAAATGTCATTATACAATGTTGTGTACAGTATGAGTTTTTCTTGTACTCGTCCAGGTTGTGGTGAAAAGTATATTGGACTCGACACTGCGTGTCTCGTCCAATATGACTTTTCACCACAATCTGGATTCGTACAAGAAAAACACATACTGTACACAACATTGTATAATAACTTTATAGAATCGTACAAGAAAAACACATACTGTACACAACATTGTATAATAACTTTATAAGATGACAGCCAGGTGAACACATTATACAAGGGCAGAAGGATTCCTATTCATTTGTGAGAAATGTTCAGATAACAAGTTCAACAAAATTATCTGAACATTTCCTGAGTGAACCGTGGCAATTGTTTCAGGAGAGTGATATACGGCGACCCATTCAACACCAAAATCATGAGTGGCGAGTGCTCATATCGGTATGTTGTAAACAATATGGTGTCAATTTCAACCAAAGTTCAAGCTCGGGAATCAATCTCTCAAGTACGGACAAGCCTGGATATAGTGTGTATGTCATTTTCAGAATGAGGTCCCCAGAGGGTGAATTTTGTGATTCTACCATGCACAGCAGGCTAGCATCACCAAATCGCCCTCTGGGGACCTCATTCTGCTTAGGCCTCATCTTCTGGGAAGTATCTATAGTCTCAGATTAACATTATTTTTAGTTACTTTTTCCCTTCTGTTCAGTTTCTATATCCCCCAATTTGCAGAAGATAAAATGCATACTTGAGGTGACCAATGGATGAATGTCACCAACTTCAACTAGGGAACTTCAATCTGATCCTAGGTCTCTCATAGCAGTTGAGGCATAAGCAGAATGAGGTCCCCAGATGGTGAATTTGGTGACACTAGCCCACCTTGCGGGATAATGTCACTAAATTCACCCTCTGGGGACCTCATTCTGCAAATGACAGACACACTATTCAAGGCTTGAGAAGTTCCCTGCTAAATTTACATGTCATTATTCCGAATAAATTTATACCAGTATTAAATTGGAATAGGTTTGTTTCCAGTTTGTGACTTCTTGTGAAATCAAACTGGAACTGAAAATTCCCAGTGCAGAATTTAACACTTTTTATATGCCCGTTTGAAAAAACGGTCGTATTATGTAAATGAGTTGTCCGTCCGTCCGTCCGTCCGTCCGTCTGCTTTTGGTTTCTAGATGATAACTTTAGATTGAATCGAGTGAACTGAACCAAATTTGGTATTTTAGTTTACCACCCCAAAACACAGATCAAGTTCAAATATGGGTTTTCGTCCGCATGATTTTGACTGAGTTATGTCCCTTTTTCGACTTAGATTTTACCTGATTTACGGTTTCCGGATAACTTTGGATTCAATCAAGTGAACTGAACCAAATTTGGTATTATAGTTTACCACCCCAAAATACAGATCAAGTTCGAATATGGGTTTCGTCTGCATGAGTTATGCCCCTTTTTCAACTTAGATTTTACCTGATATGCGGTTTCCAGATGATAACTTTAGATTAAATCGAGTGAACTGAACCAAATTTGGTATACAGATCAAGTTCAAATATGGTTTCTGTCTACATGCCCCACTCTACTCCAGAAACGGGTGTATTATGCCACGCCCCGACGGCATGCTCTTGTTAATAATTTTTTTAAATAATTTTATGTGATGATTTCTTGACTGATTTAAATAGAAATGTGGCTCATTAATTATAGTATGTCAATGAGCAAAAAAATCTTTCTTATAAACCAAACAGGTAATACTGTAATAATCGATAATACCACATGTGTTTTGTTTATACTTCTCTTACCAGCAACCTTCACCTTGTTACATATCGGTAATTGTGATAAAAATTATAGTGTAGTGATCAACTTTATTCATTGAATAAACTCTTAAAAATGAATTGAAATAATTTTTGATACATGTAAAACTTGAATGAGGACATTCCTGATATTGCACAATTTTTGTAAATTAGAACGATAAAGATCTTTTGAAAAGGCCAAGACCCTTCGTAAATCAGGGTAGGATAGTCCCAGAGTAAGGTCAGTGAGTGCAGTCTTACCTCCATATTGGCCTTGGTATCTGATAGCACTGGTAATAGTAAGGATATCACATCTGATCTGTTGGAGCCGGCATAAGCCAAGCCCAACCTGAAGATAGATAATTAAACAAAATTATTTTAGAAACATAATATGCAATTAGGATTGTTGATCAAAGCACAATCTAAGTACATCTAGTGTATTTATTTTTATTTTTTTATTTTTGAAGAGCGCCTGTTTCACAACACGTTGTGTTCATAGTTGCTTGACATAGGATGTGATAACATATTTGTATAATAAAACAACACTTTGACTGTAAAATGCTGATTAAAATAAAAATTCACAAATTAAAAGATAGTCCTAAAACCCAAGACTGTCTGAGAAGACTGGGACTCTGAAGACTACAACAGTCAGTACTTGTCAAAATGACTTAAGACAAGAAGTTCTAAACAGGGACATAGCTGGAGGATCTTCGTTGAGCAGGGTTCTTCACCTTGAAATTTCAGTGGTGTGTATCCTATGTTATGGGGCCACAAATTTTAACTGTATGGGGGATATTACCTTGGAAATTTCCAAAAGTTGGAGAGCTTGGAGTACCAGTTGTAAAATTCAAACCTAATAGGGATGTGCAAAATGAACTAAGGACTGTGGTCTGGTTGTCTTGTTTAACAAGACAGTCAATGACAGTGGGTCGCTCACCAGACTGCAAAGACTGAGAAGACTGGGACTCTTAAGACTACAACATTCAGTACTTGTCAAAATGACTTAAGACAAGTAGTTCTAAACAGGGACATAGCTGGAAGATCTTCGTTGAGCAGGGATCTTCACCTTGAAATTTCAGTGGTTTGCATATCATGTTATGGGGGATGTCAGGTTGGCCCCAAACTTGATGGGGGATGTCATGTCGGAAATTTCCAAAAGTTGGAGAGATTGGAGTACCAGTTGTAAAATTCCAACATAAGAGGGATGTGCAAAAGGAATTATGTGAACTTAGGACTGTGGTCTGGTTGTCTTGTTTAAAAAGGGTATGGGGTAGATACAATAGACTGATAAGGCGTTTACTGTCATATAAGGCATAAACATTGTCCGATACCTACCCAATAATAGCACCGACCCTCATGATCGCTGTGTTATGCATGATGTAGTCAGATAGCAAGGCGAGAGCTGGATCACATTCATTTCTCACTCCAGAGTTAACTATACCACAGGCAAGCAACGCGCCAGCCTGAAATTGAATTTATTCATGGATACAAATTTCATTCATGCTCAACAAGAGCTAGGCTTCTGTCTGTCAATAAATACTGCATATACATAAGTGAAGGGATGAAACAATTCAGGGAAACATTTAAATCAGTAGCAGTAATTGATCATCAATGGATTTTGTATTACCTAACCATACTAATGCGTCTTCTTCGCAATAGACTGTCTATCGATAAAGCAAAGAAATCAGAACAGGCCTTAAAATCCACAAATTTTGCGAGAATCAAACATAGCGTTTCTACAGGGAATCAGGACTTTTTTTGAGAATCAAAATGAGAATCATGATTCTGATTTTCGTCGGATTTTAAGGCCTGCAGAAGCTACAAGAAATACAGTAAACTAGAATGAGCATACAGCTCATTTTCATCATAAATATAACGGATGTGAATCATTGAATTTCAATGAGTGGCAGATGGGGAGTAACTCTTTATGATGATTTTGAGAACTTTTGTCAATCTCCATGCGTAGTACTGAAATCTGCCATTTAAATTGTATAATTTTGAACTTCTTGACCAATGGTAGTATATGGAAAGGTGAGGTTTGCCAATTAGTTTGAATGTAATTTCCTTCTGATGTGAAACTGGAGTCCTGTTGGGTTTACGTCATTCTTACAGAGATTGGGCTGTCTATATATAGATAATTTGCAACAGTTGTCTGTATGTTAGCATTTGTTAGTAATGCGAAGTTTCATAGTGCAAGAGCAGTGCTGTATGTAATCTGTAATCTATAGAAATAATGGGAATGCACCTGATGGAAGAGATTCGATAAAATTTTAATCAGGGCAGCCAATTTCGAATTGAATCGAATTAGATAAAAGATTCCAAATCGCATTGAATCAAATCGAAGGGGCTTACTAAATTTCTGCAAATTTTCTTACGAACCTTAATGTAGTCATCTGATGAATAGAGATACTTGTCAATCTGTGAAAGACCTCCGTCAACATCCCACAGTAATATTAGACCAAGTGAGGCTGTGGCACTAAGCATACCTGTAATATTAGAATGTTTAGTTAAACGGTGAGAGGTATCTCAAAACATAATATGTTTTACCCAAACTATGTATCTCCTATTATAAGTATCTTGGACACTTCATGCTTCGCAAAAGAGTTTACGTTAAAAATCGGGCCGCGATTTCTTGTTAATCCCGTTATGTAACGTAAATATCTATAGGTCAAGAAATGGTATAAAATACCTATGGTACGTTTATTCCAAGGACTTGTCAACCAGAAATGACCTGTTTCATTTCTATAAAAGCTCTCGCAAGTAAGTCAAGCTTTATTTTTATCTCTGTGCTCTGCACCGAAGATACGTCGCTTAGTTTACTCAGTTTTCAATGTTCAATACTTGATCAATACCAAAAATAATGTCTGATAGCAATTGTTTACTGTGTGGTTTTAACAAACCTGGATTTGACGACCACACACTGGGTGCACAACAGACAGGGTCCGCGCTGGCCCAAAATTTATTTTTGCCAAACATTTTGCCAAATGAAAAT
The DNA here is from genome assembly GCA_032622095.1 of Siphonodentalium dalli. Taxonomy (NCBI): domain Eukaryota; kingdom Metazoa; phylum Mollusca; class Scaphopoda; order Gadilida; family Siphonodentaliidae; genus Siphonodentalium; species Siphonodentalium dalli. The sequence goes on from CP136067.1 coordinate 41,397,993, forward strand.
AATTTTTGACAAATGCTGTTATGAGTTGCCAAATGCTATCAGTTTATACAACATTGTTTCTTTTATTTTGATTATTTCAACAATCGCTGCTTGAGCAACCTTTGATATCGATAGGAATGCAGTTAGTTATTAACAATTCTCGCCTCTATACTTGGGTTTATCATAGCACAATAAACCAACAACATAACAATGCAGTTGTAGAAGGGTTTCTTCATCAGAAAGGCATATCGAAACAAAGAGGATTAGCTATGTAAACACCACAACCAGACACACTAGCAATCCCTCCACCCGTCGATACTAATGATATCAGATTAATTGCATCTTGACTGGTGTTAACTTTTCATAAACTTATACATGTGTAAATCACCACTAATACCATTAATAATGAGAGTTTCCTGAAATGAGTGGTATTGATTGACAAAAATTAATAAACTTTCTTGCGGAATCAAAAGTGACTTGCCAAAATTTTTGCCAAATGAAAATATTTTTTGCCAAATGTGAATTATTTTTGCCATTGGCAAATTTGGCAAGTGGCAGCGCGAACCCTGACAACAGATAACACTTGTCATGCACGCTCAAGCTAGCTGCCTTCCTTCTGGAATAACATTGACTGATATGGGAGACTCGCATATATAAGAGAATACATTGGCACATGGTTTTCGCAAAATTTCAGGAAGCTCCAGTCATGGAAGGGTTAATCGCTGCAACAGTTTTATTTGCATACCAATGATTTCAACACATGCAATCTAATTATTGGAGAGCTATCAATAATTAATATTTGAACAACGTTTAGGCCAAAACAAAAAAGTTTGGGATTCTCAGGCATAGCCTCATTGAAAAAAATCTGCCATGTTTATGATTGTTATTTGAAGTGTTATTTTCTATCATCAATTGCGGTACATATACAGCCTATAATTAGTCAGGGGAATAAGTCAATCAAGACTTTCTACAATAGTTTGGAAGATTACTTTTTCTTTTGTTTCGACTGTATTTACGTTCCGTATTTTTATATGAATCTGATATGTAGTTCTGCGTGTTGTTAAAAATGATAGTGCCAATGTTAAAATGATATCAATATATATATCATTCTAGGTAACTTAATCCCTATATGATGTGCGCATATTACATTGTCATAATTTGTCATTCGTTACATCAGATTAAATTAGTTTATATCCATTACACAGTTCTCCCTATATTTTTCTCGACCTGGGAAGGTATAATAATAACCCATGCTTACTAGGTGCCAGTCTATGGTCAGAAAAAAATAAAAAATAAAAATAAAACCCTCGCTCCCTCATTGATATAAAAAAAACTGCCTGAGAATCAAATATTTTTGTTTGTTTGGCCTTATCTATTTCTTCATGTTCTTCTCAGTGGTACTGTTTCCAGACTTGTGTATATTTTTTGCACATTTACCCGTTACGAAGGACTTTAAGATATGCACTAACCATGGTCTTTATTTTTATACAGCCATTTGTTGCCATCTTCCATCAGCAGTTTGTCTTGCCCGAAAGCTGTGTTCAGAAGACCATTGACGAATGAAGCAGCAAGGTTATTTCTGGCAGAATCCACATTGGTTGCTCCAATTGACGTCCCTGTGGAGATTTGACAAGGTATAGTAATGCCCTAAGTAATCGACTCCTTAACCACAGCAGAATTATGGGTAACATTTCAGGATTTAGTTGGAAATATGGCTTGTTGCCATTCATAGGAAAGCTCTGAACGATGGATCCAATGTGGACATGGGACAATGAACGCGTTAAAAATTTGGTGAACTTTTATCGCAGTCAAAACCCAATGATCACACTGAGAATGTATGATAAAAGGTCTCTGACCTCATGTCCCCCCAAAAAGGTGGATTTTTTGGAGAATTTTATTTGGAAACAAGAGCATAGTTAGCACATGGCAAAATAAGCCCATGGTAATTCCAACAAAGAGCCACAACTGGTGAAAGTTGGCAGGTGGGACCCCAAATTAGAAATCCAAAATGGCTGCTGGCGGTTATGTTTTTTAACAAATTTCAGAAAATAAAATGATGGCTCCCATCTAGAGGTCACCCCGAAGATCCATATGAAGTTTGGTGATGATCGGATGAGGGATACAGCCTGTAGGGTGAGCCAAAGGAAATTGTTGATGGATGCATGGATGGCTAGACGCTCACACGGACGACGGATGCCAACCCACGGCAATATCTCAAACTTTAGAAAGTAAAGATGAGCTAAAAAATCAGTTCACTTGATAAAATGCTCGGTAATTCCAACTGTCACAGTTAAAATGCATTGTCTAAGACATGTGCGTATTAGCATATATCTTGCCAAATCACATTGATTTTCAGCTCATTAACTCGTGGAATAACCGATAACTAAATGTAGCAGAATAGTCTGGCCATAATTGTAAAAAAAATACCTGAAAATGAGGTATGGCTAACACTTTCTTTACTGAATGGATTCTTCCATTCAGTTATAAAATTATAAAATGGAACGTCTATTATTCATTTGAAGCAGGTAATAAAAGCAGATGACAGACAGCAAAACAGATAATACAAGATCAGAATGATTCATAATCATTGGTGGGAGACGTTCAGACCTATGGTCGTTAGGTGAACTTATTGTCGGAACTTTTCCCTGAAATACGAGTCAATGAGAATTTAGTAAAGAAAGGGTTTACACAGTGTTATATAACCATTTCACAGTGGGAGTTGAGTTGGTGCAGCATTAAAGATCCTACGCCAGTGCATTCTCTTATATATGCAAGTCTCCCATAGGGAGCCTCGCATATATAAGACAATTTACTGGCTTACAAGATCAAGGTAAATATTGTTATGCCAATGCATTCTCTTATATATGTGAGGCGCCCTATGGGCGACTTGCATATATAAGAGAATGCATTGGCACAGGGTTTTTTAGCAAAATTTCAGGAAGATCCAGCCATGAAAGGGATTTACTCACTGTTAGGTTCCAGGTGAGTTTTATAAATGTCTTCTGGAATTTTGGGCTCCATGATGTCCAACTGGAAAACAGAAAGCAAATAATTAGTTAACTCTAATATTTATTATTTAGTTTATAATAATAGTACAGATGATTTTTTATTTATTTTTTATTTTTTTTATTTTAATATCTTTATTTACATATTAACTTCAAGATACAAAAACATAGCCATGCGTTCACAAAGTATATTGACACATGTGTTAACATGATAATATCAATCAGAAATATAAAGAAGGGGTTGGGTGGGTGTGCTCATTTGTTTTCACGATAAATTCGTATATATGGTATGCTCTTTTAACAGTTAACTTTAAATAGTGGACTATTTTCATGTGTTGCCTCTAATGACATGAATTAAAATAAATCAAGAAGTAAGTTGAAGTAAATAGTATTGTACGGTTAGATAGATAGATAGATAAATGTATTACTCTTATCACTGTATCATGTTCTTTTAGTATGCAAACAAAAATCTAGCGGGAGACATTGACTCATTCGTACACTATTCATATGATTACTACATTTCGTTCAATGCTATCATAACTGGATACCTGATGTGCTTTCTAACTAGCTGTATGGTGCACCCCCCACCCCCCCCCCCCCCACCCCCCCTCCTCCGAAGACTTAACTTCACCTCCACTAATTTTGTTTTCCTTATTATATCCCTCAACTTTTAAAGTGATGTGAAACGTAAACTGAATTCCCAGATTTGTTTATTATTGGTGAACCTGGATAATTTCGGAGGTGTGCCAATCGTCTTTTGCACACTGTGAATACGTACTCATTCTCTCCTAAATTTGCAAAAATTCCATATATATATAAATATATATACAGAGTGTGAAAACTTTGTTAGTTGCCAAATAATTGTCGACATTTTACTTAGAAAACTTGAATGCAAAAACTATGATAGGCCCCCTATTATTTTTTATTTTTTTTCTCTTTTTGTTGAATCTACTTTCGTTATCGACATGCCGGCCTTTGTTTTGGCTGTTCTCCCAATCGTGCGTGCCAGCCGATCGTCGTTATTCGGGTGGTTCCGATTTCCTCCGAATATAATTCCATGAGACTCCGCGCGCTGATTCGCTCCGAAAATGTGTTAGTATCTGAGAAGATTTCTTACTCTGATCGCAGTTTTCAACAATTTAATACAGGGCGAGTACCGCACTAATAATATGCCACATTGGGGTTTTCTTTTTAGTTTTTTATGACCTTTCTTGTGGTATATCGGGCACAGTTCTGTCTGACATCAAATATATGCCCACGGGAGTGAAGCTAATGACTTTAAGCGATGTCAACATGAAAATAAAAGTGGCCATGTGGATAACATACAAGATGGCATCCATCATGGCCACTGTTTTTCAGACTAGGCACTCATGAGTCAGTTTGATGCAAATTATAGCAACAAGTGCACGGTGGTGCTGTATCGGTCACATTCGGTTGTAATCAAATTATCACAATGAATGAGCCGTCACAAAAAGGACAGGACAAATTTGCATTTGGAACAGAAACTTAAACTTATAATAGAACTCCTGCCAACAAGAGCTCAGCATCAAGTATGGGGTTGGCAAATCTACCATCAGTGACATTATCAAAAACCGCGAATCACTGTAAACTTGATCATATTCATAAGTGATGTCTTATAGTCTATACATGTGTAATGTATATTTATACCATGTTTTATCTATTGTTATTCATAAATGATCGTAGTTTATTCAATAAAGTTTAATTAATTAATATTAATGAACTGTTTGAGTCTCGATCACTCTTGGTGACAGCTGCAGTATAATCCGATGCAGTCTCTTTGAAAAACCGATGAAACTCCTATTGTATGCATGTTGCTCGACGTCTCTAATAAAAGTAGTTTCTGTATTGAATGGATTCCCTTCAATTCTATTTCTAACAGAAGTAAATGAAGTGAAGCTTCCCGCAGTATCTTTCCCTTGCAGAAATAATGGAAAAATTTTCCTTTTTCAGAAATTAGATAAGTTTTCACCTTCAGAAAGAGAGATGTAACATTTTTATAGCAAACAACTTTCCCAGCACATTTCGTTTCGTTCTGCTGCCAGAACACTCCGCGATTAGAAATTAAAATTACTTCGGATTTTCACACTGATGACCGTGACATTTAATCTTCAAATGATAAATCTATTTCCGATTTCGTTCAGGATTTTGACAGGGTATCACTTCTCTGTGTGCCAATGAACCTTAGTAATTCACAAGTTATTAAATTTCACACCTTTTACTGTACAATCTACTTTATAGGTTCTCTTGTGTTTTTCTGCCATTTGAAAGCCAAATTTCGTTGGTTTTCTATGAAAGTCCACAACACAATTTGTTTTGCATCCATGATAAAAATGATCAACGCGGGCCAAAAAATAAATGCGGCGGTGTATGAGAAACAAATATTTAATTTGGTCTAACTTGCATGTCTTTGAGGATCGGAAAGATCAGATGATTTTATGTTGAGTTTATTCCCATATCGGTTATTTTCCGATTTGATTGCTAGAACCACTGTTTTCTTATTATTGATACCAAAACCAGTATGAATGCATGTATTGTGAATTTTGAAATTTATGACTGATTGTCAGTTTATCATTCAAAACTAGGCAGTTACCTTAATAATCTCATCTACTTAATTCCTAGTCACATTTGGGATGATGGTTGGCGGCAATCTAGATAAATCCCAACAATTAGATCTATACATATCATTAGGCTACCAAGATAGATCACAAACAGGCATAAATAGATCAAACTAATCTCACATGGCTTAGGTGACAGGAAGCATTAGAATGTACTTATCACCCAAATACAGTGAACTGTCAGTGACAGGTGAACATTTTGAGCTCTGATACAAGAGCCTATGAATATGTATTTCACAGTAAACTTCACTCTGACTTCTTGCTGCAATTTTTAAATATCTATTAGAAAACAAATAGATTGTATACCTCTCTGGCCAAAGCTAGGAAGTTGCTGTTGAGTTGTGTGTTTGACTGAATTTCTGTAAGCTCATCAAACTCTTCCATGTCGTCAGGCAACTCGAGGTAAACCTGTTGACGGCCAAGCATAAACGACAACTGTTTTTGATTTAATCTGTGAATACAAAATTAAAGCTCAAGTTGGCAAGCAGTTAATTTTTTGCTGAGCTATGACTGGAATGATTAAGAAGAAGGAAAGTAAACTAGAGGTCACCCCGAAGATCCATATGAAGTTAAGTGATGATTGGATGAAGTATGTTAGTCTGGTCGTTGAGACTCGATTTTGAGGTGAACCTAGAACAAATTGTTTACAAGCTGTTTTCGGTGTAATTCGACGCGGAAAAGCATCAGGAACAACATATCCAAAATCCGCAAAAATCCGCGTTGGGGAAACTTTGTTATCCACGATGGCGTCCAACATGGTTGTCTATACTACATCAGTTCTCGATAAAAGTCATTATACGATATATAGTGGCATCAGAATTATGCCGTTATATCAGTTTGTGTTAAATTAGAATGCGGGGCGAGTAGAGTGACACGGACAGAAAATTATACAATCGTGGCCATGAAATGGCTGTCAAAATGGCCGCAACTCCAAACCATACCACGTAGATAGCAACATATTGGGTAACTACATAAGAGTGAAATACGTATTGGCAATATACAAGTCGGTTGTTAAATATCTTTAAAGGTACACACATCATTAAAACAGATCAATCTGAAGGATCATCAGTCACTGCACAGCAAGTCAACCCCCAATGATTTACGTCTTTTACGTTTGGGTGTTCTGCTTATCCAACATCCAACTGTTGGGCAAAACAAAAATAGCTCGTGCATGCAACACACGAACTAATGTTTCGCCTCACAGTGCATGGTAGTTTCATTCGGCATGGTGATTAAATATTGAATGCAACGCCGAAATTTAAGAGCATACTCTAGAGGTATAAATACTAGTTATATTTCCGGAATTGTCAACACTCCCGGTGATAATAAACGATACACGTATATCGCAATGGTTATTATACTGTAAAGAAACACTCATATCTTCAATCGATTAGCACCGAATCTCACCAGGTCAAAGAGACTGTACATAGTACATTGTATGTAAGACTAATTTTCATTCTGCTACCAACCCGGTTTCTTAGTAGACAATTTTGTTAAAATTACTTCAGTGGCCACTTTACAACTAGAATAAGCTACAGCGCAATGCACACTATTAGTTTTCAGTATATTTTTGTTTGAAAATATATTACCATTACCACCCACGTAATCGTGCTAAATATCAGGTGATCATCGTTTAAGATGTTATTCCAACGTTGAAAATTCACCCAATATTGTTAGTTGTGGTTCTGTGTGCAACAGACATGTGTAACATTATGGAAAATGGGTAAACGCGGTGATGCGGTTGAAGACAACGTAGTAAGTTTCGCGTAGATGTGGCCTTGGTGAATTCAACCAAATATAATTTCCAGGTATAAACACAGTCTCGGTCACAGATTATGTAGGCAATTTTGGTCAAGGTTTGAATTTATTGAAGACAGTCAATGGTACTCATTGGTGATTTAATCAATTTAGTTCATGGCACACCATCACGCATTCTTGTGATAAAAGCGAAATATTCGTGTTTTATCACTTGATCTGAGGCAACTATAACTACTATTTTGAGAAACGTACAATAGGATCTACACATTCTCCCCAGTACAATATGAACATAATTCATACCGTTTTATAGCAATTAATTTTTAAAGGTTTTATACCGTAGATATAAAAATAAATGGTGATCGGTCTCATTCGTGAGACTGCTCTGAATACATACATTTCTGCTACTAGAGAAAGGCCGCATAGTCAATACATCCCTACTAAATCCCGTTTAGCTGTTTAATTACACATATATCACACGATTCAAGATTAGCGGTACAGATAAAACTGCATCATTTTTCCGTTTCTGGACACCCAAAAGTCCAGATTTAACCGTTCCACAAGACCATGATTTCGCTTGCTCTCTCGTCAGATACATCAGAGAGAATTCGTACATCTCTAATCAAAAGTTTCTCTTATATTTGTAGTCATTCTTCCTCGCAATATTCGAGCGTTTGTTCACTCGTATAGGACTAGCTATTCAATTTTGCACTAAATGTAAATTTCATTCGATTTTGTCCATTTTGGTGGCCATTTTGGGAAAAATATTCTACATATATGGTTTACGACTAAGCAATGTTTGTGTATATTTCAATTTATTACGAATTTGGCATTAATTGGAGCACCTGCCGCAGAATTCAGTATTTTCCGATAACAACAGACATTATGGACGCCATCTTCAATAGAGAATTTTCCCCAAAGCGGATTTTAGATATGTTGTTCCCTACATTCTGCCCGACAATATGATACCAAAAACAGCTTGTAAACAATTTGTTCTAGGTCCAATGCTTCAACGACCAGACTATGTGGTCTGCAGGGTGTGCCAAAGAATTTAGTCATACAAAGAGTAAATTTCAAGATGGCTGCTGGTGGCCATGTTTTTCAACGAATTTCAGTCAAAATAGGAGGCTCCAATCTAGAAGTCAAATTTGATAACTCTCATCTAGAGGCGATTCTAAACATGCCTGTAAATTTTCAAATCAATTCTGCAGGGTGTGCCGATGGATTCAAATTTGAAATCCAAGATGGCTGCTGGCGACCATGTTTTTCATGAAAATTCGGAAAAATTTGACATCTCCCATCTAGGTCACCCTGAAGCTACATATGAAGTTTGGTGAAGATCGGATGAGGGATGCGGCCTTTAGGGCGTGCCGACTATGAGCTATCTCATACTTTTCCATCTAATTGAATAGGAGCCGGCAATCAACGTGTTAAAACTTCCTCATTTGAAAGTCAATATCTGGCCATGAAACCTCATATTAGTGGACTTATGAGTCTGATCTAATAAAAAAATCTTTAACCTCTTTGCTGCTAAATCATGTTATGACTTCGTGTGCTGGGCTGTTGATGTTATTGCCATTTTCCAGTGGGAAAATCACAAGGAACACTGACTCAGTTGAAAGGCTATTATCGTTTGTAATCAGGGAACATCATACACTGTTTGAAACTTTGAGATACAATTATTCCACAATTATTCCAATGTACCAATCTCTGAGTTCCAGTTATGTATAATGGCCTACTGCTAGTTTGCTGAAGTAGGTCCATAGTTGACTGCCGACTCCCTTTCAATTACATGCGAAAAGTACGAGATAGCTCTAAGTTAATACGTTTGAATTTTTCTCAGCCTAGTAAAATTTCCTATGATCACTCAGTAATGATGTGTATCCATGCTTCAGTTGCCCAAAAGTGGTATAATAAATGGAGTTCCCAATTATGAGCTTTTTGATCGTTTTTGACAAATTAGACAACATTTCCCAAGCCCAGGTCTCAAGATATGGTGCCGGACAACTATCATCCAACACATTATTTGAAAGACAATAGAAATATTTTGTATCAGGAGTGAAAAATATTTAAATTTCACTTTTACAGCTTTTACAGCTGGCTTTTACATGAACTATTTTTTGAACCTGTTAGTCACATTGTTATCTACTAGAGACCTCATCTGTTACCTTCAAAGCATACCTGGTTTCCCCATTGGGAGTGCTTTCAAAAGAGTGGCCCAGAACGTTATATCCATTTTCCATTTTAGAGTTATCTTTTGTGTTTAGCTAGAAATAACTGTCTTTTTTTTGTCTGTCCAACTGAGTATATTGGCCATGGGTCATAGCAGCGGAGAGGTTAAGAAGAATGATGATGATATACTCACAAATCTTTACATGAGAGGAACACGTCCTTGATGAGATCATTATCATTCAGTTGCAATGCGAATCTCAGTGCAAGTGGGTACTGGTCAAATTTTCTGTACAATTCAAGCGATGTCTTCACTAGAGTGGTGTTCTCTGGGTCTGGTACATACGGAACACAACTGTGAACAAATAGCAGATCAAGTAATTATAGAATTGGTTAACCCTTTACCCAACAGAACGGCCCTGTGACAATGCATTCTCTTATATATGCGAGTCGACCATAGGTCGCCTCGCATATATAAGAGAATGCATTGGCCCAGGGCATAACTGTAACCATCACAATGTGGTCAAGGAGCCGGTTCCATTGATATCCATATTTGTATGGTTCTATTGAGACAGACCGAAGATATTTTAGGCTGTTGAAGCTTTATTTGGCCGGTTTTGGCCGGTTTGTTGGGTAAAGGGTTATACATATAGCCAAGTGGCCTTTTACAGTAATGCCCTAAATAATTGACTCCTTAACCACAGAGTTTTCCGATGAATGGCAACAAGCCATATTTCCGATTAATTCCTGAAAAATTACCCATAATTCTGCTGTGGTGAAGGAGTCGATTATTGTAGTCAGTAGACATCCCTCCAAAAATATTACATTGGCAAAAATATCAGAAGCACCATGGGGCAATAATTCTGGGCTATTTATCAAAGTGCAGACCCTGCCCTTTACGCCAAACATTCAACGTGCAGGGTCGATGTGTTCCATTTAGAATATAGAGTACACTTTATTTAGTTTTTACTGAAACGCTCCGGATTCTGAACGAGCACACCCGGCTCTGCGCATTGCACGCTAGCTCCAACCTGCAGACACAGATGAACTGAGGAAGTGATCAAACCCGACATCGCTAGAACACATGTTTTGGAGTCCTCTGGTTACGTTGCTGCAGTTAGGTTACGAAAAATGACTGCCGATAATTTAATCATACCCACTGATTCTATCTTCATGTCGTAAAATATATATATCACTCCATTTTTTTCAAAGCATCTTATCTATGTTTATTATAATTTAGCTTGATATTTAGAACTAAAACATTGCGCATTTATTCTATTCCTTCATTGCTTCCATACCTGCTAATCGTCATCTGCTGAGTGTTATATTGAGGCACGTTATGCATCCGAACTATCCGCCGAGTCTTGAATAGTGAATCGTTTAACTTCAAAGGGTGCGTTTCCGTATACTGGGAACAACGCAAGGCCTTCACCACCAGTGATCTATAACCTGGCAATTAATTTTTATCTAATAAATTTTCTAAGTTATAAAGGTTTCCACAACATTGAAAACATTGACTGCATTTTCTCCTCGGCGGATACAGGACCCGTTCCCCAAAACCTGGCGGAAAGCCTGTATATATGCGAGGCTCCCTATGCACCAGCACAGCGCCCGTCATGAAAGGGTTAAATACTTTATATGAATGTTTAGTATGGCAAGTGAACAGTCTGAACTTTTGAGAGAAATTTATAACTTCTTTTTCCATTTTGCATCAAAGATAAACAATTTAGCTTCTCAAATTTTGCCGAAATGTCTTTAAATTTGTTAACCATGGATTTAGAGAAATAAATACATACAACATGACGAGATAATGTTAGTTGTAGTAATGACATAATTATACTGTCCTGTCATCGCCAAATGATTGCCGTCGATTGTAAAATCTAAGAACTTTTTTCAAAATTAAAATATGACAAAATCAGACCCAGAAATTTTGTGACAAATCACACCAGTGTTCGATATAAATAGAATATATAGCTATTGTTGTCGCTTGTACAATTTATGTCAGTGAGGGAAATTTGAGCATATTTTGGGTGACGCTCAAATCCAATAGATGTCAAATCCCCTGAGTGGACATAAACAGTATAAGCGACAACATAGGCTCACATATTTTATTTATCCATCATGCAAAACGTGCCTTTTGTGGGAGAAACCAATCATTTTAATTACTTCGATGACACCCAAACATTTATGAGATTAAGCAAACTAATTAGTATTCAAGACGTGGGCAAACTGGAGTGCAGCTTAGAACAAAATAATTAATTTTTATTTATATATATTCTAAACTGTCCTTGTTCTAATGGTTTATAAACGTTTTAGAGCGAAATCGCATATCCTTTTTACGCATATCGTATAAATTATGGTGAATTACGGATGAAAAAAATGTCCCAAAATCACAATGACATCATTTAGGATGGTTGACATCCCTAGTTACCTGCACAATTGCATATATAACTACATCACCTACTTAACCCTTTACCCAACAGAACGGCCCTGTGCCAATGCATTCTCGTATATATGCGAGTCGACAATAGGTCGCCTCGCATATATAAGAGAATGCATTGGCTTAACACATTAAAAATTATAAAATTGTTAAAGAATGTAAGAAAAAATGGTAAAAAGTGTTTAAAAAAGTTTTTTTTTAGGCCAATGCATTCTCTTATATATGCGAGGCGACCTATGGTCGACTCGCATATATAAGAGAATGCATTGGCACAGGGCATAACTGTAACTATCACAATGTGGTCAAGGAGCCGGTTCCAATGATATCCATATTTGTATGGTTCTATTGAGACAGACCGAAGATATTTTAGGCTGTTGAATCTTTATTTGTCCGGTTTTGGCCGGTTTGTTGGGTAAAGGGTTAATAAAGCTATGTTGACCTAATAAAGCTACCTTGGCACAAAAACGTAACTTTCTAGGCAGGCCTTTTTGTAGGCAATAGACGTAGTAAGCGGTGGATAAAATATGATAAATAATGCATCTCTTGTCGTTGACTAAGCCAAATTTGGGGGACCACTATATTAGCAGTTAACCCAAGCCATGCATTATTTATATATTATAAGCCAGAAACCCGAATAGGCCTGAGAATATGGTGCCAGACATTAGCAGAATGAATAGAGAATTTTCTGAATGAATTTAGTGATGCAAAGCGGGCTAGCATCACTAAATTTATCCTCTGGGGGACCTCATTCTGCTTAGGCCTCATCTTCTCTGGAAAGTATCTTTACAATAAAATTATCATATTTTTTTAGTTTAGTTTCTCTATATCCCCAAATTGGCAGATGACACATTGCATAATCGAGGTGCCGATGGGTGCACATCATAATATTCACTATCTAGGAACTAAAATCTCCCATAGCAGATGAGACTATGCAGAATGAGGTCCCCACAGGATGAATTTAGTAAAACTAGCCCAATTTGCGAAGTAGAGTCACTAAATTCACCCTCTGGGGACCTCATTCTGCAAATGTCCAGCACCGTATTTTTAGGCCTGAACCCGAAGCCCCGCTCTTACCTGGACAGATACAGGCAGACCCTCTGGTAGGCGGACTCATCGACGTATGATGTTACCAGATCGAGTCTCTCTATCTCCATGAGTAAATCACATGCCTCAGCCTCGGCATTATGCTGCATCTGATACGGTACTAACTCCTTAGTAATCTCCAGCAGTCTCTCCTTTAGTTTGTCATCTGTCGCGGCATCCTGCCATTCCTGGGAAACCTCACCTGACAGGTGTCTGCAAAGGTGACAGATACAGTAATGCCCTAAATAATCGACTCCTTAACCACAGCAAAATTATGGGTAATTTTTTCAGGATTTAGTCGGAAATATGTTGCCATTCATCGGAAAGCTCTCAGTGAGAATTTTCCGATGAATGGCAACATATTTCCGACTAAATCCTGAAAAATTACTCATAATTCTGCTGTGGTTAAGGAGTCGATTATTTAGGGCATTACTGTACATACATTGTATTTGATTAGACAGTGAAATTCAAATGTGCACTGATTGTATTTTAGGCTGAGAGGAGAATGCCCAAATTATATATCAATGTTTAAACTGAAGTCTTATGGTCGTGGCACATGTACAAGGTCGATGACAAGTGGATGTGACCTTAGATTTCTAACCAGCAAACCAAACAGCAGATATGGTGAACTGGTGCTTTCAACAAGCAGCGACTAACATTTGGAATTCACTCCCACTTGTTACACGCAGAGCAGGCACGGTTTCTGGTTTTAAGAAATCTCTTGACGCACTTATTTAAACTTTGTTTTAAACTGGATTAACTACTTTAAGAACGAGCACCATTTATCTTATTCCGTCGTTTTTTTTATGAGAAACCTATACTGTAATTTTATTCTAGACTCATTGTTTCAGTTTTTATTTATGATTTTTTTTAACCTAGTTTTTATCCTAGTTGTATACTTTTTTTTGTTTTAAAATCTAGTGTTGAAACGATTAATCGACCAGTCGAAGTTGACGCGATTATTAAATTAGTCGATCCCGAAGTCTGCTAGTCGATTAGTCGGGAAAAAGCACTACCTATGTGCTATCATGACAGCAGTGCCATTGTACAGCCATATTATCACGTAATCTGTAACAGTTAACACATATTAACTTCTTAAAGCCTTATTGCATTGTTCCGTTAACGATGCCACTGCTATCAGTCATGCAAGGGCGGTGAACTCCATGACCTGAACTGAACCCAATGTATGCACGTGTTGGCGCGGTTTCTTTTATATTGATCATCAATGACATGAAGTGTCGCTGCCGACTGAACACTGTCTAGTTCGATGTGACACAATTGACCAGTGATAACTTCTCACTGTGGCACGTGTAATACTAGGGTAATGATGCAACAAAATGGCTTCAATGATATGCGAAACATAATTCGCGACAAGTCAAGCTGATAAAGTCAACTCAGTAACTGAATAGATTCTAATACCCATACCCCCCCCCCCACGACACAAGGCGCCTATTCAGAGAGGCAATAGAACACACCCGACATCTCTAGCAAGACTTGCGAACGAGACTTGTCTATTTATTTCCTGGTTACCGGCGACAATTTTGTTTATTAAATAAAATGTTTTTATTACCTGCATTCCCCAAACCGTGAGATTATATGGAGGTTGCAGGAGAGCCGGGTTTAAGACATCAAATTGGGAGACTACCGAGCAAAATGGTAAATTATATAGTTCACGCGCTTTCCATTAACGTTCTGAAACAAGGAGTTGGATACTCAAAACATCGATGCCACATGGCCCATTTTATACGTCATATGGGCATAGAAACGGGAACTCTTACAAGGGGTCCGACTAGTCGCCAAGTAGTCGATTACCTCTGGCGACTAGTCGATTCCTTAAAATCGCTAATCAATTTAAAATCAACTTTTATTTTTGTTTTAAAATGTACTATTATTTTATGTTCTTAATATTATTGTAAAGCGCATTGAACTACATGTAAATATTGTAGAATGCATTCTTTAAATGTACATGTAAATATTATAATAATATTTAATTCATTTGATGCAACCCAGCACCACAATAGGATGTCGCAGTGGGTAATTCTCAAAATTCACATTTGGCATCTAAAGAGTTAATACCACTGCAGTGAAGTGATCTGAGTCGCCATATGATGTTGAGTTGAGATGCTGCGACCTGGATCAGACGAACTGCCACAGGACGTGAATCATTCCAGGATCTCACCTTCTCAACGAGAGTCGATGCGGAGAACAAATTTACTCCACAGTAATGATAAAAGGCTTATTAGGCCATGCAAAGTCAATTTCCCGTTTCTCAGACCAAAATTTATTTAAATTTTTATTTGTGTGGCAATTGTCAACAAAGCATTCCACCTCGGCATTGGTTGCCTATGGGTTTAATAATAAAATTAATGATTGGATCGGATGCCTATATAAGTTAGTTGGTAGATTCCATGTGTTTGCAGACACATTACATTTTTAAAGGCACGGATGGCCTTCGTTATACAGGGTAGGTTATTAATTGGATATAGCAGTTACCAAATTATGAAAATGTCCTAAAGAATATACACATATTTTCAAAATCAATGTCCCTTCTGACCAGGGTTCGCGCTGCCACTGGCAAAAATAATTAACATTTGGCTAAAAATATTTTCGTTTGGCAAAAATTTTGGCAAGTCACTTTTTTAATTCCTGAAGAAAGTTGAAAAATTATTGGTCAATCAATACCATTCATTTCAGGAAACTATTATACAATATAATGATATTAGTGGTGTTTTATATGGTTTAGGAACAGTTAACTATTGTTGTATTACAAACCACAATAGAGATATGAGTATAATTATTAACTAAATGCTTTCCTATCGATATCAAACATCGTTCAAACTGCGAGTGTCGAAACATATGATTCACTCAAGGTTCCAGAAAATGATACTATCAGGGATAACATTTGGCAAATTCTAAAAGAATTTGGCAAAAAATATTTTAATTTGGCAAAAGTAAATTTCGGTCCAGCGCGGACCCTGCTTCCGACTGGAACTGTCATGAGACCACATTGAAAAATGACCAGCAAGGAACCAAATGGTTCTACACTAGCCAATCAAGGAACTAAATGCTTTAAAACAACTTATTCTTAATACTTAATGCATTTTAAGTCCATATTTTTCGTGTATTACTCGGCCTATTTTAACTTCGGAACTTGACATGGTCATGCAATTACTCGGTTTGGGATTATGGATTGCAATGCAGTTCTGGTGTTAACGCAATGAGGTCTTAATGTTACTCCAACGTTGAACTTATTATATGAACATTTCCATTCAATGAACATGAATCATTCTGCTCTTGTATTATCTGTTTTTCTGTTTCTCATCTGCTTATTTTTTCTGAACACCCCTCCAAATGAATAATAGACCATTCCAATATATACTTTTATAACTGAGTTGGAGAATCCATTAGTATAAAAGGGTTAATAGTTTCACCCCTAATGATAATTGTCCTTAATCTCCTAACTAATCACTTGATGTTAACAGTTGAAACGATTGCACTGGATTTTCAGGGTATATGTACATGTATGATTCATGTTGACTAGTCGACTACTATTTGACTAGGGGCTGCCTACTAGTCAATAGTGAAATTCTCTAATCAATTCAAAACAAAAACTATGGCTTGATGTAAACAACCCAAGGCCAACTTCAAACCTGGCCCTTACCTGACATATTCGTGACCCCATGAACCGATTTCTTCCTTAGAACCTGATAGTCTGTATTTTAAGCACTCTCGGTTTTCACCCATTGTCATAGCAAGAACTGAGACAATATCTGCACAGAATTTCTGCAAAACAAAATTGAGTTGTCAATAAATAGTGGATCTCTAATGAGTCATAAACACCTTTTAGCAAGGAAAAACGATCTTGAAACAGCTAGGGTTAAAAAAATAATAATATTCATTTCCTTATGCACAACCAAAGAGGAAGTAGAGACACCTTCATGAAAAAATATGGTTCCATTTTTAATGTGTCTGTTCATTGTTGACAAAATTGTTCAACCATCCTTATCACTCACGTTTATCTCACAGTCAACACTAAATAACCCATCACAAATAGAATATCATAATTATATTCTATTTAACAAAATAATAAAGTCCTGGCATTGGCATTGACATCGACATCATTGCACTAAGCTCTTACGTCACTGCATGTGGCGATAATACATGTGTGTCTTACTAAAACATATGACGCCGGGTTTAGGGGCTAATTACATGTATGTGATAAAACTGCATCTCAAGGTGCTTTAGGTTCTGCCAATTAAAGTACATGTACCGCTATTCTCAAAGTAATTGACCAGAAAAACGGGGTGATACCCTCGGTCATGACCGCGGTGATACCGGTAATAAACGGTAGTGGTATCGAGACGGTCATGGCGTGGAGTTACGGTATTGGGCGATAATGATACCGTGGTCTTTTAGCGGGCACCGCATTAATTTGTTGAATGCCGCGGTGATTTTCATGGAACTCTTTTAGGGGAGGTATTTACTCACACATACTTGTTCGCGTTAACAAGCGGTATCAGTACCGCGGTATTTGAGGATACCGCGGTATAGTACCGCCATATTAACGGGGTGACACCACGTTATTGGTGGTCAATTACTTTAAGTATAGCGGTATGTTGGTACAGATGAATCTATTTCCATTATTGCCGAGCTACCATAAATAGTAAGTAGAAATTCTGCTTCTAAAACTGGATAGGTAATATCTAAGGTGGAGTAAGTGACAATATTAAGATAAATGAAAGTGTCAATGACTGTAGCTCAACTTGGCAAGGAATTATGTTTTGCTGAACAATAAATACAATGATAAAGAAGAAGGAAAGTAAACAAGAGGTCACCCCGAAGATCCATATGAAGTTTGGTGATAATCGGATGAGGGATGTGGTCTGTAGGGTGTGCCAAAGGATTTAGTCATACAAAGAGTAAATTCCAAAATGGCCCCTGGCAGCATTGTTTTTCAACGATTTTCGGTCAATAGGAGGCCCCCATCTGGAGGTCACCCTGAAGATCCATATGAAGTTTGGAGATCATCAAATGAGGGATGTGGTCTGTAGGGTTGTTCTAGAATTTATTAATAAATCTGAAAGTTCGATTATTTAAGAAGAGTTTAAATTATTGTAACAAATGCCACCAATAATCAATAATCTTTATAATGTCTCATTTTTCTGAGGTTGGGTGACAAGGGAGTGGGGGGGGGGGGGGTGGTAACCAGGGACCCGGGGGAGACTTGCACACATTGGATGAATATACATTGTATATACATACTTTATGTATTGATATCATGTGGAGGAACCATTGTTACTTAATTCTTATTTATGTTTAATATTTTCAGGAAAGGGTAAATCTAAGTTTTGTAACTTGTGTCCCAATCCTTTTGTAATAATATTTACAATAAAATATGTTTAAACCAAGGATTAAGTTATGCAAAGAGTAAAATCCAAGATGGCTGCGGCGGCCATGTTTTTCATCAAAAAAATTTCAAATAGCTCCCATCAAGAGGTGATTCTAAACACGCCTGTAAATTTAAAAATAAAATTCAGAAAAATTTAATAGCACCCTTCTAGAAGTCATCCTGAAGCTTACATATGAAGTTTGGTGAAGATCGGATGAGGGATGTGGCCTGTAGGGCATGCTGTAGGACGTACAGATGATGGACGCCAACCCATGGCAATAGCTCTAACTTTACATGATAAAGTTGAGCTATATATTTGGCTTTTTTGGGGTGTTGTACGGTGGCCCGTAAGTGCCACGGCGAAACAAACTTTTCAATCACGGCAGAATAAACTTTTTACTCACGGCAAAACAAACTTTTCACTCACGGCAGAATAAACATTTCACTCACGGCAAAAATATTCTTTTCATTCACGGGAAAAAAAATTTTCACTCACGGCAAAACCAACTTTTCACTCACGGCAAAAATTTGTTTAACTCACGGCAAAACATACTTTTCATCCACGACAAAACAAACTTTTCACTCACGGCAAAATAAATTTTTCACTCACGGCAAAATAAACTTTTCACTCACGGCAAAACCAACTTTTCACTCACGGCAAAACATACTTTTCACTCACGGCTTCATGTACCTACTAAACTATATTTGTCACTCTGAAAATCAATCCGGTTACAATCTTAGACATCATGCAATACAACTGACAGTGGACGCCACAAAGGATATTTAAAAGAATAACTGATTATTGATTGATGATGACTAAATGATTAATTGTTTTTCCATTTTTATCCTTTGTTAGATAGCCAGTCAAATTCTCCTATTATAAACTTAATAACTCAACTAAAGCCATTTTTTATTTCTAGTGAAGACTATTACTGATACTACATATATATACAAAAAACAATAATAATGATAATAATGAAATTTCTTCAGCTTTTTGACCAATATGTCTACACAACTCATCTTGAGCCCCAAATGAAATGAATCAGTATTTTCCGTTCATATAAAGGATAGGAGCTTCCATAAGTTCTGTAACTTGTGCTCCGATCCCTTTATCGCCTCTCATCCATATCACCAACTGTATTATCTTTTTTTGTATTTTTTTTATTGACTGAGGGATAATAAAATATGTTTAAATCATAAGGATACAGTTTTACCTTCTACAATAAGCGATTGGAATAGACTGCCAGCATGCGTGAAACATTATACCAACCTGGATATAAACACACCCGTACTACTATTTTTGTCATAGTCGCAAATCTCAAGTATTCCAAACGCGATTGAGACTGAAATGTAGTAATTTGAACTGATTTGTAGTCTGTACACCTCTTTTGGCTAGTAATACATGCGTTGCCACACTGACACATTACATATTCAACGGCCTTGGTATTCCATTTGCCTTCGCACCGAACGGCCTTATATGCATGCCGTCCGAGACATTTAAACGATCTGGGAGAGGACTTACAAAAAAGCCACAATAAGCGTGTTGTCTCATCTCATTCCAATCACCCATAATCATCCATTAGCATTTTGTTAATAAATTAATCTTCTTTTTTTTGTATTGGGAATAAATATTGTTTACACCAATTTTCGCAGGCGCCAGGCCAGGTTAGTGAGGTTATATAAATATAGATGTGTGCCGTAATCGTGCTTGTCAGATCATCTGTTTTTGACAAGACCACCTGCAATGCCAAGGACATTATTTATCTCGGTGTTTTGAATATGATATCCCCTGTGTTTGCGTGGGAGTCTCTTTGAATTCTGATTAAGTTGCGTTTTACGCAACACAAAAGTGAAAATGCCACTTCCTCAAGGTTCACATTTTATAAAAAATTCGGACAGTACCTCCACGGTGTCAATCCCAATTGATGCACATGGCTCAGTGGCACTCTCCACAGTACGGAGTCAATTTCCAGGGACAATTGGTTTACAGTTCGTGCGAAACAGGGGAAAAAATGCAGGCATAATGAGTAATGTCTTGTTCGAATTATACACACAAACATTTAGATTGAGTCACATATAACCTGACAGTATCAAAATACAGTGCGGTTAAAAAGTCGGAACATCACCGCATGAGATATAGATTTACGACCTGATATACTATTGCTCGCATACCTCCCACGATATCACAGCCTTGAAAATGTGTGTATCGTGAGAGAGAGAGGTTTAGCAATGTTACCGCCAGTGAAAAGTTTATTTAGCCGTGAGTGAAAGATTGTTTTGCCGTGAGTGAAAAGTTTGTTTTGCCGTGAGTGAAAAGTATGTTTTGCCGTGAGTTAAAAGTTTATTTTGCCATGAGTGAAAAGTTTGTTTTGCCGTGGATGAAAAGTATGTTTTGCCGTGAGTGAAAAGTTTGTTTTGCCGTGGATGAAAAGTATGTATTGCCGTGAGTGAAAAGTTTATTTTGCCGTGAGTGAAAAGTTTTTTTTTGCCGTGGATGAAAAGAATGTTTTGCCGTGAGTGAAAAGTTTATTCTGGTGTGAGTGAAAAGTTTATTCTGCCGTGATTGAAAAGTTTGTTTTGCCGTGAGTGAAAAGTTTATTCTGCCGTGATTGAAAAGTTTGTTTTGCCGTGGCACTTACGGGCCACCGTAGTGTTGGCTTTTTCAAGAAGCATAAAATTAATAAAGTTATCATACAGAAACCAAAATAATTAACATATTTGACAAGTCGCCAAGGGCCACAACTCCAGTAAAATGAGATGGACCAAACCAAACAATAGCTTTTAAACAAGTATACTTAATCAATTTGGCCAGAAACTTTATCACTCAAGGGGGTATATGGTTGAATTTAAGCGTATTCAAAGACAGAATCGGGTGCGAGATCAAAAGTCTTCCATGAATTGAAAGTTACATAGTCTGGTTTTGGCGGCTTAACATCAAATATGCATGACGTTGTCTTTGATGATCCGATGTCTGGGGAAACACGTGCACTGAGTCATCAGCAAGATCAACGCAATTGTTTTCAATGCTATATAATTTTTTCAATTTTCTAAAGTTACCCGTCCGAACAACAAAAAAGTACTCAGGTTTTAGCTGGTGGAATATGATCTTCACAGGAGTAGCCAGAGTAGAGCTTCACAACATGACTTAATTCAGCACATGTAAAGATAAAACATCATGCTACACACCTTTGTATCTAGTTCTTTGATCTTCTCGTGGACCTCTTTGAGGGTGGTATAATGTGGTCTCAAAAACTTGAGCGGCTTCGGCACAGATGTCATCGATGTAGTTGAAGCTCGTATCTGAGTTCGCAGATTCTCCAATGCTGGTTTGTACAACTTCTCATTTGGCTCCTAAACATAATTAAAACCACGATTCAAACATGATCAATAGCTAGGCCCAGAAATATTTAATCCAAATTTCTGCTAAAGGAACAGTGCATGTGAGTACGGTACATCAAATGTACACTGATAGAAATATAATTGTGGCCTGGGCAGTGTGACATACTCACATGAACAGTATAGTGCCTTTCCGACAAAATATTTTTCTCAAATTGCTGAGTAGTTAACAGATTGTTATCAGCGATTACTTTGATTGTGTGAGATGAAGGATGGAATGCAGATTTTAATCAAATTGACACACTTTTTTTACCCTGTGCCAATGCATTCTCTTATATATGCGAGTCGACCATAGGTCGCCTCGCATATACATGTATAAGAGAATGCATTGGCCTAACAATTTTTTATCATTTTTTTTAAATAAATGTTTCTTACATTTTTTAGGACATAAAATAAAAAACATCCATTACCCTGCAGGGAGCCCCACACATATATAGAAGCATATAGAAGAGTGTCATCTGCTCATGTTTGTCTGGGGCTCTGTATGGGTGAAATAATAAAATTGTTAAAGAATACAAGAAAAATTTATTAAAATTGTAAAAAATTGTTAGGCCAATGCATTCTCTTATATATGCGAGGCGACCTATGGTCGACTCGCATATATAAAATAATGCATTGGCACAGGGTAAAAAAATCCCAACTTACGACTGGATTTGATATGATCACAGAAATCCCATAAGTGTTAACTCTTTCTATACTGTATCGATTCTCCCAGTCAGCTATAAACGTATACATTGGAATGGTCTATTATTCATTTGGAGGGATATTGATGTAAAAATAGCTGACAACAGACAGAAAAACAGATAATACAAGAGCAGAATGATTCAAATTCATTGGGGGGGGGGGAATTTTCAGATAAGTTCAATAAACAACCTATGTTAGGCCTAAAAAAAACAACTTATTTGTTTCCTATTACGATGCCAAAAAATTCCAGGTAGGTAGGTAGGGATTTTTTTTTTTTTGGTAATATTTTTTTATTTTTCCCCCGAACAGTTAAGTACATTTAATAATGCTTACTCTTTATACTTGTGTTAAGGCTGTCCATGTATATTGCAAGTAAACAGTTAATGTAACACAATAATATGATAAGTATTGTCAATGTGAACAAACAAATGCCTCCCAGGCACTCAATTATGCAGCTCTCTTGTAATTATTCTCTCAGTTTAGATTGTGGTGGCACATCTTCCTCAGAGCACAATATTGACATATCAACAGGCCCAAGACATACACCATAATAGGGCTTTTCTATTACTTTATAATAACATAACTTGTATGATATTAATTCAAACCTCACTTAAATATTAGAGCTGGGACGGTTATGGGTTTTTCGTGACCGGTTATGAACGGCAAAAAACCGCGATTAACCGGTTAACCACATATTATAGGTACTATTATGGGTGGGTAAGCCCAGTATGCAGAACGGCGATGATTGTGTACGTTGTAAACATGCGTATGGAACGGTTAATAGCGCACATAAATAGCACAAAGTTCAAACAACAAAGTTCAGAAGACGACAAGTCCATCGTCGTCGAAACCATCGAACTCCAGGTCGTCGTCAGAATCTTTCTCGAAGAAGAAAAAATTTATGAATTTCGCGGTAATCGACGAAACGTATTATGTACGTTCTGCAACAAGAACAATAACTCTATAAATTCGAGGTGGATTAATATTCGAATGGAAAAACTCATTATCTGATACTATTTTAAATGTAATGGTTCAAAAATGATTTAATATAAATATTAGCTGCTCTGATATATATATTGCCTCATGTTAAAATGAAATAATCCAAGATTAATTAACGGCAATTGAGCCACAAAGATTGTAAACGAATTAACACCAGAGAACGTGGCAACTTTTAAAAGTATATCATAGAAAGCAGGACTGCTCGTGGAAATTATTGGGCTCAATTTATATTTTCTTGGGATCAATTTGAAAACACAATAGTTGTGTAATGAGTTCACACCCAAATTTAGTTGGAGTAATGCTAATTAAATGCTAATTAATCAAGCCTACCTCCGGGGACACAGTAACGATGTCAGTGTCACGGCTTGCAAATTCGTCGAGGGTCATAAGTTGTGCCATGTGGACGGTAACTGTCTAGAACAAGCTGTCTGCGTACATCGTCGTCATTTTCTATGCTTCATATCAACGTTGAATTGTCTAGCGGTTTTTGAACAGTCTCTACCATTAGCACGATGCCACTGTGATGTTGTCCGGGGGGGGATGGATTGAAGGGCCGGGAGTCTCAAGAAATAACTAGTCGTTGATAACAAAAACAATTATCTTCCTGATGATAATACTGAATACGAGTTATAGCTGACCATCACAGTGATCATACACTATAATAGTGATGTTACGGTTAACCGACCACGGCAAATCCGTGACCGGTCACGGCCATAGTTGGTGGTTAACCGGTTAACCGCATAACCGTCCCAGCTCTATTAAATATTTGGTCATACACCTCAGGACCTAAGACACATATCTCGCATGCGCCTCAGACACATTGCACAGGGTGTAAATGTTCCTCAGACACCCCTCAACTGCACTGAAATATAAAGTCCCACACCACACTGAAAATGGTACCTGTACCACAGGCCACACCTTGACTGAGAACTACCACACCTCAGCATTCAAATTGGCCCCAACTTTGAAGTTCCTTTTACACACTGGCATATGCATGCTTGTAAGTTTGATACACCCAAACAAACCAGTAGATAATTTCATGTGCTTTTTTAGTGCCCATCCTAGAAGGGTGTTTGATATGGTAGACATGCAGTCATCTTTATACTGTCTGTATCTAGTAACTATGCATGAACACTATGAATCCTTGATTGACTGGGGAGAGGAGCTTTAAATTCTGATATAGAATGTCTTCTACATGTATATTGCTCTCTAACAGATAAGACTTCTTCCCACAAGACGTGGGAGTTGAACAAACAAGATTACCACAGGCAGGTTTTAAAGACTGCAGATTTATTGGTGAGATTGGGATTCATCTGCAACCACAAATGGACATGTATTTTAATAGAAGTAAATTGTTTTTGAAAATCCCATCTAAAATTATTGCTGCTTAATGTAAACATAGTATATAGTATATATTTAACGATATAGATGTGTTTACATGCCAATTACATGCATTAAAAATGAATATTATTTTTTTTTTTTGGGTTGAAATTTGAAAAAAAAAGTCCAGGTCGGCCCAATTTCGGCAGGTCGGTCGGGTAACCGGAAACGCAGATGTTTTTTTTTTTGGCCTTAGTCAGCTGAACTTATTATCTGAACATTTCCTAATGGAACAATGAGTATTTAGTATAGAATATAGAAATGGTTAAAAGATTACCATCATTTCCATCACTTTTTGACAATTTTGACATAATAGAAATTACTATCCGATAAAGTGGAATCAAATTTGAATCAAACGTCCAGGTCAAATCAAATAACAAAATTAGTATTGATTATATGCAGGGCTCTACCAGTAAATCACCTATTTTGTCGAGGGTATATACACGTACCCTCTCTATATGGCAGCAATCTGACAGGAAGTAAAAGCATAAATCACGCAAGTAGAAAGTTCATTAAATATAAATAAATAAGCAAATTCTTCTTCACTTTTTGTATTAACCCTTCCATGACTGTAGCTTCCTGAATATTTGCGAAAACCCTGTGCCAATGCATTCTTTATATACATGCAGCCCTCATAATTCAGATTTTTCAGCTTCGGCAATCCACTACGGCAACCATTGATGTGGGGTCCATTTGCTTCAGCAAATGGCTTCGGCATTGCTGATTGCCGTAGCCAATTATGAGGGCTGATACATGTACATGCAATATTTTACCTTGACCTGGTAAGCCAGTGAATTCTCT
This sequence comes from Siphonodentalium dalli, assembly GCA_032622095.1. Classification (NCBI taxonomy): domain Eukaryota; kingdom Metazoa; phylum Mollusca; class Scaphopoda; order Gadilida; family Siphonodentaliidae; genus Siphonodentalium; species Siphonodentalium dalli. The sequence goes on from CP136067.1 coordinate 41,423,709, forward strand.
TATATATGTGAGGCTCCTTATGGGAGACTCGATTATATAAGAGAATGCACTGGCACAGGATCTTTAATCTCTAATCTTTTGTTGACCCCTGATGATCATCAAGTTCATCTGCTGGTGTAGAACGTTTTTTTTCTTAGAATGTCAATCTTTTCCTCCCTCAATTTTATTTGTACTATTTAAATTTTGGACTGGCCAAAACTGCTCTGATGTCAGAGTCATCATTAGCAGAATATAAGCTTCCAGTGAGCAATGCAGGGTACCTTATTTGTGGACCAAGAACACAACTTCACAAGTTTGTTATAGCTATAGGGTTGAATTGCCCCCTTTCTATATTCATGATCATCCAACACTGACATACATGTACATGTACAACACTAATTACTTGAAATGTAGATGGAGCTTTAACTTTCTGCTGACATAAGCCACTACTTGTAAAATATATACATGTAGTTAAAAGTTAATGGCTGTATAAACAGAACACTGACTGGGTTGACAATAGTTCGGCGACGCATGACGACACAATGACCAGCTGGTCGAGAAGGCTGTGTGTGATTGGCCAAGACCTTCGATGGTCATATACTCATAAATGTTACTCCCAGGTTGATATTGGGTCACAACTTTACCCTGCGATGCCCCCCCCCTTTTGTCATCTATCATAAAATGTGCATGTAGATACTTACAGCAAGTCTCTCAACAAGCATATTGAGCTCTTCCTGCAACTGTTTGTCTTCTTCTGACTGAAAGAAAAAAAATCTGATCAGATGGATTGATAAAAGCAGTCAATAGTAATGTATTAACAAGAGCTACGCGGGCGTGCAAAATACGCCCTCTCTGGGGAAAATTGGTGGATGGAACCCAAATTTGAACTTGACCTGTGTTTTGGTGGGAGAAAGTAATATACCAAATTATCATTGAATCCGATAAGCTCTAGTAAAGTTATCATCCGGACAACAAATTTCAGGGATTTTCTAAGTCAAATTACGTCAAATAAGGGGCATAACTCCGGTGAAAATTGGCGGACGGAACCCACATTCGAACTTGAGCTGTCTTTTCTCCTAATAAACCCACATACCAAAAAGGGGCCATAACTCTCGCAAAAATTATCGGATTAAAATTAAATTCGGACTTGAGCTGTATTTCGATATATGTAATCCACAAAAAAACTGGTTTTGCGTATAAACATTCCAAAATCGAGTTATCATCCGGAACCAAAAAACATAAGGAAAACTGAATTTTCTGAGTCGAAAAAGGGGCATAACTCTGCCAAAAATGGTCAGACAGAACCCAAGTTGGTGGGAGAAAGTAATATACCAAATTTGGATTCATTCCGATAAACTATACTAAAGTTATCATCCGGACAACAAATTTCAAGGATTTTCTAAGTCAAAAAACGCCAAATAAGGGGCATAACTCCGGTGAAATTTGGCGGGCGGAACCCAAATTCGAACTTGAACTTACTTTTCGGCTAATAAACCCACATACCAAATTTTATTAAATTTGGTTCACTCTAACTAAAGTTATCATCCGGAAACCAGGTTAACGGACGCCTGGACAGACGGACCAATACTATAATACGGCCGTTTTTTCAAACGGGCGTATAAAAATGTAAAACCAAGCTGCGACTCATCAGTGCAGTCACAACAGAAAATTTCTAACCCTGTCAGCCAGACCTTCGACTGTGAGGTACACATTAGTCACACAGATAACAATCTACATTTTGTAGAAGGCGACATCTTCGTCCTTTTCTCATTCATTTTGTCACAATTTTTTAACTGGGCGAAGTGCAAGTCACCCTGAAAATTTGCGAAGTTGATGACGAAAATATAAATGAAAGTGTCAATGACACTGCAGTCCTTAAAATTTGACGCGAATCCATTCGTGTAAATATTCGAGTAAACGAACTGACGAGAATACACTTACATGTAGATTCGCGCATGTTCTACTATTGAGATTCACGTCGATTTGAGTATTCTCGCCTTGCCTGAGTTGGAATTCCCCCGAGTCTTGTTTGTAACTAATTTTAGTCTCTGCTCGCAGAGGTGTGTTGCACCAATGAGATAAGTTCGTCACAGTGATGTAATTTTGTCTGCTGGCATTAGCGACCTTGACCACGGATTACCATGGAAAAAGTCGGAACGAGTCTAGGACTGAGAGTAACTGACCAATAGAAATGTTTGCTCTTTTGTAGATATTAAACTAGAGGTGTGACTGTCCCAATGGGACTACGGATACCCCCCTGTTTTTAAAATACTAAGATGTTTCACATGTCAGTAAACATTTAGTTAAAATAATAAAATAACAGTTCCCATTGCAGGTGTACAACCATAACCCTAATCTTAAACCTATTGACCGAAAAATGTAGGAATAAAAGCTTAGACAAAGTTATGCATGTTGCGAAAAAAATTCTAAGTCGAAAAAGGGGAATAACTCCACACAAAAAATGTCGGACAGATGTCATAATCGCAGGTGCACAGGTTCCCATGGTACTAAATATCCGTGCCAAGATTAAACAAGAGCTACGCTGGGCGTGCAATATACGCCCTCTCTTGGGTCGGCGGAAACTGGTAAAAAAGGGGCATAACTCTGGTAAAAATTGGCGGACGGAACTCAAATTTGAACTTGACCTGTGTTTTGGTGGGAGAAAGTAATATACCAAATTATCATTGAATCCGATAAGCTCTAGTAAAGTTATCATCCGGACAACAAATTTCAGGGATTTTCTAAGTCAAATTACGTCAAATAAGGGGCATAACTCCGGTGAAAATTGGCGGACGGAACCCAAATTCGAACTTGAGCTGTCTTTTCTCCTAATAAACCCACATACCAAATTTGATTGAAATCGGTTCACTCTAACTAAAGTTATCATCCGGACAACAAATTTCAGGGATTTTCGAAGTCAAATTACGTCAAAAAAGGGGCCATAACTCTCGCAAAAAATTTTGGATTAAAACGAAATTCGGACTTGAGCTGTATTTCGATATATGTAATCCACAAAAAAACGGGTTTTGCGTATAAACATTCCAAAATCGAGTTATCATCCGGAAACCAAAAAACATAAGAAAACTGAATTTTCTGAGTCAAAAAAGGGGCATAACTCTACCAAAAATGGTCGGACAGAACCCAAGTTCGAACTTGACCTGTGTTTTGGTGGGAGAAAGTAATATACCAAATTTGGATTCATTCCGATAAACTATACTAAAGTTATCATCCGGACAACAAATTTCAAGGATTTTCTAAGTCAAAAAACGTCAAATAAGGGGCATAACTCCGGTGAAAATTGGCGGGCGGAACCCAAATTCGAACTTGAACTTAAAGGTCATAACTCCTTTAAAATAAATCGAATCAAACCCATATTCGAACTCGATCTGTATTTTGGGCTGTGAAACTCACATACCAAATTTGGTTCCAATCAGATGAAAAATGTTTGAGTTATGATAGAATGCGTGAATTCTAAGTCAGAAAAGGGCCATAATTATGTAACAAAAACTCGGATCAAACCCAAATTCGAACTCGATCTGTATTTTGGGCTGAGAAACCCATATACAAAATTAGGTTCCGATCGGATAGAAAATGTTTGAGTTATCGCATTACTCGTAAAGTGTCTACGGACAGACAGACAGACGGACAGACAGACGAACGACGAGTGGTCAATCCGGATAACGACACTATGTTTACCATACTATGGTATGGGTAAACATAAAAAGCATGTGTGAGTTCTTTTCACTTCACTGCACTGTCACATGACAACAATATAAACAACCTGATTAGCAATCACTGAGTGGCAGCCAAGTATTTACTGTACACATGTTTTATATAAATCAGCAATTTAATTAGAGTTATCCTCCCTCTTTCATAAATGCGCTGACTGGTAGAGGGGAGGTAATTCGCATGTTAAGCTAATAGTTAGGTCGCAGCGTGTACATTATATGATGCGGGCTCCCGATATCGCTGATTTACTATGGGTTTTCAGCCGTTGATCGATCGACTGAGTGTACAAAACGTCGGAAAAAATTGATAAATATTCAATAAACCCGATGGTATTATATACTTGCCTGCAATTGGGAATTTGGTGGTTGAAAATTGGGAATAATGGTGCCTTTTTCCCATTGGGAATGGGACCGAATACCGGACCCTGAGGACACCTAAAAAAATCCCTGATGCCAATTTTTTTTTCATTTTCTGGATTTTTTTGGTTTGTTTTGTTAGTTTTAACTTTACTAACTTTGTGTATAAAAAAAACAATGAACAAATTGCCTTACACCATCCAACATATGTATGAATGCAAAGCACAGATCAATAATACATTTCGCCAAGGAGTTTTCTATGAACAGCTTATCAAAGCATTTCACATCTGACTTGAAGTCGTACAGGGGCTCCAATCTGGTATGTTGCAAAGCTGACGGAAGCCGACCACATCTCCTCTCCTTTTTATACTACATTTCAAGCTCAACTGAACAAAATAAAGTTTAGGCTATTGTCATGGGTTGCCGTCCGTCCGTGCATTAACGATTGCCGTTGGCATACCCTATAGGCTACACCTCCCATTCAATCGTCAACAAACTTCATATGGATTCTTGGGGTGATGAGAGCTTATCATTTTTTCCGAATTTTATCTTGGATTTCACATTTGATTCATCAGCACACCTAGTCGAAAATCTATGGGATACTAAAGATATCCTGTCGAAATTTCCCCCATACCCCGGCGATAGCGATTAGCTATAACTGATAATTTATCAAAGATATGATCACAGGTATCCATATATCAGCACCATCTTGAATTCAATAGCTCAAATAATTTGTCTTAAGAAGGAGTTAAAGTATTTGTGGTTGCAGAGGGGGGTGCTTTAAATCTAATAACTCAGTCCTTATTCATCCAAGGACCTCTCTATGCGAGATCCAATGGTTTAGTTATTTCTGAGGATATGTTTATAAGTTGAAGTTAACTCATTGAAAGCAAAAGTTAACTCATTGGAAGCAAAACTATTAAATATCTATCTCTGCCACTTTTGACCTACCAGCTATTCAAATCTCATTCACTTCTAAAGAGAAATTATAATTAGTTGACAAGCCAGACTGCTTAGAACAACTTGTGGGATTCCATCTCATATTTAATTTGAACTTTAACACCCCCCCCCCCATTCTTCCCAGTCGTTATTTGTTTATCAAACATGTCAAAAATACATGTAGTTTATACAATACAAAAGTGTTATCTATATAATGTTATACAGCCATTATATGATGAGGAGGCTGACCCCTATGACCCCTAAATCGAAAAGATTACCATAGTTCATATAAAGGAAAGTAAGTAGCACTCAATCAAATGGTTTCAAGACATAACAATATTTTACAAGTAGCTTGGAGACTAAAACACATAACCTTCACTGTTAATCTTTTAAGCGCTCTGTGGCCCCCAAAATTCAGTCAACCATGACAATATGAACAGATGGGAAAATAAGGTTCCTGGAAATATTAACAACATCTGCCATATTGATTTTCAAAATAATGCATCACCTATAATCTGTAAGCATATTCAATTGGTGTCTTTTTGAGTGTTCATTAACTAATGAACCTGATTCAACAAGAGGGTTCATTTAATATGTTTCTGCATAATTCAAACAATAACGTACATTTATCTGCTTGTAACCCATTGCATATAAAAATCATATTGGCTATTAGCCATTATTTTAATGTAATATCGAAAGAATGTGTCTGAAGGGTTAATATATATTTCAAAAATCAATTAATCAATAAATACCACAATCCATAGAAGGGAATAGTGTGAAGATAACCCAAGATAAGACATATGAGGAAAAGCCCATGTGCATTATAGCATGAGTCTGTTGGAACCTTGGAAAGGGTTAATTATTTTCTGAGCATATCAATGGAATATAGAAGACAATTATATACATGTAGGTGAGGGGTCCATTATCAGACAGCCTGTAATGAAATTTCAAAATTGGATAAACAAGAGTCTCATGTCATTTATCAAATTTGACATATGATAAACAATTGGGGAACCTCGTTTACGATTTAACCACGCCTCCGTAATTACTTCCTAGATACTGTCGCTAACTCTTGCAAGCGCTGGCGGCTGGGCGGTTTATGAGGCTGTGAGCTACAGCCAGTGCATGGTGCTAATTGCCAGAATTGTTTGGGCATAAAATACAAAACGATATATAAAGGAGGAAAACAATATAATGTTTTGATATGATTTAAGACTGACTCAATTCATGTGTCAGGACACGTCTGCACACAATAATAATTAATAATGTGACAGACAAAAAATATGCGAAATTATTTCGTCCTAAGTGATTTCTTGGTATATATTTCGCAAGTAACAGGCCCTACCCAGCCAGACATGTCAGTTTCTTAAAAGCGATGATAACACGAATGTCGTCAGATTCTCTCAGAAATCAGTGCACGCTCTGATAAGATTTTGCAACAATTTGACAACCAATCATCTGAGTAATGCGTCTTTGATGTACCGGGTGTGACGCCACACAAAGGAAACCAAAACAAACTGTTCTTTAAGTATATCGCGTTTGGTTTTGAGAATAATAGTAAGCCGAATGTCATTTAATATCGCCAGGACAAAGCACCCATGTTATTCAACCCATGATATGAAGTTGTAAAATAAGGGGTGTGATTTTGGGTGTGTCGGATTAACACACAGGAAACGGGGTTGCATTTCATTTGATTTTCACACGTTTGATCCGCGAAGGCATAGATAATCGACACTAGAGAAATAAATAGATTTTAGTTGTTGCATAACAGAACAAAATGAGCTTTAATAACACGGAAGTGATAAACTTATTACACGTGGGAACAAATACATATTGTTTAAACTATTAGTACTTCTAACCAACTACATCCATCCATGCATTGAATAGTAACAACATGTTTGCCCTTATTTGTGCAACTTTATTAATGATGGTGAGTAAATGTTTTAGAATCACATCAAGAAACATGAGATAACCATTTGGAATCAAGCAAATACTGCAGGTTTCAACAAAAAATAAAAATAATTCCTGAACTGAATAAAACATGATACCAACAGTTCAACAGTCATTTTCAAAAGGCTATCACGCTCTCATTAAACAATGTTATTAGCTCAAATATGCATTCTGTTGAAAGGGGTTAGCATAAAATCACATAAAATAAAACTTTAATACACACAAAATAAGAGATAAGTTAACAGCAATGTCAAAATTCAGTTATCCCGAACCAGCAAAAAAAATCCCGAACTGGGAAAAATGGGTAGGGTCATTTCAGAACCAAATACATTTTGTTTGCCGAAGCTCGGTCTGAAAATTATTTTAAATACTGCAGAGTATATGTTTCCTTATGTCTTGGAACAACGTATGACCATGCAAATCAACCGAGAATTTTGTGTGCAGCGAGAATGTGATCAGTTATCCCGAACTGGGAAAGTGACTGTATTGAAGTTAGGTGACTTGAAATTTATGTCGTTGATGTCGCTATTCTGAAGTCATGTAAGCAAAATATATCAGTTAAAAATCCGAAATATATATTAACTATATTAACCTACCTTTGAACAAACATATGTATTCCTTGTAATCCTGTCGATATTGAAGTTTTCGTGACTTCTGTTGCACAGTCTGATCCAACGTAAACATCGTTCTTTGTTAGTTTTCGGCTTCGGAAATGCCCAAACTATCACCATTGGTTTACCGTTAGAATCTGGCTCCAAATTTTTTATATAACGACTGTCACTATTACAAGATGAATACGCACACGTAGGCATCTTTTAAATCTCGGAAAGAAGTTATATTATCGTGTTAAACAGCGTTTTAAAAGGAGTGTAAATGCGTCAACGAGAGGTTCTTTTGTTTTGCAATGCAACGCCCTTGAACTTCGTTCGCTGTAACGCGATTGGTCAGTTACCGCTGTCAGTCAATAATTTGAGATTCGTCAATTAGCCAGCCATCAGTACTGTTTATCTTGGTCTCCATCTAACCACTGGCCATAACTCTGTAGCATATGTCATTACTCATTTCATTTCATGTGGAATGACAAAATGTATAAAATATACTCTCATATATTCTGGATATTGGATGTTCACATGATAATTTATTGATATCTTTATATTACATGCAACTATTGCAATAAAATCTTCATATTTTCAATACAGGGCATCATACCTAAGTAATGGTATAAAACTATCAAAATACATGTAGAATGTTCATTTACAACCCTGGTTCAAGAGTATAAGGCTTATTTAATCAAGACCAAAATCCATAAAAAGGAAGAGTGTGCTAAGGAAAACCTAGGTAAGACATATGAGGTAAATCAGGGTAAATCAGAAGAAAAGTATTTGAATTATTGAATCGGTAAGAAAGGGTAAATTATTTCTAAACCGATCAGCCAATCATAACCAAAAACTATACAGGTGAGGCAAATGTCATCATAATTAAACCTGAATATAAAATATGAACACAATCGGACAAACCAGAGACCTATGTGGGAGTTAATAAGCTCTAGGCCAGTACAGTGACCTGTGAGATCAGACAGATTAATAGCACATCAAATTGGACTGTGAGACTTTATAAAAATAAACAAACACTGCAGAACCCAGATTCTGACAACCTTCTCAGAGTTACAGCAAGCTCCATCAATCACTTTTTGATAAACAATTATTGCCAGTGCTGTTTGTCTTCCTGTTATCATATTTATAATAGAGTTGTCCACCACTCCAGTGACTCCACCATATAGCTTTAAAAATGGCTTTGACCACTTAACCACAGCAGAATTATGATTAATTTTTCAGGATTTAGTCAGAAATATCGCTTGTTGCCATTCATCGGAAAGCTTTCGCCGAGAGCTTTCCGATGAATGGCAACAAGCCATATGTATAGGATAATGACTGAGTGAAGTGTCTGAGGCCAAATAATCACCCAAGGCCGCGGGTGATTATTTGGTCTCAGACACTTCACGAGGTCATTATCTGACTTAAAACCCACGCACCCATATGCATATCATACATGAGTGGCATATGGGTATTCGGACACTGTGTTGTGAACACAGTGCTCATTCGAATATGTATTAATTAATGTATAAACTTTGCTGAACGGCCATTAAAACCTACTATCTAATAATTTTATAGGTTTGGCCTACTGCATACATCGCTGACCTGATAGCAAGCGGTTGACAAAATGTGCGTGTGATATCTTATCACAATCTGCAGTCGTCATATTTCAGCACTGGCTGAATGCAACTTATCATTAATCAGTAAAAAGTACCGTATTGTATGTCAGTATAATGTCACCTCATACTTATGGTATGGCTTCCCCATTCATAACCGCAAGTTAAGAGTCGAGCTATTGTGGTTTTCCGCTGTACTGCATGTGGACTCACGGCATGCATGTGAGGTAATTTTTTTTTTCTTTCATTTTTATCTATTTCAGCCTTTTTTTCGTATATGATTTCATATTCAATCGTTATTTGTTAAACGATTACTAGCTTGAATTTCAATAACCCTCATTTTGTCAAAGAATGGACGTGCTAACACGGTTTTCGTTTGGATGGGGCGTCAAGCTTCGAAATTTAAACAGCACCCCTCCATTCTGCAAACTGTCCTGCATCCCTTTTCGGGTTTATAGCAAACAACATTCAACTGGATTTTTTATATTTTTCTCTTTGTTTTCTGTTTTGCCCGTCCATTTTATGTTTGTTGTTGGGTGCGTTTTAATTGTTATTTTAGAGTAGACGCGATTACTTGTCTTGAAACCGATAAATAATTATCGTTCTTTACATTCTATTATTCGAAGAACTTTCTCTTAGTTCAACTTGATTTAGAATTGGACCGATAAATTATTTCTATAATATGACCGTGCATGGGTGTGGGTTGGTTGGTCAAACTTATCATGCATGACGATTTGTATCATCTAAGATTTCTATGTATACAAACTTTTTTGTTTTCCTTGGCAATCAACATGTTATATTTAAATATTGACGCGAAAATGTAGTTTCTGTTTGGGTATGGAGAACTAGGAATTTCCAACTACATTTGTAACCAAATCTGGAAACTTCTATTTGGGCTGCAAGCATACAACTGGTATACTTCAAGCTTTCCAATTGTTGTATATATATGTCTCGCCAACCCTCGTCTATGGTGGTGATTTTTCCAAAATTATGACACTTTTATTAAAAAAATTTACCGAAATGTAAGAACGATTTTAATTTTAACATTAGATAAATGTCAACTTATTGTCACTTTTTCAATTGATGTGTCATTAACTCATTGATATTTCCAACTATTTGGAATTCAGTTTGATTTAATTCTTCACTGTTGATGTCGCTGGGAGATTAACATGTTGAATGTTATTCATCGACTGGAAGATACCAACACGCTGTTTCCGTCCCTGGTTAAGTGGTCCTGCTATTTTGCTATGATGCAGGTGGGTCCTGCTGATTTGATATGACGCTGGTAGGGGACAACTGATGCTGTTAAATATATTGCTAGTTTTTCTAAAGTTGTTATTTAGCTGCATTTAGCTAATCTGATTTGAGAAAAGGTTAGTATGCATGTGCATGAAACTTTAAAAAACATGTATATTTTTAAATTAAAAAACATGTATATTTTTAAATAGTTTAATCATGGCTGTACATGTGTTTGCAAAAGCGACAGGAATAGCCATTTTGATTATGACCACTTTGTAATAACCAAAAAGAGTCATTATTTGAAGGGGAATGGCTCATTAGAACTTCAACATTTTGTCCCTGTAATTTTGGAAGCATGGGTAATATAGGTTGATAAATACACGATATATACACATTATCGGTACAGTGAAGTGCTATGGGCTGCAGTATCACGCCGAGTTGACGATGTCAGATCGACGTATCAAACGAGCTGCCGCAGGCAGCGAGTTTGATGCGGCGATCTGACATCGTCAACGAGACGTGATACTGCAGCCCATAGCACTTCACTGTACCGATAAAGCGTTTATTATATGACACATTTTTGGTTCATACCATGTCACAAAGAGCAATACTACTACGTTAATTATACTACACACGCGACAATAGAACAGATCCGTTAATGCTTCAAACGAACAGACCTGGCAAATAGTTCCCAACTTCCGGTGACCTAATTTCACGGGATACTGATACGGAATTTCAAAGGATACTGATACGGAATTCATAGAATACCGATACGGCTCATGACAAGACAAGCGTTTTCCGACTGCTCGGAATTTATCGCCAAACAATAGTGGTATTTGTAAGGGATTAGTGGTAGTCATATAATAAATTGATATACCGGCTCCATATGGTCTGAAAAATACTTGTCAATGTCACAGCTATTTTCAAACTGTTTTTTCACTTCGCACCGAAGTGAAACATATATAAAGCTTGTTACTTCTACCACTTCAGGAATAGACAAACAAGGAAAGTTCTTCATTGTTTCGTGCCATTCAAAACTTTCTGCATTCGATCACTTGAATCGTTCTTTCTATGGCTTAACAGGCCGCATGATAATTTTAGCGTATTTATCGACCTACATGTATGTTGATCCCTGATACCGGACCGCGATGTTATAAAATTCGAGCATAATTTGGATCTTCAAACCACCCATCCCTTGAAATATCTTACAATATACATGTATATGTTTTTCAATGTTTCATAAACATAATGGCTTTTCTCCATTCGTTCATATTTAATAGCCACAGGTTGTGAAAACTGTGAAAAATAACGGTACATTTTCAGAACAGCATCACTTTGCTCTACCAACATCATAGTAATTCACCAGGACCCACCAGCATAAAAGCAGGACCACTTAACCAGGAGTGTTTATTCCTCTTCCCGAGGTGGTCATTATTTAGATAATGCACACTTGAGCTAATAATGACTCGCAAAATAATTACCACCTCGCGAGCTAACACCTCGGCGTCTTCGGTGGATGACATTCGTCTGGATAATACTCAAGCAACAACAATACATAGATACGCAAGTGGGTTTTAATTCTGACTAAATCCTGAAAAATTTACCATAATTATGCTGTGGTTAAGTGGTCAATTACTTTGGGCATTACTGTATGTATAACAAATGTAGGCTACTCTAAACGTTGCATATTGGATATTCACAATGATTATTTATTGATAGCATTATATTAAATGCAACTATTGCAATACAATCTTCATATAGGACATCACACCTAATTAATATATAAACCTATCAAATAGAGTGTTCGTTAATAACCCAGGTTCAAGAGTATAAGGGTTAATTAATCAAAACCAAAATCCATACAGATGAAGAGTGTGCTAAGGAAAACCTTGGTAAGAAATATGAGGTAAATCAGAATAAACATATTTGACTTATTGCTTTGGATGGCATGTGTGTGAAAGGGTTAATTATTTCTAATCCGATCAACCGATTTATACCAAAAAATATACAGGTGAGCCATGTGTCATCATAAACCTGCATATAAAATATGAACACAATTGGACAAAAAATACATGAGTTATGGCATCGGATAGAACATGACCAGGTATGGATGGAAAGTGTTAATCATTTCTAAACCGATCAACCAATCGATACCAAAAACTATACAGGTGAGGGTTTTTTTTGTGCAAATATAATATACATCAAAGTATTTGATTACACTATCTTCACACTGACAGCTCTCCATACTACATTGTATAATCATTTAAAATCGGTCATAGATATTACCAAGTGTAAGACCCAGGACCCATTCCCTAAAACAGGGTGGAAAAATCCCCCTGTATTTATAATGTTATTAGATGAGAAACTGGAGGGCGCATCATGAGGGAGCACGACAGGACGCTTCGTGAGGGAGTGCGACGATTGAAAACGGGTACGTATGTTTATTTAATTTAATTTGTATATATCTATATAGGCATGTTTCTGTTCTATTTCTGTATCTTTTCGTCCAAGAGATCAGACATGTTTCTGTTCTATTTCTGTATCTTTTACGTCCAAGAGATCACTGTGGTTTTCATAGTACATGTATGTTGAATCCCGGTGAAAAAATAAGATAAACAAAGTTATTAGACGAGAAACTGAACGTACAAATTAATGAGACATCTAAATAGTTTCGCGCTACATTGTTATTGACAGAACTTATTTGCACACGATTAGGGTTGAAACGATTAATCAACTAGCTGTAGTCGACGCTGAAATGTCAGAACGTCGACTCTGAATTTTGCTGTCGACTAGTCGGAACATAGTGTATTAGTTACATGTATAACGTTTTGAAGATTGATTCCGGCATAAACTGTGTGTAAGTTACGGTAAGTACCTGTATAACGTTTGGTGGCACCCGGAATTGACAGTGTTACTAGTATAGACACACATGGTGATCCGACTATTAATTGAAAGAATGAAATTGACAAGACAATGTCTCACTAGTCGTTTGAGGTCAAAGACATCACTGCGACATGATGGCAGTGATTGACGTGGCTTTATCGTTTGTCGGAGACCGCTTTGATCTAGACACTGTGTATATTTCAATTTATCTCGCACCGTCGGGTTATGATGCGATGCTGTGTGAAGGTCGCTTAAGGTGATGTCATTGGTGCTACCGTATATAAATGATACTGGCATTAAGAACTGGTTATCGTATTCTACAACGTAGCCTATACTATAGGGCGTATTTAGTCGGAACATTAACATTTTATAGTGACACCGCTCGGCACCGGTTTATTGGTGATCACGTGACTAAACGAAATTTCGAACGCTGATAATAAATTTAAAACCTGTATAAATGATCGTGTTTCTAATCATTATCCACCACATGTCTAATTATATAATTGCATTCAGTGTGTTGGATAAATATTAAGATGTTTACTGTATTATTTCCCAAATAAATTGGGTGTCTATGCAGGGAAATGCACTATGCAATAGACCGCCATTGCATCAGTCATCAGTGTACGCCATGTACAATGAATTTTCCGTACCATGTTATGTTTGAAAGTTTTGATATCGGGTACCGACTAGTCGACGCAACGCGACTTTTGGGCCTCGACTAGTCGACTTTGAAATTCACTAATCGTTTCAACACTACACATAGGCACTTCCACTCAAAATTTCTAACTGATGTGCTTGCACTAAAACTGGTGTCGTTTTAAAGGGCCATGAAAACAATACATAAAACTGTTTACAGAATTGAAAAATTCCTTATAGTTTTGGAGTTATGGTCATTTAAAGGTGAAAAAACTAGGTGTTTTTTTGGTAATCGGCTCCCAGTGCTTTATGACTAATCTCCAAAGTATGGGATGGACCCAAAATGACCTTTTTTCAGGTTGATTTTTGTTGATTTTCATAATAAAATTACAGTAAAATTATTCTAACTCTGAAATTACTCGACCGATGTGCATGAAACTTGCCACGTGTCCTCGGGGAAATATATGTTCACGCGTTGACTGGACCAATATGCAAATTAGTTACTCAGACTTTGACTAATTTGCATATAATTTGCATATTTAATGAGGAAATTGGACTAAAAATCAGCGAAAAAGTTACTTTTCAGGGAATTTATACCCAAAAAATGGGAAAATTTATGTTTTGCATTAAGAATATGTCAATGGTGTTGTTATTGGTCCATCATGACCAACCATAGATGACCATGGGTTCAGTAGTATGCAAATTAGATGTTATGAATAGCCACACCCCTTTCTGGTCGAAACATGTGTGTATTCGTAGGTAATGTTGGCTGCGTGGGGGGTTATAAAAACCAACTATAAAAATAACCGAAGACTGTCATATTATAGTGCGATTATATTATTCTAAATTATACCATGTCCCCACTGGGCCAAATATTTCGTAAATGTGTTGGAATTTACAGCAATTACTATTCGCATATTTATATTGCATACTAATGAGGTCATATCATAAAAAGACACAGTATCGTTGGGAGTCTATGAATCTGCATGTACCTACAGATTACTTACAATGAACATTGACATTAGCAGGCACATTCAAATCTTGATTCAATGTCTGATTAATTATTAGTAAGAAAGATGTTATAAGTACTAAACCACTATTGGAGTATGGATAATCCAAATCGAACTAGTCAGTGACTGCGCTCCAGAATTGTTATCTAGACAAATTATTGATTGATTCATGGTGCAACTCATGCATGTTTAACTGTTTTTGTTATGTTGCTCAATGTTGACACAATATTTATTTCACCCCATAATTAATTTGACAAAGGAGAACCACATACAATAGTCAAGGGTGTTCAACTTGAGCAGTTGAGATGGTTTTGAGTAACTACTACTACTAGTACTATGCACTAATGCAGCCAGCACCTGAGCACATGTCAGTGTGTTAAATTGATTGACTTGTAATTGTTTGTTTACATGAATTATATCAGATATGTAATGTAATAAAATTAAATGTATGTTGAAGTTGACTTTTGCACATGACAATTATCAAGAAAACGATTCCTGCACCAGAAAGGTCCACATACTACATGCACATGTCTGTTTTGTAAAAATTTCTATCAGTGTTGACATGCTATATTCAGAACGGTAAGTCACCGCGGGGACAAAGTGAAAGTAGAAACCCAATTTAATTGGCAGAGAAAAATCATAAATATTTGCCCAAATACTCTTTAAATATTGGTATTATCAAAACTAAACAATTTTAAAGCTAATTTTAGTTATAACCAAACCTAATTGTGTTTAAACAGACGCTTTAAACGAAGACATTTGTCAAATTACGTTCAGAATTCAATGCATTTCGCAACGACGTCAGAGGTCACGTAACCGGATATAACTGTGTTTGACCTAGTTTTACGCCCTAATTTCGGGGGTGGTGTTTGTTTAGGTAAATGTCCGGAGGGGCAAACTAAAATATAGGAAGCGGGTGTGATGCGTTTTAGATTGCCGAGACCGTGCTCTATCTAATTTTCGGGTATACTTTTTTTCTAAAGTCCATTTTGTGTCGAATTTTCTTCAATTAAAACTTCAAAAAGCCATAAAAATCTTTAAAATCGATTAGAAAAAAAGTATACCCGATAAAAATGAAGAGTGCAATCTCCTCTGTCTGATGACATACATTTTGGCCAATGAGAATAAGATTTGCCCCGCCGTTACGTCGCTTTTCATGCCGACACACCACTCAAACGCAATTATCGCCAACAAATCCCAAGAATATCACACAAATTATATATCAAATGAAAGATAAAGTCCAAATGAATACAACACAGAAAGAATTATGAAGTTTCCTTTTGTTTATTTTTTATACGAAGCGATTGTTTGTCCAAAACATCGTTTTTTACGAATTTACAACAGATTACGTCGTACGTTGGAAGTGCCTACTACACACGATACCGAGCGCGGACTTACCGGAAGTCCGATCGAACACACCCAATGTTTAAAAAATGTTCACTTGCTCGCCAAAAATGCTCGATAAATGTCTCTTTTTTGGAAAAGGAAGGTGAAAGGTATGTCACTTGTCAGGGTGACGCATTAGTACATGTATTGCCGGGGAACATCGCGGTTTGGTCGTGTCTTGCATCATATTCTTCCTTTCCGGACTTGAAGCAAAAGCTCCATTGCCAGAAGTGGGGAAGGTTGGACTATACATTTCAACAGCCCTGGGAATTAACCTAGGCAATAGGCAATGCCTAGGTAAAAGCAGAGGCAAAATCAGTTTGCCTAGGCAATTATATTGCCTAGGTAAAACAAGTTCATTGTGTTACTAAAATTGATTTGTGTCTATCAGAAATAGAACCTCTTTAGCCAAAATGACTTCCTTAAATCACTCTTTACATATATTGTCCTAAAATTGCTTCCATGGCACTGGGCCATTAACTAGCTACCCATAAGGTCACTAGTTTTGGAGATGATTTGTGGAATGTGTATATATGATGAGTAGTGGCCTGGAAATATTCTCCAAAATAACTAAGCATTTCTGGTTATTATTGAATCATATTGATTTGAGATGGCCATATTGTTGCAAAATTGCCTAGGTAAAATCTGTTTTTGCCTAGGCCGATTTCTTTCACCTAGGCAAAAATATTGCCTAGGCAAATTTTCCTTAATTCCCAGGGCTGTTTCAATGTATACAATATAGTCAATTTTGGCCTACAGTAGACTACACTACAGCACACCAACATCAATGTCATCATGATGATCATGCACCTTGTCCTTCCTTCAATCCTTGGCCATGTGACTCAGAGTCAGACTGTTTGATAATAATTTCCAACAACTGTTGATACAATGTATAAATAACTGAATGTTTTAAAAATTACATGGTTCTGTATGGGCTAGTAGCACCATCTACTAGGCATCTAGCGCCACCGGTCGATCTGACAGTCACAGTGAGACAGCATTTTTGAACTAGCCGGCATGTCCATTTTATTTTATATCCATGAATAAAACGTGCACTAAGAATCTGGAGAACAATTGGTATGTCAAATTTGTAATCAGTGTTGTTACTTACAAGCTCATCGTCCTTTATCTTGTCGCCCTTTTTCTTTTCTTCGCTTTTTTTCGGCGTCTTATCGTCAGTTTTCGCTTTATCCGCCATGTTTTGTTGTTACTGAATTTATGAGTGGTACGAAACAACCTACGTTTCCGCTTATTATTACGGTATTTGGTATCAGCTATCGGGTCGCATATAAAAACGTTCTGGTTTGGTACAAGGTTTGGGACAAGGACCAGTCGAACGCACTGAATTCGTCAACAACATTACTATCCAAGTTTCTACTTAATGGAACAATACAATAGTTTTGTATTCAACACATTGAATATAACCACGAAGTTACAATTTTTCATTTATTTAACAATAGTATAAATGATCTCACACTTTCAGATATGATCCGAATGAATTATTTGAGTTTTGTTGATGCCATGATGAAGTAATTTTACCTTGAATCTTCGGCAGAAGATATACCTTCGTAATATACGAAAGAAACATAATTATTCTGAGTAAAATATATATATATTGTTAACTTGTTAAGGGATTTTCATAATATCAATGATAAAACTTCAGATTTAAATATAATTCAACTTTAACTCGTTTGGGATGTGATTATTTTGGGAAAACATTACTCACAGGTCTACGAGATTGCTTGCAGTTCTAAATGCTTACTTTTATATCATTTTATAGCAATTTATGAATTTATTTAATGTTGAGTCAGACCATTTATCATGGCAGAATTCTCCACGTGACAACTCATACTACATTTTGTATATGGGCAGAGGCGGACTGGCCGATCGGGAGACCGGGAAATTTCCCGATGGGCCTGAGACCGGAAAAATTCTGATTCCACGTGATTTTCTATCAAGCGAGAATCCGATGGTTTTTTTTACGGTTTTGGGGGGGGGGGTATATGTGGTTGGGCCGCCCAACCACAACTTGGGCCGCAAATGAAACCGACGTGGGTCGCCACATGTGTTGTTTAACCAGCCGTGTATCCAATAAGATGGTACTCTTCTCACATAAATTCATGAGGGCAGAGGCGGACTGCATGGCCGATCGGGAGACCGGGAAAATTCCGGACGTGGGCCGCCACATGTGTTGTTTAACCAGCCGAATTGGCTAATCGTAATTTTGACATTAAATGAACTTGTCGGCATCATATAACACCACGTAAAGACCCCATTAATCTCGAGATTTTAACGGTAACTCCCAGCTGTAAATCCCCAAAAAAATCTTACGCACCCCTCCCCCAATTGAAATTTACAAGAAAATAGGAACGCTTCAGTTGATGCCAGTCTAGTTTATCGGATTCGAGATTTTCTTGTATAGTTTTCAAAATGTTCTCACCCCGGGCCGAACAACCATGAACAGCCCGGTGTGTCCTGGTCTTTTGTCCGTAGCCGTGTGCATTTGTCTGGAGTTAGACCGCTAGATGTTAGATTTTATGCAATTTTTCAGGTAAAAATATCTGAATGGTCTCATACCGGGAATATATAGAACCATGGTTTATGAATATATATGATATTAGACCAGAGGTGCAAATGGAATTATGCAAAAACATGTATTTGGTCTGCATCTGATTCAAGGGCGGGGGGTGCAAATGGAATTATGCAAAAATATGTATTTGATCTGATTCTGATTCAAGGGGGGGGGGTGCAGTTGGAATTTTCCAAGGTGGACTGTGGACGCCCCCCCCCCCCCCCCAAACAGATGGGCCGGTATTATATTAATTTCCCGGGCCGGTTTCTTGGCCCAGTCCGCCTCTGTATATATGGGTGATCATGAGTAGTCTTTAAAACTCACTTGCGCGTCTACGTATTGTTGTTGCTTGAGTACATGGGTGATTGCCGGCCAGATTATCCCGAACAGCAGAACCAGCGCGATAAAGAAATAAAAAATTCTAGCACCTAACCTATATAATCAGCATCTAGCAAGCGGATGCCCAACATAAACTTCATAAATTGCGTAATCAGAAGAATGTATGGGTGTCAACGAACTTCTGACGTCTTATTTTTTTGGCTTTTTGCTGATTAAAATGCGCCTACGAAAATAGACAACATAAAATACAAGACAGATAACACTATATATTCCGTCTACGCTCGCCTTTCCGAAGTCCAGCGCTATGAAATTACACTATAGTTAACCGGCTATTGATTCACGGCAATGTTGGACTTGCAAAACGCTTTTTTTTAAACTAGCTGGCGACTTTGTGAATTATGATAGGCGTAACACAGGTTATTGAATAAGCATAGGAAGGCAGCGTAATTCATGGAAATTGATGACAATGGTGCAAATTTCAACTTAATGCATATTTTGTTGTGTTTATCTTTGGTTAATTTCACGACATGGTCAGTTTGAACCATTATCTTGCCAAATATTAGCCATATTATATATTACCCGTATAAAACCGATTAAATGGGGAGAGAACCGACTCGAGAGAACCCAAACAAATATCAAAATTCGCGGTTTTCGTAGTTGTTACGACTCACACACACACACTGGAATTTTCATTATTATTACGCTCATTTTGGGCCACCGATTGTGAGGGGAATAGAAAAAATAATCGAATTATCAGCTAGATGGCTTCAAATTTGTGTTTTAACTGTCAAAAAGTCGCGAAAATGTATAATTTTGATCATAAGGAACCGTCACAAATCAGTCAAGAACCATCACAAACCGGCGATATAACGACTTCCGATGTAACATTTCCTACACAGTGTGTTGATGGAGATTTATGAATATTTCTGCAACGAACGCCGCCCGTGCCTTTAATGTGCATGGTAACATATCTTGTTCCCTATGCCAATACATTTAGGCATATACAAGAACATATGTTGTCTTACCCAACCAGACATAACATGACTGTGCCAGTATAAAATTCCACGAAAAAGACCGTGACTATATTCGGAGTAAAGGTCGTACGGGAAACACCTGGCAAATAGTTCTTTATTTTAACTAAGCATCTACACCCCAGAACAGTTATATAGGGTCCAAAAAGTTATATGTGCACATACCGTACGTATATTGTAATCAGTAATGTATGATCGAACTTATGTGTCGAATGTACTGGTAATTTGGTAAGATGGGGGGGGGGGGGTAAGCGCCCGTGTTCAATGCCACGTGCCGTGTCTGGAATATCTCACCCAAAAGACAATTAATGGCTGCAGACACACGTACCACAGTAGCGATGGCATATAGTCCAGGAGATATTGGTCGACCTCTGCACCCCAACAGGACTCAACTTCACCCCACTAATTTTCCTTCTTAAAGTCTCCTCTATTTTTTTTTGGTTGTTAACAAGAAGAAAAAAAGTGGCCGCAGAGACTCCAGACAAGATGCCGTCCATGTTTTTTTTTGTATGCACCAGGTCTCTTTGACTGCCGTTATAGTAAAGATGTTATCACACGCGGTATTGTTTTCCGTTCTATTCGCTATGCTAATATACAACCCTTACAAATTAGCCAAAAATCCGACACCAAAATCCAATATGGCGGCCAAGATGGCGGCCGAAATGTGAAAAATGGCTGTTGTTTTGACATTTCACCACATTTCGTTTGTCTGTTGGAAAACGTGGACATCTTGGCGCGATGTTATACATTTATAGTATAGAAGAGTCATTTGTGAACACAATGGGACCATAACATACTTTCTTTGTTGGATATTGTTTCTGATATCACGATTTTCCAAATGCCGGTATAATCCGGTCAAATCCGGTCGAAACGACGCTAATAACGCATTGTATGTTTGGAATCAATGAGTGTTATTGCTATTATAACTCCACACATCAGGGGGGGGGGGGTGAAAAAATTTCTTCCGGCACGTATGCCGGGGTGGGTGGGTGGTCAAAGCCACCAACAAGCAATTTTTTCCGCAACTAAAAAAAAAAATTCCTGCTTGTTTTTAGTGTTTTGGCAATGAGTTGGGCTTCAAAACAACTTTGAATCAGTTTGAATGAGAGAAATAATGTAATTCTAACTGGTAAACTGACTGCAGGCAGTTATCGTGTTGTATTTTGTTGCAAATTTTGAAATCCAAGATGGCCGCTGGCAGCCATGTTTTTTTGGCCGAATGACCTCAAAATTACTCATTCCTATTTACATGTCCATGTTAACATCCATGATAAATAGTATGCACAGAAATTCATATACAGCTGTTTACAGTGAATTTCCCCCCGCAAATCTCTGTTTTAGTGTTAAAAGGGGGGGTGGGTGTCAAAAAATGGTCGGAAAAAACTGCCGAAAACAGAAAAAAATTTGGCGGTGGGGGTGGGTGGGTACAAAAAATGATCGAAAGGGAAAAAATGCCATACGTGCCTGAAATTTTTTTCCGACCCCCCCCCCCCCCTGCACACATGAATATATATGTGCACGAGATACCCGGGCTTGGATTCCTCTTTTACCTGAGTTGGGGAATATTCATCCAAATTCAAGATGGCGGCCCAAATGGCCACCAGAAATTGAAAAATCGCCGAAAATCGCTGATTTTAACATCAATGAGCGTTATGGTCACGACAACTCCACACCTGCTTACTATTGTGAGTTGGGAACACTGAGTCGAAGAACTGTCCTTATATCACATCCAAATAAAAGTCCCCAAATCCAAAATGGCGCCCACAATGGTGGACAGATTTAGAAAAATCACCGAAAATCCCTCATATTCACATCATCGGGCATTAGTTTCGAGACAACTCCACCCATGATTACAGTTGAGTTGGAAATAATGAGGTGAAGTAACTACCTTACATCTCATGCAAGAAATGGTTTTCCAAATCGAAGATGGCGGCCAAAATGGCGACCGAAATTTGAAAACACGCCTACATTCCTTTACTTTCTTACGATAGGCGTTATTGTTTCGCGAATTATTATGGAATATTGATATGAAGTATTCATTTGAGTTTGGCAATTGAAACTCAACGTCAAGGTGGCGGCTAAACTGGCGGCCAGACATTGAAAAGAAATCGATATTTTCACATACTAATTTCAACTTTTGGTCATAATATCGATATGTATGGACGAAACTGTACACACACCATCTATTAGTTCAACTTAAAACGTATCAAACACATGATGATGTGATGTGCAGGGTATTGGCATATCTTGAATGCTGCATGGCCACTGGTTAGGTGTATATGTATACCTGGAGTTACTTTATAGGCATGTATTGGGAGTATATCTTTAATGGCTATATGACCATTGGTGGGCCAATATGTGTATATGGAGTAACCGTGTGGCCAATGGTGATGTGAATTGGTAAACAATGATTAACTATATGGCCACTTCTTGTGGTTATGAGTATACACCGAGTGGCTGAATTGTCACGAGTGAGGTGTATATGCAAGCGAATTAATGGTCGTGTGAGCGGGGTATTGGTATACATATAACGTATGTTAGGCCATTGGTGATGTGTATATGTATACTTGGAGCGACTCTATTGTTATGCGTGTGATGTGTATGTATATATCGAGTGAATACATGGCAATGGGTGTGGCAAATATATATACATGGAGTAATTGTATGGCAAATGGTGAGGCGAATATGTATACAAGAAGTGACCGTATTATCATGAATGTTGTGTAGAGCTTATAACTATACGGTCGTGGGTGATGTGTAGACGTATATCTGGTGTGCCTGCATTGTGAATTGTGGCTATATAATCAAGTGCGTGGTGTACGGGTATACCTAAGTATGGCTGTGCGGTTAATGTGTATGTGTAACACGCAAGTGTCATTTATGTGGTGTTTATGTATATATGAAGCGAGTGTATGGTCATGGGTTGGTTGTACATGTGTAAATTTGGGTGGGTATCACTTTACACAATAACTCAGGGATATGTTAATCGATATCAGAGAGTTCTACACCCTGATGGTGGTTAATATGAACAATGGGGGAAACGGTTTTCCTGACATTAGTCATTTCGATGCGAATGAGCCACAATTCCATTGGCGTGAGTAGCCTCATAAGAATGCCCCGTTCAGTTCAGTTTCACAGTTCTGTCCATTTCCGTACAAAAGACATGGTCAGAATCCCAAAAAAAGTTTTTGGCAAAATTCCATACTGCATCTTTTATAATTAATTTGTCATGCTTCATAAGTAACATGGTTAATACAAAGTGAATCACAATTTTCTACCTTTTCGGAATACCAGAGAATAATATTCGGGATATATATGAAAAATCACCATTTTTTACCAAATTTGGTTGCCATTTTGCAAACCATCTTGATTAATTTTGTCCAAAAACAGATCAGTGTGACCCATTTAAGACAGATCAAAACAATAAACACCTTTGATACCAAAGATAGTTCCATTTTACTTGAGAAAATTGTCTTAACCTGAAAAGTGAATTTTTGCCGATTTTGATGTCAAGTTTGTGATAGAAAAATCCAATAATTCTGGTAATTTCAGTGTTTAAAAATGTAACATTTAATCAAGGTGTATCAGAAATGGTAGTATTCAATATCTATAAGACAGAATAGTAATTTGTTCATCAACCACAACTTGTATGCGGATGTATGACTCGCTGGAGCAATATTTACATTTTTTCCATATTTTGGCTGTCATTTTGAGCCAAAGTGACAATTTGGGTACAATTGAGTTGGATTATTCATAAGAAATGGAATTTGTCACTTAGATTGCACAGTTCTTCCCAATTCTTGACGAAATATGACCAATAAAAAATAAAATTATAATTCTCAAACAGTTCCAAAAAGCAGAAACTGATTTTAAAGATATTAGTGAAAAAACGTTAAATTTTGGCGTCCATTATGGCGGCCATTTTGGATTATCGTAGATAAATTGAATGTGGATACAAAGGCGGACATCCATGGTATCGCTTCGATAATCTCCAGTGTCTATATATCCTAGAATATAGCCATTATATTTGATACACAATAGATACCCCTAAATCACCAATTTTCGAAATGTCAAGGTAAAATTGAAGGTCAAGGGGTCACAAAAATCCTGAAACCAGCTAACTGGTTGATGTGGACCACATACCCAACCAACCCTGAAAGATTCATGCTTTAATCCAAACGTGAACGATTGTTTGTTGAGCTACCCCACTATACTGTGGTACGTGCGTCCGCAGCCAATACGTGCGAATCATTAGACCGTGCAGCTATACATATGAGTTATCTAAATAATGCAGCCTATACCCACTGTTTCAATGATGCATGCATTCGCATATATTCGCTACATTAAATTTTACCATCGTTCATATGAATAAATACTACTGAGGATGGCCCCGACCATACAAGAGAGATGACAAGCTGCAAAACAGAGTTCATTCCCCTCGCTAAGCGATGTCTGAACGCTGCCGGCATGTCTATTTTCTTAACTAAATCTAACATTTTTTATTGAAGTGTTTTGTCAGTTACAATTCATTCTGGCTTGATCTACAATTTTCAAATGAATATGGACAGTTCAGTTGCTCAGAATAATGCAGAATGAATTGTAACATACACAAATCTCAAATAAATAAATGCGACATTTCTTAACATTACGTGTATAGGTGCGGGCAGCAGTAAGTCCTGCGTAGGGGACTGGACTCTGCATGGAGCTTGGTAAGATATGATACAAAATAGTTGCCAGAAAAAAACGACAAAATTAATTCGGAGTCAAAACTACGAAAACTGCAAAATTAGATTTTTGACCCTAATTATTTTTTATATTTTGGGCAGATATTTAGCCACTTTTTTTGAAGTCATCTTACTGGCATGGTCGGGGGCCACCCTCACAATATAAGCTTTATCCGATCAAAATCCAGTCAAAACTACGAAAACTGGACAATTTAATTTGGACCCAAACATTTCGGTGTCATCTTACTTATACTGTCGGGTGGGGGGGGGGGGGGGGCACACAATACGCTTTATTTAGCAAATCAGGTAAAAACTACTCAAATTGAAAAATTCGATTTTTACCCCAAATTTTGTTGAAATTTGAGCAACCTTTTGTGTCATATAACCTGCATGGTCGGGGCCACAACACAGTAGTCTTTATCCGGTTACAGCCATGCAAATTAAAAAATTAAATTTTTACCCCAAATTTTGAGGAAATTCTGGCAAATGTTCCAAGGCAACTTTTTGGTGTCATCTTACTTGTATGGTCGGGGGCCACCACAGTAGTTTTATACGACCAAACTACGAAACTAGAAAATTCGATATTTGACCCCAATTATATGTCGAATGTAGCTAATATACGAATAAGTAATAAATTGTCAAATTTCGAATAAGTATTCAAATTCAACACCAGTCTACAAGGTGAACACGAATTAGCCCAATTTAAGGCTCGTCTCTGAATTCCACTGCTGCAGTTTACATTTTATCGAGAACATGTTGTCCGGTCTTTTCACACGGAGGTGCTGCCTTAAATTTAGCTGACGATTTGGTCAGAAGAAATTCAGAGCAATAATTATAGACTTTAGAAGTTGGCCATCGAAACTTGCGCAATTTCCCGTTACAATTCTGCATAAAAGATAATTATAATATTATGTTCAGATCCCTGTCAATTTCATCAATTTCGGCCACTTTTCCAAAATACATGAACTTGTCATACAGGGAAATGACAATGTCGCCTTCATTATACCGTATTGCGTCCAACACATCTATAAATTTGGAGTTATATTGTAAAATCGCCCAGCTTGGCTTTTATACTATTTTCTCCGAATGTTATTTTCGGAGACACTATAAGCCCAGCTTTCCAAAACAGGGAGTCAGAATGGCAAGGAAACAATATATTAAACATCATTCGAAAGCATAGCATATGCCCTTCATGAATATTGCAACATTGAAACAATATATTGCATAAATCTGTCATCACGACATATATGTTGTTTTCTGTGATCGTGTTCTGGGGATGTCAGTGGAGACATGGAGGTTCTATTTATAGAAATTTGATCAAAAAGGTGCTAGCAATTTCCGTACCGGTTAGACTTTTCCAGGATGTATTTATTCGCCGATGTATATTCGAGGATGTCTCATTGTTGCAGTATGTACATTTGATCACAGCGTAATTTTTGCTTTCGATATTTTGGTGTGAACAATGGCTGGAAGACTCTTTAAGAGTTTATGTGGGATTACAATGCATAATATAATGTTCAGGTAAATTTGATGTACCGTAAAATTGGGTGACTTCGGACAGCGAGGTTACTTCGGAAAGTATGAATCTCTAAGGGTACAAACATCTAACGCTTTCTTATGACACATGCTTTTATAAATCCACCCGTGTTTTACTTGTCAGTCAACCCTGACCTTCATTTTAAATGTTGTTTGAGCTCAAATAGGTTCCAGATATCACCAGGAACGGTCTGTAACGCAGCTGAAAGTTTTTCTTGTTTTTTTTTTAATGTGCGTCAAAACTTGACGTCCTGATAATTGCGTTAATTGAATGACATATTGAAATTTTATGACCGGTATACATGCATGTTCAATTATGTGGTATAAAATGAGACAAGAAATAAAACTCAACCTTTTGGATTTTTCACATTGGAAACACCCTTTTGTGGGGCCCTTAAAATTCCTTTGGTGTGATTTCGGACACTAGCCCAGGGTAAACATCTTCTGCCACGACCGCTAATATAGCCTATATATTCTATTTCACTATAAATGAAATGTGTCCAGACTTGTAATTGTGTCCAAAGAAGGTATTTTGTTTATTATTCTCAAAGCCAACATAGCGATGTTGTGATATTTGTTTTTATTACCCCTTGGTGGTGTCCGAAATAACTCCGACAAATCAACACTGCGAACATATGTCTTCGTTGGAATGTAGACTAAAGGTCTTATTGCGAAGTATCCGGAGTGTATTTAATCCGAATAGTAGATTTTAGGTCCGCATTTAGTGGTTTTCTGATTTGGTGAATGAGAAACTTTCAGTGATTAGCGGAAGTTTTTGTAATTATTTGAAGGATTAGTTGTTTTCATGGAATGGTGGTGCTTTCATGACACATTGAATGCATTATGATTAATTAGTCTCCATAATCGGTGGTGAATGAAACCTTATCGGAAATTATTTCATAATGACTCTCGAGATTATTTGTAATTCATTCAGCGTTCAGTTGCTGACGTCTATTTCGATAGACATTTGAACAAATAACAAAGAAAAGATACATGCCAGCCGAAAACAATTCTAATGTCGTATAAGAGAACCGAGAAAATAACAATTTAGTGTATTTGCCGCGAGCTGGCAACACGTCAACATAATAACATGTCAGTCGTCAAGGCGTTTGTCATTTTGTTGTCAATGGGTGTTTGGTTATAACCAATAATATATTGGTGTATCAATGCAATGGCCGTTGCATGTTTGACGATGAACCTTTCAACCAATTGGAACATATGCGCCATTTGTGAACACCATATACGTGACGAATGTGTGTACATATTTCATAATTATCATAACTTTAGTTTGGCACGTCCGATTTAAAAAAAATGTGTTCATATGCTTTCTCCCCAGGCACATACTATACATATATACACACAAATTACCTATAATCAACTATATATACAGAGCCATTACCTATATATATTTTCACAATCACTATAATAAAACTCCAAATATATTTTATATAATAATGCCTAATAATATGATCTAGATGGCGTTACCATTTCCGACTATGCGGTTTTCGTGTATGATATATATCATGCATGGGATATAATTATGTATACGCGTAAACAGGACAGAGATGTCGTTCTCACTGTCATGGCACTTGAAATATTGATGGCAGGCGAGATTTAGAGACGATGTACAATATAGAGCATATAACTCAATGACTGATACCAGGATGTTTCTAAGTCTGGAATATGTTCAGTGTGCCGTGTGCATTTTCGATAAACGCATGCTATTGTGTAGGCTTCATATTCTGCAAATTGAATTTCTAACTATACAGACCGAGATCCAGTCCAGACATGACGAGGTAATGTATTCCATTATTATATAATCATGTACAAGCGGAAACGGGCGATTTATTCAGCATCGGAGGTGCCTGCGACCCCTGTGTGCGCTCGTTCTCTAAAACAGAGCCGTTAATCAGTGGCGTCAATTTTAGGATTGAACTCATTGCTCAATTTAACAAAAGTTATATATATACAATTTTTTCAAATGAAATTTTGTTTAAATCAAATTTTTGAAGAAGAAAAAAAACTAACGCCGTTATAACATCCGCCAGGGCACCCCCGATTCACCTCACCGTATTTGGTTGCAATCGGTCCAGCTAGAGGACTGGGAGAAAATTCTGGACAGACAAGCAGATTGACCATATACTCTTGTAAATTTCAAGTAAATCATGGTAAAGTCAGGTTAACAATGATATACTCTGATAAAAGCCATGTAAAAGCCATGTAAAATGGACATACCCTTGAAAATTATAAGAAAATCATGGCAATCTCAGGTTAAAACTGATCAACTCTGGTAAAAGCCACCTACACCCATGTAAATAATACATACCCTTGTAAACTCCATGCAAGTAAAGGCATGGTGTACTCCACTTTGCTCTCGTTAATTCCTGGTGAAACAGGGGGGGGGTCGGAAAAAAATTTCAGGCACGTATGGCATTTTTTCCCTTTCGATCATTTTTTGTACCCACCCACCCCCACCGCCAAATTTTTTTCTGTTTTCGGCAGTTTTTTCCGACCATTTTTTGACACCCACCCCCCCTTTTAACACTAAAACAGAGATTTGCGGGGGGAAATTCACTGTAAACAGCTGTATATGAATTTCTGTGCATACTATTTATCATGGATGTTAACATGGACATGTAAATAGGAATGAGTAATTTTGAGGTCATTCGGCCAAAAAAACATGGCTGCCAGCGGCCATCTTGGATTTCAAAATTTGCAACAAAATACAACACGATAACTGCCTGCAGTCAGTTTACCAGTTAGAATTACATTATTTCTCTCATTCAAACTGATTCAAAGTTGTTTTGAAGCCCAACTCATTGCCAAAACACTAAAAACAAGCAGGAATTTTTTTTTTTAGTTGCGGAAAAAATTGCTTGTTGGTGGCTTTGACCACCCACCCACCCCGGCATACGTGCCGGAAGAAATTTTTTCACCCCCCCCCCCTGGGTGAAACAGGACACACATGGGTAAAAACCCATGTAATGTCAGAACATACTGCAGTAAATCACTTTTGGAAAATTGCTCTTTAAAAACGCTGTTTAAAGGGGTACTGTACGCCAAATGTTGTTGTTGGTTTCTATAGTCTCCGAGTCTGAGAATAAAGTAACAATTTTTCCATTATTTGAAAGTCTGTTGAGTACGAAGTCATGTTACGGATGACAAATTTACCGGAATGCAAAAATACAAATTGTCGTTGTCGAGTAATTTTTGTAAAGTTTTCAACCAAATGAATCAAATAAAAGTTATATTATATGCATACTAGTCCCATATAATCATTTAAGTTATTGTATCGTCGCTAGTCAGTGAGTGGCTTGAGTGTTCTCCCCGTATCATCATAATATTTTAAGCGATGGTGTGTGCGATCGGTTTAACAATCCAGTATCCCTCAATTACTGTTTTTGATTACGGTAATTCGTAATTTAATTGACGCCATTTTATGGCTCCAGTCTTAAATTCAATTTATATCAAATTATTAACTTTTAAATTATTAAATTTAAAGATAGCCTATTAACCTGAGCGTTTACAGAATACATCTTCGACTCAGATTACTTATGTTTCTATATATTATCGATATTAGATCGTTGTTGTCACCGGAAATTTAATGAAAATAGCGTACAGTACCCCTTTAAATGTTTGTATGATGTTTTCATCTCTGGATATATTCGTTACTTATAGTCAATATAGATTTATTGGAGGAAAAACGCGCTCTTTAAAAACGCTTTACTTCAAAACTCGCCAGTTAATTCAAAACGTGGCGCTATACAACCATGGTATTTTTTATACGGGTTGGTTCCAGTCAGAGATGGAATTTGGGATTACATTCTCTAGTATTAATGTTATGTGGCAGGTAATAACACATATCTTTTGATTTCGAATGAGGTGAGGTAATACCATACAATAATATATAAGTGATACAAGGGGAATGATATTATGAATCTTAGTCCTATTTCTTGACTAAAATTTGGTATGGTGTCCTTGTAGCAGTTCAGACATACACTACCGTTCCTAAAAAACGTATTTCAACCAGGGACAAGAATTTAGGTGGGTTTGATGTTTGTATATTTAAGTCCAAACCGGAAACAACTTTGCAAGGTGAAGTCCAATCAATCTCAAACTTGATGATACAATGGCTACCATGTTTGTTAATGTTTTGTGTGTAATGGTAATACAGCAGGAATTACCCGAGTATAATGTAAGTGGGGTACATCATGTCTATCCGACCTTACCATATTTTACCGGAGTAGAGCCACGTATACCATGGTTTTCCTAGCTTTACCAGAGTAATTGTACATGGCTATGAGCCATAACTCTATTTCTTCACAATAGCACATTTGTTCGCTAATCAGTAGAAAACAATTGTACCCAGTGCCATACTAAAAAATTAACTGAATGGGACAAGTATAGTTTTATAAATAAGTAGGATATATTCAGAAGGGTTGATCACCTTATGTAATAACATATGTGATTCATATATAACTAATGTGGTATCTCAAATGTTAAAGCTTCTGAAAGCGCACCTCGGTACTATACCGTGGTAACTTTACCCTACTATCGAATTAAATTACCCTGGTATAATTACTCTGGTAGAATTACTATATTAGCATCCCACTTGCACTCTTACATCCCGGTAAAATACCTCGAAATGCATGGGTGCATGGGAATATTTTACTAGAGTAAAAATACATGTGTGCGCATAACATGGCGACCATTCACTAGATGAATTTTACCAGAGTAACATTACCTGGTCCCAATCACCCTGGAAGAATACCACATGATACCAGAGTGTACCATGGTTTGCCAGAGTGTTTTTATAAGGGGATTGGAACAACAAAATGCACTTCCTCCGAAATTGCATCTATGGCCATATACGATAACTGGCACTGTCTTATATATATCAGAGTTATATATGGAGGCACGGACACAGTATGATTGTTGAATATCACAACACTGAAAGCTGGAATTGTTATCTATATAGCCACTGGTTTATTACTTCAGGTAGAATAATTTTGGTATAAAATATTTATGTCTTGAAAAACAAGGATGTGTTTTCTTGGAAGAAGAGTCAGAATTGCATAAAATAAACAAATGTTGAAATAGTCAGTCGATGGTCAGCAGCACATTTTGCCTAAAAAATTCTGACATCTATTGATATTATGACACACTATTTAAGAACTGTTGGAAATGATAACCCCATTTACTATACTTTTATGTCATGATAAATGTTTATACAATTTTACTGTTTTCCGCTTAAAAGAACTTCTCAACAAAATAAATCAGAAAACGACGTTAATTAAATGTCTTATGATGTTGTTGTAACTAGAGGTCTGGAACCCTGAATGAAACATTAAATGTTGTTTTCGTAACTGAGGTCAGAATCGCGCTAAAATATTGCAATATATTTCAGAACACTGCATGTGACCATGCACACCACAAAATTAAATCTCAACTGCGAAGGGTTAACATACGACAATCTGCCATGGCTATTTTACCTATGTGAATTACCTACTGTATTTTTTATGTACAAAAACAAAACGCACAAGAGTATTGACCAATCAGTGACCAGTGTCTATTTTGTTCTCTCCCGTATCCAATAGAAGGCGGTCCGAGCCTTTCACACCATGACCATGTAACCTAATGAGTTCGTGAGCTTATTACAACGCCGTAATATGTTCGAGCCAGGGTTTGCAATGTACCGTCAGTACCAGATCTGCGGTATCGGTTGCGTACTGGGACCAGTATATACCGGAACCGCGGTACCGATCGACACCGCGGTACTACCCATATATCCTCATACATATATATTTTAAAGCGGATGAACGTTAATAATGTAGTTGTTGAGGCGAGGGAGAGTTGATTAACGTATTTTCAATATACATTTATGCATTTTATGAAATAGCATGTTTTGTATGAAGATGCTTCTTCATGCATACCACTGGTATTGTCTCGTGAACGAGCTATTGCCGCATTATATATACTCGACAAATTTTGCTTTGCCCTTATCGCTTGGGTCGTCGAGATAGTATAGTCCCAAACGATACTGGTTTTCATACTTGTTCTGCAACCTGTAGACATGATTGTTCGATTAAAACTCAAACTCAATATATATAGCAGGGATCAGACATTATGCTGCTTTAACGTGACACTGCGGGGAGAGTACATCCGCATACGTATAGGTCAAATCACACACACATAATTGTTTAGATATTAAGCTCTTTTATGCTACGTATATCTGCTATAAATGTTCGTGTACCATGAGTGATCGTGTATATGTGTAACCAGGGAGTCAGGGAGACATATTTTTTATCACAATGTGACATAAACGATTCACACCTCCTTGCTACCAGCAGCGTTGTCCACGAAATCTTGTTGCACCCAGCCACATGTCCCCTGGTGCGACAACACTACCATGAGTATATATACTTATGGTAGTGTTGTCGCACCAGGGGACCTGTGCACACAGCAGCCAACATTCGGTCTGGTTTGTCTTTACCACTTGTGATACCGGTAGTTCGCCTGTAAATTTGTCACGATCCCGCCAGCCGAGGGAAACATGATTGTGAGCGATCAAAGCGATACAAATATGACCGAATTCCGGCTCAAGTATATAGTCACACGACTGTTAACACTGCTGTAAATTATGTCACGAAATCCCGATTACCGATGAGAACCCGTATCGCATATAACCCTTTACCCAACAGAAGGGCCCTGTGCCAATGCATTCTCTTATATATGCGAGTCGACCATAGGTCGCCTCGCATATATAAGAGAATGCATTGGCTTAATACATTAAAAATTATAAAATTGTTAAAGAATGTAAGGCCAATGCATTCTCTTATATATGCGAGGCGACCTACAATGTGTTCAAGGAGCCGGTTCCAATGATATCCATATTTGTATGGTTCTATTGAGACAGACCGAAGATATTTTAGGCTGTTGAAGCTTTATTTGGCCGGTTTTGGCCGGTTTGTTGGGTAAAGGGATAAGCCGTATTTACCGCAGTTCTGATTCCGGTACTCGTACCAACTGCGAATCATTGTTCTAGCCAATTTTTCTGGTGCTTGAAAATATTTTACTGATGGTTCCCCCCCCCCGAGTTATTTACAAATAAGACGACTATTCTATTGTTCAGTGTGGAGTCTAATCAACACGCTTTTGGTATAGGAGTGTGACTACATATGTCACATAGTTGCTTTATTTTTCATCGGTTAGGTTGAACCGACGTCTCGAGTCTAAAACAGGCACACTCAAAAATATATATGATGTCCACTAAACCGTTCAACAGAGAAACATTTTTTTTGGTTTTAATAATTTTTATTCGAATCAAAAACATGAACATGGATTTACAAACCTGGCAATAAGGCAATACATTGTTAAAAAATATATTTCATTAACAAATTATTGTTTTATTTTTATTTTTGGTTGGAATGTGTTGCATATGCAATCTCAGAGTAAAGACTAAGCTATACGTCCCACCGAGACCCGGTTGACATTGATTTGTCAGCAGAGTCTCGGTGACACCCAACCTATTCCGCCCTATAAGATCGCAGGCTCCACATACCCATATGCGTGATAACAGTTGATACTATACTGAGTAGTATATGATACTTTAGAAAGTGCAAAGGGATAAATTTCAAGAGTATAAATCTAACTCTGTAAATTCATTTTTAAAAGTTGGATGCTTTATCTGTATCAGTCTATCACTAAAATATTTGTATGCATTATTCTTATTCAGAATTAACAGAGATGCCGAAAAGTATCAATAACAGACAAAATACATACATTTGAATAATTTTTATTTAAAAAGTCAACACAAATTGTAAAACTCACGGAGAATGGGGGGACAGTCCAAATTTGTTGGCGGAAATTTTGTTTATACTTAGGAGGTGGTGGGTCCATGGTTGAGAGGAATTTTTATTTTCAGCCCTGTTTACGGATGTTTTTACGGATATTTTGTTAGCAAAACCCGTCCACTGAAATTTGCTACTGTACCCCCTGTATACAATCATATAGAATTCCTAGTTTGTAAAACTCCGTTTGCACTCCACCCAAGGTGGACATATGTTGGAAATTTCCAACCGACAACACCCCCTAAGGTTGGAAGTTTCCCAACTGATGGCCATTTAAGTAAACAATTTGACCGAAAGTAGGAAAATATTCGATTTTTATTCGAAAAACAACAAATTTCACAGTAAATAATGGTTTGAAAATAAAATTGTCAGTCCAATTTAGACCTATTTCTGGCCAGACATTTTCGACTAACGCTGTGTATATGTTTGCAGGCATGAAATTCCCAACTGTTGAACAGTTTAGCCAAAGCTGGCGGGGTGAGACACCCGAAATAGTCATGCATGTTGCCACATCCCTGTAAAACCGTAACAAATCAATTAATTTTTTCCACTTTTGGTAAAAAAAACTGGAACTTACCAAACTGTTGAATTGCTATAATGCTTGTTGGGGCAAAATGAGAAATGTCCTTCAGATAAGAATACATTAACCCTAACTCTAACCCTAACCTATATATATACCCAAAATGATGCTGTTATTTTCCTAAATTTGTCATTTTCGCTATATATTTATGTTATCGTTTATTTTTCAAACTCTCATACACATGTATATCACCCTCATGTTGTGATATATGTGACCTTTATAACTAATATTAGATCTTAATCGTCAATGGTAGTAAGCCATACAGGGAATTACGTGGGAATTAACAAACCGTTCCAATATTTGAACGGATTCGACACAGAGAAATTCGAGTTCCGCGTGGAACCAAAATCGGTTCTAAATTCTGTCCTGCTCATGAGGGGAGAACCAATACCGAGCTGCTTTATGTCTCCATCTTGTTATCCGGATAGAACCAGAACATAGAACCAGAACATAGAACCAGATAATTCCTTTGCATGCATGGGTTCTTCATTTGGTTTTCAGAAGAACCAAATTATGTGGCTATACTGGGACGAAAATGTCTGATTGATAGTACTGTTGGGTTGAACTAAATGGTAACACCTTTAAGACCTATTGTATAATTTTTATATATATATTTGCAAATGTCTGTCTATCTGTCTGTGTTCTATAGAAATTCACAGGGGACCATCTTGATAACAACAGAGGGGTCTATTTGGGTACTTTTTTACGAGAAAGATAATGGCGCGGTTAGAATTTTCTAAAGTGACGTTGTTGTAGTCAGGGGCACAAAAGGGGGAGAGCAGAAATTGTTTTTTCTCCGATTTCAACCAAACTTATACATAATCATCTCCATGTCATGAGGTATCTAATGGTGTGGTTTATATACATCAAAAGTGGCGCCATTTGGGATGCACGGAAGGGGACAGTGGCACAAGAATTGATAAACCTGTTTACCGCAGATTTCCACAAAATTGATACACGTTCTTGTTTATGAAACGAAGAGTCTAATAGTGTGATTTCAAGATGGCAAAAGTGGCGCCATTTGAGTCAGGGGTGCACGGTAGGGAGAGGGGCACCAAAATTCATAACTCTTTTTAAAGGCCGATTTCCACCAAATTGATGCCCATCCTTTGATATTTAATAGTGTGACTTAAATGGGGGGTCGCTTGGGTGAGAGATGGGGAGGCACTAAATTTGATAATAATTTGTTTAGTTGCCGATTACCACCACACATATACGTAATCATCTCCGTGATATCAGGAATCTAATGGGTGTGGTTTAGATATGGGAAAAGGGGCACCGTTCGAGTCATTAATGTGGAAGGGATGAGCACCAAAGCTGATACAAATATGATTGGAACTAATTTCCAGCAAGAAGGCACACTATACATGTAACAGTGATGAGAATGTTTTAGTCACCAATATCAACAACAGTTGTATAAAGTTATCTCAATATAATTCGTTCTATAAGGAGTTTTTGACGTTCACATTTCACAGCCTCGACATGTGGTGACCTAATTAAGTCACTAATGAAACAATTACATCTTCTCAACTGTCATTTGAATGGGGACGGGAATCAGGACATTCATACAGTGAGTTCGCAAAACAGATACATAGAAGAAAACATTATAAGTATACTTATCATTATATTTAAGAGATGCATATATTCTTGCAAAATGAGGGACCTTGGATCGTTAGAGGATGGCATGTTAGACTGGGTAATGTATTATAACACAATTGAGTCTGTTACATTCAAGATATTTTCCGCAAGATAGATACAAATTGTCAAGAGAGATGGAAATGCGTTGAAGACCCATTCGCAATAGTGGTGACAGTGCAGTCAAATATAATTTCTTCTGATATAAAAGAAAACAGTCAGTAGCACACGACTGTTCAGAATCCTCCAATACTGGAAGCTGACAAGGGTATATCACACGATACAGATAATATTTCTTTCATTGTTTTTATCAGACTCATAGCCTAACATAAACAACTTAAAACCCCGCCCTATGTCGGTTACATGTAGCTGATATATATAGCAACGTTTATTACGCCACCTGTGGTGTATCTAGCTGCTGAGATTTTGATAATGCGTGGTGGACAGGGCGAATGAATTATTGTGGGGCTTTTATTTATAGAGTTGGAAATTCCGTTTATTTAAAAGTCGGAACTACGCGACCAGTAGGCCAAGTCCAGTAAAACGGTTCGTTATAGGTGCTGGTTGTTATTGTTATTTTAACGGAATTCTGAGTTGGTCATTCGCGAAACCAATATATTTTATATTCTATAATTAAAACCGTGGGTATATAATATATGATCCTCTTTATGGATATTGTAGGTAGGTAAATTTCGCTAAAGCGGTGGGATATCTTGCAAGACAACACATTTCGGTTTGCGCTATAACTGCTCAATGTTTTAAGGTGTTACACAACGTCTGATAAAAAGAGTTCTATCTGGAATATTCACACTATTTTTTCAGAGAACATGCATAGAGTAAACATAGTCCTATCGGACTATCGTAAAGTAGTTCCGTTTAATTCGGGATTAATTAACCCTTAGACTGCCGAAACTGCCGACAATAAATTCGCTTGTTCGTGTCTCCCGAAAATAAAACTTGCCTGTTTAGAGGTCCCATTTTCGTGGCTAATGGTGATAGAATCACAATTTTTCAGTCAAGTTCATGGATAAATTACATTACACTTAATCGGCTTATGTCCGCGGCCATAAACCTGCGTTTTGATAACAATTTATTTGAGACAAACTGTTGCGCGGGTATCAGTCGGCGCTTATCGGTTGAAGTTATTATGATCGTGCAGCCTGCACGTGCAACAAGTGTTCAAATACAACAGAAAAAAAATACTATGTCAAATAAATAACGTGATCAATGGACAGACAAGTTTCATTTCCGTGGGACACGAAAAAGCGAATTTAATGTCGTCAGTTTCGGCAGTCTGAGGGTTTTAATTAATCTCCTTTACGATATCCCGATAGGACTATGTTTACTCTATGTTCTCTGAAAAAAAATGGTGTGAATATTCCCGATAGAACTATTTTTATCAGACGTTTTGTAACACATTAAAACATTGAGCAGTTAGCGCAATTTTCTGAAATTTCGGACTATTTCGTCTATAAAAATACGATGAGCAACTGAAAATGTTTTTCAACATTCTGGAAGGGGTATATGTTCATGGTATATATGTTTAAAATTTCACGCATAAACTATGACAGATAACAAAGTTATAATTAGTTTTATAGGCCCACCATAAATCCCCTATAATAAACGCATGCGGCCGTAAGCACATGGCTTTGCTGTGGATACTTTCGTTCCCAGCATGCATCATTCTCGCTATCTGTAAAATGTCTATGAACAATGGCTGTGCCATGCACTCTTAGAGCTTTGATCCGCATTTAGAAGCATTCTGGTGTGGCGAATGAGAAACCTGCAGTAATTTATAAGCCGTAGTTCATTGTAATAATTTGAAGAATTACTTGTCTTAACGGAATTCGGAGGCGGTCCATTCATGTAACCAATATATTTTATATTATGATTTATATTTATGGCTAATAATATGATCTTGGTGGCGTTACCATTTCTGACTATGGTTTTCTTGTTTTAAACTGATAATGATTGGCCACTACAACACCATGGAGAGATGAGCAACAGGGCATTTATTAAAAACATATTGACCAAGACTATTCTCTATTCTCACCACATGCATGTCCACAGTATACAGCAGAGGGTATCACCTCAATTTAACCTGAGCAACGCCGGGTAACCCTGCTAATGTGTTTATAAATATATATATAGGGGAACAATGACTGTGATGCTTGTGTTGTGTAAACAGTGCGTGACACTATATGCCACAATTATAGCAAGTCTATTTCTTCGTAAAACGTTAGACTTTATAACCCTTTCGTAACTGGAGATTCCTGAAATTTTGCGAAAGCCGTATGCCAATGCATGCTCTTATATATGCGAGTCGCCCATATAGGGCGCCTCGCATATATAAAACAATACATTGGCCAAACAATATTTACCTTGACATTGTCAGCCAGTGCGTCCTCTTATATATGCGAGGGGAGACTCGCGTATATAAGAGAATGCACTGGCATGGTCTTTAATGTTGCACAAGCGCAACTCCCGTCGTGATGAAAGGGTTAAGATTGACTTAACACGTCATGTCGTCTCATCGAACACACCCCGCAGGCATTTTGATGTCGGAAGGAAATGTCCAATTATATTCTTCCGCACATAGTTCTCGTATTTGAGACATGAGCAAAATAATTGTCCCAACAACAAGCCAAAATGTGTAGAGTGTAAATATGGAAGGAGGACACTCCAGAATTGTGAATTTGTGTTCACACGTCATTCCCAAATCATTTTAACCCGTATGTGTGGGCAGATTAAGCAATGTCGCGCGCGCGTGTTCCCACACAAAGCTGGCAATCAGTGGATTCTACGAAGAACCAAACTTGAACGAGTTTATGGTGCATGTTATTTAAAGAACCAGATATTTAGTTCCGTATTCGGTTCATTGTCGTCTGGACTCCGTTAGATATAGATATAGATATAACTATATATAACGCGATGCGAATCAGGTGATCACGTAGATCATGCCATGGATCTCTACTCTGGCCAACGCCCGTATTAGAGATCATATTCCACCAGTACAAAACTGGAAACTTTTTGAAGTTTTGACAGGGAACCTTATAAAGTCGAAAAAATAACGCTGCCAATATATTTCTTAGTTATTACCTGTTCCTTAATAAATGTACTTCACTGCAGGAGAAGGTCCCAACAATTTAATGCTTTTCTGTGACTTTTGTGAGGCGATAACGCAATAAACATAACATTATTTACCCAGGAAAAATTCTATATAATTGTATATTAAGCGACGCAAAGCAACATCGCTCGCAAAGTCACTTTAATCGTTAACATTTGAGTTGGGACCTTTACCGTAAGGAACAAGTAATACCTAAGAAATATATTTCCTGCGTTAGTTTTCGACTTTATAAGGTTCCCAGTCAAAACTTCAAAAAGTTCTCAGGTTTTTTACTGGTGGACTATGGTCTCTACGGGCGTAAACCAGAGTGGAGATTCATGGCATGATCTAATGGTCAATCATACTTGTATAGCGTTAAATTCCAATTTAATCAATACTTGTCCCATAAAAGGCCATCTAGGTTAGCGAAATTAAATTGCATAACTGCCAGTAACCTGTAAATGGTCAGCAAATGATCAGATACATATCAGCCCTTGGCGTACAGTAATGCTCTAATTAATCGACTCCTTAAACACAGCAGAATTATGGGTAACTTTTCAGGATTTAGTCGGAAATATGGCTTGTTGCCATTCATCGGAAAGCTCTCACTGAGAGCTTTCCGATGAATGGCAACAAGCCATATTTCAGACTAAATCCTGAAAAGTTACCCATCATTCTGCTGTGTTTAAAGACACGGATTGCCTTGGTGGTGGGTATCCTGTGAAAATATCTCCACCCGTCAAAAACCGCCACAAACAGAAAGAACATCAAAATGTAGATAGACTTTGTCCGTATACAAATAAGAAATATCGCATAAACAGTATGTTATGGTCATATGTTTGACCATTGTTATGTAAACAAAAGCATAACAAGTTACTTTTCTGGTGTTTGTTTATATTATGATGGTAAACATAAAGAGCGTTCTTTGTTGGTGGATACCTGATATGGAACTAACAAAGAGCGTTTATGCCATGTGTGTCTGATTAGCCAGTAGCATTGTGCTGTCTTCTGTAGCACAATCAGGCTCTTGTTTGGGTAAAATATAGTTGGTCTTTATGATAACATGCTGTGTACGCGATGGCCATGGCATATATGAACGGAACTGTATGCGTTTAAAAGTTTTTCTGTTTACGGTGTTTGGAACAAATATGAATATTTTCGACAATTACGG
The DNA here is from genome assembly GCA_032622095.1 of Siphonodentalium dalli. NCBI lineage: Eukaryota > Metazoa > Mollusca > Scaphopoda > Gadilida > Siphonodentaliidae > Siphonodentalium > Siphonodentalium dalli. The sequence goes on from CP136067.1 coordinate 41,464,569, forward strand.
CCGCACGTGCCTTTAAGGAGTCGATTAATTAGAGCATTACTGTACATCTTGATCATTTAAATATTTGGATTAATGATGATATGGGCTTATTTCAGAATCAAATAAGTCTAATATCCAACGGAACAACGGATATACACAATAAGTCCACTATGTGCTTATTCCAGAATCAAATAAGTAAAATAAAATAACCAATGTAATATTTAGGTCCAATATGAACCTATTTGGATATCACGGACCACAGTGAAAACACATTATAAAGAGCGCACATCTTGTGCAACATAACCTCGTGCAAATAGGTTCATATTGGACCTAAATATTTACATATGTTCATATTGGACTTACTTGATTCCAAAATAAGCTCACGTTGAGCTTATTTTAATTGCTTTTTTATTTATTTAATTAAATTTGTTTAAAAAAAAATGAAATACGAACGCCATTATAACCTCCACCAGGGTACCCCGAGTCACCACACCAGATTTGATTGAAATTGGTCCAGGGGTCTTGGAGAAAAACATGAACAAAAAGACAGACCAATTGACAAACAGACATATCATACTATATAGATAGATTACATAAGGGTTCACGCACTCTCTCTCTATAGGCTATATATAGTTGGAGTGTTACAATTGACATCTGTACTCGATCGTTTAACCCACTTAAGTGTATAATTGTGGTCCAATATAAGTATATCGTGATGCATATATCCGTTATATAATTGCATTGCTCTCGAAAACAGGACGTATCTGCAACGCACGAAGTCGAGGCTTTAATGGTGAAGCACCCATACAGCACACCGACTCCGTGCTACTGTATATACAGAAAACATTATATTTCCCATTTAAATTGACATTATATCCTACAACAGCGCTGCTGTTTGATGAAATAAAGTAATGATGACCTCCGTAATATGGTGCTTGTCCTGACGATCTTAAGAAGACGCCCCATTTGTGAATTTAAACAAAATATATCTCAATTCAAATTATCAATTTGAAGGCAAGACCATTATAATATCCTTTATGACTAAAGTGTGCTATATATAGAGGATATTACTTTGTTAGTTTGATATTAGCCCCGATATCAGCCCGAAGTAACCTCATATCAGACTGGGACCGAAGGTCGAAGTCTAATATGAGGTTACCAACGGCTGATATCAGGCCCGCCTATAATATCAAAACAACCAAGTGATACCATATTTATTAATTAAATCGCCTCTTAGTAACAGTGTAAGATCGACAACACCTTCAAATTAGTGATGTCGCAAAAGTTTATATCTGCACATTATTTAGCAGTGAAGTATATATAGAGTTACAACATTTGGTGATGTCGTAAAACGATATTACTCGGATTGGTGATGCCGTAAAACGATATTACTCGGAATGGCGATGTCGCAAAACGATATCGCTCCGTTTAAGGGCAAATTGGAGCGATATTCACATAGTTCGATAACAGGCAATTATGGGTAAAACTGTCGCATCTAGTTAGTAAAGTACTAGAACAACACATATCACCCTCACTAAATGCGAAAAAAAGTTGTTTAATAAAACCTAGATTTTTTTAGGCAGTCATTTGAGAGTTTGACAGAAATATTTGCAAAATTCTGACTGAATTATTTAGCTTATAAGAATCGAACTATGGACTATACTCTGTCTACTATCTGAAATCATGAATGTCTGCGATAAAATATATCAAACAGTTTTCATTGCATTTTTTTGTTTTTTGGTTGCCATTTGCATAAAACAAATATTATTCAACCACGTTTGCAGTAACCTAGCAGACCCAACACTCAATACTGATTCACATTTTCAGACATTATGTTGTTTTATAGTGATCGTTCCTCCAAAAAATAAAATAGTTCTGCAAATAGCCACCATAAAAACTAAAATATTCAAAGAATAATGTTTGGTTTATTTTCTCGCGGAGAGTTATGCTATCAGATAGTAGACAGAGTATAGACCCTAGTTTAATTCATAAGCTAGATAATATTATGCGTTTTTTTTCTCGCAACTTTCAAGCTCCCAAATTACCGCCTAAAACAATGAAACCACTTAAAAAACAACAACACATTTTTTGTTTGCATAATTAGAACATACATTATGATGTTATTCTGATGGTAAATAGGTGTGGTTACAGCACTGTAGCATACATATGTTATAAAGGATAATGATTTTTTTCCTTCAAATTGATAGTCTGAAGTTGAGATTTAGTGTGATCGTTGAAGCTGAATTATGGGGATCAACCCGGTAGAAATTGGATACAAGCTGATTTTGGTGTTATTCGACGCGGAAAAGCTTCAGGAACAACATATCCAAAATTCGCAAAAATCCGCTCATGGGAAAATTCAGGATCCAAAATGGCGTAAAAGATGGCCGCCAAATGAATAATTTTCCAGTCAATCCCCATTGATACGCAAACCCACAGTGAATATGGAAAAAATCTCACCAAAACGGAGTCCACATTGATAGTAACATGTCACAACATTTATAGAGAAAATTTGGTTGTGAATTGGGACAGACTTCTGTCCATATAACTGCCGAATTCGATAAAATTATACTTTTCAAGTTTATATTTTTCTAAGACAACAGTCAATTATATTTACATACCATACCTGTCTGGTATACATACTCATCTTGGTATCGTGCGCACCGGTAAAGCCACAGGAACAAAATATCCAAAGTACAGTGAAATCCGCGGATGGACAAACATTTCAGAGCACTTTCAATTACGACACATGTTTGACTCTGAAAGTCCGTTTTCATCAATTTAAGTAACTGGTTACATGGACGAATTTATGTGCTTGATTTGTCCATATAATATACTAGAACTGCGATTTGTAAGTGCATAGTAGCGAATAGTATGATAAACAGTTTATGTGTACTACTGAGATCTACATAAGCTGGCTGGAGATATTGGTTGGTTCTACAATAAAGAGCATTTACTACATAACACAAGTTATATGTTATAAGCTTCCCGGCAATGTCGCACTGTAATACAACAAAGATAATTTGTTACAGAACGCGTGCTATATGCATGTTCTCATATATGCGCATTATATGTATCGACTAGCGGCTGCTTATACGTGTAGCTTCATTGCTTGTATTATCTCATTTCGGGTTATGTATGTCCAAGTAATTTGCAACAGCACTGTGTTGAAGGCTTATAACTTGTCTCCTGTTGAAACATAACGGTGCCAACGTACGCAGAGAGCTGTTACTATACATATTCTATATTTCTGTCATTTAATGTATTGTCAATCCATATATGAATTGGTCTTGTATTGAATATAGAGTCATGGCAGTATTTTCCGAGCCGCAAGAAGTTACGCAATTTCGGGATGACGTGTGTCTTATGCCCATCTTGTTTTGATGACAAACCTCCCGTCATCGTGTATAAGAAATGCATGTGGCATTGATCAATTTCTGTGATAAACGTGAGCTGCACAACCTGAAAGATTATTTGAATGGGCGCTATCAGATGACACCAGTCGGTAAAGCTCTTGTCCATTCGGATTGCCGTATATATTTCACAGACACAAAAAAGGCGACAAACGTTAGGTCGAAATAACTCCAAACAAAAAACTGAGATCTGGAGTGTTGCCATTTTATTTCAAGACAGACTATATTTTCTGTGTATACGCCTGCCACTATAGACCTTCGACGTCCAGACATGGTTGAAATGAATGCAATAAGTGGTTTATACAAAGCCAATGGAAGTAGAGTAATTCCTATAACTGCTGTGGCTGGGTCTCAACCATTGTTGAAACTCGAGGAATGTTTGAGAAAATATCAATCGTTGCTTCTTGAGAAATCTCCGACAGCAAAGTTGTGGGTTCAGTATATGGAATATGTACAAACGTTGAAGAATTCCATTGAATAGAGAGGACAGAAAATCTCGCTACTGTGGGGCAAATGCTCAATCTATTTGCCGTAAACTGTCACGCCAACTATACCAAGAACTGTCGACTGTATCTCCAGCAAATATTGTAACTACCTAATAGCACATTTGGCTGTACAAATGTTTCGAAAATGGGTTTCATGCTGTACGTAGGAGCAATAGATTATGGGCAGGATTGTCAGATTTCATAATAGAACATGTCAGTATGCGTTCTATCAAAAGCAGATGAGGGCTTTCAAGAGGTAGATGAATGACCAAATATGTGGATATATAGCATGCATAGATGTGCCGAGATGCATTATGCTATGACAGAATTAACCAAACTTGGACACACCAACAGTGAACAGCACGCTGAGTTTTGGGCGACTGGTAGGAGCAAACGTGATTTAGGTAATTTAAACTATGCTCCATGTCGTCTGTGTTAACATCTAGTGATGGGGACGGTGTTAGCTGTACTGATTCTGAACATGTTGGTTTCGAGATCCACAAAAAGCTCAACAGCATAAGTATCACATGTCAATTCTCTATCAAGAGGAAGGATGAAATAAAATCTCTTGACCATTTATATCTTAGAATCAGAGTCGATAATGATCGAATGCAATTCAATCCAACTGTGCCATTTTCACGATTGATAGCAATTACACAACGCGAGGAGGACATGGGTAAATATTTTTCATACGAACTGACACAATACCAACATCACTATTCGTGCGAAGAGGAATTTCGCAACAGCCCAACTAGCTAAAGTGTTGACTGATTCTGTCCAGGGTTGTGATCTGCCGGAGTAAACCATCGCTGTTATCGATGGTGGGGCTCTTCTCCAACGAGTTATGTGGACAAAAGAATGCACATATGCCGGTATGTTAAGCACGTGCGAACGGAATATGGAGTTGGCTGAATCTTGTTCGATGGTTATGGAAATGGTCCATCGATCAAAGACCACGAACACCGAAGGCGAAGTTGGAAAACAAGTGCAGATGTTCAACCCAAAGACCACATGGATGCTCATGTGAATCAAGAGACAATTCTCTTAAACAAGATCAATAAGAGTCAGTTTATTGATTTGTTGAGTCAGCTACTCAACGCAGATGGTCAAATAATATACAAGAGTACAGGAGACGCGGACACATTGATAGTTGCCTCTGTCATTAAATTAAACACGCATGTCATTCCAAAACAAGGGAGTGTGATTGCATATGAGATCAATATACTGGTTCTATTGATGTATCAATGGACATAAAATATGGAAGATGTGTACTTCCTTTCAGAAGAACGAAAAACAAGAAAAAGAGGTATTACACTATGCAAAATTGGCGAAATCGTGATGCCACAACACAAAACAGTCTGCGTCTGAATGTGTGATTAGGTTGTGACACCACTTTGTTGGGCATAGTAAAACCGGTCTTACCAAGATATACCAAGAACCGGTTGACTTTCGGCATGCATCACTAAGCACATGCATAATATCGAAGCCAACTAATTTGAAATAGGAAAATTAGGTATAAACCTGTCATTATGTACAGTGGAAAGTTGGAAGAAAATTTGAATACTGGTACTCTACATTATGCTAAATTTATGGAAATGGTTTCGTCGCGCAAAGGATCGATCGATACTCTGAAACTCGCACCAACAGAAAGGGCGGCATATTTCCAGTCTGAGAGTTCACATACAAGTAATGATTTGGAAAGATCTTCGAAAAGATGTGTTGCACACTTGGGAATGGGGATGGAAGGTTGATTTATCAGAACTCGTCCCAATTATGAGTGACCATTATGCAGAAACTTGTGAACTTTTGAAGTTCGTTCGTTGTAAATGCAAGTGGTCGTCCTAGAATCCATGCGGTAGTAACTTGTTGTGTCCCAAAAATGGACTGAAACGTGTTGTTGCATGTTGATATTGTCGCGGAGATGACTGCATAAACACCGAAGAAATTAGACTGTCTTTACTTTGCTGAGCACATTACGGTTTCTTGTATGTTGTTCAAGTTGTTTGGCACAGACAAAGTGTGGCTATTGACATGTTAATTGGAGAATAGTCTAAGAAATACATAAGGTTGAAATTTTCAAATTTACGAAATTCGGCCGCCATATTGACATCCATCATCACCTTTGGTAACCAAATTATATTCATGTATCGCCTGTGCTATGGTTAAGTAAATATAGCTTCCGTTTTGGCTGGATAGTTTCCATATAAACCAGAGTTCGCGTGCTAATGGGCACCGACTCAAAATATCACGGCCGCTATCTTGAACGCCATTTTGTATCCTGACTGCTTGTACTATTTGTTATGAATTCGGATATGTTCGTCTTGGTACTTTTCTGCATCAAATAGCATCAAAACTGCTTGTATTGAAATGAGAGATATCAATTTGAATATACATTTGTATTAGAAAATGTGTTATATACACTTGAAAATTATAATTTCCCAGAATTCGGCGTCCATAGTGATAGCCATCTGCCCCCAGAGACAACGGTTTTATCACTTTGTGTGTTCTAACACGTGTTACTGTCAATGTGGAATATGTTTGGTGCGATGTGTTCCATATTTACCGAGGTTTCGTATGTTATTGGGCACTGATGGGAAATTTACTTTTTGTGTCGGACATATTGGACGCCATCTTGGACCCTGAATTTTCCCATGAGCGGATTTTTGCGGATTTTGGATATGTTGTTCCTGGTTTTTGTTCTGCGTTGAATGGCACCAAAATCAGTTTGTATCCAATTTCTTCCGGGTTCAACTCTCCCACGACCACACTAATTTTAGAAAAATGATCCATATGAAGTTTGGTGAGGATTGGACGAGGGATGTGGTCAGTAGGTTGCCCCAAAACGAATTTAGTCACTCAAAGAGTAAAATCCATTTTCACACTAAGTCCCATTTACATAATAAGGGTCGTAACCCCCATGTTGCTTCATCAACATACATGAGATCATTAAAATCCGACTGACGATGACCAACACACATATAGCTTCTAAGTTGATACGGCTAGACAAACGAAAGGGAGTTTAAGTGGATAGTGATTTATATGCTTAGGTCCGTCCATATTAACGAGCTTAAACGAGGCATCAACAAGTGCACCAAAGAGGTCTAAGAGCTACCTTGAATATTGATATTAGCATACCACATAGACAACACATATTATCTATGTTTTAGCAATTTGATGTGTATACACACGGCTATTTGTTGTGTAAACTCTTCAGTACTGGCGAAAAATAAAAATTCTTTGCAGATATAGTATTATGAACGTCCATGTATAATGAGCTCTAGCCCCCAATCCTTGTCCTTGAATGCAATGACATGTGGACATCAGGGTTGGGGCGAATACATGCCAATGTAATCGATTATGATTACAAGTACTTTTGATTTACATGATTACGATTACTGATTACAATTGTTCCAATGTAATCGATTACGATTACAATTACTTTAGTAAATATAATTGATTACTTTTCGATTACATCTGATTACAATTGTTAGTTTCCAGCCATGTTCGCATAGGAATAATAATGAAATAAATCAAATTAAAATATTAAAATTTGATAGAATAATATTTCACTAAATAACATAGAAACAAGAAAAGACTGAAATAATTGTAAGAAGTAAGCAATAAACACATTATTGGGAATATATTATGTTTTATGTGTATATATTTATGTAAATATATTTTAAATATATTTTTTATTTTCTTACATGCATTGCAACTAACGCATAATATTTATGAAAATAGCATTAGAAACAGTTATGAATTATGTGCATGTTCTGTTAGATTCAATACCCAACACAATGAAAATAACACTAAGGTTTATTTTATGATCACCCATTGATATCCTGATGAGGATAAAATGAGGCTTAACTCCATGAGTGCAGTAAATGAAACACCAGCTAATTAGGTTTACCCATGTAGGCATGTACACCACACATGCTTTGTTCAGTTAATTAACCCTATTGTATCAGTGTGACTCTACCTACAGCCATTGTATGCAGCAGTCCCAATAACATTTAATCCTAAGTGAAGTTGGGTAGCCTATTTATTCATATTAGAACATCTCGTCTGTATCATACGTTTATTGTCATGCATACTGTATTCAAGCAATTGTGTGTTGTTATCTGTGTCCACTTCCAGAATGTACATGAAAAAATATACTAACTTTCTGATATGTTCTTTGTATCTGTGCACACTCCGCAGTACTACAATATGAGACTATGAGTATCCAATAGCCATCCATATGGATATTATTGCAAAAGTAATCAAAAAGTAATCAAAATGTAATAATAATTACAGGTACATTTGAAAGTAATTGATTACGATTACGGTTAATTGTAATAAAACAAAATCATGATTACTGATTACAGGCCATTACTCCAAATTTTGTAATCGATTACTTTGATTAGGATTACTGATTACGATTACACCAAACCTGGTGGACATAAATTTTGTCCAAACTTTTGTAGTTTTTAGAAAGTTGTGTTAGAATGATTTATAGACCCCAAACAACAGTTTATATGGCAACAATAAAATGATTTAATGGCTTAAGCTCTTATAAAAAAAAGCCACAAAACCACATCTAAACCAAAGTCCAATTTTCGTTGGCGCGAACTCACGGACGGACGGAACCCATTTATATATACCCCCACACACACACCAAACATCGCTTGCGGGGTATGATAAGGAGTGTCGGTCCGTTCAGACACAAATCTCAGCCTAGATCATGCCATGAATCTCTACCCTGGCTAACCTCCGTAGAGATCATGTTCCTCCAGTACAAAACCTTAGAACTTTTTGAAGTTTTGACAGGGAACTTTATAAAGTCGAAAACATAACGCCGGGAATATATTTCTTAATGATTATCTGTTCCTCAATAGTGTACTTCACTATATGTTCCAAACTCGAAATTCCATGCTTTTCTGTGACTTTTGAGAGCCGATATCGAAATAAACATTCAATTAATTACCCAGGAAAAATTCCATAATTGTAAGAAACGCAAAGCAAAATCGCTCACAAAGTCACTTAAATCGTGAAATTTCGGGACATTCACCTACAGTGAAATACATTATTAAGAAAGAGATAATAAAAATATATATCTTCCCTGTGTTATTTTTTCGATTTTATAAGGTTCCCTGTGCATAGTAGAGATTCATGGCATGATCTAATCTCAGCCATGTAATGAAATTTATAGATTCGCTATCGGTCTTTCAGAGGAGGGTTCATCACCAGCGATTCAATCATTTGTTTTGAAGACACAACAAAACATGACAAACTTATGATGGTCGCAAGTATAGGCAGCTCTAATGAGTGTATTCCAATTGCTTATGTTTTTATGTTTCAGTGTCTGCTTCCACTTGATGGTTATCGGGTGTGTACTTTTGATCCCATTTGATCAGGAAGGTGAGTTCAGACACGCCACGGTAGAGCATGAGGCCGCATTCACATTCTCGTTAATGTCTGGCATTTGTTAGCACTCAACATTGTAGGAATTTCGTTATAGAGAGCAGCAATGGCCCGTCCAAGAAAACGAATGCTAAACTATGCTCATAAAATGCATCCAGGGACGTGGATATTTATATAGAGGGTCTCCGTCGGAGGGTGTTCATCTTGAAATTTACAACTGATCCCCTTGAACCACACCAAAATACCATGTTCGTACAATACCAACTGCCGCCCCCTTTGGGTTGGAACTTTCCAACTGGGACATCAAACTTTCCAACTGTTGTAAATTTCGAACCTAACGCCCCCAATTATGTTGGAAAATTTCCAACTGACAGCAATTTAATACCAAACTATAGAAGAATATGCTACGGTTGATATAAAAACAACACATTCCATATAGATCATGCCACAAATCTCTATACTTTGGCTAACGCCTGTAGAGATCATATTCCACCAGTACAAAACCTGGGAACTTTTTGCAGGTTTGACATGGGAACCTTATACAGTTGAAATAATAACACTGGAAATATATTTTTAGTTACCTGTTCCTTAACGATGTAGATCACTGTATGTTAAGGTCCCAGTTCGAAATTGCATGCTTTTCTGTGACTTTTGTGAGCCTTTATCGCATTAAACATTCAATTAATTACCCAGCAGATATTCCATAATTGCAAGCAAAGCAAAGCAACATCGCTCACAAGTCACTTAAATCGTGAAATTTCGAGTTGGGACCTTCACCTAAGGTGAAGTATATTATTAAGGAACAGATAATAACTATATTCCCCGCATTATTTGTTCGACTGTATCAGGTTCCCTGTCAACGCTTCAAAATATTTCCATGTTTTGTACTTGTGGATCTCTACGGCCGTTAGCCAGATTTAGAGATTCATGGCACGATCTACAAATTCCCCCACTAACTACTGGTTGCAAAATCAAACAATGAGGACAATTTCAACCTATAGGTTGTGTAAAATGTTCGACTAATGTTGTGTCAGGCATACTTTCCAACTGTTGACCATTATGACGAAACCCCGTATCGCGCCACGTTGCTGAATGTATCTGTACCACAGTTAAAGACATATTATGTACTTATTCGGGTGCGTGAAACTGATAAGTTAGTATTCAGGCTCTATGCCAATTGGATGAATGCAAAATTCTACTAACACCGTCGAAAATCTGAAGCAAATCGACCATATCACTCCATGGAAAACGTCGTCTGAACTACTCTCAATTGTAAATAGTTACTACTCGATTCGGGACGCTTCTATCGGCAATAAACTAATGAAAACGATTTAATAATCATCAAGAGTCACTGCATTTAATTAATACATACTAATGACGGTGTGTGTTGTCAATTTAGATATAATATTTGTAAAAATAACTAATTTGAACAAGATTATTCTCCATTTCTATTTTATCACCCCACCGGAGTGTTTCACATCACTTTAACTGCACATGCATAGTTGAGAAGTAAAACACATCCCAAATAGGGTTTAATCCCGGGACCGGGAATTCCCGGGTTCCCGGTTCCGACAGTCGGTCCCGATTCCCGGGAAATTCAATGAGCAGAACCGGGAATCAAAATCCCTATATAATTAGAGTAATACCGTCTAATACGTTCGATATTAGAGCCAATATATGATATCTTTCCATAGAACAAAACGTGAATATTAATATCTGCCCTTACGGAAGCAGGGTCAACAAGAGTCATGATTGGCAAGTTTGTTAAATTTCAGCGGTGCATGGTAAGTATTTGCTATCAGGTTGTAGACAGTTTGTTGAGAACGCGGTAAACATGAGTCGATTCAAATAGCCACGCGGGTGCATAGCGCACCAGACCTGTCCAACAACCGTACCGTAAAACATATTTTTTGTGTTCAGTCAGGGTTCAGTGACAAGTTAGAACTTAGACAACGTCCACCGGTAGTTTCCGACATGTGGCCAAAGTCAAAGAACTGGCTTCCTGGTTGTGTAAACACACAGTGGGTATAATAATGGGGGAGAAGGGGAACTTGTCATTCAACAACCATGTTTCCAAACTACGTCAACGTTATACACTCAAAACCAAAATAAAGGATGTCGACTTGCATTTTTTTCACGTTTTACAGTACAGACTATAGTATAAACATAATCTGTTTCAACTGTAAATATTCAAACACGTGCTTTTTCATACATTTTAGTAGAAATACATCGTCATGTCTTTTGTCAGTAGGCCTACTGTTAATTAATTACACCCACTGGCGTTTGTTAAACATGCAATTAGTCGCTATTGTAACATCCTCTGTAGACAACGGATCACGAATAAAGCGCCGGGTTTATTATTTTCCTAACCGGATTAATTCACCCTCTTATTTAATGCATAGACTACTATAGACTATAGATCTACCGAGCTGTCAAAAGTGGCGGAAATCTTTGCCCCTCCCCGATAACCCACACTGCTTTACAAATAGTGTCATTTATGGGAATTTTGGGAAATAAAACAACAAGACTAGAAATTTTATTTTAATATTTTAATATTCACATTTAATTGAAAAATTACTTTCTCAAAGTAACTTATACTTACATTTACTTAATCTGGAAGCTGCGTATATTTCCCGATACTCGGCGTTAGATCGGCTTTGATCTATTTCATCAGTTTTTATGTCCCGATTTCTTGGGATTTTTGGTTTCAAGTTGCAAAGGGCCATATCACAGACTCACAGTTTAAAGTCATTAGCTTCACTCCCGGTGGGCATATATTTGATGTCAGACAGAACTGTGCTCGATATACCACAAGAAAGGTCATAAAAAACTAAAAAGAAAACCCCAATGTGGCATATTATTAGTGCGGTACTCGCCCTGTATTAAATTGTTGAAAACTGCGATCAGAGTAAGAAATCTTCTCAGATACTAACACATTTTCGGAGCGAATCAGCGCGCGGAGTCTCATGGAATTATATTCGGAGGAAATCGGAACCACCCGAATAACGACGATCGGCTGGCCCGGGCACGCACGACTGGGAGAACAGCCAAAACAAAGGCCGGCATGTCGATAACGAAAGTAGATTCAACAAAAAGAGAAAAAAAATAAAAAAAATAATAGGGGGCCTATCATAGTTTTTGCATTCAAGTTTTCTAAGTAAAATGTCGAAATTTTGGCAACTAACAAAGTTTTCACACTCTGTATATATATTTATATATATATGGAATTTTTGCAAATTTAGGAGAGAATGAGTACGTATTCACAGTGTGCAAAAGACGATTGGCACACCTCCGAAATTATCCAGGTTCACCAATAATAAACAAATCTGGGAATTCTGCCTTCTAATCTAACGTCAACATATTTGGCCGAATACAAGGTGAAGTTATCTGCATGCGAATTATTGACTTCTGTAAATGTAAATTATAAGCAATATTTCAATAATATTTGACATCACAATAGACCAATCGTGCTGAGCTAGATCGATTGGTCTTCCTGACACTGTTGTAAGAGATTTCTTGAATATTGAAATTTTGTTTGCTTGAAGATTTGTTCAAATTTATGATGAATATACCAGCAAAAAATTATACATTGTCTTTCATTAGTTTCAAAATTGTCTTTCATTAGTTTCAAAATGAATAAGAATAATTTTTTTTACAAAAAAATGGTTGTAACTTGAAAGAACAATTTAGAGTAAGCCTACTCCCTTTATCCAAGATTCATGCTGGCTGTGCATGAAAGACCGATGGGATTATTTTAGCCCGATCGGGCTATTATTGATTGATCGGTGGTTCACCCAGACCTGTAGGGTATGCGCGCTATAGTATATATAGATAAGGCGTTTCATGTATGGGAGGCCTATTTCACTTGAAAGAACAATTTAGAGTAGGCCTACTCCCTTTATCCAAGATTCAAGATGGCTGTGAAAGAACGATCGGTATATTTTAGCCTGATCGGTCTACTTTAGCCCGATCGGGCTGTTATTGATTGATCGGTGGTTCACCCAGACCTGTAGGATATACGCGCTATAGCATATAGATACGGCATTTCATGTATGGGATACCCATTTCACATTTATTATTCATTTACAATCAAGCGCAAATATTTCGCAAAATAACATCTATCATTTGCGCTTCAGTGTAAATCATTTGCGCAAATAAAAATTAATATGCATTGATATCACCCCCCTGAATTAATTTTAAATGGCACAGACCCACCATATGAGGGAAGCACCCCCCCCAGTAACCCCAATATCTCTTTTATGACCATGGAAATGGTAGAGATATGTGCAGGATATATCTCTTTTATAAAATATACTAGATCTCTGGGATGGAGACACAAATTCTTGGGGACAGGGATGCTGATAATATGAAAATTGGGGTTTTCCCCAATTTCAAGTCAATAAGTACACCATATGAGGGAAGCGAGTCCCCAGTAACCCCGAATTCCATATTTATGGCCATGGAAATGGTATATATCTGTGTAGGAGATGTCCCTTTAATAAAATATACTAGAGCTCTGGGAGTGAGGCACCAATTCTTGGGACACCAGGGACAGAGATGCTGATAAATGCATATGGAAATATTTTTTCTTCAATGTTTCAGTATTATATGGGGCTACTACTATGGGTCCATGATAATATACTATGAGATGGACTCTATCATTCACAATCAGAGGGAAGTATAAAGGGAGTGTTAGGTATTTGCGCTTAAGCGCAAATATATTGATAGACATATACTTGCACTTAAGCGCAAATGATTCATTTTCACATTTTATATTAACTAATTGCATTTAAGCGTAAATCAGTTACGCTTAATGTAATCATTTACGCTTAAGCATAATTGACTTATGCGTTATCATAATACATTGGAATTATATTAAGAGCAATAATTTCATCGGCTGTCTTACCTTATATGTATATTTGTATAATCTGATGTATGTTAACTTACTGGCATTAGTATTGTGGTTGCATCCATTTCAGCTTGAGTATGTGGAGTTCAATGGGGGTGTATATGAATTACGGTTAAGCGCAACTCATTTACGCTTAAGTGGATTTCATTTACACTTAAGCGTAATTGAAATGAATTATGCTTAAGCAAATACATGTACCTATCTCCAACTGGTTTCCTCAGTCTGAACATCCATCTTAGTATGGGATCTGGGTGGAGTCCTCACCTATGTTTGAGTAATGTTTTATGGCCTGAGTTATAATTTGAGTTTAGAGCAAATCACATGGGAGTCTTTTTTACATTTATTATTTATTTGCATACAAATATTTGCGCTTAAGCATAAAGCAATTGCGCTTACTTAGTGCAAATACACAACACTTCTTTACTTCCATCCAATTTTAACTGTCAATGATTGAGTCCATCTTATGGTATATTTATTTGGGCCTATATAAACTCAAAAATTGAAGAAAACATAATTCCATATGGATATCTATATCACTATCGCTGTCCCAAACAAATACGGTCTGTACTAGAATAGTGAATAGCAATATGGCACACATGTAGCATTGCACAGGTAATTAAACAGTTTGAAATACACATGTAATACAACTCTTTCTGCACGAGACTGTACCTGCTGTAGTTCGATCATAAAATCGGTCAACGATCTGCAACGATTACAAATTTCTATAAATAGTAACATTTTCAACTGTTACCGTTGTTCATTGCTCGATCATGACCACTTTGATTATAATTCTTTCATAACTCCGTCAATGTTCTTCCGTTGGTGATTTCAGGCAATAATTCCTTTTACATGTATATCCCTCCCATTCGAATTGACTATACCGCTTGTTTTTCGTTTTATTAAGCTGATGTTACGCTATTCCAGCAAACGGCCTCCCTCCACGGAAGCTATTTTCTGAGAACGAAAGCCGACTCAATCCCGACCAAGTCGGAAGTGTTCGGGTGTTTCCGCGACTGCACACGACAACTCGTTTGTGTATTTATTTCTCGTTTACAGTGGAATTATTCGTCCCGATTGAGGGAAAGTAAATAGTTAGTTACGTGGCCGTATAATTAGTACAAACTGATATCTGGTTAGGGCATTTCGTGTATGGGGGTTATTTTATTCAGTCTTTCCACAGAATAACGCAGGGAACTCAATTGTGAGGTTCAATTTACGTTTCACATCACTTTAAGCCCACATGGGTTTTTGAGCTCAAATAAAACAAAGGCCCCAAGGACCTCAACCTGGGTCAGTACGGTAGTTGTTTACACCGCGAAATTATACGCGGTCGGAACTTTGGAAGTTAGGTCTGCTTTTATTTGTTTATTTTGAGGTATGTATCTGAAAATAAGTCTGACATAAGAATATAAAGAATATGTTATGTGCCCTACTTGTGTTTCTGTGTCTTTAAACCACGAAATATTCAGTTATCAGTCATTCCTGTTGGTCTGTAAATTACCCGGGAAAATTCCCGGTTCCCGGTTCTGATAAAATTTTCAGTCCCGTTCCCGGTTCCGCAAAATCCGGGAATATATTAAACCCTAATCCCGAAGCGAAACTGACGATATTTGGTATTTGCCAGTGAATACACTGAATAGCATGGTTATCATATAAATAATCATTAAAGGCATTTGAAACAAACATAATCAGTGCCGTTATGTCCGGTCTCATGTGGAAATACAGAAAAAAAATTACTCCTCGTGCCGTTAGAACGGTTATGTTTAGTAAAAATACATATTATACGCATGTTGCGCGCTCATAGTTTGAGAATATACGTTGCTTGATATCAGGTTGTATTTTGCCCCATTTATCAGCATGGAAGGTCGGGCGCATATGAACCGAAACCTAAAAAAACATTCTGTATGTGAAGTTCGTTTATATGCCAGGGGATGCTCTTCTGATGACTCCACAGCAGGTTATTATTTTCTGATTCCCAACGTTTTAAATACCTATTTTCGGTTTGGTCTTAGTAAACATTTTCCAAATTATATAATTTACGTTTCCTAATGTTAACAAGCTACGCTGACCATCAAACAGAAATTATTGTATTTTATGCTGTATCAGTATAATGTTTACAAACTTTACTGAAAACCAACATGTAAAGAGCGTTCCATTTTATATACAATTTATATACAATTACATCTGTACATTTCTTATTATATTGCGGCCATTATTCCACTTGAAGCCATTCATACACTGATGATAAGTTTTGGGTCCAGTCTCATATATGTAACTTTTCTTTGTTCTATAAGATTTTATACCTAATTATTGGAAAGTACGGTACAATTCGTAGATTTTTGTACGATATGTCTATGACACCACTCAATTTATCTTCTGGAAGTACAACCAATGCATAAGAATACTCTGTAACAGTTATTGACAAATAAGAAGTTTTCCCGTTAGCACAATCAGGAAAGTGTATGTGCACCTTGTCATAATGATTCGTATTTTTTAAATTCTCATTTCGTTTTATATTACGTGGTATATGGCCCTGATAGTATATATATTTATATTTCTATGATTTAAAACTTGCTGAACAGTTTGACTTCTTCAACTTCGTCTTAATCGTCTACTTATGTTGACATTCACAATTGTCCATGTGTCGCTTCGAAATGTGTACCTATAGTTTTATTACACACCTTTGTACATGTTACCGAAGAAAGGTTTACACCTGTATTATGCAGTGTTTCCAGCCACATGGTTATCTATACCTTACAACAAAGCTTGTCCTGATTAACCATGCATTATCCTGCATGTGTTCCAATGCGTATATTGCTGTTATTTTTGTAAAACTCTTAATCCAATCTTTTAAGCTATTCCCGAGATTGAATTCAGCGGGGACACATTGGAAATGGACGATCCAGTACTTTTTGGAAACAGTAGGTGTCGATCACTTATGATGCGCTTCGTAGAGTATAAGCAGAGGTCGGCGGTGTTTTTTTTCTGAGTTTTTGCGTAAATGCTTAGCGAATTCGACCGTCTCGAATGGGTTAATATATTCACTTCCGGTATAACTTGTAACATCTCCGATCGGTCATGGATGCAGAGGGTATTCGCTGCATGATATGATTTCCTTTTCCGTGGTCAGACAGCTAGGGGAAGTGTGGTCAGTTCCTTTTTATATTTTGCGTACTTGGCGGAATCCGCCGCAAGTTAGGAGTTAAAAGTGGCGGTTCCGCTTGAGATATCGACTTGGGGATTGGAAATTTTGTACATACATGTCTATTCTGCACGATAGTGCCCGAATCATTTAGATAGGACCCCTCGGGACGGTGCGGTCGGGTACGGTCGGGTTTTAGTAGGACCCCCTACTTCTGGTGATTAGCCATTGACTCAATGTGTGGAAGTTCAACGCCCATCCATTGCGCTTCACTGTGGTGTTACACAGCTTAAGTTAATGGCCATATACGACACATTATAGGGATATGCTGGGTTTTGTCCACTGAAATAATAAATACGTTACGGACGCCTAGTGGTCGGATATGGTGCCATGTGACGCCCAGCGATATTGATCTCACTTCGCCTCACGTGACACAATATCTCACCACTAAGCGTCCGGTAACTTATAATATATGTATGTTCATGTTGTAAGTGGATACGGTACCCTGAATATATATTTATATTTTATGTCATTTATACACATTCCGACTTCCAACAAGCACCTCGAATTGTCCAAGAAAATTTCAATCTAGCACTCTATATCATTTCCACCCGTTAGGGTACGTTCATACGCTGGCAAAATTGCACTGCAAACTGCAAATATTCCATGCCCGATGGTCGTCTTGTTAGCTGGCATTTTTGCAGGTTGCCGACTATCTCGTGCTCTGCCGTGGCTGGCTGACAACAATCAACGATGATTTACTAGTATATGATAACGGTGTCTACCTCTTTGTCGGTGCACATAAAACGAGGCCACTAACAATAATTACAAGTAACCGTGTTGCCCTTGAGTCGAACTGTGTATCGGGGAGAGGCATTGATAGAACAATTTGTTCTCAGCTATTGTCATATTCATACTTAATTATACATGTATAAGCAAGGAATCTCATGACGTGGTATAAAGAGTTCCGAAAGTGGTACTTTTCAGAAACGTTGGAGCTAGGATAAGTGGGCTGGCAAAA
Source organism: Siphonodentalium dalli (assembly GCA_032622095.1). Classification (NCBI taxonomy): domain Eukaryota; kingdom Metazoa; phylum Mollusca; class Scaphopoda; order Gadilida; family Siphonodentaliidae; genus Siphonodentalium; species Siphonodentalium dalli. The sequence continues at coordinate 41,482,921 of CP136067.1, forward strand.
TGGACACACACAGTGTCTCCATCTTCACCAAATATATATCATGGTGGGGGTCTTGACAGTTGTGATAACGGTTCGTCTTTGGCATTCATAAATCATATATATATGCAACTATGCAGTCAATTATTATAAATAAAAGGCCTTCCGGCCACAGTGTCCCCGAAAAAGTGGCTTCATTGGGGGCATCAACTTTTCTGAAAAAAAATAACAAGGACCCTAAATCCGAAGCAACCAGACAAAAATGGGTGGATCGTATCCATATTCGAAGTTCGAACTTGATCTGTATTTAGAGCTGATAAACTCATATACCAACTTTGATTAAGATATGATAACACAAACCAAAGTTATCACCCAGAAACCATTTCCGGACGGACGGACGCACGGACGGACGGACGGACGGACGGAAACTTTTCGGGGGACAAAAACACCAATACAATACGGGTACCAATGGGATTTCTCGAAAGTCGGACATTCGTCGGTTTTCTTCGTTGAGCTAAGTGCGGACCCACCATCGATCACTCTGAGTGACGTTTATGGTAATCATATACCAGACTTATCCCATCGATTGAGCTGGCTGTGGCGATCTCTCATTCCAACATATCAAGTGACATTATTTTGACTGGCGTAAAAATACTAACACGCACTGCGTTCTTAATATATTGCAAACAGCTCAGCGATATCAGCAATCACGGAAAAACCGCTGCCGTATACAAGATCACTACTGTTGACAACCGGCAGAAATTAATCCATTTTGGCAATTTTTCAGCTGGCATTTTTTCAGTTTGCGGTGCGTTCATACGCTGGCAAGTTTGCAGGGTATGTTTTTCCGAGCATTTCGTCATAGAAAACCACATGGTGCCATAATATGAACGGAAACATACACATAACATGCATCTTTACAACAGCTAACGACATGAGAAGTAAATTTATGTAGTTCCACTTGTAACAGCGCTATACTGTAATTTGCCTTCAAATACCTGTATGGTTTATTCTTGCGAGATAATTGCATGCTATTTACAGGCAATTTCCGGTAGCATAGCTATACAGGTGGAACTACAGAGATTTTACTTCGCACGTTGTTAGCTGTGGCACAGTTGCATCTTATATGCTTGTTTCCGTTCATATTCTGGCACCATATAGTTTTCTACGACAAAATGCCTGCAAACCATACCGTGCAAACTTACCAGTGTATGAACGTAATTAGTGATAGCCACTTTGTCACAAGCTTGACTGAAAGTAGGAAATAGGAAAATATTCATACCCATCAACAAAATATTTTACGCTGCATATTAAACTATCGCATAAATCTCAACCCATTTTTCCAACTGAGAAATTTTCATGCATTTCGAACTGTTTTGTGCAAAGTTGGTGCGTGTATGAGACACCCACCTCATGCCGCCATGCACGTCTGTATGCCGCTGCGAGTAAACCTCCATGTGGCAATTGTATTACTGTATTAAATATTTATCAAAATCAAACAAAAACACCATAATCAACCTTCAATTATGTTACAGGTCAGAGTCCAATAATGGCAGTAGCAAGAACAACAACAACAACAACCACAACCACAACCAAAACAACACCGACGACGACAACAAAAACGACGACAACAACATCGACAACAACAACGCCGACGACAACAACAACGACAGCACCAACTACGACGACGACAAAAACAACAACAACGCCGACAACAACTATTTCAAGGCTTGGAGGTTGGTGACAACACTTACTTTTTTAAAGGCATTTGAAACAAACGTCATCAGTACCGTTATGTCCGGTCTCATGTGGAAATACAGAAAAATTACTCCTCGTGCCGTTGGAACGGTTATGTTTAGTAAAACTGCATATTATACGCATGTTGCGTGCTCATAGTTTGAGAATATACGTTGCTTGATATTAGGTGTATTTTGCCCCATTTATCAGCATGGCGGTGTGGTTCGGTTATTTGAACTGCACGGTTCTTTCTCTGGTGGTCAGTGTAGGTCGGGCGCATATGAACCGAACCCTAAAAAAACATTCTGTATGTGAAGTTCGTTTATATGCCAGGGGATGCTCTCCAGATGACTCCACAGCTGGTTATTATTTTCTGATTCCCAACGTTTTAAATACCTATTTTCGGTTTGGTCTTAGTAAACATTTTCCAAATTATATAATTTACGTTTCCTAATGTTAACAAGCTACGCTGACCATCAAACAGAAATTATTGTATTTTATGCTGTATCAGTATAATGTTTACAAACTTTACTGAAAACCCACATATAAAGAGCGTTCCATTTTATATACAATTTATATACAATTACATCTGTACATTTCTTATTATATTGCGGCCATTATTCCACTTGAAGCCATTCATACACTGATAATAAGTTTTGGGTCCAGTCTCATATATGTAAATTTTCTTTGTTCTATAAGATTTTATACCTAATTATTGGAAAGTACGGTACAATTCGTAGAGAGTTGTACGATATGTGTATGACACCACTCAATTTATCTTCTGGAAGTACAGCCAATGCATAAGAATACACTGTAACAGTTATTGACAAATAAGCAGTTTTCCCGTTAGCACAATCAGGAAAGTGTATGTGCACCTTGTCATAATGATTCGTATTTTTTAAATTCTCATTTTGTTTTATATTACGTGGTATATGGCCCTGATAGTATATATATTTATATTTCTATGATTTAAAACTTGCTGAACAGTTTGACTTCTTCTACTACTTCGTCTTAATCGTCTACTTATGTTGACATTCACAATTGTCCATGTGTCACTTCCAAATGTGTACCTATAGTTTTATTAAACACCTTTGTACATGTTACCGAAGAAAGGTTTACACCTGTATTATGCAGTGTTCCCAGGCACATGGATTATGATGGATATACCTTACAACACAGCTTGTCCTGATTAACCATGCATTATCCTGCATGTGTTCCAATGCGTATATTGCTGTTATTTTTGTAAAACTCTTAATCCAATCTTTTAAGCTATTCCCGAGATTGAATCCAGCGGGGGCACATTGGAAGTGGACGATCCAGCACTGTTTTGAAACAGTAGGTGTCTATCACTTATGATGCGCTTCGCAGAGTATAAGCAGAGGTCGGCGGTGTTTTTTTCTGAGTTTTTGCGTAAATACATAGCGAATTCGACCGCCTCGAATGGGTTAATATATTCACATCCGGTATAACTTGTAACATGTCCAATCGGTCGTGGATGCAGAGGGTATTCGCTGCATGATATGCTTTCCTTTTCCGTGGTCAGACAGCTAGGGGAGGTGCGGTCGGTTCCTTTTTTTATTTTGCGTAATTGGCGGTGCGGGACGGTGCGGTCGGGTTTTAGTAGGACCCCCTACTTCTGGTGATTAGCCATTGACTCAATGTGTGGAAGTTCAACGCCCATCCATTGCGCTTCACTGTGGTGTTACACAGCTTAAGTTAATGGCCATAGACGACACATTATAGGGATACGCTGGGTTTTGTATGCTGACATAATAAATACGTTACGGACGCCTAGTGGTCGGATATGGTGTCGTGTGACGCTCAGCGATATTGATCTCACTTCGCCTCACGTAACACAATATCTCACCACTAAGCGTCCGGTAATTTATAATACATGTATGTTCATGTTGTAAGTGGAGCTACGGTACCCTGAATATATATTTATATTTTATGTCATTTATACACATTCCGACTTCCAACAAGCACCTCGAATTGTCCAAGCGTTAGAAAATTTCAATCTAGCACTCCATATCATTTCCACCAGTTAGGGTACGTTCATACGCTGGCAAAATTGCACTGCAAACTGCAAATATTCCATGCCCGATGGTCGTCTTGTTAGCTGGCATTTTTGCAGGTTGCCGACTATCTCGTGCTCTGCCGTGGCTGGCTGACAACAATCAACGATGCTTTACTACTATATGATAACGGTGTCTACCTCTTTGCCGGTGCACATAAAACGAGGCCACTAACAATAATTACAAGTATCCGTGTTGTCCTTGAGTCGAACTGTGTATCGGGGAGAGGCATTGATAGAACAATTTGTTCTCAGCTATTGTCATATTCATACTTAATTATACATGTATACGCGAGGAATCCCATGACGTGGTATAAAGAGTTCCGAAAGTGGTACTTTCCAGAAAGGTTGGAGCTAGGGGAAGGGGGCTGGCAAAATGGACACACACAGTGTCGACATCTTCACCAAAGATATATCATGGTGGGGGTCTTGACAGTTGTGATAACGGTTCGTCTTTGGCATTCATAAAGCATATATATATATGCAACTTTGCAGTCAATTATTATTATAAACAAAAGGCCGTCCGGCCACAGTGTCCCCCGAAAAAGTGGCGTCATTGGGGGCATCAGCTTTTCTGAAAAAAATAACAAGGACCCTAAATCCGAAGCAACCAGACAAAAATGGGTGGATCGTACCCATATTCGAACTTGATCTGTATTTCGAGCTGATAAACTCATATACCAACTTTGATTCAGATATGATCACACAAACTAAAGTTATCATCCGGAAACCAGAAATTGACAGGATTGCAAGTCGTAAAAGGGCCATAACTCTCACAAAAATGGGCAGAGCAAACCCATATTCGAACCTGATCTATATTTTGGGCTGATAAACAATCATACTACATTTGATTCAGATGTGATCACACAAACTAAAGTTATCATTCGGAAACCAGAAATTGACAGGATTCTAAGTCGAAAAAGGGCCACAACTCTCGCAAAAATGGGCGGAGCAAACCCATATTCGAACTTGACCTGTATTTTGGTCTGATAAACTCACCTATCAAATTTGCTTTTGATGTAATAACCGAAACTAAAGTTATCATCCGGAAACCATTTCCGGACGGACGGACGCACGGACGCACGCACGGACGGACGGACGGACGGACGGAAAATTTTCGGGGGACAAAAACACCAATACAATGCGGGTACCAATGGGATTTCTCGAAAGTCGGACATTCGTCGGTTTTCTTCGTTGAGCTAAGTGCGGACCCACCATCGATCACTCTGAGTGACGTTTATGGTACTCATATATCAGACTTATCCCATCGATGGAGCTGGCTGTGGCGATCTCTCATTCCAACATATCAAGTGACATTATTTTGACTGGCCTATAAATACTATCACGCACTGCGTTCTTAATATATTGCAAACAGCTCAGCGATATCAGCAATCACGGAAAAACCGCTGCCGTATACAAGATCACTACTAACGCTGATTTGTTGACAACCGGCAGAAATTAATCCATTTTGGCAATTTTTCAGCTAGCATTTTTTCAGTTTGCGGTGCGTTCATACGCTGGCAAGTTTGCAGGGTATGTTTTTCCGGGCATTTCGTCATAGAAAACCACATGGTGCCAGAATATGAACGGAAACATGCACATAACATGCATCTTTACAACAGCTAACGACATGGGAAGTAAATTTATGTAGTTCCACTTGTAACAGCGCTATACTGTAATTTGCCTTCAAATACCTGTATGGTTTATTCTTGCGAGATAATTGCATGCTATTTACAGGCAAATTCCGGTAGCATAGCTACAGGTGGAACTACAGAGATTTTACTTCGCACGTTGTTAGCTGTGGTACAGTTGCATCTTATATGCTTGTTTCCGTTCATATTCTGGCACCATATAGTTTTCTACGAATGCCTGCAAACCATACCGTGCAAACTTACCAGTGTATGAACGTAATTAGTGATAGCCATTTTGTCACAAGCTTGACTGAAAGTAGGAAATAGGAAAATATTCATACCCATCAACAAAATATTTTACGCTGCATATTAAACTATCGCATAAATCTCAACCCATTTTTCCAACTGATAATTTTTTATGTATTTCGAACTGTTTTGTGCAAAGTTGGTTCGTGTATGAGACACCCACCTCATGCCGCCATGCACGTCTGTGTATGCCCCTGCGAGTAAACCTCCATGTGGCAATTGTATTACTGTATTAAATATTTATCAAAATCAAACAAAAACACCATAATCAACCTTCAATTATGTTACAGGTCAGAGTCCAATAATGGCAGCAGCAACAACGACGACAACATCGACAACAACGCCGACAACAACTATGAAATCAATTACGATATCGGTATAATACATGTACATATTACACACGAATACGTATATATATTAAAGATGCTTTCAGTGTCCGGTTTAACACCCCCTAAATTACTATTTCTTCGGTTTCAGGGGTGAAAAAGTATTTGATTTGAGCCTAGGAACCCGCCATGCATTCAAGGTACAAACTTATTTGATGTCGATTTTTGAAATCTGTTTAATTTCTCCACATTGAAATCCATATACGGTAGTACCTGGTTCGAACTGGAATCCCCCAGCATGTGTCATCAAAATTGTAAAAAAATACATTATGTCATGTCTCATCAGTATGGTAGATTATAACCTGTCTATTTTCATGAATAAATCATTATTACCGAATCATGAATAAATATACCTATATTTGAAAGCCAAATATAAAATTAAGATAATGTAAATGTTTTTTTTTGTTGCTATTTTAGTCATAATTTTCGTCGTCTTTTATGCCGAAAATAATTTTCGATCTGTCAAAGCAACCGCGAACTGTGACTTTGCGAACTCTCGTAACGGCCCGTCCGCGCATGACCGTATACAGTAATGCTCTAAGTAATTGACTTCTTAACCACAGCTGAATTATGGGTAACTTTTCAGGATTTAGTCTCCGATGAATGACAACAATCCATATTTCCGACTAAATCCTGAATGTTACCCATAATTCTGCTCTGGTTAAGAAGTCGATTACTTATAGCATTACTGTATATTTCCCGTATACAATATTCGACGTGGTGAAATAAATAGATTTTAAAAATCTAAATATAATAACTTTGAAAGATTTGTTCCTCGAATCAGATCAAATATTTGTTACCCCCGACGCCCAAGAAATAGTAAATTAGGGATTGGACAGGGTATCTTTAACATATGTGTCAATTGAGTTAATTACATTTCAACATTTAGCAGAAAGGCGGAATGTACAAGAGATATGCCTAATTTATATGCGATATGCGATTAATTCTATGAGTTGGTCATTCGGAAACCAATATATGTTTTATTCAATAATTACAACCATGGTTGTATAATATATATGATCTTGAGTGCGGTACCATTTCGGACTATGGTTTTCTTGTTATAATATGATGGCAGGGATAGCGCAAATCATGGACGAAGATAGTTATGATTATCGCAACACTGGAACGAGAAATGAACCCAATGTGGTGAGAAAGAAAGGCAACTAAGCAGCCTCGTGCACCAACGCCGAGTAAAGATGTTATGATAATTTAAATGGACCGCATCCTTCAGATATATAATGTAGGGACCTCAGTCCCGAAATCATGACGCTGCCAAACTGATTTGACAGGGTTAAAGTAAAAAGCTTAATACCCACGTATAATTTTGAATTTGAAGAATTGAATTATGAACCAAATTTATGGTAAACAACGAAACGAGTAATACTTTAAATATTAACTGGTAATAAAACAAATACCGGTACGCTGAAAGAATATAGGTAGTAAAAATATTAAGGATTTAAAGTAATATTAGGTACTCAATTGATACCATAGGTACATGTACTACTGACAATATGTGATAAAATGAAAGTATTCTTGGAATGACGATTGAATGGATTGAAACTCAAGAAGGCAATTAATTAGTCCATGATAATCCATGTAATAATGTTCCCAGGATATTAATGAAAGTGCAAAGGTCCTACCTTAGGATGAATTACTGCTACCCTAAACTAATGGCATGAACAATTACCAAATATATGTATGTCACCTATGGAGAAAGCCACATGTAGAATAATGTATTGATGAAGCCAATTGTGTTATAATATATGCAGAAATAAAAACACCTGTAAAATAATATGTTTATAAAGCAGCATATGACATATATTTAGGATGACACCTGTAACCTAACATATCTATTAAGTCACCTATGAGAATAAAATCTTTAGACAGCTACCTGCAATAAATATTTAGCAAGCCACCTGCTAAATAAGGTTAAATACTTAGAACACCACCTGCAAAATAATATGTGAAGAGGGCAGCCTGTGAAATATGTATATATATAGAAAGCCACATATAAAAAAAATTGATATGTAGAGAACCACCCGTAAAGTAATATTTTTAGAGAAAACAAAAACATATGTAAAATAGTATATATTTAACATGCAACCTGTAAACCAATATAGTTAGAAAGCCTCCTGTAAAATAATATATATAGAAAGAGCCTGTAAAATAATATATTGAGAAAGCTACCTGTAATAGAGCAACGGCTCCAATGTAGTATAATTGAGCCTACTTATGAGAAAAACATGCCTAACCCGTAAACAAGCTTATTAACGCAACAAGCGCATGTACATGTAGGCATAATAAAATTGGAGTTACATGACGTATGCACAAGAACCAAATAGTTATACACATACGTATGTATAACATCCACTGTCATAACGTGTGCATAAAAACCACATTTCATAAACATAAAGTTATATATGTGGGCACAATAACCAAGAAGTCCTAAACGTATGCATATAATAACCGAACCGTTATAAATGTATGTACCATAAGGTCATAACAACAGTCATAAACGTGTGCACAATAACCACACATTTATAAACTTCCAGCCACAAATATGTGCACAATAACGGAAGAGTTATGTACACGTACCGTACAGGCGTACACATAATTACCCCTCAGCAACAGACGGATACATAATAACCACATCGTTATAAACGTATAACGAATTTGGAAAGCCTCCTGTGAGATAATATGTATTTAGGAAGCCTGAGCCTGTAAGATAATATATTTAGAAATCCACCTGTAAATTAAAGTAACTATCTCAAACCACTTCGAATATCCATAAACCTGGAATGATAAACGCATGCATAGTAGCCAAATGGTTATAAGCGATAATAATAATCACATAGTTATAAACCATTGCACAATAGCCAGATAGTTATACAGTAACGCGAACACTGAAAGGTTAGCATTAGCTATACACTAATAAACGACCAGTATACACCTCCTGACAAGTATAATTGTGTATCCGTGTTTTAAAGCGAAAATTTGAATAGTACTGACTGAAAAGGCAGAGTAAAATTTGCATATAAAATGTGTCACCAACAAGTCGAGGCCTCAATGTTCCTGGAAGAAACATGCCAGAAAACAGATATTATAACTGCATTCGCTATAAATACTATTAAATTGAATAAACTACAAGTATATATATTGTAGCATAGATATAGTGGTGTGTCCAGGCCTGCAAGGTGAAGAATTAAATATCAACTGATCAGGTGAAAATAATGTTCGTGAGCTGGTGAGTACTGGTAATATGTATAAGGTTGATCAATATATACATGTGTTAAGTCCCATGTAGCAAAAGATCATTACAAATATGACTAAAAGATTTAAAAAGCTAATGGTTTGTCAAAACGGATTAATTGCAAGAAACTACCTATAGTCCCACGAACAGTATTACAAGCATTAAAACTAACCAGGCAAAGAATTTACAATAACTCCAGCAAATCTGAAGAAATATTTTAGGGTTAAAACTAAAAGGCAAAATAGTCATCAAAAACGCCAAACATATTGCTCCTATTACCCCAAAACAGATCCCGAACCCTGTTCGACAATGTCTCAACAGCCACAATTACTAGAAAACTGTGTATGTAATTTAAAAAATTTAATTTATGTGTGATTACTTATGAATGTCGTAATCACCTGAACATAGCCAACACAACATTGACCAACCACCCTGGAATAATACCACCGATGGGCAAATCAAATATGTGCTAACTAGCTCATGTGAGTTGAGCAATGCACTTGAACAGCTGAATACATGTAGAAGCTCTCTATCTAAGAAGTATAGAATAAGTGGGTATGGGCAACTAAAACACTGAAGCGCACGCCGAGCTATGTCGGAATGCAAAGATATTCCATCATGATAGTTAGTATCGTTTGCTATTGTTAAATGTATGCCCGTGTCCACAATGACTTCCTGTGTACTTAAAATCACCCCCATAGGACAGCAGCGCATGTTTGGTGCACCAACACACACGTTACTGATAAAGGAGTGATACTTTGTTCTCATTTATGGCAAGCGCTGAAGTCACTTGATGTAAAATTAAAAAGTAAAACCAATTCATTTGATCTGTACCTTTGTTATGAAAGGTAACACGGTTTGCGTGTTTAAACTCGCAACAGAGTTCAGTCCAGCTCAATGTAGGAGATCTCTCCTAGTTAGGAGCACCCTGACCACACATGACATGGCAGGTTAAAATTAAGTATAAACATAAATTACTTAAGTTAACAACTCTGTGTAAATACTATAGCATAAAAGGTTTGTTAAAAAGGGGTTTGTTGTTTTAAGTATGGGAAGGAAGTAAGATAATGGAATATTTATTGAAGAAATATAAAGTATGGTAGTTCAGTCATGAACGTAGTGCGTATCCGAGAACTTGGAAGTAGCAATCTGCGAAATCGGTCATGTTTACCTAAAAGTACCGGTGCCAGCTAAATGATACATCACTAAAAGTCGGAAGTAACGTTCGTACCCAAAATGGTTACGAAATATACCGGATGTGGAATCGGATAGAATTATTCTTTGTCCCAATTTCGTGCAAAAAATTAGGTCCCACAAAATATTAGCAATTTGTTCATTTGTGCAACATAAATAAATTATTGCACCGATAACGACAATCTATGTAGAAAGCCCCGAGGCGAATTTGGAAAGAAACAGTAACTAATAGTAGGCGAAGAAAAATGTACGCCGAACATCGAAATATCGAAACACGTGTCGCCGCGAATAAACAGTTAATTTCAACTTATAGAAGTTGAAATAAGATACAATTGACTATTATGTCGCGACAAATAACACAACCAACGGGACGCTGTGGGTCTGGCATCTACCAGGGGGATAGAAATTGAAAATGGATCCTGATAATCAAAGAAATACGGCAATTATGTTTGCACAAAATTCATATATTTCTATAGGCGACTGATGGAGGACAAAGAGTCTGCGCATGTCCGTACACAAAACGTGCACCCTGTTCTTAAAGGGGTACCACCCGAACGTACTGAATTTAGTTCGATGCCTTGAAAACAAAATTGATTATTTCCTAATCAAGGAAAAAAATATCGAGATCAACCCAGCGGTTGAATTGGTCCGTTTTTACAAAGGCGCCACCAAACCCCGATTTCCAGTGCAAATTATCCAAATCAGCGACTGATTAGCACTATTTTACTACGATCAGAGATTGATAAACGTGATTTTATGTTGTTTCGATTAGTGTGTTTAATGCTTCCATGGTGTCGATAAAATTAATAGGGGTGGACGTCTTGATTAGGGGAGGGTGGGTTACCGTAATTACGACCAATCGCAAACAAATGAATCAGGTGTTCTCTTCTGAAAGGATGAAGGAACATTAGTGTTGAGTTCGCATTTAGGAAATTCAGAATCACTGTGGAAATACTTAATCTAATACTAATATTTAATCTAATACTAATTAATCAACCCTCCTTAACGAGGTTGACCGCCGGTATTCCCGCAGTACTCGAGCCTGTTCATGCAATTGCATTATTCATGCGATGTTTATTAGCGCGCACCGCGTGTATACTGTTAGGCAATTATCTTTATAAATAATTGTTTTTTCTTCGGTTTAAAAGTCGAACTGCGCGACCAGGAGGCCGAGTCCGGTAAAAGGTGTAGTTGGGAATTTCAATTTCGTTTATTGTCCGTTACATTATTATGCCAATAATGTTTATTTTTGGTTTCTTACAAGCTATGTCAATTACCAATAAAAGAAATTTAAAAGATAATTTGTAAGTCTTATATTTCAACTTTTATAGATATTTTTCGTTCTGCAGCCCGCTGATGGTTGTGGTCGGAGACGGCCGAGTCGGCCGCCGGATCGTTAATTAGGTGCTGGTTGTTATTACTATTTTAACGGAATTCTGAGTTGGTCATTCGCGAAACCACTATATTTTATATTCTATAATTACAATCATGGGTATATCATATATAATCTTGACCGCGTTACCATTTCTGACTATGGTTTTATTGTATCAATTGTTTTTCTTTTTCGGCATTGTAAGCACAACAGAGAATTTATTTATTTCTGGCATGGCAATCGCAAATGGCGGTCAGTGACCAACTTCGTATGTTGAATAAACCGTAAACAATTTATTAGTTCAAATATTGTTTTGTGTTTAACCCTTTACCCAACAGAAGGGCCCTGTGCCAATGCATTCTCTTATATATGCGAGTCGACCATAGGTCGCCTCGCATATATAAGAGAATGCATTGGCTTAACACATATTAAAGAAAAAATGGTAAAAAGTGTTAAAAAAAAGTTTTTTTTAGGCCAATGCATTCTCTTATATATGCGAGGCGACCTATGGTCGACTCGCATATATAAGAGAATGCATTGGCACAGGGCATAACTGTAACTATCACAATGTGCTCAATGAGCCGGTTCCAATGATACCCATATTTCCATGGTTTTATTGAGACAGACCGAAGATAATTTAGGCTGTTAGGGCGTTTCTGGGCGTTCTGTTGGGTAAAGGGTTAATTGACTTGAAAATAAAAATACCCTGATGGTTAAGATATGATATTTATAAATTGAAAACTAGGTGCCGGGGGTCGAACGTTCACATGTTTCAAAATTTATAGATTGAACTCGCCGTTTTTGCGTAGATTAACATTAGATATGTCGATACATGAAGAATTTTGGTACAAAATGTGGGGTTTTTTGTATCGATAAGTATTAACTTTGAAATATAGATGGTATATTTTCCCTTGCGCTAGCCCGTCTGTCTGTACTCTCTGTGATTTTTGCGTTCATCGTCTGTTTTCGAAGTTTCAAAACAGTAATTATCCTAGAATTATATTTTATAATTGGAACATATACCTTTTACTCGGTCAATTGTCGTTTTTTAAGAATCGGTTCAGGCATTTGTGAATTATGGCCGTTAGAAGTTAGGAGGTTTCTGAAAAAGTAAACTCCCCTGTCATTTATGTATTGTATGCATTTTATAAAGTGGCGAGCTCTGTTTAAACTTATTTATTTTTTAATTTATATTTTATTCGTTTTAATGACACGCCCCCTCATATGTTCTACAGGAGCTACCTGGGATCTTAGAAAAGATAGACAACAACATGAGAACCGAGATCAAGCCGTCCGGTGATCAGGAGCAGAGTATTACAGCGGCAACGAGGTAATTTATACATAATCAAACTGCAAGGTTGAGTTCAGTTCAACCCTGGTCTGGACACTGCCGCCATACACGTATAAAATATCAGGACATTTACATTTGCATGTTGTTTAAGACTTTGGCTTCTGTCGGTTACAATTCATTCTAGATTATTCTGAGAAACTCAACTCGCCATATGTATGCAATTGGGTTTGTCCAGATCAAGTAAGAATGAATTCTAACTTACAATTGTCGATCTCACAAAAAACATAATTACATTCTCTATACGTGATGGCAGTGGTCAGACCAGCGTAGCGAAGGGACTGAACTCAACCTTGCAGATTGGTAGAGGATAATGACGCATCTTTGAGTCATCATTTAATAATGGTTTCTCCAGTTAAGTTATCGACGGTCGGTTGTTGAACTTATTATCTGAATATTTCTGAACAACTCGTCAATGAGCATTTTGTATAAAAATGGTTAATTTAGCTGTGAATGAACTGACACTAATGTATTGTTTCGTTGGACTCTGGTTTACGTAACACCATTTCATTCGTTGACAGGTACATTCTAGAAACGGAGCGCTTGCTTCTGAGTGAAGATTTGGAAGGGTCGACAAACAAAACCATTGCTAAGAATAGCCGAGTTGTGGAGATTTGGGATCTTAATGAAGGAACCGATCTTGTTATCGGACTAAAGGCAACTCTATCTCATGACGACACGAGGGCACACACTATAAAATACGGGACACGTGACATACAGCCGATGGTTGCCGATGTCAGTATACAGCTTCCCGCTGAATTCATGACAAAACTTATTCATGGTGGGTATTGCAGAACGGAGCAGAAAATGTTTGCACTTATATGAACGGTTGAATATTGTGCTTTCAACAATAAAGTGGAGCTCTTTAAAAACACTTCTTCGAATATTTCCGTTATTTCGTCAAAAACTCTTCTTCAAATATCTCCGTTATTTCGTCAAAAACACTTCTCCTTTTAGGTGCGGATTGTCCATTTATAAGTGGACAATCATTGAAGAATTGCCTGATTTACTGTATTAGTACGTTCAAATATTCGGAACAAATCACTGGAGCTTTCTCATTTGTAAATAGCGTATAAGTATTCCCAGTATCCCGTGAATAATGGCTGACAATAAGGTATTACATGCTTACATGTACTTTAGAAAATTGCGCGACGTTCGATGCAATAAAGTACATGCGTGATAATTCTGATGAGATATATTAGAGAATGTCGACGTCGCACGTTAAGCATCGACATACTATACCAGTTTGTATCCGTGACGGGGATGTTTTCGAACGGTCAAATACACTGTTAGAAAATATCAGTAATTTTACGTCTCAATGTAGTGGTAATTTTGCTGCTATAAAAATACGGAAAGTCCGTAAAAAATGAAATTTTTTATTTTCAGTAAAATAAAATGAAATTGATGTCACGCGACTCACGTGGTTTTAAGGACCAATCTCGGTGTAGTGACAATCGGCTTCATAATTTAGGAAACAAGTCGTGGTCGAATTCCCAATTAATGGACAATCAAATTAGTGAAATTACACATGAATTTGCACATTGGTCAATTGAGGTGACACATCATCGAAGCGCTCACTAAATTATGACAATTATTCAGGTTGGTAATTTTATGTATTTGAACTTTGTTGAATACTGCTTGATTCAATTAAATCATGCAAATATGTTATTTAAGCAAAGGAAAACATGCAGTATAGCCATTGAAATATGTGCATGGATAGTAGACAGTAGTCATACAAACATGCTGAATGATGGGGGACGCATTATTTCACAGTAAAATCAGAGGAAAATTTCAATCGATATCCAAAAAAAAATCACAATAGATAAATTTAATGCATACATATAAATGTGTATATCTATAGCGAGGTAAATGAAAACAAAGATGTAATTTTGACGCATGATTGAATGATCAGTTGACCACAGAACCATTAACTGCATCTATATTCTAAAAACAAATCTATTGTAAGTGAGCTATTCAATTACGAGTAATACTCAATTTTGACCAATCTAAAATATACGAATATGACCTCACTTTTAAGACAGAAATGAACAAAGCTATCACAGTTATAGCTCAAATTTATGTAAAAGTAAAACATTTTAAATGGCATACATGCTTTGGTAACATATGAGGCACGAACCTGTCCAGTCACGTGCATACCTCTTGTCTTAATTCTACTATTTTTAGAACACTACAAATACTGATTGAAGACAAATCTGTTAAACTATATATTTGTTCTACATGACTATATTTTAGGGATTATCTGTTTAGCTATTTGACAAGAAGGGCCCATTAAACCGACTCCGTCGCATTTTTACATAAAAATAAATATCATGTAAAATCATTTTTACATGATAATAAATGCCAAATGTTAATGGCGAGAATTGGAATTGGTTGTGTTTCTTGTATATGTAACTGCTTGATCACCTGTAAATATTAATTTCGCATGTATACTTATTTTGATATTTTATCTCAAATACTGTATTATGTACGGTTTTATTGAGATTAAACAAATTCAAATTCAATGCATATTAGTGAGCGCATGTGTATATCACAGTACTTTTTTTTTTCTTTCTTTCTTTACGGGGCACATGTTATTATAAATAAAGTTACATTCTTCCAATTCTCTCACATCTTGCTCACTTCATTTACACGTCTTTCGTACGTCATATGCACTCCCAGTGACTTACATGTAAATAGGGATAAATCGAATAATGTGTTCATTTTATATAGTAATCCAGATTTTAAATCTTTTGAACTTTGTTCCTGTGTATGGCGCATTGGTACGACATCTAACCATAGACAGCGTTGTGGTATTGGGGCGATAATAGTATTTCTTGGGTATAGTAATTAAGTGAGTTTTTGAACTGGTGAAGAGAAAATTTTCAGGACAAGTTTATTTGTGTTGTTTTTATTCTTGTTGTTTCGATTGGCATCGTGCGGTATACTTCTCACATTGGTATCTATAATTCAATTCTTTGAGGAAAACATTTAGCGATAAGTTAATTGGCTTGAATTTGGTCCTATAAATGTATTGTTTAATTAGAAGCCACAGCATGTCCGTTATAAAGTTCGGATTCGTTGGTGATGAACCGAGAATCATTGTCATCTGCTGGGGACAGAGATCAATGCTGTTAATTTTACCCCAATCGCCGAGTTCCTTAATGAATTTCTGAAAGTGAACACAGTTCCAAAATATGTGGGAGATGTCTTCTGTCTCGCTTTTACATCTATCGCATTTATCATCTTCTCGTAGATTGGACATTTTAAGAAACTTATTAGTTGATAATATTCGTGAGTTTATTCGGAATTGTAGCCATTGTAGCTTTGTGTCAGGCGTCGTGAGAAAGGGTAGTTTTTCTAGTTTACACCATTGAATTGTGTTGTCGGGAAAAAACGCTTGCCATTTTCTGTGTGCTACTGTAGAAGTTGGAATATCGATTAAGATGTTATAAAAGTCCTGTCCTCGACTGTTTTTAAGCAGTTTAATGAAATTATTTGGTAAAAAGGGGCTGCAAGTTCGAGTTATAGGCTGGTCAAGTTTTTTTGTGAGTAGTTTTATTTGATGTTGAATGTTATTAAGAGTGATGAAGTTTGTGCGTATGTTATAAATCTTTAGTAAATCGTCTCGTGTAAGAAAGCGGTCATTATCGTCCAGCATATCATTTAAAAATATAATCCCTTTTTCTCGCCAGGAGGTGAAATTTATTACTTTTCCGTACTTCTTTATGTTTGGGTTTTTCCATAACGTACATGCTGATATTTTGCGATTGTTTCTGTCTTTCTCTAGAAATTTTGTGAATGCCATCAGGACATCATGCCAAAAAGGATTGGTTAATGTTTTTGCCTGTTTTTCTATGTAAGAATAGTCATAAGTAAGGAACATAGGGTCATCGCGTAAAGGTATATCTGTTAAGGGGATCCATTTGGCACTATTGGTTACGAGGCGCCTCACCCAAGTTATTTTCATGGACAGCATAAATTTGTTTACATCAACCATTTTTAATCCGCCGTTCTTATAATCTTGACAAATAACTTTGCGTTTAACTCGATCACGCTTCGAGTTCCAGAGAAAATTAAAGAGCGTTGTGTCAAGATTTTTCATAAAAATATTACTGGGATTTGGTAGAGCTACAAAAAGGTGCGTTAATTTTGGGAGTATTAGCGATTTTATGACCGTTATTCGACCAATGGGTGTAAGTAACCGGTGTTTCCATGTTGCTATCAAACGTTTGACTTCAGTAAGTTTTCTATCATAATTGATATCCATTTTGTCAAGGTTGGTGTCAAAGTATATTCCAAGGAGATTGAAAGTACTATCAAATTTTAGTCCAAGATCTGGGCATATAATATCCGTACGCTCTGTATAAGAGCCAATCCACGACGCCTGACATTTGCTATTGTTAATTTTCAGGCCTGAATAATCTGCAAATGAGTTTAAAACAGTATATACTTCCCTGAGGCTTTCTTCGCTACCATCCAAGATGAGAGTCGTGTCGTCTGCATACTGTGTAATTTTGTATTCTAAATTGCCGAGGTTGATACCTTTAATGCGGCCATTGGACTTAATCATAATAGCTAAGATTTCCGTGCATATAAAAAAAATATACGGCGAGACTGGGTCACCCTGTCGACAGCCACGATATAGATTGAAACTCTGAGATATATGCCCATTTATTAAAATAGATGAGTTGATATTCGTATAAAATATGGAAATCCACCCCTTCATGGCATCTCCAACATAAAAAAAGTTAAGGCATTTATGTATAAATTTCCATGATACTGAATCAAAAGCCTTTTCGAAGTCTAGGAGGGGCAGTAACCCAGGTTTACCGGCCAATTTTGTCTCGTGAATTAAGTCATAGATAAGTCTAGTATTATCCCCGATGTAGCGATTTTTTAAGAATCCCGTTTGATCATCACTTATTATATATGGTAGAACACGTTTTAATCTTTCAGCTATGCATGAAGAAGCTAATTTGTAAGATATATTCAACAGTGAAATTGGTCGCCAATTTTTCAAATGATGTCTTTCTTTATCCTTTTTGGGGATCAGAGTAATTAATCCTTGTTTCTGGGTGATTGAGAGTTCCCCTTTATCATAAGCTTCATTGAGTGATTCACATAGAATTTGGCCTAAGTCAAGCCAGAAAATTTTCCAAAACTCATATGGGTATCCATCTAGTCCGCTGCATTTATCATTTTGCGATCGCTTCAACGCACAAGTTAGTTCAATTAGAGTTATTGGTCCTTCTATACTGTTGGCAGTGTCGTGGGACAATATTGTATGGTCTTTTTCAAGAATAGTATGAATATCAAGATTGTTTATGTTTTTCGATGCATATAAATTTTCGTAAAAATGTCTAGATTCTTGCATTATGTCTGATTTATTGTCAATGTTTTTACCAGTGGAGTCGGTAAGGTTGCATAGAGTTTTCGATATAGAATTGCGTTTTTCTAGATTGAGGAAATATTTTGTTTGGTTTTTCACCTTGTTCAATCCATTTGGCTCTTGATCTTACCATTGCCCCCTTCGTGTCTTCTTTTCTTATTTCGTAAAGATCAGTGTCAATTTTTTGTATTTTATCTAGTAATTCGTCTTTATTTTTTGTATCTAAGTTATTGTTATCTATTTCAATTTCGAGCAATATTTTTGATCTATTGAGTTCATTTTCTTTCATCTGTCGTTCTTTCTTTCGTTTCGACGCAAAATGTAAAGTCTCGCCTCTAATATCTAGCAAAAGGGTGTCCAGAAATAAACGTTTACTTGTTTTACATGTAACCTGTGGTTTATTCCATTCATCGGTATATATTTTATATCCGTATCTTGATTTATTATTCTCTATCGTAGATTTGACCAGTTCGGCATATTTGTCATCACAGAGTAAGGAGGTATTAAATTTCCAAAAGCCACGACCTCTGTCGATTGTACTTAGTTTAAGCGTAAGAGTTATTATCGAGTGATCTGAGCGGTATCCAGGTACTATGTCGGTTCCTGCTCCAACTAGGCTGAGTATATCTTCAGATATCATATAGTAATCTAACCTAGCCATTTTTACCGGGGACTTTTTTCGCCTTGTATAGCGTTGTTTCTCCTTGTTATTGACCCTCCAAGCGTCTACCAAATCGAGCCTGTCGACAAGGTCGCCCACTGCCAATTTAGCTCGTGGATTGTTGATATGTTTATAATTATAAGTATCCATCGATTGGTCCTGAACCATATTCCAATCGCCACATATTATTATTTGGGTGTTTTCGACTTTAAGTAGCTTATCCTTCAAATTATTGTAGAACTCAGGGTTATCTTCGTTTGGACCGTATATATTAGCTATAGTCATTCTAAGTTTCTCAACAGTTACGTCAATTATTATGTAATTTCCAGAGACATCTTTAATAGAGTTGTGTATTTCGAAGTCGAGATTTTGACTGAATAAAATGGCCACACCTCGTGACTGAGATGAAAAAGAAGCCAATTCTGTTTTAAACCCCCATTCAGATGATATGCATCTGTCCATTTCCTTTGTAAAGTGAGTGTCTTGTAAACAATAAATTGATGCATTGTGCGTTCGGAGATATCGGAATATATCGCGGCGTTTTTCTGCACAATTCAAACCTCGGCAATTTGAAGACAGTATTTTTATAGACATGATAACTTACGAGTATGTAGACACCCGAAACGTCGACACAGAACAAAGACAATGACATTAATTAATTCAGATGAAGAACAATAATATATTGAGTCGCTGGAATAAAGGTCTACCATACAAATCATGCACACTGATACACACACACACTGTATATAAAATAGAAACAAAACAAGTTTAATTGACTTCCGATGCGAAGTTACCATGACTGGGTCTCTGGGCGACCGCCCTCGTTCACCATTAAAACAAAACGCTGAAATAATCGGTCCTAAATCCCACTTATGATACCCACATATCAAAACAAGTGTCGTTATTATGGTATGAAATAATTTTAGTGTGGAAAACCAATTGGATAAACATCATTATCCTTGAGCCATATAGAATAATTACCACTATGTTACAATCGATGTATAATTTCAGCCTAGAACTGCATTAAAATAACCATTCTAATATTCCTTTTACTCTGATTGTTGCAAAAGATACCAGTATCATTTGTACAAACCATCTTAAAGTACTTCGTGTAATGCCGTAAAATGGACATTTTCTTGCAGAAAAACAATATCACAGTTCTTAGTACCAGTGACAGTCACATATAGTTGGGTTCTATGATTCAAGACAATATCAGATTCCGTAATAAATGTGCAATGACTTGGCGACAAGGTTAGCATATTCACTCAAGTTTCGACGAAAATTTGATAAGACGATTCATCAGTCTGTGTAATAGTTGTAGTGAAATTTGGCGAAGCATTGTAATGACATCTGGTGACTGATTTGGTGGAATTGGATCCGTGATTATCCGTCAGTTCATTCTATAATGTTCTTGTTACTAATACTAGTAGGTACATAGTCCATGTGTATATCACTGATTTTCACATATAATTCGACGATAGAAACTTAAACGACAATACCAAATAGCAGATCCGTAATAACTAAGCGATGACTTGGCTGGTGACAAGTTTCCAATACTTCGCCATAGCCACACATGTTTTGATGACAAATGATGCATCGGTCCGTTCAATAGTTATACTTGTAAGTTATAACTTATAGTCAACAGAATTGTGACTGACCCATGAATGCCACGAGTGACTGAGTGGAATTATCCGTGATCGTTCTATGAAGTTGTTGGTATTTCCCCGTATACACCAGTGGTTGACGTCAAGGCTCTTATGAATTACTCTGGTGCATTTATCAGCTTGTGTAAGTTTTTGTGATTTGAAACATTCCAAAACAGTCAAGTTCAACCAGGTCAGGCACATCCTGAATTCCATTATTATAGTGGTATATGACCATAACATATTCATGTTTCCTTTAGTTGGATCGGAAATAGAATACAGCGCATACCATTGCACAGCCAAATTTCACTCTCAAACAATATCGGAGCCAATGAACAGTATTCCGACAAAATTCGTTGTGCAATCTTTTGCGCCAGGTTTCTTATTCCATAATATTACTAATGATTCTTTTCTAAATGACAATAACACGATGACTTAGTCGCTCCTTCGTAACAACATTTAAACTTGAGTTGCTTGCTTATCGTGTACCGTCATGATTAATCATTATCCTGGACAAAATATACATGTATGTATGTTACCGAATTAGTGTGACACTTATTTTGAATAATTTGTGTGAAATATGATTTTGGATTATCCCTCTTTTATCAAATTCATTAAACGGTAATGGTCATATGCCACTATAATAGTGGAATTCAGGACGTGCCTATATGTCAATAGACACATCTGCGCGAATACAACCCAACTGTCACAATTTCTTTCGAGGAAAATATCAATCATTATAGCGATCGGCCGGTTTTCACAGATAAATATCGTGTCCGTTTCACATAGAAGCCAAAAGCAGAGTCTCAGCATTATTCCAGCACCGCAGAAGTAACTTTTTATCAAAAAAATTTGTGAAAATAATTTATGGACATGTTGCCATTCGATATAGTACTAGAGTTCATTATACGTTGGGAAAACTTAACCTATTACTGGACGAAAAACGATAACGAAGCCGGAATGCATTTTGCTCTGAATACCAGCACAATGACAGTAGTATAAAGTGTGGAAAACATCAATAGTTAATAGTTTGTTCAATCCTGTCCCTATTTATCATAAACACAAACAAATATACGCCAGAACAAGCAAGCCTGGCTGCATCTGATTGGTGAACTTTTCCTAAAGCTGGAATCTCTATATAACCTATATAATTGATGTAAAATTACAATCTGATACATAAATTTGTTACGTACCCTCCTTAAAAACTTTAAAAAATTATGTGATTGTATGAATACGACATTTTCTCATAGACAGTGTTGAACTGTCACCTAACTACAAGTTTATTTTAGCGTCTGCGTGACATGGTTCGCAAGAATAGGTTGTATATCTAGGAGTAAAATATAGTACGCCTCATTTACGTGTTTAACATTTGGTTTAATACCTCGGCCGGTAATAATAATATATAGCATTTTTATAGCGCTTCATCTCTGGTGTAGCTCGAATCGCTTGGGACTCTATATGCAGGTTATATACATGTACATACATTAGAATATATACAATCAATGGATACGGAGAATGATGCAATGTTGCTATCTACGGCTAGTTGTGTGCGGGTAAATCTTGAAGAGGTGCGTCTTAAGTCGTTGCTTGAAGATGTCAAGAGAATGCGAACGACGAATGTCGAGAGGGATGGAGTTCCAAACACTTGGTCCGGCGTGTGTGAATATAATTTTCTTATATTTACCCACCGGAAAAGCCAGAAGCTGTTTTTCCTTGGAACGGAGGTTATCACGGCCTGGTACATACAATGTAAGAAGGTCCGATATGTATGCTGGAGCAGAGGAATGAAAGTAACGATAGCAGAACGTTGCTAACTATAATGATGTCATCATGGTTGGTGGGTGAATAGAACAACATTTATGTCATTTTCATACACAATTATGGTATAAATTCTTATTCAACATATATGTCTTTGTGTGCAGCTTCAATAGTTTCCGCCTTCGTCGCGAATGTTACAAGCCACTGCACCAGGCTATATTTACACATTGGTCACGCTCATTTTACCACACTGCACACTATTCATTTATATGAACAGGTGAACGTAAAAGATCTGTGCGGCTAATGATGGTTATGGCGAGCTACAACAAATCCAGCATCTTTCAGAATATTATTATGAATGAGTCGTCTGTTGACGGTCCAGCGAGAATATACAAACTATCTAGTGACATCATGTCCGCTTCCATATCGGTTAACGACTCTCTTGTTCACGATTTGGGTGGAGATAATGTCACAATGACTTTCAGAAAGCTTAAGGTAAGTCGGAATTTAATTGAGTGTTAGTATGCATAATACAAAATCACGAGAACAGTACAATAAACACCCGGCCTATAAGGCATATATGTCACACTTAATATAATATTTATTCATACGTATAAGGACTATTTTACGTATCGATTCCTGCTAAATCAAATTGCAAAATAAAATTAAAATTAAAACATTCATTCTGATTCGTTGTATATACGTGTTTTATTATCTATATAAAAAGTTCGTTTTTTTGTTGAAAGCGACGGAGAGGTATTTAGATATTGTATCGTGGGTAAGATATTATTTCGATTAGTGCTTCATCATACTTTCCTTTGGATACCAATTAAGAAATTCTTTCAGGTAGAAAATTTAAGAGGGATAGTCTGAGATCGTGATAATAAGGGCAACGCAAGAGGAAATGGGTCTCATCTTCGACCTCTTTCAAGCTACATATAACACTCTGGAACGTTTATTTGGCAATTGTAGTAAGCCAAGATGTGAACGACAACTACTCATAATATGCGCATACATCACTATTTACTACCTACTATGTAATTTCTTACGTTATTATACAACTGATATTTGCCCGTGTCAACCGTGCGAAAACCCGTGGATTTTATCACTTTTGCGAATACTGTTCAATAAACCATACATTGCCTTCGTGGCAGTATTTTTGGTACTCCGTATAAAATGATAAAATCTGCTATTGTAGTAAAATTTAATCCCGAGTTTTCTCAATTTATTTTACAATTTGTATTTCTTGCCCTCTGTATCTAAAAATAGGAAATTTTTCAAGCTTCAGCACAATCAGCGAACGATGAAAGCATGGGATTCATGCGCTGAAAATAGATCTTGTCTAGGATAAATTCAAATTTGCTGTTGCATAGTTATTCAAAAACACTGTAAATCATCAAGAAGAGGGGAAATAAGAAAGGGACATTGTTTCGTCTAGAAATAAACCCACCTTTCTCCCGAAAAAGTATGACTGTTAGTTACAATTTTTCAAGCATAATTTAATATTCGGGATTCCCGATATGGGAACGCTGACGCAGCTCACGTGGAATTGAACTCCGATGAGAAAATTAGAAAACTGGCAAATATAAAATATTGTTGCAAAGAAAGTGCATCGGAATATTTTATTCGAACATATTTGTATCGATCATACATAGCGTTACTCGCAAGAAAGAGACTTTGTAGGGCGATACAACTTCTAAAACAATAGTTACCGCGAGTTAGGCGAGGTGGACAAAAAAATGTCAGAAACTACGAGGTCAAAAGCTGGAAAAGAATGAGAATTTAGAACATGAATATGACTATCAGTTTTACAGACATCGGCAAATGTATTGTCAAGATGCACAGGTCCATCGCATGGCGATTCGGTGCAGTACAAAGTAAATTGGAGGAGCTAGCAAAGAAAAGAAAAAACAGTTGAAAAAAGTCAAAGAATGAAACAGATACAGTAAAAGATATAGAAGAAACTACAATCCCGGAGATCCAACAGACGATTCGAGAACTTGAAATACATCCAGCAGAGAAATCAATCTCTACCGACGAAAGACTCAATAACATCGAAGAAGCTAGCGATTAGTTGAGAATGGGTAAGGAAATAATGGAAAACGACATCAGGTCTGCTGGTGAGAAATAATCAGAACTATCTCGGTCCCAATCCAACTGAATGTTTGGGGCAGAACATGGCATCTGATCATTCCTGGGGAAGATGGTCACAGGAAGAAAAAGCGACAGAAACAGAGGATAAGATGAGTGCGTTTTCAAAAACGACTTTTGCTTCACACACGAGGAAGTTGAACAGATGTCCTTTGCACTATGTCACCGTCTCCCATCAGGGAGTGACAATTGTCCAGACATCATACTAACACTCCTTTCGTTGAAAGTTCGTGACTCAATATTGGCAGAGGCAAAGGGACTCGATGCAGGCCCGAGATATGGGTGTCATCTGATCTACCTCCCTGCCTCTCATAATTATGAAAACAACTTCTGAAAGAAAGAGCGGATCTCCCTGATGTTGAAAAGAAGAGAACCAAACTGATTTATTTAAAGCCAAACCTGATCTGAATTTAGTGAAATACACTGCTGGAAGTGACTTCTATGAACTTCTCCATAAAAAAGAATATAGTTAAATGTTGAAAATGGCTGCAATTGTTTGTTTTATTTATTTGATTTTTGATTGAGCTAAAGAAACAAATTCAGTCCTTAAATAGTTGATATAGAAATGTCAGTCGACCAGACAAACTTATAACATACATTGTACAGCAGTTATGTCACCATAAGGGTACGTTCATACGCTGGCAATATTGCACCGCATACTGCAAAAATGTCAACTGCAAAATTGCTAAAACGGATCAGTAAAAGATATAGAAGAAATTACAATCCCGGAGACCCTAAAGACTCAATAACATCGAAGAAGCTAGTGATGAGTTGAGAATGGATCAGGAAATGATGGAAAACGACATCAGGTCTGTTGGTGAGAAACTATATCAGTCCCAATCCAACTGAATATTTGGGGCAGAACATGGCATCTGACCATTCCTGGGGAAGATGGTCTCAGGAAGAAAAAGTTACAGAAACAGAGGATAAGATGAGTGCGTTTTTCAAAAACGATTTATGTTTCACAGACGAGGAATTAAGTTTGCAGCATGTCATCGTCTCCCATCAGGAATGGACAATTGTCAAACATCATAATAACGTTCCTTTCGTTGAAAGTTCGTGACTCATTATGGACAAAGGCAAAGGGACTCGATGCAGGCCCGAGATATGGGTGTCATCTGATCTACCTCCCTGCCTCTCATAATTATGCAAAAACTTCTGAAAGAAAGAGCGGATCTCCCTGATATTGAAAAGAAGAGAACCAAACTAATTTATATAAAAAAAAGAACCAGATCTTAAGTTAATGAAATACGCTGCCAGGAAGTAACTTTTATGTATTTTTCCATAACAAAATTATAACTAAATGTTAAAAAACGGTTGCAATTGTTTTTTTTTTATTTATTTGATTTTTGATTGAGTTAAAGAAATGAATTCAGTCCTTAAGGGTGGATACACACATGCATGTAATCTCTGTAAATATCGTGTATTTGGCGTTTTACATGGATCATACACACCCTGTAATGTGTGTCCGCTGACAACCCAATCATTGCGACTGTGTTTGACCACAGTGAGTTAAACTCTGAACCGCTGAAGAGCGGTTGACTGGGACTAAGTCGTCAGGCCGCTTAAAATAATTATTCGCGCGATAACTCAAATGGTCGACGTTCTGTT
Source organism: Siphonodentalium dalli (assembly GCA_032622095.1). NCBI lineage: Eukaryota > Metazoa > Mollusca > Scaphopoda > Gadilida > Siphonodentaliidae > Siphonodentalium > Siphonodentalium dalli. Next base: position 41,509,408 of record CP136067.1, read on the forward strand.
TAAATCATTGTCAGTCTTCTATTGATGTTAATACCAGTGATGGCCTCTTCCCCAACGCATTGGGCTATGACCCCCATATGCACGGGGAGCTATATTATCCCAGAAGCTACCATTGCATATTTCCTCGACGGGGGTGTGCATGCAGCACCCTGAGTCCTGACACCCTGCTTTATATATGTCGTAGTCATGTCTGTCGTGTCTGTTTTCTACGAGTGATTAATCTAATATGCAGCAATTTATGCTATTCATATAATTATGAACATATTATACAGCTTTAAATTTGAATGCATGGTGTTGCTGTTTGTCTTCATTCGGCGAAAGGGTTGCCTAGCTACGAGTTCCCACCACGTCACCTTTCCTCTCTTGTGTTATACAGGTACACATGTATACGCAAAATTTACAACTATGGAATATTTAAGTAAAACATTATATTGTAATTCTTGCCCAGATATCCCGGCTGATACATTCAATTAACTCCCTTAGTTATTGGAAGCTTTCGAGAACCAGCCCCTCCCCCAATCATGGATTATGGTAGAAAATGTTATAATTCAAGCTTGTGACACTTAGGAGCTTGCTCAACATTTGGCTTGAGAAACATAGATATCAATGGGGGGGGGGGGGGGGTGTCGGGGGGGGGGGGGGGGGGTGTCACTCTTTTTAATTTCAACGCTGTACCTGCATTATTTTTTGGCGCTATAATGAATATTTGCAATCCCAATTGAATTAATGTTATCACATGAGCTCGCTCTTAAATTATCAGAGAACTTCTCAACAAGCCGGTATCATCCTATAAAAGAATTCTGCATATTTTATTTTTGTTTTGGATGACCCTGTTTCCAAGAAATGACAGAAACAAATCAAGTATAAAATCGACCGGCTCTAATCCACTTTTCAAAATGAATTATAACTCGTGAAAAACAGCAACATATATCAGACAAGAATTACTCATTTCGGCATCCATGAAAGAAGACATGTTTATGACTGGCCTGAAATTTCTTGATGGCAGTTTGTTTGATAATGGCTTATAACTACTCACTGGTGAAATTGACCTCTCGGTCGCAGGTGATTAATTTTGTCAATTATTGGTGTGGCCATGAAAAATGCATGTATTTTACATACAGACATTACATGCATGTGTGTATCCACCCTAAATGGTTGATATAGAAATTTCAATCGACCAGACAAACTTATAATATACATTGTACAATAGTTCTGTCACCATAAGAGAGGATTTCATATGTATGAAGAATGAAGTTATTAATATTTTAGTATCTAATATTCATTTGTATTGACAGCATGTGATGCAGCTGTCTGATCCTATACAGGATAAATAACTCTATTGGTAGACTATAATGACAAGTTATAATCTTTTCAGCAGGTGGAAAATAACACATTTTCAGGGAGTCTTGAATATTTTAGTATTCCTTTTGTATGTGCCAGCATGTAATACAGCTGTCAAGTCCTGTACACGAGGGACAACTCTATTAGAATTGGTAGAATACAATGACAAGTTAAAAATCATTTTAGCAGGTGGAAAGTAACACCTATACAAGAGAGTCATGAATATTTTAGTATTCCTTTATATTTGACAGCATGTAATGTAGTTGACTGGTCCTATGCAATGAAAGTAGTATATAGAGGATCTCAAACGAGTTATGTTGGGATATAAAATAATATGAAACGAGTTTCATAAATTTGATTCGTAGACGAGTTATGAATCAAATTTATCAAACGAGTTTAATAAAATCTTATATCCCAATATAACGAGTTGAAGATCTTGTATATCACATGAACAAAAAAAGAAAGCTTTATGCCTTTTTAACAAAACTAAATAGCTTTAAAAAGCAATCTACATCGTTGGCTGAGATGCTTCACAACCGTATACGACAGTATTGCGCGCTCATGATTTCAACGAATAATATACTCCCTAATTTCCCTCTTTGCTTTTGTGTCTATTTTCGTTAGTGCAACGAAGTAGGACAAGAGTTTTACTTTGGTGAACAAATCAATCATTTTGTATGGTCTGGTTTTGGTGTCATGCGCGGCTTTTCATCATAGTATTAATCTGCCTAATCAATGTAAAGTAATTTTATTGGCGCACTGTCAAATAGGTGGGAAGTGCGCGCTTATTCTTGATTACCGCTGTCATTCAGCTATTACTCACTAGTGGGAGATAAGAAAATATCAAATGGATTTTTAAATGATACTATATGGGTTTCATTTGATATAAGTATATTATCAACAGTTACGGTGGAGTGGCTTTTTCGAAATCCAGTTTGTGACTTACTTATTAAATCAATATCCTCTGCAAATGAGGTCAATCGGTTATTCAAAATGGAGGTAAAAAGTCAAAAGCTCGGTAAGAGACAGGCATATTTGGATCACCCGATCACTTATACATGGGCTGTATTAGTGCCACTGCAGACGCTGCGATTTTATGTCGCAGGTGGGGGAAATCGCAGATGGAGCCCGCCGTCGCTGTGGTGCTGCGATGTTATATACCCTTCTAGTAGTTGAAGTTCTGTATAGGTCCCTAGTGTGAAAACAAAGCTAAACAGGCAAATGGTTATATTTCATTCTCCTCATTATTAAATTATAGATTGGTTTAGACATATCGGGTTACCTTATTCTAGGACCCAGAGACTATGGAAACCAAGAACAATTGAGTAGCCCTTTAAGCGCAATTGGGTAGAGATGTAAGTAATTGCGCTTTAATAATTAGGCCTCCGATAATACTGTTAATTTTTGACCGGTATGGACTTGGAATCATGTACGTAGCACTTGGAGACAGTTTTCAGGATGCATGGAACAGTTATGATGATTCACCGTGCAATTGATTACTAAGGTCCGATTCCGTCAAACAGACGGTATTTTCTAACAGTGTAAATGATGACGAAATCGTGTTCCCATTCAGGAAACGTCAGGGCGGACCTCAATGTGTGTATACTGGGACACCAATGTTTCAAGTGGCGAAGGAGCGTGGTCCACAGCGGGATGCTTCCTACATAGAGAGGATGAGACACACTACCACTGTCAGTGCAACCACCTCACATACTTCGCCGTACTCATGGTAGGTTTACTTGTACGACAAAACACTATGCCTAAATTGATTAGAAGGCCCTCCCTATTAGTTAGTAGCACGTGTTACCATGGCAAATTTGACGTCATCTCAATCTGTAATTACCGATGGAGTGTACCAATCACCAATACGTCACCAATCAAGTCTCTAACGCAAGACAGTCTGCATTTAAAAGTTGTTTAATCATATATAAAACGTTTGTCTGCTGATAAAGTTGCAGACGAGATGTGGACATTCACAATGCACATTCACAAATCAGTAATAGTTAGAACTTCGTATTTATAATTGAAATTTACAAGGATAATAGGTATCGATTGAACCTCGATTTTGAACCTCAAACACACCTGAACCATTTACTAGATGTTCGTAAAATCCACATAATCCATTCTCTCCAACGTACATTAACCCTTTCAGTGTATCAAATATGGGTTGATACAAAAATCGTAATTGGCACTGAAAGAGTTAACTCTTGCAATTAATATATATCTAGCTTATCCATTGCACGAGTTCAAAATAGCAGCTATCCGAACGTGTGAAGCGACAGTTTAGAAATTACAAATTTAGTTATGTATGTTCCTGACCCTGTGTACCCAAAAATACGCAGTGGGACAATTGGGCAGCCATTTGCAGAACTATTTTGTTTTAGAAAAATCACATACAACAAATAATGTCTGTAATGATGAATCAGTAATGAGTATTTATATCTGCCAGATTATCGAAAGCGTGGTTGTATAATATGTATGTTGTTATATGTTTTTTTGGTCCTTTACCCGATAAAAATAGTCCAGAAAATTGCTGTCAAAAAACTAAAATATACAATGAAAAATGTTTTAGCTATTTTCTCGCAGATAGTCATGATTTCAGATGGTAGACTGAGCGCATACGTCTAGTTGGGTTCATATTCTAGATAATGCAGTGTGTTTTGAAAAAAATTCTTGTCAAACTGTTTATTGATCTACATGAAGAAATGGTTGTTTTTATTTTTTAAAACAACTTGTTTTCGTTATTCGAACATACCTCTCATATTGTGAGGGTAAACACGTGTTGTTATAAGAGAGCATAATACCACTATGCATACATTGGTTATAAAGTTAATGATCTTTCCCTTCAAATTGATTGTTTCGAATTAAGATATTTTGAAAATTCACGAATAGGGCGCCTCTTTAACTCGATTATAGATCGTAGAGATTTGGCAGTGCCCCACGTGAGATTCCAACTGCAATTTTCCAATCGTACATTGAACCAGAAAAGCCTTGAAATAGTGAGTCTGTCATTTGCATGCTGGGAATAATATGTGCTATATGTCGGACGCTATTTTGTTTAATTTCGATTTTTTTTTACAAATATTTCACATAAGCTCGATGTTCTAGAGGAACATACAAATCATTTTGTTAATAAAGCCCAATATTAAAATATCTTCCATGGGTATGGATCTAGTTTATATAGTACGTCATAATTATTTTTCAACATTTGTGCAACAGAACAGAGCAAAACATGATGTTACATTATATTTGATATTGTTGTTTGTAAATTTCATACATGTAGACACAAAATACACCACAGCGATGCATCGTATGTACATGTATATCACAACACATGAACAAGTTTCAACCCTTCCAGTAAGCTATTCTATGGATAGCCTATATGATACTTGTTTGTTTAAATATAGTGTATCTCTTGTTAGCAAGGTTTATATAGATTCCGTGGTGTAAAATAATAAATATGAACCGAGGGCACCTATCCGAAAAAGATGCTATCAATTAACATCAGTTCTATTATAATTTCTAGACACATTCACTTGACAGCTGTATGTGGTATTTTTATAGTAGAAACCTCACGAAAGCGTTTGCAGATTACTTTTACATGACGGGTTATAAAGATAGAGAACGCTATCTTGTTAGCACATTCAAGCTATGGATATTTAATTTTAAAGTGATATGAAACACTCCGGTAGAGCGATCAAATAGAACTGGAGAATAATCGTGCTCAAAGTAATTAAACACAGTGACTCTAGATGGCGAGATCGTTTTCTGTCGTTTATTGCTGATAGTTGCGTCCCGAATCGAGAAGTAAATATTTACAATTGAGCGTAGTTAAGACGATGTTTTCTATGGAGTGGTACAGTCGTTTCGCTTAAGATTTTCAGCGATGTTAGTATAGACATTTCTCTAGTTGGCCTAGCGCCTCACTACAAACAGATCAGTTTTACGCAGCCGAACAAGTCCATAATATGTCTTTATCTATATGAGATTTCACTGCCAGGTGACGCATGGCTACATCAGACACTAATCAATGTATTGCGACCTTATAGACACATAATATACCCAATATTGTTTTGAGTTGTAGTTTTACAATCGGGTTGTATAAAAAATGTTGTTGTTGTATTTGTGGCCCGGAAGAGACGCACCATCTTTGAAGATGTAGTCAAGCTTCCAGACCCCCAGCTACAACATACACAATCTAATTTAACACCATGCTTCGCTTTGTTGCACTGAAAAACAAATTGGAAACCAAATGCGATATATGAACCGAATTAATTAAAGATATATAATGGACTTGTTCGGGTGCGTAAAGCAGATCAGTTTGTAGTTAGGCGCTATGCCAACTAGAGGAATGTGGGATTCTACTAACTTCGCTGAAAATCTTAAGTAAAACGACCGTTCCACTCCATAGAAAACATCGTCTGAACTACCCTCAATTGTAAATATTTACTTCTCGATTCGGGACGCAACTATCAGCAATAAACGAACGAAAACGATATCGCCATCTAGAGACACTGTGTTTAATTAATATATAAGAATGGCGGTGTATGTTGTTCATTTGGATATAATATTTGTAAAAAAAATAACTACTTTGAGCACGATTATTCTACACTTCTATTTGATCGCCCTACCGGAGTGTTTCATGTCACTTTAAAATAGAAAGTTAGTCTGTTATTGAAAGTATACTAAATGCAATATACGAGTGTGTCAGGTTGGAAATGTTCAACTTCGAATTAAGAGGGTGAAATTAGAAATTCTAAGTTGGACATCCTTATGGAGTCCCTCTATAAACACATCCATGTTTGACGATGGTTGATCTAAACATCGCTATTGTTAGTTTGTGTTGTTTACTTTAATTGATTGTTTTGTTCGCCATATAGGACACAGGTGATTTGGCGGCCATTGGAGATGATCACATCCTGGCATTGCGTCTGATAACTTACATAGGACTAGGTTTTTCCATTGCAGCTGTTACTCTGTTGATATCATCATTCATACTTTTCAGGTAACTATATATCGATACACGTGGCCTGCTATAAATTAGAGATGCCATATATCTTCGTGATATCTTTCCAAACAACAACAACAACACCATTTCAATTGTAAATTATATTACATGTCAAGATAGAGAACTTCTAACTTCAAATTCAAAAGTTCTAACTTCTGCTTATAACGGTCAGATGATCCATGTGATCACCACACGAACTCAGATAAATCGTTTGGCAAAATATTTGTCCATTTCTGAGTATTTTTTGAAAACATCACTTAATTTCGACTTCAAAATATCTATCTTCTTGGACCCATAAGCTCAATATGAACCTATTTGGAGGTCGATATATATTCAGAATTTGTTTGACCCTTTTCAGAAACTTTGGTGAAATTTAAAGGGCCCCTTAATTTTCGAGTCACTAATTTTTTTTTCATAGTGTCTTGTTTTACGGTTTTAGTAACAATAGTTGCTGTAAAATATGATTAAAATGCTGTAATTTATCACTATTTGAAACGTCTGTGTCACAGAAGATGCCCATAGAAAACAGCTGAAATCATAGAAAGATTGCCCCCGTTATGACTCCAAGAATGCAACAGAATTCAAACTAAAAATGTATTTTCAATGGAAGGGGAATAAACACACAACGTGTTAATGGGATTGTCAATATACGGCACTTGTGCCATCGTGGAAGGATAGAACTCGAGGCTGCGTCTCTCGATGCGTTTTATCATTCCGCGCTGGCCCTCATGTCCTATCGACAATCTACTAGCACAAGCGTGTCGTTATGTGGATGTACAGTAATGCCCTAAATAATCGACTCCTTAACCACAGCAGAATTATGGGTAATTTTTCAGGATTTAGTCAGAAATATGGCTTGTTTCCATTCATCGGAACGCTCTCAGTGGGAGCTTTCAGACGAATGGCATCAAGCCATATTTCCCACTAAATCCTGAAAAATTACCCATAATTCTGCTGTGGTTAAGGAGTCGATTATTTAGGGCATTACTGTATCAAGTCTATATTTCGGATGGGAATAAACATTATTAAACCGACTTCTTAAAGACTCTCGTTTAATATTCACAGGAAACTGCGGAAAGGCCAAAGACAGAAATCTCTGTTGCACCTCAGCATATCTTTACTGTTAAGCTGGATCGTGTTTCTGGCAGGCATCGATCGTACGGAGTACCCGGATGCATGCCTGTCTGTGGCGCTGCTGCTCCACTACCTTATAATGGTCTCGTTCATGTGGATGCTCGTGCAGGGATTCCTTCAGTATCTGCGTTGCATTAAGGTCTTCGATACACACATATCAAGATTTACACGGAAAGCGCTCCTCGTCGCATGGGGTGAGTGTATTTGTATTTGTTAAAGGTACTCAATCCGATCAGACGCTCCCCATATCATCAAGATATGTATACAACAACATTTTTTGAAATGCCGCTTCAGTTATCAGAATCGATAATTTGCCCAAAATATTTCTAACCACAGTCAACTATAGTATAAAATTGCCCAAAACCTGTTATTTATCAACATTTTGTTCAACGAAAATTGCCGGATTTTCATATATCTGACACAAAAAAAGCCACTTGATTTTAGAGTTATCCATCTTCATCCGCAATTTGTTCCGAGACCGTCTTCTTGTCGACTGTTTACTGGGCCACCTAAATTATCGGTGGTGAAAAATAATAGACTTCAAAAATCGATATCTGATCACTCTGAGCTTTCATGGATGGGTTACTCGACTCGAATCAAATATTCTTTATCCCGAAGCCAAGGTAATAGTAATTTGCGAGCGTTAATACGCATTATGCATCTTTAATTAATTTTGTGCTGGAAAGGTCTTCTGCAATCAGGTTTTTCCTAAATCCACGTGGGTCTTCGGTAACTCAGGTAAGGTTTTCATCGCATTACACCAACATAAGATAAGCGCGAATTATTGATTCATGCTAAGGGAAAATAACCAGATTTGTGTATCCGGGCAAGTTTGTTAGTAATGTTGCGCCCCATGGTCGGCTGTTTTTTTAACGCGCAGTGTATGGAGTTATTTCCGTGCTAAATTAACCCTCTGTGGTTCTCCTCTGTCATAAAACCAACAACGTCGTCATTGTAATGAGTAGACACTGGATTTAACCCTTTCCATACTAATTGGATTCTCCCATAAAAAGTATACACTGGAATGATATATTATTCATTTGGAAAGGTGTTCAAGTAATCAAAGCAGGCGGCAGACAGACGAACATATAATAAGTGCAAAAGGATTAAAATTCATGACTACTCATCTGTGAGGATGTTGTATATGAAGGATTAATGACGCCACAAGACTGTAAATTCCTCTTACATCTACTGATTGTCGTTAACCACTCTAGCTTATATAGTGCTCGCCCATTTGTGTGCCGGCGTATATGGTTCCAAAACACCCAGAATCCGGCGTAAGAAGGTGGGGGGGGGGGGGAGGTGGTAGCAACAGAATATCAAGTTTCCACGTACATATTCCTCACTCTTTTACCTTCTTATCCTGTTTATGGTAACCAGTGCAACTTTCTTTGTTGTGGAGATATGATATCAATACAAATTGCTTCAATTTCTATGTATAATATATATATACTATAGTCTTATTCTATGTGATATGTCAATTAAACAAGTCTGTTGCATCTATGCAAAAACCGGATCCTACAAATATAGAGCCAATTTTACTACAAAAATATAAATTCATATAGGCACCACAAAGTAGGTGTCATGAGCCATAAGCACCCCTGTGGCAACTACCTCAGCTGACGAGTGGATTATTATAACGATTCAACAAAGCGATGAGACGACAATTATATTTCCAGGTATTCCTCTCATTCCTGTCATTGTGGTGTTGTGTGTAGACTATGAGCTGTACAGAAGAGGTTCGAATCCTACTATGTAAGTACCGTAAACACAGTTAAAGTAATTAATGAATTTAAAGATACCGCATCAAATTTGACACAAAATGAGTCAAAATTTCATTTGTCAATTCCCCGCTTATTTGGCGAATAAAACATGAATATTAATAATATATATCCCATTTACGGGTGAGGTGTTTTGCGCATTTGGTCAACATAAGCCGTCCATGGTGACAAAGCTTGTTCAGATCCTGATAATATGATTATACGTGACACGTAATGGAACAACCAATATTACAATACTCATTGGATGATACTATCTGTAATGCTATACTGGAAATATATATTACAATACCACTCAAAGATACAGACGTGTTTGTATATATCATCACATTACAATACCAAATTTGAACGTGGGTTGAAATAGTTTAATAGTCATCACGTTTAATTGCCAAGGTTACCAGGCGTTGCTCAGGTTGAGAACAGACTACTCAAAACTTTGCAAGTCTTTTATACGGTTTTCTATCAGTTAAAATCAGGGACGTCGCTAGAGGGTCTTCATTGGAGGGTGACCAACTTGGAACTTCCAACTGCACCCCTTTGAACTATATAGATGAGAACTCTAAACTTCGTGAAATATCAATGCACCATGCCCCCATTACCTTGGAATTGTTCAATTGGTACCTCAAGGTTTCCAGCTGTTGGAAATTTACAACAAAACATCACTTATATGGGTATGGTTGGGAAATTGCTATCTAAATGGCCAATTTAAGATCGAACCATTTTTACAAAAAGTAGTTAATATTCGACCTTTAGTCAGAAAATGACATATTTGAATTTCAAAGTGTTGACATTGTCTCAACCCCAATGTCACTATGTCTTTCGTTAAAGCTACAAACACACTTCTCTCCTGCAACTAAACCTATATATATAGTAATTGCGAATTTTTGTCACGTTCCAGTGATCAAAATACAAGTAGGTCGATGAATGCATTATACATGTATAATAATATACATACTTCATATACTCTAAAAGACTTATCAAATTAAGTCTTATACATGTAAAGGCTAGCTGTTTCAAATATCAGAACAGAAACGAGATAAAGGGCTATTTATTTTAAACATATCGGTAAACATCAGCACAGAACGCTCTTTAATGTTTCATAAAAAGAAAATAATTGGCTTCCTTGCTGAGACGATATATTATATGACTTCCATAATTTTTCCGAGACACCGGAATGTGACAGTAATGTTAAATTGCAGTTTGATTTAAGTACTGACGTGTATAAGTCGCCTTTTAAACTTAACCAACACAAAATTTGCTGAATAGTTTGTTCCAGGTCCCCGCATGAGTACAGATCCTGAAATAAAATAAATTTTTGATATAATTTCTATTTTTGTATTATTCAAGGAATAAATAATGTTTAAATGGAGACTGTGTCTAAATTTCCAGAATGTGAGTGAGTTGTTTAATCTGAAGTAAGAAGAACATTAAGAATACGCAATGTCAGTATCGATGGAACGGATATATAGCTTTGCACGAAACTGTGTTTGAAGATCAAAGTATATCTACTTGTAGATATTCGAATCACTCAATGTTATCAATTTACAGAAGAAAAAACATAAACACGGAATAAGATCGCCAAAGATATATCTCGTAATGTTTCCAGATGAAAGTGTCAAATAAGATGTCTTGAATTTGAAGTAATATATTTAGTTATTGCGTTTTCTGCATGGAATGTGCTAATTTCTAATTGTCCCAATCCACATCCGTTGTGAAATTGTGGTCACGTTACTTCTAACATACATAAAGGTGTTACCATTCAATTCTTGTAATCTAATAACTTGATCAACATATATATCGTAATCGAGTTGATGGCTCAAGTCATAAACTCTATTTAGTATAATTTTCATGCTGATTTATGTGGTTCTTTTGAGTATGCGTGTGTATATTCAGCATGCATCTTTGACTCAAATTAACTCAATTGTAGCATATTTTCTGTTGAATGAAGTGGAAGGCGTCTAATACATGTGGAGTCCGATTGGCGTACAGCACCCCTTTAAACTAAAATAGAGTTTAAATTAGTTATAGATTGCAGACCCAAATTATGTTTAAATTGTCCTGGTAGTTTCCAATATGTAGTGAGAAATATGGTGTTTTTGTGGCAAAAATAGAGTAGTTTCCAACGTTTTGTCCTATTTTCGGACGGAAATTGCCATCATTTTGATATATTTGGCAACAATAAGCGGTGTCAGGTTGAAAATATCCATTAGTTGAGGTCCCAAAGTAAAATTCCGTCTCTATGGGCCCAAGTGCAATTGGAATTTCCTGCAGTTTAAATTTTTATGTCGGGCTCAGGGGGAGGGGTTTCGGTTTGAAATTCTACGTTCTGGACAACAAAAACCCTCTGCCCACATACCTGCCATCAATACGTGACATTGCTATCTTCAAACCACACAATTAGATTCATTACATCATTGAAATTCTGGATTAATTGATCATGGCGCAAAATGTACTACTGAGGGTATTTCGAGCAAATTTTACCCCTTCCCAATACAAGCCATTTATTAAAGATGGTCTATCTCGTCCTATAACAAGATTTATATAGTTTCATCGGTGTAAAATAATAGATTTGAATCAAGGACCCCTGTCCGGAAATGATTCATCAATTAATATTGATTTTATTTCGGATTTTCTGGTATTTATAGTGTATACATGTACATATAATCAATTTGGGACATTTACTGCTGGAGTTCGTTCGGAGCGTAACATGCAGGATAACTGTCTAAAAATTATAAATTTAGTAGGGAATAATGTCCCATAATTGATTATCGCATTATATAAGAAAATATTGATAACAATATTAATTGATACAAGCATTTCCAGACAGGTGACTTTGATTTTATTTTATACCCAGGAAACTATGTACAATGTATATTTATGAATATATAGATAATCGTCAGTACTAACGACATGTATTGATGGCAACCACAATACATCGAAGACAAGTATGACCTGCCACACAACAGCACAGCAACCAGTTCTGCTCATAATTCAATTATACATATATACATGTTTTCAAACATTTTCTCGAAAATGTGCAGTTATAGCCGAAGGTCGTTTTCCCATAGATTTTTCAAACACTCAAAAATGGCCCAAATTTAAAAGTGACATTATAGCTGATAGTTGGTGTCCCCACAATACATGTACATGTAGATTCCAAAAGACATTTTCCAACGTTGTAACATCTGCCGGGGAATAAAATTGATGATTAAATAACCAGTGATTATATGGTTTGAACTATTAATGTGATCATAGTACTTCAGTTTGTGTGCATCTCTGCGACACCTGGGGATCACACCCAAAGTGTTTAAGTTTATATGGCATTGTAAGCAATATTCCAGTCTAATTTCAGTAAGATCATGACAGACTATTATATTGTGTATCAGAATATGACAGGAATGGTGATCCTGATGCTTCCGTTTGTGCGAATATGTGTGTGACAGTCGTATTATGACGATGATGATGGTGATAGTGATGATGATGTTGTTGGTAATCTTGGAAAACTTTCTATTTATATGTTCTTTATATATGTGTCTAAATGTCAACTATGAGTTTTTGGTAAATAAATCTATGTCTATGTCTATGGTATCGAATATGACGATGTTGATATAATACCGACGATGACGTTGATGATGATGAATACCGTGGTGTAATGATAACACTATGAGTTGAGAAATGCTTGACCTAGTGAACACCGTTTGTGAAGGTGAAGAGGAACTTGGGTGGTGGTCAATTCAAATGTCATGAACCATTATAAGAGCATCGCCTCTGGTCAAGTGGTCTGCTAATTTGATATGTCGTTGGTGGGTCCTGCTGAATTGATATGTTGCTGGTGGGGCAAAGTGATGCTGTTAAGAACTATTTCCATTATTGTTTCTGAAGTTGTTATTTTCGTGGCTATTGGTTAAACCGAATAAATGGGATAAAAGCCATTATATGTTCAAAAACTCATATCTTGTGAAATATTTTTAAAATATAACTTTTGTTTGTTTCTGATCGACAACACTAAGCTTGTCTATTCATTTCGTTTGTAAAAAACAGATATTCCATGATTAAAATAGCTCAAAATTCATAATTATGTTCGTGAATGTTTCATAAACACACTGGCTTTGTCTAAAATCTTTAGGAATGGCCAAATACAGTACCAATGATAATTGTGTAGTACAAAATAACGGTACATTTTCTTAACATCAGTTTGCCCCACCAGTATCATATTAGTTAAACATGCGTGACCCGCCATCATCATAATAAAAAATATCATGACCAGTTAACTAGCGGTGAGTATACATGTATGGGTGTGTCATATGCATGGCCTACCTTTTCTGGCATACTCGATTTTAATAATGCAATGCACCTGTTGTCTGGTACTCGGGATTCATTCGCCCACATTAACATGTGTTTATGATGAATCAATAAAACGCTTTAACAGCACTGGGGCCTGTTTCATGAAGCAAGGTCATAAGATTATCTTAAGATGGACTTAATCTAAGATCTAAGGTGGATCTTATGATGTAACTTTTCCGTTTCAAGAACGCGTTTCACAAAACAAGATTAAGTCCTACTTAAGTAGTAAGTTAAGTTCCCGCTCATTTAGACTGGTTATCGACAATTTTCTACAGTCCGGAACAAAAACATGTGGGCTTGTGCAATCTTTATGTACGGCATTGAGAGGTTATCGAGAAAGAACCGAGTCCGAGTTGACATTATTGTGTGACAGGGATGCTGGATAGCGACTGTGGTGGGGTGGGCGAATCAGCGCATGTATCTTAGTGTCTATAGTCAGTGGCATTATATTCGCATATGGATCTTAGCCTTGTATGAGTTCCACGATGTGAATTCGAACATGAGTACATCGCAGGCTCTTAAAATGACGAGCGTTGCGTTTACTGACGAGTGTCGGTGTCAGAAATAAGACAATATAATTATATGGATCGATGCATGACTGCGACCATGGATTCACGCCGAGGTAATCCACTGAGAGCAATGACCAGGCTGCGATTTATTAAGGGGTGTCATCTTTACGGGTTTGTATATCATATATACAGTATGCTGTACAACGGTCATCCCACCCCTGCAAAAAAAAATAACATGACAAAAATTTGGACAGCCTTGAAAATCACGACATATGGGCGTGGGCATAAACTCAATAAAAATAATATTCTCTATAGAAAATTGTCACTATTCTAAAACATATTTTTATAAAGAGCGTTTGTGTTACCTTTCCTATGTGACATATCTGCTTTGTAAACAGCCGACGGAAATTTGGAAAGAGGAAAGAATCAATACATTAATTGATCTCATTTTACCCCATCTCCCCACACACATATGGGATAACATAGAGGAGATTGTGAGCTTTGAGCTAGGCCATAATTCTAATCAAAAGTTTAATTCGTGGGTAATACAATTTTATAATATATATTATCTATAGGTCACATCCACAGCTGATAATTGACTATATCCTACATTCGACGAGGCTCGGGGGTGGCTAGTTGGTCTCTGTGTGTGGGGGGGGGGGGGGTATATCGTGCAATTTCCAACTGCACCCGCCCCTTAATTGAAGCGGGCCAAACTTCCATGTTCGCGAAATGCCATGTCCACCCCACCCGTTGGATTTAAACTTTCCAATTGGTATCTCAAATATTCCAACAGTTCGAAATTGTTAACCTTGTCAGGCATGAAATTTCCAATTGCTAAATATTTTGACCAAAGTGTGTGTGGGGGGGGGGGGGGGGGTAGACAACACACAAACCTCATTCGCCACGTCCCTGATGATAAACCTGTGCTCTGAATTGTTTTTACCAAACTAACCCTAATGGGATACGGTGGGGGTGCCCTCTCCAAACTTTGGTTTTGGAAAGTTTGAGGTACCAGTTGGAATGTTTAAACCCAAAGATAATTTGGTGTTGTTTAAGGGGGTGTAGTTGGACATTTCGAGGCGAACACCCCTTCTCACTCTGTAGCCACGATCCTGTATACCAGACGACGAATTGCCCACCCAGACAATGTACATATATCTCCGTAATTTGCAAAATAACATAGGCCGCCATACTTGTGATCGATATGCCAATTATCACGTTGGTCTTAACTTTAAGATTATCTTATGACACCTCACAGCAGTCTTAAAGTTAAGACCAAAGTTAAGACCATCTTAAATTAAGACCTTGTTCGTGAAACGCACTTATGACTGAAGTTTGAACTTATGACCATCTTAAGTCCCAACTATGTCATAAGTTGCTTTCATGAAACAGGGCCCTGGTTAACAACACTATAAATTGATTGAAATTGAATATGGTCTGAAAATATTATTGCCAACTGTTCATACAGTGGACCATTATATTGTCACGGAAGGAATTTCACAGTTGTAGAACATTTTGAACAAGTGTCACATGAGTGTTATAATAAACTGATCCATTTAATACAATATGATATATATTATTATAAATGATCATAAGTTTCTTTCCCCAATTCCTATTTTAAAATATAACGAAAAAATCGAGATATCTAACGATGTTTGGCCTTGATGAATATTCTGAATTTTCTACATTTCTTCATATAGGGGAGAGGTATCATTATGTCTTACCTGTCACCTAAGATTTGTCTGTGCATACCCTTATAGTTTGAATCATTATAACATGCCATGAAGAGTAAGGTATGGTCGTTTGTTGAAATTTTCTCATTCTATGTGAACCATTTTATTATATTTATCATTACAACCAGTTTATATTGAAAATTTAGAAATTTTAGATCATCGAGCACAAATGAGCATTTAACAATTCAACCAAATTTGGGTAGCTGGTGGGCAACAGTCTACTTGTTGGTACGTAAATCCCAGCAAATCAATCTGGACTGATGGATGTGTCAATCCAATATAGATATTGTTATTTATTACTTTCAAGTAAAGCCTGTAAATAAATAAAGAATATAAAGTCACACGTAGATTAAACTTTCGGAGTTGCCTGTCACAGCTGTGACATGTAGCACACGAGTCTACATGTGACCCAGACACAGTGACTTGTCATGGACAGGTGTACATGGTTAACATTTTCAACAGTTGGCAATTTGAAGCCTGACACGACATAAGTTTCTCATTTCAGACCAAAATAATTTTAAATTGTTCCCATGGTTTCACTTAACAACTATAGTATGTAACCCCTTCTATACTAAATAGATTCTCCCAGTCAGTTACAAAGTTTACATCGGAATGGTATATTATTAATTTGGAGGGACGTTAAGGTGATCAAATCAGACGACAGATGAATAAAAGTGCAAAAGGAGCCCTATTTATTGGGGGAAATGTTTAGATAATGATGCTTTAGTATAGAAAGGGATACTGTGATTTGTTTTTAGACAAACAGTTGCACAGTTTACTATTTTCTTTGCAATTTTGGACTGAAATGGCTATCAGTTCGACAATTTCCAACCTTAATGGGGTGTTAGCTGCCAAGTTGGAAATTTCCCAAAAATCTAGGGCGGACACCATCCTAAAAATGGAGACCGCACAGCCACGTCCCTTATGAAAGTTACGTCTTATTGTAGATGCTGGATGTCACCCGATGCCTTCCTGTACAGTTTCGCAGCACCAATCGGCACAGTCATCATCGTCAACATAGGTGTTTACGTCGCTGTGATGTGGAAGCTCTGCTGCAGAACACCGGATATAAGATCAAATCAGCCGGCAAGCGCGCAGAGAAATATAAGCATCAGAGAAGCTGTATCCATGTTCGTCCTATTCGGTTTGTTACTTAAATATATATAGAAAAACCCGCATTGCAAAAAATAGCCATAATTTCGCATAATGAATGACAACAGATAATTGTTACGAATAGGGTACTACGTCATTATAATTTGTGTTCTTTCTATTCGTTATAGTTTTTCCCTATCCGTTGTTACGATTACGGGTTTGTATTGTCAACAGTGTAACAAATACGTCATCAGTAATACGTTCAAAATTGTTTAAATTCTCAGCTCCTCAATGTGGGAGATTAATCTGAGATTTTGTCGTTAAAGTTGTGATCGTCATGTGACCTTAATGTTTATCTAATGGAAATCATAGCATTCGTCGTCGTGAAACACGAGAATCTTGCGAAAGAGAACGCTAGGCTATGACCTGATAACGGCACAATTAAGTACAAAACAATCACGACACGTAGATCCATAATCCCCTTACTGCGAGTGGCAAGTACGATTATCTCACAAACGGACTCGTTGTAGTCAATCCTGTGAAAAGTTGTCATTTGACTGCGAAAAATTACGACTACAAGCATCTATTCGTAGTAATTATCTGTCTCCGTACGTTATGTGAAATGTGTCTATTAAGCCGTCATACAGTAATTCCCAAAATAATCGACTCCTTAACCACAGCAGAATTATGGGTAATTTTTCAGAATTTAGTCGGAAATATGGCTTGTTGCCATTAATCGGAAAGATCTCACTGAGAGCTTCTGATGAATGGCAAGAGCTTTCCGATAAATGGCAACAAGCCATATTTCCGACTAAATTCTGAAAAATTACCCATATTTCTGATGTGGTTAAGGAGTCGT
This sequence comes from Siphonodentalium dalli, assembly GCA_032622095.1. NCBI lineage: Eukaryota > Metazoa > Mollusca > Scaphopoda > Gadilida > Siphonodentaliidae > Siphonodentalium > Siphonodentalium dalli. Next base: position 41,527,209 of record CP136067.1, read on the forward strand.
TTATTTAGGACATTACTGTAGGTTCAACGATGGCGATTGTTCTATTCTTGTTTGTTTCTCGATGACCGCGGATATGTGATCCATGCACGCACAGTTTTGGTAAACTTATTCTGGTTTTGACTTCCAAAAATAACGTTGGTTTTATGACTTTTAGGTATAACATGGATTTGATCTGACTTCCAGGTATAACATGGGTTTTTATCTGACGTCCATGTGTAACATGGATTTTATCTGACTTCGAGGTATAACATGGATTTTATTTGACTTCCATGTATAACATGGATTTTATCTGACTTCCATGTATAACATGGATTTTATCTGACATTCAGGTATAACATGGATTTTATCTGACTTCGAGGTATAACAATGATTTAATCTGACTTACAGTTATAACATGGATTTTATTTCTGAATTACATGTATAACATGGATTTTATCTGACTTCCATTTATAACATTTCTATGACTTCCAGGTATAACATGGATTTTGTCTCTCAATTACATGTACAACATGGATTTTATCTGACTTCCATTTATAACATTTATATGACTTCCAGGTGTAACATGGATTTTATCTGACTTCTAGGTATAACATGGATCTTATCTGATATCCAGGTATCACATGGATTTTATCTGACTTCGAGGTATAACATGGATTTAATCTGACTTACAGGTATAACATGGATTTAATCTGACATACAGGTATAACATGGATTTTATTTCTGAATTACATGTAAAACATGGATTTTATCTGACTTCCATTTATAACATTAATATGACTTCCAGGTGTAACATGGATTTTGTCTCTGAATTACATGTATAACATGGATTTTATCTGACTTCCATTTATAACATTTATATGACTTCCAGGTGTAACATGGATTTTATCTGACTTCTAGGTATAACATGGATCTTATCTGATATCCAGGTATCACATGGATTTTATCTGACTTCGAGGTATAACATGGATTTAATCTGACTTACAGGTATAACATGGATTTAATCTGACTTACAGGTATAACATGGATTTTATTTCTGAATTACATGTAAAACATGGATTTTATCTGACTTCCATTTATAACATTTATATGACTTCCAGGTATAACATGGATTTTGTCTCTGAATTACATGTACAACATGGATTTTATCTGACTTCCATTTATAACATTTATATGACTTCCAGGTATAACATGGATTTTATTTGACTTCCATGTATAACATGGATTTTATCTGACATTCAGGTATAACATGGATTTTATCTGACTTCGAGGTATAACATGGATTTTATCTGACTTCGAGGTATAACATTGATTTAATCTGACATTCAGGTATAACATGGATTTTATCTGACTTCTAGGTATAACATGGATCTTATCTGATATCCAGGTATCACATGGATTTTATCTGACTTCTAGGTATAACATGGATCTTATCTGATATCCAGGTATCACATGGATTTTATCTGACTTCGAGGTATAACATGGATTTTATCTGACTTACATTTATAACATGAATTTATCTGACTTACATGTATAACATGGATTTGATCTGACTTCCAGGTATACATTGATTTTATGCGACTTCCAGGTATAGGGTTGTTATCTGACGGTCAGATATACCATGGATATTATCTGACGTCCAGGTATAACATGAATTGTATATGACCTTCAGGTATAACATAGATGTTATGTGATTTCCAGGCTTAACATGGATTTTAACTGACTGCCATGTATAACATGGATTTTATCTGACTCCCAGGTATGACATGGATTTTAACTGACTTTCAGGTATAACATGGATTTAATGACTTACAGGTATAACATGGATTTTATTTCTGAATTACATGTATAACATGAATTTTATCCGACTTCCATTTATAACATTTATATGACTTCCAGGTATAACTTTGATTTTATACGACTTCCAGGTATAGCATGGGTTGTTATCTGACTGCCATATATACCATGGATATTATCTCACTGCCAGATATACCATGGATATTATCTGACGTCCATGTATAACACGGATTGTATATGATCTTCAGGTATAACATAAATTGTATATCACTTCCAGGTGTAACGTGGATTGTATATCACTTCCAGGTATAACATGGATTGTATATCACTTCCAGGTATAACATGGATTGTATATGACCTCCAGGTATAACATGGATTGTATCTCACTTCCAGGTATAACATGGATTCTATCTCACTTCCAGGTATAACATGGATTGTATATCACTTCCAGGTATAACATGGATTGTATCTTACTTCCAGATGTAACATGGATTGTATATAACTTCCAGGTATAACATGGATTGTATATGATCTTCAGGTATAACATAGATTGTATATCACTTCCAGGTGTAACGTGGATTGTATATCACTTCCATGTATAACATGAATTGTATATGACCTACAGGTATAACATGGACTGTATATCACTTCCATGTATAACATGGATTGTATCTCACTTCCAGGTATAACATGGATTGTATCTTACTTCCAGGTATAACATGGATTGTATATCACTTCCAGGTATAACATGGATTGATTGTATATCACTTCCAGGTATAACATGGATTGTATATCACTTCCAGGTATAACATGGATTGTACCTTACTTCCAGGTATAACATGGATTGTATCTTACTTCCAGGTATAACATGGATTGCATATCAATTCCAGGTATAACATGGATTGTATCTTACTTCCAGCTGTAACATGGATTGTATATCACTTCCAGGTATAACATGGATTGTATATCACTTCCAGGTATAACATGGATTGTATCTTACTTCCAGATATAACATGGATTGTATATCTCTTACAGGTATAACATGGATTGTATCTTACTTCCAGCTGTAACATGGATTGTATATCACTTCCATGTATACCATGGATTGTATATCACTTCCAGGTATAACATGGATTGTATCTTACTTCCAGCTGAAACATGCATTGTATATGACTTCCAGGTATAACATGGATTGTATATCACTTCCAGGTATAACATGGATTGTATCTTACTTCCAGCTGTAACATGGATTGTATATCACTTCCAGGTATAACATGGATTGTATATCACTTCCAGGTATAACATGGATTGTATCTTACTTCCAGGTATAACATGGATTGTATCTTACTTCCAGGTACTACTTGGGGTTTTGGATACGCCACAATCAGTGATGCTCGGATCGCGTTCAACTATATATTCACCATCCTCAACGTGTTCCAGGGAATCTACGTATCATACCTATCTATTCCTAAGAGAATTGATTTGGTAAAGCTATGGAGGGATAAATTTTGTCGCAGCTGCTTTGGAAATCGGGAATATGGCCTATCGCAGCAGAGCATGAACCTGAGTCGCACTGCTACATGCACACTGGACAAATCCACAGATGACACTAGGTACACACATATGTCAAATAAATCCGGACTGCAAACTACACTTTAGATTTCTCTGTTCCCGCTACACTGGTCTTACCACTGCCATCACGTAAGACTATAGTGAAATCGCACATAAAGTTGCAATGTCCGATTTGACATCATAAAGCCTGCATCTGCTTAGTTTTTCCCCATAATGCCAATTTATGGGAGGTATGTATAACCAGGTGTAAAAATTTTAATATCAGATATCTGTCAGGCTGGTAAATATTGCGATAATCACAAGTTATAAAGAGCGTCAATGTTTCTCTCGACCAAATTCGCATACAACAGCGAGAGTTTTCATTGACGCGTTCTTGTGATCTCTGTCGATGTACATATATTACTTATGGACGTTTTGTGGATTTTCGCGATGTGTGGTACGAAATGATGGTTATACGCCCTGTCACTAACGCGCGGCCATATTGGATACACCAGGCCCGGTTCCGTGGTTTTAGTGCTACATGTGAAAGTTCTGGAGTAGCATTTCAGTGTATGGAAGTCATAAATATTCAACTCCACTGATGATATATGGAAATGCTACTCCAGAACTTTCACATGTATCACTAAAACAACGGAACCGAGGCTGGATGAATATCTGAAAGCACGGAACGGGGCTGGATGAATCCAATTCGGCCGCGACTCAGTGATCTCGCTTATATGTGTGGTACGAATGATGGCTATCGCAAGTATTACATGGCAGCTGAAAATTGGGTTTTAGGACATTTTGAAATACGTTACATCAAATCGGGCGGTGAAAGTTTTTTGTCGTTTAAAATCTCATAACAATTATTACAAACTAAACTGTTCATATTCAATTGGAAATTGCCCGGATAAGATCAAATCCAATAGAGTAGCACACAATAGTCGTCTGATAACTCCTAGATATATTCGCCAATTAAATGAAACGAGCTATTTAAAATCCACGAAACAGCTTTATTTTCTATGAATTTTTTTTCATGGTGCGCTTATGTTGCATAAGCCTAAAGACATATTATGGACTTGTTCGGGTACGTGGAACTGATAAGTTAGTATTCAGGCGCTTTGTCAGCTGGATGAATGCTATTACCATATGCATATAAGGATGTGTCGTCAGCAAATGAAAGTAGTGAGAAGGTGGTTGCATCTTTCATATCATAGATTAGAAAAAGAAGAGGTCCTAAAATTTACCCCCGAGGCACCCCACAGTTTAAATCTACAGTTTCAGACAGTGTGTTTTTAAAGCATGCACATTGTTCTCTATTAACTAAATAGCTACAAAACCAATCGTTTGTAAGACCTATAATTCCATAGTGAGATAGTTTAGATAAAAGTATTTAATGATTTACAGAGTCAATGCTTAAGAAAAATCAACGAACAGTGAATATCGAATATCTAGATACTTGGTCATTATTTTGGGCAATTATTTTGTGAATTATTGGATGGAAGGTTGGGTGTTTGCTACGACACCCATATTGGTCTTCATACAATATTATTGTCGTTAAGAAAAGTCTCTAAGTCTGATGGCCATTATTTTTTCCATAATTTTGGAAAATATAAGTAGTATACTTAGCAGTCGATAATTATTGAGGTTGAAATTAAAGCCCATTGTAAAGACTGGAAGAACTTTCGCCAGTTTCATGTCATCTGGAAATTTCTCGGCTTTGAATGAAGGATTAATTATATGGACTAGTGGTTGTGCTACTTCATTAATTGTTATGTTCATACGTTTGCTGGAAATGTTATTTAAATCGAGAGTATTTTGGGGTTTTATTTTGAACGCTGATAGGATTACGTCTTGTTAATTTGTGGGGAGGAGTTTTAAAATACTTGGATAATGACCATTAATATAATCTACGTGTGATTTTTCAGTGTGAAACATCGAGTTGACTATATTGTGTCCTACATTAACCCTTTACCCAACAGAACGGCCCTGTGTCAATGCATTCTCTTATATATGCGAATCGACCATAGGTCGCCTCGCATATACAAGAGAATGCAATGGCTTAACACATATTAAAAATGATAAACTTGTCAAAGAATGTAGAAAAATATTATAAAAATTGTTAAAAAATGTAAGAAAAAATTATAAAATTGTTAAAGAATGTAAGAAAAAAATGGTAAAAAGTGTTAAAAAAGATTTATTTTTAGGCCAATGCATTCTCTTATATATGCGAGGCGACCTATGGTCGACTCGCACATATAAGAGAATGCATTGGCACAGGGCATAACTGTAACCACCACAATGTGGTCAATGAACCGGTTCCAATGATATCCATATTTGTATGGTGTTATTGAGACAGACCGAAGATATTTTAGGCTGTTGAAGCTTTATTTGGGCGTTTTTGGCCGTTTTGTTGGGTAAAGGGTTAACAAAGAATGAATTGAAATGCGATGTAATCTCTTTTGAATTAGATATGCGTTCGCCGTTGCTGATTAATTCATTTGGCGGTGTGAGTGACGATTTATTCTTGCCGATTATGCTTCTAAGTATTTTCCAAGGGTCTTCCATGTTGCCTCTGTTTTCATTGAATATTTTCGTACAGTAAAGCGATTTACTCTTTCTAATAACATTATTTTATACATTGCAGAAAAGTTTTATTTGTTTATGTTTAAAGCGGTAGGATTTTTCAGTTTCATTCTATATAGCTTGTTTTTGTATGTGAACACGTTAAAACTCCGAGGGCCGTATTCACCAAGTGGGTTTATTTTATAACCCAGGTAGTTTATTTGCTAGCGGCTGAATGCACAAGTTATTTTCGCTATAGCGTTAAACCCCTGTCACACTCAGGCCGGCGCTTGCACTGCGCTGCAAAAGTACCAAAATATGAGTAACACGCAGGAGGAGCGCCGAAAACTATCCAAAATTGTCAAACTTTTAAAGTATGCTCCTATTGCGTTCCTACTTTGTCAAGTCTCACGCTCTTATTGCGTTCAAGTCGCTGTCATTGTGATGCTAGTACGTTCTCAATACGTTTGCAAAACGCTCTCTGTGCGGGCGCGGGGAGTATAAATAGCGTCTCCTGCCTTCTCCAGTCATAGTCAGTTTTTAGTTTGTGGAGAATATACCCAACAATCCGCAATAGATTAGCTGTCCGATTAAATCACTGTCACATTCCGCTGCGATCAGGCCGGGGCTTGCATTGCGCTGTAAAATGATCAAAGCGCCGAGCAAAGCACACTAAGGTATCCAAGAACCGATTGGTGACGCAGTATCGTCGCAGTTGACACTGGCTAGGAGGGAGAGCCCGTGATCGCCTCTGAGCGCCAGAGCGCCGCGTTTGTTTTGTGCATGCACAAAACAAGCGCAGAGGTTCGGCGTTCTGTCCAGACGCAGTACCGTCGCCACGACAGCGCAACGCGAACGACATGAGCGCCCCGTTGACGTAGCAAGGGCGCATACAAGCTACTCGTGGTCGCAGCAAGAATTCCTCTGCAACTGCAGTAAGCTTACTACGCCTTGGTCAGTACGCCGAGACTCTGCGCTTGTTTTGTGCATGCACAAAACAAGCGCGGCGCTCTGGTGCCTATGGGCGACCATGGAGACACTCGCCCGTCGTAGCCAGTGTCCACTGCGTCACCAATCGGTTCTTGGAGACCTTAGTGCGTTTAGGTGTGCGCTTTGATACTTTTGCAGCGCAATGCAAGCGCCGACCTGAGTGTGACAAGGGCTTTAACTTCACACGCTGTCGATGATATAATTGACCCAATCTATCAGATTTGAAAATTGTATTTTTCAATGTATTATGACTATATCGCGAGCACTAACCGACCACTATCCGATCCGCATGCATAGTGGTATATACATTATATTTTCTAGAGTATTTTACAGAGACTCAGACTGGCAAGTGTGTATATTTCTGCAGAATAAGTTTTGATGGCATAATTGAAATTTTCGAAATGGCACAACGTACGGTGGAGGAAAGACCAAGACAACATCTCAGTAAAATTATAAGGGATATGTCCAACACACTAGAAGAATTAGTGACGTGGTTGGCGGGTCTCCTTTATGTGGGTGCCGGAGGGATCAACATGGTCTACTGGACGAACCATGGCTCTTTCCAGTATGAGAATATTTTTAGATCTGACCTGAGAATTGGAATAAATCCTAACATCTATTAGTTTAGCTAGCTCCACATAAATGCACACAGTCATGGGGAGGGACACCGGACCGACCACGTCTGTTCAGCTCGGTGTGAGAACATTTTGAAGTCGGAACATGAAAAGCGCAAAATACTAGCATCCAGACTGGCATCGAGCTTAATTTCCAAACGTTTGAAATTTCAATTTTCGAATAATTAGCAGTTTTTGACTGGCCACGGGGGGGGGGGGGGGGGGCAGGACGCAAGCTTGCCAAGTGTTGGACACTTCCAACCTGACACCCACATAAGGTCGGAAAATTTCCATCTGATGGCATTCTCAGGATACTATGCAAATGTTGATCTAAAAACAGCAAATTCCCCACTAATAAATTGTTGGAAAATCAAGCCACAAGAACAATTTCAACTTATTGTTGGTGTGAAATTTCCAACTAATATTCAAGGATTTTGATGAACTGTATGCTCACCTCTTCCTGTGCCTCGGTTACTCGTGAGTGAAATGAACCAAACGTGTACGTATATAAACTACCTGGACTATCTCTCCTATATATTTTGATTCAATCTGTATTCGAGAGATAACCCACATCCTCCGGACCTCAATGATATGATCGTGAATGAGTATTGATATACCCCACTAAACTTTGACAAACACCAGTAATGGTGTGTAGATAATTTACATATCTCTCCTATATATTTTGATACAATCTATCTAATTTACATATCTCTCTTATATATTGTCTGTTTGTCATTTATACAAATCTACGATTCTCCACCGATCGAGACCAAACTTCCTATCTAGGGGTAAAATCCCACGGACACGGTCGTTGTCGTATTGGCGACCCCGTGCGACGCCCGTGAAGCGCATGCGCAGACGAGATCTCGGAAAAGGGTGGAGCTATCGACCTGAAATTTGCTATGTGAATGTATCTTGCCCCGGATACGAATTTTATCGGGTCGCCGAGCCCGTGCGACGCCAGCTTCGTGCATGCGCAGACGAGATCTCGGAAACGGGTCGAGCTATCGACTTGAAATTTGGTATGTGAATGTATCTTGCCCCGGATACGAATTTTATCTGGTCGCCGAGCCCGTGCGACGCCAGCTTCGCGCATGCGCAGACAGATCTCGGAAACGGGTGGAGCTATCGATTTGAAATTTGGTTTTTGAATAGCTATCGACTTGAAATTTGGTTTTTGAATAGCCCGGACAACGTCGGGCTCATCGGCTAGTCTCATATATATTTTGAAGACCTCTGTCTGTTTGTTTGTCTGTATGTCTGTCTGTATGTCATTTATACAAATATACGATTCTCGACCGATCGGGACGAAACTTGGTACGTGTGTGTAGTTTGACCAGGCGGTGGACGTTGTCGTATTGGCGAATCCGTGCGGCGCCCGCTTCGCGCTTACGCAGACGAGATCTCGGAAACGGGTGAGCTATCGACTTGAAATTTGGTGTGTGAATGTATCTTGCCCCGGATACGAATTTTATCGGGTCGCCGAGCCCGTGCGACGCCAGCTTCGCGCATGCGCAGACCAGATATCGGAAACGGGTAGAGCTATCGACCTGAAATTTGGTATGTGAATGTATCTTGCCCCGGATACGAATTTTATCGGGTCGCCGAGCCCGTGCGACGCCAACTTCGCGCATGCGCAGACCAGATCTCGGAAACGGGTGGAGCTATCGACTTGAAATTTGGTATGTGAATGTATCTTGCCCCGGATACGAATTTTATCGGGTCGCCGAGCCCGTGCGACACCAGCTTCGCGCATGCGCAGACGAGATCTCGGAAACGGGTGGAGCTATCGACTTGAAATTTGCTATGTGAATGTATCTTGCCCCGGATACGAATTTTATCGGGTCGCCGAGCCCGTGCGACGCCAGCTTCGCGCATGCGCAGACGAGAACTCGGAAACGGGTAGAGCTATCGACTTGAAATTTGGTTTTTGAATAGCCCGGACAACGTCGGGCTCATCCGCTAGTCTCATATATATTTTTGAAGACCTCTGTCTGTCTGTCTGTCTGTCTGTTTGCCATTAATTCAAATCTACGATTCTCGACCGATCGGGACGAAACTTGGTACGTGTGTTTAGTTTGACCAGGCGGTGGACGTTGTCGTATTGGCGAGCTCGTGCGGCGCCCGATTCGCGCATGCGCAGACGAGATCTCGGAAACGGGTGGAGCTATCGACTTGAAATTTGCTATGTGAATGTATCTTGCCCCGGATACGAATTTTATCGGGTCGCCGAGCCCGTGCGACGCCAGCTTCGCGCATGCGCAGACGAGATCTCGGAAACGAGTGGAGCTATCGACTTGAAATTTGGTATGCCGTCGGCGTCGCGTTTTGGAGAAGCTCAGACCACCCGTTCTCCACTCTCAGTCACAAAACACGGCACTGCGGTGGTTAATCAAGTGATAATTTAATGAGCGTTTGATTTTTACGCATCGCTATAAAGAGCGTTTGTTTACCATTCAACGTTATTAGCATCTGCAGAGAGATATACGGGAACATCTAATATATAGAAACGGGTGGAGCTATCGACTTGAAATTTGGTATGTGAATGTATCTTGCCCCGGATACGAATTTTATCGGGTCGCCGAGCCCGTGCGACACCAGCTTCGCGCATGCGCAGACGAGATCTCGGAAACGGGTGGAGCTATCGACTTGAAATTTGCTATGTGAATGTATCTTGCCCCGGATACGAATTTTATCGGGTCGCCGAGCCCGTGCGACGCCAGCTTCGCGCATGCGCAGACGAGAACTCGGAAACGGGTAGAGCTATCGACTTGAAATTTGGTTTTTGAATAGCCCGGACAACGTCGGGCTCATCGGCTAGTCTCATATATATTTTTGAAGACCTCTGTCTGTCTGTCTGTCTGTCTGTTTGCCATTAATTCAAATCTACGATTCTCGACCGATCGGGACGAAACTTGGTACGTGTGTTTAGTTTGACCAGGCGGTGGACGTTGTCGTATTGGCGAGCTCGTGCGGCGCCCGATTCGCGCATGCGCAGACGAGATCTCGGAAACGGGTGGAGCTATCGACTTGAAATTTGCTATGTGAATGTATCTTGCCCCGGATACGAATTTTATCGGGTCGCCGAGCCCGTGCGACGCCAGCTTCGCGCATGCGCAGACGAGATCTCGGAAACGAGTGGAGCTATCGACTTGAAATTTGGTATGCCGTCGGCGTCGCGTTTTGGAGAAGCTCAGACCACCCGTTCTCCACTCTCAGTCACAAAATACGGCACTGCGGTGGTTAATCAAGTGATAATTTAATGAGCGTTTGATTTTTACGCATCGCTATAAAGAGCGTTTGTTTACCATTCAACGTTATTAGCATCTGCAGAGAGATATACGGGAACATCTAATATATAGAAACGGGTGGAGCTATCGACTTGAAATTTGGTATGTGAATGTATCTTGCCCCGGATACGAATTTTATCGGGTCGCCGAGCCCGTGCGACGCCAGTTTCGCGCATGCGCAGACCAGATCTCGAAAACGGGTGGAGCTATCGACTTGAAATTTGGTTTTTGAATAGCCCGGACAACGTCGGGCTGGGTAGAGCTATCGACTTGAAATTTGGTTTTTTAATAGCTCGGACAACGTCGGGCTCATCGGCTAGTCTATTATATATTTTGGAAGATCTGTTTGTGTGTCTGTGTGTCTGTGTGTATGTGTGTTCGCGATGAACTCGAAAACGGCCCAGCCGATTTCGATGAAACTTGGTATGTGGGGGTATTTTCGGCCGGGGAGTGGCATGGGCCTATTAATTTACCTGTGCGATGTGACATTGACCTTGAAATCTGGTAATATCAAGGTCAAACGCCCGAATATCACGGGATTTCAATGGAACTTGGTATGTGTGGGTATCTTTGGACGGGGAGTGGCATAAACCTATTAATTAATATCATTTGCCCGTGCGACGTGACCTTGACCTTGAAATCGGGTCAATTCAAGGTCAAATCGCCAATTTTGATGGGATTTCGACGAAATTTGATACATGTGGGTACTTTTGTCAACTGAGTGTTTTGGATGGGTCAAATCGTGACCACGACCTGACCTTGACCTTCAAAATAATAAATTCAAGGTCAAATCGGGTAAAACCGGATGGATTTCGACGGGCACGTTTGTTGGGTACTTTTGTCCGGGCAGTGTTTTGGACTGGTCAAATCGTGACCCCACTTGACTTTGACCTTCAAAATGGACAATTCAAGGTCAAAGCTCGGACGAAGTCGGGTCACCTTCTAGTATATATATATATATAAACCTAGCTGCCGGATACGGCCCCAGAAGTGATCCATGACTTGTTTTATAAATCTTTTAGGGATATGATTATTCGTTACTGAGAAGAATGTATGGAATGCATCGGTATATATATATATATATATATATATATATATATATAGCTATATATATATATATATATATATATATATATAATGTTGTATGCTTCGTTTGGACACTGTCAATTGTCCAAATCGTCGTATGCTAAGAATTTGTTAGAAAAAGTTAATATTTTTCGCCGTTCACGCGCATATAGCTTGCAAGTCGCGCCGAAGATTTAGTCCCGTGCATGCATGCAGACACGTGTCAAATGATCAGTGATTATTATACCCGATTCGGTATCATTCAAAACGTTATTTGAAAATATGCTGTCCATTATAGTAGCTGGGAATTCAGTTATTCTAGTAGGTCTGGTAATGGCTGGCACAGGCCTTCTGATAACATCGTATCGACGAATGTTTATGTTTTATTATGTGTGGAGAACTAAACTAAATCTATATTGAAATCACTGAATAAACAGCAGGAGTGCACATTAATGCCCTAATTAATCGACTCCTTAATCACAGCATAATTATGGGTAATTTTTCAGGGTTTAGCCGGAAATATGGCTTGTTGCCATTCATCGGATAGCTCTCACTGAGAGCTTTCCGATGAATGGCAACAAGCCATATTTCCGACTAATCCTGAAAAATTACCCATAATTCTGCTGTGGCTAAGGAGTCGATTGATTAGGGAATTACTGTATATAGTGCTGGGTGATCGAAAGAGGAATTCATGACTCATTAGACTCCCACGCTCGAATTAATAATGATCCATGCACAGCATAATATGGGAAACATACATTTACCATACCCACAGGACGAACATAACTCGGACCTGTAGCCAAGCGACAAGGCAGATATCAGGCAACGCATTGGTTCCGTATATGTATAGTATCAGTAGCCCCTGGTCTTGCCAAATACGAGACCGATAGGGACTCAATAAATGTCTCCTTCCCATTCCAAAATGAATGCAGACATCACATGTCATTGATACATCTTCACCTCATATTTCATATCATTATTATGTTGAGTTATTATTCTCATGTTTCTCTCATTGTTGTTTTCATGTTTTCGTCATGTTTTAAAGCCGATACTGATACCCGGCAATCATATTTTCCACATAGCGCTGTCATCCTCCCTTCCTTTCCAACACAACATATTTAAATATTTGTTTCCAATGATCGCCAATCTCGTTAAATGGGAATCTTGCCACTGCGTGCAGCACCGCATAGTGACTGGCGTATTAAATTTAGGGAGGAACTTTACTCGCCCCTCATCATTAAGTACGAAAACCCATATAATTTATAAGATACCTCACGGATTAAGAATAAATCTCTTAGAATGGCTAAAAGATTATCTGTTCAATCGTAAACAGAGGGTCTTGGTGAATATTTCCTTCTCAAAATTTGAATTTATCCCAGCAGGAGTCCCTTAATGCTCGATTATTGGCGCTTTCTTATTTTCAGTTCATATAAAGGACCTCCTTGATCATATTAATGCAACCACAAGCATGTACGCGGACGATACTTGCCATATGACTACCCATCACTATGACATTGATATCCTAACCAAGAATATGAACGAAGACTTTGAAAAAGTCGCAGCCTGGGCAAATAACTAACTGGCTAGTGAAATTTAACCCAACGAAAACTAGGGCAATTTCCTTTTCCCTTACAACGTGACCCCGAATTTAAAATTCGAACAAGAAAATGTATTATTTACAAACTCACACAAACATCTTTGACTTGGAATACAATCGAATCTAAACTGGAAAAACTCATATAAATACAATAGCAAACAAAGCTACATCACATCTCTCACAAATAAGAAGACTGAATTACGACCTTGACCGAAAGTCGCTTGAAAAAAATATACATAGCATATATCTTACCAATTATAGACTATGCCGATGTAGTGTGGGGCACAGTAACACATTACTTATTAAAAAGTTGGATGACATACACAATGATGCTGAAAAGAATAGTCACACGATTAGCGCGTTCCGTAGATATAAATCGCTTGTTTGACGAAGTAGGATGGCCAAGATTAGAAACTCGACGAGAACTCCAAGAGTTGCTCACCATGTTTAAAATAATAAATAACCAAGTCCCCAATTACCTCACATTCATGTATCTCTGATACCTCTAAATGCATATGTGGATACGAAGTCGAAGATGCCTTTCATTATCTCATTGAGTGCCCCCTGTATGTAACCGAAAGATGCGAACTTTTCGACAAGATTGCAACCCACCAATTTATAATATCGAACATTTCCTCCTTATACTCACAGGGATATCATCAGAATCGAATCGACGCAATAAAATTCTTTTCCATTTTGTTCATTCATATTTTTCATCAACGAAACGATTTAATTAGCCCCCCCCCCCCCCCTCTGCTGAAAATATTGGCGATCCTCCCGTGTGTTACAAATGTTGACTAGCTCAGTTGCAATTTCAAAAACAGAAGGATAGGACTGACAGCAAACACAAACACATCACATATCATCCTGTATATATGTTATGTTCGTCATCTACATTGTATTGTTAAAATTTTAATGGGAGATAGGCGAGTTGTCAAAACTTGTGCACCCGATCCCTCTTGTAATATTATATTACAATAAAAATATGTTTAACAAAAAAAGGCAACACCCTATAAACGTACATGGTCAAACCGTTTATAAGTTGTGTGCTTATAAGATATTCTATACTGAGAAGCCAACGCTTTTCAGGCAGTATACATATTATAATACTGTATACGAGAATATGATGTGTAAGCGCGGACATATTGTTTTTATTGAAGCAAATAAAGCATATCGGTTGTCGCACTGTGGACATGTCGCTTGTGCCTATGACGGTGGGGAATCACGTGGTTTCGAGATGATGAGTATCACGCATTCAAAATGGCCAAGGCGATCACAATCGCGTCCAGAATCGAGTATACCATTTTTCAAACAAGCTGATACCAGATTTAGAAATTCACTGTTGTTTGCTCTAACATTCTCACAAAAGATGTCAGTCGAAGGATTCTCTTAGATGTATGGACTAGTGTATTCCACGTACCTCCGACTGGCAACTTTGGCCAGAATGTTATAGAAAAGTACTGAGTATTTACCAACAAATAAGGTACATGTATCAACTTGTTTTTAAAATACACTAACATAAGCTCGTAACAGTCAAAATGCTATGTTTTGTGTCAGTTTCTTTTGTGCGTTTGCACTATAGCCTCAACCATTTTGAATGCGTTAACACACCAACCTCGAAACAACGTGATTCCCCACCTTGTCTATACCACCGGATTATTGCTTACACTTTCTGGCATGAGTTGGACCGATATCTTAACCCTTTACCCAACAAACCGGCCAAAACCGACCAAATAAAGCTTCAACAGTCTAAAATATCTTGGGTCTGTCTCAATAAAACCATACAAATATGGATATCATTGGAACCGGCTCATTGACCACATTGTGATGGTTATAGTTATGCCCTGTGCCAATGCATTCTCTTATATATGCGAGTCGACCATAGGTCGCCTCGCATATATAAGAGAATGCATTGGCCTAAACAAAATCTTTTTTTAACACTTTTTACCATTTTTTCTTACATTCTTTAACAATTTTATAATTTTTAATGTGTTAAGCCAATGCATTCTCTTATATATGCGAGGCGACCTATGGTCGACTCGCATATATAAGAGAATGCATTGGCACAGGGCCGTTCTGTTGGGTAAAGGGTTAAAACGTGTAGTTTTTGGCGTCGTAAAATCACATGACTTGTTCCGGTCAAGGGCGTATCCACAGCAATACTATAGTAACACACATTGCATGTTACATAAGGATTAACTGTCATGTGGACTGTTTTTATGGAGATGTAACAAGTTATGACCACTTACCTCACGGTTACATCTCCATAAAAACAGTCCACATGACAGTTCATCATTATATTTATATACATTTAGCGAAAAAGCCACTTTTGTAAATGTATTTAAATCGAAAAGTGTATCGTGACAAAACCAGCCCAAAATATCCCATAGCACCCTTGGCAAAAGTTAACAGGAACAATTTATCTTTATATTGAAACCCGATGATTTATTAAGTAAATCCTGCGCGAATCCAAATGCGCCCAAAACATTACGCGTTCGTCTTTCCCAAATCTATGACGCGTCGATGTAATTATGAGGCTGCAGTTATGACCTGTTGCGCGTTCACCGAGAAATAATTGCAACTAGCCACGTGGGCGCCGACCAATCAGAATGCTGGATTTAGTGATAATCACACTTAGTATGTAAATATAAGCACTTGTGGCTGAACTTGGCTATTGTCAAATGTCAATAATGTCCAAACATTGCTATAATGTTATGATTATATAGTTCACCCAAGTCATGTACAAATGTAACTATCCCAGATTTAAACTTTCACCGATGAAGGCTAATATGGACAAAATTTTGAATTAACAGAGTGTGTATATGATGATAATTGTATTGTGCTGCCCCTGTTACGGGCTTATTTACAATGTATACAAATCTGTATGACACCTATATTTTCACGAATGTGTGTGTACATTTTAAAGGGGTACTGTACGCCAATTTCAATAAATTCCCGGTAACAATTGCGATCTAATATCAATATTATATTTTAAAAATAACGTATTTGAGTCGACGATGTCTACTGAAAACGTTCCGGTTAACAGGCTATCATAAAAGTCAATTTGAATTATTTAATATAAATGAATTTATGGCTGGAGTCATAAAATGGCGAATTATGCCATTACGAGTTACCGTTCTTGAAATCTTGTTGGGTGTCTTTTATCGACGGCCGTTTACGACGAACATTATTGAGTTGCGAACAAAACATGTTACATGCAAAAGGAAGTCCCGCTATAACCAATTTGGAAAAAAAGAGAAGAAACAAGATTCATAAAGCGTCAAGTATTTTTATAGGGGGTGAGATTGTTCGATGGAAGAGATTGCAGGCATCAATTGAACTTCCGGTTCATCCTGCAACCTGCGTCTTCTCCGGTGAAGGTCAAAAACATGGCGCGTAGTTTGACATCGTAATATTTTTATTTCCAAGATCAATATTTTCGTCGCTAAATTAGGTTTATACGAAACTCATATAACACGAACACAATCTAACTTGAAAGTTATGTCAATGGGAGTAAATAAAAAAAATGCCTATCTCTGTGTACAGTACCCCTTTAAGTTCGAGTGCGTACATAATTTAAATATGTTTGTACTTGTTTCACTATATTTATTGACATTTGATTTCACATGTCATGCCTCTCATCTTGATTCTATTTGTTTTTGTTTTTTATTGTTAAGGGAGAGAGAGGTAAACTTGACTCGGCGAGTTGATTACAACTATATATTATATATACCAGAACCCACTCATTGGTAAAAGACTTGCTACAATAAAATATGTTTGAAAACGTCTGTTCTTTTCTAGAAGTAGCCGACAAAACGTAAACCCTTATTGATGCACGGTGAGGAATCACGTGGTTTCGAGTTGAATGAGTATCACGCATTTAAAATGGCCGACGCGTTCGAAAAAATGCTATGTTTTGTGTCAGTTCCTCATAATGTTGTGTTTGTGTGCGTTAAATTTGCTCTCGCTTCGGTCATTTTGAATGAGTGGTACTCAACAACATCGAAAACACGTGATTCCCCACCGTGTATACCACCACCACCCAGCTGGGTTCCACATCCATTCTTCGACGCACCAAATGTGTCAGATGACATGGACCTGTGTCGGCCCAAACGTGTCACTTTACACGCCTGACGCGCTTTCTATGGACAAACTCTGTGACGCGTTTAGTGTGTCAACTGACACGATTGGGCGACACGTTAGATGTGTCGCATGACACGTTTGCTGTGTCACAAGATATGGACCCGTGTCGCCCAAACGTGTCGTTTTACACGCCTGACGCGCTTTCTATGGACAAACTCTGTGACGCGTTTAGTGTGTCAACTGACACGATTGGGCGACACGTTAGGTGTGTCGCCTGACATGTTTACTGTGTCATTTGACGCGCTTTCTATGGACAACTTATCGTGTCATTTGACACGGTAAAGTTTTTCAGTGATATAATAGGGAGGTTTAGATCGTAAAACGGAGAAACTTCTAACTTGGGTTGATATAGAAATATTATTGGCGGGATATAACCCACACAAGCTCGACGTTTGTCAATAAGTCGAACGACCGGGTGACTTCGCGGAAAGCAAACCGCGAACCACGCAAGTGTGTATCTGTATTGTTTTTGTCTCCCAGTGATAACGACTTTATCCCCTTAGTTTGAATTGCTATTTAGAGGATATCACTTGAATTTCTATTTAGAGGATATCACTTGGTTGGTTTTATATTTGGCCCGATATCAGCCCGATGTAACCTCATATCAGACTGCATGAGACCGAAACCAACCAAGTAATATCCTATATATTAATTAGATCGCTTCTTAGTAACTGACAACTCTTTATGAGTGACATCACACATATTGATATCTAAACATTATTTAGTAGTGAAGTAGATTTACGGCGCATGTCGGGAAACAATATTACTCGGATTTGTGATGTTGTAAAATGATATTACTCGGATTTGTGATGTTGTAAAATGATTTTACTTGGATTGGCGATGTCACATAATGATATTACCCGGTTTAAGAGTAAATTGAAGGAATATTCACCAAGTTCGACAACAAGCAGTTCTGGGCAAAAATGTAATATCTAATAAATAGCGGTACATGTGTATATATATACATCGTGAACCAACAAGGTTCACATAATTCACACCACGAAATGAGTTGAATTATAGGAGCTTGTTCTGTGAGGACAATATTTTACCTCCATGAACTCCGTTCCCAGTTCCCAGGTCCCAGTTGCCTATTCTCAGATGATATTTAATTTATTATTTATGTGACCAGAAACATGGCGCCACCAGGCAATCCTTGCATTTTTGTGCGGTGCCACCCGACGGGCGTCCATAGAGCAGGGACGCGGCCAAATAGCCCCTTCCATATTTTCGAAAAATGCGCTGAAGTCGTGCACCGGGGGGGGGGGGGCGGTGTTGTCAAAATAGCACTTATTGTTACTAAATCGGCTGCGTAGCCAGAACCATAGACGCCAGTGGGAATCCTTGAATTTTCGTGGGGTGCCACCAGGTGGGCATTTATTGAGCAGGGACGGGCTGTAGTCATGCATGTGGGGTCAATAGCAATGTATTTACTAAATCGGCAGCGTAGCCTGAATCACGACGGCCACAAGGGAATCCTTGCATTTTCGTGCGCCGCCAACCGATCGGCCTTTGTACAGCAAGGATGCGGCCATATAGCCACTTCCTATTTTTCGGAAATTGGGCTGAAGTCGTGTCTGGAGCTCAACATTGCACATTGCACAGCCAGAACCATTGTGGTCACAAGGAAATCCTTGCCTTTCGTGCGGAGCCACCCGGCGAGCGTCTATACTACAGGGACGCGGCCATTTCTAAAATTGTGCTGAAGTGCATGGGGGGGGGGTCAAAATAGATATTTTAGATACTAAATCGACCGGGCATCCTTTCATTTTCGTACGGTGCCACTCGATGGGCGTCTATAGAGCAGGGGTGCGGCCATTTAGCCCCTTCCAAAGTTTCTAAAATTGGGCTGAAGTCGTGCATGGGGTGTCAAAATAGAACTTTTTGTTAATGTTGCAGCCACATGCACGTTGGCAATCAGAGTCCATTTCGTCCAATAAAACCCTAAAGTCCAAACAAAACGTGGTGGTATATCGTAAACATTGGAAAAGGTCAAAGCATTGAACAGGAAGACAACCCGATAGGGCTAGGCTAACACCCAACAATATACAGCATTACCTTATTATGTGTTACTGCCATTGTATTATTCATGTGTGTATTGTAAATAAATTATCCTATCCTATCCAAAATTCTGAAAATAATAAAACAGATTTAAACTAAAATATTTCAATTCCCCGCACTATATCAGCAATGTTTGTTCACACAGCACTGTGTGTTTATATATAGTAACATTCGTTTCAACGTGCTGTATTTATCAGTCGGACCAAGATCATGCAGATCCAGACTGAGTCTGTGGTTGAGACAGACTGTATTTATAGTATAATTATGACGGTGCTATCGATCCGTGTATACATTAAAGGGGTACTGCACACTAAATCAGGCCATTTGAGAGATCATCTCCTATTATATATACTCAACATAATATATGCAACAAATGAATGAATTTGATCCATGGATTAATTAGGAGATAAACATTCCCTGTTGAGTTGTACATTCTGGGATTCGAGCATGAAAACAGTTTGTGAACGAGCCGGCTTGCCGGCGAGTTCACAAACTGTTTTCGTGCTCGAATCCCAGAATGTACAACGAAACAGGGTACGTTTATCTCCATTGTAATTCAATCTAGCGAGGAATTTGCAAAAAAAATGTATAAAAAGTATCATTTAGTCATTTTCATGACAAGAATCGAGACTTTCATTTCGCCGTTGTCACCGTGCACAAATCATTGGGTTTGTTCATTGCGTTACTCGGAACACTGCTCCGTAACCATTTCCTGTGGGGGGCGGGTTGGCTCGTTTCGCTACTCCGTTCTGCGCCGTTGAAATTGTACCGTGCCACATTCAGATTTGATGCACGCTGAAGCGGCCGATGAACGGTATCTATAGACCACAACGCGCGGGTGTGCTCGTTTCGCTACTCGTTCTGCGCCGATGAAATTTGACCGTGCTACATTCAGATTTGATGCACGCTGAAGCGGCCGATGTCGGTGAATCGAAAACGAAAGTTAGCAGCTCTCGGCCAATCAGAATGCTTGTTTTTAGTGACAAATACTCAATTGAATTACAATGCAAAATACACTCATGTGCATGCTCTAGGAACGATGCAAACATCATGCGCCATGGTAATAATAATGCAAATGAATTTATGACTGAGAAATTCATTACAATGATTTTGACATTGTTCATAAAGCACACAAATGTATTTTGCACTATATATCTATGGCTCAGATTCATTCATTTGTTGCAACTATTGTGTTGAGTATAATATGAGATGGTCCCATACACGGCTGTATTTAGTATACAGTACCCATTTAATTGTGTCCAATAAAATACAAAACCCTCATATATATGGCAAAAATAAATCGTGCTGTTACTATAGTGGTATTTCATATTATAAGCGATTTAACCCTTCCATGACAAGAGCATAATGAAATTTTGTGAAAACATTGTGCCAATGCATTCTCTTATATGTGCGAGTCTGCATTGGCCAAACAATAATAGAACACCGTTTCATGTTCTACTTGATAATGACGATGTTACAAGATTTGTAATTTGCAAATGCATATTCACTGCATGCGAAGAAATTGAGTCCATTTAATACATGACCTGGTAATAAGTTCAACAAACGACCATTGGGAGTTTGTTGAATTATTATCTGAGCAGTTACCGCCAATGCATATTAATCATGCACTTGTATTATCTTTTTACCTGGCCTTCCTCTGCTCGACTAAACAAGCCCTCCAAATAAATAATATACCGTTCCAGTGTAAACTTTGATAAATATCGGGAGTATATATTTAGTAAATTATAATTGGTTACGGGATGATTCAATTGGTTATGTTCACGTGCGTGCGCCGAGATAGAACTCTGAGCATTTCGGTATGGCTAGTGCAGGGGGTCACCTGTGTTCTATGGACACCTTACTCCCAATGCAAAATTTGCCAACCAAGGGTAACTGAGGACCCGAGGACTGGTATTAATATAGGACGATTTGTGGTTTTAAATGGTTTTAATAACAATGCACGTAACACAAAATTCCATGGCAACGGCACTTTCAAATTTTACAACAGCTAGGGCGCGGAACACGAAGCTGACATATTCTACTTTCATATGATAGATACTTTTTCTGTGTATAAACAAAAAAATTAAACTCGAAAAATAAGACCGCTCCTCCAGTTGTGATCTACATGTAATGGCCACCCATAACCCGTCTTTGTTGTGAAACAAAATACATGATATTGGAAGAAACTGCTTCTCCGGAGTCATGCACCACCGATACACAGGACTCTGTATCCTGATAAATGTTCGCGCCCCTGGCTAATGTATAATCTTAATTGTAAACGATTATGCAAGGGAGTAATCAACCCCTTTATAAAACACACAACGTATCCTCGTGTAAACAGGTTCATATTTTATCTCTTTTGTTTGTTTGTTTTTATTTATTTAATCAATTTTTTTTAGATCACCATTTTGAAAAACTAACGTCGTTATAGCCTCCCCGGGATTCCCAGAGTTACTGCACTAAATTTGGTTGAAATCGGTCCAGGGTTGGGAGAAAAATCCGAACAGACAGACATGTAGACAGACAGTTCCTACTCTTATACATGTATATATTTATATAGATAATGTAAGGGATCTATGTAAATACCGAAGAAGTATCATTGGTAAAACCCGACGAACTAATCATAATCTTGAATTGAATAAAAACTTAAACAGTTCGATATTCGATACTCAATGACGAATAGTTAAAGGTACTCAATCCGATTAAGCACCCCCTAAATTACTATTTCTTTGGCTTCAGGGGTAAAAAATATTTGATTCGAGTCGAGGAACCCACCCATCAAAGCTCAGAGTGATCAGATATTGATTTTTGAAGTTTGTTATTTCTCGAGATGTGTACCAACAATTGCTCCAGAATCACTTATTCAAACGGACGAAGATGGATAACTCTAAAATAGAGTGGTAATAATAACGCAATTTTGACCAAGACCATCCTTTTGACGGCGTGTTTCTGGGCCACAAACAATAGAAATAACAAAACTTCAAAAATTTATATCTGATCACTCTGAGCGTTGATGGATAGGTCCCTCGGCTCGAATCAAATATTTTTTACCCACGAAGCCAAAGAAATAGTAATTTATGAGGGTCTAGTCGGATTGAGTACCTTTAATATGTCGTTTGTAAAGTTTTGTTGAACTTATTTTGAACATATCCCTCCAATAAATATGACTCCTTCTGTAATTTTAGTATATGTCGTCTGCTTATTTCTTCTGGAATCCCCTCCAAATGAATAACATACCATTCCATGCAATGTATTATTTTATAACCCAGATGGTCCATTTAGTACCGTATATATAATCCTCATAATGCTTATTGTTCATTGTGATTTATAGATTTGGTTATATTCCGACGATAAAACTCTACAGCTCCGCAAATACATGATTTGTTTTATATAATTATGCAATCAATGACTCGTACAAAGTTGAAAACTAACGCATGTAACTGAGCTCATATAAATTAACCCTTTACCCAACAAACCGGCCAAAAACGCCCAAATAAAGCTTCAACAGCCTAAAATATCTTCGGTCTGTCTTATTAACACCATACAAATATGGATATCATTGGAACCGGTTCATTGACCACATTGTGATGGTTACAGTTATGCCCTGTGCCAATGCATTTTCTTATATATGCGAGTCGACCATAGGTCGCCTCGCATACATACTTTTTACCATTTTTTCTTAAATTAAAAAAAAAAATTATAATATTTTTCTACATTCTTTGACAATTTTATCATTTTTAGTATGTGTTAAGCCAATGCATTCTCTTATATATGCGAGGCGACCTATGGTCGACTCGCATATATAAGAGAATGCATTGGCACAGGGCCGTTCTGTTGGGTAAAGGGTTAACGCCCAAAACAGACTGCCCCAAAATAAAACATGCATGGACGCGAACTTGCTCCCTTCGACCTTGATCTTTGAAGTGCGTCTTTTCCTGATATGGTAACAATGGACATTATAATCATGTGCTTGTGGCAAAGCCTGGTTCGACGGATGAACATTAAAGCTGAATACCACACCATGCAGGAAGTTGTTCTGTGATCGATCGCCTTCATGTACATACATGTTATAATCTAGACAATGTATTGTTTCGCGTTTCATGAATAGACAATCGAACTGCGCATTTTGTTCATATGCCTCGTTTATATATACACTGGGAAATTTGTCTGGCATATACGTTTGACAAATCGACACAAGAGAGCTACGGTGTGCAACATCGTCAGCGGTGAATTGCGTCTGTAGAGTGGATAGTCATTAGCATTTACCGCGTTCAAATTAAGGGAGAGACGCATAAATGCATAAATCCAGCCAAAAAATGGTAGGAGATGTTCAACAAAGAATTTCTCAGGATCTCTGGCGAAAATTCTTTAATTTCCCATATCATCGTCTTAATTGCATGTAGAATCTGAGCAACTATTAAGATACGACAAAAACGCTGGATTTTAATACATTTGAAATATTAAAAATGAGATTGTCTTGTTTGCATCTTTCGGTACCAAGAACTGCTAGAATAATTAGTAATTTTGCTTTAACTTGGTTATGAATCCATTACCCAGAACTCATCACAGACCAATTTTTCATTGATCAACTAGTCGGCATGAAAATTCTCAAATATAGAACATTATTTATGGGTAGTTGCATGTATATATGCGAACAGCACTTTTGAAATAATATGTTTTACAGAAGTTCTTGGTACCTGAAAACAGTGAAATTACAGAGATTGTTCATGCCATAACAGTTTAAAAGCAAATGAAGATATAATCCCCAAATGGTTCGATGGTTCTTAAATATTATGTCACAATAATTGCTTTACCAAATTTCACAAAGAAATTCCAGACATATTTTGAGAAAATCAATTTGGAAATACCAGGACATTGTGGTAAAACGTGCGTCTGACCCTTATGATACCTGTAAGTGATTGCTCAGACAGTAACCGCGACTCATGATCAGGCGAATCAGCTGATGTGCGTGTGACCAGAACAAAGCCATGCTACTACAAGGCATTCTGACGAGTAATCATGCGGCACTGGTGTTTCTGTTTGCTATCGATGTATCCGCTAGCATGTACCCAGTCCCGATTCGTTTCAAACATGTGAATTGTCTAGCAATATATAGGGGTTTCGTAAAATTCACGGATTGCGATTACGCTTTATACGAAAATGTACCACATGTACGTCGCCAATGTATATGCACGTTCTAACTGAATATAACCGTATATACAGTAATTATATATAATCCTAACTCCCATAACGGATAGCGTCTCAATTTTAACGGGTTTGTGCAAAAAGTGAAACACGTCTCTAAATATACAGACACTCGGTTAACTGGGTTTGTTATAGCATACATCCGTCACATGTGAAACCATTCTCAATAGCTCGTCCGCTTTCGCTTTCTATAGGAAATAAACTAGATCTTCCATGAATAGATCATATATGACGGACTATACTATACAATCACGGGATTGATCATGTGAATATACTACCGGTAAATACGTCCGTTGAGAGAAGACTCGTCTGTTAAACTAAATATGTATATATCACTATTTAATGTATGATCAAGTTTGGTACAGCCATCGTGAATAAATTATTCTCCATTCGCATCACGAGTCAATGTCAATGCCATAACCTGATCACCAGAGCCATGTAGTGTAGCACTGCGCGAACATGATTTCTATTTATGGAAGAGGTTATTTCCTAACGAAACGGACATGGCCGAATCGTTGAGAATGATGTCAAACCTACTGATAGCCGCCATCATTGTTGCGAAAGGATAATAACGAGGTTTCGCAAAACCCACGGATATATAGTTACGAACTGCATGTAGGGTACTACGTCATCAAATTAGATTACCACGAAAGCAAAGTGTGCGTGCCTTCTCTTTATGTAACTGTAGCCGTGACCACCGTCGCAACGAAGAGCCTATACATTTCTTTTGTTTGTACAGACACTCAGTCAATAAGTGTTGTGGTATCATTCAGCCATCATTTATCAAGCGTCCGACAAGTGTCATCAATGCAATTGGCCGATTTAATAGAAGTTTATGTTATACGCGTTGTGCTTAATCTTACTGCGCACGATTGCCCATGCATGCGTTGTCGTATTCGGAAACCATAATTGCCGTCGTTAGTTCTGTGGAGAACTGATATTCTTTTAGTAGGGTGATATTCAAGTCAATACAGCATTAGCGAGTTTGCGATTTCAAACCGGTACGAGTACCAGTACGCGTACGGGTAGCTACCCGTACCGGTACACGTTTTGAAATCGCAAACTGTTTTACCGGTAGAATTCATCACATCGACTGGTAATGTATGGTGAGCCAACTGCAACAAAAAAGATATTATGATATACATTGTTATTCGCGTTATTGGCCTATGTTATACTTAGCGTTATGGGTTGTTGGAAATATGTATTTAGATT
Source organism: Siphonodentalium dalli (assembly GCA_032622095.1). NCBI lineage: Eukaryota > Metazoa > Mollusca > Scaphopoda > Gadilida > Siphonodentaliidae > Siphonodentalium > Siphonodentalium dalli. The sequence goes on from CP136067.1 coordinate 41,553,293, forward strand.
AGATGAGCCCCATGATAATCAGTTGCTTTCATCAAGAACGAGCTAGGTGGCAGTTGGAAGAGGACGTTGCTTTTCTTTCACTCATATTGGTAACATTTTCAACAATTGGATTCTACAAGTCATAGACCGATCGAGTGTTGACAATTAATAAATCGGTTGGAATTTTTAAACTTAGAAAATAGATTATGATAGCTCAAATATACAATAACGTTATATATAGTTAAAATGTCCAACCAATATTCCATGTAAAATGTATTGTTTTAGACCAAGGGTCTAATATTGTCCTACATGTACTTTCAGTTCGATATAGTACTTTAGTTGGGGATTATTTAGTCATATTAAAGATGCATAATCCGAATTAACGCTCCCAAGTTACTATTTTTTTTGGCTTCGGGGGTAAATCTAAATATTTTATTCGAATCGAGGAACCCACCATCAAAGCGCAGAGTGGTCAGATATCGATTTTTGAAGTTTGTTATTTCTTGAATTGTGTAATTATTTGTGGCCCAGAAAAGAGTCATCAAACCGACGGTCTCGGACAAAATTGCGGACGAAGATGCTTAACTCTAAAATCAAGTGGTAATGTGGCCAAAATTTTATACTATAGTTGACAGCAGTTAGCATTATTTTGTTGTAATTAATCGATTCTGATAACAAAAGCGTATTTTGAAGAAATGTTCTTGTTGTAACTTTATGATATGGGGACCGTCTGATCGGTTTGAGTAGATTTAAGTAAACCCTTGTTTGGAATCTTTCAACAGATCGAAGGGTCGGCCCGTCGGAGCAAGGGAATATTTATCCCAAGAATTGGGATTGTTGTCGGGATCTAAACCCGGAGGTAGGTAGAAATGTTTAACTTGGTAACACAAAAGGTGTCAAAATGTAGTCTGTTTAATTATACGGATTGAATACGGAGTGTTTATTATACGGATTGAATAAAGAGCGTTTGCTTCACTTCTGTGCGAAACACAGAAAACAGCTGAAACTCGCTCTGCTTATATGCTTAGATTTTGTAGAGTATGTATAGGTATTTCGTGTATTTGGCGACCTATATTATCCCCACTACAGTATACACAAGTATTGTGGTTCAAATGCGCCACGTCCGTTCAGATAGTAAATATATATTAAAATGAGAAATCAGTCCCCACCTACATACGATAAGGTAACTAAACGGTAATCGTATTCAAATGTGCAATGCATAGATAAATCCACGATATATTTATGTCCTTGTACAATGGGTTGAGACAGGGACGTGACGACAGGCGTGTCTTAACCCCCCCCTCCCCAACTTTGGTCAAATGTGGTAAAATTTGATATACCTGACACAACATTTGTTGGAAATATCACACAAACAATAGGTTGAAATTGTTTTCGTAGTTTGATTTCCGAACAATTTATTAGTGGATAATTTGTAGTTTTTAGACCAACATTCAGGGGGGGGGGGTGGGTCGGAAAAACAATTCAGGCACGTATGGCATTTTTTCCCTTTCGATAATTTTTTGTACCCACCCACCCCCACCGCCAATTTTTTTTCCGTTTTCGGCAGTTTTTTCCGACTATTTTTTGACACCCACCCCCCTTTTAACACTAAAACAGAGATTTGCGGGGGGAAATTCACTGTAAACAGCTGTATATGAATTTCTGTGCATACTATTTATCATGGATGTTAACATGGACATGTAAATAGGAATGAGTCATTTTGAGGTCATTCGGCCAAAAAAACATGGCTGCCAGCGGCCATCTTGGATTTCAACACGATACAACACGATAACTGCCTGCAGTCAGTTTACAGTTAGAATTACATTATTTCTCTCATCCAAAGTGGGTTTGAAGCCCAACTTATTGCCAAAACACTAAAAAACAAGCAGGAATTATTTTTTTTAGTTGCGGAAAAAATTGCTTTGACCACCCACCCACCCCGGCAATTTTTGTTCACCCCCCCCCCTGCAACATTTGCATATTTCCCTATTTTTGGTAAAACAAATTTGGACTGAAATGGCTGTCAGAAACAGTTGGAAATTGTTCAAGCTTGGGGGGGGGGGTGTCAGGTCTCAAAATTTCCAACAATTGGAAAGCTTGATGCCAGCCAAGGGGAGGGGTGGATTTACGCGCAAACTTGTGAATTTTATATGGTTCGAGATGTGTAGTTAGAAATTCGAAGGTGGACACCCTTCCTAACGCGCAGACCATCTATAGCCATGTGACGCCCATGTCCCTGTAATGGGCGTCTATAGCACCATCTACTCACTCTATTAATTACAACCTGTCATTAATGCAGTGAACAAAGTTGTTAGTGAAAAATAATCGGCCTTCCGTATTCATCTAAGTGCTAGAAGCCGCCTCGAGAATTTGAACACAAATCCTGGGTTAAACTGACAACTTTATCAATAATATTTGCCCATGAAGTCTTTCAATAAATAGGTTAACGCATAGCTGACTGGAATTTCATGGAATTCATGGACCTTTGGGTGAGAAAATCGTAGTGAAAGGCTACCGGTCAATGGGACAAATCTACCCGTTTCAATTCGCTATCGCTTTATGTGCTGCATTGAAAGTACCCAAGTGACCGTGACGATGTTCACAGATTTACCCGTACCCGTTCCCATCGAACGGGTATCGCAAACTCGCTATTATTTTCTCGCTTGTATCATCTCTGGCGATCAACGTGTATCAGGCAAATACCACAGCAAGGAATGGCTTGTGTAAATCGTGAACAGTGAGTTTCCGCTTCACACGGTCTAGCATGCAGATTGTGTGCAGCGCGAACGATAATCTTGTTATCAATTGACCAATTGTGCATGATACAACGAAATGAATTGACATAGTTTCTGTACTTTAAAACGGACTTTTTATTGATACTCTATCTGACGCACGGTTAGGACATTACGACTACTATTAGACAGAACGCATAATTCGATTACGTAGTACCCTAACATAGTCGTACAGATAGTTTCACCAATAACGGATACAGTCACCAGTATCAAAGATAAGAACATGGTATACTGAGATGAAACATTAAACATCAATCGTATGTTGTTTTATATGTATGATAATCATTTAAGGAACCAATCTTCGATAGGAAGTCTACCAACCACCAAACTTTAAGGCACAATGCAGTTCCGTGCTACGCTGGCCTGACCACTGCAATCACGTACAAAGAATGTGAGGAAATGACTCCATTATATTGAAGATTTTGCTCGGTTATAATTACATTCTGCATTATTCTGAGAAACCGAATGGTCCATATTAATTTGAAAATTGATTAGAACAAGAATGTATAGAAACTGACATAGCTCTTAAATAAAACCAGCTTAATGAGGGACTGAACTCTGCCTTGCGATTTGACCAGCCACCTCAATTTATTTTTCGAATTACGGTCAGGCCAAAGAATGTTACACAGCAATAGCAGTGATATCATTTGCCACTGAATATCACACCCTCTCGCGACAACATCATGTATGCATGACTGGTAAGAAAGACGTGATCAAAATTAGAATCAAACACTGAACAATCGCAGATCACCCAGATTGAAAATACCAATAATACCACACGACACAACCAACACATATGATAAGACATGAGGCAAAAGACTTACCCATATAACATACCTTTGAACGCTGCTATGAACAGTTATCAGAAAAACACATGGCTCAATTTTGTACAAAATAATTTAAATGCAATGGGCATGTCATATGTGCGGATAGAACAAACTGCCCCGAGCGTAAATGTATTACCATTGGCTATATAAGAAAAATAATTACACCTATATCCAGACATGGCGAAATAACTTGATCATTTCGAATAAGTACGCTTTTATAGATTAATCAGACAAGATTTTAACAGAACAAAATATAGGTCGGTAGACAATAATAAAGTTGTGGTCCCTCTTATAAGATGTGGTACCAGAAACCACAGACATGGACATATACCCCATACAACGAACTAGTATGTACTTCATGTAAATATGCTGTATAGTGGATTATTTTCATGTTATTCTATTCTGCTCATGCCTGAATCAACTGATATTTAAATATTTGAAACCCTATTATACCACAGAAGACCAAAAATATTGTTTCTAGCCGAATTGTTTAATTGTGGCAATAGACGAACAATTGTAAACCTCGCGTTGCAAAGTTCTGCACTGTGTTGTTGCCAGCTATCGCTTCTATTGATACAATATTGTGATATAATAATAACCAAAGGAAAAAGACCAGGAAGTTACCGAGAAATGATATTCCGTGACCAATATATGACGCATGTATCATATATCAATTGGCACAAATCAAACGAGGCTCAAGAACCATTCGTAAAGTCATTCCAGATCACCACAGAAGCAAGAACATGTCATGGCTCTGACGAACTTATCCTCTGCTGCTAGTTTGACTGTTATAGTTTTGTTATGTTTGAATCCAGGTGAGTGAAGATACTTTAACATTGCATCACGATTGCGCTCTATTTTAGTTTATAGACGAGACACGAATTATTTGTTTTATATGAAACTTGTACTGGGCTACTGGCACATTGTTTGGCACTTTTGTCTCCGTCACTGCATGTTCATGTTCTTGTCACGACGTCACGCTTACGCAGGTAATAGACCTTGGTATGGGGCATATAGCTGGCGCCAGTCTTTGGTAAATCGTCAACATTACAACCAAAATATACATAGGCACAAGTTTGAATAAGTTTTTTTTTATAGGCAACACTAGTCATTTTTTCGTTAGGGTTTCTTGTTTTGGACAATATACCTATTGGGGGATTAGTTTTTGTCAATTTATTTCTCGAAAAAGAAACTTCCTGGTCTTCAAGTTAAAACATGTTTAGCTCAACTTAACAACAACAAGATTGGTGTTTTTTTCCATTGATTGTCCGTCCGTGCGTATATGAGTCCGTCAACAATTTCCTTTGGCCACAATCCTCATCCGCTTACCACCAAACTGCTTATATATATATATAGGTTTGATGTGGTGCCCTCTAGATGGGAGTTATCGTTTTTTGTTGAAAAATATGGTCACCAGCAGCCATTTTGAATTTATAATTTGAATCAATCGGCAAACTCCACGGCCTACGTTAAATTTTATCGAACAAATGTTTTTAACATTTACAGACATGTTTAGGATCACGTCTAGATGAGAGCTATCGATTCTGAACGAGTTTCGATAAAAAAAATGACCGGCAGCAGGCACATCTGTTTTCACTCTTTGCCTGGCTACATATACAACAACCGTTTAACCCGATTGATTCCAAACGGGTATCCTTTAGGTGGGAGCTGTCGAACTTGAACAATTTTTTATCGAAAACCTAAATTTCTTCGCACGCCTTACAACCAACATTTTGCCAATGATTCATCCCAAACTCCAAATGAATATTATGGGTGTCCTCGAGATGGGAGCTAGAAAAATAGTTATTTATTGGATAAATGTCTTTACAAAATACACGCATCCTTAGCAAACAATAATTTCACGCGAAGAAAAAACAAACAACAACAACCAATATTCCATATGGTTGCGCGTGTTGAAACCATTGCTATACATGTAAGTCAAAAACTGATACAGCGATTTGTCAACTAAATTAACTAACTGTGTCTATGATTAAGTTCAATTTGTTAAGTTTGAATGTGGTTTTCAGAATATATTTCAAAGTGTTTACCTTGTCCAATGTTTACTGTAACGTTTTGATTAAACTTTGGTATATTATTGGTCTAATTGGACTTTTATGGGTAAATTCCACTGACACAGTAATATTTACATAACGACGGTTCTGACATGCGAAATCTCATTATTGGAGAGTCATCAATAATGAACATAAGAGTCATTCTAATCAATCAATATGCTGTTCGTGTACTGGTTGGTGATAGTTGTATTATAGTACCTAATATCACATTAACCCACCACGAAGGCATCGTGTCCCTTTAAGAACGACGTTAAGGTCGAGGTGTAAGCTCTCTATCCGTTTCTGGTTATATAACACTGACAGTTTCGTTGACTAAAACGTGTACTCAACAAATCCATTGATCATCTGTTGGGCGAATTTTTACAAAAAAACTCAAATTACAACAGTGTACATCTAAGGGTGGTCATTTCGAGATGTATAATATACGTTGTCCCACCATTTTGAGATGTATAATATGCATTGCCCCACAATTTTGAGATATATAATACTAGCAGATTAGCCCGCCACTGGCGGGATTGGTCCCATGGCTTTGGTCGATCCATTAATTTTTGTTTTTCAAGGTAACCCCGTACAGGCACGCCGACAGCTAGTCCAACAAATTAGACTATTCGGATTAATACATATTTTAATATTTGGACATTTACGATTGTATTACTCCTTATAGTCTAATAAAACAGCTGAAAACCAAGATTGCAAAATTTTTTAAGCAGGTCAACACCAGTGACCACCGATATAACCCCTTCAAAATACCATTCTATCTGAAATTTTCTACAAATACATGAGTCTTACCTGTAGCGGAGATAGTATTCTTTATGTTCAAACATAGATTGTGATATAAACGTTGTCAGAATTACAGATTTGTTAGTTTAATCTCGGAGTCGAAAACATATCACTATTTTCAAATACAGACGATAATGATGACGTCACGCTTCTAAAATAAAGGCCACACAAATTAATTACTCGTGAAAATCAATATATGCCGTGCAGATATGGAAATATCAACTGGGTCAATTTGTTGGCATTTATAGATAGCACATTAGCGCCAAATGTTGTTTGTCTGATAAATAACAATAATAAGGGTCTGTTCGTCCGGTTTTGTTGACATTTTCATCATAGAAGTGTTCTTATAAAAATTATACCATTGATATTTTTGTACCAAAAATAAAGATGCCTTTTCTTAAGTAAACAATATTTGAAGGGATATGGAAATTATTTTATAAGTTCTGAAATTCAAATTGATTAACCGGTTAACCGGATGCTTGGTCTTTCAAGCTTTCCGGTATGTCAAGATTCGACGAGAGTATGATATTCGTGGGTAATAGTTATTATTATTAGTCACTTATGTGGATTATATTCGTATTCCTGTGGATTTTCGTGTAAGTAAATCAGTTGTAATCGATGAATTCAACGACCACCTGCCCCATGAAATGTTCACAAGTCAAAAACTATGACCAAATTGTCACCAAAAGCCGGATTATATAGGTCTATGTTCGATATTTTGGCATAAAACCAACACATTTCTAGTGATAAACAGATTAACTGAAACGGCACTTCGACTATATTTTCGTTTGCCTGTTTATAATCGACATCGAGAAAAAAAACCTGCCGTTACGATGGTTACCGATTATTACCGCTTTTTCCAGTAAAATGAGATAACGGTAAATCAACGTTCAAATAAACAGTTGTGTTAATGTTTTCTACAGTAGTAATGGTAAGTATGGTCATCCTATTATATGTTTAAAATAATATATGGTCATTAATACGGCGAATATGTGTACGTGTTTAAACGTATATTGTAAAACTTGGAGATAAATTGAAGTATGTACCTGTACATACGCTACCGTACCGAAAATAGTTGCCTGACTGTGTTAAATTGGAAATTACACAATTGGCAATAGACCCGCCTACATATAATATTATTATTGATACGGAAAACCTAAACATGCCTTAGCGCGCCGCACACGCGTACGATGCGATATATATTGTACGACAAATATCGGGCACCGGTTAAGCCTATATTGTAGGCTATATATATAGGTAAAATCGTAGCTTGTGCGGTGGAAAATCGCAGGACATTTTGACGCACGATCGGCCTCGCAAAGAATCGAATAATTTTGATTTTCTACGATCGAGTCGTACTATTTATTGGAGGTAGCCAATCATATTCAGTCGCTCGACTAAAATCGTACCTGTGGCGGGCACTGGCGGCTACAAATTATATAGAATAATTGAACTCGTATACATATATGCATTTTCGTAGCTGTGTCATTCTCAATTATCAAAGCGAAGCTCGTTTTTATATGTATAAAATACAAGACCACGTGGCAGCGAATATATTCCCATCCGGTAACAAATTGCGCCCAAAATTGCATTTAGACGTCTGCTATGAAACTTCTAGCAATTTCGACGACGATGCTATATAATGTGTGTGTTTATATATATCTCGATTTATCACTACAAATTTCACATTATATATATGACCACAGTAATACTCGCATATCAAAACAAATTCAACATGTTAGGCACAAACTTTCCAATTGTTGAAACTGAAGGCCTACTTGACACCCATCCACTATAGCTTTCCTTGCGTTTTTGTACTGTATGTGGCTTGACAGCCAGTTAGCGTTTTTATCTAGCGTTTATTACATATATACTTAATATATAGATGTGAACAAAAATCATTCACTCCGAAAAATTATAAGGATATAGATCCAATAATGTCTATAAAAATCAGCCTGCTCCTACGTGGTCTGGAACAATGAAACTGCGAAATAAGTTTGGTGTGGCCTAAAATTTTTCCATGATTTCTGTTCCTTTACGCATGCGCGTAATCTCAATACCGCGCGTAATCCTTACGCAGACGATGTTGATATTTCTGACGTGTGTATTCTGATCAAATTTTAATGGATTAATAGTGACAAAAAATATTCTAGTTAGTTCAGTCATGATACTAAACATTCCAACAACAGGTATGTGTTTTTTATTCATGGTTTTATTTGTGTCATTGGACGTGAACAGTGTAAGTTAAAGGGGCATGCCCTTGCCATGTAAAATAAGTGGCTTCGCAGCGTTCCTATTTTTCACGCCTAGTATTAGACTGAAGGATTAAATGGTCCATAAATGTCCAAATATTAAAATTCCAATTAATCCGAAAGTCTAATTTGTTGGACTAGCCGACAGCATGCTATCATTTGCGGGTACCCGTTTCAAGGTAATGTTGGGTGGACAAAATAACCCGACAAAAATATTCCCCGTCCCGAGTTTACCATACATAACAAATTTCACGTGGATGTCACCGCTGACGACCGAGATATCGCCCAAGATAATTTGTGGGTACCCGTTTCAAGGTCAAGGTCACATCAGGCGGACAAACTGACCTGACGAAAATCTCCCCCGTCCATTGGAAGCCATAAGTACGAAAGTCTCGATATCCCCAGTTTCCGAGACGGTCGATTGAGCCGTATCTATACTCGTGTATATAAACGCTCTTTAACAACGACACCGCATATACGAACGCTCCTTAATCATTAACCCACCAATTCCAACGACGGTGGCAGGCCGAAGGGTGAAGAGGTGCTCGGACGTTCTCTGAAGCGGTGCGATGGCACTTCTCGTGACTTTTTACCCTTAGATAGTTTGGGCTCAATCGGTCGAGCCGTTTTCGAGTCTATAAAGGATATATACATATACGGAAGTCTCAAAATATATGGTAAAATACGTTGTACCATCATTTCGAGATGTATAATATACATTGCCCCACAATTTCGAGATGTATAATATATACGTTGTCCCACCATTTCGAGATGTATAATATACCTTGTCCCACAATTTTGAGATGTATAATATACGTTGTCCCATCATTTCGAGATGTATAATATACGTTGTTCCACCATTACGAGATGAATAATGTACGTTGTCCCAACATTTCCAGATGTATAATATATACGTTGTCCCACCACGACCGATAGCTACATGTATATTTACTATATTAGAACTTCATCACAACATTCGATATAGTAAAAATTAGGAAAATCAGGGTCTATTTCCATGGACACCACAGGCAATCCAGATATTAACCAACAGAATCAGTGTATATTTCTTTATTTTTTTTCAAATATTTCAGAGGACCGTTATCGGAATTGGGAATTTGATTAATTTCCTGATATTTCCAATTCAGTCGCTGATTATTGATGTATCATCTGGTTCAGTTTCAAGACTACTTCCACATATTATTAGCCGACAGCCTTATTCACATTTTCCCGAAAACTGATGACTGCTGAACGCTAACTACATGTCTAGTCAGATAATCGAATGTTGTGAACAATCACTCGGTTGTTGGGCGATCTAACTTACACAGTTGAGTTTAAAGATAACTCAACTCGTTGTGTAGAACTAGTTACTTCAACACTATAAAATGTTGAGTACAATTTTAGTTTATGCTACTACATGCAGCTACGTAAAACGTGGACCACCTCCTGATTAAGACACAGACTCCTGGAAAATACCAGATATACCAATGTGTACACTACCAGTGACAAGGTTCACAAGTCCGATTTTGGGAAAAACACACCATCTATCATATTCCCCATAGATACTCAAAATCATTTCATATCAGACACAATATGTTTCAATGTGTCTCATTGGCCTTGCAATTTCCTTTGTTTCCATGTATAAATCGATAGTATCAAACGACGAGAAGTCGTGATATCGTACCAAAAATCTTTATTCGTCAATCTGGGTGTCCGCCTAGTATCCACAATAATTAAAAAAATTGTCAAATCAGCCAAAACATCCCACAGTGTATGTTTTAGGGCGTAAAATGTTCGTTTGATATATAATTTGAAGCGAAGTCGACATATCGTACATGGAATTCGACAATTCTGCGATTGTGGTCGCAATCAACATATTGCTATCCGTGTATAGTCAGTATTTACCGGACACCCATGTAGAGCTTGAGCTGCATGTAGACCCCCCTCCCCCCTATGCGGATTTTTGGTGGTTATGATATCTTTGTAGAACTATATCAGTCCTTCAATTTGCCGGTTGTTTGCCATCTGGCGATGGGGGCTTTATAGAGTTATCGGTCTTTGAATCCAAGATGGCCGCCAACGTTGAATATCTAACCAGGTCAATTTCAATTCGCAATTAATCAGGAAGTTTATGAGGTATTACGTCGTGCGATATGCCATTCTATTGATAATTGAGTACTCCTTATCAATTTGTAGGAATAAATTTCATATATTTAAAATGGCTGCCAAAATGGCCACCGGAAGTGGAAAATGTGACACTTTTTCACTAATATCTTCTATATCAGTTTCTGCTGTTTAGAACTGATTGAGAATTGTGACTTTATTTTGTATTGTTTATATTAACTGATCATTGGGGCAATGAAATAAGAAATTCTTTGGGTCCTAGGCCCTTCCGATCCCTAAAAAATTTGACTTTACGGAAGCGGTATAAAATTTTCACAAAAAAAATCACAATTGGGATTCTAGTCACATTTCAACAAGGAATGAGCAGAACTGTGTTATGTAAGTGAGACATACCATTACCCGTGAATATTCCAAGTCATTGGAACCAAAATTGTTACTTTGGATCAAAATGGCTTCCAAAATGGCCGCCAAAATATGGAAAATTGTAAATATTGTAAATATATTTGCCCAGCGTTCACTGCAATCGCTTACAATCTGTGGTTGATGAAGTAAATTGGCTATTCTGCCTTATATCCATTGAAAACTAACATGTCTGATTCACCTTGGTTAAGTTTTAGTATTGTAACCACTGACATTACCAGAAATATTGGATTTTACTCTCACACACTTGACATAAATATCGGCAAAAATTCACTTTTCATGTTTTGATCATTTTTATTGAAAGTAAACTGTAACTAACTTTGATATGAACGGTGTTTATCGTTTTGGTCTAATGTAAATGTGTCACACTAAGGTCATTATAGAGAAAATTACTCAAGATGACTTCCCAAATGGCAACCAACTTGGGTAAAAAGTTCATTGTTCACATATATCCGCAACATTATTGTCTGCTGTTCCGAAAAGTTAGCAAATTGTAACTTACTTGGTTATTATGCATGTTAGGTAATCAACTGACAACTAAATATTAGTGGCTGTCCCGGTTCCTTATGGGGCATGACAAATTCATTTTAAAGTTGCTTATGGAATTTTGCCGAAAACCTCTTTTGGGATTCTGGCCACTTTGAATCTTTGAAACGGAACTAAGATGAACCATAATCTGTGGTGACTATTCTGGCTATTTTGACTCATTGGGATAAAATTGATCACCTCGATACAAGAGGGAGGTCAATATGGTAGCCCGTGAGTTACTGCAGGAATGTCTATATGATCGTGAGTGGGATGTCCATTGTGAGATGTATATGTATACAAGTAGTGGCCGTATGGTAATGTGTGAGCTGAATATGTTTACATGGAGTGACTGTATGGTTGTATGGTTATGTGTGGATGTACGGGTAACACGATGTGGCTGTACGGACAATGATATTGTGTGCGGATATAACGGGAGTAGCTACAATGTCATATATGTGTTGTTTATGTATATATGGAGTGACTATGGTCATGGGTGGGATGTATAGGTGTATATTTGGTGGCTGTATTGCCACATGTGGGTGTCCATGTAGTACAGGGATGGGGTAATTGTAATTTGTAATTGTAATTGATTGTAATTAATTACATTTTTTCAAGTAATTGCATGTAATTGGTAATTGAGTTTATTCTCAATTACATGTAATTGAAAAGGATGTAATTGTAATTGTAATTAGGGTCTAATTTCAATTACTTCAAAATCACAGGTACTTGTTTCTTCTCAAAGTTCTCTTTCATGATTCATCCAATGGTTTCTTCAAATGTTTTTTTTCCAAATTTCAAAGTGTAAGACTGGTGACTGGCTATCACTATGTTGTCACAACACTGAGTTTTTATCCACTATGTCTCAATGGTGATTTCTGTTGACACCTCCTGTTTGTTTGCTTAAACATTGGTTAACCTTTGAGGTAGAAGGCTTGTTTTGATAAATACAAAGAGAAACCAACTTCAAATAATTGACATTAGATCACTATAATATATCACTCTTATGATCATGTTTCATTATCTCCATCTGTTATGGTATATATGCTATGGCAGAAATTCATACCAACCATTGCTAATGCTATCAACATGTCTACAAAAAATATGGCAGCATTTTAATTTGCAGAAAGACACATCGTGTCCTATGAAAGCGAAGTGCAAACTTTACCCAACTACAATATCCAGTTCCAGAAAAGTTACCTCCAATTTTGTGACACATCTGAAGGTAAGTTTCCATTTATATGTATTAGTTTTGTTTAATTCCATTGAAATATAACTTCAGTCATATGGTGGTATTGGTAAATGCATTGTTTCTTGTCCCTTCTAATTTGCAACTGAATGACAAAGTGGGGAAATATATCTGCCTCAATAATCCCCCAATTAGCACTGTCTAGTGGAGGCATTGTGTTACCAGTAAGCTGGTGGCCACAAAGGCTAATTAAGTTTATGACTCTAATTAACAATCAGAGTGTTGATTATCACATTGTCCTTTATAATTGGCCTGGCTGTGTGTCTGACTTACTGAGATAGTCTTATTCCCTTAATAATTAAATGATGGATACATGTGTGTTACTAAAATACTCTATTATTTTCATTTTATAGCGAAAGCATCAAGATGTCCATGAATCCACAGTCACACAAGTACCATCAGCAATTGATCAACAACCTACTAGGATCTTTCAGTATGCAAAAACATCGGTCAAGAATGCCAAAGCATTGAAGATAGTTAGAAAAGTTCATAAATCTCTGATATCATTCCAATTTCTAGAAGATCAACCCCGACTACAAGCTGCCAATGCAACACGCTGGAATTGCCAGCTATAAATCATGATTCGCTCAGTTATACGAACACCTATACTGGACTCAGTACATTGGCTGCTCTGTACCAAGTGTGCGTCACTGTGTATTTCATCTTGCTTGTATTAAATTTATGTTTTGTTATCAAATAGAGTTTATATAAATAAAAAGTGTTCCTACTTCAATGATGTGCTGAAATGTAATTGTAATTGTAATTGAATTACATTTCAAAGTAATTGTAATTGTAATTAATTACATTGTGAAATAGATGTAATGGGAATTGTAATTGTAATTGAAAAGTGTTGAAGTAATTGTAATTGTAATTAATTACATTCACAAGTAATTGCCCCAAGCCTGCCATGTACACATCTGGTGTCTATATGCGATCATGGGTGGGGTATATGGATAAATAGGGAGTGGTTGGATGAATATGTGTAATGTGTATAGGTGTACATGGACTGACAGCACGGTCATGAATATACATGCCTGAGTATATCTGGGTGGTCGTTGGCGAGCGTGTTGGTATATAGGGAGTGCCGTGGTGGTAATGGGTGGGATGTATATTTATATATGTCGTGGATGTATATTGTCATCGGTGGATGTATAGGTATACAGGGAGTAACTGTATGATCATGGATGGCGTGTATGAGTACACAGCGAGTGACTGAATTGTCATGTGTGGGGTGTATATAAAAGTCTGGAATGTATAATTGATCATGTGTGAGAAGTATTGGTACACCTGGAAGGACTTTATTGGCATTGGTGATGTGTATATGTACACCTGGAGTGACTCTATGGGCATGTTTGTGTTGCATATGTATATATCGAGTGGCTATATGACAATGGGTATGGTGAATAGGTATACAGGGATTGACTGTGTGGCAATTAATGAAATGAATAGGTGTACAAGGAGTGACCGTGTGATCACCAATGTGGTAAATATGTATACACGGAGTGAAATGGGTCAGGTGTAGGAGTATACCTGGTGTGCATGTATGGTGACTCGTTATCATATGTTATGTGTACGGGTATACGCCAAGGGGTTATATGGTCATTGGGCAATGGGTATATATGTATAACACGTGTGACTATATGACCATTGCTGAGGTGCATATGCATACCTGGAGTCACTCTATGGTTATGCGTGGTGTGTATATGCTTATCTTGAGTGGCTAATTCGCAATTGGCGTGGCGAGTAGATATGCAGGGATTGACCATATGACCAATGGTGATGTGAATATGTGTACCTGTAGTGACTGTATGATCATGAATGTGGTGAATACAGGGAGTGGCTATATGGTCATGGGTCAGGTGTAACAGTTTACATGGTGTACATGTATGTTGACCCATGACTGTGTGGGGTGTATGGTATACGCAAGTGAGGTTATATGACCATTGGTGAGGTGCATATGTATACATGGAGCGATGCAATGGTCATGGGTGGGGTGTATATGTATACATTGAGTGGCTATTTGGCCATGGGTGTGGAACATAGGTACACATGGATTGACTTTATGGCCAATGGTGAGGTCAATAGGTATACAATGATTGACTGTGTGATCATGAATGAGGTGAATATGTATACATATAGTGGCGATACGATCATTGGTCAGTTGTAGGAGGTATACCTGGTGTGCATGCATTAAATTGTTATTGACATATGTATGGTCATGTGTGGTGTGCAGGGATATACACAAGTATGGCTGTGTGGTTATGGGTGAGGTGTATGTTTATAAAGCGAGCGACTATATTGTCATGTTTGTTGTTTATTTGTATTTGGAGTGAGTGTATGGCCCTGGTGGGTTGTACATGTGTACATTGGGTGGCTATCGCTTTCCACAATAACTCAATGATATGTTACTTGATATAGAGATCACACAAGAGAGTCCTCCTTGGTGGCGTGTATGCACGATGGAGGAAATGTTAAACGATTTTCCTGACAATAGTTGATAAATGTGTATGCTAATGGGCAAGAGTAGCCACATATTATGGTCGGATGGTCCCTCTCAGTTCCGTTTCAAAGTTCTGCCCATTTATTTTCAAAAACTTGGCCAGAATCCCAAAAGACGTTTTCGGCACAATTGTACACTGCACATTTTAAAATTAAATGATCGTGCCTCAAAATGTGCCAACCAGAATAAAAAATGTAGTTGTCAGTCGATTAACTAACGTGCATAATAACAAAGTTAGTCACACTTTGCTACCTTTTCGGAACAGCAGATAATTATGTTCCGGATATATGTGAAAATCAACTTTTTACCCAATTTAGTTGCCATTTTGGAAGCCACCTTGAGTAATTTGGTCATTAAACACCTTATTGTGACACATTTAAGATAGATAAAAACAATAAACACCTCTCATGCCAAAGATAGTTACAGTTTACTTGCAAAAAATGGTTAAAACATGAGAAGAGATTTTTTGCCGATATTTATGTCACGTTTGTGAGAGTGAAATCCAATATTTCTGGTAATGTCTTTGTTACAATAGTTAGTAACAATGTTAGTATTCAATGTATAGAAGGCAGAATAGCCAATGTCATTCATCAACCACAAATTGTAAGCGATTCCAGGACACACTGGGGCAATATCTACCATTTTCCATATTTTGGCGGCCATGTTGGTGGCCATTTTGATCCAAAGTAACAACTTTTTTTCCTATGAATTGGAGTATCCATGTATAATGGTATTCCTCACTTACATTCAACAGTTGTGCTCATTCTTTGCTGAAATTTGAACAGAAACCCAATTGTGATTTTTTGGTGAAATTTTATACCGCATTCTGTAAAATCAAACTTTTGAGGGAACGGAGGGGGCTAGGACCCCAATAATTGATTTTATCATTACCCCATTGATTAGTTAATATAAAACTATAAAACATAAGGTCACAATCCTCAACCAGTTCCAAACAGCAGAAACTGATCACGAAGATATGAGTGAAAAATAGTCATATTTTCTACTTCCGGTGGCCATTTTGGCGGCCATTTTGAATATATGAAATTTATTTATACCTCGCAATAAGGACTACTCAACTACCAATAGAATAACATAACGCACGACTTAATATCTCATAAACTGCCCGAGTGATTGCGAATTAAAATTTATCAAGTCAGATATTCAATTTTGGCGGCCATCTTGGATTCAATGGCCTCGAAACATGTGAACATTGACTACCTATATGCATCCATGTGCTCGTGGGATGTTATAGAAAACTGCCCTGGTCTATGTTCTCGTGGAAAATAATGAAAAAATCGGTATTGTTCATAGTTTAATCACGTTATGCATGCGTAAGTTCACACACTGTACTTTTTCAGATATATCTTCAAAATAAACGAAAAATCATATCATCGGTGTCACTTTAAGAAAAATATCGAGTCAGGTGCCCATGTGAAAGTTTGTGTGTGTGTTGCCGCTATGGACTCTAAAACGGCCAAACATATTTCGACGAAACTTGGTACGGGTACGTAGTATCACACGAGGACCAACATAGGCCCATCCATTTGTTCGTGTGGCGTGACCTTATCCTTCAAAACTCATATATCCGGATCCGCTGATCCGCAGTGCTAAATTGCCTTATATAAACGCTCTTTATATTTCCCATATTCGGATTGGTTAACCTAATAGCGCTCTTTATCTGTCTATCGAATGGTATTCTCGAGACACGGCTCATTCTTTTTGTCAATTCAGACTGTTGACTGTCTTTTTGTTTGTGAATTCAGACTGTTGACTGTTTATAGTTTACAACGAGCAGCAGTGCTAAATTGCTATATTGACGAGCCTCAGTGCTAAATTGCCTTGACTGTGATATTTAGATAATAACTGAAATACCGCCTCTTTGTACATTTTCCTTCTGTCGTAAGTTGTTGATATTATAATATACTTTAGTAAATATTAACTTTTCTTGACACTAATTTGAAGCTTTTTAATACATTCCGATTACCTGCTTTTGTAAATAATAACTTTGCCTGTCACCAATTTGAACATTTTTTCAAGGTATTCTGATCACCTGCTGACTGGTCGATTAATTTGCCTCATTCTCAAGCCAAGCAACCATTCACTCAATTTGTAAATATTAACTTTGTTAGGCGCCCACTTGAAATTTCTCAGTGTATTCTGAGACACCAATTTGAACAATCGAGGACGAACTGCCTAATACAATTAAAGCGTGGAGTCTGTCCATTTTCCCAATGAAACATCGAATTTTACGACCACCGGGTTCGAGATATGTTATTATTACCGACATCGTAATTTTTGCACATTATCTGCTTATACAAAACTTATTTTAGGTATATAATCTGCTAACAATCGTATCTCAAGTATTTCGATGTGTTAACACCAATGCAGATTTGCCTATTTCCCCAGTCTGTTCTCCTAAAAATACGCACAGTATCTGCTTATACAAGGTCTGTGTCTTAGCTATGACTTCATTTTGAGTCGATAATGTGCTGAAAATGAGAGCGTTTTAGTCACACTAAATTTCTATCTCAAGTATTTCGACGTGTTAACACCAATGCAGATTTCCTTCTTTTGCTATTTGAAAATTGGTATGTCAAGTATTTCGATGTGTTAACACCAATGCAGATTTGCCTATTTTCCCAGTCTGTTCTCCCGAAAATACGCACATTATCTGCTTATACAAAACGTATCCTAGGTATATAATCTGCTAACAATCGCACATTATCTGCATAATATGCGCACTTAAAGCTTTCGTCTCCCAACACCAGTAGATAATAAAGAGGGTTACTAGTATATATGACCCGCCATATCAAATCCAGTCGTAAGTCGGGATTGTTTACCCTGTGCCTGTGTGCCAATGCATTCTCTTATATATGCGATTCGACCATAGGTCGCCTCGCATATATAAGAGAATGCATTGGTCTAACAATTTTTTGACAATTTTTATAATTTTTTCTTGTATTCTTTAACTATTTTATAATTTCACCCATACAGAGCCCCAGACAAACATGAGCAGACGACACTCTTCTATATGCTTCTATATATGTGTGGGGCTCCCTGCAGGGTAATGGATGTTTTTTATTTTATGTCCTAAAAATTGTAAGAAACATTTATTTTAAAAAAATGATAAAAAATTGTTAGGCCAATGCATTCTCTTATATATGCGAGGCGACCTATGGTCGACTCGCATATATAAGAGAATGCATTGGCACAGGATAAACAAATCCCGACTTACGACTGGATTTTATATGGCGGGTCACATATAATTATGAAATTCTTGCTCATATTCAAGGTAGAACTGATGGATGATTTTGTGAATTTTCACGATATTTGTGCCTGACACATTTTCTCAAGGGCTTTGCTACCCCATTTTCAAACCAAATTTGATGGCGTCAAAATAATGGATTGTGTTCACTTTTATAAGTAATTACAGCAACCAAACCCAAGGATGCACCATTTTAACAGTATAATTCATGGTGGATTATCTTAGAAATACAAAATGTGATCTTTATAGAGGTGTTAAAAACTATTTTTTTTCGAACACAAATCCAACAAAAAACAAAATATGGAAATGTGTACTGAATACGGTGATGAATGACGAACAGTAAAATATATTCACATTTTCCAAGTGTTCTTTGAACATTTACTTAGAAACAGTTGTTAACAGATGATATAATTACTTCCCCAACATGGCTAACTGGGAGCTGCAGCAATTTGTTAACTATTGACAGTGGTGAAATAATTTCCTAAGCTTCAATTTGAAACACCACCTTGTAACCACTAAATAGGTCACCAATCATGGACTAATCCCTTATGGTCCAGTGGCCACAGGTTGGCACACGGGCAATCCCAGCTACAGTGTGCACAAGCTGGCCCATAATCCGCCCATCAAGTGTCATCGTCTGGAAGGCATTACTGAGAAAGTAAATATACCATTTGTAAACAAGTAGTTCTGAGTAAATTTTTCAAAGAACGCTTGGTAAATATGAATATATTTTGTATTGTTCA
Source organism: Siphonodentalium dalli (assembly GCA_032622095.1). Lineage (NCBI taxonomy): Eukaryota > Metazoa > Mollusca > Scaphopoda > Gadilida > Siphonodentaliidae > Siphonodentalium > Siphonodentalium dalli. Next base: position 41,572,818 of record CP136067.1, read on the forward strand.
TCATTCTTCACAGTATTCAGCACACATCTCCGTATTGTTTTCTTAGATATTGACGTTGTGTTTGTTGGATTTGGGTTCGAAAAAAAATATTTTTAAAACCTCTATAAAGTTCACATTTTTTTCATGAACTATACTCTTAAGATGGTGCATCCGTTGGCTTGGTTACTGTGCTTACTAATATAATTGAACATAGGTACACATGGATTGACTTTATGGCCAATGGTGAGGTCAATAGGTATACAATGATTGACTGTGTGATCATGAATGAGGTGAATATGTATACATATAGTGGCGATACGATCATTGGTCAGTTGTAGGAGGTATACCTGGTGTGCATGCATTAAATTGTTATTGACATATGTATGGTCATGTGTGGTGTGCAGGGATATACACAAGTATGGCTGTGTGGTTATGGGTGAGGTGTATGTTTATAAAGCGAGCGACTATATTGTCATGTTTGTTGTTTATTTGTATTTGGAGTGAGTGTATGGCCCTGGTGGGTTGTACATGTGTACATTGGGTGGCTATCGCTTTCCACAATAACTCAATGATATGTTACTTGATATAGAGATCACACAAGAGAGTCCTCCTTGGTGGCGTGTATGCACGATGGAGGAAATGTTAAACGATTTTCCTGACAATAGTTGATAAATGTGTATGCTAATGGGCAAGAGTAGCCACATATTATGGTCGGATGGTCCCTCTCAGTTCCGTTTCAAAGTTCTGCCCATTTATTTTCAAAAACTTGGCCAGAATCCCAAAAGACGTTTTCGGCACAATTGTACACTGCACATTTTAAAATTAAATGATCGTGCCTCAAAATGTGCCAACCAGAATAAAAAATGTAGTTGTCAGTCGATTAACTAACGTGCATAATAACAAAGTTAGTCACACTTTGCTACCTTTTCGGAACAGCAGATAATTATGTTCCGGATATATGTGAAAATCAACTTTTTACCCAATTTAGTTGCCATTTTGGAAGCCACCTTGAGTAATTTGGTCATTAAACACCTTATTGTGACACATTTAAGATAGATAAAAACAATAAACACCTCTCATGCCAAAGATAGTTACAGTTTACTTGCAAAAAATGGTTAAAACATGAGAAGAGATTTTTTGCCGATATTTATGTCACGTTTGTGAGAGTGAAATCCAATATTTCTGGTAATGTCTTTGTTACAATAGTTAGTAACAATGTTAGTATTCAATGTATAGAAGGCAGAATAGCCAATGTCATTCATCAACCACAAATTGTAAGCGATTCCAGGACACACTGGGGCAATATCTACCATTTTCCATATTTTGGCGGCCATGTTGGTGGCCATTTTGATCCAAAGTAACAACTTTTTTTCCTATGAATTGGAGTATCCATGTATAATGGTATTCCTCACTTACATTCAACAGTTGTGCTCATTCTTTGCTGAAATTTGAACAGAAACCCAATTGTGATTTTTTGGTGAAATTTTATACCGCATTCTGTAAAATCAAACTTTTGAGGGAACGGAGGGGGCTAGGACCCCAATAATTGATTTTATCATTACCCCATTGATTAGTTAATATAAAACTATAAAACATAAGGTCACAATCCTCAACCAGTTCCAAACAGCAGAAACTGATCACGAAGATATGAGTGAAAAATAGTCATATTTTCTACTTCCGGTGGCCATTTTGGCGGCCATTTTGAATATATGAAATTTATTTATACCTCGCAATAAGGACTACTCAACTACCAATAGAATAACATAACGCACGACTTAATATCTCATAAACTGCCCGAGTGATTGCGAATTAAAATTTATCAAGTCAGATATTCAATTTTGGCGGCCATCTTGGATTCAATGGCCTCGAAACATGTGAACATTGACTACCTATATGCATCCATGTGCTCGTGGGATGTTATAGAAAACTGCCCTGGTCTATGTTCTCGTGGAAAATAATGAAAAAATCGGTATTGTTCATAGATTAATCACGTTATGCATGCGTAAGTTCACACACTGTACTTTTTCAGATATATCTTCAAAATAAACGAAAAATCATATCATCGGTGTCACTTTAAGAAAAATATCGAGTCAGGTGCCCATGTGACGCTATCTACGCAGACACTTGTTATATTCAGTTCGAATGAAACTGAGTTTGAGAAGATACATACAGTTTTAGTATTAATTTTGAGAGAAATATTTCCCCTACCCCCAATAAGGATTTTATCGCAAAAAATCACAGTAGTTTTATAAAAATCGCTATAAAATGAAAAAGCCCCCACGCCCGAGTGACAAACAAGCAGAAAAATGTGAAATACATCCCTCTATCGGAAAAACATAGTCGGCTAAAATCCGCACAGGGGGGAGGGTGGCCATATGGTAGCTCAAGGTCTAATGCTGACGACAGCCTTGTGTCGGTCTTCGTCGTGATATGAGAAATACTTGTAGTCTGTCAATTGCACATATCTTTGATATAAATGTAGTGTCTAAACAGTTATTAAATTTGCGAATTATTTTTTTTTACATGAGAGGTGATCTTAATGATTGGCATATCACATCTTAATCATCAAAGAACTCATCATTTATATTTGTTTCCTGTCTACTATTATTTATTTAGCTTCTGGAAAGTTTAGAGTCCACGGCACACAAGTAAAAGCCACATTTTTAGAAAGCTATATCTAATATATATTTGAGGAAAGTTTGTGTGTGTGTTGCCGCTATGGACTCTAAAACGGCCAAACATATTTCGACGAAACTTGGTACGGGTACGTAGTATCACACGAGGACCAACATAGGCCCATCCATTTGTTCGTGTGGCGTGACCTTATCCTTCAAAACTCATATATCCGGATCCGCTGATCCGCAGTGCTAAATTGCCTTATATAAACGCTCTTTATATTTCCCATATTCGGATTGGTTAACCTAATAGCGCTCTTTATCTGTCTATCGAATGGTATTCTCGAGACACGGCTCATTCTTTTTGTCAATTCAGACTGTTGACTGTCTTTTTGTTTGTGAATTCAGACTGTTGACTGTTTATAGTTTACAACGAGCAGCAGTGCTAAATTGCTATATTGACGAGCCTCAGTGCTAAATTGCCTTGACTGTGATATTTAGATAATAACTGAAATACCGCCTCTTTGTACATTTTCCTTCTGTCGTAAGTTGTTGATATTATAATATACTTTAGTAAATATTAACTTTTCTTGACACTAATTTGAAGCTTTTTAATACATTCCGATTACCTGCTTTTGTAAATAATAACTTTGCCTGTCACCAATTTGAACATTTTTTCAAGGTATTCTGATCACCTGCTGACTGGTCGATTAATTTGCCTCATTCTCAAGCCAAGCAACCATTCACTCAATTTGTAAATATTAACTTTGTTAGGCGCCCACTTGAAATTTCTCAGTGTATTCTGAGACACCAATTTGAACAATCGAGGACGAACTGCCTAATACAATTAAAGCGTGGAGTCTGTCCATTTTCCCAATGAAACATCGAATTTTACGACCACCGGGTTCGAGATATGTTATTATTACCGACATCGTAATTTTTGCACATTATCTGCTTATACAAAACTTATTTTAGGTATATAATCTGCTAACAATCGTATCTCAAGTATTTCGATGTGTTAACACCAATGCAGATTTGCCTATTTCCCCAGTCTGTTCTCCTAAAAATACGCACAGTATCTGCTTATACAAGGTCTGTGTCTTAGCTATGACTTCATTTTGAGTCGATAATGTGCTGAAAATGAGAGCGTTTTAGTCACACTAAATTTCTATCTCAAGTATTTCGACGTGTTAACACCAATGCAGATTTCCTTCTTTTGCTATTTGAAAATTGGTATGTCAAGTATTTCGATGTGTTAACACCAATGCAGATTTGCCTATTTTCCCAGTCTGTTCTCCCGAAAATACGCACATTATCTGCTTATACAAAACGTATCCTAGGTATATAATCTGCTAACAATCGCACATTATCTGCATAATATGCGCACTTAAAGCTTTCGTCTCCCAACACCAGTAGATAATAAAGAGGGTTACTAGTATATATGACCCGCCATATCAAATCCAGTCGTAAGTCGGGATTGTTTACCCTGTGCCTGTGTGCCAATGCATTCTCTTATATATGCGATTCGACCATAGGTCGCCTCGCATATATAAGAGAATGCATTGGTCTAACAATTTTTTGACAATTTTTATAATTTTTTCTTGTATTCTTTAACTATTTTATAATTTCACCCATACAGAGCCCCAGACAAACATGAGCAGACGACACTCTTCTATATGCTTCTATATATGTGTGGGGCTCCCTGCAGGGTAATGGATGTTTTTTATTTTATGTCCTAAAAATTGTAAGAAACATTTATTTTAAAAAAATGATAAAAAATTGTTAGGCCAATGCATTCTCTTATATATGCGAGGCGACCTATGGTCGACTCGCATATATAAGAGAATGCATTGGCACAGGATAAACAAATCCCGACTTACGACTGGATTTTATATGGCGGGTCACATATAATTATGAAATTCTTGCTCATATTCAAGGTAGAACTGATGGATGATTTTGTGAATTTTCACGATATTTGTGCCTGACACATTTTCTCAAGGGCTTTGCTACCCCATTTTCAAACCAAATTTGATGGCGTCAAAATAATGGATTGTGTTCACTTTTATAAGTAATTACAGCAACCAAACCCAAGGATGCACCATTTTAACAGTATAATTCATGGTGGATTATCTTAGAAATACAAAATGTGATCTTTATAGAGGTGTTAAAAACTATTTTTTTTCGAACACAAATCCAACAAAAAACAAAATATGGAAATGTGTACTGAATACGGTGATGAATGACGAACAGTAAAATATATTCACATTTTCCAAGTGTTCTTTGAACATTTACTTAGAAACAGTTGTTAACAGATGATATAATTACTTCCCCAACATGGCTAACTGGGAGCTGCAGCAATTTGTTAACTATTGACAGTGGTGAAATAATTTCCTAAGCTTCAATTTGAAACACCACCTTGTAACCACTAAATAGGTCACCAATCATGGACTAATCCCTTATGGTCCAGTGGCCACAGGTTGGCACACGGGCAATCCCAGCTACAGTGTGCACAAGCTGGCCCATAATCCGCCCATCAAGTGTCATCGTCTGGAAGGCATTACTGAGAAAGTAAATATACCATTTGTAAACAAGTAGTTCTGAGTAAATTTTTCAAAGAACGCTTGGTAAATATGAATATATTTTGTATTGTTCATCATTCTTCACAGTATTCAGCACACATCTCCGTATTGTTTTCTTAGATATTGACGTTGTGTTTGTTGGATTTGGGTTCGAAAAAAAATATTTTTAAAACCTCTATAAAGTTCACATTTTTTTCATGAACTATACTCTTAAGATGGTGCATCCGTTGGCTTGGTTACTGTGCTTACTAATATAATTGAATAGAATCCGTTATTCGTACTCCATCAAATTTTGTGGAAAATGGGTTGACAAACTCCTTAAATAAATTTATAATAACATAGTGACAAACCAAAAATGTATAACAAATTATGTATGACTGCGCCACACAAATCATGGTGATAGCAAGTAATTATTATCTTTCCTTATGTCTGGTCAGTTGAAAATGGCTTTAGGAAAGTTTGAATAATCCGTATGTCAAATCGCATTGCGGATTTGTGTTTGTCGCAATGTGTACATTTCGATAGTTTTCGATACGATATCTCGACTTCCCTCCGATTTAGACTATCTATTTATGCACCGAAAGAAAAGAAACTTCGTGGCCAATAAGACAAATTGAAATATATTGTGACTGAGATGAAATAAGTATGAGAATATATGAAGAATATGACAGAATGTGTGTTTCCCCCCAAAATCTGACCTGTGAGCCTTGCCACTAATGTAGTATATATAAGTATAACTGATATGGTATCCCATGGTATGTGTCCCCCCAGGGGCCTGTGCTTTAGAATATGCACGCACTGTGTAGATGTGCTGCAAATTATACTTACCTTGCCTGGAACACGTAATTATCCTTATTATGACAATAAGTATTACAAAGTTTTATTAATATGGATTAACCTCTTTCCAAATACAGTTTCATTTGTCATGGTATTCTTGCTTAATCATTCGTCAAGTATTGTTACATTGGTCTGGTTCGCTCTTTTCCCACTAGTATTATACCAGTAACCATGACAACAACAAACAAAAACAACACGAGTGATGATCCGCTAATGATTTCAAACATGTTTACCTAAAAAATGTCTATATATATATATAGGGAAAATTAAATTGATATAAACATATTTTATACATGCTATGGCTATAATTATTATGCATGCAGGTACTACATGTATCAGTACAAATTCTTCGAAAGATGGTGCGGGTGTCGAAAAAAATATTGAGTAACACATGTTGAATAAGAATAAAGGGGTGGGTACAAACGTATTGAATAGTAGACAGTTGGGGCGGTGGGTCCCAAACGTGGCAAACTGAACAATATAGCCTACCGGTATGTGTCTGGAATGTGTGTATGACCCCACCCCCACATGTCAGGAGCACCATTAACCACGATCTAGGTCTGTTTATTAACTACATGTACATTACATTAATGTAATATAGTCCAGCATCGCCAATTAGTTCTCGTTAAACCGATTACCTACATAATTATATGAAACGCAAATAAGCCGCGTTAATTGGAGTCGACCGTGTTTCACAACGAAACAGTTGAATGAAATAAAATCATATACATTGGATATATATAAACTGGCCGCTTATGAATAGGAACCCAGTAGTCACGTGGATTATATTAAGTGATATTGAACAATTACGAGAAAATTACACCACGAAGGCATGCTATGACGAACCGTCGAGGCAACTTTTATTCGAACTTCTTAACTTGACCAGCCTTGACATAGTAAACAATTTGCGATCTGTATAAAACTCGGGTTGAAAAATTTATAATAAAAAGGGCACAATTATGAATGATGAATGAGATAGTAATATCTGTATTGTGTTTTGTATATGTTTAGTGTGTGTTAATGCTGTATGTTTCTTTAATTCAATGTGTTACATGTTCCTGGTATGTTTACAACATTTAGTTTATTGTGAACATTTATATAATGTTCTATATGTGTAAATAGTTAACAAATCGCTCATGTTTTTCATGTACAAACGAGTGAGATTAAAGGCAACGTTCATTCATTTATTCAGAGGGGGCATGGGGCTTTAAAGCACATAACATACTGGGGTTTTATGCATTGAATCTCATAACGTTGTTCATCGTTGAACACTTTGTTTGACGAAAATGGCCTGCTTTATAGTTTTGGAGACGAATATCTGTTATGTCGTTCGGAACACACATAACCTGTTATGATATATCTGGGATGCAAGAACAAAATCAAAACATTTCGATCTTCAATTTTCATTGTGCGGCCATTGACTTATATCGCTTCGCACAATAAACGTGTCAAAAACATTATTAAGTCGTGTTACATGCTAAATCTAGGCTGTACTCAATTGATACAATATTTAGGACCCATGTCACTTACATACTTCCCCATATACGCATATGTTAAATTGACAATTGTAGCATAAATGTTACAAGTTTTAAACTAAAACTGTCTTAGAATGCAACATATCCTCCTGCAAACTGGTTCATATAGAACCTAAATATCCATACAGGTTCACAGTGGACTTAATTGATTCTGAAATAACCTCATATATAACTTATACCCGTTATTCCGTTGTATGGGGCGGGTTGCGGCGAACACATATTATTATAAAGAGCGTTCATCTGCTAAGTCGTGTCGATGAAAAAGTAGATTAAATGGTGCCTATATGAGCCTATTTCGTATTGAAATAAGCTCTTATATGGGTTTATTTTGAACGACTAATTTTACGCCTATATATAGCGTATTTTTCCTCAAATAAGCTCTATTTGTGCCTAAAGTGGGACATTCAAAATAAGCCCGTGTTGTGTTTATTTTCACGAGAACAGACTGTAGAATCAATACGGAAAGTAAGATAAATCCCTTCTCGATATCAAAACAAACATAAGTAAGTCAAGATGAATGTGTGTTTGCCGTTATATTACACAAAACGTGTAGGTCACAACCTGCCTATAATTCTAGTTCAGACATAGGGGTATCGCTGCCCGGGAAATTATATTTGTCAATTTGTTAGGCCATTTCTGAATTTGTTTGTGCCATATTAAAGAATTTTTGGCCAAATTGAATAACCAAAATATTTGTTCATCGAGAGAACATAATCCGGAATAAAAAAAATTAGATATACGCACTAACATAACTGAAAAAAATGCGAGTTTGACAATGGATGGGAACTTCAGTATCAATAATAGGTCTTATGGGCAACATAATTATGCCAAAGTAGTAACGTGTTGTCACTTGGCTAAGAGGGTACACCGATCTAGGATTTAATTATCATTGTTTTGATAACCACGCATGCGTGACTTTAGAATAATTGTTATCCATACACAGGTGAGCAAACTGGTAACGGATTAACCCTTTACCCAAACAAACCGGCCAAAAACGCCCAAATAAAGCTTCAACAGCCTATAATATCTTCGGTCTGTCTCAATAACACCATACAAATATGGATATCATTGGAACCGGTTCATTGACCACATTGTGATGGTTACAGTTATGCCATGTGCCAATGCATTCTCTTATATATGCGAGTCGACCATAGGTCGCCTCGCATATATAAGAGAATGCATTGCCTAAAAAAAAATTATAATATTTTTCTACATTCTTTGACAATTTTATCATTTTTAATATGTGTTAAGCCAATGCATTCTCTTATATATGCGAGGCGACCTATGGTCGGCTCGCATATATAAGAGAATGCATTGGCACAGGGCCGTTCTGTTGGGTAAAGGGTTAAGGGTTTTATGGAGATCTGATGATGATTTGAGAGACGATTGATGAATATAGAATTGAAAATGTTTGGCCTAAAAGTTTAGCCAAATTAAATTATCTTTGGCTATTTTCCCAAATTGCCATTGCCAAATTTGGCCACCGACAAGTGCGTGTGACTTGTAACGACGAAGTGTGTTGCTATTTCCTACAGTGCCGACGTCATCTGATTCGCGTGTGCCATTGGCTAAGAATTCCTGCAGTAAACCATGTTAGTCCTTTGATCAGTGAGAATCACGAATTTACGAGGTGCATGGGTCCCCTGAATTTCCATGCGGAATTCATGATAACCGTATAAACAAATGCATGTGGTAATTTATAAATGCAATTTACAGGGTTCTATAACCAACTTTTGTCATGGACTGATCAGGTAAGGCGGGTCTGTTTCGCTGTATTGCATATCGTTAAAAATGGCCACATATATAATCCCTAATTCAATACTTAACATTAGTCAATATACGGAATACGTCATCGCCATCACCATGGACACATTACTGGCTGTTGCAACGTCACTATATGTAGATCGACATTTAAAACGCGCCTATTTGGCGCCACAAAATCAGCTGACATTCCTTCCATCTTTATTGCAATGCCATATATAGAGGATCTTCAACGAGTTATTTTGGGATACATGTATAAGATTTTATGAAACGAGTTTGATAAATTTAATTCACAACGAGTCGTAGACGAGTAGTGCATCAAATTTATCAAACGAGTTTCATAAAATCTTATATCCCATCAACGAGTTGAAGATCTTGTATATCACATGAAAAAGCTTTATGCCTTTTTAACAAATCAAAATCCTTAAGAGCAGCTGAAAAAATGTATGCAGAATGCATGCATTTGCGGCGTTGGTTGAGTCGCTTCACAACCATATACGGCATTATTGCGCGCTCTGACTGGCGAGTAAAAATATAGCCCCCCCCCAATTTACCTCTTTGTCTCTGTATTCGTTAGGCCAAAGATGTTGGACATTAATTTAACTTTAATGAACAAAGCAATCATTTTACAATGTCTGTGTTGGTGTCATGCGCGGATTTTCGAAATAGTAATAATCCGCGCAGTCATTATATTGGCGCGATGCCAAGTATATCGGGAGGCACGCGCCTGTTCATCACTAGTGAGATATAAGGAGATATGTAATGGAATGTTTAATGATATAATAGGGGATTCATATGAAATAGTTATATAGGCTATACACATCAGTTACACATATGTATCGAAGCACCAAAACCAAAGTGTTCAACAGTCATATGTACGTTTTTCAATAACATTAAGAAACAAAAACGTGCACACCGATGTTGTAAACGGTTTATGAAGTTTAAACTTCAAACTTCACAGGCCGACCATCAGTAGTCTATATGACGTCGGTGCAACAGTTCGAAATGGTTTCTTAAATGTTAGTCGGCAGTTTGCTCACCAGATAGACTACGAATCAAATCAAATTCAAGATATTTATTGGAAATTCGATGGAGACGCCGTTCCTGATCGGCGAGCGGACCAATATGGTATAACGACGACAATCTAAAAAAACGGTATGTACAAACTTGGAAATAAATGTATTTAAGCCAGGTAAGAGTTCTATATGGTAACAATACACTATTTATCGGATTGTAGAAAAAATAGAAAAATTATTATCTGGGGGCACAGCACCCAGTGTAGCGTGTGTTAAATGTGACATTACTGGTTTGAAGGTTTAATTATTTTACAAAACTGGGAAAGTTCACAGAAAAGTTAACAATTTGGATACGTGACATGATTTTCGTATTCAGTTAAGGCCAACTTTGTTTGTTTTGGCTACAGGAAAATACCCGACCCCCCCCCCCCCCCCCGAATTCTATCATCTGCGCTTGCAAGAAATTGTTTTGAAATCGCTAAGAAAACCTTTTTTTCTATTTCAATTATTTGGATATAGCTCGATCAGTTGGAAGAAGCTTATTTAGTGACATTCGCCCTGCCACTGTTCGTTTTCGTGTTGAAAATTATTATCAATCTTAGTAAAATAAATTGGTAAAATTAAGCGTGGTGAGTTTTGCAAACCAATGGGCAGAACTCAGTGACAAACTTTAAAAAGAGGCTAAAGTGCAGACATTGTTTTGTTTACACCTACAATGTTTTTCGAAAATAAAACATGATTGAAGGGACCTATTCCAAAGACAATGGCTCAGCAGAGATTTAAAGTACAGTACCCCCACCCAGGTTGGCCAAAATTTCTGGAAATTGTCTACGGTTACCTATACAAAAGAGGCACGGGAGATCAAAGTGGAACTTTGCCAGAGTCTATTGTGACCATTGTTACTGGGCGACCAATAGGGAACATTTGTCTACATAACCAGGAAGTTTTGTATTACTGCCTTTGTGGACACTGCCAATTAATGCACGTGATAGTGCCAATAAATTAGGGAACAAGCTGTCCGATTGGCTAATCTTGTTATGCCAATGCACAGCAAACTGACACCGAATGTCTCACGGTTCGATGGGAATTTACAGCGTGTGTGTGCAATACGTCTATTATGTATCATTATGACGCACATATAAGTAATCTCCGTCTTGGTTTCAGATGTCACTATTTAGTGTATATATCTGACTTATCTGTGAACTGCACTAATGAATTTTAAAACTATTTGCACATTCAGAGAAGTGTCAAATGTGTCAAGACGGGCCCCCGCAGAATTAGATCCCATACAACCCAAGGAAACAAAACGAAAACAGAGGACCTTAATATATTGTATATATATATGGATGGCCACCGATGGCGAGCTGAATTTTACAGTTATTTGTGAATGTATATGGGCACACTATATACACTAATCGTATTTCCGGGCGAAAGATTCTATTGAAGCATGCTCAGTCCAATTTGACACTATAGATCCACCACATGTACATTATATATATATCAAACGACATAGTGCTACCATCGGTCATCCCATTGCGGAAAATAAGTGTACAACTTTCTTACTTAGCGCGACCGAAATCGTAATAGTAAAAGCCATTGGAAAAGTGTGAATGGTACGTGTTGTGCTGTTTGTAGAGAAACGGGTCAATAAGCACACCCATCTGTCGCACAATGTCCTTATTATAGCCTCGTTTCAATTAACCAATGAGAATACACACATGTGATATTATGGGGTAAAACATATTTACCCCACTTAGCGAGACCGGTGGAAAACTTTGATAACTTAAAAAAAACTGGCATATATTACTTAACAAAATGACATGTGTTTATTGATTCTAGTTACACACATATCACCTGTGCTTGTTTGGCAATTGAATAATTAGTGCTCATTATCTAGACTATGCCTGTTTTATATATTTTTATGCAATAGTATGACGACGGTCGCACTATGTCAGTAGATATATATATATATATATATATATATATATATATATATATATAATTTGAAAATTAGGAAAGGTATCCGTTCATTGTTGAATATTTATTACATGTATGTACAAACAGCTATACCGGTTTCGGCACATCTTGCCTTTTCAATAGCTTGGAGTCACTGATGAAAAATGTGTATTCATCTTAGAGTCTGTAAGAGATATCATGGTGAATCACGTGATACATATATTTGATTAAATTAAATTATACGAGGAACCTCATTAAATTGTTATGGCCTTGGTACGTAGAGAGACGTGCTCAGACGTGCGTTCCTAACGGCGCGTGTATCATTAAACGCTTGGACATAATGGTAATTTTATTTCTGTTTGATAGCGTTTAATCTGTTGATGGGTTTATGGTGGGAAGTCCATCTTAATCTAATGTTTTTGTCCTTAATGGCACTTGCTATCTTTAATGGCGACATTATATTAGAAGCATGTGTATTTTATACTGTGTGTAATTATTGATCATTGTGATATTTTCGCTCAGTGAAGTTGATTTTTATCCACTGGAGATTTATGTAGATATCTGCAATAGGCGCAATTTAATGAGGTTCCCAAGGTAGTGATAAACAAAACAATAAGATAGAAGTAATCAAGACATCCGTCGGTCGCGAGTTGCCAGATGGGAAATACATGAGGGCTCAAGTATTAGTTTTACTTTGATAATGGCATGTTTTTTCAGTTTGGTAATCAATTCGTGTGAACTTAAATGTGCATGTTGCAATAAATAACGTAAATATACTAAGGGAACTCGAATGCCAGCCGACCCCTAGTGCTTCTATGTGGTCGTTTAGCTTGGTAAGACCATATTGACCACAGGTGTTATATACAGATATACAGTGACAGGCGGACATCCAGGTATGGAAGTCACTCTCCAATTGCCATGTAGCGACATGGTCAACAAAAGTTGAGGACTTCCGTAGAAATATGAAGTATGAATGTATGATGCAGATGAAAACTGTGATTGCAGTAAGGTGGCCGCTTGCCCCCAAGCTGCAATCCAATATGATACATCGAGTTTTATTATTCAGAAGAATATCGATGTGTTGCACAACAAGCAGCTATAATTTACGATGAACACTTTGGTTCCAGCAAGAAGGCCGCTTGCCCCCAAGCTGCAATCCAATATGATACATCAAGTATTATTATTTCGAAGAATATCGATGTGATTTACAATAAGCAGCTACAATTTACGATAAAAACTGTTTTCAGCAAGGTGGTCGCTTGCCACCAAGCTGCAATCCAATATGATACAGTGAGTATTAGTATTCCAAATATTATTACTGTGTTGTGCAACCATCCTCTATAATCTACGGATTGTTTAGAATTATAAAGATGAACGAATATGTCCGAGGCGCGTTATTTTCGATTGAGCGAGGGTTTAAACTGGTTTATAAAATGTTCTTTTACTTCTAACAATTGGGGATCGGATGTTGTTTAGAACGGAAATATTTTGAAATCCCCCCCCCCCACTACATTCATCGATGTGTTTGCTAACATATAGTGTGCGGTAGTTCGTATCCCGTATCCCCTGTTTGTGCAGTGTTACTCTGTGTCGCAGATTGGTTGTTTGACCGATATAATTGGCGCCACAGTTTGAACATATCACTACATAAATAACATTTTCTGATTCACATGTCATGTCCCGCTTGACTTTGAAATCCATATATGCGTTCTCGAACCTGAATGATGAACCTTCCAATAAAAGGGGGCATGTCCCACAACGTGTATCCTTGTTATGAACTTTCCTGCACGATTTTACAAATGGTATTGTCGGAATGACACCATCTGAGAATCGGGCTTTACAAAGTGTGGTTTTCAAACTTGGCGGTTGTCGTTTACTTTTGATGATATGTGTGGAATTTAGTACTCTCCTCATACGTTCACTCTTCTTCAAAATAGGTAAGTTGTTATATACCACGGGAAATAACTCAGGGTTTCGATTGTTATAGGTTGTTACCATAGCAAGGGGTGTTTTGTCCGCTTTTGAGTGTGGTTTTGTCTGTCTAAGCTCTGCAAGGGAATACGATTGGGCTTTTTTAATGCCTTGATCTATTAAGTTAATGGGATAACCACGCTTTACTAGAGTGGTTCTGAGTTCCGCCAGTCGGATTATTTGGACGTTGGAGTCTGAGACTATTGTACAAATGCGTCTTGCTAGGTTATATGGGATGTAATTGCGACAACTTCTGGGATGATTGCTTTTAAAGTGAAGGTATTGCTGAGTGTCTGTTGATTTGCGATAAATGTCCGTTGAAATTTTTTTACCATCTTTTATAATGAGAATATCAAGAAATGGAAGTTTTTGTGGGCTAGTTTCTATGGTAAATTTTAGGTCGGCATTGAGTCCATTTAAAATCGAGCCCAGTTCATTGACGTCACCCCATGATTTCTGCCAAAATATATTGCAGTCATCTATGTATCGTTTCCACGAGGTTTGGAAATTGTCACTGAACGTTTTGTCATATCTCTGTTGTAGAGACTCGTAAAGTTTTTCTTCAAGAAACCCAAGAGTTAAAGTGCTATATGTTGGGGCCATTTTCGTTCCCATTGCGGTCCCTTTTATCTGTTTATAGTTCGTTTTGCCCATCTGAAATGTATTATTTTCGAGGATGAGTCTTACTGCATCTTCGACAAAAGCCATAGTAAATCTGTCGTTGACAGTTTCCGGATATTTTTTCATCCAAAATTGAATTGCATCCTGGCCTAGTGAGTGTGGTATGTTGCTATATAAGCTTACAACATCGAAATTTACCAGGAGGGTGTCATCTGTAACTTCCGTGGGAATATAGTTTAGAAAATCAATGTCATCTCTGACATAGCTTTTAACATGTTTGAGCAGGGGTTTTAAAATTATGTCTGCAAGGTTGCTCAGTCTGCTAGTTGTGCAAGCTGGTCCCGCAACGATCGGGCGAAATTTGAGATCCTCAGGTCGGTATACACTGATGATTTCGGAATTTTGTTCTTCTATCGCGGCTTTTATCTGGTTAGATTTGTGACATTTAGGTAATCCATAGAAATTACTCGTTTTACAGCTGAAATTTGTGAGATAGTCGACTTCCTTTTTTGTGAAGCATTTCTGGTGTTTATTGATAAGTTTCTTCAATTTTCCCAGAATTTCTTTATCTATGTTTTGGGGAATTTCCTCATATGTGTTATGATCTGATAACATATCCCTTATTTTGAGTTCATAATAATCTATGTCCTTATGACTATGGCACCCCCTTTATCCGACGATTTTATTATTATTTTTTTGTTATTTTTAAGACTGGAAATAGCTTTTATTTCCGACTTTTTTAGATTTTTCTTGTCGCTGTCTGGACTGTTTAGTGGGTATTGTTTCAAAGTCTTTATAAATTCTTCCAAGGCTCGGTCCCTATTAAGGTCAGGGCATTTGGATGACTTATTACGGACGAGAGAGGGGTCGATATGTTTTTCGTCCAAATATCGTTCTGCTAGTCGTAATTTTCGAGAGAATTCATCAACGTCTTTTTGCAGCTCGTGTTTATTAGATGATGTGGGGGTGGGTGCAAACTTTAACCCCAATTTTAATAAGTTGGCCTCGTCATTGGACAGGGTGTGTGACGAGAGGTTGAAAATTTTGGGTTGTTCGGTCCCATCTCCTGTTTGTGTCGTCCCTTGAGGCGACGGCGGTTTTCTAAAAAATTCTGGTTATTGGATGGGGTTGGTGGTTTGTGACAACTCTGGATATCATCGCGAGCGGTGTCTAAATTACTTCCACTTACGGTGTTTTGAATATCTGTTGATTGAGGTCTGTCGTAAACTTTCTTCCTTGTCACCAGTGAATGACTGTCAACACGGGAGTTTGTTTTTGTTATTTCGGCATACGATCTTCGAACAACTGTATTCTTAACTGATTGTCTTTCCGAAATATCGCCCGACTTCTCCGTGCTTGGTTTTATTGTTTCGGAAACAGATCGCAAGTCTGGTTTTTCTATGATGTTAGCATCAATGCCCGTGCTTCTGTTACTGCCTGTAGTAGTTTGGCTTTGGCTTTTCAACCACTTCAGTTTTTTCTCGCAGTTGATGTTGATTTTTGTCCGAATATGAAACTTTTCTTCATACCATAGTTTTATGAGCTTGGAAATTATCTCCCGGTTTGTCCATTTTGAGCTTATTGTTGATGTCATGTCTCGGTCTATCTGTTCACATCGCTCTGCAAATATCTCCTTCTTATCTTCCAGAGTTACTTATATATATGAGGTCACTCCAAGTTGGATTTAATGCGAATTAACGCGATCAGGTAAGATATGTACATCTTGTAAACAGAAAAAAATGAGAATGGCATGCACGTATATGTCGTTTAAGCCCATAACATATATTTTAACAATTTGCCCATAACACAACATATTAATAATACAGAGTTATGATGAGGTGGAAGTGGGGTATGTTATGTTGAGCTAACTGGTCCCCCTGTGTCGGTAAAAATAGTTATATACATATATAACTAATTTGATCGTACCTGTGAATGAACGCATTACTATGAGGTTTTGATGGACATATATATACGACTTTTGAAAAGAGTATGTTTTCACACGTTTTGATTTTTTGTCAGGCTATCAGAGTTTTCAATACTAGTATTATTTGCACTCTTCATTCATTGACTATCAGAATTTGTCATAACAGTTGGTAGTGGTTTGCATTATTTTGTGGTAAGTAATTGATTCTGATAACTAAAGCGAAGACATGTTGATATAATCTGATGATATGGGGATGATCGAATCGTATTGTGCATCTCGAACGCAATGTCTCCATATTATGATCAATGACAACTAGAGTTTTAAATTAAAAATTATATATACATATTTTAATAGTCGTGTTAAATTTAAAGAATACTAGTAAATGTATATGTGGTAGTAATTTCAAATAAGTGAATAGTTTGCAAAAATGTGTTTCTGAAACCAATTTTACCTCGAAGCAGTGTAATTTTCCCAGAAAGCCAATGTGACCTACCTTATAATACCATGCATATAAACACGTCAAAATATCCAGAATCTGTTATGTTATTCATTCGGTCGTTTTGATATTCCCAACGAATAAAACATTGTATACGCAGCTCATTGTGAGCAATACTGGTAATTATCCCAATGGTGTTCTAACGTTCTTCTGAGTGTCGCTTGATTGAAAACAGTTAGCATAAATTTTGTTAAAAATCACTTTCAGCATTATTTCCTGTTGGTAAATTGGCTGGGTGAATAGTTTGTAAAGACATACGGTTTCAACGGCCTTATTACTACAAGGTGTTGGTTTTCGAGAGCTTAATTGACCAGTTGTCCAACATATCTTCGCGGAAATACGCACGTAATCGACCTATAATGTGGAATAGGTACTTAATGAGATTATTTTATTCTGAAATAAGCAGATAAAGGACTCTTACGCGTTATTTCGTTTTATGGCGCGGGCCAAAGTGAAAACCCCTGTAAACGAGCGTACACACAATAGTTGTGAGTTGACTTATTTGTGTCATTGTCCGCACATACTCGGCTTAGAATCGGCTCATTATGAGTCTATAATGTGACTAAAATGATCTTATTTTCAGCCCATTATGGACTCACAATTAGGCGATTCTAAGAAGATTATCTACCTAAAACAAATTCTATTATAAGCAGACAACGTGCTGGTTTTCGAGAGAACATACTGTACAATTGGAGGCAAACATCCGTTTTAACGAATGGCGCTCGCGTAGAATGTGTGTTATTAGCGAATGCAATAGGAAATCTCATGTTCAAGAAACTTACTATGCAAAGACGTCTCAATTGTGGAGCTGTCTTTCGCACCTCATAGACAGTTTCTTGAAATGTGGTCGAGGTATCATTCAGTGAAACACCATCTTTCAAGCGACCTGTTTACGTGGTTGCTTGCAACAAATCAATGGCGATAATGCTTGCTTGGTCCATCATAAGGAACAGCCTTTCGAGTACATTTGGGGATGGTTCAAAATCATACCCCTAAATTCGCAGTGTGACAACTCAGCCAACAGCTACATATGACAACGAATTGTCTTATTATTTGTTTGCAAGAAATAGTCATGAACCGGTGAGAAATGAACTTTTCCGAGAACACTCATTTGCGTCAGGATTTGGTGGGGGAGTTGTCACAGTCTGGATATCTTCCCACACAGCAGCTGCAGATGACCCATGATTTTATTGCTTATTCTGCTTTATATACATAGTCATGAAACGGTGAGTTTGTAACTTTTTGGAGAGAAAAGTTGTTTGAGTCAGGGGTGGGGGTGTGTCAAGTTATGGATATATCCCAGCCACCATATGCCAATTTCTCGACGTTCATGACTATATACAAAGCAAAATAAGCAATACAATGTGATCATTATGACATGCGTATGTTGGGTGGGGGAGATCGACATGACATCTCCTCCCCGCATTCCACCCCTGCCAGACTAAAACAAATGTTACCAGGGAAATGTTACGCCGAATCACGGCTATATAAAGCAAACTGAACAATATAATCATAAGGTGATTTGTTTTGTCATGTAGCTGAAGGGTTCAACTAAATTGTGTTAAAAAAACATTCATTGGCATTTCAGGTCATACTAATGCCTACATGTATGAAGAGAAAATATGTTTTGTCATGGGTGATATGGGATATCCAGGGTGGGGGCCTATCTGGGGGAAGATGACAATGTACATGTATACCAGTATTCTGGATTCAACAAAAAGGCTCTACATGTTTTATAGCACACAATTACTAAAACTAATTATTATTTCCGAACCCAAATGATATATTTATAATTCAGTCTCAGACATTTTGGTAAATTGAAGTTATGGATATGACTTCTGCAAATGTGTGAAAACTATGATATTAGTTTGGAATAACTATGTCTTGCAATTCCATATTTTCTTAACTGCTGCTCAAGATTCACCCCTCCCTATTAACAGGAATGAATTATTCGGATGTAGGATTAAAATTCACATTTACCGAGAATCATTCACTTCAAGCATTGTTGATCAATGTATAATTTGAAGGAATACATGCGTGAATTTTGAAACACATTGCTGTAGAATTTCACAAACACAAATATAGTATTTTGTGAACAAAGGTATTAATTGCAAGAATATTTTTTAGGGATTTTCTGTATGACTGCAATGACGAATAAAATATTTCATTTTATATTAGTGTGTTAACAGTTATACTTTGAAAGCCTGCTATTGCTAGTACGCACCAAAGTTACATAACTTTATTCAGCTTGATGACTAAATATTTAATTACCCAATTAATTCATTTGAAATTGACTAAATATTTGGTCAGATTTTGTAACTAACCCATTGGGCGACCTTATGTTGGGGTGAGGAACTATACTAAATATTGGGTTGATTGTAACCCAACATTAGCAGACTCAATTAATTAGCTGCCTTTATTAATTAAAGTTTAGTCAGTTAAAAATTGAGGAAAAGTGAGTTTCACAATAACCCAATTTTTTTTACATTTAGTCAAATTTAGAGTTTTGTAAATTGGAACTAAACTTCAGTCGGAACCGACTAATAGTTGGATTATAAAATGATTGGTGAAAATTGTTTAGCCGGCGGTGGGCAACTCAATTAAAATTGCAACATATCTTCGCGGAAATATGCTCATAATCGACATATAATGTGAAATATGTACATGTTTTTATTTGATTCTGAAATAAGCAGATAATGGACTCTTACCTGCTATTTCGTTGTATGGCGCGGGCCACTGTGAAAACACACGTTAAAGGGCATACGCCGAACAGCCGTGAGTTGGCTTATTTGTGTCATTGTCTGCACATAATGTGCTTAAAATCGCCTTACTATGTGATGTGACTAACATGTTCTCATTTTCAGCACATTATCGACTCAAAATGAACCAATTCTAAGAATATTATCTATCAAAATTCAATTATAAGATGATAATGTGCTGGTTTTCGGAACTGTTTTGTTAATGTATTGCGCCATCAACAATTCACTGCGCCAATATAGCTCCGTGTGTATACGCGCTGAATCAAAATATTGCTTGCTTTTTTAGTATAATGCAACTGATCAGTCAAGTTCTTTCGTCATTGCCATAATCAATTTATTTGAGATGACTAACACTGAAAATTTCGTTGACTTTTAGCTGGCTCAACAATTATTCAATGCTGGTGTAATTATAGCCCCCAATAAGAGTTGTCGAGTACACTGTCTATTCAACTGTTAATGTGAAATCTATCAACAACCCAGTTACTACATATACAACGGTTGTGGAAATAAAATGTGCACGAGGTGCGATGGAAATATGTGTTGTGTTTATTCAGAATAAGCAACGGAATTGGAAATGTCGGGAAATTAATGAAGTTCCCTGTATTGTATCCGACAATTGTCTGTTTGACGATTTGAAATTAATCCGTGATATTATAAATGTGATTCATATGTTTAATCTCTGAATTGTCTATGGTGCAAACAGAAAGTAGAACACCGTCTCCGCACTATTTAATCTTTAATGATGTGTTGAACTTAAGAAATTGTGCAAAAATGATGCCGTAAATACATGTGTAATATATAAATGACTGCGGTTATATATGCACAGTGTTGTAGATTGCTTTATTGTTCTTATAACTTAGTATCACCAGAGCCCACTCCATTCACTGAGCGTTGCCATCGATGATGTGAATTACTGCATGCCATCCGTGGCACGAATTAGTTTAAACAGTATTTATTTCCCCTCTATGGATGTTCACATATATAATTTCAATAGGTACACATTTAGAAGAAAATGGGATTAGGTATCAACTATCAAGCCTCTCCCTTGACAACGGCGTGGCCCTACTTGACTACAAGTCAAGTAGGGGTAAATGATAGGGCAGAAACAAATTCATGGAAAGAGGAAATATGGGGTGGAGGCGAGACAGAGGGACATAACATAATGTCAACATTGAGAGAGAAGGTCAGAAAGTACAGAGTGTGAGGTCTAGTTATATATGTTAATATGCATAATAATTAATTTCAAAATAACCAGAAATATATATAATAATAAATTTCAACGAAATAAAAGTATTTGTACATATTTATGAACAAAAGAATAACCATGTGAACATATGCAGTGGTCCGTTGACCGACGATCTACGTGGATAAATCGAATTACGTACAAAATAGGAAACTCTCCAATCGATTCTCCATGTATTTGATACAAAAAGAAGCTAATTGTAAAATAAAAATGATAACCCAATTCCGAAACAACAATCGACCAAACAAGTTTCCCAATTTCAAGGTAAATATTAGGGTACTACGAAAATAAATACATCAAAACTATTGCGGGTCACGCGTATATCAGATGTATTCACATGTAGCCAATTATTAATAACGCCACGTTTATGGTGGGACCCACGTCGGCCCAGATAGATGTCAAAGTTTTCGGTCAACACAATTGGCCAGATGAACTTTTCTTCGATCATTTTCTAAAACGTATTGGCAATTAATTCTTTTCAGACCCCCCCTACAACCCTCTAAGTCGTATACTGCTACCTCAGTACAAATTCACTAAACAGTTCATAAACACCGAAGAACAGTTGCTATGGTGTTGGCCGAAATCGGGATGTAAAAAACTGCTATAGTTAAAAAATGTGCAAGTCCCAAACCAGGAACATTGTGTTTTTAGAAATACTTCAATGTGTTCTTAAAGATGTGCTAAGGTAGCAGTACACGATTGCACGGGTTGTAGGGGGTCTGAAAAATAGAAAATTAAGTATCTGGGGGGGGGGGCATAACAGCAAGTGCAGCCTGTGTTAATGTGTCATTACTGGTTTGAAGGTTTAATTATTTTACAAAACTGGGAAAGTTCTAAAAAATAGAGGAAAATTTGGATACGCAACAGGATTTCCGTATTCAGTGAAGGCCAGCTCTGTGTTATTGGTTACAGGAAAATAGCCCGATTTCTCTCACCTGAGTTTTGTGATCTGCGCTTGCAAGATATTTTTTTCAAATTGATATGATAACTTTTTTCTATTTAAAATATTCCTCAGCTCTAACACAACTCTATCACGTGGAAGAAGCTTATTTACTGACATTCGCTCTGTTATGGTCTGTTTTTGGGTTGAAAGTGGTCAATTTGAGTAAAAAAAATGGGTAAAATTGAGCGTTGTGTGTGTGCAAACCAAGGGACATAACTCAATGACACATATGACAAAGAAGCTAAACTACAGACATGTGAGTACATCTAAAATGTCTGTAGAAACTAAAACATGCTTGATGGGACATATGCCAAAGATAATGGCTCAGCATTGATTTGAATTGCAGTACCCCCTCCATGGTTGGCCAAAATTGCTACCTTAAAGAGACTATCAAATTGGATAAATTAGTGAAAATCTACTGAAACATTTTATCTTTCCTATCTTCGTGTGTCAGTTGCTATTCACAGTTTCGTATTGATAACTGTTGTGCTCGGAACTAGGCGCATTTTCTTGTAGAGTATTTGTCTCAGAGGCTATAAATTCTATGGATTTCAGGATTTCAGCTTGACAAGTCACTGAGTGCTCAAACTGAGAGGGTAAAAAACAAATTCAACGTATGGTTACTATGGATAAAACAAAAACATTACGGTTCACATTTGGGGGAGGGGTGGTGATTTGATTATATATGCATCAGTTACTCTGTACGATTCGTTTCGAGTGTTGCGTTTTTGTGTTATTACATAAAAATGACATTCATTTAACGAAACGTGTTGCCATGCAAACATTTCAACAATGAAATTCCTTGGACACCATGATGCGACAAGCCGTAATAATGTTGGTTATTTGGTTTTGGTCGTGTTTCCGAATGACCGAGTAATGTCAATACGTATATTGGAGAGGGGATAAAGTCAGCTACTGAGTTATCACGAACAGCGCGCGAGCACCAGCACAATAAAGATGTGATATAAGATGCTATAAATAGTGTGATTCCAACTTGACAATTAAGTCATCGAATGTACACTGACCGGGCAAATAAAGATGGTTCACATAGGAGGGGATGATTATATGTACACCGACCGGGCAAATAAACATGGTTCACATTTTGGGGGAGGCGGTCATTAAATATGCATTAGTTATTCCCTACGATTTGTTTGGAGTTTTGCGTTGTTATATGACCACATAAAAGTGATTCTCATGTAACGAAATGTGTTGCTACGGGAACATTCCAACAATGGAATTCCTCGGATACCACATACGAATAGGCGTATTAATATTGGTTATTCAGTCTTGGCCCTGTTTCCGAATAACCAAGTATTGTCATTGTCTTAACATATTGGGAAGGGCGGCTGGCTAGTAAATAATCACATCACATATGCTCTGGTCAGCACAATACATATGTGATATATCTGTTCAGACCGCGTTTTCGACTGGGATGAGATTTAGTTTTAAGGTGGCTGGGCATGATGTGACATTTAGAATTTATCTTTGTTTTTTTCGCTATAACCAATAATTTGGGTGAAATTGGTTCATTGTATTGAAACCACAGTACTTATATTGACCTTATTTCCAATTCGCATTGAATAAACACTATATGTGTTATATATCAAAGTTATCGGTGTATGTCAGAGACTTAACTGGACATTTGCGCGTTGAAGGGTGATAACTCTATTTTTCCTGTAAGGTAGCAGTACACGATTTCACGGGTTGTAGGGGGTCTGAAAAATAGAAAAATACGTATCTGGGGGGCATAACAGCCAGTGTGGCCTGTGTTAAATGTGTCATTACTGGTTTGAAGGTTCAATTATTTTACAAAACTGGGAAAGTTCTCAAAAAAGTGGAAAATTTGGATACGCAACAGGATTTCCGTATTCAGTGAAGGCCAACTCTGTGTTATTGGTTACAAGAAAATAGCCCAATTTCTCTCCCCTGAAATCTGTGATCTGCGATTTCAAGATATTTTTTTCAAATTGATATGATAACGTTTTCTCTATTTCAAATATTTCTCATCTCTAACATACCTCAATCACGTGGAAGAAGCTTATGTACAGATATTTGCTCTGTCATGGTCTGTTTTGGGGTTGAAAATGGTCAATTTGAGTACACCTAAAATTTCTGTCGAAGTTAAAACATGCTTGATGGGACCTATTCCAAAAATAATGGCTCAGCATTGATTTGAAGTGCAGTACCCCCTCCAAGGTTGGCAAAATTTCTCGAAATCCTGTATTGCTACCTAATAACCTTTTAGTCGTCATTCTGTTTCAGCCAACTGCACGATTTGGCTCTTCGTCCCATGGCGTATCATGTCGTCTCTTCCAGGGCTAACCGATTATTCGCCTTGAGCACTAGACTACAGATATATACCGAAACCCCCTCCAATTACTATTACAAGGGGCATACATATATAGGGGTCTATCGGTACGGCGTAACCGTTTCTGTTCGGAACATGGATACAGCTTATTTAATGTGTAATACAATGAGAAGTATTTTTTAGAGTATATATATATACATAGAGATGTATCGATCAATCTAGTGGGTTAGACACATATTTTGAGGACACCTGGTTATCATATCTTCATGAAGATATAGATGTTTTAAATAAATGTCCACATGCTCCTCTGTTCTGGTGCTAAATACTGGCTATTTATTTTCTGTTTAAAAGAAATGTTGCTATGCAGGTATAGCAGCTACATGTGCCCGACACAGAGCGGGATTTTGAGTTGTTTATGCTAGGCGATGAGTCTGTTCTAAAAATAAAAAAATCCTCTGTATCGGTTTGATATACCCTTGTCATATGTCACTTTTGGAGGGTCATGAAAAGACATGTTTTACTGATTGCATTTTCTTTTATCTCAGAAGTAACATTTGACTGCACTCTGTGACCACTATTTTGAATAGGCCTGCTCTACATTTCCATATCTCTTGTCAATGGTAACTTTTTTGTGTGGAAACTATATTGAATGGGACAGACTCAATGGTGTTATAATATATACTTGAGCCATTCGAATATGCAGTCCTCTGACGATTCAAGGTCCCTCAGTTTGCAAGAATATATGTATCTCTTTAATAGAATGATAAATATACTTTCAATACTTTCTTCTATGTATCTGTTTTGCTTGATCATTATAGTAATGCCTTGATTCCCATTCCCATATAAATATGACATAATTGTTCAAGTGATTTAATTCTCTCACCATTTGAACAAAAGAACAATCTCATCAATGCTAGTGCATCTCATTTCGCCACCCATGACCCAAACGACACCAAATGTGATTTAAGTCATCATATCATTAGAGAAGAATGTGCAAGCATTTGGTGGAATTAGTGCTAAATATATTTGTATCAGTTTGGTGCAACTCCCCTCATCCATGACTTGAACCGCGCCACTTTTGACATATTTAAACCACGTCTATTAGACTCATGGATGCATGATATAATGGAGATGATTATATATAAGCTTGGTGGTAAGTAAACAAATTCTTATCATAGTTATTACCCCCCATCTCTCATCCAAACGGCACCAATTTGGCGTCTTTAAATAACACGGTTATATTCCTTGTATCTTGGACAAGAATGATATATAAATTTGCTGGAAATCTACGCTAAAAATAGGTTTTTACAGCAATTGTTGGTGCCCCCCGTGCACCCCTGAATCGAACGGCGCCATATCATGGATGTGATTATGTATACGTTTGGTGGAAATCGGCGACAAAACTATTTCATCATTTATTTGCTGCCCCTCACCCATTTCTGCCCCTTACACCAACAACGTCTCTTTAGAAAATTTTAACTTGCACCATTTTCTTCCTCGTAAAAAGTTATCCCTGTTAGACCGCATTGGTGCCATCTCGATTGTACCCCGTATAATTATATATAGAACACAGACAGATATTCGCAAATATTTGATTCTTTGTATCATTTGAGAAGAACGTGTATGAGTTTGATGGTAATTGGCACTTAACATATTTTTATCAGTTTTGTGACCCTCCCGTCCCTATTTCGAACTCAAGCGGCGCCACTTATGACACACACCTAGACACATTATGGAGATGAA
Organism: Siphonodentalium dalli; assembly: GCA_032622095.1. Classification (NCBI taxonomy): domain Eukaryota; kingdom Metazoa; phylum Mollusca; class Scaphopoda; order Gadilida; family Siphonodentaliidae; genus Siphonodentalium; species Siphonodentalium dalli. The sequence continues at coordinate 41,599,104 of CP136067.1, forward strand.
TATATATACATTTGGTGAAAATTGGCGAGTATACAAATTCGTATCAAATTTAGGGCCCCATTGCATATCACTCACCCAAACGGCACCCAGTTGGCGTATTTAAACCACACGATTAGAATCCTCATATCACGGAGAAGAATATGTATCAATCAGGTGGACATTTTGTTTATCAATATTTATGTCCCTCTCACACACTAGGCACCCTAGACTCGAATGGCCCCATTTTTGACAGACATATTTTAACCACACAATGGGCTCCTGATATCATGGAGATGATTATGTATTAGTTTGGTGTTAATCCGTAACTTATCAAATTTAGTTCCCACCCCACTCCCATCTCTCCAAAACAGCACCAATATGACGTCTTTAAAATCAAACGATTGGCTTCCTCATATCATGGATAAAAATGAGTACCAATTGGGTGGAAATTGGCGCTAAAAATATTGTGTATAAATTTTAGTGCCCCTCTCCCTTTCATTGCACCCCTAACTCGAATAACGCCACTTTTGACAGCTTTAAGCCACACCATTAGACACATCATACCATGGGGATGATTTTGTATAAGTTTGGTGGCAATCGGCGACTAAGCCAATTCTTATCAGATTTAGAACCACCGCAGAATCTCTCATCCAAACGACACCAATTTGGCGTCTTTGAATCACACAATAAGATTCCTTGTATCATGGAGAAATTCTCAGAAGAATGTGCATCAATTTGGTGGAAGCGGGCGCTAAAATTATTATGATAAATTTTGGTGCCACTCTGCCCTTCCGGGCATCCCTGACTCGAACGGCGCGACTTTTGACACATTTAAACCACACCATTAGATTCCTCATATCATGGGGATGATTATATATACGTTTGGTGGCAACGGGCGACACATTTTTTTTCTGCCCCCCCCCCCCCCCCCCCTTCTGCCCCTGACAACAACGGCGTCACTTTAGATAATTCTAACCCACACCATTATCTTTTTCGTGAAAAGTTACCCCTGTTAGACCCCTTTTGTGCCATCTAGGTGGTCCACTGTGCATTTCTATACAACAGAGACAGACAGACATTCGCAAATATAGATATAGATTTTGTGCATTCACGGACCTAAGTTTGACAGGGGAACGTGAACAAAAATGCAAACTTTCTATGCTTAGTTTGAGGACTGAAATGTATGAGTTATTATATAGTGAACAACATCATGCATGTGTGAATGCTCTAATACGTGTCATGTACGATCATATTAGGCATTTAATTTGTTTCCATTGTGTTGAAAGTTTCTAATTGTAACGCGATCTTTTCAACGAAACTATGAAAATACTCCACTTTTGGTCTAAACAACAACACTCAAACACCATTACTATATCGTAAATCAGAGTATAGATACAATGTAGCCTATAATTACAGTTAATGTTATCTCAGACCCGAATTAAACAGGTTTGGCAATTCCCAAATATAGCTATATGTAGCTATTGTAGCTACATTTGACTATCGTGAAACAATATTTTACCAATAAATTTTGGCATGGCGCGTAAGCATTACCGTGAGCTGTTGCAACTAAGGGTGAGGGGTATTATTTTATAGCAACTTATGAAACCATTGCCAGTGTCATTTCGGTTGCACCAGCTTGCGGAATATCCGACAAGCATAGCTAAGCACGTGTATCTATTTGGAAATTTGTTATGCTATGTGATATCGCACTCGCATCCATCAATATTTGATCTACTATTCTTGTCTTTAGGTACACTAGTCAGGAAAAAGTAACCATGTTGGACTATGTTGTTAATTATACATGAAAATGGCAAACTATATTAACTTACTAAGAATAATCAAATCAGGTTATTGTATATTTCAACGATTGTTTGTTGGATTGTGTTATCTCTCTTCAACCAGATTCATCCACCACCAATAGCCATATGTAGTTACAATAGCTACATGTGGCCATTATAGCTATAATTGGGAATTGCCAGCCCTGTTAAATGTCCAAAAGTTGAAGGTGTTCACTATAGTTTGACAAGCCCACACCCTCTCACCACGTTCCGATCGGCAAGTCTACAAAATACACACGAGCTGTTAATTTGATAATGAACTGTTATTATACAGATACCAGCTAGCAAGAGGTATGTGTGGTAGAGCGCGGATTGGTATTGAATTCAGTCGTAAAATAATGTCGAAACGAGTCTGGGGAATTAGCTTTCTTCATTGGTCTTAACATGAACAAAATGCATGTTCAACCAGACTATATTTCTAGTGCAAGTGCTAGTGCTAGTGCTAGGACGGAGTATTTTTGAGCCATATGGCTTTTTCAACTTACACTTCTTCATGCCATTGGTACTATAGTTTTTGAATTCGTAAATGTATTGGATATATAATTTGCCAATAGCGCACCAGAATATTTCTCGTACTGGTGTATAACAAATACAGATACGTGATTATGTTCCTATATACAGTCCATAATGCCTCGACGTAAAGCTATGCCATATTTATTGAAATAAAACTAATTTTACACACCTAGAACGTTGTCCTCTTTCTCCAGCAATCTTCGTTATTTTAACCGCGCTGCATGTGCCCGAAGATGGTCCATACACGTGTACATACTACACTGGGGGATTTGCGGCGGTATTTTCCCCATGTCGCTACTAATGATGGGCTTGCCCTTGCCTTAACAAAAGAAGGTAGTAATTTGGAAAATAGCTATATGTAGCTATTGTTTCTACATTTGACTATCGAGATTTGCCATTTTGGAAACTGTTTGTCTCAAATTTAGGGACATTTTTGGTACACAATGACAAACAAAGAGCAGAAGATGCCTTTAATGACCTTAGTGCGCAGGGATTGAGCTTTACGAAAACAAGAACCAACCCTGTTTAGATTATATGTACGGGGTTCTGAATAATGATTATCAATAATCGAGAAATAGTTTTTCCGATGGCCAGATATCCGCCAAGATATGAAGATATCCATGTGAGGTGACTGCTCCCTTAGAAAAGTACACAAGGTACATAATGGCGATAATTATGTGAAAATATCACTGAGGTCACGAGGTTCCTATTATACGCCATGACAAATTGTCATAAATGACATATCCTGGTGCTGTGTAATGTCTATTTATGCATTCCTCGCAAATCAATACCACAATGACGTGACATTCCACCATATGTATGCATCATAGGTAGAAAATACGACACAATTCGAGTTTGTGTGCTTTTGGTTAGAAATAGGAACTAACTGTTTTCCGTAGGACTCAGTGTTACCATTTGGACACACCCATATCATGATTCTCCAAGCAGAATTCAGGATTACTTGGAGAAAACTTTCATAAATTACCACACACACTTGAAAGATGGCATTTACTAAGAATTGAACATCGGAATGCACGCAAAGCTGCTTACTGTCTATGCTTTTGTTTGGACAGGTTGATAAATCGAGACATCAACGCTTCAAATATATACTTTTCAGTTAACAATCTGCTGCCGCCGCTAGACCCGTGTGCGAGCCATTCTATCCTACCGTATTCCACAGAAGGCTACCGGTCAGTTAACTACGTGGGCAGTTTCCTCTTATGTGACCGGGGATTGATTCCAGGATGGTACATAGTGCAGACACCGGCTGGAATGGAGATCGCAACCTCGTGTGCCGACTTAGGGCATTGCGCGACTCACTACCCTATTTGGATGATGGGTGAGACTATATTGTATCAATGATTTCCACTTAATGCAAGCGGGTGTTCACCTCTGAACTGCCAAGCATGCACCATCGTGGGAATCAATGACATGTCAATAATTTCACCATCTTTAAGCAGAAAATGTCGGACCGAAAATAAAAGTTTCAAACAAACAAAAACGATAATAGGAAATTCTGACTTCAAGTAGTATTACTATATATCATCGTATCATTTCATCTCATTTCACCAAAACGTACAATTGCTGCAACGATTTTCTATATTATCGTCATGAACATTATGTTTGTATTTCGTCCTCTAGATCCTAGAATTTTCAAAGTGCTAACAATCTATCGTCATTGGCATGGAGTCGAGACAATATCCACCGCACGTTTGTTCCAGTTCCCTACATGCAAATACAAGTGTTAAGTTAATGAATCAAACTGTGTTGTATCGGCATGTGTCATATGCTATGTAAATACGGGTATGAAATCAATGACCATATGTAAAGCGAGCTGATTATTTTCAACATTTTTCATATCTTCCTTGCAACACTTCCAACAACATACATTTCTTTGACACACGTTTGCATCCGTAGTCCTCTAAGACATAGTTCGGGAGCTACAAATGTTTCGCTTATAAGGTCAAAATCTCAAAATGGATTTGTCTGGAAGTTTCTTTTTGAAATTTGGAACACACTATTTTTTGTTATAGATTAGTTGAGAGCCGTTAGAAATTATAACCCCATTATTTTACGGCATGAACACGTTTTGTAGTTTCTGCTTTCAAGTAGCATGCAAGAACTTCTGTAAAATAAAACTTTTTCAAAAGGCTAATTATATATCCATGATATCATATATCTGAAATTCATGAGAGGTGATTAAATTTATCTTGCTTCAAGAAATTCCGTAATTATTGTCATTTAGAAAGACAGCCACCCATACATAGTATTCTTTGTTTAAGAAAATGCATGCCATGCCTGTTAGTCGATGAAAAACTGGACTGTTCCATATCCAAATCTCAGATGACCATACCCTGTATTTCTTACTACTGTGGCCTATTTACGGTTGATTGCTCCCTGCTTGAGTGGACCACATTGCATATATCAGCATTGGTTTTCGTTGGGCTGAAATATCTGTGACCACTCTCTTCTCCATAACAACAACACATTTCATACTATCACTCCTGGTCAAGTGATCATAGTTTAACAATGTGACGAATCTGCCACTGTAAAGACATTGCAACAATCGCCTGATAGGATACACCGCTTTCCTGATGACGTTTTGATTGGGTGATATGTTGGTGGTAATAACCCCCCCCCCCCTAAATACTCCAGACGCAGAACTGCATAGCTGTCGAGTATGTGTTTTAACAAGAACTGAGTATTATGCTGTTATATTGTACTGGCTGTGCCAAGCACTGTGCTATTGTTATGGCTGTAAGAAAGCACTGGGCTTAATATTACGCAAGTTTTAAGGCATAAGAATAGTTCTTTACCGGAATCAATCGAGTCGAAGTCGTTGACCACAATTTTCCAAACTGGGATGAACTTGTCAGCTTTGCCTAGTTTGCGCACGCAGCGTAAACCCACTGTCTTCCGTGTAGACTTGTTATGTGATGGCGAGCAAGGAAGCGGACGCAATGTTGAGTTAAGCATTATTATATAGAGCTGAAATTGTCTAATTCTAATTTGGTCTTTATTGGGTAGCCTAATATATTCAGATGTCACGCTACGTCATCGCCAATGTTTCTGGGATGCTTATTTGCATCGAATAAATGTATGGTGAACATGGACGACGAACGAGGGTATCGATTTCCGACGGCAGCCCTCCTCTGAGCCAGACACAATTTCCATATATACCAGAAATTCAATTTGAACCCACAATTACGTTAGAATTTCCCAACTGTTATCTGAATATACCCATGACCTCTATTGCTGATGCTATTCCAAAGACTCACATATTGAAATTGGGTAACTTGTTTGACCACATAGCAATTGTTTTTTCCCCATCAATTTGTGGTCATTCTGTGTTTGGAACAATTAATTCTGATCAAAATCTCCATTCAGCAGTACGTATGTTAAAGCACAATGCCATTATTACAAGTTTTCTCGATTTTTGGTAAAGCACACCAACCTCTGAGTCGGACACTTAAATAGTTCAATTGATATGCGATTGTTCAGTGCAAGCCATCCGTATAAAGAAATCGCACGCACTCTCTATATAAAGTGTCATGAAGTTTTGGGTACTAATATTGCTTTACCTTATTTGCAGAATATGTTGCATTCAATATCGTTGTTACGTATCATAGCCTTGTGATCTTAACAGGTGAGATCTCGTCAATCATAATGCCAAAAATTGTTAGAGACTGTTCTGGTCAAGCATTGCATACTCTCGTCAAATGCTGTCATTCAAATGTTTTAAAGAATATTTCACTTAGGTCATTATTGGTGGGATATGATAACATGTATTTACTTTTTGGTACACCAATAGATATTATGTTGCTACATCACCAATGATGAATTTGTATCTGTGCTTAATAAGCTTGTTTCTCAATTAATCAATGACCGGGGGTAGGGAGAGTTGTATAATCTGCAATAGAAAGGAGATATACACGTCTGCTATTGGGCACATCATTGACATAAACAAGGAATATTCATAATCCTAATGGGTCCTAATATAGATAATTGAAGCACATCGCGGCTAATATCTCACGGGTGTGACTTTTTATCTTTGATTTCAACATATTACTTCCTTCCTTATATATTGGGCCAGTGTTTTCGTTAACCCTTTACCCAACAAACCGGCCAAAAACGCCCAAATAAAGCTTCAACAATCTAAAATATCTTCGGTCTGTCTCAATAACACCATACAAATATGGATATCATTGGAACCGGTTCATTGACCACATTGTGATGGTTACAGTTATGCCCTGTGCCAATGCATTCTCTTATATATGCGAGTCGACCATAGGTCGCCTCGCATATATAAGAGAATGCATTGGCCTAACACTTTTTACCATTTTTTCTTACATTCTTTAACAATTTTTATAATATTTGTCTACATTCTTTGACAATTTTATCAGTTTTATTATGTGTTAAGCCAATGCATTCTCTTATATATGCGAGGCGACCTATGGTCGACTCGCATATATAAGAGAATGCATTGGCACAGGGCCGTTCTGTTGGGTAAAGGGTTAATCCTCTAATACCATAATGGTCAAGTATTTTTGGAGAGGTATCACGTGGCTGATCATGTCGAATGCTTTGGACATTACAATACAAAATGCTACAATAAAGTATTTGGTCGTTGTTTTCAGCAACGTGATTTAGCAGATGTAGTAAGGGATGCGTTGTGTTGAGGTTGCAAAATCGTCACATGCATCTGATAATATTATATTGCAGTAAAATTCCGCTTTGGTTTTGCATGGATACGATCAAGCAGGGTATCTGAGAAATTCAGTAACTCAGGTTGGCTTTGTAATTACAGGGAGATAGCCGCATTCAAATATGTTGTCAACAAATTCATTGTTTTATTTGAATGATTTTCGGAGCTCAGTAGATCTATATTGGAATCTCATTGAATATTTACATTATGCTATCTACTTGAGATACGAGTTCATAAATAAATGCCATATGTGCTGTGTTAGGTCTTTATATTTATCATATAACATGATTGATTATTTATTGATTATGCAGGAGTGATATGCAACATTTATGAACAAACAAACTCATCTACTCCAATTGTCGGTATCTATTCGAGTTGAATATTAACATTGCTGGTAACCGGGTCAAATATATGTTACTGTTATCCTGATAATCTCCGAAAGTGCGATTACGTCGAAAGTACCATTTTCGCTTTCCATAATACATAGCAATTCTCTGAAGTTAGCATTCAAGCTGAAGCTATCCCAATTAACATCCAATCATTCGTGCTTCTGCAATTGAGGCCCATCAATGAAGTGCTTTTTGTGTTTTGTTTTATATTTTATCCCGAAATTGTGAGTGTGCATGATTGTCAATAGAGTTGTTAACAACCTCGCATGGGTTGTTGTTTTCCCACGGACATCTCCATCATTTCTATTAGTAAAGTCGAATTTGGTATTTGTCTGGAGTTTACCGAGGGTTATTTCGCCGATCATACTATTCATTAGTTAGCCTTTTAGTGTCACGTACATAGTCCAAAGGTATGAGACGATGCCGTATTCGCCAGTGCTGGTTAATGAATTTTACCATAATTTTAGATCTGGATACCTATTCACGCCTCTTGATAATATATCTAATTTATAAATACATATAATATTGCATGTGAGTGCACTGGCGGAGAGCTTTCCATTCATTTCGTCCAACATATTCGAAAACTATGGGATCTGTGGTTGTATATATGTAGTAGAGAATATATGTGTATATAAATTTGATTGAATTTACTACACCGTGCAACTCATGAGTCAACCAAAGTGACTGAAATTATAATCAGGTAATCTATAAACTTGTCTATCGACATGCCCAGAAAAGAGACAGTTGTTCAACAACTGTCTCTTTTCTGGACATGTCGATAGACAGACACTTGCGTGATATGCATATAATTTCGACAGTATTGGCAGTTCAAACCGAAAAGGAGTTCAACAAGGGATCCCACATGAATGGCTAAATCGTCCCAGAATAGAATATGTATATATATTACCAATCGATACCAAGAAATAGATGTAACATAGATCAGATGTGTAATTTTATATTACAAGAGCAACAATCCACATGTTTTATAACGGCGTATAAACAGTTTTTTTTCAATTCATTCCTTCCGAAGTCATAGATCGGATGTGAAAGACCTTTGTCATATAGTAAACCACAATGGGTTGAACGAGATCTCCCTGTACTAGCTTTTTTTACAGTCGTCGCAGCCCATATTCAGATCCACCTCAGGCAATTAATATAACTCAGCTGAAAGTCATCACTGTGGCGGATAGTCTGTGCAGTACACTTGTTTATTTATATTTTTGAAGGACCAATTCCTGACGAGAATGATGGCATTGTAAGTCGCCAACTCTGTATCAACGTGGGTGGATGTAGCTGCTATCAATTACCCCAGATTGAACTAAAGAACTGCTCTGATTATTTGGTGTATAACATCAAGACATTTAGCATGATTTGTCCGCATGCGTTTTGTTTCGGTATGTATTCTTACTCGTTGTAACCAATGCCGAATAAGAGCTGAGCGTTATATAATTACAACATCATTTTAAATACATGCATACTGATGATATATTGGGATCTCTTCCCGGCTAATCCACGTAATCATTTACAAGACAAATGTTATTAAAATTGTCAAACTACAAACTGAATTCAGTTTCCTGATGAGCATTGGAATAAGTTATAGTGCCATTTATATCTTTGTGTATTTTCGTTCATTTCAATTAATCTATGTAAATAATTCATCATGAACATGGATATATGTGGTCTGGCAATGGTATGCCATTGTGAATCGAGTGTGGTTATCATTACTGGTATCCCCATGATATAAATCACTCAATACCCCGCACAACATATACACTATAATGTAATCCGTCACTGAGAAACTTTCTGTTTCATGTTATATAAATTATTAAGCTCAGCTCAAATTAAGGGATCGGGGCATAAGTTATGGGACATATAATAACCACTCGCCAAACAAATTATTGACATAAGAAAATAGAACAGATATAACATTACAGGTATGGACACATTGTAGATGACTGTAGATGTGCTAATATAACGTTGATGTTAATGCATTCCAGGTACCGAGAGGGAGTGTCCAGCTGGTGAGACGTCAGCAGATGGAAACTATCCGGGCTGTCATTCTAATAGCAGTAAATACATGTCATATTTTAATACACATCTTTCCTCTCCTCTACATTGAATAGTTATTATCGCTGTCGTCAAGTAGACATTATTAATACGATGATATGCAGAGCATATAACACGATGTTACAAACAAGCTTGGTATGTGAGATTCAAACCATTTTAGGCGGTACGCTGGATTCAAATCCCGATGTTAGTGCAATGAGCCCGTTTAGCACTATGTATCTTTTTCTGGTCTTGTCGTGTTATTCTGGCGCTAGTTTGCCAGTGGCACATACACAGATAAACCGCATCGTATCTGGACATCACTGTGCCTGAAAATAGAGCAATAGATGTTATGTTGCGATCAGCACTCTTAATGTGGTACAGTTTGGCAGATTATTACTGAGAAAAGTTACGAAAATAGATGGTATCACATATGTTCACTGACCTTGAACATTGACTCCTTCTGTTAACTTGTATGCAGGTGCAGGTGGAGGGTGACACCCTCGTAAAGAACCACCCGCCATTATGTGTTAATGCAAATGGAACGTCCGAATGATGTGGTAGATACTCATACACGTATGGAATGCATGTTATGAAACGTTCACATAGTCATGGTGATACTTCTTTGTATTGCCATCGAATGTGATCAGACATTCTTTGAGCTCCTCATTTTTGCTAATTTTATAAGGATATATAATAATGTATAGCATTTGTAAAGCGCCTTTCCCATGAGGCCCAAAGCGCTCAAAGTTTTACAATTATTACCCTGATGAGCCTGAACATTCAGTAACCATCTACTGCTCCCCGGGGACAGGGGGAGGTACAGCCGGGAGTATGCGAGGATACCATATGGCTAGCATACTGACAAGATCTTTCACTGCTCATTATCAGGTACCCTTGTAATGCATGGGTGGTGCAAAGCAGACACAGTACGAGCGACCTTGCTCAAGGGTCACAACTTGGCGCGAGATTCAAACAGTGTACAATCCAACAATTGCACATCGCTCAAGTCGGCCAAGCCACTGCTGTGTGGAAACTCATTACAGACCACCAGCCAGCCGCGAACTCGCCTCGCTGTGTTGACAGCGAAGACAAGTCCAACGCGCTAACCACTGGACCACGGAGCTCCGTGACTTGTGAACAAGAAAAACGTCATACTATGGTGTATATTTTGGACGTTCTACTCATGTGTTCAGCGAATGTGATTGGTGTTAATAATATAAACTATTGTTAAAGCCGAGCTTGGTCTTCAGGATATGAGTGCACATTTAATCCTCTAATATTTGGATGCACATTCACAATAAATAACATCAGTACCCATGGCTTCAATGTGTCAACAATCACCATGAGTTTTATTATATTCACTGAGGATGTGTTACGCCACATTGACCAAACAACGGGTGTCACTAACTAAGATTAATGTGTTCAAATATTTGAAGAAAGGATTTTGAAGTCAAACTAGAACATCTCGTCGGCGAAATCATTCTTTGAACCGGCCGTCTGGGAACTTGGAACATATCAGAGAAATTCCTAGAGATCCAAACTATATGTACATTCCACCTTCCAAAGCAATAACTTTCTCCATAGCGAATTCCAGATCAGTCCGAACGAAAACCACTGATAGTGTTGATTATGTTGTGCAAAGTGAAATAGACATTTGCATGATAACAAAACGGGTAGGGTTCTCTATTCCGAAGGTTCGCTATTCCGAAGGTTCACTAATCCGAAGGTTCACTAATCCGAAGGTTCACTAATCCGAAGGTTCACTATTCCGAAGGTTCGCTATTCCGAAGGTTTTCTATTATGGGAGTTTTTAGCCAGAAATGAATCAAAATTTGCGCCCCCGTACATTTATACACCCCAATCTAATATCTAATTTGTCCCAGATGTCGGTTATTAATAGCAAGAAGACAGTATCAGTTTATCATTTTAATATTATAGAAAGTTGAAAACACAATGACTGAAATAAACTACGAGTTAGAGATGCATTCTACCCGAACTGGCAATCTGTACTTGAAAGAAACATCAACATTAAAATCAAAACAAAGTCAGAATTGCAGTTAGGTCCATTCAGCGGTATTCTATACAGTAAGTTATAGCGCTCCAGTATTGATTGACCGTAAGAGCCCCACTGTTATAGTCCGCCTTTAGCATTTGGGACATTATATTAATCAAAATAACTGCTATGTAAATCATTTATAAATCAGATGATTTATTGAATTTATGTATACGTAAAATAACACGTACTTCCTAAAACGACATACTTCATAAAAAGAGTCTTCGTACTAAAGAACCCTCTCAATACTTTAGAATATAGAATTAACTTTTAAAATAACAAAAACCTTCGGAATAGCGAACCTTCGGAATAGTGAACCTTCGGATTAGTGAACCTTCGGATTAGTGAACCTTCGGAATAGCGAACCTTCGGAATAGAGACATGTTCCCTAACAAAACACTGGCTTAATGACGAGGACTCATTGATTCTGTCCAGCGCATCCACTGATGGTTATTTGTTTAGCAGTGTTCCGAGACCATCTTTAAGATATGGAGGAGGACGTGTTGTGTGAGAATCTATCAGTTCGGCTTTCAGGCGACGGAGAAAAGAAATCGTTCGAGTACGCATAGTGCGATGGTCGAACAACACAGCCAGACTAGTTAGAATCTACAAACCACCCAATTCTGAAGCACATCATGTTACAACTACTAAATTCTACGAAGAATTTTCGGGCTCTTTAGAAACGCTGGTTCTTTGCAGAGAAAAACTTATGTTAGCTGGTGCTTTTAACATCCGCGTTGACGACATAGAAGACGCTGACGGCATGACGTTTGACACAGCATTGAAAAGAATCGGCCTGTCAGCATGTCAAACAAGCTACTCATTAATCTGGCCATACTCTAGATCTGATCATCACTTGAGAAGGCCATGACTTCACAGTGACTGCGGGCAAAGCAATTATCTGATCACCATTTTGTTGAATGTGATGTTAACCGTCATAAACCACAATTCACCAGAAAGGAGATCTCCTATCGTCAATACAATAAGATCGACATCGACAATCTATACAAGGCCCAGAGGGATGGAATAACCTATATGAACTGGTAGCATGTTACAACAAGAATTTATTTCAGTTGATGGTTGAACAGGACCCATTGAAAAAGACGACAGTTCGCCCGCCGGTTCCCTGGTTCAACGACGAGTTCATATCTATGAAAGCAGAGAGAAGGAAATTAGAAAAGATCAGACGCACATCAGACAACAACGAAGATATCTATCGAATAATATCGATCCATTCGTAATAAATATTCTGCTCAAATCAAAGCCACATGGATATGGCGGTTCGCGCTCCAAAATACACATAATATTTTTTGCTTAAGAATATTTTTCAGTATCGAATAGGTCGATAAATATCTTTCTACGAGCATTATGCAACCCAAAAAGACGCATTAAAGTAGTGAAAAATACAACTGAGAATACGGTGTTTGGGACCCAAAAACACAAAACAGATGCTATGGAACAGAAAAGAGCGTTCTGTGTTATTCTATTCCTGATATGGTAGCAATAAAGAGCGTGTGTCTGTCTTCTGGCAAATAGTTGAAAACGGCTGAAAAATGGCTGTGACTTTGGCAAAGTGTTTTTCAGAGCACATGAAGGCGGTATCGTTTATTCGACATATCGTATCGTATCGTATCGCTTCAAATTACGTAGACAAAGATTTGGAGATTCGACTGAGCCATGTCAGTTTAAGGCCCCCAGAAAATCGTACTACACAACATATATTGAAGACTTTGAAGGAGATGCTAAAAAAAAATATGCAGCGATAAAGGGTCTTCCACACTTCCTGTCCCCGCCAATGCAAGAGGTTTAGCTAACGAGTTTGGTGATTTCTTTGTTCGGAAAATTTAGCTGATACAAGAACAAATCGACAACATCAAAGCAACAGCACCGATCATACCATTTCATCCAGCTAAAGGCGATTTGTTGAAATTGAGTGCGGTTGGTCAATTTGATGTTCATAACATTTTAAAAAGTTCATCAGATCCCTCATAGCAACTTGGCCCTATGCCGACCAAGCGTGTGAAACTGTGCTAACTCTCCTACTCCTGTGATGTTAAACTTATCTCTGACCAATGGACAGTGGAAGACAGCTATCGTTAAACCTCTTCTTAAGAAAGCTAACGCAGAACTTGTGATGAAGAACTTCAGACCGGTGAGTAACCTATCATTAATATCAAAACGTTGCGAGAAAGAATCTATCAGTCAACTCATAGTGCAGAACATGCTACTCTACCTAACAACGCGTCAGGATTCAGGAAATGTCATTCAACTGAAACTCCACTACTCAAAGTACAAAGTAACATTATAGTAAACACGGAGCACGGGACAGTGACACCATTGTCGTCTTGGACCCGAGTGCTGCATTCGATACAGTTAACCACAATATTCTTCTGGACCCGATTCATTCTTATTTTGGACAAGCAGGCTCGACAGCACTGTGGCTGAATTCCTATCTTTCACAAAGACAGCAGCAAGTTTCCATCAATGGTACACTTTCAAAGAATTTCTTATTAAACTGTGGTGTAACACAAGGCAGTTTGTTCGCATTCTACATAATCAGGTTGTTCTCCATCATGGAGTCTCATCTTCCAGATGTATACGGCTATTCAAATGACAGTCACATACAGTAATGCTCTAATTAATCGACCTCTTAACCAAAGCAGAATTATGGGTAACTTTTCAGGATTTAGTCGGAAATATGGCTTGTTGCCATTCATCGGAAAGCTCTCGACGAGAGCTTTCCGATGAATGGCATATTTCCGACTAAATCCTGAAAAGTTACCCATAATTCTGCTTTGGTTAAGAGGTCGATTAATTAGAGCATTACTGTATATATTTCATTCAAACCAACAAAACAAGGACAACAGGACGCAATGAAAAATATTCAAAAATTGTATAGCTGACATCAGAGCATGGATGATCTCAAACAAGTTGATGATAAATGACGATAAAACCTAGTTCCAGATGAACTCGTTCCTAGCGCTCAGCCTCCACTACGCTAAGGCGCAACGTTCCGGCATGTAGCGACTAGTAAGTGCCGACATACATTTTTGGGGATTACGTCGTTGATATATATAGCGTCACCAGAAATCCCCGAGGTAACCAGCGCCCAGGTGTACTGGAGCATAGAAAGCAGTATAGCTACTACGTCATTAGCTCATGACGTCGTATCTTAAAATAGTAGGGTGCGGAATTCCGGCACCTAAGATGGTGGCACTTACTGGACTCTGACGGCGGAAGCGTTACGTCGTGGAGTTGGTCGGAACAGTGAGCGGAGCCAGGTACGAGACTAAGTTCCATATTGCCGGTTCAAGACAGCAGACTACGATGGTAGACACCGTTGTTCGTGTTGGAGATACTAATGTCAACTCCAGTAACTTCGTGAGGAACCTGTGTGCGTACTTCAATGCAAATATGACGATGGGTGGACACATATGGAACATATGTACGATAGCAGTCAGAGGGCCTTACATGATTCGGCAAATTCGGCAATACCTTGACATAGATACTACAAAAACTCTAATTCATGCACTTGTAACATATCATTTAGATTATTGTTGGTTGGACTTCCTCAGTACCTATACAAACGCCTTCGGAAAGTTCTAAATGCAGCTGCCAGTGTTGTATTCTGTATCCAAATAAGACAGAATATCACCCCGGTCATGATGAATTTGAATGGGCTTCCGACCGAGTACAGTGTTATGTATAAGATATTGCTATTGGTTCACAAATCATGACAGTCAAAGTTACCTTCGTGAAACTTAGACCTCATTTGGAATAAGCATGTTTCATGTTACAATCACAGATCAAATAGTCTTATGTTGTTACATATCCCAACAAACAAACGCAAAGGGCTTTCATGTATGCAGGTCCGCGTCCATGGGACAACGTTTATCCATATTTGACACATATCACTGAATTGTCTAACTTCAAGGCTGAGCTAAAACATGTTTGTTTAAGAGAGCTTACCCTCACTCTGTATGAAGTGTTGTCTCTATCGACGTATTTGTGCAACTGGTCGATATTGCCTGAAGAGACAATTTTCTGAGAATTTATATTGTATTATGTTCTTACTTCATTTCTATATACACATGTATACACATGTATACATGTATGTTTTGTCTAGAATTGGTGTGTGGAGCTCATTGATGTACAGCGCATTATAATAAGCACGGGGTCATTCAGTTGGTCTCACCTTTAATTTAGGATTTAGTATTGTATTATATTATTATGAAATGTACGTGCCATTGTTAGCAAACGTATCATTCTGCAGTTCTGATGACCTGTTATCGGCACCAAACGGTACGACGCATCCATGGTATGAATTGACCTTCACTGATGCGAAATAGCATCACCTCATTCTAAACTCTTTGACCTCTTAGGACGTTCTGGACTCCTCGACCTCTGACCTCTTGGCTTGCCGAATGATCCTCACCCCACAGAAAGTGGTGTATTTATTTTAATCAAAACCATGTAACCGATCGAAAATGTCAACGGCGCGGTATTGTGATTATTAGTTTAAACATTATCTATTCCATGAAGTATAACACTATGAAAGATATAGCAAACAATACAAACAAATAGATGTTGTCGTGGAATGGATTCGACAAAAATAATTGTGCTTATATTAGTCGTTTCCGAAAACATTATATTACATACATCCCGCCTGAAATTGAAATATTAAAGGTACGGTTGGCCTTGGCGGTGGGTATCCTGTGAAAATATTTCCACCCGTCAAAAACCGCCACAAACAGAAAGAACATCAAAATATAGACAGACTTTGTCCGTATACAAATAAGAAATATCGCATAAATAGTATGTTATTGTCAAATGTTTGACCATTGTTATGTAAACAAAAGCATAAAAAGTTACTTTTCTGGTGTTTGTTTATATTATGATGGTAAACATAAAGAGCGTTCTTTGTTGGTGAATTCCTGATATGGAACTAATAAAGAGCGGTTTTGCCATTTGTGTGTGTGATTAGCCAGTAGCATTGTGCTGTCTTCTGTAACACAATCAGGCTATTGCTTAGGTAAAATATAGTAGGTATTTATGATAACATGCTGTTTACGTGATGGTCATGGTATATATGAACGAAACTGTATGCGTTTTAATGTTTTTCTGTTTAGGGTGATTAGAACAAATATGAATATTTTCGACAACTAAGGCCTCACGTGCCTTTAACTACTCCTGCGAATGGCAATCCACTTCACCATGAGGCGTTCAAGCAAAGCACGACGCATCAAATACACTTTTAAATTATTCATGGATTCGATTGTTCGCGTAATTGAAACGGAATGCAGTTATCGGACAGCAAGACATATCCGCTGCCATCTTTAAAGCATTTCTGAATTTGGGGGAATTAGCTGGTAGGCTGCTGGTACCTAATTTCGCGAAAGCAGAAGAATATAAATAGAGTTGTGATATTTGTCAAAAAGTCTGGTGTATATAATTATAACAATGCACCAAAGATGTTTAATTGTATATGCTTATAACAATGCACAAAAGATGTCTAATTGTATAAATATTCTCATAGATACGGACAACCAACACAACCCTGTTATTTCCAATAAAGATTAGTGCGCCAAAGATTGTAATGGAAAACAAAAATGTGTGCTAAGGATTATATCTGTAACTTGCATAGCTGTACTTTATTAGTTGAAAGGTATAAAGAGTACTCATGTTTGAATTATAACACGAATTATAATTGTATTCGGAACTTGGTATTAGAAAGGTTAAACCATACTAAAGTTATCATTGATATACTTTAATTTGTACACAGCGGTACTCCATCAACAGTTAAAATATAATGGTTCAGTTTGCTAAAGTTCTGGTAAATAGAATACAAATATAGCATTGAATACTCCGAGGACAAACCGGGATAATTGGTTGTACAGAAACTTGAGTTGTGTGTGGCCCATAAAACATATTTGTAAAAACTGAAGAATGTGATACACTCAAATATATCAAATATAGAAGATAAATATAACACATGAACTTGGCTATACAGAATTACCCGGAAACAGGTTGAAAGAGTGGCATGTTGCATAATCGCCATTTATAACAGTGTTTTCATTATTTGCCGAGAAATGAGACCTGAATGGAGCACATGCGAATGTGTTACAGCTGAACAAACGCCTGATTAGTTAAAACCGTTTATATAAACTCCAGTTATGATAAGAGAACTTTACACGGCATTTAGTCGCTCACATTATTCTTGAAAACGAAACATTTTGGTATCAGAGTAATGGTACACTGCAACAATTTGAATCAAACCTTGTCGAACTACGGAAATCAAAATGTTGATTGCTCAAGAAATATTTATTTTTCACAAGATTTACATGTTCACATTGAACATTACTCGTTCATTACAAACCTTAAGCATTAAATAAGAAGCAGTCTAATGAGATCCCACCCCCCCCCCCCATCCCGCCACCCATAGTATCTTATGCGCCACAGGCGCCCGTATAGAGGCTACTGCCCACATAAATAAGAAGCAGTCTAATTTTAAGCTGATAATAAGGCAATGTAAAATCTGCAAAACAAAAGTGATATCTAGATATATATTGTTACTCACCTAATTTCGTGAAAGCAGAAGAATATAAATAGAGTTGTGATATGAAATTTATTTGTCAAAAAGTGACGAAATTCCACATAACAATCCCTTTTTACCCCTGTTCGGCACGATAGAAGGTGTTTAGTGGTGGAGCAGAATGCGGCATGTATTGACCAACCAAATTAACCACGTTCCTGATTGATGTCTCGCTCATTTGAATAAGCCACCCGAGGGTTTTGTTTTTATCTCAGATCGCCGGATTAAGTATAGCGCCATTCATCACACTGGGCACCCAGATGTGATTTCTGAAATATATCTCAACTCGCCCCTGGGTATCAGTCCGGACTGCTTTAATGTATGTCATTAAAGTTTGGCGGCATTCATCATATGTCTCTACGGCCGATAAATGAACCCCCACGCAAAATAATCTTCACTGGGTACCTTCCACCGTGCTTAACGACTGTAATCTAATCTGTAGCCCACTTTAAATCTGAAAGCCATATTTCTGACCAAGGCCGTTTCTTTGTGTGGGAATTTAATTCTACCCAGCTGTAATTTGATAACCTTTAACCTTAGTAGTTTGACATGTAAAATATTTGCCATGAATTTAACTATCGGCATTCCATACCAACTCCAATCTCAAAGTCTAGAAATTGTTCCTATAATAATTTGAGAAATGAAATGGCATCTCCATACTAACGCTATAACATCTCAAGTCAAGTCCGAAAATTCTATTTAAAATCTGAAAATTATAATAGAATACAAGAACATTAGAACGTAATACAGGGTTAAAACATCAGGATTGCGATACAATTGTCACTCTTGCTTTCATGAGATATGGAGAGTTGGTAAGTGTTCTCGACCTGAATGTCACCATAGGGCCATTATCCATGTCTCACCTAGCGCGGGCGACAACAGTTTTCTGTATATTTCTGTAACCTGTGAGGGGGTGTCTTCCTCTAGTTTACTTTATAAATGTCTATATGATATTGTCAAAATTTAATAGCTTAACTTGACAAATAGAGTAATCAAATATTGCCCTATTGCCCAGTCCCACTCCTAGCTCAACGGTGAGTAGAAATTCAATGAGTTAATTGAATAATTAATCATTTATTCTTACTAATCTGACAAAAGTGATATCTATTATGTGTATTGCTTTCATGCATATACAAAGGAGTATAATTTGTGATTGCTAGTTCCCTACTTGCTTCACAGTTCCAGTAATAGCACAGGACATACACAGAGTGTCCTAGGCTATGTATTAGAATTAATTTTAATTACTTCGTATTATGTATGTCGACTGATCAACAACATTTTATTCATATATTAGTTGAATACTTCAAGATGTTGCTTTAATAACAATATTCAATGTGAGAAATAAACTTCTCAGATGATGTCTACGTTGGATGAAAGACGGTAGTCGAACACAAAAACAGGATACATCGGATGGTATCCATGATAAACAACAGTATCCAAAATAGATTGAAAATTCCCAACGGAACGCCTACTCAAAAATTTTAATGTTGTCAATGGGCTGACTTGTCTCAACGACGGGCGTACCTTAGTACTGATAAATAATTCAAGAGAACTTTGAGATCGTTACTGCTATAGTGTATCGTCTGGATTTGACCAAAATATGAGATTGCGTTCCCTTGCGGAGGGGTGAGCCTTTTATACCCCGGGATTGCGTTCCCTAGAGGGCACGCAGTGCGTTCCCTTACGATCACGTGACTGTGTTTCCCCACAAGACTGCGTTCCCTTACTGGACACGCACTGCGTTCCCTGCTCTTGTAGGGCACGCAGTGCGTTCCTAGTAACCGTATCTAACCAAATTCACGAACCGGAAGTTAAGCTTCCGTATCGTGACGTCACCATAAACAAATATGCTAACAATTCACAATGAATAACATGGCAAATAATATCACATGCGCGAATAAAATACTGATATATAACGAACCAAAGTTTACAAACGGGTGATTTTATGAATGAGGCGACGTGTTGATAGGTGAACAAATACGAAATGAAATAACGCGATGCTAAAACGAAAGGTGAAAACCTAACTTCATTACATCGCCATTGAAAATCTATTTCGTTTTTTAGGTTACTACCCAAATGAAACATATGTTCCTGTAGTTGAGCCAGGACTCGTTGAAAGAAAACTTTCCTTCTCATGTCGCATATTAATTCCAACCAACAGCGTAAGATTTTACGACCTAAGATGGTTTGTCAACGGGGTAATGTACAAGGAATGCAATGCTGTACCAGCCGAGGACAACATGGCAGGAGTGTTCCACCAAGTTGATTGGACAACCAGAGGCGACAGCATAGGATTCAAAGTAATTGAACTAGAAATTATCTTACTTTTGCTTCATTATTTTTCATCTGTGCCTTATAAACCACGTTAGATAAAAATATTGGTCCAACCCAATTTCTGTATTGTTTTTTGAAGATCGACCATTTTAACTGATGATTTTTATATCGTACAGACATCACATGCTCATTATGCTCTTGTCATAGGACTGGCTGTGTACCCCCTGTGCAGATACCGATTAATCCAAACCTTACGGGCTCTCAAGTAAAACCTTTTCTTGAGATGTTCGACAACTGTAGAAACATTCTATTATTATACATCGATATGCACGAGAAAATGATGCACCCACTGTATGGAAGTTCCGACACTTTGTATATATACTACAGTGGTTATTATGACATTATCATCATATTTTTAGGAGAATCGCTAACTAAGCAATGCACTCCAATAAGATTTATTTTCCCCACACCGAGTATGATATTGTGTTGTCTGAGTTGGTTCGATGCCAACATATATTGGATAACAAATATTGGTAAAACGATATAATTGTATGTCGCTGAGTACATTACCAGCATATCGTATCTCGATACTGGTCTTAACACGACAATACAATGGAATTACCGCGAGAAGCCGATTATCAACTACGCAATTATACAACCCACCCCCTAAGTGGAACACCATTCTTGAATATAAACCCAATGTTGCTGCAATGTGTACAATAGTTGCTTACAGTTGATACAGCTAGTTCCGTTACTAGTACTGCTGGATTCTCAGCTCTACAATATGTAGACTTGAACTACTGGAATCAGAGTTATATTGAAAACACAAGGAATGTTCAACTTATTAACTGAACATTTCCGAAGAGAACTGGTAGTCAATGAGTATTTAGTAAAGAAAGGGTTAAAGACGGTTGTCCTGAAGCTTGTAATGTGTAAAACTTTGCCACAACAACCAAAAATGGACAAATCTATAAACACAGAACCCACTCAATGATTTACCCAACGTCTCATACATATGTATTCGATTACGTACCAATTTAGCAGTACAATTCGTGAGCTCGTATATTTAAATATATGTCAAATATTGTTGGACACAATGTGTTGAACTTGATTACCTCAAAACTAACATATTGAAACATAAATATATCCAATACTAGTTGTTTTTCAATATATGGCACTACAAAGAAAGAGATAAACAGGCATATTAATTGTAATAATAAAATATAATTTCTGGCATCATTCACTGCTCGTAACACAGCGTGATGAAACAGTCGAGTTACGTGCATCATAGGCTCTTCTGAATGTTCGCTAATTGATTTTAAAATCGGTGATTTATATGCGAGATTTATTTCCACGCCAAACAAATCTAGGTTAGCTGCAGCATACGGGCTAGATCAAGCAGTGACGGTACCCCTGGGAATTGGTATGACAGTCCTGATTTCTACGCAGGAATCGAGGTAAGAGTTAGTTAAACCAATACATTGACCCAAACGATTCATCATATATTTGGGAAGGCTTTCAGAGTTAATGTTGTCAAATACAGTTATTGCAATAGTTGTCAGGTTAAATCTCAAGAACGAATCCATAGTTCAATGACATGCAGCCATTATTTAACTTAGTTATGCTTATTTGACATTCTATGTATATTTTTTACTTCTAGCGTTTTAAATAAGTGGATAACATTTATACTTCACCTCATGGACGAGCCTTGGATTCCAATTGTGTCCTGAATTGTATCTGACATATAAGCGATTGTAAACAGGTTATTGTGTGCAACGTTATGATGAATTTACCTGACTGACAATAATAAACTCGTTCCACTAATCACTTGACTTTTTCCTATGTACACATTTTTATCAGAGATTTTACCCCTAAACACTGGGGTCCGAATCGGCATCTCCAGTTTAGACCTAGTTTAAACTACCAGTTTAAACTGGGGTTTATTAGTAAAACCAAGTTTTTCTCCACCGCTGGGACGACATAGATTTGGTCGATTGCGTTACCTGTGGGCCACACTTGTCCAAAATTTTGCAAGAATAGGAGGTGTGGTCTGTCTGTTTATTATCGCTAAGCTTGTCAATTCATTGTCCGGTAAAGCGACCTGTTGTCGCTATATAATCTCCTAATCAGGGGAATAACCCGTGCGCTTGGAGAAATCACGACGAATGCACGGTCTGTTGTATAACGGTTAGATATTATATAATATCATGGACGAACGTGACTTTTGGAACTCAAAAATATCTCTTGAGGGCATAGGTGGGGCCCCGCCACAAATACCCCATAGAAACACCACCACCCCGGGGGTACCATCCGGACGGGTGAAAATGGGGTATGGACCATTTTTGAGAACGGGAAGGATTTCGGCGAATTTGACGGCATGAAAGGGTGGCTCGTCCATAATACCCGATAGAAACACCACCCCTCACCCCGGATAACAGGGGTATGGACGGTAAGGATTTAGGCTAATTAATTTGGCAGCAGGAGTGGGTGGCACGATCAAAATACACCATAGAACCACCCCTACCCACCCCTCACCGGGGGGGGGGGAGGGGTCCCACCAGAGGAGGTGGAAATTGGGTACGCCCAAATACCGAATAGAAACACCCCAACCCTCACCCCCGGGGAAAGGTACCTCAAATAACGCATATAAACACCCCACCCCTCACATCCGGGCGGGGTGGGGTGTGTCACCACCCGAGGGTGAAGATGGGATATGAACCATGTTCGAGAACGTTAAGGATTTCGGCCAATTTGACGACAGGGGTGTGTGGCCCGCTCCAAATATCCCATATAGACACCCTACCCTCATCCCTGGAGGGTACCACCCTGCCGGGGTGAAAATGGGGTATGGATCATTTTATTCATTATTCGCAAAAACATGCCTCTGTTGGTTATTATTACGGCATGTGTAGGTGGCACGCCCCAAATACCCCATAGAATGGGGTATGGACCGTTAACGAGAACGGTAAGGATTTCGGCCAATATGACGTCATTGGTGGGCGGCCCGCCCTCAAATATAGTCATAGAAACACCCCCACCCTTACCGCGGGTGGTTCTACCAGAGCGGGTGAAAATGGGGTCCGGGGTGGGGGTGGGGTGTTTCTATGGGGCGCATTTGGGATGTGCCACCCACCGTTCTTGAAAATGGTTCATACCCCATTTCACCCCCTCGGGGTGGTACCTCCGGGTGAGGGTGTTTCTAGGGGGTAGTTGGAGCGGGCTACCACACTGCTGACGTCAAATTGACCGAAATCCTTACCGTTCTCGAAAATGGTCCATACCCCATTTTCACCTCCTGTGTGGTTCCCCCAGCGTTCAGGGGTGGGCTGTTTCTATAGGACATTTGAGCGGGCCATCCATCCATGCCGTCAATTGGCCGAAATCCTTACCAGTTTCGAAAATGGTCCATATCCCACGTTCACCCCCTCGGGTGGTACCCCCCGGATGTGAGGGGTGGGGTGTTTCTATGGGTTATTTGGGGCGAGCTACCCACCCATACTATCAAATTGGCCGAAATCCTTACAGTTCTCCAAAATAGTCCATACTCCACCCCCTCAGGGTGGCCGTTACCCTCCCCCGGGTGAAGGCTGTGGTGTCTCTGATGGGTATTTGGGCGGGCCACCAACCCATGCGTCAAATTGACCGAAAGAGACCTTTTTATGAATAAGGAATCAGTTTCAAAAGTCATGTTCGTGTCTAACGTGTCAATCTGATCAGTCCGATCCCGCCATGCTCTCAGCCGCCAAATCGACATCCGAACGAGCGAATTGCAAACAGACATATATAGTGAGAAATCATCCATCACACTGGCACATATTTTGTTAGAATTTATCTCATAAGTACCGACATCGCCTCCCCGAATTCCACTAAGACTCTCCTGCATCTACATTGAGTGACAAACGCCCCCGCATAAACGCCTCCCCCAATTCAAAATAAACACTCACATATTCACGAAGAAACAACATCAATATTGGGCGAAAAATATCGGCCGAATAATTAAACCCAAAAAACTAGGTTTTAGTCAAACCTGGGGTAGGGTGGTTTAACTTTTAATTTTTTTCAAAGTATATTTAAAGGTGTATGTTCGAGGCGAGACGTATGGTACGTATAAATCATATATACCTAAGCTTATACTGATGATTATATAGCCAATTCACCACAAACAATTAGTAATATTACCATAACTTTATCACGTTAATAAAACCTAGTTTCAACTTAAACTGAGTTTATCACAAAACTTGGTTTAAGTACGCTAAAACCCAGTTTTACTCCCATAAACCTGGTTTAACTACTGTAAAACCAAGTTTAAACCCTACTTAAACCTAGTTTAAACTGGAGTTAAACCTGGTCTAGAATAAAACCTAGTCTAAACCAGAGATGCCGATTCGGACCATGGTGTTTGGTGCATTTGTTTGATTTTTTAAAACTCAGTTCTTAATGAAGTTCTGTTAGCAATCCAAACAAGATCGATGTAGCAGACTACTAATATCTACTGAACTGTACTGTGTTAAACTCACTTTAAAATAACCACAGCAGTGAGCGAGCGACATGTTTCTGTGTTACAGTAGCTGAAGCTCGTACTCTCTTGAAAGCTCTATCGGTCAATGTATCTTTACATGTTGGGATAGTGTGTGTATTTGGCTATTGAGTTTATCAACATAGTAGTAAAGTGATCGAAATCCATTAAGATATGATGCGTATATAGCGGATATTCATATATTCCAAGATGGCGACGCAAACAAGCAACAGACATGTAGGTGCGAAGACATTCTATATTTGTTATGTTATTCGACGATTGACGACAGAAATTATGCACGCTATCGATAAACTCGATAAAAGAGTCTTACGGTTGCATACAATTGGTTCATTAACGTCGATTTGGATTTTATTTTTCGCCTATTTATCCAGTTTACAAGTGGAATTTCAGGTCAGTGAAAGGCCAGACCAAAAACGTCTGCCCGCTGTTTTGACATCTAGTGGAGGTGACTGTTTCAATATAATATCGGTGGTGGAAAAGTTAGCACGTCCTCAACTCCTGTGGGAGAAGGTCATGTCACAGATCAATCAGAAACTGGATACAATGGCGACAACAGAGTACATGAGTATTTGAGCCATTCATGAAGTTAGACACTCTCAACCAGACAATAACAAAGCTAAACTCAGATTTCGAATAAATGAAATGAATGAATATGTTAAAGATGAATGTACCGGGAAAGTATTTGATGTGTACAAAAATAATGGGTGATCTGGCACAAGTGAAAGAATAGAAGCGAGACATAGATGAAAGAAATGTCAGGTCACTCGGAATTGTTGAGCAGAAAGAGCCAAAAAAAAGCTGGAACAACTAACTCGGAAAGACTTCATTAGAAATTAGAATATTTGGTTTGGCTAACGATTGTGCTCAGGAATCAGTAGATGAGTGTGAACATAAACATATATTATTGCTGAATTGTAAAATTGTCTCTGCAATTAACTCAGAAGGACATACACATATATAACAGAGTTGTCAAGTAAGCAACCGATACGAACTATACAAGGTATGTTGTATGTCATATCGTCTCTAGACGAACCAAAAATGCTGACATAAGTCAAAGACAACTGCTCAAATGGCCTGGTATTCTAACAATAGCAGATCTAACAGACAATAACAGTGACTTAACCGAACAGTCAGCAGCTCAAGATTCCAGGTCTGCAGGTGGGAAGATATATGTACAATATACCGACTCATCTATGACTAGTACACATATTAAACTTGTACTTGAAGTGTAAGACGAATTGATGAGAAAAGTGCCAGCACAACTCATGAATTGATAAATCTGTTTCAACATTATTATTGATTTTTATCACAACCATTTTTATACCAAATTAAAACATGAGTTACATATAGTACTCGCAATGGGCAATGGTTTTTTAATAATTTTATTTAGCATCATTCGTGTTTATTATAATTGATAGGTATATTAGAAACAATAATCTTGTTTACATGCATTCTATTAGAATGAATTATCTGTTTACGGAAATCAGAGACTAAGAGTATTTCCCTATCTGAAATTTTCAAAGGAAATTATGCAAAGAAATTTCTCATTTTGCCAATAAATTAATAAATCAGAGGTAATTATTTCTACATCATTAATGCGACAACTGATGCTAGCCACGAAGTTCATTAGCCCTGACCTTAAAACCACATGCACTGTTCCACAATTTATGGCTATAAATCGTTAACGAGAATACATTATCGAATGTATAATTTGGAAAAGAATAGGAACCTAAATCAACCTCGTGTTTGTAATATTGACGAGTCTCAATTCTGATATATAAATACATTAACAGTAGATACACTAAAATAGTAAGAAACCTCATGTTCCTTATTATAACCAATTGCAGAATGGATGTATAAAATATCGAGTAGCCCCAATTGTTGAATATTTTAAAATGTATGAAGAAACAGTATATTAATTTTCGAGATCAAATTTGGTGTGAGTAAGACCATTAATGTAAGAATCAGTTGTATAATTATATTTACTTACAAACCATATGAATATGCTTACCCATTGAAAATACTGATGCGTATTTACTAGTATTGAAATACTGATGCGTACTTACTAGTATTCATATAATTAGTATTATGTGATTAAACAACAGACAGTTTAGTCTTCAATGACGTTTTTCTTCCAAATAATTGCACAGGAGACTAATCAGATATTCCCATGCACATCTGATCAAATTGGACTTACATGTACATGTTTATGTTCAAACTGATTTTTAGAACATTGCGTCAAAAAGAGTTTATTTTATTTTATCAATGTTTTTGTAAAGTATAATCCCGTATAATGATGAAACTGAATACGTTCATTGTAAATTATGGTCCAGGAGACTAACCATAAATTCTATTGTCATATCTTATCAAATTAGACTTACCAGTATACGTTCTTACTTACCCAATGATACTTACGACAATTTGTCAATAGGACATCTCACACTATTTTTGGATAGCTTATTATGTGTTATGTTGTTGTAGTGAACTATGGTGTAGGAGCATAACACAACTTTCGCATGTGATGGAACACGATTTATATGGTTACAATATGCCAACTTGTTCTCGTGAAAATGATAACGTTATGGACTTATAATAGGATATGTTTTATGTCCATAATGGGCATAGAATCGCCTAATTTTGAGCTCACAATGAACTGAAATGAGAGCAATTTTAGTGCCATTGTGTACTCATATTAACTTATTGTAAGTTAAATGTGGGCTAAAAACACGAATAAACCAACACCGACGTTCCAGATGTACTCTCTTTATAATGTGTTTCAATGTGACTCGAGCCAATCAACGAAATGACGGAAATAAATTACGGCTGCACGGTATTGTAAAACATATGTTGAATACGATATATTATAAAATATCGCGATATGACTAAATTTCGAATAAAACATCAATGCAGAGTATCTCACTGCCGCAAGCTATAAATGATACACCATGGCATACTCCATAACTTTGGTACACAAATACGAAACTAAGTGTCCCATTATATAGCTCCAGATGGACTATATACCATAACATTTTATTTCCTTTTGGGGGTGTCGTTACAAGCCGCATTAACTTTCAATGATAGATACCACTATTTAAATTTTTCACAAACTTTATTCCATACCTCGAAATGGATACCGATGTTCTCGATATATCGAATAATCCAAAATCCATTCGGTTTCGATGGGTTTATACTTGGGCTGCACTATATTTCGATAATATATCGTTTATTCGATACCAATCTGAATAGAATGATATCGAATAGACGGTATATTATCGAAATATCGTGCAGCCCTAGTATAAATTCACTGTGTGCTTATTTCAGAATAAAATAAGTCCAATATGAACCTATTTGCACGAGGATATGTTCCATGCCAAGATAAGGTCTCAGTGTACCTATGTCCAATATATCGTCTGCACTTGATATTCTAATATATGGTATCGTGTGGATCGATGGACGGAGATTACTCTCAAAACAACATTCCATCATAAAAATGTCATGTCGCTAATTTACAGGTTGTGGGAAGTCAGGTGTTGTCCGTTGCAGAAGATGACGATTCAGATGCATATTTCGGATTAAAGTCGACCGTCCCTATCGGGTGTCTGTTCGGTAATTGCGAAATCCAGCTGAGAGTGGGTATATCAAATACGCCGGACACGACCAACGACACGTGCCACCTGAGCCTGGTAACCAAAGATTGTGGTATTACTATTAACAGCGCTGATTATTCTGCTGAACAAAGGCTGTACGTCCGGGCACACTCTAATCAGAAGGTCGACAGCGGGGATCGCACGCAATATATTAGATTGAAAGCACACGCAAATGTCCTTTTTCAAACAATATGGAACAATTATGACGTTCCACTATTGACGGTAAGTGTTTTTGTACTTGGTGACAGGTTGATGTAACCATGGTTTAATCTCAACTGAGCACTTATTGTAAATCACACAATATCATTATTGAAAGAGAACTGGATACGGTTATAAGCCAATGTTTAGTATTGGCAATCTCCTTGTCATGAACATAACATCATTGTTCTCCAACGATGTATGATTGTTCTGTGTTATAACTGTATGGCTACATTGTTTTAATTATCGGTTATTGCTCCTCACATTGTACCTTATCTGACATATTATTTCTGTCCCTTTCCACTGAAACAAGTAATGTTTACATTACAATGGTTTTGACATGCAAAATTGCATTATCGGAGAGTTATTAAAAGTGAAAATAAGAAAACAGCCAATCTTTTTTTTTATGTATTTGTTGATGATAGTTGTTTTACCGACGTTTATGTTATTCCGTATGAACCCGATTCGGAGGACCAGAGTTCCTTTAGCTGTCACACATGCGATTTTTTGGGGAAACAACAATCTGGTGTCAACACCGTATATTTTATTTCGGAGTTGAATAATTGAGACATCAATTTGTTATCTCTTGTAAACGTTGCCGGTTGTCCAGTCACGGGCAACGTCAAACCCAATTACGTTCGGTAAGCTAAAAGTGTAGTCCGTGTTTTTCGGCAATACTTAATTGTTGAAACACTATACATGTTTATGAAACGAACACATAGATATGAATAAAAATCACACGATAATAATTAAATATTTATTAAATAACATTATACATATCTAACTTGGAGTGTTTGAAAGAATTGTTCCTTTGAAAAAGCACACACACGTCACCAATGGCTGTGATGTTGTAAATATAGACAGTCTCTCCATCACCGTGACGTGCTTATCTTATTGAGAAAATGGGAAAAGGTAATATCTGGTCATGTTAGCCGCTGTCGTTTACTCAAATCCATCATTCCCTGGAGTGTCCACAACTGCCCAAGGAATAAATATTACTGTTCAACGTACAAATGCTTGCATGTAGACATCTATATATCCAACTCTTTTCTATAACTATTCAATCCGGTGTGGACGAAATTCGGCGAATTTCAAAAATGGACGTTAACAATAATAATCGATACATTTATATAGCGTAATCCATCGAATATTAGTGAAAATACGCTTTACATTGTTAGTTTGTGGGTCATATGCCATGATTGAAGAACTTGTTACAACATACAGCTGGTTAAGTGTCATATAGCATAGACGCATCCCTGTTAGTTGCTTCAACATCCAAGTATATAGTCTACACAAATAGAACACATGCACTGTAACGCACATCTTCATACTAACTTCACCAACCAGATGAGATATTGATGTCACATTATTAACCAGGTATATCCACAAGTACGTGTAACGTGTGTTGCTATGGCATATTGCTATGGAGATACACTTCGTGTGGAAAGTATCGTGATGTTACTGTGTCAAACCTACATGGGCCATGACAACCGACACGATTAATAGGCTTAATTCAAAATAAGCTCTTCCTGCTCAGTCTAATTCAAGTACATTAATGCATGCATAGCGTTGGTCACTCGTTCGATTTTTAGAAGATTCGATTAAACTACTCTTTGCTACCAGCTTCATATGCTACACGTTGAGTACAGTTTTAGACGGTTTACCGTTGACGTACAGGCACAATGATGACATGAGTCATGTCACTTTCGTTGGCAATGGTAACACACGTTTCAATTATATACACGTTGGACTCGTTCCTAGCGCTCAGCCTCCTGTACGCGAATGCGCAACGTTCCGGCATGTAGCGGAAGCGTTACGTTGTGGAGTTACACGGAACAAATGAGTGGAGCGTCTGGGCCAGGTATGAGATTCCATACGCGTACGTGTGGATAAACCTGTCTACTATTTAGCTTGTTGGAGTCTTTCAGTCAACTGATTGTCAAATTAAGTGTGTACATATTCAGATGTTCTATTCCAGGTGAACATCCAAGACAAGGAGTACAAGAACTTGCATGTTTTTTGTTTTTCTCGCAATGATCCCCATATGAAGACATTCAACGGGTAAGTTCAGCAGTGTAGACAACTTGTCCCAATTAAACATACATCACTTACATGGAGAATGTACACTGAATGTGGCCAGTTATGGGAACATCTCCTATTGTACTCAACAGAATATATGCAAAAAAACTATAATGCAAATTAAAAAATCCACATATTCATTACCATTCTCACTACCATTTGCATCGCTCATAGAACAATTGAGTGTATTTTGTACTTATCCATTGCTCAAATTAATGCATTTGTTTCATATATTCTGTTGAGTATAAAAGGAGATGGTCCCTTAAACGTCGGATTTAGTATACAGTACCCCTTTAAATAAACTTAGTATTGGTTGCTGAAATTCGTTCCGTCTTGCAAGAGTATCAACTCATCACACTCAATCGAGCAGCGAATTTGTCAAAAAGACATTAGTTGCTTACTCAAAATGTACACGGGCTAACATAGATTGGTTGATATGTTTGTATGCACACTTTCACTTATCGGTATATTAAGTCGTACACTCCGCTGCGATCAGACCGGCGCTTGCATTGCGCTGAAAAGGTATCAAAATATGAGTAACACGCAGGAGGAGCGCGGAAAACTGTCCAAAATAGTCAAACTTTTAAAACAAGGTATGCTCCTATCCCGCTTATCACGTTTTCATTGCGCTCTTAGGACGACCCATTGCGTTCATATAGTGCGTTCAGTTTGTGTCATTGCGTTGCTAGTACGTTCTCAATAAGTTTGCAAAACGTTCTCTGCGTGGGCACGATGAGTATAAATAGAGCCTCTTGCGTGCTCCAGTCAGTTGGAATTTTTAGATTGTGGGAATATACCCAACAATCCACAATAGACTAGTTGTCCATGTTCGATATTCCTACATCGCTCGGATAGTCATAATTTAAATTGAGCATATGTTTCATTTCCCTGTTCCACGATAGTATGATAGTGATAACGTGGAATTTCATCAGGGAACTCGTAATAAATAGATCGGCATAATATATGCCGTTTTTATTTTTGAATGACATGACCTATTGAGGCCGACATCACCATTTCCATGGTTATTTACGCCTATAAAGCATGTAGTACATGTACATACATGTACGGTATACTTTGGGATTAAGCTTACTGCAGTCGCAGAGGACAAGATTGATTTCTTGCTGTGAACACGAGTAGCTTGTATGCATCCTTGCTGTGTCAACGGGACGCTCACGTCGCTCGCTTTGCGCTGCCACCATCAGAACGCCGAACATTCGCAGCTTGTTTTGTACATGCTCTGGCGCTCACGGGCAACCATAAGGACCATCTCCCGTCCTAGCCAGTGTCCACTGCGTCACCAATCGGTTCTTGGAGACCGTATTGCGTTTAGCTTGGCGAATTGGTACCTTTTCGGCGCAATGCAAGCGCCTGCCTGATCGCAGCGGAGTGTGACAGGGGTTTGAGTTAGAATACCCGACAATCATCAGTGTGGCTTATTGCTAGGCTGACTTAAATTAATGTTCACTAATATCTGTAACAATCGTTTCTACAGCACACGCTTCCGCCTTCAGTGCTAAGGAGCATTTAATTCAAGAATATATAATAGAAGAAATGAAGCACATATTAACTCTAGGTTCAAATAGAATTACAATATTGTGGAATACCTTTCCAAACTATCAGAAAATGTATACATATATCTACAATGTGTTATATATATGTGTTATGATTATACATTAGTACATGTATATGAAGAATATTGAGTTCGAATGGGAATTATAATCTACAAATGTTGGTTTTCAGACAACGGTATGACATGCAACTAGGTGGGGAATTCATCATGTATCGCAACAACCAGACACAAGTGCAGGTACGAATCCAAACAATCCAGATATATATACATGTGAGATAAGGCCACCTTCACTTACATGTATAATTACACACAGGCTGCGCTTAGCCAGTCAGATTGTGTGACGTCACACATCATGTGTTATATATACATACATTGAAACGCAAAATCAATTGGAAGGGTAATATTAAAAAAATAATTCAAATCACATCCTTTGACGTCATCATTTTTTCCATATCTAGACTTATGAATATATACAGACGGAATTGGAATGTCCATGCAGCCATTGTGAAATTGAGGATACGCTATATATATACATAAATAGAGCATATCCGCACAATATACCTGAATAAAGAATTTATTTTTGAGCGTATGTGGGCATCTATTCGTCGAGTCTCTAAACAGGGGAGCCGAATAGATGTTCAAGTACGAGCAAACGTAAATGCTTTATTCAGCTACGATACGCGGATGTTCTTTTTATTAACAAGACAAATTTAAATCGATTTTATTGCAGATTTTGACAAAAGATCGATCACAAATTAGACTATACTTGGCGACTTTATCTGTATAGAGAATAATTAATTATGAAACAACTTCGTATTCAGGCGACTGCATCGTGAAATACGTGTAGCTAGGCCGCTTACTACTTTCTAAATTAAGCCAGCAAAAATACTATAGTGTGGTGTATTTTCTAATAAATTCTAAATAATTCACGAAACATTCAAATTTAAAATTGTAGTGAATACGAGTATAGAAGTCATTTGTTTGCGCGCGTGAAACATAATGCAAGTCTGAACTTAGTTTTTAGCACTGATATTGGTATTGCAGTTATTGCACCAGTTCACGCAGGAATATCGGCATGTACTTAAATGTATCAAACTGACAATAATTTCCTAAGTTATAGACTTCACAAACTTTGTAAATAGACATTGAGATATTATATTTTAGTCCGTTTTTGTGAGTATCGTTTGATCTTTTAGAAATGAGTCGCAACTAATTGCACGAACATACGTTGTGGACGTTGACATGCATATGTTGACAATTAGGTTTACCGGTCTATAGTACAGGGTAGAGATGGGCTTTATCTTAACAGAGAGGGTGGGAGATGGATATATACATTTAAAACATGCACTATGGCAGTAAAATAAAAAGGATCTTGTAGTAAGCCAATGCTTATTTGTGGCCATACGATTACTGTGTGATTTATTTTTGTCTCGAAATAATGAATTGTCCATTTCATAAACACCCGCGAGCATACCAATAACAAAACCCTGTGTCGCTTGGTATGCTGACGAGGGAGCACTCGGATTGGGCTTCGCTATGAGAGTTGTACATCAGTTCGTAACCGTGTTCAATTCTACATGTATATATCTATATCTGTAATTGTGAATGTGTGTATATCTGTCTCTCTATATGTCTGCCCGTCAGTATGTCCGCTATATGCATTAACGGGAGAACATCCAGAGGGCTACTAGGGGTCGAACCATCGAACAGATAAATGTGGGGTTAATATTTCTAAAGTGACGTTGCCTTCATGGGTCAGCGATAGACAAGGGGGAACACAATCGATGACATATCTTTGGTCGCCAATTTCCACCAAACTTATTGATAATTATGCCCATGATATGAGGAGTCTAATGGTGTGGATCACATATCCAAAATATGGCACCGTACGAGTCAGGGATGGGGGATGGGTACAAACATTGATCAATATATATATATATATATATATATATATATATATAGTCATCTCCCTCATGCATGTCAAGGAATCTGATCGTGTGGTTTAAAGAAACCACAGTGGCCGTATTCGAGTCAGAGATGGAAAAGGGAGGGTCACCACAAATGAAGAACATATCGCCGATTTTCATCAATTATACATATCATCATCTCTATGCTACAACAATGTGGGCTAGAATGTGGTCATATAGTGGTCAGGGATTGGCGATATGAGGGCACCAGAATTGATAACATATTTTACCGTCACATAATACCAGATATGTATACATTAGATATACATGTAGGCATCCCCATGTGTCGAATGGTATGGTTCAACGTTGGCAGCGCGATGCCAGGGCCAGAATTCTACATTATAATTTGATCGAAATAACAAAATTTGTTTTTTCTTAAATTTTCTCAAGAATTTATATTACTATTATATGTACATCTTCAAACGTTAGTTTGCATTATGGTTCACTTCTGGGTAAATAAATGTCACTTCCTGGAAACTAATGTGCTGGTAATTGTGGTAAATAATTGTTTAGATTGGGAATTTCCTGTTTCACTTTCAATTATTTTCCTATTGTTGCCTTCCTAATGTAACAGTATTTTCAAATATTAATGGGACAACATCAGAGACATCAAACAAAATCCACTCTTAGTGAAACATGGGTGAACATCTGTCAATTAATATGCCTTAATTGGGCTTTGGGTTATATGAACAATCTTGAAACCAGCTTTCAGGTGTCAGTGCTTAAATAACAAGATGTCACCAGGTGTGATTCAGATTTATGAGGGAATATAACTGATAGTTTCACTTTTATTCAGGTTTAGGACTGTGTGTATACACCAATTTGGGGGTGTGTGCTCTTATATAATGAATTCATATTCATCAGTGCATGTTTTGTGACGTAGCAGAAACAAATTATGATTGATTAATTAATAATTAATAAAAATACAGCACAAACATGGTTATATATATTATATTCATCCACAGAAAATCTTGAAATACATTTTATGACATTGAAACATGTCACAACTTAGTGTAAATGCATCAAACATAAACTGTTCCGATCAGACAACTCAATTGTGATATGTACCATAACAGGCAAAAGTGAAATACTTTAAATCTCAACTACTGTATGCATGAAACTTAGGAAGTACATGTATGTTCACATGCTTTCACTCACAACATAATGCTCAATGCAGCACACAAACAAATGTTCTCGTCGACTATTCACGCAAATAGTTCGAGAAACAATGCGGGAGTTGAATCAAAATGACATTTTGTCCCAAAATCTATTGCTGTAGGGGGATCAATTATCATGCTGTTGAACTGTCCAAATGGGATACGAATGGGGCATATTGCCATATGTATGTCATTCGCCATATTTGCTCCATGTTGACAGCCATCATGGACCAAAAGTTAATATTTGTTGTATTGGTATTGATCGCCCCGGCGTAATATCGACTCTCACTAACTGTCTCAATTCTGATCGCTTCCTCTTTTAAAACATTGCCAGAATACCAAAACGCAATTTGTGTTATATTTCATAGTGAGTTGTCTAAAGCCAATTGTTTGAGGTGTTAAGAGGATTTGGGACCCAACGGATAACATTATTTCTTCTCCGAAGTGATGTTTGAGCATGTTCAATGAAATGGTACCCCAAAACATGTCACAAGTTTCAAACAACAAGAACTAATATAGAAGATACAAGTAAAAATTGTCATTGTTTTAACTTTCAGTCGCATTTTGACAGCCGTGTTAACAGGGAAGTATCAATTTTACTTTTAATATGTGACAAAATATTGTAGCATAACAAATATGTATATATGCATACTAATTCCACACGATGTTGCCTCTAAGAATAAGACAAAACTGACAAAGAGGCTATTATGAAAACACGGCAGCCTTTTGAAAGCCATCTTGGTTTTCTTAAAATGCTCAACCGCGAGCACTCCACACCCACTTGGATCTTTGTCGGCGCCACACCCTCTGCAATATTCAATAGAGCCAAAGTTTACCCGAAAAAGTTTACTTCACCCTCCCTTCTGGCTGCTGGACTATTTTAACTTACATATTTGTCACGGCGATGCGGAATTTCATTGCCAATAAAACACATTGACAATATAACACTTTCATCTGAGAACATATTGCCGAAATCTGAAATATCACATGTGTTTCAATCACCTAAATAACAAACCATTCTGCGATTTGTGGGGAACTGGAGACTGACGAATATATTTTTTTATTTGGTGTCCGATCTTCAAAAAAGAAAGAACAGAGAGATAGCTGTTTGTGGGTCTCAATATGACTTTGAATTTGAATGTTCTCTTATCAAGCAAGGGGACCCGTCGTTGGCACCCATATTAAAGTATTGTGGAACACTCCGCTTTGGAAATTGTATGGGAATAGGAAATACTCAATTTTCTCAAAGAAGTCATTCTCATATTATACCACAATGGCCATAAGAAAACGTCATTCTTATGCATGGATTATAAGCAGTGGCTCACCTTGACGGATTGAATGCCATTTTGTTTATCGTGATTCATTTGTCCGAGTAAAGAATTAAATATTTACAACTGCGCTTACTTCAGACGTTATTTGTTTTTGAAATGGTACAATCAACGTGGTTGGAGTTCTCGGCAATACCAAATGATTGCCACATTCTTCTATATTGAATAACGCATGAGTACTCTCATCAGGTTGTGTTGATTCTCTAAATTTACACATAGTTTTCCTTTAAAAAGTAACAATTTATATGGTTAAAAATTCAATTGAAGATTTTATTTTTATAAAGTGTTGTGCCGCCAACCCGCCCCTAACTCAGAGGATGACACTATGTCATCTTCAAAGAACACCAGTAGATAATAATAAATAAGCATAACAAGACAGCAAATGAGCTATTTTTCAGTGCCTGCTATCTCACTACACTCTTAGAACAATATGCACTCTGGAGTACCTACGTAGGTACTGAGCTTTGTCCCAGGGGGGAGTACCTAATTGTTGGTACTCTAGAGTACCTATATATATAGGTTCTCTGGAGTACCTATATATAGGTTCTCTGGAGTTTTCCTATTTATTAGGTTCTCTGGAGTACCTATCCAGGCATTATGCACATTCTTAAAACAATAGGTACACCAGAGGACCTACGTAGGTACTGAACTTGTCCCGTGGGGAGTTCCAAATTCTCTGTAGTACCAATTATTTAGGTACTATGCATAGTACCTAGCAATTTGGTACTTCAGATAACCAAATATATAGGTACTATGTGGAGAACTGCCCAGATACCAAGCACTCGAAATTACGAAAAATAGCTGACGGCAAATTTAACAATGTGGCATGTTAGATTCCAAACGATGTTAGGGCGTTTAAACATCGAATTAAGTACAAAACCACGACCCAGGTTCTTCGAGATCATGTTATCAGTTACATGAACTCCCTTGTATAGTGCAAAATGAAATAATCCGAATTATATTACTTTATTAGTATAGAACATTGATCGTGTTTTTGTACTTAATTCAAGGTGGTTAATATCTCGATTTCAGGATTTCCCTGAACTGTTTCCTTCATGTGGAGTAAAATTTGTCTGAATGACTAAACAAATCGTAAAAATTACTTAATTTGTGTGCAATAATATTAAAGTAAACATTATGAATCAAACATCTTAAAAAGGTATGGGAGAAACACCAATCGATCTATAATAGCCCGATAAATAAAAAAAACTACCTTGCAATAAATCACAAACATTTGCGAATCGCAAACTACTTTGCAATAAATATATGCGATTTAGTGCAAATGTTTTTGATTGATCACAAAGGTTTGCGATAAATCGCAATGGTTTGTGATTTATCAGATGTATTTTTATGCGTTGGCACTAATGGGCTTGAACAGTATAAATATAAATATAAATCAGACATCTTCAACAGGTCTGGGTGAACCACCAATCGATCTATAATAGCACGGTTGGGCTAAAATATACCGATCGGTCTTTCACAGCCACCATGCATATGGGATAAGGGGAAACTGCGATAAATCACAAATCAACTTTGCGAAAAATCACAAACACCTTTGCGATAACTCGTAAACTTGTGCGATAAATTTCAAATATCTTTACGATAACTCTCAGACTACGTACATGTACTGAGTGATTATATTTTGCGATTTATCGCAAAGATGTTTCAGATTTGTTGCAAAGGTGTTATGACGCTAATGAACTTATGTGTAAACATTATAAATCAGACATCTTAAACAGGTCTGGTCAGTATTTCCCTGACCTGTTGCCTCCACGTTGAGTATATTTTGTCTGATTGTCTGAAATAATCGTCCAAATTTCTTAATATTTGTGTAATTAAAGTAAACAATATAAATCAGACATATTAAACATGTCTGAGTGAACAACCTATCAATCTATAATTGCCGGGTTGGGCTAAAATAGACCGATCAGTCTTTCACAGCCAGCATGCATATGGGATAAGGGTAGCAAACCTTTGCGATAAATCCAAAAACAACTTTGCAATAAATCACAAACCTCTTTGCGATAATTCGCAAACCTTTCCAATAAATCTCCAACATATTTACGATAAATTGCAAACTGAGAATATTCAAAATAAACATATGTCAATATTTAAACAAACAGAATTTCAATAGTCAATAAATTTAGAGTTCCCTCTCTTACAGCAGTGAGAGATGTGCCAGGAAGACCGACCAGTCTATTTTAGCCCGACCAGTCTATTTTAGCCCGATCAGGACATTATAGTAAATCTTTGGTAACTCAGACCTTTATTTATACCATAATAAATATCGCGTAAGTAGTATGTAATTGTCATAGTTCCTAAGCTGCAGTATGTAAAGTATGTACCGGTACATGTAAATAGCGTGCGATAAGCAAAATACTCCACAATGGGGAGACCACAGTAATGAACTTTGGTTAATTAAAACTGGCACCATGTTGTTTGCAGATAGCGCTCTGTTATAAACAGCACGTGACCAACTCTATAATTCATATGGCTCAGTAGTATCTGGACATCACAAGTAGCAAGAATTTGACAGAAATTGTGAACGGTTTGCCAGATATTGGATTTATAGGTACTGCTCCCCCGAACGCGATTTGGTAGAAAAAAATACATATTTATGATAACTAAAACACAGACATTTCTAAATGATTATAATGGGCATCTAATCATGATTCGTGTTATGAAAACCTGACCCGTAGACACCGCGAGTGTGGTTATAGATGTCCTCAGGCTTCCAAACCCCCGTTACAACAACAACACAACATTTTATTTATAACATGTCATTTTATATTAATATATAGCTACTTTGAGGAAATCAAGTATTTGTTCTAAACGACACATAGTATAGACTGACATATAGAGAACAAAATCATTGTTGCTGCCATAGTGATTGTTAGAGTCCCTCTAAATTGACCAAAATATGGAAACAATTGATATTGTATTTTATATCTCATAAACTAGTCCTACCAAGGTGGAAGCTTTAGTTCAAATATGTTCTGTTTTGAGCCCTATTATGAGTCTTGAACACACCACGAACTGAATGAATATGCTATCAATATTAAGAATCATGCAACTGTACAAAGGACAGTTACATAAGGAAATACACAATGTTTATGGATCGGTTTGTTCCCGAAATAATGTGGCACTTTACAAAACGAGGCTGCGTGGCAAATATGAAGGCGAATTTTCTATTTTTTTCGAGAACACTATACCCCATTTAAAGACTTGAACACAATACGAACTGAAGCTATATGCTCTCTATATTAACAAAGAGTGTGATAGAAGGTAGTGCTATCGGACAATACATAATTTGTATGAGTGGCTTGTGCCTGTGTCGCTTTACACAAAGTGGATGGTAAATAAGAAAGACGAATTTGCTACTGAAATGATTTCTGTAAATAATGACTGAGGATGTGGGCAAAGGATAGTAATATCGGAACATACATAATGTTGATGGATGGGTTGGTTGGTTCCCGAAAGCCTTTATCACTTTCCAAAATCGGATGGCAAACGCCAAAGGCGAATTTATTTTTTCGTGGGACCGCTTTATAAGCCAATTTAAACTCTTGAACACACCATGCGCCGAATATGTATGCTTTTATTATTGACTCACATTGTAAACGAAAGGTAGTGCTATCAGGGAATATACAATTTATATAGGTAGTTTGGTTCCCAAAATCCTAGGGTACTTTACAAAAGGCGGCTGGCAAATACCAAAGTTAAATTTTCTTTGAGCACCCTACATCATTTAAAGTCTTAAACACACAAATGGATGGATATGCTCTCAGTATTAACTGAGGTGTGGACAAATGGCAGGTACTTCAGGAATTCAGTGGGTGGGTTGATTTACGAATGTCTGGGACACTTTACAAAATGTGGCTAGCAAAGAGAAAGGCGAATTCTCACTGTTTTTGGGTACCCATAACCATTTTAAACTCTTTAGCACACACTGAACCGAATCTATATGCTCTCGAATATTAACTGAGTGTGTGAACGAAAGCTAGTACTTTCATGTATTATATACAATTTGCATGGTGGTTTGGTTCCCGAAATCCTGGAGCACTTTACAAAAGGCGGCTGGCAAATACGAAATGTGATGTTTTTTGTTTTGAGGCCACACTATACTCCATTTGAAGTCTTGAACACACAATGAACTGAAAGGAAATGCTCCCAATATTAACTGAGTGTGTAGAGCAATGGACGCGATATCAAGAGTATAGTATATCAGGGTCTTGAATATCTGGGTCACTTTACAAAAAGCGGTTGGTGGATGAGAAAGGCGAATACTCACTGTTTTGGAGGGCCCCATTAACCCATTTAATATCTTGATCACAGCATGAACTGAAGTTATATTATCTCATACTTAGCTGAGTGTGTGATCGGAAGGTATTGCTATCATGGAATTATTAATTGATATGGGTGATTTGTTTCCCCCGAAATCCTGGAGCACTTTACTGAAATGCGGCTGGCAAACACGAAAGGCGATTTTTTTTATGTTTTGAGGACCCCACTATCCCACTTTAAGTCTTAAACAGATGATATTCTCTCAATGTTAACTGAGGGTGTGGACAAATTGTAGTATTATCTGGAAATACGAATCTGGGTGAGATGGTTCCCGAAAGCCTACGGCATTTTACAACAAGCGGCCGGCAAACCAAAAGGGCCCATTTCCACTGTCTCGGGGATTCCAATCCCTATTTTTAGTCTTGAACACACCACTAGCTCAAGGAATATGCTATCAATTTCACCCGAGATTGTGGCCGAATGGCTGTTCTGTCAGAAAAGATGCATTGAATGCTCTCGCGAACCAACGGTTCGCGAGAACACCCTGGCACCTTACACAAATAAGATGGCAAACGATGAAGTCGAATTTTAAGGGACCCCTACCCCATATAAACCATTGAACATACCACGAACTCAAGGTCAAACAACTATCTGGACAAATGGATATTCTATCAAGAAATACACAATTGTTAAAGATGGGTTGGTACCCAATAGTCAGGGACACTTTAAAAAAAGCGACTGACAAATAAATAATGCAATTTTCAATGTTTTTATTACCCCTTCCCAATTTGAAGACTATAACACAACACGAACTGGAACGATATCCTCATTGACTGAGTGTACGGACAATGGGGAGTTAGTCGTACAAGGACGTACACACTGTATATCGATGGATTGGGGTCAGATAGCATGAGCACTTAACGAAAAGTGGCTGGAAAATAAGAAAGGCAAATTTTTTAGGACCACCTACTTTATATAAAGTCTTGGAAGACACCACATGTTGAAATGATATGACCTCAATATTAACTGAGGGCTTGACCAAAGGTTAGTTTTTATCAGGATATACACATGTGTTGGTTCCCGAATGTCTGCACCATGTGACACTTCACAACAAGCGGCTGGCAAATGTTCAGTTTTATGTACCCATACCCTATTTGAAGTATTGAACACATCATGTACTTATTTGATTATGCTTTCAAAATCATCATATGTTGTGGCGACACTATGCGATATACAAGGCTGTATTGGTTTCCGACAGCATGTTACACTTTACAAAAAGCGGTTGGCAAATAACAAGAGCACGCCGTCGGGGCGTGGGCATAATACGCCCGTTTCTGGAGTAGAGTGGGGCAAGGTTTAATTGATTTGTTTGCAATCTTTGACTTAAGACGAAATAATAACAAAAATAAAACACAATAACTTCAAGTGTGGTATTTATTTATGACTGAAAATCCGAAGAAAAACAAATTTAAAATATGTATTTTCGGCTATTTTCAGACCAAAAAAATCCTATATCTCTGGCAAAAATGGTTGGATCGGACTCAAATTCGAACTTGACCTGCAAAATCATGTAGAGAGAACCCATATTTGAACTTGATCTGTATACCAAATTTGGTTCAGTTCATTCGACTCAATCTAAAGTTATCATCCGGAAACCGCAAATCATGTAAATTCTAAGTGGAAAAAGGGATATAACTCAGTTAAATTCATGCGGACAAAACCCATATTTCAACTTGATCTTTATTTTGGGGTGTTAAACTAACATACAAAATTTGGTTCAGTTCACTCAATTCAATCTAAAGTTATCATTCGAAAACCAAAAGCGGACGGACGACGGGCGGACGACGGACGGACGGACGACCCATTTACATAATACGACCGTTTTTTTCTCAAATGGGCGTATAAAACTGCATTGTTAACTGTTTATGTGACACATACGCAATTTTAAATCATGAAACACCACGAACTCGAGGGACGTTCTCCCAGTCTGTGGACATAGGGTAGTTCTAACATGAGGTAAATAATTTATCTAAGAGAGAGAGACTGTATGGGAAACGTTAGGATGTAATCCAGTTGGAGGTGATTGGATACAATGATATGCACATAGTTTCGTTGGAGCTAAATGGACACAGTGATACACAGATAATGTTGTTTGCGTCATTGATACGTCCGTCGCCGTGAGATTACAGACGATCTGGTGGGGGTAAATTTCGCGCTCACCAGGGTTTCAATGTTTTTCACGAAGTTTCCACAAATGACATCGTTATGGAAATCGCTTTGTTTTCGAGATAAATGTTTGAACCCCGTCAACTATTTTAATATTTTCGCGATGACTGAGCTGCTGTGTTCCACACAAAATAGTATTTCTGATAAAATGACATTCGGTATGGCGCATAGAATTTCAGTCCTAGGACCACTGTATTCAGGACATTCCAATAAGTAATGATGTGCTGTTTCTATTTTGCCACAATGACAGAGAGGGGACATTTTAATGTGATTACTCAATAGATCATAGTTCAAACTACTGCATTTCAATCTTAAGCGAGAATGGAGTACTTGTGATATGCGACACTCACGTAACTGT
This sequence comes from Siphonodentalium dalli, assembly GCA_032622095.1. NCBI lineage: Eukaryota > Metazoa > Mollusca > Scaphopoda > Gadilida > Siphonodentaliidae > Siphonodentalium > Siphonodentalium dalli. The sequence goes on from CP136067.1 coordinate 41,642,847, forward strand.
ATGTAATAGTAAATAAAATGGGTTGTTTTTGTAATTTGGGGTCTGGAAGCCCTAACACGTCTTTAATCACTTAAGTAATGTCCCGAGCTCAATTTTCAGCAAACGAGTTATGTTGGGTCCCATTATGATCAATTGGGAAATTTGGTATAGTTCTGAACAAAAATATGTAATTTTTCGACCAAAAACGTGTTTGGGGGAGGGGTAGCTAAAATCCATTATTTCGCAAATCGTTCTAACTTTCTGTTAAATTCTTTCTGAATATGCTTGGCAGATAAGGATTAAATATTTCGGCATTATGGCAATATCCATTGAATGATAATGTTTGAAATATAATATTTTTGTGAAAAAGTGCGATTTTTCAGCAGCAAATAAATGTTTCGGCTCCAAATGGTAGGAAATCTAAATTAACCAACACTTTTTTTCATATCAGGTAGAGGTATGGTATGATATAGCAATTTTAACCCCAACAATATTGGTAAATAGGTTAGGAAATAGCCATAGGCTTCGCTGTACCAAAATCGTTAATTTCTGGAAAAAAGTCACTGGTGGGTATCGCTCATCGTCGATTTGACAATAGCCACCACCAATTCCGTTATTTTTCACTATTATTTTCGTCAACAGTATATATTTCTCCTTTTAAAAAGTTTGTTTTAACTTGTTCTACCGTGGGTAGGGGTATCTCGAAAACTAGAGCTCCTTTTCGATTTGGCCGCTGCACTAGGACGATTAATTAGAGGATAACTGTACAGTAGAACGTTACAGTGAACAAAGTCAACTTCTAATAAAATCTTGTGACGGATTCAGTGATAATGTGTGTCCCAGACTTGGATCCGTGTCTCAGAGATTATCCGTCACTCCATAAATATATCACAGCGTCATCGGCGTTTCGATCAAAAGAATAGCAGACTCTGTAACTGGCGATATATTATGGCGACACGGTTCTCAAAAAAAATGAAGAATATTATCCATCGTCCTTTGTACAGGTACTTGTATGTTGTAGCCATCAAACTTGTGACTGACTCATGAGTCATGACTGATCTGTGACGTCATACTTCTGACTAATTTCTACATTGTTGTATGTCTCGTAATCCTAGTCATCAGTGGTTGACTCTTGTGAGTTAACTGGTTAATTGGGCAGTTTTTAATTTTGTGAAACTTAAGAATCTGTCTTTTGAAATTCACAATACTGTCGTGCGTGTCAAGTGTAACCCCACTGCAGTCAATGGCTTAGTGTGTTGCTGTTTGAATTTGGTCTGTCTCAGTTCACTGAAAATTGCTGCTCTCTTGCAGAGGAAAATATCAGTGATTAGCGCCCGTTAATTTTCGGATGAACGGAACATCTTGTCCCGTTCATATACAAATATAATCCACACAGTGCTAACAATATTCCAGGTTATTAAGAAGCAGGTTAGGTCCAATTTCACACAACAAAATATGTTGATAAATTTCCGAGAAGTTCACTTCCGTATTCTTAAATACCTCCAGCCAGAGAACAGCGTACCTAATTGGGCACACGCTACATCATGTAAGCCGAGGCCGAGAGCGATTCCAACATAAATTGTGTAAGCCTGCTATTAGTTTGTGTCTTCCGTCCATTTTTATATACTGTAAAAAAAACAATCGCCTCAAGTGGCCGGACGCCATGTTTTCGCGAATTGTATCGTGCATCACGTGAGGCAATATCGTGGGTCACCATTTGGTTCCGAGATATGCTAATACCAAATGCTTAGGTATTATATCAGTATATAGAACCTAATCCTTCTCGGTACCTATTGCTTAGGTACTAAAACATATAGGTACTATGAAGGACCTATACGGATTGTTATATCTAAGAGTGTATGAATCCAGTCCCCATTTAAATATTACTTCTGGGAAGATATAGGTGTTTAATTGACATCTGTCACGATTTTTCGAGGTTGTAGACAAAATTCCCTTAAAACGAATATATTCAATATCCGCCGTTTGAAATGTCCGATATTAGTTATAGGAGAGCCCATTGGTCTAACAGACTGCTGATATCTTGACGCACATGTCGGTAGACATAGCGAAAATGTCTCTTAACTGCTACGATGGATTAAGAAACCGCATTGAACATACAAGAATATACTGGTAACCGTCCAGTCAGTATGCGAACTTTCTGTAACTTGAACGTATGGAATTAACTTCAATGAAGAGTTCTATACAGTTTTATTTAGAAAAACATTTCTTTCACCATTCACTGGGAAAACTGACATTGCTATCGTAGTCCTTGGTTCAGATTCATGGCAATTGCAATCTGTTAAACATGATTCTTTTTTAGCAGTAACTATTTACTGACAACTGTAAAAAAAAAATTGCGCCATTACTATTGGCTTTCATTTTGTCGATATTTGAAGGGCGATGCTCACCAACAGAGACGACACCTTCTTAATCGTTCAGACACGATTCTTCTTCTTGTCACTAATTTTGAGACCATCGTCGAAAAAGCGGCAGAACTTTCCCAACTTTATTCGTTTCAAGTTGGTTCTTCGTGCTCTATCTAATCTTATATAAACGTCTCGTGTATGTGTTAAACTACTAAACGACTTTGAGATGAAAGCTTTGAAAGGCTCAATGACCCCCACATAAAACTTTTATAAGGGCGAGTCAAAAAACAGTGTAATGGCTTTCTGTGCCAAAAAACATTCTGAGGTGGGATACTGGTTAACCCTTCCTGGTTCGTAAATTACTGCGATTTCGACAAAATGTCGCATTCGGTCGGAAGCGGGTGAGTTGATTTAAACGCCAAGGGGGTAATTCTATAAAGTGTTTGTCAGGTAAGGTAGTTTTCGTAAGAAAATCAAATTACTCGTGCAAATATTGTACAGTGGTCAAATTGAGTTTACATATCATTAAAAAGCTCTCTATAATATGGCATTTATGCAGGTTGCTAATTATAGTTATTTTGTCTTTGTTTATTGCTGCTTGGTTAATTCCATCTTTAATTATCCTATTTCATCTGAGACAAACATGCAGTACAGTCATTGCCATGCTGGAATATCCGGTAGTCAGTAGGCCTACACGCATGCAGGTATGATGAGTGCCGGGGCATACCTGATATACAAATGGCAATTTAAACACCTGATACAGACCAATGTTACTCTGTAGTAATACAAAACTAATAGTTAAAATTCCTCAGTGATAAAGGGTATGTGGCATGCCACGCCAGCCGTTGAGGCATGCCAATATCCCATAATATGTCAAATATAGCGAATTATCGAAATATGAAATACCACGAAAAAGCGAAATAGGAAAATACAGCGAAATTGCGGAATAAAAAATGCATCGAAATGACGAAATAGCGCGAATTATGAAATAAGAAATTATTTTTATTAACTAAATAACGGAGATATTTGAAGAAGTGTTTTTGACGAAATAACTGAACGGGCATATTTGGAGAAGTTTTTTTTTAAAGAGCGTACCCCAAACCTCCCCCAAACCCACCCACCCAAGAGAAGAATTTTACTTATATTTCACCACAGTTGATCTATTGTGGTGTTGTTATTTCTAATACAAATCGGCGTTATTTCGTAAATATACATTCTTTATAGAGTTATTACCCTGTGGCAATGTTACGATTTTAGCTTGTCAAAGAACATGTGGCATGCCTCAACGGCTGGCGTGGCATGCTACATACCCTATATCACTGAGGAATTTTAACTAATAGTTTTGTATTACTACAGAGTAACATTGGTCTGTATCAGGTGAATTTAAATCAATATGAAAAAAAATCTTAATAGATCAATTTAATGCCTGTGCGTACTAGTATATATAATGGTTAAATGAAAACACAGATGTAAGTGTGATACATGATTCAATTATCAATTAACCATGCACATACCTACCAACTGCATCTAATTTCTAAAATACTTATTTCCTGTCAGCTTCTTATTTCGAATAATACTATTTTCGACCCATCTGAAACACGCCCCTTCCTTTATTGCATAAAGGCACAAAGTTTTAGCTATCACATTTATAGCCCCAGTTAATGTTGTATTTATTTGAATTGGCATACTTGTCGTAATTTCACATTTTAGTATTTTAATTTTCCAACGCCAGTAAATAAATGTTCATATTCCTGTGTGTGGGAACTGATGCTATTGTCTGTCAGTTGATACAGATTTAAATATTTTGAGCAAATGTCCGAGCTTGATTGATGAGTCACATGATATGAGTGAAACACACTTCCGGGAGACAGCATAAACATGTCTGAGCTTTCTCGGTCACCTCATTTCAGTTTGGTCATAAATTCTCCTAGTTTACTCATGGGCTGTGTTGATCCACACGACACTATCTTAGTGTCTGATATTTTAAGAGTTGGCGTGGAGACAGGTTCTTAAATTCGCGTTCATCGATCACATTTATGCCAGCACCTACGTCGGCTATCGGTCTGGTCACAGTTCCATTTATTTCCATGTCAAACAATAACATCGATTATTTTGTGCTATTCGTTGCATAAACATATTTTATAACATGATTATACACCACTTGCCTCAGATTGCTGATCATCGATATTAACATTTCTGAAAATTATTAAACCCCGAACACGCCATGCACTGCTCACCATAGGCATGTTCTATTACATGGGTGTGGATAATTGTCACCACATAAACTACAGCGTTGATATTGATACTTCGATAGAGGATGTGTTTATTTTTGGGATTTGGTTTGATTGTTTCTGATGTTGTGACACATTGTTGACATTTGTGAAGATTCAATGTCTTTGGTATGTTTGATAGCAACTTTCTCGGTTTTCGCTTTGTCAAACAACTACTTTAATGTCATATACCTTTGTCACGAAGAGCGTCTTGTAATTTTGATGAAATGCGTCCATGGATAATGTGTGTTATCTCACGATCGTCATCATGGAATTCACAGTAATATGCCAACTAATTACGCAGTCTTATGTGGAAGATGCCTACGTTCTGTTGTGAATTTTGTTTTGAGATGATTTATATAAGATACGGGCGTACACGTATTGGTTGATATAGAAGTTAGATACATCCCGATATTTACCGGAACGAAATAAAGGGTAACACTAAGATGTGTTTTGCATTTAATCATTGAATTATGTTATAATGCTGTATCAGCGCCAGAAAACAAAAGAACATCACATATGAAAATAACCGCAACTTCTTAGAACGAGTGGTGCTTACCTGATATTTGGTGCGTTGTTCACGTTTAACAAGGCGCATGCCAAGTTAGAATTTGGTCATGGTCCGATGATTTTTGACGTAGTTATGCCCCCTTTGTGACTTAGAAAGCGCTGTTTTCGTGCTCTTTGCGTGGTAACTTGAGCAATATTTAAAATAATTTCGTTATATTTGGTTCTTGGTTCACATTTGAGCAGACGCCGGCCAGTTTCGAATTTAGTCACGGTCCAATGATTTTTGACGAACTACTGCCCCTTTTTAGACTTAGAAAGAGCTGTTTTCGTGTTTTCCGTTTTGACGTGGGTTACGTAATATCGTCCCGTAAATGTATTTTCTCCGTATGACGGCGGCAAACTCTGACGTTTATGGACGAATCGAAACTAATTTTCGTGGCTATGTGTAATGTATATCGGGTATAGGCTGGGTCTCGATTGCGTCCGACATTGCGTTGTGATGTCAGTGACGTTATATCGTACCGAAAACATGTTTTCTCCGTATGACGGTGGTAAATTCTGACGTTTATGAACAGATGGAAACTAAATTTCGGATCTAGGTGTATTTTCTATCGGAAGTGTCATAGGCTTGGACTTGATTGCGTCGGACGGTTTCTCAGGAACTGCTGGCGCAATCGCACTGAAATACGAGCACGTATCGGCTCTCCGGGTAACAAAACAACTGGTCTGACCATTACGAGCACGTATTGGCTCTTCGGTACGGGACGTATCGGCTCTCCGGGTAACATGAGCTTGACTCGGAATTCACTCGAAATAACGTTTCAATGCAATGACGTTATGTTCACACGGACAAAGCGGTTTCTTCTGAACTACTTGGCCGATCATACTGAAATTTGGTATGGGCATGTATTTCAACCTTCCGGGTAACATGGGCTGGGTCATGACTCCCACCACGTCACATTTTGACATTATCATATCAGCACGGGCATCGCTATTCACTGGAACTACTGGGTGTATCTCATTGACATGTTGTGTGGTCGTCGTGTTTGTCGGTCCTCTGGGTAACATGGGCTGGTTCACGACTCCATCCTACATCGCCTTTATGTTTTACCTTATCAGAACAAAGTACCACAACAATAAACGCTCTTTCATATGTTTCAATTTAAATTTTGCCATACTTTGCCCGTGCACTGCCGAGTACATACTTTGGTCTTATATAAATGCGAATGTCTGGTATGGATATTAAATATCAGAAAATAAAGGTCAAGTGCGAATATGGGTGCCGTCGGACTATGTTTATGTGCCCTTTGTTATTGCCAGTCATGGGTTAGTCAACGTTTCCCGAGCAACGCCGGGTATGCATCCGATAGCTGAAGATTCACCTCCAAAGTTATGATGTAAAAGTCCCCTTAATAACTGAAGTGGTATACTGGAGCTCGTGACGCGTGTATACAATATGCGTTTGCAGAAGCCTACAGCTATATATGTACGCATGGAAACGGGCGAGAATATACAGCTTAAAGGTTGCACTGGTGTAAATAGGGTTCGGAGTGACATCTAGTGGATGCGGGAGGAATATATAGGAGAGAATAAAATAGACACTGGGCCCTGATTGGTCAATAGCCTTGTGTGCTTTTTGCATCATCACACCTCTTCCCTATGGTTTCCCATAGGTAAAATAGCCATTGGCACAGGAATTAACCCTTTGTAGTGAAGTTTGAATTTTTTGGTGTGGTCTAAAATATTTTTGTATGCGGATCTGACACTAGTTACAAAAACACAAGATTTAAAGGCGAATTCCCTGCTAGACAGACATGATTTTTTGTATGTAAAAAGTTTCCTCAAATGTCAATTTTTCAGATAAAATTTGGTTTTTGGACTCCAAATTTATATTGCCAACAGCATACGCTAAAACGTTAGCACTGAGGCCTATGGAAAACATTTACACCAGTGTAACCTAAAGGGAAAAATGGAGCTGTTTGGTATTTTTGATTCATGGGAGTCACTTTAAAGCATTTTAATGCATTTTTCACAGCCTGGTCTTTCAGTCCAATGAATCTCCCATGCATGGTGTGGCTATTCTTGCTGTTGATGTCTTCTTTCACTAACATCGGCCTAATAAATAGTATGATTTTTCATAAAAAATGCCAATTTTTCAAGGTGGAAAAAATCACATGATAATGCAAATGACCCATAACATGAGCATGTCAATGACATACATACCAATTGTTATAAGAAGCTAATCTAACAAGTATTTTGTATTTTATGGCCAGTGATATACAGATATATATCATAAAAGTGTGTCATTTCCACTGGTGGGTATGGCCATTTGAAGGTTAATAGCACTACAACTTGGACACATTTAAGAAAATGCTTCAACATTTCAAAAAGAGCATATCTTTGTTCAACTAATTCAATATACACCCATATCCAGTTATCTTGGATCATCCTTGCAGACCTGAAAATGTCATACTTTAGTATTCCATGTGCTGATAAAGTCATGTGCTTGATGCTCAGCTGATCAGATCTGGACTCAATGACCTCACATCAGTGACATCACCAGAAGTTCAGTCATGGAAAGAATCTTGTACAGTCTTCCATAAATGATCCAAGTTTGCAATACCAGACACCAAAACTGTGTGAAAATGGGGCCTGAACATGACTTGTGGTGGAAAATTGTGCCTTTTTGATGAATAATGTGTTAAAGGGGTGGGGTTAAATTGTGTGTGATAAATAAAGAACCACAGAAGTGATATTGTATTTGAACAGATTTTTTCCATTGATGGGTAATTCTGAAGAAATGTAGTGAGTTACAATTATTACGTGAAAAAGAGGGTTATCGCTTTAGGTTACACTGGTGTAAATAGGGTTCGGAGTGATATCTAGCGGATGCGGGGGGAATATATAGGAGAGAATAAAATAGACACTGGGCCCTGATTGGTCAATAGCGTTGTGTGCTTTTTGCATAAACAAATCATCACACCTTTTCCCTATGGTTTCCCATAGGTAAAATAGCCATTGGCACAGGAATTAACCCTTTGTAGTGAAGTTTGAAATTTTTGGTGTGGTTTAAAATATGACAGTATTTGTTTATGCGGATCTGACACTAGTTACGAAAACACAAGATTTAAAGACGAATTCCCTGCTATACAGACATGATTTTTATGTGTAAAAAGTTTCCCCAAATGTCAATTTTTCAGATTTAAAAACTATTTTGGACCCCAAATTAATATTGCCAACAGCATACGCTAAAACGTTAGCACTGAGGCCTATGGAAAACATTTACACCAGTGTAACCTAAAAGCGCACCCATGCAGTATGCGCCAGTCACTTTTCGGATTGTCGCCCTTTCATTACAATCTAATAATTATGAATGCTTAGACACGCCCTACTACCTACATGTATCACAAGACAACGTACCTGGGCATATATCATGCACAAAACCAATTGCTTCTGCACATAGATGTAATAAATGGACGCGGATCAGTTTAAATGCGCTGGAACTTAACTTTCTACTTAAGATTGTTTTATGAATCGAGTTCTTGAAACGGATAAGAAACAGTAAGATCCACCTTTCATTTTAGATTAGTCCATATTGAGATCATCGAAAGTCCTTGTTTCAGGAAACTGGGCCCATGAGTCGAATATGGCACTATAGTGACTACATACACTTTTAGAATAAGTCAGATTATGATAATTACCATATTGTTGGCGCAGAGATGTGATATATAAATATGATAATTTGTTTAGTTACCGAGAACAAAGACTCCGTGTGTGCATATGCAGTGTCGCTGCTCAATCGCGTATGTATAATTAGCATTGCCATTGTTGTTTGAAATAAATTGTGAACATATTTCAGGTCAATGTGCGATATCAGCTCTGCTCGCAAGTGGGTTGGAAACCATGGGTTACATGCAACTGTGGACTGGCGATCAGAGTTCGCAACTCGTTGTTCGTAGTGAATATGTGTGGCACTGGAACAATGAAGGGCGACACGAGAAGAAAACTTATCGATCGCTATATTCGATTTCATGACTGTGATGACGGGGTGTTCAAATTTGAAACAAACGGAAATCGTTTCAAGGTAAGCATATATTATGACAATTGCGCTCATTTGGGTTATTCATGAATTCGTCAAAGTCCTAAGTCACGCAAGACTCGTGTGATAATATATATCTATAAAGACGTAGTGTACATGTGGAGCACGTGATAAATTCCCAATGGCACATACTATCGGTTCCCCCCCCCCCAACACTAAATATCAAAAGCGTTGATACGCTGCAAAAAGATTTTCTATGTAAGAAAATATTTCTTATTTCATATTTATTTTCTCATTTTAAAAATATAATTTTCTTAGTCGCCTGTAGCACATTTTAATTGTTTTCTAGACAATACGAACATTTCTCTAGATTATAAGAAAACATAAAACATAGGGAAGAGCACAAGAAAAATTTTCTTGTCTTAGAAGAAATGATCATGTGATTTCATCAATTAGGAAAATGTTTCTGATATTAGAAAAAAAAAATGTTTTATTTAGAGAACTTGTGCTAGAAAAAGTGATTATGTGATTTCTGACATTAAAGGAATTAGTCTGTCAAACAAATATTTTTGTTATCGTCATAATACTAATAATATATGTCTAATAGACCCATTTCGGCAAGAAAATTAAAAATCGAGCAGATAGTATTTTTATTATTATGATATTAAAAAAATCGCGGAAATATCCGAAGTGCAAATCACGTGAGTGCGATCACATGACCACAACGCAGTCACATGACCGATCATCTGCATCGACGCTTTCCGGTGACAGCGGTGGGTGGAGCTTAAAATAATTCCGCCAATCGCGTAACGAGTTGATAAATTACGTATACAATTGTGCAGTCGGCGGTTAATTAGCTAGGCCTTTACGATAAATAGCGATCATGGAATAAAACTGTTTGGATGTGCTGAATTATGAACTGGATTTGCTAGAATGTTAGATTATATAACGAATAATGATGGCTAAAATACACTTTGAGGCGATAAAAGTTGTGTGAAATTATATTAATTTATGCAGAAATGCAATGAGCGAACGGAATTTCGTGCGAAATTAATTTAACTGTTTCTGAAAGAATACAAGTTAGGCCGTATAGCTTCTTCTTCGTTGTATGGTACCAATTTCGGAAGCTAGTTCACACACAAGTGTCATCCCGTTGTGCGCTATAGGAGTACAATTAAACACAAATGGGATGTGATTAAAAAGGTGGTGATTATTATACTAGTACATGTATCATGATGGCTTATATTCGTCATAATAATGTTCCTGTCTGTTTCTTCACACGAAACATATTGTGTGGAGAAGTGCACGACTGTGAACCGATAAGTGTGTAAACAAAATAATTCACTCGAATACACAACAGACTGTCCAAACTACAATAATTATTAATTAGGCTGCAGTTTGGCATAACAACATTTGTTTTAATTGAAGGCTCGCCTGGCATTGGTTTTCAGTTTGTGTTTGTTGTTCGTTTATTTTTTTCGTTTTATTTTACGTTTTGATGCAGATATTGACTTTCTAGAGAGGATTTTTTTTAATTGTTAGCCTAGAAAAAATCCAATGATTGCCTCTAATAAAGAGCGTCCATGTTTTCGTCGCGGTATAGACAATAAAAAGCGTTCTCAATTATGAACGTGTTCTATTTCGATATGTCATGGGTGATTTTGTATGGTGTTGTGACATTTAAATATAAAGAGCGTCCATGCTTCCGTCTCCCAAAAGCGGTAGACAATACAGAGCGTTCTAAATTACGCACTGTGTTGTCTTTTTTTGAGGTACTTAATAATGGATCGCTAGCCCTTCCACAACCGAACACACTACATCTACTTGGCATATGTGGAGATGACAGATTATCTGGATATTTATATCGAAAGTAAAAAAAAAGAAAAAAAAAGAAAAAAAAGAGCCTAAATAGAGTTAACATTATTCAGCACAGTGTTTATATAACATTTGGGCGCTTCTTATGTATGCCCAGGTGAATTAGGTCCTCCGCCGTTCTTTCTATTCACCTTGGTGCATTTTAGAGTGCAAACAAGTTCGCGACTGACACTGATGAATAGTCGCTGAGTGATTAAAAATCATCGAGTGAATACGAGACAATCGAACACTACTGCCTTCTATTCAACACAGCAGAACGTGTTATTGTTTTCTATTCCAGATAAACGGCCAAAGCGGCCACACTATCGTTATTAATTAGATAACACATTGAATAGCGACGTAATCTATACACAACACGCGCACATACCACATTTAGTATCGGCTGACTCACGATTACGTCATCGTATTCAGTATAATAAACTCCGGCTTCGAATCTGTGTTTTTAATTTGCTCTCCCATATACGTTACTCGTAGTTTAGTCACGGAAATCTCCGAATACCGGTGATGGTATTATTTATTTATTTTACGGGTTATTTATTATGCGATCGGAATGGGACTTGGATCATTTTAATCACAACAAGGAGGGCTTTCCGATTGCGTTTTGTAGTTTCTAGACCGAATAAATCCTTTAAGATTTGTTCCTGATTTTAGAAAAAAACAAGTGTCAGAGAACAAGACATAATTTAAGTTAGCATATCCTATGTCTATGGAAAGTGTATTGACCCTTTTTGGACTGAATGGATTATTCTGTTCAGTTATAATTTTAAATGGTCCATTTTTCATTTGTAGTGGTGTTCTGAAAATATAAGCATATAACAGGTAGATGTTGCTGAGGCAGTTAATAATAAACTCTATAGTCTTCATACCAGAAATGGCATTCTTCAAAAGTTGGTATCACTGCTCAACGAGCCCGATCAAATATTCCCCCAAAAGAAAAGGGAGTTGATGGAATTAAAAAATAACTAAAATATAACTAAAATTCATGATTGGGACACTTTTGGATGTTCTGGTATAATATATGCAATCAAACTGGGACAGTTTACGGCTCACGTAGCATGAGAGAGAACTCTATCTCTATTCGAAATAATAACGAAATATTGCCCCAATTGATTATCGCATGATAAAAGAAAATATAGATATAAAATCAATTTTAATTGATATAAGTTTTCGGACTGGGGTCTTCGATTTATTACTATTATTTTAAACCCAGGAAACTATAAACTTGTTATACGAAGAGATAAACCATCATTAAAACTAAATTGTTATTAGTTTTATCGCAGAATTGACATCTCGTTTGACGTCACGGCTCTCTAGACACTAGCTGAGAATGGTGAGCTGTTGATAAGTTTATTGTAAGTTGGTTCGTGTTTACTTTAGCTAGGAATTCACGCGATCAACAGTTAACTTAATTTACTCTTAAGCAGGGGGGGTGGTCATCCACGTTTGTCCGTACAGTTGGCCGGGGTGGGTGGGTGGTTCAGCTGCGAAAAAAAGTCACTTTTTTCCCGAGTGGTCTTGGGTGGTCGCAATTTTTTCCTTTTACAACATTTCTGCAATATAATTGCCTCAAAGTGTTCAGCATCATTGTTAAGGTGTGTATGACACTTAGTGCAGTGCTTAGGGAGGGAGTTAGTGTGGATATAGGCATGATGCTTCTCAGAAATCCAGATTACGAACCAACTCTCAGGAATTCGCCTTTTACATCTGATCACATTGCCATGTACCAATGCTACTGGTTCCAGATGAAAATGGACAGTTATGTAGCACATGAATAAACCTTAATGTAAATGAAATGAAAAAGGCTATTCATTTACAGCATTAATATTTACTCATTATACCTGATGAGGCAGACATTATTAGAGGCAAAAACATGGAAATCTCATCATGCTAACAATTATTGAATCCTATTTAAAGCAACATCCAGTGTTAATTTTTGTTTGTTTTATTTAGTTGTATTTATTATTTATGGATGCACAATTAAATTTCACATCAAAGCCATATGGATGCTGATAAATCTGTTAAAAGCCATTGTGTGAGATTGTATAAAATTTTGTGGATCCAGTATTATTTAGCATAAATGTTTTGCCAAAATTGATATTTTATTATTTTGATACAGTTTTCAGGTGATTACTGAAAATCAGTGGAATTTGGTAAAATGTTCACATAAGGTCAAAGACAAAATATACTCTATTTACGCACATCGACCGGCCCTAAAAAATAACCGCCGATCCTAATCTTTTTATTGATATTTTAAGAAAAAGCCGGAAAAAAATAAATAAAAATAAAATAACAACCAATGCACATACATAATGATGTTCATTAGTTGCATAACACATGGTTTCTAACATATCTCTGTGTAAAGTGACCATAAAGTGACAGCTGGATCTCAACAGTTAAAACCACAGGTGTGGATTCATGGATTCTGGATTGATGGGCATGATTTTGCGATTTTAGTTTCCTGAGAGTGGATATCAGGCCTGTTTTAAGCCTTGTTTGGGAACTATCAACAGACATGGTGGGAGTGTATAGGTATAAATATAGAGGTTATCACCACACATGGAATGGGTATAGCTACATGTACTGTTTCCAAAAACCAGGCGTGCTACTAGTAGGTTGGATGTACATGTACTGGCTACCTACAGACAATGGGATGTAGTCATCACAATACAAGTACCGGTGTAATGGTGGAATTATCATGTATTATGGATAAAATTATCATAAAACATTAGTGACATTAATTTCATACCAAGTAATATAGCCAAAATTATGAAAATGCGGTATGTGAATAACAAATCACACACTTAAGTATAAACCAAGTTTGATCTTTTATTCAATCTTAATGTATATTTCCACTCTGTTGTTCAAGCGATATTTTCCCCACAACATGAGTTGGTATTTTATGTCACTTCGGTCGAGGTAGTTCAATATTTCTGCAGCTGGAGAAAAACAAATCCCTACCTACCTACCCTAATTTTTTCACACCGTTAGCGGAAACATAATATATATTTTTTTTTTGGCCTAACTTGTTTACAAGTCAATACTGTCATGCATCAATTAGTCTACAAAAACAAACTGTACAACACAGGATGCAGTTTTATACGATTCTTATATGTTCTCAGATATCTGTTATGTTTCATTAATTTTTTCATGCGGTTCTTCTCGATGTTGAAATGACTTAAAAGAACCAGAAATAGGGTAACTGTAATACTGACCATCAAGCTTAAATGGTGTGAGACTACATATTTGGAGGTAAAAAGGGGGTGGGTACCCCGCATGGAATTGGAAAAAAAATATGATTTCCTTCAAATAAGGGGGTGGTGGGTACTCAAGAGCTGAAAAAAAGTTTTTTCAGCCTACTGTCATGTCACTTTTTTCCGACCCCCCTGTTTTGAGAGACAAAATAAAAACACGTTTTGCCTTCATGCTATAATACCCAGTCGACATTCCTCTTGTAACAGGCCCGCTAACCATGAACGCTGATTCTACCCGAACTATACTTGCCGATTCTCATTCTCGGTGATTCATTCATTCGTAGATAGTATTCAGTTACTTATTCAAAAACTGAATTGAGGCTGTTGTGTTGAAATGATTAGGAACATTTCTGATAGATTAATAACTTACTCATAATGTATAGTAACTGATTACTGAAACTACATTTATTCACATGCACTCTATGTTTGTTGTTAAATTACTTCAATAAGGCATTGTAAATCTGTTATTGATGGTGATTTGTGTATGAACTGGATGCAATATGTTCCAGTCGGTATGTGTGAACAGTAGTCAAGTCACCACCAAGAAAACATATTTCTTAATTGAGAAATGTTTCTTGATTGGGTCAGAAAATGTTTTTCTTATATTAAGATATAATTTCTCACTTTAATACGTCACTCACTAGAACATTTTGCGTTATTCTATTGTTCCTGTATTGAGAAAAAACATTCTGACTGAAAAAATTCTTTCTGAAATAAGAAAATTATTTTCTTGTTGTTTTCTTCACTAAGGACATCTTTCAAAAATCCCCAAAAAATATTTTGTTTTGTTATTTCAACAAAAGATGTTTCTTTTTTTAAGTTTATTTTTCTCAAACTAAAAACATCTTTGTTTGGCAGCGTAATCATCATAACACAACATATTAGTTGAGTCATGCAGTCGTCACAAGCTTCTATTGTCATAAGCAGAGGATATCGATTGGTGACATCCAGCTTGGTGTGCGTTTGCGTCTGTATGATGAAATTATATATTTCCATTTTTCTGAAT
Organism: Siphonodentalium dalli; assembly: GCA_032622095.1. Classification (NCBI taxonomy): domain Eukaryota; kingdom Metazoa; phylum Mollusca; class Scaphopoda; order Gadilida; family Siphonodentaliidae; genus Siphonodentalium; species Siphonodentalium dalli. The sequence goes on from CP136067.1 coordinate 41,658,143, forward strand.
AATTTGCACTCAAGAACTCAATAAACCCAAGATTTGGGTTGGGTAAAGACACACACGTCGACCTGTTTGCCCACGCGATATAGATGCTATATCGTGTGTAGTTTGGCTGAACATAATTTTGATCCGTTGTCATGTGCTGGATTGTCATGATGTTGCAAATGATGTCCAATTGACTCTCTTAATTGCATACATAATGACTTTGTTTCATGTTGATCACCGTGTGTGCCCTCGACAAGTCAATACGATGGATGCGTACAATAGATGTTGATGTTATTTTGTCACACGTCAATATGCAAGAATTATGTAAACATAGTGTTTTTAAAAAAAACAACCAATTAGTCATTTTTGTTACTAGAGGGTTTGACAGGAAGTATTTGCAAAAAAAATCTGCATTATCTATCTTATTATACCAACTAGGGTCTACGCTCTGTCTACTATCTCAAATCATGACTGTCTGCAAGAAAATAAATCAGAAAGTCTTAATTTAATTTTTTTATTTTTTGGTAGCCATTTGAAGAACTATTTTCTTGGAGGAAAAGTCATCATAATGTTTGAAAACATGAATCAATATTAAGTGTTTATATCTGTCAGATTATTGCATACGTAGTTGAATAATATTTATGTTTTATGTTGTTTTTTATCCTTCACATTAGATTTGCAAATGGCCACCAAAAAACTAAAATATTGAAATATTGTTTTATTTATTTTCTCGCAGAAATTCATGATTTCAGATAGTAGACTGTGTGTAGACCCTAGCTTGGATAATAAGCTAAATATTGCACTGATTTTTTAAATACTTCCCATCAAGCTCTCTAGTGACCTACATAACAAATTGATTGTTTTTGTTAAAACCGCTTGTTTGCATACTACAAAAAGATCTCTCATATTCTGAGGGTAAATATATGTTGTTATAATACTATAGCATACCTTGGCTATGAGGATAATGATTTTTTCCTCCAAATCGATTGTTAGAAGTTGAGGTTTTTTTTGGAAAATTCACGAATATAGCGCCTTTTTAACCTCGATAGGCACAGACAGTTAAAACAAGACTATTTCGCAGTGAACTTTCATCCTATCTTCTTCTCAGGTCACACTAGCAACAGGTGTGGTCGTGAGGTTCGAGTTGGGCAAGGGAATAATCTCGTTGGTACAGATATATCCGATGGAACGAGACAAAGACAATGTGGACGGTCTGTGTGGTAATTTCAACGGAACGAGGGAATCTGAGCTGCAATATGTCGGACCCTGGTATTCGCCAGAATCACAAGAAAGGGGGAAAGCATACGGAAGACAATGGAGGTATGATATGGTCACCGATTAATAAGCACCTCGGTATTTCTAGGTGAGTAGACACTTCAAGCATTAGCTCTCGCTGACTCACCACAGTGAACTATTATGGGGAAGTTGTATATGGTAAATGTATCATAATCATTACATTTGCTGTCATATTTAAGAAATTTTAGATTAAGGTTATGCAGTTAATACTGAAAATTATATGGTACATCTGTCTCAAACTCATAACTTTAATCGAAACAAGAGTTATTCCTTATAATGTTATCCCAGTATTCGCCAAAACGTCGAGGTTTCACCACACCAACATAGTTCCATAAAAATTGACAAATTCCTTATGATAAACAATTATTTCTTGGGGAATTTGCATGTCAATCACGCATTCAGGTGAAGAAAAACTTCATTTCCTTCATTTTGATTGGCCCGTCAGTTCACTCAATTTAAACTAGATTTCTGGCATCGTGGCAAGCACGTCTATAAATCTACGCGCACCTGTGCGTTCTGGAATAGTGACGGACACTGATCATAGGGTTATCGACACTTAACATTTATTCCTAATTTAGCGAAAACCAATTGGTTTATTGTATTCTGTGAATTGACAGCGTGTGAATAAATTATTTAAGTGTGTAGCTAGGATCTCCAATATTCAGTCGGAGCTCTCCGCTTGTCTGTTGCGGTTATCTGATGACTCGGTTAAGATTCACTGAAGGTAGTGTGTAGATACACATGTAATGCGCGACAGCTGAGGACAATTTATCAGAAACTTAATTTTATTTTCGACTGGATGATTCAGTTTATTGGAATTGTCGACTTTATTAACATTGGATGTTGTCTAAACTTTTAATTGAGTTATAAATTTAAATGTGTATACGATTAGCTAATTGTTGGTAAAATAGTTGTACCATAGCCTATACGTGTAGATAACAACCGAGTTGCGTCTAGATGTCAACGAATTTAGCAAAATGTTCTTCGTCTGTATATATATTACTAAGACCATTGTCGTATATAAAGCCACTTGCCCACTTGTCCGTTTTCCGGATGCGTTTTACGGATAGTTTTGCGTATCGTTTTCTGAACAGATAATATTGTTTGATCTTTCACACATGTCAGAAACACGCATCCGGCAATATTATTTATCGGCTCCGACTAAAAAAGGTCCGTTTCTCGATAAATTAAAGGACAGGGAAATTCTGCGTGACATCATTTTTGCGTGCATGTTTTGCTCTTTTAAAATATATTCTTAAAATGCCAAAAGGTAAAGATAATGATCTGAATTTCATCGAGGATCTTATCCATATAGTGTCAGGAAATATGTTCACCTACACTAAAATATGGGAATCCGACTAAACGTTGGGTTAGATCTGTTAACTAAACTAATTGGGCTAGAAAATGTTACACAACATTGGGTTATGGTAACCCAACTTTGTAACCACATGTTGGCTTAAATTAACCAAACGTGCGATTTGAAGTAACTAAATATGCGGTTAGAGAAAACCTATGTCAATATAATTATATTTCATCTCAATGGATGAGTTCTTACCATATAATCTGATATCCTGGTCGTTAATTAAAGTGATGTGAAACACTCCGGTATGGTGATCAGATAGAAATTGAGAATAATCTTGCTCAAAGTAGTTATTTTTACGAATATTAATCTAAATTGACAACACACATTGTCATTTTTATATATTTATTAAATGCAATGACTTTCAATGGCGAAATCAATTATGTTACTTTATCGCCAAAAGTTGCGTCCCGATTCGAGATGTAAATATTTACAATTGAGCGTAGTTCAGACGATATTTTCTATGGACTGGTATGGTCGATTTCTTTGAATTTTTTCGGCGACGTTAGTAGAATGCTACATTACCAAAGTTGCCATATCGCATATGTAGTACCCGAACAAGTCCATAATATGTCTTTAAGTTTCCCCAAAAAATAAGTACAATCAATGGATTTATTTCGGACCTTAACGTCTGAATAGAAGAGAGATAATGAATTAAACCAGACGTTGAACATAGTATGTAATATGAATGTCCGAAACGAAGTGTAACATATACTGACTTCCTTTTCGGTAATAAATTAGCAACCTAGAAAATAATACCAAAGACACAAGCAGTATCACAACTAAATAATTCGGACATAAAAGATGCCTTCACCTTGTATGTATTTGAGCTTGATACCAATTAAGTATGCATGCTTTAATGGACTCAATCGTGAGTTAACACGCATTATAGTTGACAAACATATTTACACTATTTACATATAATAATGCTGTATGATCATCAGTGTATATACCATCATCGTCGTTATCAACATCATCATCATCATAGTCGCCATCGTTATGTTCCTCATTAAAATCACCATAATCATCATCTTCGTCATCATAATAATCACCAGAGTGGTTATCCTCATCGTCATCATCGTCAACATCATCATCCATCACCCTCATCATCCTCGACATCATCGTCAACACCATCATTGTCGTCTCGCCACTACCGTCGTCATCATTATCATCACCATTATCATCACCATCGTTATCATCATCATCATCATCATCGTCGTCATCATCATCATTATCATCATCATCAACAGCAACAACACCATCATTAACATCACCATGTAATAACAGCACTTGTCATATAAATCATATTAATTATCATCATCGTTACTTCGTATCAACGACTAACTTCTTATTCAATCTTACTCAGTCCTATCTTAATAAAATGCCTAAGCCTTTCTGGATTTCTGGATTGTGGGACGCTAAAAGTATGTAGAATTTCCATCTAGCAGGTTCCTCCCAGAACCATTGCGGTATATATTTCTGCCTGGCCCCCACTATGCTTTTGCAAATTGATATATGGTATTCGTCATTTCCGCCTGTCTGCCCACATAATGTACAGTTTTTACCACGCATGTTGTGAGATAACTACCCATTATAATCTCACAACTTGATTCAAACTATACGAATGTCCCAATATATAAAACCCCAAACTCAGATATTCGTGTTCGGTTCTCGAAACCTCCCACGTCTTAATCTCAGCGAAGATATACACACAATGAAGATGGCTCCCAAATATGGTCAAGGGAAATGCCCATAACGAAGGAACCAATCCCGATGTGTATTGCCAAACGCCTCATCTAATATGCGTCCCAAATAGTATATAAGAGACAACCACATCCCATCATCTCATGATTTCACTAGACTCATCTCCTCCCTAGATCATATCCAGGCATCATTCACACCAGGCATCACCCATTCGGGGACATCATTTCGCGGCGACTATTGATCATTATATTTGTACACACTGCATATCTTACTCACAACATAATAAAGACTTGTACCTACTATATCTATGTGTTCATTACCTCACATAGTATTAATGGTACCGTGAACAGTTCTACGTCTCACCACACAACTTGAAGTCTCGGCCACTAGACGATCACTACAGAGCAGAAACAATCTCAAACCGCTACTCAACCACGGGGATACAGCCTTACACTCCAGCCACGGATAGACAGCCTCACACACTAGACCACTGCACCGGTCAACCATAACTCAACCATTCGGACACACAGGAACCCTTCGGACACACAGGACCGCATACCAACCCTTCGGACACACATGACCACATACCAACCCTTCGGACACACAGGACCGCAGACCAACCCTTCGGACACACAGGACCGCATACCAACCCTTCGGACACACAGGACCGCATACATACTCATCTGATATAGACGAATCAACCTTTTATTCTCATACAACCAGCTCACATCGTGTATCCAGCTAAAAACATTACTCACGCCTCTTGCAGACCAGATTCAGTTCCACATAAACATTAACATCCGATTTGGACATCCTTCGGCTTCCAATAAACACGACAAGAACATTCTGTACATCATTCATCATCACTGACTTGTGCACATTATTCTTCTCGGAAATTGGTGAGTGACAATCTTTTCTTTCCCATTTGCTGTCAAATTGCACACCCCCTATTTTTAGCATTCTTTTACTCCTTTTTTTTCACGTGGGTTATGGACACCTCACCTGATTCTACTACACCTACACTACCTACCCATCCTACTACAATACATGCTTCAAACGATCAGCCCATACCACCCACCTCTTACAAACAACATTCAGTTCTTAATTTTAAAACTTACTGTAGATACGCTTTACCCCACCAAATAACTTTATCGCCACAACTCATTAAATATTGCAATCCCATTCGCATTGATATAACGCAAGATCCAATCCGCTTATACGTGCGTTGTATGATTACAAATAACTACTCAGGACATACACTAGATTCTTGGAACGAGTGGCATACATTTCCGGCTCAATTTACGGATTATCCAAAACTTATTGTCAACTCTATAGTCGCGGCAATTCCCATAACACATCCTAATAAATCACCTGAATCGTGTCAAATACACCTGAATCGCATAATACACCGCCACGGCACTTGGAAAAACATACAACATATTTCGCACCCATACCATAGATCCCAAAACAGACACCGTTAATCCTTAATAACATAATGGAGTCACCACCTCCGCAGAGCAGCGATTATTTTCATCCAAGCCAAAATTATCAGCATCACCTTGAAGTAAACAGGGAAATGGACCGATCAACCGCAAGATCCCCCCACACAGACATTACTAATGAAATGGGCAAAGATGCTCAAAACTTGCTATTGTCACGGCTTACCCATGAAATTAGCCATTTCACTAGTTCTATCCGCGACCAGACTGAAAGTTTAAAAACACAAACAACAATAACAGCACTGTTGGGGATGAATTCCATTATTGAACCCTTCGATGGTAAGCCTGATGCTTTTCCCCAATGGGTCCATGCGGTGGAAAAATACTCCCGCGCGATTTCGGCACAAGATGAGACTATCATAAAAATTGCCGCTCAGACATGTAAATCTCAAGTTTCTGAATTTATTCAACGCTTCATAAATGAAAATAACACAGACGGAAAATTCACGTTCACCTGGACCGATCTGAAATCACAGTTACGCTCATTATTCAGTTCCATAACTGATTCTCCTCAAGCCCTTTCCTCATTACGAGCCATTAGGCAGAGACATACGGAAACAATTGCCATGTTTGCAGAACGCATACGTACTCTTGCTAAACACGCGTTTACTGATGAAATTAACACAAGAGCAGTGCAAACACAATTAGTAGCATTTTTTTCCGACGGTATTCGCGACTCTAGTATCAAATTCAGGCTTCTCAAAGACGACCCCGTAACGCTTGATAGAGCTACTGATATTGCCCTACGCGAAATGAACCTTCGGCAACGCTATCACTTACGTTACGGTGAACATCATAATGATTATAACCAATTCCCACAGTTACAATCCCCTCAACCAATGGATATCGACAATAACCACCGGCACATTCCAAGAGGGCCATCACAATCCACTTACACCCCCCGCCAATCCAAAGACAGACACCGAATCAATGATCACCCCCACAGGCGCCAACCTTCAAATTCTCACCACCCCTACTCTGAACCAAGGGTCTCCCATCCCAACCGCATCCAAACGATGGATGCAAGATATACTACAACATCTCAACGAACCCTCTTCTGTACATACTGCAGATTAAACAATCATACCACAGACCAATGCAGACGTCGGGCTCAAAATAATAACCAATTTTTAAACAGATAAGGACTCATTGCTAAACAAATTTGACCCCAAGTAGACGCAAGCCAATGAGTCCTATTACACATCAGATTAGCACCATAGGCGGCCACAATCATAGATATGCTAAAGCTCATCGAACATACGAATCTCAAAAGCATAGAGTCTGTGATTCACAGCTGCAGCACATTAATCATTACCCCACGCTACCATCAAAGTGCCAAAACCAACGATATATTAATTACCGCACGCGGCGCCCACTTAATCTCCCTCGCCACAGGCAGGTAACACATACCACCTTCTGCCATAACAGGTGTCCCTCTATGAAACCCAGATTTCATAATTCTTCCAATAAGTCTATCTCCCCGCTTCTTGACTTAAACTTTCCTTCCCATTTTAAAACCCTGAATCGCCTTGAAAATCCCAAGCACCAACACATTACTAATTCTTACTCATCATCCAAAAGAAAGTCAACATGCACCAATTCTCGCGAATCACATTCCAATACTGCAATTAACCCTATAATACCACCAGTCAAACCCATACAACACACTATACCAGTACTTAAATATCCAAGTGATATGACAGAGGGTGCTCTAAACCAAACACCATGCTCAACTATCATTAAAATACACAAACAACGGATTAGATCACTATTAGACTCCGGGGCAACCACCAGTTGCTTGAAATACGACATTTATAGATCCATGCCAAATCGACCACCTTTAATTAAAGAACATGTGTTACTCACATCAGCCGATGGTACACCAATGAAAGTTTTTGGATCCACACATCTCACATTTAGAATCGGAAAACTCATTCTTACTCACAAATTTGTCGTATGTGCAACCTTGTCCCGTCCCTGCATTTTAGGGCGCGATTTTATGAAACAACACAGTATTAGACTTTACTTTGATCTAGAAAAATTCAGAATACAGAATCAATTATACCCGATGTTAAGGGACAGTCACATTGCATCACTCATCCGATCAACAAATAACGTTTCATTATCACCCCACTCATGCACCATCATAACAGGCAGACTCATAGGGCCAAATGATATGTTTAACACACATATAATCCGAATAGGCAAAGGTAACATGTCCATTTTCGAACAGGAACCAAATGTACATGTAACCGACACGATAGCAGATGCAAATAATCCAAATATTTGCGTCATGATAGAAAACCAATCGGCGTCACATATGTCCATTAGGAAAGGTCGTGTGATAGCACAAGCATTTGGCACTCAAGAGCAAATGATATGCACGGCATCCGATGAGCAAAACATTAACTCATCTCCGCCAAACAAACACAGTATAAACACCATAGGTGACCGGCAAGACATTAACCCTCCAGTCACCAAGACTCAACCTATATCTGTCGATGATATCGTGGCACCTCAACACCTTTAACAGCAAATATTGCAACTAGTATCACAATACCCTGATGTTTTTACAAATGACATAAACAAGATAGGATATTGTCCAAAAATTTAAACCAAATACTTTACCTATTTTTTGCAAAAAATATCCGACACCACTGAACAAACAACGAATTATGGCTGCTGAGATAAAAAAATTATTAGATGCAGACATTATTAGACCCACTGCCCATTCATCGTGGGGATTTCCCAGTCTCCTCATCCGCAAATCCACACCCAACCCCGACGGTACTCCAAATTACCGATTGGTAATCGATCTGAGAAAACTCAATGATGTTTCCATTCCATTAAAATGGTCTATGCCTAGTTTTACAGAAATATCGTCCAAGTTACTCGGCTCAACTATTTTCAGTATCTTTGATTTATCAAATGCTTATCATGTTATTGGAGTTGAACCCGAACATGTGCCCATATTAACTATGAATACGTCCGAAGGACAATACAGTTATCAAAGAGCCCCGATGGGATATGTCTCGAGCTCAGCGTATTTTTTAAAACTCATGAACATGGCCCTACACGATTTACCATTTGTAGAAGGATTTGTCGATGACCTGATCTGTCATAGCTCCGATCCTCAAACGCATATACAGCAGCTCACAAAATTATTTTACAGACTCAGGGAATACGGCTTAATAGTTAAACTATCAAAATCTAAATTTTGCCAACCACAAGTCAAATTTTTAGGGCATATTATTTCCGACAAGGGCACATCCCCTGACCCTGAACAAATTTCAATTATCAAGTCTCTACCACCTCCGAAATCAGTTAAAGAAGTCCGCAAATTACTGGGAATTCTTAATTTTTACAGGTCATATTCTCCTACTTTCGCATCCACGGCATTGCCTTTAATCAAACTCACAGCCAAATATGCTAAATTTGTGTGGGATGCGCCGTGCCAAACAGCGTTCGACACGCTTAAAGAAAGCTTAGCAACCGCCCCCATCTTAGCTTACCCAAATCCCGACAAACTGTTCATTCTGACAGTAGATGCATCTATCCATAGTATCGGGGCGATACTATCACAATATGCTAATAGCCAAGATGATAAACACGTTGAACTACCAATCGCGTTCGCCAGTAAAAAACTTAACAAATCACAAAGGAATTATTCTGTCACGGAAAAAGAAGCATTCGCTATATATACGTTTGCAAGGCAATTTAAATTTTACTTACAGGGATCCCAAGTAGAGATTAAAACAGATCCACATGTTTAAAAAACAGGATCTGATAAACACAAAAATTCAAAAATGGTTTTTGGAAATATCAGCATTGAACCCAAAAATTACTTATATTAAAGGCACGAACAATGTTACGGCCGATTTTTGCAGTCGGATAAACCCCGACACACACCCGTGCATCATTTCTTGCACAGATAGCGACCCAAATCCACCCACTAATCCCCTTGTACAGGATGTTAATATACTTGACATGAAAGATATTCAGGAATTCTCAAAACGAAATAAACAACCAAAAAAGAAAACGGATTCTGAATCATCAGTGGATCTTGACGACAGCCCGGTCCTTCCTCCTATAACTAATATAAGAGATGAACAATCAGCAGACCACACAATCACCGAGATTATCAAACAAATGCAATCAACAAATATACCCGAAAAATTAGCAAAAACCTTTATTCTCAAAGATGGTATCAATATATAATGACATACCTAAATTACGAATATATATAACGGACAAAATAGCGCAGGAAGTTATATCCCAATATCACAGTCTCGGCCATAGAGCGGTACAATCGCTATACACGACCATACGAAACAGATATTACACACCTCAGTTGTTTGCAAAAATTGTCACATACATAAACAATTGTCACACATGCCGACAACGAAATGCTTATAATCCAAAAATCCCGCTTCAACCAGTCACTGCCCCATCAAGGCCAGGACAGCTCATAGCTATCGATCTTATGGGACCATTTTCCCCCAAAACACAGTCAGGAAATAGATTTATCTTAACTATTATTGATCAATTTTCATTACATACTTTAGCATACGCATTACCTAACAAAATGGTGGATACAATTTTAGAAAGATTGAATTCAGAGTATTTCACTTTATTTGGATCAGTTGAAGGTATTTTAACGGATAATGGGTCCGAGTTTGCAAACTCTACCTTTACTGAATTTTGTAAATATTACCATATCAATCACCGCCTCAGTTTGTTCTACTCACCCCAAAGCAATGGGAAGTCAGAACGTTCGCATAGAAGTCTAGCATCAATCATTTCAACAATCACCCAAGCAAATGTAGAAAATTGGGACCTATATCTAAATTATGCATCACAAGCAATGAACTTCTATTGTTCCAGTGTACATACACATTCACCATTTTTTCTAACTTTTTTTAGAGAACCACAGATAAGCATAGACCGAATTTTAACACACAGAGAAAAGTATTTAGGAGAGGATTTTTTAGCCACCACGCTTCAAAATCAACACATTATTTTTAACCTCTTCGCTGCTAAATGACGTTATGACGTCGTGTGCTGTGCTGTTGACGTTATTGGCATTTTCCAATGGTAAAATATAGCGGGAATGTCAAAAGAACCATAAAAGTGACTCAGCTGAAAGGCTATTATCGTTCACAATCGTGGAATATCATACACTGTTTGAAACGTCGAGATACAGTTATTCCGATGCACTAATCTCTGAGTTCCATTTATATATAATGGCCTACTTCTAGTGTGCTGAAGTAGGTCCGTAGTACCTACGGACCATATAGCACATGGCGTGCACTTTTACGTCCGTAATAGATACGGATGTCATAGCAGCGAAGAGGTTAAAACTACAAAATCTCTTCTCGAAACAGCCTCTCGCAACCACAAACAGAACAAAGGTGGATCTATTCCAACCTTTAAAATAGGCCAATCCGTCTATTACAAAATCCACCAACCAAATCACAAATTTTCATTTAAATATGAGCCGTTTTGGCGTATCTTGAAACAGACAGGCCCCATATCTTACATATTAAGACATGACCTATCTGCTAAATTAACAAAATCACATGCTAAACACATCAAACCATCCCCCGTTGATTGGCCTACACCTCAAATTCCCAATCACTTAAAAAATAAACGACATAATCGATTTGCATTTCCACCGAGTGAAGCCAGTGTCGATAATAATAGCTCTCAATCCACATTGGAATCAGACGATGACTTCAAAACGACGGCAATTAAGCGCGCTCAACTTGAGCGCTCAAACACAGACGACAGTTCTTCAATACCATTGGCTGAATTAGCCAACAGACTCATGGCTTCGAAACATTTTAATAAAACAGACAGCCAATCACCCCCGGATTTTTCACCCAGCGACCAATCTAGGCCCCAAACACAGGAACCAAATGTCATAAAACACAAATTAATTACACAAAATTCTTATAGTACGACGCCAGACACAAAATCGGATCGCGCAGATAACAAACGCGGCCGGCATCGTAAATTATATACACCATACGCCAAACACACGCCTAAAGATTCATCGTTTTCTAATTCCTTCCAATATACATCACCCGACAGCCGTTCGACGAATTGGTCAAACGAAAGTACGGAAACATATGATTTATATCAGATGACAACTGATATCGAACATTCATAATTATGTATCAAAGTACTTCACAATCACTAATGATAGATAGTTTACATAACTTTTATTAGTATTATATAAAACAGGTTTTACAAAGGCATAACATAGATAGACACCCCAACGATAAACTTTACTCATACCAGTTGCATGATCATATAGTATATATATCAAACAGGGCATCGTCTCGTTTCCCAAATCTCTAATTCAATTATCGCTAACAGGTGTACATTGAGTCATGATGCCGAAGTAAATTTAACCGACATGTAATATATATCTTTCGCTAATGACTGACACTCGGCGTCTTTGAATAATTGTTTATTCACGAAACATGCCAATCTGTCGATCATTGTCTCTCGCACCAATCTCCGAAATATGGCAAACTCCCGTGCATGACTCAGTTACATCTTCATTCCCTCCAATATACTTAACTCAATCATATATTCAGTGACATAGCCCACTTACGCCACAATACACTATATATATTATACAGTAGTTGATACAATAATCACGGCATATTTCCCTCAATATTACTACCCCCGATACTGCCAAACAACGCTCTTTATCATAGAACGATTGGTACAGAAACCACGGCATATTATCCCTCAATATAGACAACCCCCCCACCCCACCTACGCCACAATACACTATATATATTATATAGTAGTTGATACAATAATCACGGCATATTTCCCTCAATATTACTACCCCCGATACTGCCAAATAACGCTCTTTATCATAGAACGATTTGTACAGAAACCACGGCATATTATCCCTCAATATAGACAACCCCCCCCCCCCCACCTACGCCACAATACACTATATATATTATATAGTAGTTGATACAATAATCATGGCATATTTCCCTCAATATTACTACCCCCTCCTGCCAAACAACGCTCTTTATCATAGAACGATTGGTACAGAAACCACGGCATATTATCCCTCAAGTAGACACCCCCACCCACCAACGCCACTATAATTATATTATATAGTAGGTGATACAATCATCACGGCATATTTCCCTCAGTATCACCCCCCCCCAATACTGCCAAATAACGTTCTTTATCACAGAACGATTGGTATAGAAACCACGACATTTCCACCACCATCACTGATTTCCCACCTCGCATCTCACATACATTTACCGACATTATTTGAACCCACGAAACCCAGAAGCAAACGTATAACACTCTTTACTATAGAGCGTATATTATATCAACCCTGGCATTTCTCCCATATTCCATACGTTCCCATAAACTCTCCGAAATAACTAAAACCAAATTTATTCGAACGAACAAACAAACGCTCTTCATTCTAAAACTTAGATAACCCAATCAATAACAGTATTGAACTCTGTAATAATTCTTGGCAGCGGTCTAATAATATATTTATCTCTTTACATTTCAACCAATCTTAGACTATAATTAAATAATCTTTGGCGATTTAGCACGTTTACAAAAGTTACTCTTTGTAGCTCAACCAATATTAACACCTTTGGGGCATTACCACGATTACAACAACAACAAAAAAAACAAAAACAAAAACACGGTGAATAACCACAAAAACAATTCAATTCATGTTATTGTTGGCTAAACACCGTGCCAGCTTGCAGAATGCAAGCCAGCTCTTGATCCAGGGACGCTCCAAATTCATCAGGGGCAGCATTCACAGCGACATCTTCTTACAACACTCTCCGATGTTGACTCCAGATGTCCACTATTCGCTGCCTTTCATCTATGATCTCCAGCCGGAGATTTATCACCGTCTGGCATCTTTCTAACTCAGACACGGTACTAAAGTACCGTGCCCAATCTATACTGGTCCATCCAGCAAGGCACACAGCAACTATAACATCATGAAATGCTAGTATGTGGTCCACATACTGCATTGTCACCTCATATTGACTAGTTTCTAACACGGAAACCTCAGCCTCCAAGAATCGCAATTAACAGACATAATGAAACTTAAGTCAGAAATAACACTTGTCGATATTCCCACACCTTATATACTCATCTCATATTGGCAGATAGCGTCCGTATCGAATCGAGACGCTGTGCCAAACCAAGTAAGCACTCTCGAAGATTCCCGAGGGACATGCTAGGCACTATCTATCTCAAATACCCACACGGTAATATATATTGCAAACCCCTGTTCCCGCTAACATCAAACCAGCTATCAAGCGATATCTCTTCGATACATCTAAACATAATATCCAATGATAAATAAACACACTAAACATCATCTAATAATCAGATATAACTCAATGCTGGCAAGTCCAGTGTGCATCGGTGCACAATGCACACAGGGCTAAAACTTGCTTCCCTCAAATAACAAAAACAAAATAAATACAATAAAAATATGTTACACAAGTATCATATCAATAAATAGGAATATTTCAACATAAACCATAACATAAACAAACATTACCCAGCCAATTTATCTGCCTCATAAACATAAAACTATCCATAATTATTCATTAAACTCAAATAACCCAAATCAAGCGACCCACACAAACCAATAAGTATGACAAGAACACCGATAGGTTAACCTTCCACTTCCACAACACATACACCAGACCCCTCCCCCACACACCACGTATCTAGTGAGATGTAAGTCACAATATATCTCTCAACACGACCATATCGTATATGTACCACCACCCCCCCCAACTGCCCACAATATCCTAAATCACATATACATGTGCAGAGCTAAAATGAGCCTGAATAACATGTATGCGAAAATCACAATATATCTCCCAACATGACCATATCGTATATGTACCACCCCCCCCCCCCAACTTCCCACAATACCCTAATCCACATATACATGTGCAGAGTTAAAATGAGCCCGAATAACATGTATGTGAAAATCACAATATATCTCCCAACACGACCATATCGTATATGTACCCCCCCCCCCCAACTGCCCACAATACCCTAAATCACATATACATGTGCAGAGCTAAAATGAGCCTGAATAACATGTATGTGCAAATCACAATATATCTCCCAACACGACGATATCGTATATATACCCCCCCCCCCCCCCCCACCGCCAAGATAACCAGAGCCGCGTGACAATGCGCGATCAAATATTATCATTACAATATAGATAGAACTACTATTCCATGCGTCAATTGCACTCCCCTAATACTATACAATCAACAAATATTTCCGCCAATAATCATGTCAAATATAGCAATAAGAACCTATATATAGCAGTACACAATACGCATTTATTCATATACCTTTTGATATCCATATTGACATGACTGTTGGTATACCTACACCCTATGACACATACATTTTATAAATAATACAGCAATACCACTTGTCGTTCACATTCAGATGTCCATGTGATGTTTTCAATGAAACCAATCTTCATTAGCACGATGTAGCCCACGTTAAATTATATAGGCACAAACAGCTATCAAAGATTGGGCCCATCTTTCTCCTTCACTCCTCCTGCCAAACCTCCTCAAATCTCGCTCATCAGCCGACCCAACTCAACTCCGTCTTACCAGTCAGTCTGTTCTTCCGACCACAGATCCATCAACCTTCTCCTCTCTTCCCTAAGCTGCTTCCTCAAATTTAAAATGAGGTAACACCTCTCATTTTCTTCTAGCCACAACGTACACAGATAGCGATCGCTCTTGGATGATACCCCCGTACGGGCGTGCTCATTCCCCCGCTCAAATTGATCGACTATCTGATCATTCACGTAGGTCAGATAGATCGAATCAACGATCACCCCAAAATACCCCAAACCATTTGCCTTCGCATTTCTCAACTTACACTCTAACTCACTCAAAAGTTGACTCATAACTACAAATATCGAAAGACAGGCCCGCAATAATTCACAGCCATAATGGCCAACGCATTTATACCGCTATACCACTAATTACCTTCGTCGACACGCCTAGCGCACGCAGCGCGGCTAATTGGTACACACACTGGCATCGCGTGACGTCATATTTCGTCGATTTCTGGGGGTACCAATTTTACACAGTAATTTGAGAATGACATTACAACTTACACCGGCCGAAAAATCTCATCGATTAATCAAACCAGTTAACCCATAAAAGCCATGCCCACGCGAATCTATCTTTATAATCAGATACCGGCTAACCCGCTAATACACACCTATATTTTTACTTATAGGGGTGCAAGCGATATGAAGCCTACAGAAAACTTCGTTAAAGCGACCCTCTTCATACTTATCATCGGCTTTCAAACTAGTGACGCTATGTTAACTCGACAGAACATGTTATTTTTGCATCACCGGCAAATTGCTGTCTCAAATGAAAATTGGGATCTCAGTTTTCTCATCGAACTCACACCATATTATACCTACATAGCAAGACTCGCTACCGACATAAGGATGGCCCAAAATAAACTCAATAGCATTTGTGCCACGTTTCATCAAAGCACATATCACCATAACAAACCTCCATTCAGGAACGAGACAAATAACATTAACTTTAATCTCATCAACATTTTGACAGATTTACAAACTGAATTAGCAGCGGCTCTCACGGAAACCAAACAAATCCAATATGAATATCATAATTATTATCAACTCCATAATACCAAAAGACTCAAACGAGCAATATTACCCGTAATAAGCGATATCGCCAAGTTTCTATTTGGCACCCCTTCGATGTCAGATATTACACATGTAGAAGATAACATACGAACCCTCTACCAAAACCAAAAAAAAATCCAACACGATACTCAAACCGCTTATTCTATCATGAATATAACACGCGTCATTTCAAACGAAAATCGCCAACGAGTCAACACATTATCAACAACAATATCCAATATTCAAGCCACACTTCGAAAAGAAACACATCGAACTCAAAAACACGTACATACAATTGAAATATTCACAGTCATCAACGCTAAGTTTCTAGTAATATTACATGAAATACAACAAGATGTTATCCAAGCAAAGTTATATTTGCGACATCTTAAAGTTCAAATTGCCTCTCTAATTAACCACCGATTTACACCGGAGATCATAAGCCCAATACATTTAAAAAAGGCACTTGACAGTATAACGAAATTTCTTCCAGCCCATTTGAAGTTACCATTCCCCATAGAATCGGGAATTGCAAAATATTACCAACATTTGAAGACACAAACTCAGACACAACAATAAATATACAGTTGCCCGAATCGATATTACTCATAATTACCTGCTATTATCTCCCGACCGATCCAAATATACCACCATTGGTGACAATCACCCGTGTATTTTAAACAAATTACCATATTGTAAAATTCTAAAAATTTCAATCGCCGCATCACATAATCATAACTGCCTACTCAACATATTCACCAATGATACAAAAAATACCGCCACAAATTGCCCTATAGCCATCTACCCTCAATATAATTTACCATCCGCTATTAAGCTGGCGGCATGTACATGGCTTATAACAACCACGAAAGCTCATACATTTACAGTAAACTGTCATCACAATCTCTTAAGAAAACGACCGTATAGAATCACAATTTTACCAACGATAACTTTACCACCAAGGTGCATAGCTACATCAGCCAGTATCAAACTAATTGCATTCACAACTTTGAACTCATCAAACATCACCATCAAGACACAAATAACCCAATTACAATCAACTATTGAATTACATAAATTGCCACAATGGAAGCCATTATTTTCCCAAATTCATAACTTGCCCCCTCAAATTTCGATTCCAAACAAGTTACCCCCCATAAAGCAACTATCCCTATATGATTTTCTGCAAACAGTCACTTCCCTGCAACCCATCAAACAAAAGCAAAAACAAGATTATTACCAAATCATCATTCCCGCGGTCATTACGTTCATATTAATTTTACTGATTGCCATCTCAAGTCGCAAATACATTATTCAGTGTATTACGAAAATTTCCCAATATCAGACTCAACGCAATCACAACACGCGACGAATTAAAATCGCAAAGCGACGAAATAAACTTAACCAAATGATAAAGGGAACTGATACGCAACTTCGTCACAGACTAACCCCACCAATACCCAATGAAGCTACGAAAGATATTCATTTGTCTCCAGCTAAGCAACCTCAAATACAAACCACACAAGAAGATTTGACATTTCCCAAAAAACACCCGCGAGATGTTGATGATGAATCATCCACATTACGACCTATGAAAATAATAAAAACTCACGCGTCCATCCATAACCCACCACTTAATCTATATTGATCATTTTCCCAATAATACCATTTTTTTTCCTACAAGTGGCACAAACCCACAGACTAATTCTAATATCGTTACTGCATGCATACCCCGTCAGCTGTGTATGCTAACGCCATTATGACACGTGCCAATCCCAAGAGTTAGACAACTGACCGCCGATTATCATCAATAACATTGGTAACGGATCTCGCCACCTATCAACAAACGCATTAATAAATGCCTCATATACCACACTCCAAACAACATTTCACCTCTGACACATGCTCTCAACAATTCCCTGTGCAATTGACGGCAGATGAGAAACATTTGGTCTCTCATTACCACAATACCGAATGTATACATATCCTCATGATTTTATTAACAATACAACATGCATTTATATAATACATCACCAATGTACATCATTTACAAAACATACCATGCACTATTACCGTATTGTTATATTCATTACTTCTCATACTTGTATCTCTATATTCTATTATCATACCTTATCCTACATATCAATATAGCACGCATTATGACTGCTTGCACGATCATTTTATATACCAACCCATATATGCTTTTCCCACCATTTATTTCATAATCTCATAACATTGCGTATCATCATTTTAAGACAACTTAATATTGCATATCATCATTTTAAGACAACTTTGTTCCACATGTATTAATCATAACTTCACCACAATCAATGCTATTATACTTCATTTCAGCCTCATCCACATTACATGATCACAATTACCCCAGTTAGGTCCATAATTTTGATGTTACATAAGATTTTCCGCTGCGCTAAAAATCTTACACGGGTGGGGGACATATGTGAGATAACTACCCATTATAATCTCACAACTTGATTCAAACTATACAATGTCCCAATATATAAAACCCCAAACTCAGATATTCGTGTTCGGTTCTCGAAACCTCACACGTCTTAATCTCAGCGAAGATATACACACAATGAAGATGGCTCCCAAATATGGTCAAGGGAAATGCCCATAACGAAGGAACCAATCCCGATGTGTATTGCCAAACGCCTCATCTAATATGCGTCCCAAATAGTATATAAGAGACAACCAGATCCCATCACCTCATGCTTTCACTAGACTCATCTCCTCCCTAGATCATATCCAGGCATCATTCACACCAGGCATCACCCATTCGGGGACATCATTTCGCGGCGACTATTGATCATTATATTTGTACACACTGCATATCTTACTCACAACATAATACAGACTTGTACCTACTATATCTATGTGTTCATTACCTCACAATGTTTGCTTTCCCCCACCTGCTAGTTTCGACTCCTAGTCTATGATTGGCTGTCCTCACTCGCATGATGTTGTGTGATAAATCGCGAGGTAAGTTCGTAAAATACGTCTCAAAACCAAATTTTAAAGTTTCGATAGAATCGACCGCGTGATGAACTATCGATGTCCACCCACCGTTTTTGGATAAATTGATCTTTAAATCTATTCTCAATATATCTCATATCAAAACCGGAAATACATTGTGCATCCGATTAACCCGTTAATGCAAGAGATCCACGTCGCTCGCTTATTGGTTTTCACAGAATCTTTGAGGTGCAGTAACAAATATTACAACTTTTGCACAACTAGGGAGCATTTGCCATCAAGAATTCGCTTTCAGTAGTTCAGCATACGCATTTTAAATTTAATGCACAGGAGATGTCTACCAATTTCACCATAGACCATGATGGTGGGGGTACTTCTTTTCATCTTCAGAACCTGCTTATAGAATCCCAGGACTAGACTGTCCAACTCATACAATTGTTCCATTGCCCAAACCTCGCTACAGTACGTAGTAATTAGTTCAATTGTTTTATCAAATAAGGTGAAAACTAGGTCATTACTCAACTTTAATTTTTCAGTTTGACTTACGAAACTATATATGGCTTTCTTGCCAACAGATGCAATTTTCTTTACCGCTTGGCAGAATCTTCCGTTAATGAAAAAATCAATCCTGTTCCCTGTTGTCATCCTTGCGGTTACTGAATGCCATTGCTTTAGGTTTGTCTACATTTATCGTCAGTTTCCAGGCTGGTGCGTAATCGCCGAATGCATTCAACGCTCACTTTTGTGATCTTCAGCCAGTATAATCGTGTCATCGTCATACAATACGCACATTATTTTCATATACTCTCCAAATATATCAAGAAACGCGTCGTTTATAAATTTTAAGCCGTCAACGGCACAGTTATTAAGAAAGGATTATAAGTCGTTAAGATACATGGAGAATAACAAAGGCGACAAGGTTGCACCTTGTCTTACCCCCATATTACAAGTAAAAAAGTCTGATCGGTAGCATCCTTGTAGAACGCATGATTTAATGTTTCCATACATACTACGTATTACATTGAGAATTCTGCCATTGATATCTGCAGTCATCAATTTTATCCAAAGGCCATCTCGCCATACCGTGTCAAATGTTTTTTTTAAGTCAATGAAACAACAATGCGATTGTTTTCCTCTTGAAAGATACAGGTCGATTATGCATTTGAGAATAAAAACATTGTCAACAGTTGAGTGATTTTTCCTGAAGCCTGCCTGAAATTCGGAAATGGTGTCGCATTGGTCGCAAAATTCAACTAAGCGCTTATTCAAGATCGATGTAAACAGTTTCCCCATTATACTTAGCAGGGTGATTCCGCGATACGAGTCTGGGTTTGACCGTTTCCCTTTCATTTAAAAAATAGGTTGAATCAATCCCTTTGTCCATCGCTCTGGGAGGACCCCGTTTCTGAATACGGCATTGGAGAGTTTCAAGTATATGTCAATCATCAGGTGTTTAGTAACGATAATATATTCGGCTAATATATTATCAGATCCGGGAGATTTCCCGCTCTTACGTCGGTCTATAGCATGCAGAATTTCATCTCGGGTAAAGTTAACATTGAGTAAGCTGTCATCATTTTCGTCATACATCTGGTTTAAGAGGGGCTCAACATCTTCTTCAGAATCACCAGGGTCATTATTTTTTTGGAAATGCTTATAAAATTCATTTAATGGTACATCGCTAACAAAATCTCCATTTCGTTCAGTATTGTTCCTATTTATCTGCTTGACAGTACTCCAAAATAGCTTAGGGTTTTTACAAGCTGTTCTTAGCTAATCCTTCCGATTTCTATCCCATATTTTGATTTTCCTGTCAATTAGTGCCTTATATTCTTTCCCGACGCGTTTCACTGCTAATGTATTAGTTTGAGAGTGATGTTTTCTACATTGTCGTTTAGCTCTTTTAAATGCCCTTCTCACATTGGCGCATTCGCTATCAAACCACTCTGAGCCCTTTTCAGCTCGTCGAACACCAATCTTGCGGCGCATTCCGAACGTGGTGGTAACCGTCATGAGTAATTTGTTTTCTATGTCGCAACAAAGACGGTCAATGTCCGCTTGAGTCGTTAAGCTATTCGGTGGGTCAAGTATTGTATCTATGGGTATATTGCACAAATTATCAACAAAATCGTCTGCCTTGTCACTATCCCATCGGCGTGGGCTAGGGATCATAAATTCGTTAGAAGTGGTATGAGTTTTGTCCTCTGGATTTACTAAAAGTGCCATTGTAAGTCCACGGTGTATATCTGAGTAAAACTGCTAAAGTTATTCACATGGAAATCAATTACTTTATCCCACATGTCGTAGCTCACCAGCCCATAATCGATCAGACTCCTATTACTGCTTGTAACGTTACCAGCCCCTCTGTCACTGCCTAACCGGCCATTCGCGATCGGCTACCTTAATATTCTCACATATATCAACAAGTCTAAATCCGTATGAATTAGGTTTACCCTTATCTTGGGTTGCTCGGGGACCTGGATCGAAATCGGATCGCCACCCGAATATATCGTCGTTCAGGTTATTTCCCTCCCCCAGTATGTGTTCTGCGCCAATTAAATAATCGGTCGGAGTGAAATCTTTAAGAGGTGCGGTTCTAACATTAACGTCGCCCAAAAGAAGTACAGAAGCGTCCAAACGCAGTTCTCGCGGTTCGGCCTCTATATCGGTCTGCCAACTATCGTTCACGTATCGCGTGTTTACTGGAGGGATATATAGAGCACCAATAAGGATGTCTCTATCTGTCCCAGTAAATTTCGAAGCTAATCTAAACCATGTGACAAGAGAAGACTTTGAGTTTATCAATTTTACGTATCTGTCAATACTGTGTTTCACTGCAACTATGATACCCCCGGATACACATCCACTCATCTCCCTCCCATTTGTCGGATACACCGTAAAACTTGGAATTACAACTTTCACACCATTAAGTGTTTTCGTTTCTGAGAAACATAGTATATCATGCTTGTCAATAAATGTTTGGAATTCCGGATATTTCAAACGTTTCTCTAGTCCGCACACGTTTAAGGCCAACACCCGCAATGTCCCTTTTCTACCCTCACATTCATCGCCGCCCATTTCATCGTCATCATCACCCTCATCACCACCACCGTTATCATCCTCATCACCACCATCATCATCATCGTCGTCGTCGTCATCATCGTCATCATCATCATCATCATCCTCGTCGTGGTCATAATTAGCTCCCCTAACACCGTAGTCATCATCTTCATCATCACGATCGTCGTTGTCGTCGTCATCATCATCATCACCGTCATCATCCTCATCATCCTCGTAATCATCACCGTTATCATCATCATAGTCATCACCATCATCATCTCTACGGTCATCATCACCATGCTCGTCGTCGTCATTATTATCGTTGTCATCTTCGTAATCTGCATCTACATCCTCATCATTTTCATTATCGTGATTATCATCGTTTCCGTCATCATTATCATCGAAAATGTAACACAAAATGTCTTTGGATATAGCAGAGTATGTACCGGTACACAATCAGGTAGAGTCAGTCTTTTGTTTGCTTTTTTAAAACTTTTTGTTAAGTCTATGGGTCTTTTCTTGGCACCACTTTTGGCACGCTCAGTTGCATCGACGAAGGAAGTCGCCAGCTTATCCTTCCCCTCCGGACTCAGGTGCACGCATGGAGTCCGCTACTTTTGTCCTTCTCGAATAACGTTTTTACAATGCTGTTGCCTTTTCTCAGATACTACGTAGTGTCAACAAAATCATACTCCATATCATCACATGTTCCTTTTATGTACTCGTTGACAAGAGTTACAGCGTCGTTATATTCTTGTCGCGCGGCCCCTTGCCCTTCCGAGGTGGTACGCTGCACATGCTGATCTGGCATTTTTGAACATTGCAGTTATGTGGGGAAGTCCGCGGTTTATCAAGCGAATAACCTGCATAGCGTCACTCCGTTTGTGCAAAATATCGTTCGTGCCTAAGTGAATAATTATTGATTTCACTTGGTCATGCACTATATCTTGTGCCTTTTTCCACCATTTCAAGAACAGATTTAATGTCCTCAAAACAAGCCCCTGAATATTGGATAATTCTCATATTGTATTTGTTTGAATAGACTCTTGCGCAGTTGCTTGCACCGAGCACGACAGTGTCAGTGATTTGGGGTGGCTTAACCGCTTTCAGCTCTTTGTCCTTCGCGTTGTTACCGATTGGCAAATATGGGTCATTGGGTATGATAATATCTTCGTCCACTGAATTATAAACAATACCCGCGTCGCTCTCCGCGTATTCATTGTTAGGTTTAGTGTGAACACCGTTAGGTCGCGAATTCCACCACCGCTTATCGTCACCGTTATCCTCACCTGTGCCTTTCATTGGACAGAAAGCAATCACGTGTCCAGAATTATGACACCCTCTACACACGACCTTGTTTGTACATTCTCGACGGCTGTGATTGGTCTGAAAGCACCGGGTACACTCACGATTGGCTGACTGTGACTCGTCAAACACGACCGTGGGAAAATGAATTTCATGACAGTACTCACATGTTATTTTGGTCATATATGAAAATACCCGTAATTGGTATCCTCCAATAGAAATTTTATTCGGAATTTCCTGACAGTCTCTGATCCGTACAAATCTGGTCCCGTTTTCAATAGAATAATCACCTGAGGCAAAAGTATTCCTCCTTAAACTCTCCGGCACAATTGAGCCATACTTTGAAAAGTGTTCCGCAACAATATCGTCTTCCATCTGGTATGGGGCGTCTTTGATAGTAACAAACACACATTTGTTTTCGGCATCGTTTGGCCTAAATCTCGCACGGAACATCCAGAAACCTTTTTCTATTATGTCATTGTTATCCTCATTTGACCTCAGTGTGACAAAGCACTCTTTTTCAGTTATTTGAATCGCTCTTATTTTGTCGATACGCACTTTACGTTCAACTGACCTTATAATACGTCCCGCTCTGTCACTCGCCTGAATGGCGCGGTTTTGAACGAAACTGTCATTGTTCTTTAGATCGTTGTTTCCATCGCTGATGTGCGTAGCTTTTACACCAACATAATCTATAACTGTTACTGATTAGGAATCATCTACACATATCACACTAAATCTGTTCATTTGGCGAGTAATATCGAAAATATCAGAGCACAAAATCAAAACAAAGCTATCGACGCCATCTTGTCATAATCCCTAAATATGACACAGAGAGATCACATCCAACAAATCTTTATCAGTGGCGCTAAACTAAACTAATCTAACCCAACAATCTATTATCTGACCCAACAATTGAACCCAACTCAATTAATTCAAATGAACCCAACGTATGTAATTTGATCCAACCATTAACCTGACTTTGGATTTTGACAAAACTTTATTTCGGATGTACACGACCCGAAGTACAGAAGTCATCACGCACACACATAAATGCCTGAATTCCGGGGAGGAAGTAAAACAAAGTAAGAGTTGGAAAATGATGGCCACAGCATATATAGTGAGGGATTCAAATTGTGTTCACATCTGCGAGGAAACCTGGCAATCATTTCATATTATTTCTTAACTACTCATGCGATGACTTGCATGTCACCGCACTTTGGTAAGGGACGCACTGAGGGAGGGGGAGAAAACATACAAGTTGGAAATTCGAAATAATAACACATAGACGACAACTGGAATGACGTATGCAATTGTCATTGTCACAAGTTTGGGGTATCCAGGTCTCTGAATACATTAGAGTATATATAAGAGGTTATTTTGTGTTTGGTTGTATGAGTGAGGCGAGACTATATTTAGATCACACGGATACCCTGGTCACCATTTGTCTTATGAATAAGGACATTGGCATACTATAATTGTCAACTCGGAGATAGTGGGTACCGACGTCACCAATAAGGAGCGTTGATAAATGCTCACCTTTGGAAATGATCGGATAATAAGTTCAACAAATGACCCAGGTTCTTTTGACAATATTTGATGAGCTTATTATCGGAACATTTCCTATGGATCACTTAATAACAATTGTGTGTTGTCTGCTTTGGTTCCGTAAGCACACCCTGAACATCAACAATATACCCCTCCAACTCATGCAAATAGACTGAAATTTACTGAAATGAGAGAACCCCTATCATTGCGCAATGCACGCGGTTTGAAAGGAACCAACGGACCGTTACTAGAAAGGTATCCGGACAACGGACAAGTGTGAAAGCGGTTTAAGGTGTTTATGAGTAAAATATATTCACCAGTAAATATTTTGAGGATATAGGAAAGCATCGGACACCACTGGGGACCGGACAAAAAAGTGGTCGATTAAGATTCTGTCCGGCCACAAACATGGCAGACCATAATGGCCATACTATTATAACAAGGACATTATTGATACAGCCATTTTCCCCTTTATTTTAAATATGATTTATTACTTAGCCGTGAACAGCTTGCGTTATTGGATATATATCTCATGAAACTATTGGATAATATGAACAGAATGTGCACGAACAATGTTTGGTACTTGTTATATAACGGCCATTAAACCGGACAGTCTTGATCGACCATTTTTTTCGCCGAATATCTCCGCTGGCGCTGACCGAACACGATTAAACCGTATATCAAAATGTAGGGAACTATTATTGGAGATAGTCTGTTCTACTGCTATTTTATATTTTATCTCTATTTCCACATTTTTACTATATTTTGGGGACATGTGAACATTCTCAGTTCGACGAGTTAAGAACATGGTCTTATATGTAGATACTTTTAGTTTTATGACTAATTTTCTGACAGGGACCTGTAGTTCTACCCACCTAAGATCAGTAGGTAAAACATACGTTGGTATGCGGAAGTTGGCTTATGAGAAACGTTGCAAAACAGGATGAAATTTCAGCAGGACCAATATTGTTTAAATATATATATATATATATATATATACATGAATGAATTATCCGATTACGTTGTTTGATACCTACTGACAATCTAGCCTTATGTTCAAAATCGACACCGCAGGGTGTTGATGAACATGATGATGCGCTGCTGATAGACATACCTGCTATAGTAGACATGCATGTGAGGCGATTGATTGATTGATTGGGGTTTATTGTCGCTTTAGCCACTAAGGCCATATCACGACATTGCCAGTTTTAGTGGTGGAGGAAATCCGCACACTTGCGACTAATCTAACAGTGATTTCAATGGCTGATAAACTCGTCAACCATGTGCGGCAAACCACCGGCCCTCGGCGAGTAACTGGTAACTCCACCAGATAACGATTTCGAGTTACAAAGTCCACGATGGAAACATGTGGATTTGAACCCTTATCGCCAGCGCTGGGGGACGAAACGGCTTGGAGTTGTACCCCTAACCGATTGAGCCACCGAGGCCTCCGCGATAGTTTATATAATTTGTGTGAAGCTGGTTATATTTTTTACAGGGTAAACATTTTGGACAGTTTGTTTGGCAGTTCTGTTATGCTCAGCACGTCGTACTCAGACATGACGTGGTGTAAATGCGCAACTGTGGCACCCAAAGACGCGTGGAATACACCTCTGCCTGACCTTGTGCATTGTAACATATCAGCATTGGACGTACTGAATATACCGCCACTGTGTGGGGAGAAAATCGAGGTGGGTGAGGAATTTGTTAGAGGTTCCTGTGCGAGTGACCGCTTTCGACGTGCTGCGAGTGACCTCTTTCGACGTGCTGCGAGTGACCGCTTTCGACGTGTTCCGCAGTCCGATGACATCGTCGACTACGAGGGCTCAGCAACATTCAGCGAAACCGATTATCAGGTAAGAACTGACGAACAACTCGCGTGTATATTCGACAATATGTTTAACAAACGTTCCCTGTTTGGTTTTTGCTATATGGTCTGAATAATAGAACTATCGTCATTGATATACTTAGTGGCTAGTACAGGTGACTTGTATGTTATATAAGATGCGAAATATTTAGCCGGTCATATATACGAATTTGTTTCGAGTGAGGTCGTTTCTAAACAGCATCATATATGGTAATATTATTATGTTGAATAATCTTACGTACTGTGTATTCGAAACCTCCACTTAAAATGTGAAAACAAAGACCGCGGATGGTGCGATTGCTTCCGAAGTGATGTTTACATATACATACACCACTTTCTGTATGTAGAAACTTTAACAATGAGGCCTATCTCGTTTGTATAGTTTCCACTAATATTATAGGATATTAGTCAACAATATTTTGTACTCTACCCATGCTTCGTTTCAATACGGAGTGGGGTTCAGTGTGTATATCGCACCTGCATGTAGTCAATCACAACAGGTATCATAGCGGTCCCCCGTGTGACCCGTATAGCGTACTGTATTATAGTAAATTTGTAACCCCCCCCCAGTGTGCCCTGATCCATGTCTAATTGACAGAAAAGATGCAAATGACGACGTGCATGTGCATGAATAACCGATGACACATGCAACTGTTTACTATGTGGTGAAGAATCAAAACAACACCATAAAAACAAGTTTTTAGACCGGATAGACGGTTTCCCAACAGCAGTAAACGTAAGTATAAATTGTACATACATATTTGCCGATCGCAAGCGGGCTCCATTTGAGCGAAGGATTCGTTTATATAGATAACAACGGACTTTGATCACTTCAGAAAAAACTTTTATCGCAAAAACTCCCTATTCAAATGTCATTTTAACACAAATACAACATCTGTCGGAAACCCCACTATATTGCAACGGAAAGGCCGTTGTGTGTGCAACATATATTGACATTACATTGGCTCGAGTGTGTTCACAATCTGAAAGTAGAGGCTATTTATTTGGAGACCCCACTCGCCATGCTATGTATGCATAGTTGTTTAAGTTGCTGATCACTAGTTGTCAAAAATATGTGCGTCAAGTTGTGATGATGGGACTTGTGTTCAAAGACGAAACCATGAATTAGGTTTCCATATTAGACATGTTCCACCCCCCGATGGTTATTATTAACCTGCAGTCACACGACGAAGGCAATGTTCCCTTCCACATCCGTTTTCCGATTTCTCGACAAAATGTGTTCATATATGTTCAAGCACCGAACGTAACTATATGTATCAATAGCTACCGTGCTGAAATCTTTAAGTTTATTCAAAGTATATTTTAAAAAGTATTACATTAAAGTACACTATGTAGTTCATCAAAAAGCATGTTACTGTGGTAAAAACTCACCGAATATGTCTAGTATGTCGTCTCGAGTAGGTTGTCTCGCTGTCGTCTGTTCTCTGCAGGCTGATAGGCACGGAATAGCTCAACGTGGGAGAGCAATAGTGCAGAAGGTTGTTGACAATGGCGGATAACTCTAGACTGCCCGGATGAGGACGACCCCACAATTCATCTCGATCTACGGAAGCCCGTTGATTTCACCACAGTACGTAATTGAATACTTCTGTTCTACATGTATACATATCATGCATATTACTTCTCGTTTTCCGATGACTCAAGAGATGAAACTCTATCTTTTCATAAAACATCAAGTCTTGAATGTTCGTTATCAGCACTTGGAGTGATTTGTTGATTGAAGCAACAGGAAACTGAGATGCATTTACAATCAAAATCGACATCGCATGACATCTCTCTTAGCGGGGTACTTCCGTAGGTAACAAACTTTTTCAGATCGATATTATGACCACAAGACATATTTAGGCACAGTGAACTGTAAAATACAGTCTATCTCTCCAGTTAACGGACATTGACAATTGCGATATTGTCGTCCCAATTGTGACACAATATGTCTTATCCACACATATCTTAGCCAAGTCTACTTGTGTGGACATATGTGGTTTTATTGGAGACACTGTGTCTAAAATGTGGGCATATATAGTCCTGTATCCAGGGACGTTATGATGTGCGAGCGCAATCTACCCCCATTGTTTTGGGTTTTCAATATGAATCTAAATCGAACTACCAAATGGGCAGGGTGGGGTTGGGGGTAATTTTCTCCAATCGTTTGTCCGTGAGCCTCTGTCGGAAAATTCCAAACCAAGAGGTGCAACTCGAAGCTAGCACTTGTAGGACTTTTCGGGTCTGGCCAGTCGATATTCGTGTAGTGATATCCAAGGAGGCACTCGCAGTCGGTCACGACCCCTTCGTCACATCACCGTAAATATAAGGCGATGGTGCACATACGACATGTATGTTTTATTAGTAAATTCGCACGTATACACAATTTATAGTCGCTTAATGTTAATGAGAATACCTTGATTGATTCAGACAGAGTCTATAATTTCAATGGCGAAACATTTCGAAGATATATTTATGTTTAAATGGGTCGATATGAGCATGTCATTACTGTACGATTTATGTACAACATCGCAACTGACGATTGTCTTCGTACACAACTAGGCGTACAGAGACTGACGAGTGGGTTGTCCAAACAGGTAGTCTCCACTTTCAGATTGTGAATACACCCGAGCCAAGATAATGTCAGTATATGTTGCACACATAACGACCTTTCCGTTGCGATATAGTTGGATTTCCAACATATGCTGTATATGTGTTAAAATAACATGTGAAGAGGGAATTTTCGCGAGAAAATTATTTTCTGAAGTGATCAAAGGCCGTTTTTATCTATAAAAAGAGTCCTTCGCTCAACTGGAGCCCGCTTTCGATCGGCAAATGTATATGTACAATTCACGTTTATTGCTGTTGGGAAACCGTCTCTCCGGTCTGAAAACTTATTTTATGGTGTTGTTTTGATTCTTCTGTAGTATTTATGTTCTAAAAATAGATTTTTTCGTATTGGCGAAAGCAACTTCCGATTATATGTTTGTACGGTTTAGCCACTGTGACCATGTTCAAAGTTGAATTGTATATTACTTCAATGCGTCTTTCTGTGACACTTAATACCCATCGAAAGGTAGTTCAATGATGTATCTACATATTTCGATGCCGGGAATAATTCGAAAGCTAAATTTTCGGTGTAGTTTGGAGCGCATACAAACCGCCATGTGGCGTTAAGCATATTTGACGCAATGCACGCTCATATATATATAAACTGTTAACTAAATTTGACAGACAGAACACTCGAGTGGAGTTTTGAACTCAGGTTATAGCCAGGTATATTTGAAATTCTGTCGACGGAATTTATAACCATGCCCCGCATTCGTAGTTTCCCGTACCGGAGTGGGAGAATTGGACAGAGGAGACAGCTCGGATACACTGTGAGGAAGCGTTTGCCCAGAATCAACAGATGGTATCCATGTGCGAGGAATATGCTGGCACCGATGTGTCCCCTCTAATAGAGACATGTATCATGGATGTTCAGGTGAGTTCAGATATATTGATTTAGCGTATATGTATTTGAATGTTTGGGCAGAGCAGTAGTATGAATTGCCACAATTTTAGCATATCGGAATTTGATCAGTTGTTGTGACAAAAAGTGCATTACAGTAAACAGTACTTTCATTTCCAACTCGAACGCACGACTCTCTTATTAACTCTCACAGCAGTGTTACTAGCGGTATGCATTTGCACTTAATTAAATAAGTTACTATCAAATTAATAACAAACATGAAACAGATTATTCCCTTTAGTAGTTAGTACATGTATAGGCACTGGGGTTCATGGTGGGGTAATTGTAATTTATTACATGATCCGACCCTTAACCATTATAAAATTATTATATGAAACTGTCGTTACATAACAGGAAATAGTGCCAGGTGTACCGATATGTATTATTGTTGCGCAAAAGTGATTCGAAAAGAGGGACGAGAAATGAAGACAAATCGGTTTGAACATTTATTTAATTAAATTTAAGCCATTAAATACGTAAACGAGTCTTATCTATCTAGAGACTATTTCTTTACCTGGGCAAACAACGTATAGTCGCGCGGTCACTCGTTTCCATTGGTTCCAGGTGCCAAGTCACCAAGGACTCGGCAAGGAGAATTCCACATGTCTGTCGCTAACCAGATATTCTGACATTTGAACATGCCCAAATGACAGCATGCATGAATATCTTCCCGGGGTCTGCCTTGAGACTATGTTGTAGCGTTGGTGATTGAAATAGGCATCCGAAATTGCCAAAATGTACTAACTATGTAATGGTGAGTGCAACGAAACTTATAATCGTTTTTATCGGTGTTTACAGTCCGTGTCATTACGATTAAATTTGCCGAATATTATAAACCATTATGCCACTTCTCAGTTAACAGACGGGACTGACTGGACACAAACCCATATCAGTTCTCTCCAAACAACATGTGCACATATTGTGGAGAAGAACGAGACCCTGTCAGAAATTCAGTCATCGACCACAGGGAAGAGTATTATGGACATAATTCTCGAGACAGTTTGCGACGGAGATTGCTCCGGCCACGGTTCATGTGTGGGAGGTAAGGACGGTCCCATATATTGATTGTGTCACACGCTAGGATCCTGCGAATATTCGAGATTCATTTCTCTGGCAAAGCATCCACAGTCACCAAATCGTAAACAAAATATCCCATTTACGAGATACGATTAAAACACACGATTCACAGGACAACAATCACCATTGATACCAATCCGTCAAATAATTTTACCATAAAATGTTATATATTTATTTATCATATGACTCAATCATTATTTACGTTGGAAGCTATGTCATAAATCAATTTCATATCAATTACTAGTTCATATCACCTTCCGATAATTTGATTGGTTTGTTGACAAAAAGTGTGTTCTGATTGGCTGAATGGCAGCCGGGGGTCGAGCCGCATCTCTGACTAGATGCAGGTCAAATTCGTGCGCGTCAATCAAAATAGAACTATTTTTGAAAAGCAAAACAAATACACGAACCAACGCGATGCCGAAATTTTCAACAAGCGATAAAGTTATCTTAGACGATGGAGAGGTGGCGACAGTTATCCGATGCATTGCTTCAACATCGGGGGATATGTATGCGGTGTCCATCGATGGAATAGATTACGAGGCCACTGTACCGGAGGATCGTTTAAAGTTGGAATCGACGCATCGAAGCGAAAGTAGGCCGAATTTGCAGACGACTATCGGAAATTCCGAGTTCGATGACGACATCAACAATTTCGTATTGCAACAAAGCAACAAAAACACGTTGCAAAAAAAACTCATTACGATGTCAAAATTCTTCGGGCATTCCTAACTTCACGTGGCGAAACTCGTGAAATGCAAAACATCCCCCCAAATGAATAATGTCCAATTCTGTGCAAGTTCTTCATTGAGCTGAAAAACCAGATGGGACAAACTATGAACCTTCCACGCTACGATGTTTTATGAGTAGCTTTGACCGCCAATTGCGCCGATTTAATTACCAGCACACAATAATTGTTGGCAGTCCTCTGTTTGCGAAAGTACGAGATGTCATAAACGCGAAACAGAAATTGCTTAAACGTGATGGGAAAAGGCAACAAGCCCAGAAAATCTGACGCCATTACAGACGACGAGGTGGACAAATTATGGGAATGCGATCAGTTCGGAAAAACAACCCCAGAATCCCTAATAAACACCATGTGGTTCAACAATTATGTGCATTCGGCCTGAGAGGTTCCGACGAACACAGAAATTTGGGGAGATTTGGAATTAAGTTCAGATCAAGGTGGTCACGCATTTCTGGAATTTATAGAAAGACAAACGAAAACACGACAAGGTGAAAACCCAAGGGATGTGCGGGTCGTGAAGCCTAAAATGTGGTCGACCCCGGAAACACCAGATAGATGTCCAGTGGAAATGTACAAGGTATACGCGTCAAAAAGACCAATCGGCTTCTCGCGAAAAACAGACCCGTTCTACTTAGCCACCCACACTCGTCAATCGTCGATGCATATCGGTGATCAATGGTTTAAAAAACAGCCGATTGGAAGAAATAAACTTACCTCGACAATGTCCCGGTGGTGTGCACACATTGTTCGCATGAAACATTTCAGGCGGATCTATCCAGGTTCACATCCATGGAAAAGACGGTGCCAGTCCCAAACAAGCGTAACGCCGACGTGCGATATATTCGGACACAGACTCTGATCAACAATTTCCCCCAAATGACTAAAAATTCCAGTGATTTTTGTCGATGAAAAAAATTGTCACCAATTCAGTTGTACTATTAAAATATTCCTGGAAATTCCAAATTATTCGTCCTTGACCCAATATTTTGAACACAAACTCGCAATTATAATTTTGAAATATATAGTTTTGGACATTGTTATACGATAAATAGGATATGTAATTCGTATTTATCTAATAAACATACGATATAATGTCACAAACTGAGAACAGAATAGCGCACTATATCTTCGCGTGCATATTATTTCTGCTAGTTCACCAGGTGTAATTGGGCTTCCGGTGCAATGAAGTGACGTCACATTAACCTTTTGCTGCCGATGTCATATAGCTATTTATCACATAATTTGCCCATAAAAGCAGTTTCATAATTATCGATAAGAGACACGTTTAATATCAGCGCGTACGATGACGTCACATCGTTCTTCAAATGACTTGCGATCGCTGCGGTTTTTATCGTTGTTTTCGATGGATATTTCGCATTGCTTCGCGTTTATTTGATCATGTGATAAAAAGTATCTCTCACTCGTCCTATTTTATACGTAATTTATCAACCTCGTCCACTAAATTCTATTTGAGCCTCGGTAAACCTCGGCTCAAATCGAATTTAGTGAACTCTGTTGATAAATTCCGTATAAAATAGAAACTCATGTGAGATCCTCTATTTATCACATAATTTGGCCATAAAAGCAGTTTCATAATTATCGGTAATAGACACGTTTAATATCAGCGCGTGCGATGACGTCACGGCGTTCTTCAAATAACTTGCGATCGCTGTAGTTTATGATTGTTGTTTTCGATGAATATTTCGCGTTGCTTCGGGTTTATTTGATCATGTGATAAAAGGTATCTCACACTCGTCCTATTTTATACGTAATTTATCAACCTCGTCCTCTAAATTCTATTTGAGCCTCGGTAAACCTCGGCTCAAATCGAATTTAGTGAACTCGGTTGATAAATTCCGTATAAAATAGAAACTCATGTGAGATCCTCTATTTAGTGATTTGTGTGTGTTTTGGACATCATAATCAATTTATAGATGACATATGATAAATAGAATATGTAATTCGTGTTTCTCTCATATTATATTTATGAAACTCGTCACGAATTTTCAGTTTTCTCTCGCCATAGGCTCGAGAAAACTGAACATTCTTAGACTCGTTTCATAAATATCATATGAGAGAAACACTCATTCATATCCTCTATATATTACATAAAACTGCTATTATATAATTAGAAAAGCTATTAGACACGAATCTCTGTGAATCAAATTTAACAAACTCGTTTCATAAAATCTTATATCCCAACATAACTCGTTGGAGATTCCCTATCTCTATCTATAGAGTGTATATCATAAGTTGCACGCGCAAGATCACCAACATGCACTGATTGGTTCATCTTACTGCAGTCATTGTGCTACATGTATAATATCGCGTTCTTGTCGCCAAATACAGTTAGACAGTGGTGTCTACATACTATATCGCGTTAATTTATTGTTTACAACCACACCCATAACCTGTCTTTTGAATATGCATGGTCAGAGTTATGGAGGCACGGACTCAGTGTGAGTGTTCATTTCTTTAAATGTGCCTGATCCAGCCTTATTTCGTATCCAATGTATTGACTGACATTAATGAGATAGCGCGGTATGGTCAGTTGATGCTTGAGCCACTGGGGTGGTCCGTGAAGTATTAGTAGACCCATGTCTGGATTAGTCGCTAAAGCGTGTTCGTTCCTTGGTATTCGTCATTCTTATCCAGATTCATGCATGTATTGGGCGGATACAGTTTAAATTGGCATGAGTTAACTTGTAGGCACACACACAATGTATATTTAAAATGCCACGTTTTAAGAAAAAACTAACTATCATGATTGTGTTGATTGTTTTTGCATGAAAAACATACCTTCCTGAGCTAAATATTCAATCCAGCCATTAGATATTTAACGGGTTGCGGCTTTAAGTTTGGAAGTGAAACATCTGTTTGTTCTAGAACTATAACTAAATTGCGATAATTCATGAGGTATTGAATTGCCGCACGTCGCTATGTTTTACATTCTTAAGTGGTAATGACATTTCATGGACGTCAATACTATCAATGAATAATTTGCAGGAAAGTGCACATGTGATCCTGGATATATCGGATCGGACTGTTCGGGAGATACAACTGTTCCTCCGGTAATTACAGGAGCACCAATGGGTGACACATGTGACACAACAGAGCGACCGTGTCAGAGCTTCCAACTATATGTTGAATGGGCATATGCGTCGCCAATAACGTGCAGATTCTCCTGGTATAAGGTTGGTGGAAATTCATCACTCATATTTGTCAATGCTGCTATGAAATATATACGGATGGATAAAAGTCACTTTGGAGTACTAGACCAGCCTGTTCTCCCTAAAAACCACACATTATCTGCTTATAAATTACTTGTTTTATGTAGATAATCTGCTAAGCAACCCTCAGTTTGAGTCGATAACGTGCTGAGGATGAGATAATTTAGTGACATTATCGACTCATAATGAGGCGATTCTGAGCGGGTGATGTGCGGCAATGAAACGAATAAACCAACCCACGACTTTTCTGGTGTACGCTCTTTAACATGTGTTTTTTTTTTTTTTTTTTTGGGGTTGTTTGGGGTAGCTAGCCCCGGGATTGTCGAAAGGGCCGAAGGGCCCTTTCCGCAATCCCTCATGATTTTGCTTTTATTAGAAATAAGAGGGGGGAAATGAAAAAAAAGATAGCAATTTGGTGATATTTCCTATTTTTTCTTCTTTCTCTTCTTTTTTGGATTAGGCTTCTCTGTTGAAGATTGTGGAGATGGAGGAGGAGGATGATATGTCGGCTGCAAGAGGCTTTCAATTTCTTCGGTTTGTCTCCTTTGTTCTTCTTGACGTTTCTTTTGCGTTTCTTTCATCAATTCCATCAACTCCATCAACTCCATGTTGTTGTTGTTGGTGCTGGTGGAGCTGAAGGACACCGGGATGTGATGGTAATCCGGTGTCCGTGGTGTAAAGCTGTCCAGTTCCACGTCGAAACTGGCGGCAGGGACATCGGGGGTGGTATCCGCGTCCCTGTCTCCGCTCGTCTCTGTGCCGACAGCAGGGACCTCCGGCAGATCTACGGAGTCCCTGCTAGCTGGTCTGATGTCACCTGTCTCCATGCAGGCCGGGTCGTCTGTGCGTCTCTCAGACAACTCCGGCCTACCGGCTGTGACACTGGATGGCTGAACCACTCGGGGAGGGGTGACCGGCAGATCAACAGTCACCCCTTCTTTTTCTTCCATTTCGCCCGTCTGGCTGCGTCCCTTCTCCTTCGAGCTGGCGTCTTTTTCTTAGGAGGCTCCTCTTTCATGGTACGGCTGGTCTTGGCGTTCTTGCTCCAGGTAGAAGATCTCTGGTTACCAGCATCTTCCGTCCGGAATTCAACACAAAGAGTCAAATAGCCCCTGTTAGACTGGAGACTCCAGCTAACAGTGTCCGCAATTTGAGATCTCTGTATTGCAGCTAACGCGGCGTCAGGGATTAGCTCCATTGTCCGTCGCGCTAAGCCTAATCCAAAACCGTCTCACTCGCCGGCATCAGCACGAGGGCGGTTGCTTCCAATACAGGTTACAGACCGCACAACTCACTCGTACCGACGCTCTGACAAACAGGAGCTAATTAAGCCAAATAAAATCTGACTTGTTCGCTCCACCTTCCGCCAGAGAACATGTGTTTTCATTGTTATAGGAAATATAAGACTCATAATCTACTTACTACAGAATCAAATAATCACATTATATACCTATTTCACATCATAGGTCGATTTGGTCGATTTGGGCGAGGATGTGTTGACTAGACACGTGATGTTTTGGATCATTTATGTGCAAAGGGAGCGGATTTATTGTAAAAATGATATGTGTAACCATAGAGGGTCTGCAATTGATTGGAATGGCTAGAATTAAAGTGATGTGAAACACTCCGGTAGGGTTATCAAATAGAAATGGAGAATAATATTGTTCAAAGTAGTTGTTTTACAAATATTGTATGTAAATTGACAACATACGCCGTCATTCTTATATATTAACTAAATGCAATGACTGTCGGTGGCGAAATAGTTTTCGTTAGTTTATCGCCGATAGATGCGTCCCGATTCAAGTAGTAAATATTTACAATTTAGCGTAGTGCGGACGATGTTTTCTATGGAGTGGTACAATCTATTTCGGTGATGTTGGTAAAATGCTACATTTTTCAAATTGGCATAGCAATTGAATTCTAACTTATCAGTTTCACGCACCCGAACAAGTACATAATATGTCTTTAAGTCGCAAAATTTGAGTAGAACATGCCAATACCATTCACATCATTACATTCGGTATAGGAAACTACCATTTTGTCTTTACAGACAATGTTTCTGATACGATGAATTTATAGTGGCCGGTTGAACCAACCTATTAACTGAATATCAAGTTAAAAATATGTTGTGGAAGACTATGTGGTAGCGTAAGTCAATATATTGCAATACTGTCATATTACAACAAATTAATTCTTGAATAGTTGAATACTATGTCAAAACAGATTGGTGAATGTCCAGCGATTGGTTTAGGTGGTAATTATACACTTGAGCATTAATACATTATAGCAATTTGGACAAGTTCGTGCATCAGGATACATTATCAATGATTAATATGTTAGTTATATTGCAGAGACCATCAAGGAACACTGATTGTGGTGCATAATGATTTATAAAGCAAATATAGTCAGTCACCGATTTGGTCCCCTGGCGCGTGACAAAATTAATCACATGATTCAATTTTAATTGAAATAGGCATTGAATCTCTCAATTCTAAACAGAATATCGCTGATGAATTATATTTAGTGATGACACCGGCCAAGTGTTTGACGGAAAATTTATTCCCATACTCGATCTCAAGTTCTTGATTCATTCCACAAGTACAAGTTGTATATGCTTTGGATGGGCCAATAACTAATGTTTTCAAATTCAAAATGATATGGCACTGATTTAAAACACTGCCTGCACGAAAAGTGTTTATTACGAACTTTCACCTAATTTTGTTTTGAAGACAAATTAGATTATTTACCAAATGGCTTAAAGCTACGTGCTGATAGCGTCAACTACTCTAATAAAGTCAGACATTTTCAAGAAATATATCGTCTTTCTCTGCATACTTGCAAACTTCTAGTTATGTCACGAGATAATGTACTCCTTAAATGCCAGCTTACGTCCACACACTGGTAAATCTGCCCGGAAACTAAGTCTATTCGTCGTACACGTATAGAGCTTTAGTGTGCAAAGATGTGATCGACAAACTACTTATACAATTGACAACCTCAATGTTTACCACATACATGTATATGTACTCAGTTAGATTAATGTTATCACATAAGTTATTATACAACTGACCGAGATTAGCTATGAAATCTATAGCAAGAGTCAATCATGCAGGCCGGGTCGTCTGTGCGTCTCTCAGACAACTCCGGCCTACCGGCTGTGACACTGGATGGCTGAACCACTCGGGGAGGGGTGACCGGCAGATCAACAGTCACCCCCTTCTTTTTTTCCATTTCGCCCGTCTGGCTGCGTCCCTTCCCCTTCGAGCTGGCGTCTTTTTCTTAGGAGGCTCCTCTTTCATGGTACGGCTGGTCTTGGCGTTCTTGCTCCAGGTAGAAGATATCTGGTTACCAGCATCTTCCGTCCGGAATTCAACACAAAGAGTCAAATAGCCCCTGTTAGACTGGAGACTCCA
The DNA here is from genome assembly GCA_032622095.1 of Siphonodentalium dalli. Classification (NCBI taxonomy): domain Eukaryota; kingdom Metazoa; phylum Mollusca; class Scaphopoda; order Gadilida; family Siphonodentaliidae; genus Siphonodentalium; species Siphonodentalium dalli. The sequence continues at coordinate 41,697,481 of CP136067.1, forward strand.
GCTAACAGTGTCCGCAATTTGAGATCTCCGTATTGCAGCTAACGCGGCGTCAGGGATTAGCTCCATTGTCCGTCGCGCTAAGCCTAATCCAAAACCATCTCACTCGCCGGCATCAGCACGAGGGCGGTTGCTTCCAATACAGGTTACAGACCGCACAACTCACTCGTACCGACGCTCTGACAAACAGGAGCTAATTAAGCCAAATACAATCTGACTTGTTCGCTCCACCTTCCGCCAGAGAACATGTGTTTTCATTGTTATAGGAAATATAAGACTCATAATCTACTTACTACAGAATCAAATAATCACATTATATACCTATTTCACATCATAGGTCGATTTGGTCGATTTGGGCGAGGATGTGTTGACTAGACACGTGATGTTTTGGATCATTTATGTGCAAAGGGAGCGGATTTATTGTAAAAATGATATGTGTAACCATAGAGGGTCTGCAATTGATTGGAATGGCTAGAATTAAAGTGATGTGAAACACTCCGGTAGGGTTATCAAATAGAAATGGAGAATAATATTGTTCAAAGTAGTTGTTTTACAAATATTGTATGTAAATTGACAACATACGCCGTCATTCTTATATATTAACTAAATGCAATGACTGTCGGTGGCGAAATCGTTTTCGTTAGTTTATCGCCGATAGATGCGTCCCGATTCAAGTAGTAAATATTTACAATTTAGCGTAGTGCGGACGATGTTTTCTATGGAGTGGTACAATCTATTTCGGTGATGTTGGTAAAATGCTACATTTTTCAAATTGGCATAGCAATTGAATTCTAACTTATCAGTTTCACGCACCCGAACAAGTACATAATATGTCTTTAAGTCGCAAAATTTGAGTAGAACATGCCAATACCATTCACATCATTACATTCGGTATAGGAAACTACCATTTTGTCTTTACAGACAATGTTTCTGATACGATGAATTTATAGTGGTCGGTTGAACCAACCTATTAACTGAATATCAAGTTAAAAATAATATGTTGTGGAAGACTATGTGGTAGCGTAAGTCAATATATTGCAATACTGTCATATTACAACAAATTAATTCTTGAATAGTTGAATACTATGTCAAAACAGATTGGTGAATATCCAGCGATTGGTTTAGGTGGTAATTATACACTTGAGCACTAATACATTATAGCAATTTGGACAAGTTCGTGCATCAGGATACATTATCAATGATTAATATGTTAGTTATATTGCAGAGACCATCAAGGAACACTGATTGTGGTGCATAATGATTTATAAAGCAAATATAGTCAGTCAGCGATTTGGTCCCCTGGCGCGTGACAAAATTAATCACATGATTCAATTTTAATTGAAATAGGCATTGAATCTCTCAATTCTAAACAGAATATCGCTGATGAATTATATTTAGTGATGACACCGGCCAAGTGGTTGACGGAAAATTTATTCCCATACTCGATCTCAAGTTCTTGATTCATTCCACAAGTACAAGTTGTATATGCTTTGGATGGGCCAATAACTAATGTTTTCAAATTCAAAATGATATGGCACTGATTTAAAACACTGCCTGCACGAAAAAGTGTTTATTACGAACTTTTACCTATTTTTGTTTTGAAGACAAATTAGATTATTTACCAAATGGCTTAAAGCTACGTGCTGATAGCGTCAACTACTCTAATAAAGTCAGACATTTTCAAGAAATATATCGTTTTTCTCTGCATACTTGCAAACTTCTAGTTATGTCACGAGATAATGTACTCCTTAAATGCCAGCTTACGTCCACACACTGGTAAATCTGCCTGGAAACGAAGTCTATTCGTCGTACACGTATAGAGCTTTAGTGTGCAAAGATGTGATCGACAAACTACTTATACAATTGACAACCTCAATGTTTACTACATACATGTATATGTACTCAGTTAGATTAATGTTATCACATAAGTTATTATACAACTGACCGAGATTAGCTATGAAATCAATAGCAAGAGTCAATCATGGAATAACGTGGGGCATTTGGCCGCCAAATAATAAATACAACAATCGAATATACATATTATGTTATAAAGACAAAAGTGTGCAATAGATAGCCAGCTATGGACGATTTCATCAAAGAGTATCTTGAAATTTTGCCAGCTGTATGGACGTGCAGTTATATTATCTGGATTCACGGTCTACCTGTAATTACGGTGATTCCATGAAAATTTAACAATTTGCACTAACGGGGATGTTATGACTTTTCTAACATTGCTTTTATAAGCTCTTGACATATCGTGAAACTGTTGGTTTGGGTGATGGATTGTTTTTCCGCTGTACAAGACACTGATGCCGACGAGGAACGTGCCAAATTGTACCAAGCCCCATGATGTTCTATATATTTAAAGAATACCACAATACATGTTTTCATTTGCCTTCGATTAGGTAACATACTCCTCATCGGTGGACACAGGTGAAGTCTTGGAAAGCTATGCAATAAGACGCTTCGGCGAGGAGGTTGTATGCAAACTTCCGAGCAGGACAAGAAGGCGGTCTGTGGAGGATGGAATCCTCGCCGATGGTATTAGAATCAGTATGAGCTACGACGGCGAACACTACAGTGCCGAGTATAAGATGGTGCTATATGGTGGCGATTGCGTTGTGTGCGGCGATAGTGCTGACTGCACATGTATGTTGAAATCGTGAAACCTCTGATCTAACCCTCATTACCATGATCCAGTTATATGTCCTTTCTTCCTCCGTTATATTTAGTATTCCTGTACCTCCTTCGAATGGACAATCAGGGAGCACAATTCCTGACGCATACTATGCATACGGTAGATACCATACATGTATACTGATACAAAACATTGACATGTTCATTGTTAGATGTCTCGTCAGAGGGCTAGACTCTTTCTACAAAACACACACATAATTATACATATAGTTTGAAAATTAAGAAAGGTATCCGTTCATTGTTGAATATTTATTACACAATTACATATGCACATACAGCTATACCGGTTTCGACACATCCGTTTAGTAAAGAGAGGGTTAAACTTGTTTTGGTTTGTTGTACAGGTAAATACTCATCTAACAGGGCGTAAATAGTCTAGCCAGCCACATTTTATCAGGAAATAAACTGGGAATATTTCCCAACATAGGTCCCTGCGAATCGGAAATTCGGCAACCGAATCGAATCTCGAACGAATCGGGTGTCTGATGATGTCGAGATATAATCCGAATCGAATCGGGTCAACCACTGGATGGAAAAAGTCATAGCTGACCATCGGATATACTATTAACTATTGTTCACTTATGTGTCTTAAAAGTGAGACGATATAAAAATATATCTTGTTTTATCTTCGTATTGACCAGTGCAACTTGTTGTGGTCTATTAAATTTAGGCATATTGAGGAGGTTTATATTGAAAACTTCTAACTTCAGCCGCCAGGAAACATCTATAAAGACTATACTATTTGTCACGGTGTGGCTGGAGAACGTGGTCACTCGTATAACAACTATATTATGTTCGTAAACCCTGTGCCAATGCATTCTCTTATATATGCGAGTCGACCATAGGTCGCCTCGCCTATATAAGATAATCAGTGTTCACGCTGTCGGTAGCCAAATTAGCCAATGGCTAATCTTTTTCGAATTTGGCTAATAACAATTTCATTTGGCTAAACTTTTGGCTAAACTTTTTTTGACCCAAAATGGAGACGGAAATCATGGAGTCAGAAAGCTAATTAATAAAAGCGCTCAATAGATCGACATTCAAGACGAAGTTAGGTGACGAAAGTACCGGTATTTCGTTATTTTCGTACTTATGCAATATCGTTCCGTGTGGCGGCTGTACAAAGGGAACATTATACAGTATTTTTGTTTATATATATGCTTTGAAGAGAGTTGTTATCAGTGAGCACAATTCATAGGCGAATACCTAGTGGTGACGCTGTTGTTTTAAAGAGTGATTTTTTGTTTATACGCCGTCGATGACACCGGCTATGTAAACAATACGAAACATGTATGCTTTGAAGAGAGTTGTCATCAGTGAGCACAATGAATAGGTGCTTAACTAGTGATACCGCTGCTGTTTTAAGGTGTTTTTGTAATGCCCAATAAATAGGCGGATCGGAATAGATCCATCATTCACAATTTCCATCATCATCTAATCATCAAAACGTATAAGCTGTATACTGGTTATGTAATTAATTAAGCCGTCTGCTTTGTTCGTGATAGAAGAGCAGTTCTTAACTCAGTGGTTACGCAATCTGTGTCATTAAATGTATCCCTGTCTTAACTTCATAAAAGATTTGAATACAATAGATATTCATCAGTTAACACCTTACTACAATAAGCCATTGTTAGCGGCCGTGGTCCGTGCGCATGGTCCGACGTGAAATCCCGTCGTATTTTATATTAATGTTTTATAAATTGATCTGCCTGTGTGTTATGTGATGATATGTTCGTATAATATTGATTTTAAAGTTGTTTTTGTGTTGTTTTAATTATGTTTTCATTCTGAGTATAACAAATAAAGTTTAAAACAAATATTTTAGTCATTAATTGTGAACCGACCAGAAAACGATGATTTAATTCGGCCAAATTGTTTTTAATTTGGCCAAAAAACATTTGGCTAAAGTTTTTTTCAATTGGCTAATAAAATTTTCATTTGGCTAAACTTTTGGCTAAAGTTTTTTTCGGTCCAGCGTGAACACTGAAGATAATGCATTGGCCTAACAAATGTTATATTATTTTTTATAATTTTTATAGAATGATAAAAACTGAGTGTGAATTATACGCGAGCCGCGACCTTATTTAATACTGTCTTGAGTGTGCCACGTTTTGTCTATCATTGTCAACTAACTAACTTCGATTTGGAATATGCATATTGTGTTTTGCATGAAGGAATTTTGTTCAATCTAAACCTCCCCCGTAAATTCTCTCGTTTGATGTTTTCGGACTTTTAGATTGGTGCTTGATGTTGGCGGAGTATGTTGCATTTCATGCTACATCCTTTCTGATGTATTAATCTAGAGGCTCAATCGTGGTAATTACCAGCAAGAGAAATGGAATGGATTTGTATCATGACAAACTGAAATTGAACACATCGCCTTGTCTTGTTACTAGAGTTACTAAAGTTTTGTTATATCTGTGGTCTGTCGTCGTTAGCAAAATATAACTATCCAAAACAACCCTGATAATTTCTACACTTATATATAGCGTATGGTCAAACGACAGTGGATCATATACGATCATCTGTACATGTCAAATTGTCTACAGATATACAGCCGGTCATGGTTGCTATGTCACGTCACTTTCAGTGTTCAACGTTAATTATAAACAGTTGTGATGCAACAGTATGTGTCATGTATAGTGTACACATGTACAGGCGTGCATATAGCAATAGGTTGACTTCAGTACATGTGGCAAACAACGTTTGGCGCTGGTATATATTCAATCCAATTGTGTTTCAGATACGTGCACTGATCTAGACTCTGATGTGGAACAACAGAAAATCGACAAAGGTATGTATATATAGATGTGCCCTTTGTTCCTCCCATGCTGGAGAGCCATTATACACATACAACAATGGTGCCATGAGCAATAATTAAATGATAATGCTTGACCCTAAATACACATTGACAAGTAAATAAACATCCCTTCAGAAAACTAAAGAAGTATGGAACACGTACACATTGTGGTTTTATGGTGCTAATTCGGACATGGGATCCTTAATGCGATTTTGACATTTACAGATTCAGTCAACATTGGAGCCATAGTTGGTGGTGTCTTCGGATGTCTTCTGTTGATAGCAGCATGCCTATTTTTTGTCAAGATGTTCTGGTCAGTGTTATATATATCAGAATGAATGTTTCGATATGTCTTGTGAATCTATTCTCAGAGTTGGGGTTACTTTATAATAAAATAGGTAATCAGACTAGACGCGTTCAAATCAGTGTTCAATTTGGATTCTTGGAATAATAGTGCACGGTCCGCATCAAATTTGTGGGGGAATTTAAAAATGCAGAATGTTTAATGTGCGGAATACGACATAAGTAGTGTGGCGACTGTATAAAACCGACAAGCACGGGATATACGTACTACTGCGTGCATACGTGATTGACGGAGAAACTGGATGACTGGGAATGTTGTACATGTACCTATAATTGCCTGTACTTTGTGTCGCAGAAAGTAGTAAAAAAGGTGGTTTGTTTGTGAATTTGAACATCTGATGGTCAATGGAAACTATTTGTCAGATATATTTAGCTTGTTGTGGCTATCATCAATATATCAAGATAACATACCTTGACAAGCTATGTTTACATACATGTGTACGTATATTGAGTCGGAAATATGGCTTGCTGCCATTCATCGGAAAGCTCTCAGGAAAGTGAATACTGAAAGATTACCCATAATTCTACTGTGGTTAAGAAGTCGATTATTTAGGGCATTACTGTATAATGATAACTCGTGAGTACACTGAAATTTGATAACCGATGTACATCCTACATGTACATTTACTATTTTATTGAATCGAGAAGGAACATATAAGTTTAAACAAACATATTATATATTCAGGCTCAGTCGAATTCGGTCAATGGGGAAATCTATATGATAACGTTTTGACGTACACTGTAAGGTGATTTAGTTATGTTTACGTGTTTATTTTGTACTTAATGGTGTTGCTATTATGTCATCATCAGTGGTATAGGCTTAGTTGTTACGTAAATCGCATGTGTCATGTGTGGCTTCTCTGAACCGTAAATGTAACTAGGAATATTCAATATGGCAAAACACAAATTTTAGTCACGTGGCACCCTCTTCGTACATTGTATTTCTAATCAGTTATAGATCATTATCATATGCGAACGGTGTCAATTGTTGGACAACACCGACATGGCCGTTGCATGACTTATTCAGAACTAATGACCAGTGTGCATTTACTATGAAAAATCTTCGTCTAAGTTGGTCTTACTCACAACAATAATGGCGACTTAGGCAAGACGGATATCTCCGGCGGGGAATGATTTTGCTATAAACTCAATAATAAATGGCCGATCGGCTTCAACTATACACCAAATGAGCTGATACCAATAGCAGATATATAAGTATTGACATTCTATGATATAAATAATACGTTCTTCTTTAAAAAAAAAACATTCTGAAAAACTTATTCCCTAATTTCGAGGTACTGGTCTCACGTTCGCACTGTGTACAAAATGTCTCAGAATGATAAGAAACGACCACCAATAAACGTATATGTTAATTTCTTGGATACGAGTATAGCACGGTTTGATTTCTAACAAAGATTTGCTTGTGCCTCTCTATAAAACATGCATCATGTAAGCTCTGTAACATCTTACGTTTACACCGGCGACATAACTTTATATTAAGATTTGAAATGTAACTGTTGTTATCTACAGTATAGGTTAAACGTATTTTAATTGCTCAATGCATAATCCAAATAACTGTAAGGGCAAAAGAGATGGGATGAAAATTGCTGCCACTTACAATAATATCATCTCCTCATTTTCAAGATACAGAATATAAACACACCAAACATTGACAAGAGCAAAGACATAGGTTGTAACAATAGCTATATAATGACAAAAACAGTAGACTTGATGGATTGCTTCACAGTTTTTATATGACAGAAACGCAGTGCGATAACACGTGATTAGAGACTGAAGTTATAAACGAACAGTAGAGAAGTAGAAGGATGGGAGAGATATAGATGTAGAAAGCGATGGAAATAGAGAGGTAATGAGGGGAGAGTATATAAATGTAGAACATGTGTCAGAGAGGGAGAGATATAATCATTTCATGTTCGTATTATATCTGTCACGTCAGCAAAATAATTGCTTTCAAAATTTCAGTCGAATTGCATCGGACGCCAGTTATTTATATCGATCACGTAATCGTTGCTCTTGAAATATTATATTGGGCTGATTTAATGTGCTGCGTTCGTTAGTCTCAGATTCTCGGCAGATTTTGTGAAAATAAATAATAATACTTTCAGCTTTTATGGAAATAAATCACCAACAAGCTATGTAAATATACGAAATGAATGTGTTGTTGGCGGATATGCCGATTTGGTCGTTGTGGCACATTTAGTGAGAACCGACCGCCTCGCGGTTCACATAATGTACCAACCACCACAGCACCGTATCCCATGCACAACAACACACGCACTATACAACCATTTCATAACTGTGTCAATCGATGATACGGCCACTTCTGAGTCTGGTGGAAACAGCAAACATAAGCCATATAGACTTACAGCCGAATCAATATTATATAGAATATTCCATAGTATAAACAAGGAACATGGTAACGCAACGTGTATCGGCGTTATATTGTGTTCATGAACAATTTGGTACACAGATATGAATGGGAATAAATATGATAGAACCACATATTTCGAAATTCCAGTTGTGAGGAACTGACCATTAACTGCATGTTACATTCTCTCCACAGCATCAAGAAACCAAGAGTTGCGAACGATGGTCCCGGGAATGGATGTTCCCCCCACAAATCTAAAAACAGCATGGTATCTTTGCATGATATGGACTACAACTCGGGACTCAGCATCCAAGCTCCTGTCTCCACCAGGTTGAATAGTTGGACTGATTGATCAACTCGCGCTTGGCATCAACAAGAAGAAGTAGTTCCGGTTATACAGCCTGTATATCAAATTACTGTCATTAGGTTGAATACATGTACCTCACGCTAACATTTAATGTCCGTTTCATTTACAATGGCTGAGTAGAAATCGGAGGCGAATTGATCTGGCTGAAAGTACATTATACGTCAACGATCCGCTTCCTATTAAATTACCCGCTAATGAAAATGGCCCAAAACTATCGTTTCTATCACTGTTATTATATTACACTTATCAATGAAGACCATAATCAAGGATTGGACTTATATATATAATTACCCGACACACGGATGTTAAATAAATACAGAAGACACATTGCACCATAATCTCAAATATGTTATCGCACTCCTTGCGGTAGTCACATCGTTATCTAGAAGTGTGGCACAGCTTAACATTGGTGAAACAATCCGGGAATGTTCATCGTTGCTTTCTCGGTACCTCCGAATGTAAACGATAGGACTGAGACTCAACACGATGGCATGACTTTGAGGATAATGCTGTTCATAAGCGTGCACATTCAGAACTGATTACATATAATTTGGACCTCTTTTCTCCAACAGTCTACTTCAACAGTTTGATGAAGAGGCATTTTTCCAACAACAGAGATTGTTCTACATCTCTCAACTCTTATGTGAAATATTTGATATCACTCTCTATAGCGTGCAGGTATAATACATCATCGTCCATACTTTCGTAATCGAAATCACCGTCAGAATGAAAGTCCATTTTCTTCTATCACCAAATTCGATTTCATTTATGTCTCCGTCCAATTACAGCTACACTTTTTCGAAACAATTCGCACAATTTCGAAACAACTCGCACTTCTAACACGCCATGGTATTGTTTGTGATCACGTAATTAACTTTCTATATTCGGCACCATGTAGTTCGGCGTGGTAAAGGCTCATATGTTTTTAAAAGCTCAAAACAGCTCAACGACTGCAACAAAAAAAAACGATTGACTGTCAAACTAAAATTGCAATATTACGAATTTGGCACGAAAGGTCAAGGCCAATGAAAAACTGCGAATGTATAATATCTGGATCAAGGCAGACCGGAAGCCGTACGGTGCATTTACTCGAAGTAGAGCTAACCAGTGTATAACTAACTATTATTATCAATAATATCCATATGTTATCAAACTCCTTGTGGTCGTCACATATACATTTAGTTACAATTCATTCGAGATCCGCTCTCCTGAAATATGACTGAGCGTGTGTGTGGGTGTGTATATGTAGGTGTACATATGTGTGTGTATGTGTATTATGGAATCATGTTTATGCCACAGCGGATGCGTGTGTATAATACATTGGTAAACAAGCGACAAAAGCGAAAAATGTCGAACGCGTTTGTAAATCCGATCCCGAATCAAGCGAAGGAATAGAAACTATACAACGAAGTAACCGAAGAAAGCGAAATTATTTCACACGTATACGTAAGCTGCCAGACGTGGCTGGATAGCAGGTGTACAGTATTCCATAATGTTTTTAAGAATGTGTATGTACAGGAATCACTGATCTAAATGGTTTCCCATAGGCGACAGCGTTAACGTTTCGGCCAAATTCACTGAATTGAAGCCTGCAGGCCATACCAGTGATGTTTACCCAGCTATATTGACACCAGTTGATCACGAAAATGCAAGAAAAATCATAGGTCATGTGTTTACTTTTTAAAATAAATCCCCAAGTCTACGACATGGCTATCTCGCAGCCAAATTTGATCTGGAAAAAAACCCAGAACTACAGACGCTAGTTAAATAAATTTCCCGCTCACACAAATCCATTCCCCCATTCATTCACCAGTTTAAATTATTTAGATATTATGTACAAATCAAATAAACGCGATGTCATCCTTTAATAACGTGTCGTATGTATCAGGTGAAGGTCATTCTTCAGTTACCTTCACCTTTAGCATTCCACGGTGTACTCGCTCCCCGACTCTAGAACACATTTAGCTCCCTGATTCCTACAACAGTGTGTGTATGTGAATAACTAATGGTGGTGGTGGTGGTGGTGTGTATGTGGGCATGCGATGGCGTGTTTGTGTGGTGTACATATATATATACGTTTGCTTTTCTTAGAATTAAAAAGTTTGTAAATACTAATTTTCTTTGTATTATTCTTGTTTATTGTCATTCAAACTATAAGCTCCCTGTATCACGGAAGAAATAAAGGTATATATATAATATTCAATAGCATGTATTATACATGTACATAATCGTTTACAATTAAGATTATACATTAGTCAGAGGGCGCGAACATTTATCAGGATACAGAGTCCTGTGTGTCGGTGGTGTATGAGCCATATATACAATTCTGCTTTACGACTTAGGTCGAAAATACACTAGGCAGACCGCTATAATAGGCAGACATAATCTGGTCCGCCTTATTTTCTCATGAACATAATTCATGTACTGGGTCAAACACGGTGTTTCAGTGAATACCACTTCCACCCAGGCTATCTTTCCGTAGAAATGGCGCATATCGTTAAAGATGTGCACATGTTGTTTTTGAAGAGTTTTAAATCTAGTTCGTAATATATGTTGGGTATATGTAATTACCGTCCAAGGCGGACATTTTTCAAACGTCAATTAAATACAGAAAATGGAAATATATCGGTAACTCCAATATGTCAACAACTCAACTTCAAATATAATGGACTTCGGCAGCAAAATGTTCCTGAATTATGAAACTGAATGCAGAATTTGTTGGAATGTTGTATGATATACAATGTATATACAAATAAGCTAAGCAGACACTAAGTATTTATGTCTTATTTTTGAGTATATTTTGAAATGGTTTCTGGTATGGATTATCGGCAGTAATATTATGAAATCAGTTTTGAAAAATAACATATTTATATGTGTCTGTCTGATGCTGGATGTTGGGGTTGGGGTTGGTCTGCGTAATCATGAAAGCAGATTATTAAATATATCTGAGTACCAGCCATAATCACCGCGTGTGTTCCATATAAGGTTGATTAACCACCCTTGCATACTCGTTTACAATTAAGATTATACATTAGCGAGGGGCGCGAACATTTATCAGGATAGAGTCATGTGTGTCGGTGGTGTATGACCCCCCCCCCCCCCCCCCCCCCGGAGATGCAGCTTCTTCCAATATCAGGTATTTTATTTGACAGTCCATTTTAAAGACGGATTATGGATGGCTCTTACACTATATGTAGATCACAACAGAGCACAAGTTAGGTGGACATACCTCCATGTTTTAATTAATTCTCAATATTTGTCCTTTTTAAACTAGAATTCGCCAAACCATACCTCGGGATAAGGCGCGTACGACACTAAAACAGATGGAATTCGGCACATGGAATTCGGCGTATTAAAAGAGGGGTTGGTGCATGGTCCCATTATGGCTATCGACGAGCTTCTTACTACAGGGAACTGAAATATATATACTTTGTAGAATTCATGTTCAATAGTTTGGTATCACTCAACCTTTGATTTGAATATTTAGGTACCTGTCAGCACAGATCATAGTTGCAATGAGCATTCTTTGGTAATTTGTTTGTTGACATAACATATGGATACATACATGTTATCGCTGCAGTGAATTTGTCTGGGCGAAGTATCACGTCGAGCTGAAGAGGTCAGATCGCTCAGGCGTTTGATCCAGCGATCCGACCTCTTCAACGAGACGTGATGCGAATCCCAGAACAATTCACTGCAATATTAACAGGTTTATTATATGACATGCTTTTTATTTAAAATGCACAAAATCACAGTTAATTATGAAATGAAACCACATGTAGGCCACTTGTAACTAGAATCAAGAAGAACTATGCTTTTTGTATAATAAATCGTATGGCATTACGGACATGCGCAGTGTGCGAGATAGAGAATGGTTGTATGACATTGGATGATACTGTAGCTGATCCGATGGTCGGGAAATTATCGCTTTACTATGTGGTATTGTGGGAAGAAAAACGATAGTCATATAATAAATATAAATATATCACAGCAACTGGGAGACCGATTGGTCGATTGTCAAGTCATATAAGGGTAACGATGCTACCAGAATTTGCCTGTAAATATCATGCAATTATCTCGCAAGAATAAATCATACAGGTATTTGAAGGCAAATTACAATAGCAATGTTACAAGTGGAATTAGATAAATGTTACTTCTCATGTCTTGGCACCATGTGGTTTTCTATGACGAAATGCCCGCAAAAACACACCGTGCAAACTTGCCAGCGTATGAACGTACCCTAAGACACTATGGTGTCCCTAATGTGTAGATATACTGGTGTCACACACTGATGATTAATAAATTGATTGATTGATTGGGGTTTTATGTCGCTTTAGCCACTAAGGCCATATCACGACATTGCCAGTTTTAATGGTGGAGGAAATCCGCACACTTACGGCTAATCTAACAGTGATTTCAATGGCTGATAAATTCGTCGACCATGTTGTACCCCTAACCGATTGAGCAACCGAGGCCCCCCGATTAATAAATCGGAGTAACCTGCAGATATGGATGTTAAAAATTGTCCCTTTATAAATAAAATTTATTAGCGAGTGTTGACTGATTTATTACCTTTTCTGAATTTCATGGTGTGTGTTTTAGCAGGCTGATTATATTGGAATTGTGTGTTATGTGGATTGTTATTAAAACCATTTAAAACCACAGTTCGTCGTATTTTAATCCCAGTCCTCGGGTCCTCAGTTGCCTTTGGCTGGCAAATTTTGCATTGGGAGTAATGTGTCCAGAATCTGACAGAATGCATGTGACCCCCTGCATCATCGAATCTAAATGCTCAGAGTTATGTCTTGGTGTACGCCGTGAACATAACAAATTCAAATTATTTGCTAAATATATTCTCCCGATAGGTAAGATATATTGTTCAGCAAAGCAGATGACGGCCATATAGACAGATAATACAAGTGCATTGGCGGGAAATGTTCAGATAATAAGTTCAACAGACGCACTATGGTCGTTTGTTGAACTTATCATCTGGACATGTATTAAAGGGACTCAAGGTTTTCGGAGTGGGTATATATACATTTGAACAATTACAAGATCGCCGTTATCAAGTAGAACATGAAACAATATATAGGTATACATTGTTCTTATTTTCATTATTAATAATTGCCCAATAACTATATGTTCCATGTTTAAAACCATTGCTATGGAAATATTAAATTTTCGAGCACTCACATTCCTCATTTAATTATCTTATTTGAAATATTATTGTTCTGTTCAGTAATTATAGCGATAACAGCAATTTACATAACACTAGTTTCAAAATACAACATCTCCTTTTACACGTACAAGGGTTATTGGTAATGAAAATATTAAAGAACAAAGTATATACGTTATAATGATTTTACAGACTTTTATGTGTTTTTCGCGTTAAAGAAATCTGTGTCCACACTTATAAGTGTAACCTTCTAGGTTGCACACCAGTGTAACCAGAACAATTTCCGTTCCCACTGACCATACTGTTTGTTATCCGAGTATATTTACATACTATAAGTGTGATCATCACTAAATCCACCATTCCGATTAGTCGGCGCCCACGTGGCTAGTTGCAATTATTTCTCGGTGAATGCGCAACAGCTAATAACTGCAGCCTCATAACAACATCGACACGTCATTGGGTTTGGAAAGACGAACGCGTAATGTTTTGGGCGCATTTGCATGGACTCGCGCAGGATTGACTTAATAAATCATCGGGTTTCAATATAAAGAGAAATTGTTCCTGTTAACTTTTTCCAAGGGTGCTATGGGATATTTTGGGCTGGTTTTGTCACGATACACTTTTCAATATAAATACATTTACAAAAGTGGCTTTTTCGCTAAATGTATATAAATATAAGGATTAACTGTCATGTGGACTGTTTTTGTGGAGATGTAACCGTGAGGTAAGTGGTCATAACTATGTATGTAAAACCCGACAAGTTATGACCACTTACCTCACGGTTACAGCTCCATAAAAACAGTCCACATGACAGTTAATCCTTATGTGATTGTTCATGACCTAGTAATTTAATGCATGTTCTTCCATCGAATAAGACACTTTATTCATTAAATACGCAGTGATAAGTAGCTCACATATATAAGAGAATACACTGGCTTACAAGTTTAAGGTAAATATTGTTAGGCCAATTTATTCTACTATTATCTTATATATAATTAATATATATATATATATATTGCGACCACGAGTCCGTGAATGACCACATTCCGGTATTAAAGATGTATCAAGACCGTATATATTATATAGTGCGTACACTTCTAGTATACTGCATGGAAGCGGCTATCTGCGAAACAAGTCATGTTTACCTAAATATACAACACTCTTATTATTCTACAGTTGAACACGCCAAAGTCATATTGTATGCGAACAGTATCGGTGTCGTGTATGCATATATCCTCAGTGAGCGATACATGTGTAAACACACGGTATAGGTCATTGAACATTTGTTCTAAATTTCCTTAGTATAAATGTAAATTCAGCTGCAATAGTTTTATTCCTTCATCTCTTCGAAAGGGAAAACCTGATTGGTATGTTGGAGTTTTGTCGAAATTAGTATCATTAGACATGTAAAAAATAATTTATGTTTCCGGTAACCCGCCCGCCCCAATACAGTCCAAAACCACCGCTCCTAATAGTTGTATCGACACTGCGAAAAAATTAACGGACGCAATAAAGGAAACAAAACACATCACGTTTATCGCTCTCTGGTCGTAGTGAAATTGTCGCCGATATCAGTCGCCGATACGCATTATTTGCAATGGAATTCGGGGTTTGGTGGCGCCCTTATGTATACGAGCCTGTTTAACAGCCGGGTTGATCACGATAGTTTTTTTTTATGAAAAAATAACATCAAGGCTTATCCATCTCTTCCAATAAATACCCAACCACACTAATGTGCTCATTGTTTCGTATTATATCATATGTTATGCCAATATAATCAAACAACATTTAATTAATTTTCGCTCGCCCAACCATAATATGATTACGTCCGCTATACCTGTACGGAAACATCACTATTTGTTGTTTTGTTTTGTTTGTTTTTTTTATGAGCTTTTTGGCCTTAGGGTTCGTTCATACACTGGCAAGTTTGCACGGAATGTTTTTTAGGCATTTTCTGATAGAAATCCCTATGGTGCCAGAATATGAACGACGACATGCATATAAAATGCATATTTACCAAAGCTAACGACATGAGGAGTAACATATCGGTAGTACCACGTGTAACAGTGCTACTAACACATTGCCTTAAAATACCCGTATGGTTGATTATTGTGATATAATTGCACGCCATTTACAGGTAAATATCGATAGCATCGCTATTTTTTTTTTTTTTTTTATAAATTTTTATTTGA
The DNA here is from genome assembly GCA_032622095.1 of Siphonodentalium dalli. Taxonomy (NCBI): domain Eukaryota; kingdom Metazoa; phylum Mollusca; class Scaphopoda; order Gadilida; family Siphonodentaliidae; genus Siphonodentalium; species Siphonodentalium dalli. The sequence goes on from CP136067.1 coordinate 41,713,462, forward strand.
AAAAAGACAAATACATTGTGATAATACATGAATTATATTACAGTTAATGGTTGGTAATTAAACAGTTTTTGTCTCTTTCGTTATTTTTTTTTTTTGAGACTGTAGAAAGGTAGAAGAGAAAAAAGAATGTGGAGTGAATGGTTTTATGAATGCTGTGTTATTTAGTTATATTAAATTTCCATTAGTTATAATAATAAATATAATGAATATAATGAAAATGAAATATTGGGTATATGTATTATTTGTAATTTTTTCTGAGTCCCTCACGTTATTAGGTATATATATGGTAATTACATAATGCAAAATATTAACATTGAGGGATTATTAATTAGTGTTAGCATCGAGCTAAAAGTCTTAAAATCTGGTATATTTACGTAACGTGATTATGCATCGCTATTAGTGGAACTACATAACTTTTACTTCCCATGTACTTAGCTGTGGTACGGATGAGTTTCATATGCATGTTTCAGATCATATTCTGGCACCATGCGGGCTGCTGAGGGAAAATGCCTGCAAAACAGACCGTGTAAACTTGCCAGTGTATGAACGTACCCTTAGGGCGCGTACACATGGCCAGCAAGAAAATATCAGGTATGCCCCATGTGACTTACTTGACCAATGAAATAAATAATACCGGAAAATATCAGACGAAGGCAGCGCGCTGATATTTTATCGCCAATTGGTGATATGTGTTCACCTTGATAGGTGGCCATCGGTATCCGTTAACTAATCTCGCGGGGATATGATCGTAACAATTCAAACGCTCGAGTTATGATCCATCAATGGTATCGTCTGTTTCAACATACTACGTATTTCCATGTTATATTGGTTGTCAGAACCGCCGATGTATTAGATTTATACATGTATATACGTGAGTGCAGAGACGTCGCGACAGGGTGGGGTGTTGGGGGTGTCTCACCCCCAACTTTGGTCAAAATTGTCAACAGTTGGAAATTTCATACCTGCCAAAACATTAGTTGGAAATTTCACACCAACAATAGTTTGAAAATGTTCTTGTAGTTTGATTTTCAAAACATTTCTTGGGGGAATTAATTATTTTTGGACCAATATTTGCATATTTTCCTATTTTTGGTAAAAACAAATATGGTCTGAAATGGTTATCAGTTGGAAACTTTCCAACCTCATGCAGGTGGGTGACAGGTTTGAAATTTCCAACACTTGGAAAGCTTGTGTCCTGGTCCCTCCCCCGTGGCCAGTCAAAAGTAAAACACTGCTAGTTAATTTAAGAAAACAATATTGTCATACATTTGGTCGACATTGTCATTGGAATTGTCATCAGTTGTAAATTTTCCAACCTAAATGGGGTGCCAGGTTTGAAATTTCCAACTCTAGGAATGCTTGAGGATAGTCTAGATGGTAGGATTTTGCTATTTTCTTGTTAAGATTACAAAATTTTCGCACACCGGGCCGAACCATGGTCTAATATTAGGCCTGAGAGCACTGAGGTGCAAGGGGGTGCAAATGGAATTATGGAAAACTTGTGTTTGGTCTGATTCTGATTCAAGGGGGGTGCAATTGGAATTTCCCAAGGTGGATACCCCCCAACGGAAACCCTATAGCCACGTTCCTGCGTGTATGGGGATGCTTTATATTTGGTACCTCACATGCCTTGATTTAGTTGTTTTACTTTAATTTGGACTGTATGTACGTTTCGAATAAGAAATTGTTGGCGACTCCTCGCTCTTCTCGCATGTGGGATGTGGCACAGGGCCGAACCCACCAACGTCTGTTTAGATGTCCTTTCGTGTGTTCACGAAGAACACACATCCCTACCCCAACGACGAGGACGCGTTCCTTTCTCGTTAAAATAGGTGGCATTTAAAATTTTCCATAACACTTTATAACTCTATGAATATTCGATATGGACTATAGGTTGTTTGTCCGCAGTAATTCACTTCAACAAACACAACTAACGCTAGTCACATTGAGCTCAATCAACGCCATATAAGTAGTCGCTTTCTCACGGGCGTAATCTTTGCAGCAAGAAAATATCAGAGTACAATTGTACCTGATATTTTCTTGCAGATATTTTCTTGCAGCTTCATGTGTACGCGCCCTTAGTGTCGTTTCGCAACTCATGGAAAGAGTTTTGATTACGTTTAGCTATAACAACAAATTACTTCACATATATAAAGCAACGACGATTATAATTACGATGTACAATAATCGTGCGCATATTCTATGTTCTACAGTGTTCTAGTTTTGATTATTAATAATGTAACTCCAGTTAGTAAGTAATGCTTTATTATTCTCAGACATTATATGTATACATGGTACATGAGAAAAAGTATATACACTATATACAAATTAGAAATTACCAGGGTTTTTTCCAAATATTAGAACTTACTGTAATTACAAGTATACATAAACAAATACAATGGTGACAATAATCAGTTACGATCCAATGTGGCATTATCATGTCCGGAATAGAAAACAAAATCAAATTTCGACAGACCCATCTCAAGATTCCAAGCGAACCAAAAAAATTATTATTATGGGAATATGGGATGAGAAAATATATAGGGGTAGGTGAATTTTTGTTTTCAAAATTTGCTGCTGAATTGACGCGTTAGAAACGAAAGCGGGAAATTTAAACCCCGACCATTTTTCCAATTCAAATTATGTCCCAGGTTTGGTTCATCCAGAATTGAAGGGGAAATTTTTCCAAATATGCGAAGTCTGCACGGATTGGGACAGAACGTTAACGCTACGACATGGGAAATACTAAGTTCATTGTAAGCTATGTGGACATGCATTGTATTTCGTAGCCGCAACCCGGGGTCAATACTATGAAACTTTTTCTTTGTAAGAATCTACAATTGTTTGTAAGAAATAACAATTTATCATTCCGCCAATACTATGAACCTACGATTACAAACATAAATCACAAATAGTACGTGTTCTTTGTATTTACAAATATCTCCAATCACAAAGAATGTTCGAGTACTATAAAACATAATTTTTCAGTTTTCGCACCCTTAACACGGATAATATATATATCTATGATACGCAGGGACGTGGCGACAAGGGGTCGATTCACCCCCTCAGGGAAAATATTTTGTCAGCTGGAAATTTCAAGTACAACCCACAGGGACGTCGCGACAAGGGGGTTTGGTTATGTTTCTCGCTCCAAACATTTTATCAACACGTTCAACAGCTGGAAATTTGATACCTGAAACAACATGAATTGGAAATTTTACAACAACAATAGGTTGAACTTGTTCTGTTATTTTGTTTTTTCCAACAATTTATTAGGGGGTATGTTTTGTTTTAGACCAACATTTGCATATTTACCTCCTTTGGTCAAAAGTTTGGATTGAAATGGCCTATATTTAGAAATTGTCAAACCTTATGGGGTGTCAGCTTGGATGTGATGTAGCAGTATGTGTTCCTTGTAACTACTGAAATTACCCAATTTATTGAAAGTTACAACGTTAAGAACTTGTCTAGAATGTCTATATAGGGTGTCAAACATAAATTGTCGATTTTCACATCCTTAAACCAGAGCATATAACCATCTGATTCGCAGGGATGTAGCCCCCTTATGAAAATGTGTTATCAATGGAAATCTCATAAACAGGGACATGGCGATAGTGGTCTTGGGAACACGATGCCTGGCACATTACAGCTGTTCAGAATAGGATGGGGCGAGTAGCCGCCAAATCGTATGAGTCACAACATCTCTGACAAAAGTTAGTGATTAATACAAATAGTGAGTGATACTTGCGGATTATAGACAACATTAGCATGTAACATGAACTTACCATAATCAATGATATATCCAAGAATGGATAAAAATGACGCGTGTTCCCAATGTGAGTATGATTTTTCGCTCAAGAATGCATTGCGGATTATCCTTTGAGTTTCAATCGTCGACGCGAATGCATTTGGTCACGGTAAAGGACACGAATACGAAGATGCAAGCACATTTTTCATAAATGACTAGAGCATAAATGCAGTGACGTGGCAAGATGCTCTTTTTTTTTTCGAAACGTCGATATCCAACTGTATCCCCACCCCTCAATTATAAACAATTATAAAATTGTTTACCCCGGTTGGCTTCTGATTTTCAAGCTGTAACAGTAAGTTGTGCACCCCGCCCCTTGGATTGGACATATTGACTAAATATGACTAACTTAGTGTTAGTCACAAACGTTTTGAGTAACTTTGGTCAATTATTGGAATTATTTTCACATAATTCAGCAACTTTAATTTACGCCTTCCAATTGACTAAGAAAAGTCCCCATTTCTTAGTCGTTATGACTGACATCACCCTAGTAATTTTGATTAATGTTATGCCTCAGTCATGTTGGCTGAACTAAGTCAGTCATCCTGAGGAAAAACGTTTGACTAACATATGTTAGTCATATTGACTAAGTTTTGTTATCAGCGTAGAAAAATTAAAATACTTTCCTCTTGATATACGATTCCATCGTTATGTGGAATTTATAGGCATTGTTTTGTTCAAAGGGTGCATATGGAAATTATAGGATGGACACCCCGTCGCCAAACTGAGCCCATATAGCCACGTCCCTATCTAGATATATTATAAGATATCGGAGCAGTTTGAAATTATAAAATGACACTCCTATTGGTTTGGTTTATTAGGGTTTATCAACGTTCTAGCCGCTATGCCACACACGACGTTGTAAATTTTACGGGTGGAGGAAAGACCACCCAGAGGCTCGATTTCACCGAGAAATCGCCCCACTGCGTGTAGAAACCACCGACCCCCGGAAAGCAACTGACAAACTTGCCCAGATACACGATTCCGGTCACCCTCCATATGACGGGGTTAGAACCAGCTTCGTCAGCGCTGGACGGCATGTAACAGTGTAGTGCACCTGTCATTCTACCGACTGGCACTCTACCACACCACTCCTATAACCGAGACCATTAGCACGTCCCTGCTTCGATACACCCCTCCCGATAAAATGGAGCCACGTTACTGTCTCGATGTGTTATGGTAAGAGTAGCGGATCAGTTTGAAATAATAGGATGGTCACAATATATATAATGCTATACCATCAAAATATAATATTTTATTTTCACAAACTGAATGATTGTAAATTTGTAATTTGTAAAAACAATGATACCAAAATGTTTGTAGTACTCGGTATTACACTGACTTGTACTTACATACACACACTACAAACGAACCGTTTAATTGTTAACTTGCGCAGACAAGTGGTCATCAACTTAGCAATCCGTGAACCGATTGGATAGCTCTGATAAGCGTTCACCTCTCAACTTATGATTGGTTATTTCTTTTGTAACTTTGGCCCGCCGTGATTCAATATATTGTTAATCACTCACAGGCAAAAGTTTGTCCGTAAGCAATCTACAATAATCAACAGTAGATCTTTGTGAAATTTGCGAGATTTTGTTAGCTCATCGTTTCATAGTACCGGCGTTCTCACTAATCACAATATGATAGCACGCATTGTAACTTCCCCATATAAATTGTTGTCAGTTATTTTAGCTCTATATACATGTCCGTCTAATTTGAACTGGTATTCAGATAACACTGATAACATGTGCATGGGAGCAGATTGGGGAGTTAGTTTTTTCTAAGTTTTACAGCTGCCTTTTAGGGGTTTCACCTCTCGCCCAGTCTAAGGTATTACAATAATACGGCTAAATTTTCCCTGTACTATGAAACCACTGTGATAGTTAACACAAATTTGTAATTACAAATTAATAAATACAATTTGTATTTACAGGTATAAAATTGTTCATAGTATTGACCCCCGGTGTCACTCAACAACACACAAGCAAATAACATTACTTTTTAATTGAATTATTATTAACATATTTCATGCATGCGTCACATACTGTTTATTTATTGGATGAATGCTTTATTACATCATTTAACGACACATGATGGATTTGTTCAGGTGCGTGAAATTTATAAGTTAGTACTCAGGCGCTATGCCAACCTGGAGAATGTATCATTCTACTAACATCGCTAACAAATTCAAAGAAATCGACCATAGAAAACATCCTCTGAAATACGCACAATTGTAAATATTTACATCTAAATTCGGTAACAAACTTACACAAATGATTTCGCCATCGGGAGTCACTGCATTTAATTAATATATTAGAAAAATGACGGGTTCTGTTGTCAATTTGGATTAATATTTGTAAAAATAACAACTCTGAACAAGATGATTCTCAAATTCTATTTGATCACCATACCGGAGTGCTTCACATCTCTTTAAGGTAGAACAATTCAGAACCTATTGTACAAAATATTTAAGAGTAGATGTGGATGGCCGATGTCCATTTGCACTATATATTGAATATACATACATATAATGGTTATATATTGTATACTGTAATATGGTATGTTTATAATAATAATATTTATACACAGATACACTACATTGTACATGATTAATTTAAAATGGTTGATCTGTTTATATAGACAGGCGTGCATATACATCATCGCAGTTGTCCCCCACTGGAAATAATCATTGATACAAAATGCGTGTATGTATTCGTATTTGACTCTAATATGGGCGAATTAATCACGGTTCTAATGAGGACCATGATTTTAAATAGAAATTTCATGACCCAATTTCCAATAGATGGAAATTAAAAGTAACAAGGAAATCCAAAATGAACTAAGTGTTTCAATCAGAGTTCGCAATTTTCCAACTCCGAATTCCAATTCTAAATACTCGTCACCGATTTTCAAATTCCGGAATTATACAAACTGTTTTTCGCAGTGTCTCTATATCGTCTAAATAATTAATCGTATTTGCCTAATACGGACAACGAAAATAGATAATTATCTCACTGAGCATATTTTGATTGGAAATGTATAAGCGAGAAGCGCGCCAAGTCCCATCTGTGCCTTTTTGTTAATTGTGATCTTCTTTTTGCGTTTTATAACCTTAACATGCAACTAAACCATATAATTCGACGATCAAGCAAAATGGGTTTATGGAGGCCATGCCTGAGGTGACTAATCTGACTTTACTGGACCGCGAATTACATGGCTAGCGCTGCATGTATATAATATTGAATAACGGTATTTCAATAAAGTGCGAGTGGCGGTTGGCACTTGTATGTCACGATTGGTTCAATCTTACACGAGGGTTGTTATACGCGTGCGCATGTTCGCGTTATTGGTGCCGTGCCATTAATCATTCTACCGGCCTGATGGTGGGCCACATGGTAACTGGGTAGTTTTACTGCATGCTCATCTCTCGGAATCAGTTGGCACTGAATGACCACACACGCGCCTTTATACCCGGTTTGTATTGGACCGTAAATGTAGGTTTAAATCTGGTTTAGACACGGATGTGTAAACTGAAGATGATGAATCCGGTCATGATGCTGTTGTCTGGCCGGACGTTGCATAAACTTCATAAGTTTATTTTGGTGGAAACTGGAGGTTGGTGATTCGATGTTGGATACTCGTCGAACGCTTGCTTAGAAATACGACTTGTACGATAATTATCCTGATCACCATGTGTCCTGGTACATCCGATCCCAACCTTTGGTGGCCTGAAGCTATAAAGAAAATAAAGAATAGTATACGTACTGGTATAGGCGATGTTTTCTCGTGTGTATATAAACTACAAGTTTCCCTAGTCAGAACTGACAGACTTAGTGAACTATCTATCTAGTCATGGTATGCACGAATAATTTCTCACCAGTCTATTGGCTATATATATACCTACCTTAAACGCTAAATTTGCCTCACATTAAATTACCCGACTACTAGGATTTATAGCCTGCAAAATCTCGCCCAATGCCTGACTGTATAAATTATACTAAGGGAATTCAACTGTGACAGTTATAGACACATAATACATTTAATATAATTATTCATAAGTTAGTGCGCTGGGGTTTGTTCACACACTGACGATTTTTAAAGAACTGATGATTATTATTCTAAACAACTTTTGAACAGACTTCATATAGTGCGTGAACAAAGTCTTATTTAAATTCCATTAGCAAATGCAGCCAAATCATACTCCAAAACTTGTTATTGAGAAAATTTACCGTTGCATATTTTATAAATATTGCACGGCTTGGAGGTGACTATGCCAAAATAGTGGTCCGATGGGGGAATAGTCCCCGAGCCGAGGCGAGGGGACTATTCCTCCACGGAGGACCACTATTTTGGCATAGTCACCGACAAGACGTGCAATATTTATTATATTTTATCGAACGTTTTTCATTCTGTCCCAGGACCCATAATGTCAAACAATTCATCATCATCTATATTCCCATGTATTCCCTTTTCATCGCAAAACGATTTCAAAATATTCAGTGTAAAGTTTTGTTGTTTCTATTGTTTTTTTTGCTTGTCAAATTTTTAAAATAAATTGCCCGGCTTCTAATTGGGTAAATCTTAAATGTTCTTCTTCAGGAATTATTGTTGCCATTTTGACTAGCACTGGAAAGCAGACGTCGTCGTTGTTGTTGTTGTTGTTGTTGTTAAACAATGACATCAGTTGAAAACAATACTTTTTTTTACCGAAAACAAACTGAAGATTCGTTCAGAAAATTTAGTAGCGCGAACTAAGGAAATAGACAAAAATATCGAAGCGATATTGTGATCAGCGGCGAAAGGAACATGATAAATCGCCACATCATACATCATTTACATGGGTAAAACATCGCAAATAACAAAGAATTTGCTTACGATAATTTATTGTGCTCTAGTTGTCGATTGCAAAGACATTTCGAATAAAAACATGTTGAACTTTTGCAGCGAAGCGGAGATGACTTTCAAATTACCTCCCCGGAATAGTGGGCATGCTAAAAATAGATTTCTGGATTTTCCAAGCGATAGTGGGTGTGCTAAAATTAGGAGGCTCACTATCGTATCGTGGCCGACACTATCGATAATAGTGAGTGTCAAGCAATCAATCACAAGCGTGGATTAGGCTTAAATAGTCACGTGAGATAAAATATTCATTCATATTCATTTCTATCCATACATCTAAAAAATATTTGTCTATTCTCTGGAATCCATATCTATATCTAAATCCAATTTAAATAATAATTTAATCTGAAAATTAAAGTGAAATATTGAAATTATTTATGTAGCCATTATCGATTGTATGCTGTCAGTCAGGCGTGCCGAGTAAACGGCCGTCATAGCCCACGGCACTCCACACAATACTACGAATATAAATTCACTTATATTAAGATGTATTAATGTATAATGTATTGTGAAATAAAATATTATCCTATATTACCATATTATCCAGCGTTCGATTTTTATATTGTTTTTCGGATATATAACTAGAAAAGTTGAACGCGGGTGAGCGTTTACATATCTATACCAAATGTCTTTGGTTTGAAATTTTATAGAGATATAATCTCTTGCCTTCCGCTTGGCTGAATAAGTCTGTCTATATCTGGTGGATTATGCATAACGCCCACTGAGCCCAACTTGTTTGTAACTGTTTATTCTTCCATGAGAAAACCTTGTGCCAATGGATACTCTTATCCTAGTCTATCGCAGTGGGCCTAGCATATATAATAAAATGCACTGGCTTACAAGGTCAATGTAAATATTGATAGGCAAATGTATTCTCTTATAAATGCGAGGCTCCCTATGGGAGACTCGCATATACAAGATAATGCATTGACATCGACCTATTTCGACACTGATAAAAATTCAAAAGCGAATAATATGTGTATTTTGGCGCGCAAACCGTCGTGTGGCTTTAATATCTCTGTTATTTCTCAGAAACTACATACAACTTGTTTGTGATAGACTATCTTTAACTGGCAGTATTATCGTTATATTAGGCAGTCACATGACACCGTGCATCATTACAGGGAACCGGCCGGATGTTGTCTTGAACAGGGAGTCCATTCTAAACACGTCTGCTATATTTCTGTTCTACACATTTAATCTCATTCGAGGTTCTCGAAGACAACTATTACACGTTTGAATTTACATGATTTCAGTCGGCAACTGATTGGAATCGTTCGTGTGGTCGCCATGGCATGCAGTGTATAAGCTATATTGACACCCTCACTTTTCGTTTACATTATAGATAGATGTTTTATTCACACAATAATTAGGTTACAATAAGCAAGAATAATATATAAAAAATCAAGTGTAATTATTGTGAGGGAGTGGTATTACCAGGATTGGCTGTCTTCCTGTCACCCACGTCGTCAATATAATAACTAATTTATCAATGGCATAACCTTAAGTTGATGTGCTAATAACGAAATACTGGAATTTATAATATCTAAATATTGTATTATGTACATATATTTGTATAGTTATGGTTATGTAGGCGTGTGCACGGCAATGAAAGGTACGGGAGGCCTTGGCGGTGGGTATGCTGTGAAATATTTCCACCGGTCAAAAACCGCCACAAACAGAAAGAATATTAAAATGTAGACATACTTTGTCCGTATACAAATAAGAAATATGCATAAACAGTATGTTATTGTCATATGTTTGACCATTGTTATGTAAACAAAAGCATAAAAAGTTACTTTCCTGGTGTTTGTTTATATTATGATGGTAAACATAAAGAGCGTTATTTGTTGCTGAATTCCTGATATGGAACGAAACAAGAGCGTTTATATCATTTGTGTGTGATTAGCCAGTAACACTGTGCTGCCTTCTGTAACACAATCAAGCTGTTGCTTAGGTAAAATATAGTAGATCTTTATGATAGCATGCCGTTTACGCGATGGTCATGGTATATATGAACGAAACTGTATGCGTTTTAATGTTTTTCTGTTTACGGTGATTGAAACAAATATGAATATATGAAGGCCTCCCGTTCCTTTAAAGAACACTTTCTAATAGTAAGGTGACCTTGCTTAATTAAGTAACAATGATAATGCGTATATCTAAATCGTGTTAGCAGGGTCCAATAAGGGCAAGTTTTGAGGGTAGTCAGCACTCACGACAGGGGAGGGGTGGCTTGTTAATCAGGAGTTAAGTATAGGTAGTTTAATTATGAGATTTTTGAAGGAAACATTCTCTGCAAGTTTTGCTTTTACATTTAAAGTTTGCATCGTAGGCGTTGATAACCTTGACTTTAAATTGATATTTAAAGTTTTGTCGGCTTTCAATTGATTTTAGTTTTTTGTCAGTGTCATTCCATAATCTTGGGAATGAATGTTTGGGCAAAACCTCTGAGAATTTCGTTCGTGATTTAATTTCTCTAATGCATCCAGATTGTCTGGTTATTGATATCTTATTGGCAAATGCTGTTAGAAATGATGCCAGTAGGTTTAAATGTGTCCAATCATACATAAACATAATAACATGACAGGCATGCAGATCTCTGAATTTCAAAATGTTTCTTTTTTTGAATAAGGGTTCAGTGTGGCTGTTGTATTTGGCATAGCTTATTGTTCTGATAGCTCCCTTTTGTAGATGATACTGAGTGGCCCCCATATTTGAATTCCATAGACAAGACGGCTTTGAATTAAGGCATAATATAGCGTTCGAAGGGCATCTCCTGGGAAAAGTGTCCACATCTTGTTCATACCATATAGGGCTCTTTCCATTTTAGAACATACCGCCGAGGTATGGTCTTTAAAAGTGAGATTTTCATCGATTGTAATTCCGAGAAATTTTAGGGACGTTTCATCACTTTTGTTTCCAACACGCTTGAGTTCTACGTCGTTTATGTATATCTTTAGAAAATTTCATTTGTCGTCATTGTCTTTTTAGATGAAGAACCATCTATTTACTTTTAGTTTTGTTTATGGATAGGCAGTTACAACAACACCATTTGTAGACATCTTTTAACTCATTGTTCACGATGTTTTCAATAAGATGGCCGTTATTGCCGGATGTGTATAGCGTAGTATCATCGGCAAATGATAACAATTTCAATGAAGTTGCAGCAGACATATCATTCACGTAAATGAGGAAAATTGTCGGACCGAGTATGGAGCCCTGGGGCACTCCGTTGAGTATACCCTTAAGACTAAAAATACTACCATTGAAGTCAGTAAACTGTCGTCTTTCGGATAGATAGTCTCTGAACCAATCATTCGCAATGCCACGTATTCCATAATGTTCTATTTTACTTAATAGAATATCATGACTAATTGTATCAAAAGCTTTTGAAAGGTCAATGAAAATGGCTAAGGTGGAGTCTCGAGTGAGTTCATCATTTTGTTCGACTACATCTTGAAGTAAGTGCATAATGGGATGGATTGTTCAGTTACGTTTTATGAAACCATACAGGGTATCGTTGTCATTTAAGAAATCTACCAGTCTTTTAGACATTATTTTTCCCAATATTTTTGAGAAACAAGGCAATATACTAATAGGTCTATAATTACTAAATTCACCTTTATTGCCGCTTTTATAAATCGGGACAACTCGGGACAATTTCATTTTTTGGGGAAATATGCCTTATTTTAATGATAAGTTGAATATATGTTTTAGGGCGATTGCTATTTCTTCTACCGTTGCCCCTTCATTATCTTACTCGTTAAACCATGCACGTCTTTGCTATTTTTGCTTTTAAAATATAGGCAAGTAAGTATGATTTATTGTTCATTAGTGGGGGCTAATTTTAATACTTCTGTTTCCCTATAAAGAAGATAATTTGAGTAATTTGCACTATGTTCGTTTATGACTCTTTCACTTGTTAGTTGACCAATGCTTGAAAAAGTATCATTAAACTTTTCTGCTATATCGGTTTTATTAGTGATTTTTATTTGGTTATCTACAAATATAGAAGAAATTGAGTTTGCATTTGAAGTTTTGTTAATCGCTCTCTTTAATAACCTCCAGGTAGCCTTTATATCTCTCCTTTTTTGTTCCAATATATCACAATAGTACGTTTTCTTGCTTAGTCTTATTGTGCTTCTGTATGTCCGGTAGTACGATTTATATCTGTTTTTGTTAACTTCTGTTGGTACCTTCAATGTTTTCATATAAAGTTTATTTTTTTCCAGAGAGGATTTAAGAATTCCATTTGTAATCCATGATTGTCGCTTGATGTACTTTTTGGGGACTTTCCTGTTTGTCAACGGGAATGCTTTATCAAAGGCGTCCATATACAGTTCCAGGAATATATCATATGACTCGTTAACTGATTTACAGTATAAGACTGGCTGAAAGTTACAATTTTTTAGTATATTTTTGAAAGTTCTAGTATTTTTGTCACTAAAGACTCGATATGGTTTTATATTGTCACCGCCCGGCGTACGTGAAGGTTCTGTGCCTCATGATGGTTCGAGAAAGAAGATAGCGAGATGGTCCGATACATCAGTGAGTATTATACCAGATTTGCTGCCCGAAGTTGCACTGTTGGTATATATATGGTATATGAGGGTTGCCGAATGTTCGGTACGTCGTGTCGGCCTAGTTATACTAGGTATGAAACCAAAGGAAAATATATTGCTTAAGAAGTTGTCCGTTTTCTCGTGGGTTTCAAATTTGAGTAAGTCAATATTAAAATCGCCAATTAAGAATGCCTTAAGATTTGATTTATTTATTTCACCCATAATACCTTCGATATCCTTCGTAAAGGTATCAAGGTCAGCGCGTGGTGCAGTGTTGAGCCTATATATACAACCAACTATGTATGAATTTGTGCATCCTGGATTTATCTCAACAAATATAGTTTCTATGACGTGTGGTTTAAATATAGACAAATCTTTCTTCAGTGTATACTGTAGACTGTCGCGGATGAATAGGCCAATTCCTCCTCTCCCATCATCCCTTTCTGGACGAGTTCTAAATTCGAAGTTATGGTACCCAGTTAGCTCAAATTCAGTTTCGTGTACACTAAATATTTCTGTGAGAGCAATAATATCAAAGAGATTTTGGCTACTTTGAATACTTAGTAGTATGCTATTTAATTTATCCCAGTTTGCATTCAGACTACGACAATTCAACCCAACAAATGATTTATCATACTTTCTACCCCCATTATCACTTTGGTCAATATACGTTCACAGGTACATGTATGTTATCTTGATATATTGATGATAGTCACAACAAGCTAAATATATCTGACAAATAGTTTTCATTGACCATCAGATGTTCAAATTCACAAACAAACCACCTTTTTTTTCCCCGCTACGTTCTGCGACACATTATAGGTACAAGTACAACATTCCCAGTCGTCCAGTTTCTCCGTCAAACACGTATGCACGCAATTGTAGTTCGTAAACCCCGTGTTTGTCTGCTTTATACACTCGCCACACTATTTATGTCGTATTCCGCACATTAAACATTCTGCAGTTTTAAATTCCCGCACAAATTGGATGCGGACCGTGCACTATTATTCCAAGAATCCAAATTGAACACTGATTTGAACACGAATTAAACGTCTAGTCTGATTACCTTTTTACTATAAAGTAACCCCAACTCTGAGAATAAATTCACAAGACACATCGAAAAAATCATTCTGATGTATATAACACTAACCAGAAAATCTTGACAAAAAAGAGACATGCTGCTATCAACAGAAGACATCCGAAGACACCACCAACTATTGCTCCAATGTTGACTGAATCTGTAAATGTCAAAATCGCATTAAAGATCCCATGTCAGAATTGACACCATAAAACCACAATTTGTACGTGTTCCATACGCCTTTAGTTTCCTGAATGTTCAACTACTTGTCAATACATGTGTATTTAGTAAATAAAGGGTCAAGTATTATCATTAATTATTGCTCATGGCACCATTGCTGTATGTGTATAAGGCTCTCCAGCATAGGAGCAACAGGTACATATATATGTACATACCTTCGTCGATTTTCTGTTGTTCCACATCAGAGTCCAGATCAGTGCACGTATCTGAAACACAATTGGATTGAATATATACCAGGGCCAAACGTTGTTAGCCACATGCACTGACGTCAACCTATTGCTATATGCACACCTGTTCATGTGTACACTATACATATTGTTGCATCACAACTGGTTATAATTAACGTTGAGCACTGAATGTGACGTGACATAGCAACCAGGACCGGTTGTATATCTGTTGACATGTATAGATGATCGTATATGATCCACTGTCGTTTGACCATACGTTGTATATAAGTGTAGACATTATCAGGGTTGTTTTGGATAGTTATATTTTGGTAGCATATACACCAACGACGACACACCACAGAAATGACAAAACTGCCGCGTAACTCTAGTAACAAGACAATGTGAGAGTTTCAATTTTAGTTTGGCATAATACAAATCCATTCCATTTCTCTTGCTAATAATTACCACGATTGAGCCTCTAGATTAATACCTCAGTAAGGATGTAGCATGGAATGCAACATACTCCGCCAACATCTAGCACCAATCTAAAAGTCCGAAAACATCAAACGAGAGAATTTACCGGGGGGGGGGGGTAGATTGAAAAAAAAAATGCTAACGTCGCCTTCATGCATAACAGCTATCATATTTTTCTCTGAAAGTAATATTTAGCGGTCGGTCAGCTATATAATTATGTTCTATTCCAAATCGAAGTTTGTGCAACACAACACCACAATTTAGTTAGTTGACAATGATAGACAAAACGTGGCACACTCAAGACAGTATTAAATAAGGTCGCGGCTCGTGTATAATTCATACTCAGTTTTTATATTTTTTTCTTACATTCTATAACAAATTTTAGCATTTTTTCTTATAATCTTTAACAATTTTATCATTTTTCTAATTTTTTCTTAGTCTTTAAACAATTAAAAAAAATTCTTACAATCTTTAACATTTTTTCTTACATTCTTTAACAATTTTTATCATTATCTCTTACAAACTTTTATTATGTATTATAACAAATAATATAAAATTTGTTAGGCTAATGTATTCTCTTATATAGGCGAGCGAACTATGGTCGACTCGCCTATAAAAGAGAATGCATTGACACAGGGTTTACGAACATAATAGAGTTGTCTACGAGTGACCACGTTCTCGAGCCTCACAATAGTATAGTCTTTAACCCTTTGAAACCGACTGGCCGCAAAAACGGCCAGCCAGAAAACGTTCATATACCCGACTGGCCGCTTTTGCGGCCAGCAGCATTCAGTGACGTCGTAAATCTATGTAGCATGTTGATATATGTTATAACCATTGGTATATCCACTTATATGTATGTAAATGATCCCAAGGGACTTCAGCAGTGCCATGGGTGCATGTGTATGGGTTGTCGACTAGTTGGAGTAAAAACAATATGCGCATACGCACAGCGCAAATTTCAACAAATGTACATTATTTGAAGCGATTCGGGTAACGGTCTACATTGTTGCGCGGTTCGCAGAATTGTAGAAAGAAACCATTTTGATCACTCTTTTGGGTTTAAATTGTTATTCTATACATAATCAGTATTCTGGAATACGTGAGGAAGGCGCAGTTACTTATTTGAGTCGATTTGTTTCGCGCATGAGCATTGGATAAAATGATAAATGTAACCGTTTTTGCGTAATAATACAATCACATCAAGGATCCCCAAATTACACAAATTTGCGTTATACCAGAGTAGCCCTGTGGAAATGGGTTGCATGGTCACAATTAATACCATCTAGCCCGATCTACATGCGCGTGCGCATTGCAAACACGTGGTCAAATCGTGCATTATTGAGCAATTATGTAAAGTTTAAGACTCGTGGCAACATTTGAACATGACCATCACCATGCCCTATAGGCGATGTCTAAAACGGGACGTAATGCCATTGAATGCACAGGGAAGTGGTGTCATTCGGTCACTTGGGGTATATGCTTAGCAACCATTTATACGTTAAATACAAGTTAGGTTCACTCTTCTGACCTGATGTATCTCATATATTGACTGAATAGAAAACGCAGTTTCTTGCCGCGGAATTATACGACGTTATAAGCTATAATTGCGTAATACGTTCTGTTCCGGGTAGTTGCATAGGAACAGTTACCAGGGAGTGATCGTGTGGCAAGGTATACCAATCTCAAAAAAATACACAGTGGCCCATGGGAACATACCTGTAAAGTTTAAGACCTGTAGCACCATTTGAACATAACCATCAACATTGCATGCACATGAAGGTCAAAATTGGGGCATACTACAATTGAATACACAGGGCAATATGGTGTAATTCGATCATTTTGGGATAATAGCTTAGCAACCGTTGCTACCCTTAAATAAAAGTTAGGATCACACTTCTGGCCAGATATATCTCAATTTTCACAATAGAGTGTCGCCCACAAAACGCCCTTTCCTTGGGCTGAATTACGACGATAAAAGCTGTAATTATATTTTACTTTCAATATCGGGTAGTTGCCTACCATCCGTTACCAAGGAGTGACCATGTGGCAATATAATCAGATCGTAAAATAATCAGTGATCCATGGGGAACATACCTCTAAAGTTTCAGACATGTGACACAACTTGAACATAAACAACACCATACGCATGAACACTGCCCACAATATCCAAAAAATACCACTGGGAGCCCAGGGTCAGGGTGTCGATGTTGTGGGGATCCAGGGTTCAAAGGGTTAAGGATGTTTCCTGGCGGCTGAAGTTAGAGGTTTTCAATATAAACCTCCTCAATATGCCAACATTTAAAATACCGCCAACAAGCTGCACTGGTCCATACGAAGATAAAATAAGATATATTTAAATATCGTCAATGATCAACAAGGTGTGATACGTCTTCACATATCATGATGTGGTCTGATGGTTGATGTGTTAAGTATAAGCAAATAGTGCTGTTGAGCTCACTACTAGGAATTCACTAATGATCTATATATAGTTCCTGGAGTAAGCGGCATCATGCTAGTGGCTGATATTGCTTTCTGTCCGGAAATATATGACAAAGATGCAATTTGAATTGTTTTTTTTCTGATTCATGATTGTAATTTCATGATGTATTTCTAAGTTGATATCTCTATTTTTCGTTTTTTTAATAACAACATGTCTTGTTTGCATTGACGACTATCAAGTTAATTAATACACACTAATA
The DNA here is from genome assembly GCA_032622095.1 of Siphonodentalium dalli. Classification (NCBI taxonomy): domain Eukaryota; kingdom Metazoa; phylum Mollusca; class Scaphopoda; order Gadilida; family Siphonodentaliidae; genus Siphonodentalium; species Siphonodentalium dalli. The sequence goes on from CP136067.1 coordinate 41,731,398, forward strand.
TATATATACACTACTAGAGTAGTCGAGTAGTTTATCAGCAATAGGATTTATTCATTTTATAGTGGTCAAGGTCTATGCTCAGATGACGTATATGTCACATAATATATTAAGTGATACATATTTTTTATTTCCATTCAAATGTAAAGTTGTGAACGATGTCAGTCGCAAAACGATTGCCTGCGAACGTTGTCTTGGTTCTTTGTTTCATATTTGAAAAAAAGTCTCAGCTTTTAAGACACATAAGTGAACAATAATTAATAGTATATCCGATGGTCAGCTATGATTTTTTCCATCCAGTGGTTGATCCGATTCAATTCGGATTCGATCTCAACATCGGACACCCGATTCGATTCGAGATTCGATTCGGTTGCCGAATTTCCGATTCGCAGGGACCTATGTTGGAAATTATTCTCAGTTTATTTTCTGATAAAATGTGGCTGCCTAGACTATTTATGTCATGTTAAACCCCTGTCACACTCAGGCCGGTGCTTGCATTGTGCTGCAAATGTACCAAAATATGAGTAACACGCAGGAGGAGCGCGGAAAACTGTCCAAAATTGTCAAACTTTTAACACAAAGCATGCTCCTATTGCGTTCCTACTTTGTCAAGTCTCACGCTCTCACTGTGCTTTCTCTACGCTATAAACGTCCTTAGTACGTTCTCAATAAGTTTGCAAATCGTTCTCTGCGTGGACGCGGAGAGTATAAATAGCGCCTCCTGCGTGATGCAGTCATAGTCAGTTTTTAGTTTGTGGGGAATATACCCAACAATCCGCAATATATTAGTTGTCCGATTAAACAACTGTCACACTCTGCTGCAATCAGGCCGGCGCTTGCATTGCGCTGAAAAATTATCAAAGAGCCAAGCTAAACGCATTAAGGTATCCAAGAACCGATTGGTGACACAGTTGACACTGGCTAGGACGGGAGAGGGTCCCCATGATCGCCCCTGAGCGCCAGAGCGCCGCGATTGTTTTGTGCATGCACAAAACAATCGCAGAGGTTCGGCGTTCTGACCAGGGCGCAGTACTGTCGCCGTGGTAACGAAAAGCGAGCGCCGTGCGCGTACCGTTGACGTAGCAAGGATGCATAAAAGCTACTCGTGGTCGCAGCAAAAAATTATCTGTTTCGTCTCTCTCCCGACCTTATTGCGCTCTTATTTCGCTGCCACGTGGTATTGTGGACTGGTTCCCGATCATAGAACTTCCACACGATGTTGCCACTGCAAATATGGCTCTCGCTATATGTCCAAGTGTGACAAATGGCGTTCTTCCAACGTTTGCAGCAGGTTTACAGTACGATCCCAATTTGAAATGCGATCTGCTCACCCACACCATCGGAGTTTGCATATAATATGCAAATTTAAACTGGATTCCGATTCGTCGCGAATGTGGCACATAATATAAAACATGGAATACGCAATAGGAATAATGCACGTGAAGTGGCACCTAAATGGAATCCAATGTATTCCGTATAAACATGTGCTACATGTAGACATGCATAAAGAACTACAGGAATGGTTCTGTCGGCCTGCATATGTCATGCCATTCAAAAATAAAAAGTGCATATATTAAGCCGATCTATTTAGCCCTGACGAAATTCCGCGTTATCACTATCATACTATAGGGGAAAATTTAATCGGAACATATGCTCAATTTAAATTATGACTATATATCCGGAACATATATAGGCCTAATTGGAACATGGACAACTAGTCTATTGTGGATTGTAGGGTATATTCCCACAACCGAAAACCTGACTGACTGGAGCACGCAGGGGGCGCTATTTATACTCTCCGCGCCCAAGCAGAGAACGTTTTGCAAACTTATTGAGAATGTACTAGCGACACAATGACAGCGACTTGGACGCACTAAGGACATTTATAGCTTAACGGAAGCACAACGCGCGTGAGAGCGTGAGACTTGACAAAGCATGAACACATGTACAATGGGTCGTACAAAGAGCGCAATTAAAATGTGATAAGCGGGATAGGAGCATATCTTGTTTTAACAGTTTGACAATTTCTTACACTTCCGCGCTTCTCCTGTGTGTTACTCGTATTTTGTTACTCAAAGCAAGAGCCAGCGTTTTCGCAGCGGAGTGTGGCATGGGTATGAGCCGATCGCATTTCAACGTGTGATCGTACTGTAAACCTATTGTAAACGCCAGAAGAACGACATTTATAACTATTGGGCGTATAGAGAGCGCAACAGTCGCAGTGGCAGCACAGTGTGAACGTTTTATGAGCGGGAACCAGTCCATAACGCCTCACGACAACGCAGAAAGAGCGCGATAAGTTTGGGAGAGAGTCGCAATGGGCGAAATAAGGACGGGGAAGGCACGTAGTGAGGGTCTGATTAAGCTTACTGCAGTCGCAAAGGAAAACAGATTGATTTCTTGCTGCGACCACAAGTAGCTAAATATGCAAGTATGCACACTTGCTACGTCCACACGACGCTCACGTCGCTCGCTTTGCGCTTTGCTTTGCGCTGTCACGGCGAGAGTACTACGCCTTGGTCAGAACGCCGAGCCTCTGCGCTTGTTTTGTGCATGCACAAAACAAGCGCTGCGCTCTGGTGCCTATGGGCGACCATGGCGACCCTCTCCCGTCCTAGCCATTGTCAACTGCGTCAACAATCGGTTCTTGGAGACATTAGTGCGTTTAGGTGGGCGCTTTGATACTTTTGCATCGCAATGCAAGCGCCGACCTGATCGTAGCGGAGTGTGACAGGGGCTTTAGATGAGTATCTACCTGTACAACAAACATGTATAACACATCTAAACAAGTTTAACCCCTCTTTACTAAATGGATGTAAATGGATGTGCCGAAACCGGTATAGCTGTATGTGCATAATTTATGTAATTGTTTAATAAATATTCAACAGTGAACGGATACCTTTCTTAATTTCAAACGTTATATATATCTGTGTGTGTGTTTTGTAGAAAGAGTCAAGCGCTCTGAAGAGAGATCTAATAATCACGCTGGTCATCCGTGTAACGAGGACCCGGGTACGTAACAAAGGACGCGACTAATCCCTCATGCTGTCCACGAGCGATGAGTTCAGGTAGGTACACACATATCGTTATTATAATACCTTGTCGGGTTCAGCAGACGAATATGTTGTATTATTATCGTTAACAATAGTTGGTTCTCCAATTACAACTTGTTATGTCATGCTGGATTCGATATTTTAGCATCATTTGTGACCATAAACTGTGAGGTTTCGATTTATCGAAGAAAATATGTTCAAATAACTAATGAAAATTCATAAATACGAAACCTCCTCCATAATATATGTTGTTGTGCCGGATGATATGTGTACCTTTCACATATATAAAATACCGTAGAAATTTCAGGATTGTTATAGATGCAAGTAAAATGAACTTTTATTCGCGTTTCCAGCAACTCTGGTAGTAACGAGGACCCGTTGAATTTTCTGGGGGAAAGTAACTGGACGCGAAAATTTGTAACGACGGACGCGTTTTTTTTTTCCTAAAAAATATTTACCTTCCCATGATGTCATGGGCATATATGGTTATGTTTGAAAAACAATCAAGCTAAAATATTCAAATATGTCCAAATAATAGTTCGATTTGTTTTTTTGCACAACATAATGGGAAATATACTGTAACACACCGGGGAGTGTCCATATCGTCTCCGTTGGGGCGGTTGATGCATGTCGACCTGGATTTTTCCAACTGTATCCCCTTGAACCAAGCCAAACACTCCTAAAAGTTTCCAAAATAACAGTTGCACCCCAATATATTAACTGTAGCCACGAGTGAGAAGACACGTCTTGTTATTTATAAATTCCTACTTTTCATTTGCAGACGGAGAAATATTAGTGCCTATTGAAGGTGAATTCGTTGAAGTCGATGGCAGCCAAGATTCCCAAGCGATCCCGCCTTCTGGTGCTGGGAACCAGTGCAACGAATGTGGCAAGAAGTATAAAAAATTGCAATCATTACGGCACCATTCATTATCTCACATAAAAGACAACATGCTATAAAAAAACTAAAAATATTTATGTGTGTCCACACTCAGTCAGTCGGCGATAAAATGTTGGCAATACTTTATTAAGCTGCACACGGAAGGTGTCGAAATCCAGTGACTCTGGTTCTTTATCAAGGCTGGTGTTGTTGTCACTGTTGGTGTCAGTGATGTCGGCAATGTCCGAGTTGCAGCTGTTGCAGTGTGCATGACGAATGGTGTTGTCGATGTTGCTGTGTGTGCTATCATTGGTGGTGTCATGGTTGTAGATGTTATTCATTTCATACTGATGTTCCTGTTTGTTCGTTGTAATTTTTCTTTTCTTTATGGCATTTTTATGTCGCAGAATGATGTTGTTGTCGCTGGATACTATGATTTCTTTACTGTTGTCCGATGGTATTATTCCTGGGTGGCTTATTATTTGATATCCAAGCTTTCCTGTTGTGTTGTTCAGATTTAGCTTCACGTAATTTAGTTCCGTGCTCGGGTGTGATGTGGTGGCATGTTCAACCGTGTCAGCCAAGGTGGTGAATGGTAGTTTGCAGGTGTAACATCGGAATGGGGTAGGTGTTATCTCGTCCATTCCTGTAGAATAAGAGAATGCAAGGGTTAGACTGTATTTAATGTGCGACCCCTTGGAATTTTCCTTCTAATATGTCAAAACTCACACTGGTTCTAATAAATGGATAACTTAACAAGTCTTATATAGTTTGGACATTTTATAAGGCATGAAATGTTCAACAACAAATTTACTGTTTCAGTATCACAACATGCCTACTGGCAAGTGATAGTGATGTCCATACACGTGTAATTTGCACCATGGTCCCATATCAGCTTGAGTTATATTATCTCGCCGATGGCAAGTGTCCGAAATCCACCCAACCACGTGCCTATCGATAGCAAACATGTATACACTCTTAGTTGTGCAAAGAAAAACAGAGTAATGGCGAGAGGAAGCACAAAAGTCTCCTGACAACGTTTCGTCTGTTTAAAATTTGCTGTGAAACAGATGGTTAACAATGCGACAAATAATGGTAAAACACATAAACATGTGATTTCTTATACATTCAAAACATTAATGTTTCTAAATAATTGTTTGTCGGAATATTCGCATCCGCCGTTACTCAATGTGATATCTGATGCGCGTCCAACGTTACATGATAACGGGTCCTCGTTACTCGTTGATAATGTTAAATATTCGATTTGCTAGAAACTGGTTGCTTGGCGGTGGTTCTGTTGCTTATATTTCAATGACAGGGGTCCCGGCGGTTCCTCAACGTCATGAATTGTTCAGATTTGCACGTTATAACATCATTTTTTTGGTCAATTTGCGTGCTATTTCTGGATTTTCCAACAACTTTCCTCTTTATATAATAACTAGCAGGTTAGCCCGCCACCGGCGGCATTCGTCCCATGGCTTTGTTTCAGAAACATGACATTTTTGAATATGAATTTAATGTTTTTTAAATTTAATATATTTTGTTTCTGAATTGTTTTTTTATTGTTAATTTTTTTTAATTTTAAATTGTTTTAATTAAATTGTAAATTGTTTTAATTAATTTTTTTGTTTCTGGCGGAAAAATTTACCCGTAGAAATCCCCCCTTCATAGGAACGACAGACAACGCATTCTTTGTTTCGTGAAATCTCTCTACGATAACATTGCATTGAATTGAAATTAAATTTTAAATTGTTTTAATTAAATTTTTTGTTTCTGGCGGAAAAATTTACCCGTAGAAATCCCCCCTTCCTAGGAACGACAGACAACGCATTCTTTGTTTCGTGAAATCTCTCTACGATAACATTGCATTGAATTTAAAACAAACGCTTCCCGTCGGGAAATCTGTCTGCATAATATTTCGAGTCTGCCGTACCCGTCGTAATGTCGTGAAATATCTCTGCATAATAGATAACATTGCATTGAATCTGTTGTTGGCATTCAGGGCTTCGGGTCGTTGTTGTTGGCATCACGGCTCCCCGAAAACTCTCACATTGCCGAAAACGTGTATTTAGTAATATCGTTGTTGTTGATATTTACGGCTTGGGGGCTATTTTCTTATTTAGCAAGTTTGAGCTCAATCGGTTCGAGTCTATAAAGGACACACTCATATATATGACACTTCCCGTGGGTAGCAAGTTTGAGCTCAATCGGCATTCCCTGGAATTTCCCGTAGATTGGCAGATTCCAGTAGCTTTATAACGGTATATCTGGGGAGAAATCTGATGCTATATTTGTGATTATCTGGGATGATTTCGGTATATAAGTATATACTGTAAAAACAAAGCGCGCCATCCGTGCTCGCAGGGTTGGTCAGAAACAAATGTTTTTTAAATTTAATGTATGTTCCGTATATCTCTCTGCAGATGCAAATAACGTTGAATGGCAAACAGACGCTCTTTATAGAGATGCGTCAAAAACAAACGCTCATTAAATAATCACTTGATTAACCCACGCCGTGCCTTTGTGGTTATTTGAGATTGGAGAACGGGTGCTCTGAGCTTCTCTAAACCGCGACCACGGTCGTGTCGGTGGGATTTGACACTTACATAGGAAGTTTGAGCTCAATCTGTACACGCGTTTTGGATTCTATGAAGTACACACACACACACATATATATACGAAGTCTCAAAATATATAGTATAGATAGATTGTGGACACGTTTACATCAATTTAGCACCCACCGATTTAGACTAATATAGTACCAAAACACTACGCACACTGAAACATAGGTAGATTATTTTTAAAGGCATTTACTCACCGATTTCGTTGACCAGCCCGCGAAATTTTCTTCATACGGAACTCGCGTCCTTTGTTACGTACCCGGGTCCTCGTTACACGGATGACCAGCGTGATAATGAACATGCCAATGTTTTGTGTCAGTATAAATGTATAGTATATGTCGTATGCATATCATACGTCAGGAATTGTACTCCCTAATTGTCCATTCCAAGGAGGTAAAAAAATACTAAATATAACGGATGAAAAAAGGACATATAACTGGATCATGGTCATGAGGGTTGGATCCGATGTTTCAAGAGTTCAACATACATGTACAGTTAACACTATCGCTGCACACAACACATTCTCCACCATATATCACCATCTTATACTCGGCACTGTAGTGTTCGCCGTCGTAGCTCAGACTGATTCTAATACCATCGGCGAGGATTCCTTCCTCCACAGAGCGCATTCTTCTCCTGCTTGGAAGTTTGCAAACAACCTCCTCGCCGAATCGTCTTGTTGCATAGCTTTCCAAGTCTTCGCCTGTGTCCACCGAAGAGGAGTATGTAACCTAATCGAAGGCAAATGAAAACATATATTGTGGTATTCTTTAAATATATAGAACATCATGGGGCTTCGTACATTTTGGCACGTTCCTTGTCGGCTTAGTGTCTTGTACAACGGAAAAACACATCCATCACCCAAACCAAATGTTTCACGATGTATCAAGAATTGCTAAAAGCAATGTTCAACAAGTCATAACATCCACGTTAGTGCAAATTGTAAAGCAAATTGTCATGGGACCACAGCAGTTAGACCCTGTGTCCCAGATGATATAACTGCACGTTCATACAACCGGCAAAATTGCCAGATACACTTTGATGAAATCATTCATAGCCGGCTATCTATTGCACACTTTTTATTCATAAATTCCGGATTACATATGTATATTCGATTGTTGTATTTATTATTGGGTGGCGAAATGCCACGAGTTATTGCACAATTGATTCATGCAATATATTTGAAGGCTATTATTTGCCAGTGTGTGGACGCAAGCTGGCTTTTTAGGAGCACATTATCTCGTGACATAACTAGAAGTTTGTAAGTATGCACAGAAAAACGATATATTTCTTGAAAATCTCTGACTGTATTAGAGTAGTTGACTTTATCAGGACTTTGCTTTAAGACATTTGGTAAATAATCTAATTTGTCTTCAAAACAAAATTAGGTAAATGTTCGTAACAAACACACTTTTCGTGCAGGCAATGTTATAAAACAGTGCTATTTCGTTTTGAATTTGAAAACATCTTGGGCCAATTGGATATTAGCATATAAAACTTGTAATTATGGAATGAGTCAAGAACTTGAGATCGAGTATGGGAATACAAATTCAGTCAAGCAATTGGATCGGTTACTAAATGTAATTCGTCAGCAATCTTCAGTTCAGAATTGAGAGATTCAAAGCCGAATTCAATTAAAATTGAATCCTGTGATTAATTTTGGTCAAGCGTCAGGGGACAAAATAGTTGGCTGACTGTATTTACTTTATAACAATTATTGCACCACAATCAGTGTTCTTGATCTATGGACTCTGCAATAACTAACGTATTAATCATTGATAGTTTATCCTGATGCATGAACTTGTTCAAATGGCTACAATGTATTAGTGCTCAAATGTATAAATACTACCTGAACCAATCGCCGTGTCAGCATAGGGTACTCCGCTGGACAATCACTAAACTGTTTTGGCAGAGCACTCAACTATTCAAGAATTAATTTGTTGTAATATGACAGTATTGCAATATTTTGACTTACGCTACCACATAGTCTTCCACAACAAATTATTTTTAACTGGATAATCCGTTAATAGGTTGGTTCAACCGATCACTATAAATTCATCGTATCAGACACATTGTCTGTAAAGAAATATGGTAGTTTCCTAAACGGAGTATAATGATGTGAATGGTATGGAGATGTTCTACTGAAATGTTCCAACTTAATCCTAGGACTTCTAATTAATTGTAGTCCCTCTATGATTATATTGTATGTCTAGTCAATTTATCCTCGCGCAAATACGCATATAATCGACCTATAATGTGAAATATGTACATAATTTGATTATCTGATTCTGTAGTAAGCAGATGCTGGAGTCATAGCCGTTATTTCGTCTTAAGGCTCGGGCCTCAATGAAAACACATGGTAAGGAGCGTACATCAGAAAAGTCGTGGGTTGGCTTATTTGTATCATTGCCGCACATAACCCGCTCAGAATCGCCTCATTATGAGTCGATAACGTGACTAAAATTCTCCCATTCTCAGCACGATATCGACTTAAAATGAGGGGATTCTAAGCAGATTATCTACCTTTATACGCATAGAATGAGCGGTTTTTCGGGAGAACAGGCTGGTCTAGTACTCCAAAGTGGCTTTTATCCATCCGTATATATTTCACAGCAGCATTGACAATGAGTGATGAATTTTAACCAACCTTATACCAGGAGAATCTGCACCTTATTGGCGACGCATATGCCCATTCAACATATAGTTGGAAGCTCTGACACGGTCGCTCTGTTGTGTCACATGTGTCACCCATTGGTGCTCCTGTAATTACCGGAGGAACAGTTGTATCTCCCGAACAGTCCGATCCGATATATCCAGGATCACATGTGCACTTTCCTGCAAAATAATTATTCATTGATGGTATTGACGTCAAGGAAATATCGTTATCACTTAACAATATAAAACGTTGGCGACGTGCGCCAATTCAATAGCTCATGAGCTATTGCAATTTAGTTCTAGTTCTAGAACAAACAGATGTTTCACTTCCAAACGTAAAGCCGGATATATATATATTCATGCTTAATTCTTTCCCTTTATCATACTATGCAAAATCTGGTTGAATATCAGAATTGTTAAATCATATACTGACGTAGCATGTATTACCGTTTAATGTGCTTCAAGACACAGCTTGCCTTTTGTGCCGATTTTCGAAATATGTTATTTTTTTATGTTAACCATCCATATTCAAAAGACAGGTTATGGGTGTGGTTGTAAACAATAAATTAACGCGATATAGTATTTAGACACAATTGTATAACTGTATTTGATGACAAGAACGCGATATTATACATATAGCACAATGGCTGCAGTAAGATGGCACACACACGCGAACCAATCATTGTTGGTGATCTTGCGTGTGCAACTTATGATATACATTCTTTAAGATACAGAGAATCTCCAACGAATTATGTTGGGATATAAGATTTTATGAAATGAGTTTGATAAATTTGATTCATTACGAGTCGTAAACGAGTTGTGAATCAAGTTTATCAAACGAGTTTCATAAAATCTTATATCCCAACATAACTCGTTGAATATCTTGTATATCACACCAAAACAACTATAGCTTTAACCCTTTTTAACAAATCAAATTCCTTTACAGAAGCTTAAAAATACACACATTTGCATTGTTGGCTGAGTCGCCAAGTTAGCGGGTCTGACGGATTGGTACCAATGGTGATTGTTGTCCTGTCAATCGTGTGTTTTAATTGAATCTCGTAAATGGGATATTCTGGGAACCGTCCTTACCTCCCGCACATGATCCGTGGCCGGAGCAGTCTCCGTCGCAAACTGTCTCGAGAATTATGTCCATAATACTCTTCCCTGTGGTCGATGACTGAAGTTCTGACAGGGTTTCGTTCTTCTCCACAATATGCGCACATGTTGTTTGGAGAGAACTGATATGGGTTTGTGTCCAGTCTGTTCCGTCTGTTAACTGAGAAGTGGCATAATGGTATAATGGTTTATAATATTCGGCCAATTTAATCGTAATGACACGGACTGTAAACACCGATCAAAACGATTATAGGTTCCATTGCAATAACAATTAAATAGTTAGTATATTTGTCAATTTTGGATGCCGATTTTAATCACCAACGCTACAACACAGTTTCAAAGCAGACCCGGTGAACATATTCATGCATGCTGGTCATTTGGGCGTTTCAAATGTCAGAATATCTGGTTAGCGACAAACATGTGGACCTCTTCTTGGTGACTTGGCACCTGGGACCAATGGGAACGAGTGACCACGCGACTATGCGTTGTTTGCCCAGGTACAGAGATAGTCTCTAGATAGATAAGACTCGTTGACGTATTTATAGGCTTAAATTAAATTTAATATATTTTCAATTCTCGTCCCCCTTTTCGAATCACGTTTGCGCAACAATAATACATTTGGGTACACCTGACACTATTTCCTGTTATGCAACGACAGTTTCATATCATTATTTTAGAATGGGTTAAGGGTCAGATCATGTAATAAATTACAATTACCCCACATGAACCCCAGTCAGTGTCTATACATGTACTAACTACTAAAGGGAATAATCTGTTTCATATTTGTTATTAATTTGATAGTAACTTACTTAATTAAGTGCAAATGAATATCGTTAGTAACACTGCTGTGAGAGTTAATAAGAGAGTCATGCGTTCGAGTTGGAAATGAAAGTACTGTTTACTGTAATGCATTTTTTGTCACAACATCTCATTAAATTCCGAAATGCTAAAATTGTGGAAATTCATATTACTGCTCTGCCCAAACATTCAATTACATATACGCTAAATCAATATATCTGAACTCACCTGAATATCCATGATACATGTCTCTATCAGAGGGGACGCATCTGTACCAGCATATTCCTCGCACATGGACACCATCTGTTGATTCTGGGCAAACGCTTCCTCACAGTGTATCCGAGCTGTCTCCTCTGTCCAATTCTCCCACTCCGGTACAGGAAACTACGAATGCGGGACATGGTTACAAATTCCGTCGACAGAATTTCAAATATATCTGGCTATAACCTGAGCTCAGAGACAGTTCAAAACTCCACTCTGTCTGTCAAATTTAGTTAACAGTTCTGTGAATGGCCATTTTAGCTATACTATTTATATATATCAGAATGATGGAGGCGCGGACTCAGTACCAGCGTTCATTGCGTCAAATGTGCTTAACGCCACATGGCGATTTGCATGCGCTCCAAAATACACCGAAAAAAATTTGAATTTGTCCTGGCATCCCCTTTCGACGGACATTAAATGTCACAGAAAGACGCATTGAAGTCATATAAAATTCAACTTTGAACGCGGTGTTGGGTACAGAACAGCCATGTGCGCTACTTGGAAAAGAAAGGAACGTTTCGTGTTAGTCTATTCCTGATATGGTAGCAATAAAGAGCGTTTATTTCACTTCTGTGAGAACAAAAATAAAACAGCTTGAAACTGGCTGTGACCATGGCAAGTATTTTTCAGAGCAAACAAAGCTGGTATATCAATATTTCTTGTATTTGTCAACGTAATTTACACCTCATTACAAATTACGTAGACAACATTTGGAAGCTCGAGTGAGCCATGTCCGTTTAATTCAGCGAGCGTGAGCAAATTTCTGATTTCTTATCGAAATCGAAATGGCCATATCGATCGGAATGGCACTATAAGATATCCCTCAACTCAGATCAAGCTTGAAATGACAATTTCGAACGGATTAATCAGGTTGAAGCGGGATAACCCAAATTCACATAACAATGATTTTAAATGTGCGACAACCTGGTCTGACTACCCATATTAAGTGAGTATAAATAATTTGCTCGTTCCATGTACAATTAAGAAGATAGTCCAATAATTATTTATTGATTGAGTGCTGTACATGCATCATACATATATAAGCAGTTTGTTGTTCGCATCTAGGTTAACTACGTTCTATCTGTAAAATTGCCATGCAAAATAGTCAGTGTGTGAACGTACGCCTAGGGTAGAAAGGGTTACGCTATATATAGTACTACATGTTGGAGTGTCATCGGTCATATATAATAAATGGCTGCAGGGGAAAATGGAAGAGTTTTTATCAGAAGAGGGAATTAATATACAAGTTTTTCTGAGAAATATCTAGGACTAAATGGAGGCTTAATACCACGAGTGATACATTCACTACATACATGTAGTAAACCGTTGCATGTGTCATCGGTTATTCATGCACACGAACGTCGTCGTTTGCATCTTTTCGGTCAATTAGATATGGATCAGGGCACACTGGGGGGGGGGGGGGTGGCGGGGTCGATCGATTTGATAGGTATCGGGTATCTATGATTACAAATTTACAATAACACAGTACGCTATATAGATCACACATGGGACCGCTATATGCGTGTTGTGTTTGACTACATGTGCGATATACACACTGGATCCCACTCCCGATTGAAACGAAGCATATGTATAGTACAAAATATTGTTGACTAGTCTAATATCCTATAATATTAGTGGAACTATACAAACGAGATAGGCCTCAGTGTTAATGTTTCTGCACACATGAAGTGATATAGGTACAGGTTTTAAAATTTTAAGTGGAGGTTTTCAATACACAGTACGCAAGATTATTCAACACAATAATATTACCATATATGATGCTGTATAGAAACGAGATCACTCGAAACAAATTCGTATATATAACCGGCTAAATAGTTCGTATATTATAACATACAAGTCACCTATAGTAGCCAGTAAGTAATTCAATGACCATAGTTATATTGTTCAGAACGTATAGCATAAACCAACCAGGGAACGTTTGTTAAATATATTGTCGAATATACACGCGAGTTATTCGTCAGCTCTTACCTGAACATCGGTTTCGCTGAACGTTGTTGAGCCCTCGTAGTCAACGATGTCATCGGACTGCGGTGTGACATCACGTCGATAGCGGTCACTAGCACAGGAACCTTTAACAAACTCCTCACCCACCTCGATTTTCTCCTCACACAGTGGCGGTTTATTCAGTACGTCGTATTTTGATATGTTACAATGCACAAGGTCAGGCAGCGGTTTCCACCACGCGTCTTTGGGTGCCACAGTTGCGCATTTACACCACGTCATGTCTGAGTACGACGTGCTGAGCATAACAGAACTGCCGAACAAACTATCCGATGAAGTGTTTACCCTGTGAAAAATAGAACCAGCTTCAAACAAATTATATAAATTATCGCCGCACATGCATGTCTGCTATAGCAAGTACATCTAACATCATGTCCATCTACACCCAGCGGTGTTGGTTTTGAGCATAAGACTAGATTTTCAGTAAATAGCACACCACGTAATCGGATAAATCATTCATGTATGTATATATTTAAACTATATTGGTCCTGCTGAAATTTCATCCTGTTTTGCACCGTTTCTCATAAGCCAACATTCGCATACCAACGTATGTTTTACCTACTGATCTTAGGTGGATAAAACCACAGGTCTCTGCCAGAAAATTGGTCATAAAACTAAAAGTACCTACATATAAGACCATGTTCTTAACTCGTCGAACTGAGACTGTTCATATGTCACCAACAGGTAGTCAAAATGTGGAAATAGAGATAAAATAAAAAATAGTAGTTGAACAGACTATTTCCAATAATAATTCCCTATATTTTTATATACGGATATATACGTGTTAGGTCAGCGCCAGCGGAGATATTCGGCGAACAAAATGGTTGATCAAGACTATGTCCGGTCTCATGGCCGTTATACAACATGTACCAAACATTGTCGAGCACATTCTGATCGACCACTTTTTGTCCGGTCCCCAGTGGTGTCCGATGCTTTCATATATCATATATGGAGGATAATAAAGATATATATATATCCTCAAACACAAGGTGTTAATGTCTAATCAATATATCATAATAAAGGGAACCATTCAAGGAATTCGATAGATAGAGAGATAATGAGTTATTGGCAAAAATCATCCACACGAGGACACTTTGCTAATGGATAACAGTATATAAAAAACGTTTGATAATAACACATTCAAGAACAAAATTGCATAATATGCTAAGATGTACCAGGAGTCTCGGGATCATGTATCATATTAATGGCTACCTACCGGTAACTGTTATTTGCTCAGCACGTGCATTGAAGAAGCGAGGATCAGTTTAAATATTATTCGGGTTAGAGTGGGACTGTCATTTGTCAACATAATAATGAATTTATCGTTGGCGTTAATGCGTGAAAAATTCGGATTATGGTTAATCTTTGATTGGAAAAGTTCTCTTCGTAGTCGATGACTGTATCAATAGATTCTTTTTCTGATATTATTGCCATTACATGTATGTTCTGTCATGTGACCGGACAGTCTTGTTGGACCACTTATTTCTCAGGTCTCCAGTGGTGTCCGATTCTTTCATGAATGGTATTTCCACTAACGTAAGCTGTTCATGGCTAATCAATATATCAAAATAAAGGGAAACATTCCAGGAATTCGACAGCTGTATCAATATTCTAACTTTTTCTAATATTGTTGCCCCTATGCTTTCATGGAATATATCTCCTCTGCCGCTAGCTTTACATTGTTATATATATATATATATATATATATATATATATATATATATATATTATATCTTTATTATTCGGATACTGTGACTGTTTAATTACTGTTTTTTCTTGTGTTTTCGTACATTGCTGCATTGTTGTGGGTTTGAGGGCATGTGGAAATTCTACATTTCGAGAGTTAGGAACATTGTCTTATAGTATACACATGAAGGTACTTTTAGTGTAATGGCCACTTTTGCGCCAGCGACATGTGGATAGAACCGTGTGCACTAGTCCGAATTCGACAAACAAGTGTGAAATATATAGACATTTACTTAGACTTTAGAGTGACAAATGAGCGATGAATCTCAAAATGTACATATTAATTATCACCTAAGGTTTGTGGTTCCATGAACCCAAATATCGATGTTCATTATTGTTGAAGATTCTCTTGTCAGATTTGACGCCAAATTAGTCAAACTTCCCTAATTTAACTTTCAGCTTACCACCCGAAAGAAACTTAAACATACATCGCGAAAACAGACACATCCATCCGCAAGTTCTGCGATGAAACCGAGTACAATAGAGCGCTTTTTCTGTTGCTCAGTTTCTCGCAAGAAGCGCAGTGAATTGTTTATAAGTAGTCACGATATTGCGTCATTTCCTTATTTGGATCGCGCGCATTATACGTCGGTTGTAAAACCCCTAATTTGGTGCATATACAACTTACAACTCACAATACTATCATAGTAAAGTTCTTATTTAGTATGTATTGCCATATATAGGTTAGGAGAAAAAACTAACTGGATTGAAATATATTCATCTTGCAAGAACAATTAAATTATGTATACGTGATCTGTCTGATAATTTCCCAATCATGAAGTAACGTGAATTAGCTGGATTAGAACCAACGTTTATTCGGATTCGGTTAATTAAACGTGGGCTTTTATACTATTTTTTTCACAATCGGCCAGCTATGCTGCCCAACTGGGCTTTTATAGGGTCTCTAAATTGTCCTGAGCTGTTGCGACTCATCTACACGCTACCTTCATTGAATCTTAACCGAGTCATCGGATAACCGCAACAGACAAGCGGAGAGCTCCAACAGAATAGTGGATATCCTAGTAAATAATGTATTCACAAGCTGTCAATTCACAGTAACCCAATTGGTTTTCGCTAAATTAGGAATAAATGTTATTTGTCGATAACCCTATAATCAGTGTCCGTCACTATTCAAACAACCACAGGTGGGCGTAGATTTCAACACGTGCTTGCCACGATACCAGTATTTCTAGTTTAAATTGATCAACTGACCGGCCAATCAAAATGATGGAACTGAAGTTTCTCTTCACCTGAATGTGTGATTGATAGGCGTTTATCCCAAGAAATAATTGTTTATCACAAGGATTTTGTAAACTTTATAGAATTATATTGGTGAAATCTCGACGTTTTTGGCGAATACTGGGACAACATTATAAGGAATATCTCTTGTTTCGATTAAAGTTATGAGTTATAACCGAGAATTTTGAAACAGATGTACCATATAACTTTCAGTATTAACTGCATAACCTTAATCGAAACCAGAATTATTTCTTAAATATGATAGTAAATGTAATGATTATGATACATTTACCATATAAAACTTCCCCATAATAGTTCATTGTGGTGAGTCAGCGAGAACTAATGCTTGAAGTGTCTACTCACCTAGAAATACCGAGGTGCTTATTAATCGGTGACCATATCATACCTCCATTGTCTTCCGTATGCTTTCCCTCTTTCTTGTGATTCTGGCGAAGACCAACGTCCGACATATTGCAGCTCAGATTCCCTCGTTCCGTTGAAATTACCACACAGACCGTCCACATTGCCTTTGTCTCGTTCCATCGGATATATCTGTACCAACCAGATTATCCCCCTGCCCAACTGGAATTTCACGACCACACCTGTCGTTAAGGTGACCTGGGAAGAAGATATGATGAAAGTTCAATGCGAAATAGTCATGCTTTAGCTTTCTCTGAGTCTATCGGGGTTAGTAAGGCGCCATATTCGTGAATTAAAAAAAAACTCAATTTCTAACAAACAATTTTAAGGAAAACATAATTAGCCAAGGTATGCTATAGTATTATAACAACACATGTTTACCCCCACAATATGAGATATATTTTTGTATTATGTAAACAAGTGGTTTACAAAAAAATTGTTATGTAGGTCACTAGAAATCTTGACAGGAAGTATTTAAAAAACACACTTCCTGTCAATCTAGTGACCAAAATGACTAATTGGTTGTTTTTTTAAACCACGTTTTTACATAATTCAAACACATCCCTCAAATTGTGAGGGTGAACATGTGTAGTTATAATAATGTAGCGTACATTGATTATGAAGGATAAAGATTTTTTCATTGAAATTGAGATATTTCGAAAATTCACGAATGGAGCGCCTCCTTTGGTTGCAAAATCCATGGATTCTAGTCCCAAACGAACATACATAATCCATGTATATTGACGTGTGACAAAAGAGCATCAACATCTAGTTTACGCATCCAGCTTATTGACTTGTGACGGTGATCAACAGGAAACGAAGTCATTAAGCATGCAATTAGAGAGTAAATTGGACAGCCACCATGTCAGTGGGGCATCATTCCTCCAGTTGTCATAGCGCCTGAATACTAACTTATCAGTTTCACGCACCCGAACAAGTACATAATATTTCTTTAAAATGTGTCTTGTTCTCTGACACTTGCTTTTTCAAAAATCAGAAACAAATCTTAATGTCAGAAATCACATAATCACTTTTTCTAGCACAAGAATAAATGTCAAGTTCTCTAAATAAAACTGTTTTTCTAATACCAGAACCATTGTCCTAATTGATTAAATCACATGATCACTTTTCTTGTTCTCTACACAGGTTTTCGTATAATCCAGAGAAATGTTCGTATTGTCTAGAAAACAATTAAAATGTGCTACCGACGATAAAGTTATATATACTTATTCTCAAATAAGAAAATTATATTCTTAAAATGAGAAAATAAATGTGAAGATAAGAGATATTTCCTTACATAGAAACTCTATTTTGGCAGCGTATCAACGCTTTTGACTATTAGTGTTGTGGAAAACAGATCGTATATGTCATTGGGAATTTACCACGTGTGTTCGATAGTACATAAGATAGTAGTTATTGTTATATGTGTTCCCGGATCTAGGATAAACTTCCTTTCCCCAGTGATTGTATTGATAGGGTTAATCGTATAATGGTAAGCAATATGTACATGCGAGATATTATAATACGATGAATACGAGCGTACACATATAATTAACAAGATCTTACATTAATTGCTTATGACTGGTTGCACTCATTGTACAACACAGGTATGAGTAGAAGAATAGAATAATCCAGTAACAACAGCGTGATATGCGCTATAGTGAACGTATAGATAACATGGATATCATGATACCTCAGACATTATATGGACACATGATACCACCGACACTAGAAAATAACTACCCGTTCGCGAGAGCGGGGAAGTCACTTATCCAGGAACCTTGCTACCCGCAGCATATCTATATAACCTGTATACACAGTGCTAACCGGCAGAGACTTATACAAAATATAAAGTTATCAAATCTTCTGGACACTTCATTTGTTCCCGTACGCGGGCAACTCTACCTTCACCACTAGACACTACGAGACACGATCGTATAATTATGTCATTGGGAATTTATCACGTGCTCCGCGTGTACACTACTTCTTTATAGATATATATTATCACACGAGTCATGCGTGACTTAGGACTTTGACGAATTCATGAATAACCCAAATTAGCGCAATTGTCATAAAATATGCTTACCTTGAAACGATTTCCGTTTGTTTCAAATTTGAACACCCCGTCATCACAATCATGAAATCGAATGTAGCGATCGATAAGTTGTCTTCTCGTGTCGCCCGTCATTGTTCCAGTGCCACACATATTCACTACGAACAACGAGTTGCGAACTCTGATCGCCAGGCCACAGTTGCATGTAACCCAACCCCCTGTCGAGCAGAGCTGATATCGCATATTGACCTGAAATATGTTCACAATTATCCCATTTATATATCACATCTCTGCGCCAACACTATGGTAAATATCTTATTCTGCAAGGCATTACAGAGCCATATTCGACTCCTGGGCCAAGTTTCACGAAACAAGGACTTATGATGATCTTAATATGGACTGATCTAAAACGTAAGGTGAATACTAACACTAAACGCTCTTTATTTATATTACAATACTGTGAATAGTACTATACAACATCATGGTCCAAATAGGCTGTATTTTCAATCCGAGAAATACAACCACTGTGTAGGAACTGTTACATCGGATGTCGTTCTATCGCCGGTATTCTGATGGTTCTTGAGTGATTTGTTGCGGTTAAAATAATCATTTCCGGTACAAAATCGCACATAATTATATATATCTTACATACATTAAATATTCCTGAACGAACAGAGGCTGCATACATGCCGTGTTACCGAAACCTGAACTTTCGATCACAATTAACTCGGATATAGCGAGTTTACGTGTAATTATCAACAATGAATAACTGAAAACCAAGCCGAGTAAACGTAATTTCCTTTTTTTTCTGCAATTCGGTGGCATATCGCGACTGTGAAACTTTCTGAAGACGAATTGTGAAACGCTTTCTAAAGACGAACACTGAGTACAAAGTATACCTGTGTTATTCTTCTGTAAAATAGCTGAGGAAATATTCCGATGTCGGTTGATAATTTGGACATTAGCCTCCCAACCACAACTTATGAGTGTTACGGTTCTATTTCAAGGCAATCATGACTGTAACGGTTCTTTACAGGATATATTCATTTGAACTATTTCTGCGTTTGGTTCGTGTATAGTTTGTTGTGTGTATCAAACGTTTTAAACCAGATAATGACTGTATCATGTGCTATCTACATAACCCAAAAGGTATATTAAGAAATAAGAGTATATCTAGTATAACAGAAGACTAAGTGGCATTACCTTCACTTCGAAGCGGCAGGGACAACATATTGAAAGTCATGCGGGGTATGGGATCACATGTAATCATGCTCGCCCATATAATTGACCAAATGAAATTAGACATCTACAGTCATGATATTCAGTACGTTAGGGGCGCTGGCGATTAGGGTTCAAATCCACGTGTTTCCATCGTGGACTGTGTAACTCGAAATCGTTATCTGGTGGAGTTGTCAGTTACTCGCCGATGGCCGGTGGTTTGCCGCACATGGTCGACGAGTCTATCAGTCATTGAAATCACTGTAAGGTTAGCCGTAAGCGTGCGGATTTCCCACACCACTAAAATTGGCAATGTCGAGGCTTGGCCATAGCTACTGAAAGCGACATTAAACACCAATCAATCAATCATTCGAGCTCTCAAATTTTGGAAAGGATGTATAAGATTAGATTGGTTGCAAAATACACGAACTATATATATATACCGACATCGTAGGCTCTGAGAAATACCATGGTCAGAGCCCTTTTCCAGCTATTTACAATATTTCGCATATAAGTGGAATAAACGCTAATTATTTCTGTTCCATGCCGTTAAAATGGTTCCTTTTTTTGGAACCCAAACATCGGGTTCAAAGTTGTATTTTTAATTTTGGATCGGGTGCGGTTTGTGGTGAATATTTAGGGTGGCTTGATGGTGGGGCAACCTACAGCACCCTTTGTTTGACCTAAATATATAAGGAAACCTGGAAATGGCATGGGCCACCTATTTGAACCCCTATGGTTTGCGGCCATTTTCGAATAAGGAATGGAAGTCACGTTCGTCGTATAAGTTGAGTACAAGCTGAAAACGGCGGCTTTTGAAATAAAGTGGCGGCTATTTTTAGTCAGTCGACTATTATGTTTGGTTTGTTCAACTTGTTGGAAAAAACATCAATCTTCATAGTTCGCATTGAAATTTCTTGCCAAAATGCATGTTTGCGTTACAATAAAGTCAACGATTTTGTTACTACTGGTGACACATAATTATCAATTGGAAGGAAGTTGATCATAAGTAGTGTAAAATTAACTTATTGCATATTTCGTTGTGTTTACTTCGTTATTTTCACGTATCCTTCCAAATAACAAACATCGTATTTCCCGTAAAGAGACCGACTCGATCGAGAGATAACCGATCGAGATATCACAATTCGCGGTTTTCGTCGTTGTTGTGACTCCATGATGGAATTTTCATTATTTTTACATTATTTGGGACTATAGATCGTGAGGGGAATGGAACCATTAATTGAATTATCATCTAGATGGCTCAATAGGCAATATTCCGTTCATTTGGACCATAAAATAGTGAAGAACTGTTCATTCCTAGCCACACGTGAAGACAGGGATAATCACAAACAAATAAATCACCATGACATAAACTCATGTTTCGTTCTTCGTCTGGTTCAGCAGCATTGAGTTAGCAGACATCGCAATGTATCAAACAGTTGAGTACACATCATTCACTATTTTGTGTCCCAGATGAGAATATATTCGGACCAATTATCCTAACATGATTACTGTCTACAGTAAGATTGTGTGAATCTACTGGCATTAAAAAATGATGTCCAAGTTTATGGAAATATTTTCTTTTTACAGCAGTTATAAACATATATTCCGGTCTGGGCGATTTACAGTTAAAAGTGGACACCCCACTAATCGTACCACCACTGGCCACGTCCCTGCCAGCGTGCCATGTGGTCATTAATTACTACCATTTCGGGAACATCCCTCCATATTTGCAAGACTATATTCAGTTAAATTTATAATAATATACACGAACTAAACTAGATCCCATCCACATTTCCGACCAAAGGCGGATCATAACCTAGGTCTTAACTTTACGATTATCTTACGACACCTCACACAGACTTAGAGTTAAGACCAAAGTTAAGACCATTTTAAGTTAAGACAATGTTCGTTAGATGCACTTATGGTGTAAACTTAAGACCACATAAGTCCCAACTATGTCATAAGTTGCTTTTGTGAAACTGGACCCTGTTATTGAATACATAAATGCAACGAACAGCACAAACCAATCGATGTTATTGTTTGACATCGAAATAAATAGAACTGTGACCAGACCGATAGATGCTGCAGGTGCTGGCTTAAATGTGATCTATGATCGGGACTTTAAGAACCTGTCTCCACGCCAACTCTTAAGAGATCAGACACTAAGATATTCCCGCATGGATCAACACAGCCCATGAGTACACTTGGACAATTTATGACTAAACTGAAATGTGGTGACCGAGAACGCTCAGACATTTTGCATGTTGTCTCCCGGAAGTGTGTGTTTCACTCATATCATGTGACTCATCAATCAAGCTCGGACCGATAACATTTACTCAAAATATTTAACTCTGTATCAACTGACACAGACAATAGCATCAGTTCCCACACACAGGAATATGAACATTTATTTACGGGCGTTGGAAAATTAAAGGTAGTCTGCTAGCTGGTCGGAAAAGCTACATTTGTAGAATACTAGAACCCTAGAGGCATTTTTGGGGAAAAGCATGAAACTAAGTTTTCTAGCATAATTCAAGTATGCTGAATTCAATGAGGTTGCCTGTCGCTGCCTGTGACCCATAATTCACCCATAAAATCAACTTAAAGTCACATACTGTTTTTATTGCCGCGAAAATACAGTAAGTCAATATCGAGACATATATCACACTCGTTATACATATAATCTCATGAACATGGGAATACTTTGTTATTTGAATCACCCCTCGTGATCTTTCTGTCATAACTATCTCATCATCTGCTATACATATATGGACAAGTATGTTATTTAATAAATAAACGCTCTTCATGAAATCACACCCGGTTGAAAGTTCTGTGAATCAGGATTAAGTTGAAAATATGACGTTTTTTCACAAATATCTTCTAGACCAGTTCATGCTGTTTGGAACTGCTTGAGTAATGTGACTTTATATTGTGTTTTGTATATTAACTGGTCATTGGAGCAATTAAATATGCAATTATTGGAACACGGTATAAAATTTCACAAATAAATCACAATTGGGATTTTAGTCATATTTCAACAAAAATGAACAGAACTTTGTAATGTAAGTGAGGCATATCATTACCTATGAATATTCCAACTCATTGGAACCAAAATTCTTACTTTGGCTCAAAATGGCTGCCAAAATGGCCACCAAAATATGGAAAATGCTAAATATTGCCCCAGCGTGTCCTGCAATCGCTTACAAGTTGTGGTTGGTGTATAAAATTGGCTATTCTGCCTCCTATACATTGAATACTAACATATCTGATGTACCATTGGTAATTGTTACAATTGTTACCACTGACATCACCAACAATATTGGACTTTTCTCTCAAAAACTTGACATAAATATCGGCAAAAATTAACTTTTCAGGTATAGACCATTTTTTCAAGTAAAATGCAACTATCATTGGTAAAATGTAACTGTCTCTGGATTCAAATGTGTTTATTGTTTTGGTCTATCTTAAATGTGTCACACTACGGTATCTATAGACCAAATTGCTCAAGATGGCTTCCAAAATGGCAACCAAATTTGTAAAAAGTTTTTTTTTACATATATCCTGAACATTATTCTCTGTGTTATCCGAAAATGTAGTAAATTGTGACTCACTTGGTTATTATACGTGTTAGTTAATTAACTGACAACTATATGTTCTATTCTGGTTGTCCCAGTTCCGTATGGGGCATGACAAATTCAATTTAAAGTATGGAATTTTGCCGAGAACCTCTTTTGTGATTATGGCCATATTATTGAATGGAAATGGGCAGAACGTTGAGACGGAACCGAGATGAACCATAATCTGTGGCTATTCTGGTCCATTGTGGTAACACAAAATATCAACTGGATGCAGGGTGGATGCCAAGATGGTAGTCAGGGAGTTACTCTATGATGATAGTTGAGGTGAATAGGTATACAGGGAGTTAGTGTATGTCATGAATGATGTGAATATGTATACAAGGAGTGACTATATGGTTGTCCATTGTAAGATGTATAGGTATATATTGAGAGGTCATGGTCATGTGTGGGGTGAATCGGTATGAATGGAGTGACTGTATGTTGTATGGTTGTGTATATCCAGTACGGGTGCACCCGATGTGCCTGTATGGACATTGATGTGGTGTATGAATATAGTTACATGGTCATCTATGTGTTGATTATGTATATATGGAGTGACTGTAAGGTCATGGGTGGGATGTACATGTGTTGTCTGTATGATCATGGATGGGGTGTGTGGATAATAGGGAGTTATTTTATGGTTACGGGTAATGTGTATAGGTATACATGGGATGACTGTACGGTCATGATTGAAGTCATGAAGTGTATATGCATACCTGGAGTAAGCTGGGTGGACATTATCGAGCGTGTGGGTATATAGGGAGTGTCCTTGTGGTATATATTTATATATCTCGTGGATGTATTATCATTGGTGGGTGTATAGGGATTAGCTGTATGATCATGGATGGCGTGTATGATTATACAGTGAGTTGCTGAATTGTCATGTGTGAGGTGTATATGCAAGTATGGAAGGTATGAGTGGTCGTGTGTGCAGGTTTTTTGTATATATGGAAGGGCTGAATGGCCGTTGGTGAGGTGTGACGCTGTGGTCTAGGGTGGGCTGCATATGTATATATCGAGTGGTTATATGAATATGTGTGTCGAATAGGTATACATGTAGTGACTGTATGGTCAATGGTGATATGAGTACATGTAGGTATACAAGGAGTGACTGTATGAGCATAATTGTAATGAATATCTATACAGGGAGTAACTAAATGGTCATGTGTCAGGTGTATGAATATACCTGTTGTTCCTGCTTGGTGACACGTGGCGGTATGGTCATGTGTAGGTTATACGGGTATACACACGTGTTGCTAATATGGTCATGGGCGAGGGGTATGTGTATATAGCGAGTGGCTATATGGCCATGGGTGAGGTGCATATGCATACATGGAGTGACTTTTCTGACATAGCTGGGGTGTATTAGTATATCTTGTGTCGATATTCGGCTATGGTGCGACACATAGGGCTACATGGAGTGACATGGCCAATGGTGAGGTGAATATATATACAATGATTGACCATGATCATGTATGAATGTTTTGAATAGGTACACACGGGGTGACTATATTGATATATGTCAGGTGAAGGAGTATACCAGGTGGCATGGGTGAGGGTATGTGTATGAAGCGAGTGGCTATATGGCCACTGGTGAGGTACATATGTATACCTGGAGTGACTCTATGGTCATTGTTGTGGTGTTGATGTATATATTGAATGTCTATTTGACCATCTGTGTGGAGAATAGGTATACAGGGGATTACCGTATGGCCAACCGTGAGGTGAATGCATGGGTATACACGTAGTGACTATATGGTTATGGGTCATGTTTAGGAGTATACTCGGTGGGCCTCCATTGTGACTCATGGATGTATGGTAATACGTGGTTATGGGTCAGGTGTACGTATAAACATTGGGTCACTATATTGTTGTGTATGTGGTGTTTATGTATATATGGAATGACTGTGTGATAATTGGTGGCTAACGCTTTCCACGTTTAACGTTTCCCCCATGTACATAAACACCATCAAGACGGAGAACTCTCTGACATGACCTCTCTATTGATTAACATATCCTTGAGTTATTGTGGAAAGCGATAGCCACCCAAGGTACATATGAACAACCCACCCATTACCTCAGTCACTCCATATGTACATAAACATCACACAAATGACAATATAGTCACCCACCTTATACACGTACACCTGACCATACAACCTGGTTATACTTGGTTATACCCGCACATACCACAAATGACGATACAGCCACGATTCACCATGCATGAACACCAGGTGTACTCCTACACCTGGCGCATGACCATATAGTCATTCTATGCATACATATGCACCACATTCACGATCATACATTCACTCAGTGCATGCATATTCATCTCACTATGAACCATACATCCACTACATGTATACCTATTCGCCATACCCATGACCATAGGGTCAATCCAGGTATACATGTACACCTCACCAATGGTGAGCCCTTCAGATATTCGAATACCCACACACACGACCACTTATACCTTCCGTACTTGCATATACACCTCACACATGACAATTCAGCAACTCACTGTATACTGTATTCATACACGCCGCTCCAATGATCAGTTAATATACAAAACACAATATAAAGTTATATTACTCAACCAGTTCCAAACAATATGAACTGATCTAGAAGATATTTGTGAAAAAACGTCATATTTTCAACTTCCGGTGGCCATTTTGGCGGCCATCTTGGAGGGTGAGTTTCATTTTTGCGCCAAAAAAGTGTCAATTTGTCTTTGCTTCACGAAAATATATACATTTGTTTACATTTTACCAGATTTTCTCGCTATAATTTGCATAAAACTGACTTAGGGTCTGATATGAAAAATGGCGGCCAGGATTGACGCCATCTTGTCTGAAGTCTACACGGCCCCTTTTTTTCTTATTATCATTGCTTAAACGTTGAAGGACATAATAAGGAACAAAATGATTGGGGCGAAGTTAAGTCCCATGGGGCGGGTGCAATGGTATCTCTATTGGCTCCCGGACTAAATATACAAAACAGCAATGTCTTACCGTAGGTACCTGATTAATATGATGTTAATGTTTCAGAATTATTACTGTGATGATAGTATCATGATACAACGCGGCTTTGAACGTTCCCCGAGGAGTATATAAGTTTGAGTATGTTCAAGGCCAGTTACGTGATTTCATATGACGCTGTACGGTGCCGTGTCAACAACCCTCCAGCGAAGAAAACACGAAGATTTTAAACGCCTTTTATTGAACCCTATGTTCATCCAATCGGGCGACAGGCAGTCTATTCGTGTTCGGCACCTTCGAATTATGGTAAAAAAGTTGGTTTGACACTTTTCCGCGGAAATGCTTCTAGAAATGTCTTTTCTGAGAATTACGACTAGACTAAGGACTAAAACGTGAAATTACGACAAGTATGGCAATTCAAATGAACACAACATTAACTGTGGGGTTATAAATGTGATAGCTAAAGCCTTTGTGACTTTATGTCTTAAAGGGAGGGGGCTCGATTCGCGTGTTTTAGATGGGTCGAAAATAGTATTGTTCAATATAAGAAGCTGACAGGAAATACATATTTTAGACAATAGATGCAGTTAGTAGATATGTGCGTGTTTTCATCTAACTCTTATACTATTACACACATGCATTAAATTGATCTCTTAAGGGTTTTTTTATATTGATTGAAATTGCCATCTGTACTCAGCTATCAGGTATGCCCCAAACAATCAGCATACCTGTATGTGTGTAGGCCTACTGACTACTGGATATACCAGTATGGCAATGACTGTACTGCATGTTTGTCTCAGATGAAATAGGATATTTAAAGATTTAATTAATCAAGCAGCAAACAAAAAAGATAAAATACTTATAAATAGGTCTGGTAATTCCCAATTATAGCTATAATAGCCTCATGTTGCTACTGTAGCTACATATGGCTATTGGTGATGGGTGAATCTGGTTGAAGAGAAATAACTCAATCCAACAAACAATCGTTGAAATATACAATAACCTGATTTGATTATTCTTAGTAAGTTAAGATAGTTTGCCATTTTCAACAAAATAGTCCAACATGGGTACTTTTTCTTGACAAGTGTGCCTAAATACAAGAATAGAAGATCACATATGGATGGATGCGAGTCCCATGTCACATAGCATAACATATTTCTAAACAGATACACGTGCTTAGGCATGCTTGTCTGATATTCAGAAAGCTGGTGCAACCCAAATGACACCGGCAGTCGTTTCATAAGTTGCTATAAATTAATACCCCTCACCCTTAGTTGCAACAGCTCGCGGTAATTCTTACGCGTCATACCAATTGGTAAAAACCTTACCCAAAAAACACTATATAGAGTTACTCCCTTGGCGTGTAATTCAACTTGCTGGCTTCCGACCGAATGCAACTTTTTGACGAAACCGCAGTGATTTACGAACCAGGAAGCGGTAACCAGAAAGCTGTTACACGGGTTTTTGACTCGCTCTTATAAAAGTATTGTTTGGGGGTCCACGAGCCTCTCAGAGATTTTACCTCAGAATCGGGGAGTAGAATAACACATACAAGATTATATAAGATTATATCGAAATCCGACAAACACGAAGATGTACAGAATCAACTTGATACGAATAATGTTGGCAAAGTTGTTCGGCTTTTTCGACGATCGTGTCAAAATAGTGACAAGAAGAATCGTGTTTTACACACGACGAATTGAGCGATTAAGAAAGTGTCGGCTCTGTTGGTGAGCATCGCCCTTCAAATCTCGAGAAAATGAAAGCCAATAGTAATGGCGCAAAAGGTTATTCTGACAGTTGTCAGTAAATAGCTACTGTTGGAAAAGAATTAGGTGTAATTAATTGCAATTGCGATGAATCTGAACTAATGACGCTAACAGTTTTCCCAGTGAATGGTGAAACGCATGTTCTTCTAAATAAAGCTGTATAGAACTCTTCATTGAAGTTCATTCCACACTTTCAAGTTGCAGAAAGTTCGCATACTAACTGGACGGTTACCAGTTTATTCTTGTATGTTCAAGGCGGTACCTTAATCTACAGTAGCAGTTAAGAGACATTTTCACTATGTTTACCGATCAGTTAGGTCGTTTCTAAACTTTTTTCCTACTTTTTCGAAGGGAAATTACGAAACAGATGTAGATCTGTATTTTAACGATGGACCAGCTGTTCAACAGCATGTGAAAAGAGTTCCAAAACATTACCATTGCAGCTAAGTGGACAAGGTTTTATAAACATTGTTCCAGTTTACTATATACACTTAACAGTACAACCCTTAAGCTTCAGGAGTGGACTCCAGGAGGGCATATACATCTATATATCCCTGACATGTATACATGTAGATATAACAATTTAGCCAGAATACTATCACCAGATGATTGGGTAAGTATAATAGAGAACTTGACTCTGGAGATACGCGATTGGACACCGACAATGACCGACTGTCTCTTTTCTACTTCAGTAGAAACAGATTACAAATCAGTATTTCCTCTCGAAATTCAAGGAGTTCAAATGGAGTTCATGTTTTGTGGATTTTAAATAAATATCAATCTTTGGTTAAGACTACAGAAATTATAACAGACACGAGAGACGTTTTAGTTTATACAGTAGTGTTCACTGGCCCTTACTCATAAGTAATATGTCAGACAGTATTTCACTATTTGGAGTTTTTGGAAGAAATGTTTTCACTTAGAAAATAGATATTCCATTCTCAGTAAAATCAAACAAAATCCAATATATAACATTAGTGACTCCAAATACCATTATATGTGATATATTACTATTATATTTTTATCTTCAAACATTAGTTTGCATTATGGTTCACTTCTGGGTAATTAATTGTTACTTCCTGGAAACTAATGTGCTGGTAATTGTGGTAGATCTTTTTTCAGATTGCGAATTTCCGGTTTCACTTTCAATTAATTTGCTAATGTAACAGTATTTTCAAATATTAATGGTACAACAAAAGAGACATCAAACACGCTTAGTGGAACATGGGTGAACATCTGTCTATTATGCCTTGATTGGGCTTTGGATTATATGAACATTCTTGACACTAGCTTTCGGGGGTCAAAGTTCAATGCTTAAATAACAAGATGTCACCAGGTGTGATTCAGATTTATGACGGAAATATAATTGATCTTTTCACTTCTATTCAGGTTTAAGACTGTACATACAGAACCAATTTGGGGTGTGTATTCTTCTATAGTGTATTCATATTAATCAGTGCATGTTTTGTGCCGTAGCAAAACAATATTATATACATGTGTATGACTGAATAATTAATAATTAATAAAATATAGCACAAACATACTTATATATATTATATATTATATACCGGTGCCGTTAATGAGTCGATCTCTTCATCCACTGGAGATACCGTACAGACAATCTTGAAATGCATGTTATGACACTGAAACATGTCACAACTTAGTATAAATGCATCAAACACAAACTGATCAGATCAGACAACACAATTGTGAAATGTATCACATAAAAACAAGCAAAAGGGAAACACTTTAAATCTCAACTACTCAGGAAGTACATGTATGGTCACATGCTCTCACTCACAACATAATGATCAATGCAGCACACATACAAATGTTCAGGTCGATTAGTCAAGCAGATAATTCGAGAAACAGTGTCCAGTTGAATCAACAAATAATGTTACCCCATACTAGATCTCGTTGCAACCTACATGGACAAGAAAATGGGGTATTTATAATTTTGGCATTCAAAATCAGCAAGCTCTTCAATAGACAATGGACTATTTGCGTATGTTTTTACTCAGAGGAGTTTTAATAAAAAAAACACTGATACATATACCGTTACCGTTTCGCCGCGTACACACCAATGACATTTTGCCACAAAATCTATTTCTGTAGGGGGATTAATTTTCATGTTTCTGAACTGTCCAAATGTGATAAAAGTTGGGCAGATTACCATATGTATGTCATCCTTCATAACTTGTAGCCGGTTGCAGAGCGAACTGTGGCGAGTTTTGACAGTATCTATATATTTGCTCCATGTTGACAGCCATCGTGGACCAAAAGTTAATATTTGTCATGTTGATATTGAGCGCCCCAGCGTAATATCTGCTCTCCCTTACTGTCTCAAATCTGATCATTTCCTCTTTTAAAACATTGCCAGAATACCACACGCGATTTTTGTTATATTTCATAGTGATTTGTCGAAAGCCAAATTTTTGAGGGGTTAAGAGGATTTGGGACACAATGGATAACACAATTCTTTTCCGAAGTGATGTTTGGACATGTGCAATGAAATATTAAGCCAAAACATGTCACAATTAACAACTGATTTGATTAGACGATCTTAATACTCAAATGCGACATCATATATATTAATTAACCAATAATTATTTATAGAGATTCTAAGCGTGCGATAGCGTATCCTCAATTTCACAATGGATGCATGCACATTCCAGTTCCGTCTGTATATATTCATAAGTCTAGATATGGAAAAGTGATGGCGTCAAAGGATGTGATTTGAATTATTTTTTTAATATTGACCTTCCAATTGATTTTGCGTTTCAATGTATATATGTAACAAATGATGTGTGACGTCACACAATCTGACTGGTTAAGCGCAGCCTGTGTGTAATTATACATGTAAGTGTTTGCGGCCTTATCTTACATGTATATATATATGGATTGTTTGGATTCGTACCTGCACTTGTGTCTGGTTGTTGCGATACATGATGAATTCCCCACCTAGCTGCATGTCATACCGTTGTCTGAAAGCCAACATTTGTAGATTATAATTCCCATTCGAACTCAATATTCTTCATATCCATGTACTAATGTGTAATCATAACACATATATATAACACTTTGTAGATATATATAAGTATAAGTTTTCTGATAGTTTGGAAAGGTATTCCACTATATTGTAATTCTATTGGAACATAGAGTTAATATGTGCTTCATTATATATTGTTGAATTAAATGCTCCTTAGCTCTGAAGGCGGATGCGTGTGCTGTAGAAACGATTGTTACAGATATTACTGAACATTAATTTAAGACAGCCTCGCAATAAGCCACTTCTAATGATCTTCGGGTATTCTAACTAAAACCCCTGTCACACTCCGCTGCGATCAAGCCTTCGCTTCCATTGCGCTGCAAAGGTATCAAAGTGCCAAGCTAAACACGTTAAGGTCTCCAAGAACCGATTGGTGACGCATTGGACACTGGCTAAGACGGGAGAGGGTCTCTGTGGTCTCTCATGAGCGCCAGAGTGCCGCAGAGGTTCGGCGTGCTGACCAGGGCGCAGTACTGTCGCCGTGGCAGCGCACAGTGAGCGATGTGCATGAGCACAACAAGGATGCATACACGCCACTCGTTGCCGGACATATAAAGCAAAAACTCAATATTGTCCTCTGCGACTGCAGTATGCTTAATCCCAAAGTATACCGTGTATACATGTACTACATGTAATACAGGCATACACAACCATGGAACTGGCGCTGTCGGCCTCCATATGTCATGCCATTTAAAAATAAAAAGGGCACAATATTATTCCGATCTATTTCATCACGCTGTTCCCTGATTAAATTCCGTGTTATCACTATCATGCTATATTTTATCTCACGTGACTATCTAAGCCTTATCCACGCTTGGGATTGGTTGATTGACATTCACTATTATCGATATTGTCGTCCGCGAAGCCATAGTGGGCCTCCTAATTTTAGCACACCCACTATCGCTTGGAAAATCCAGAAATCTATTTTCAGCATGCCCACTATTCCGGGGAGGTAATTCGAAAGTCATCTCCGCCTCGCTGCAAAAGTTCAACATGTTTTTATCCAAAATGTATTTGTAATCGACAACTAGAGCACAATAAATGATCGTAAGCAAATTCTTTATGTTATTTGTGATGTTTGATGTGGCGATTTATCATGTTCCTTTCTCCGCTGATCACAATATCGCTTCGATATGTTTGTCTATTTCCTTAGTTCGCGCAATTAAATTTTCTGAACGAATCTTCAATTTGTTTTCGGTAAAAAAAAGTATTGTTTTGAACTGATGTCATTGTTTAACAACAACATCAACAACAACGAAGTCTGCTTTCTATTGTTAATAATTGCCGGGGAAGAAAATTTAAGATTTGCCCAATTAGAAGCCGGGCAATTTAGTGAACAAAATTAGACAAGCAAAAAAAAAAAACAACAACAAAACTTTGCACTGAGAATATTGAAATCGTTCTGCAATGAAAAGAGAATACATGGGATATCGTAAGCAAATTCTTTATGTTATTTGTGATGTTTTACCCATGTTTGATGTTGCGATTTATCATGTTCCTTTCTCCGCTGATCACAATATCGCTTCGATATGTTTGTCTATTTTCTTAGTTCGCGCTATTAAATTTTCTGAACGAATCTTCAGTTTGTTTTCGGTAAAAAAAAGTATTGTTTTGAACTGATGTCATTGTTTGACAACAACATGAACAACAACGACGTCTGCTTTCCATTGTTAATAATTGCCGGGAAAGAAAATTTAAGATTTCCCAATCAGAAGCCGGGTAATTAGTGAACAAAATTAGACAAGCAAAAAAAAAACAACAACAACAACAAAACTTTGCACTGAAAATATTGAAATCGTTCTGCAATGAAAAGGGAATACATGGGAATATAGATGGTTGTGAATTGTTTGACATTATGGGTCCTGGGCCAGAATGAAAAACGTTCGATAAAATATAATAAATATTGCACGACTTGTCGGTGACTATGCCAAAATAGTGGTCCTCGGTGGAGAAATAGTCCCATCGCCTCCGGCTCGGGGACTATTCCTCCCCTCGGACCACTATGTTGGCATAGTCACCTCCAATCCGTGCAATATTTATATAATAGTGGAAAAGTGAATCGAAACATATGCTCAATTTAAATTATGACTATCCGAGCGATGTAGGAACATGGAACATGGACAACTAGTCTGTTGTGGATTGTTGGGTATATTCCCACAATCTAAAATTTCAAACTACACGTATGACTGGAGCACATTTATACTTTCCGCGCCCACGCAGAGAACGTTTTGCAAACGTACTGAGAACATACTAGCTACGAAAACGTGATAAGCGGGATAGGAGCATGCCTTGTTTTGAAAGTTTGACAATTTTGGACAGTTTTCCGCGCTCCTCCTGCGTGTTACTCATATTTGGATACTTTTTCAGCGCAATGTTAGCGCCGGTCTGATTGCAGCGGAGTGTGACAGGTGTGTTACGTCTTAATATACCGATAAGTCAAAAGTGTGCATACGAACATATCAACCAATCTATGTTAGCCTGTGTACATTTTGAGTAAGCAACTAATGTCTTTTTGACAAATTCGCTGCTCGATTGAATGTGATGAGTTGATACTCTTGCAAGACGGAACGAATTTCAGCAACCAATACTAAGTTTATTTAAAGGGGTACTATGCACTAAATCGAACCGTTTACGGGACCATCTCATTTTAGACTCAACAGAATATATGAAACAAATGAATGAATTTGAGTAATGGATTAGAACAGAACACATTCACGTGTTCTATGAACGATGTAAACAAAATGATAATTATAATGAAATTGGATTTTCATTATAGTTTTTTTGCATATATTTTGTTGATTATAATAGGAGATGTTCCCATAACTGGCCACATTTAGTGTACAGTCCCCCTTTAAGTGATGTATGTTTCATCGGGACAAGTTGTCTACATTACTGAACTAACCCGTTGAATGTCTGCATGTGGGGATCATTGAGAGAATAACAAAAAACATGCAAATTCTTGTACTCCTCGTCTTGGATGTTCACCTGGAATAGAAAATCTGACTTTGTACACACTCAATTTGACAATCAGTTGACTGAAAGGCTCCAGAAAACTAAATAGTAGACATGTTTATCCACACGTACGTGTATGTAGTATCGTACTACAGTCACTGTTCCGTGCACATGTGATGATAACGCCCCCAGTTGGCTGCAAATCAGGAACGACAACTCTATCCGACCTATATGCAGTACTACCGTCGGTGTTTGACCTATATTCTCTGCAGTCTAGGCAGTTTGACCTAGGTCATCATAGGTCATGACCTACTTTCTCGCTAATTTACATAATCCTAGGTCATCATATGTCATGACCTATTTGAGGTCAGGTGCTAGATGATATGTAGGGCACCGCTTTCGGTCCACCATCGTATAATGAACGGAATATTATCTACATGTATATCACGTGATGATCTCGTTGGGGTAGCTTCAGTCTTGAAGGGACACTAGGCTCTCACTGGGGATGATTATTAAAGTGACACTCACTATGGATGAATGTTAAAGTAACACATGGTGCACACTGTGGGATAATGTTAAAGTGACACTCGCATTGAAAACTTCAAAAAATTCAAAACTTCAAAAATTTCAAAAACTTCAAAAATTTCAAAAACTTCAAAAGTTTCAAAAACTTCAAAAATTTCTCAAATTTCCAAAATCTCAAAAAATTTCAAAAAACTTTAAAAACTTCAAAATACTCAAAAATTTCAAAAAACTTAAAAAACTTTTCAAAAAGAAACAAAAATGAAAAACTTTAAATCAAAAATTTCGAAAAACTTCAAAAACTTCAAAAACTTCACAAATTTCACAAATTTCACAAATTTCAAAAAATTTCAAAAATTAAACTAAATTCAGGATTTAGTCATAAATGTGACCCGCTATATCAAATCCAGTCGGAAGTCGGGATTTTTTTTATCCTGTGCCAATGCATTCTCTTATATATGCGAGTCGACCAGCCGCCCGCGGCGGCGGCGGCGGCGGCGGCGGCGGCGGCGGCGGCGGCGGCGGCGGCGGCGGCTGTAATGCGCATGTCAACGCCGCGCCGCCGGCGGCGGCGGCGGCGGCAACTACATAATCCTATGGCATGCAAAGAAATTGGCGGCGGCGGCGGTTAAGGATTTAGTCAGTGATGATACTGTTGTTGTTGGTGGTGGTGTTGTTGTTGTTGTTGGTGTTGTTGTTGTTGTTGGTGTTGTTGTTGTTGTTGTTGGTGGTGGTGTTGTTGTTGTTGTTGGTGTTGTTGTTGTTGTTGGTGTTGTTGTTGTTGTTGTTGTGGCTGATGATAATGTTGTTGTTGTTGGTGTTGTTGTTGTTGGTGTTGGTGTTGTTGTTGTTGTTGTTGTGGCTGATGATACTGTTGTTGTTGTTGTTGTTGTTGGTGTTGTTGTTGTTGTTGTTGTTGTTGGTGTTGTTGTTGGTGTTGTTGTTGTTGGTGTTGTTGTTGTTGTTGTTCTGAAGGCGTGTGTTTAACTTTGATATGACGCTTCAAACTATCTTGCCAAGCATAGACACTTAAGCACTCTTCACATTGATACTTCATTTTCCTATATAATCAGTGAAATCGAGCGTTCTTCTATGCACCTATATTTATATAGAACAGAAACAAGGGAAACGTGGTGGACTAGTTAACTAGTTCAGGCGGTCGTTCACAACGTCTCTTAGTGTTGTTTGTACTGGATACAAATTTATCACATTGGCTACAATACAACCTACCTATCCAAATGTCAATGCAATTATGAGTGAATTCAATATGAGAGTATATATATAAGCATTTGTATCGACATCTCGTGAATCTATCGAAATATCTTACTTCTCTTTCCAAATTGCGTAATAATTATGTTGAGGTTCAGTGGGTACGTCCTATATATCCAGCTGAAGGCAGAATGGACAATTGCTTCCTCTGATGTACAGTTAGTTTGAATCAGTAAACATATGCACATGATTGTGTCTGTGCAACTTGAAACAATACAATTAAAATCTGGTCGTTTTCGGCGGCGGCCGTAATGCGCATGTCAACGCCACGCCGCCGGCGGCGGCGGCGGCGGCGGCGGCGGCGGCGGCGGTTAAGGATTTAGTCACAAATATGGCTTGTTTCCATTCATCGGAAAACTATGGGGGTAAGGTGGTGAGCGCCACCGAAAAAAGCAAGTGAGCGAGGGAAAAAAGAGAAAAATAACATGACAAGTGGTACATAGCACAATTTATTATATTAACTATTCACTGTCACTTTCGTCCGAATTGTCATCACTTTCGTCAGATGTGTCATTTGTTTCGTCCATGAACTTTTCTAGCAATGGTCTGTACTTTAATATATATATATATATATATATATATACACACACAATTGATATTAATATGTTTGCCAATAATTTACACATCCATGAATCGATCTGAAAACATTATGGTTCATTGTCAACATTTTTGACGAGTAGTTGTCAATATTTAGACATTCCTGGAAGAAATTATCCCAACTGCCTTCCCGTTCGACCCATTGGTCAGTGTATAATGTCACGATAGTGTGTGCCCATTGCACAATTTCGCTGACCAATGAGAAGTCGTTGTCTTTGTATGCTTTTAAACACATTTTTCCTGTGAACAGGAATGCAGCCATTATTCTCTCCCATGTGTAGGGGCCATCTTCCCGAAATATATTGTCCAACAAGTCACTAAATATATAGGGAAAATGATCCCTATCGTAATTGTCCAATTTCCCTGTCAGCTCATTTAACAGCCACATGTTATAATTTTCCATCTGTTGAAGTATTCTTCTTGTGCAGTCACGTATTTCATCTAACTCTGATAAATAAAAGTTATTAGTGTCTGGGTAATGAAAGCCGTTTCTCAGAATGATATGCCTGACATAACTTTTCATCAAATATTTCGTAACTGCGCCAACTTCCATACTGTTCAATTTCTTGAGCTGTGTATCCATTATTATTTTTTTCCCTTCTACGTCAGACATAAAATATCAACAGTCCCTTTATTATGTTGAGTCAGCTAACCAATCAAAATGCATGATATTAACGTGTTCCGACATGTTTCATTTCTAATTTTAGATGTTAAATGTGCCGACAGGGAAATTGGACAATTACGATAGGGATCATTTTCCCTATATATTTAGTGACTTGTTGGACAATATATTTCGGGAAGATGGCCCCTACACATGGGAGAGAATAATGGCTGCATTCCTGTTCACAGGAAAAATGTGTTTAAAAGCATACAAAGACAACGACTTCTCATTGGTCAGCGAAATTGTGCAATGGGCACACACTATCGTGACATTATACACTGACCAATGGGTCGAACGGGAAGGCAGTTGGGATAATTTCTTCCAGGAAT
This sequence comes from Siphonodentalium dalli, assembly GCA_032622095.1. Lineage (NCBI taxonomy): Eukaryota > Metazoa > Mollusca > Scaphopoda > Gadilida > Siphonodentaliidae > Siphonodentalium > Siphonodentalium dalli. The sequence continues at coordinate 41,769,229 of CP136067.1, forward strand.
GTCTAAATATTGACAACTACTCGTCAAAAATGTTGACAATGAACCATAATGTTTTCAGATCGATTCATGGATGTGTAAATTATTGGCAAACATATTAATATCAATTGTGTGTGTATATATATATATATATATATATATATATTAAAGTACAGACCATTGCTAGAAAAGTTCATGGACGAAACAAATGACACATCTGACGAAAGTGATGACAATTCGGACGAAAGTGACAGTGAATAGTTAATATAATAAATTGTGCTATGTACCACTTGTCATGTTATTTTTCTCTTTTTTCCCTCGCTCACTTGCTTTTTTCGGTGGCGCTCACCACCTTACCCCCATAGTTTTCCGATGAATGGAAACAAGCCATATTTGTGACTAAATCCTTAACCGCCGCCGCCGCCGCCGCCGCCGCCGCCGCCGCCGCCGGCGGCGTGGCGTTGACATGCGCATTACGGCCGCCGCCGAAAACGACCAGATTTTAATTGTATTGTTTCAAGTTGCACAGACACAATCATGTGCATATGTTTACTGATTCAAACTAACTGTACATCAGAGGAAGCAATTGTCCATTCTGCCTTCAGCTGGATATATAGGACGTACCCACTGAACCTCAACATAATTATTACGCAATTTGGAAAGAGAAGTAAGATATTTCGATAGATTCACGAGATGTCGATACAAATGCTTATATATATACTCTCATATTGAATTCACTCATAATTGCATTGACATTTGGATAGGTAGGTTGTATTGTAGCCAATGTGATAAATTTGTATCCAGTACAAACAACACTAAGAGACGTTGTGAACGACCGCCTGAACTAGTTAACTAGTCCACCACGTTTCCCTTGTTTCTGTTCTATATAAATATAGGTGCATAGAAGAACGCTCGATTTCACTGATTATATAGGAAAATGAAGTATCAATGTGAAGAGTGCTTAAGTGTCTATGCTTGGCAAGATAGTTTGAAGCGTCATATCAAAGTTAAACACACGCCTTCAGAACAACAACAACAACAACACCAACAACACCAACAACAACAACACCAACAACAACAACAACAACAACAACAACACCAACAACAACAACAACAACAACAACAACAGTATCATCAGCCACAACAACAACAACAACAACACCAACAACAACAACAACAACACCAACAACAACAACAGTATCATCAGCCACAACAACAACAACAACACCAACAACAACAACAACACCAACAACAACAACAACACCACCACCAACAACAACAACAACAACAACACCAACAACAACAACAACACCAACAACAACAACACCACCACCAACAACAACAGTATCATCACTGACTAAATCCTTAACCGCCGCCGCCGCCAATTTCTTTGCATGCCATAGGATTATGTAGTTGAAAAGTTTTTTAAGTTTTTTGAAATTTTTGAGTATTTTGAAGTTTTTAAAGTTTTTTGAAATTTTTTGAGATTTTGGAAATTTGAGAAATTTTTGAAGTTTTTGAAACTTTTGAAGTTTTTGAAATTTTTGAAGTTTTTGAAATTTTTGAAGTTTTGAATTTTTTGAAGTTTTCAATGCGAGTGTCACTTTAACATTATCCCACAGTGTGCACCATGTGTTACTTTAACATTCATCCATAGTGAGTGTCACTTTAATAATCATCCCCAGTGAGAGCCTAGTGTCCCTTCAAGACTGAAGCTACCCCAACGAGATCATCACGTGATATACATGTAGATAATATTCCGTTCATTATACGATGGTGGACCGAAAGCGGTGCCCTACATATCATCTAGCACCTGACCTCAAATAGGTCATGACATATGATGACCTAGGATTATGTAAATTAGCGAGAAAGTAGGTCATGACCTATGATGACCTAGGTCAAACTGCCTAGACTGCAGAGAATATAGGTCAAACACCGACGGTAGTACTGCATATAGGTCGGATAGAGTTATCGTTCCTGATTTGCAGCCAACTGGGGGCGTTATCATCACACATGTAACCTGAACAATAAATGACCACACACCCCAATACTGCTTAGAAAGGTATCTATCTTCTTTGTGGATACCATTTAAATACAATTTCAAAGTCCACAAACTGGTTCAAACTACACAAAAATAATATTTGTTACTTAAGCGCTTCATAATTATATTGGTTGACAGATGTATTATTACTCTTCATTCTGATGTATCCCGTGTAAACATTGGTTCAGAAAAACTGCTGTTATGAGCACAGGTGTGACACAGACCGGCTGTTATTTTTTACTCGTTCGTAATGATGTCCGCTCCGGATCGGGCAAAGACTCTGTTTTTATTTGTATACAGACTTTCGCCTCAAAGACACTCTCAAAGGTAAGTATCATGTATATGTTATACACCATTAGAAGCGGAATTGATTGCTGATCCATACAAAACAAGCACGCTATATGACCGATCCATATGAGTTTCATAAACCAGAAGCAAATATCCATATTTTTTACCTTTCTCTAAAAAATAAACACCACAACAGATGGGTCAAATATACACATGTTTTTGGTAATAAAAATACACACTTCAAATGTTTTCATGTATATGAGTTTCATAAAACAAGTGTGGTTTAGGAAAACATGTGTATGTGGTTTTCGATAAACACTGCAATAGCTGGGTCACATGCTTTTGACAATACAAATAAACATTTCACATGTTTTCATATATGTGCAATTCACAAACCATGTGTTTTAGGAAAAACATGTGTACACATTTTGATTTTGATAAACACTAATAACTAATAAACAATGCAACAGCTTACACACACAATTACACATATTTTTTATAATTAATTGATTGAATATTTTTTTCAGGATAGTTTGCAATGCTTTGACATTTTCCAATGTTTACTGTCTAGTTTTGATTGAACTGTGGATCTTGTTGGACCAATTATAATTTTATAGACAATTCTGCTGTAACAGTTTAAGAATATTGTTTATATAATGATGGTTTTGACATGCACATTATTAGAGAGTTATTATTTTGTCATGTACTTGTTTATGATAGCCTCCATTTACAGTCAAAACATACTCCAATGACAAAATTTAATTACACATCACGTTGATTCACCGAAAATTCATTTAACAGCAACCCAGTTTAAGTGTAAAACAAACCCTTGATTCTTAAAACATCACCGTACCCAATATATCCGACAGCCAGGGAACCAACATTTCTGCCACAATAATTGTGGTGACTACGTCAACAGTCAATAAAACGGTCAACACATTATGATGCAAATGTACGAAAAGCAGTATGTTTACAGTTATTCTATAAAACAGTGAATATTGGGTTTTTGCATAATATATGGTGGTCATTGTTGTTTCTGTTTTTTCAGAGTCATCAAAATAAATCTGGCAGATAGTTGGCCACTTAGGCATCATTCACACAGCTGACACAATTGTGTGGATAGCTTATTAGAGGATGCAATGATTCGAGTTATTCCATGATTGATTCTTGAAGATATTGGTTGTTAATTTTAGACAAATCTAAATTGTATTATAAAAACTTAACAGATTCATGAAGATCTCATTGCGGGTGCTTTAAACTGTTGTACATTCTTATTTATCATCAATTTATATCGCATGACATATTTTATGACAAATTACCTGCAAAAGTACCATGCAAATTTGCCAGCATGTGAACGTACCCGTAGCGGCAAACCATTTATTCACTCACAATTTTGAAATCACATTGAAATGTATACTAGTACCTGATCAAACCAAATCGTTGTGAAAATGCAGACACAGTAAGCATTTGATTTTTGACAAATTTTACTCAAACTTCTCCATCATCAACAATTTAGCCTTTATTCTAGAACAGTTTTCATGTCTTATTACATACGTCGCCCTTGCAGCAGCAAAACAGTATTGACTACATGTATATCTCCACATCATGTGCAGCGTCTAGCTGTTACCATTATATATAATTATTATAGCAGCAATCACAATGGATATTAGGTACAGTACATTTATAATCGCCAGTGCGGTGAGTAAACATTCAGTATCTCATGTTGAATTACTATAATTTTACCAAACATTACTTATATTGACTTTTGATATGAACAACAGCTCAATAATAATGAAGAAACAGAACACCACTGCAATGACGATTGTTGAATATAATTGACCTGAACGTGATTTCCTATGGTACAACTAAAATTTCTTGTGAAATCTTATTTTATATTCACGATCATCAAGTTCAATACCTTTAATACTGTCACAGTGTTTTACGGCTGCTGCGAGGACTCCGTACACAGAATAAATGAAAAAGGCAACAAAGGGACGCCTTGTCTGACTACCCCTTTCAACTTTAAAATACCTTGAGAGGTGCCCATTATTCCATACTACACTATTAGCTTTACGATAAAGGGCAGCTACCCATTTGCGTAGGGATTCACCAAAACCGAAGAACTCTATTCTGGATGTAGTTATAATCAATGGAGTCAAATGCTTTTTCGTAATCTGAAAGAATCATCAAGCATGACATTTTTTCCCTCGCATTCAAAAAGCAAATAGTATGTTAGGCGTGTACATACACCAATAAACCTGCCTTCCAAAAGCCTCTGTGTATCACTTATCGTGTCTTTAATGTATATTTTCAATAACTGATGCTGCTAATTTAGTCTACATTCAATACTGTGATTGTCCTCAGGTTTTTAATATAAGATTTATCTGTGTCTGGTTTTGGTATCATACCCTGACGCTGTGTGATTGAAATAGAACCTTTTGTATGTGCTTCATTGATAGATTAAAGTAAATATTTTGAGATGTCATTCCGACTGAACTTGTAGATCTCTGCAGTATATCCGTCAACACCGGGTGACTTGTCTGCTTTCGTGGCGTTAAATGCATTTAACATTTCATGGAGTGTAATGGGGCCTTCTGAATCTTGTATTTTCTTCAGATTTTGTTTCTAGAAAAGAATTACTTTTGTCTAGAAATGTGTCCACTTGTTTTGTTTTTTGAGATGTTATTGTTGACTTCGTACAATTTCTCATAAAAATCTGTCTTCTTCTAATACCTCATTAATGTCAATTAAACTCCTTCCATCTTTTGTATTTACTTTTAGAATTAGTTTGTCATTGTAATCTATTTTTTCAAGGTATGCAAAATACTTGGTATTTATTTCTCCCTCTGCATGCCATTTGGCTTTTTGCCATGATAAAGAGACCTTTAATTTTTTCTTATCTCATTATCTGGAGATCCTGTTCTAATTTGTATACTATTCGTTCTTGTATTTGTCAAAGTTGTCTTGGTCCTGTATATTTCATCCTTAATTTAGTTCTGCTTTGATACATTTTCTTTCTTCTTTTTTTTAGTGAAAGGCAATATTTTTCACTCTTATTTCCAATTTAGTCATTTCCCATAACATTTGTGTGTCAATGCTGTATCTGTTTAACCCTATGGAGTACTAATTAATTGTGAAAGTGATAGTATCCTTTACTATTCCAATATATTCAGAGTCTTCATTAAATGAGAGTGCTGGACTAATATGGGCATGGTCAGACCTATATTTTGAACCGATTATCGCAATAATAATGTAAGGTTTTAAGTCATCTGATATTAGGAAATAATCAAGCCTACTACAGTTTGTACCGTACCATGTGTGTCTTTTTAGTAGGATTATCCTGTCTCCATAAATCTATGAGGACTTATTCGTCCATTATTATCTTGATTTTTTTTACATTTTTTTAGGATTATTTTTCCTATTGTATTTATGTGCATCGCGATTATATTCCTGTATCGCATTCCAGTCAACCACCCATATAGTTGGCAGATTACCGAGTTCCACAATTTTTGTTGATAGGACTGGTGTTAGGAAATATCCATGTTCTTTGTTAGGCCCATATATTGCAATCAGAGATAGTCGCTCATTCTGTGTCTATAAGTCGATAATAATATAAATGCCCTCTGGGTCGGAAATTGTTTTAAATGTTATATTCAAAGGAGATATTGAAACCAACTGCAATATCTCTAATGTTGCTACTATGCGAGGCGAATTTCATATCATGGCCCTATTCTTGTTTCCAGACTTGTTCATTTTGCAGTGTGGAATGGGTGTCTACAAAAACACTTATTTCATATTTTATACGGAATATATTGAGGAGATTTCTCCTTTTCATGTTGTCTGAAGCCACACTTCTGTAAATCATGGCACCTATATTGCATTATAATCATAATAAACAAACAGTAAAAAAAATTTCTCCCTCCCCTAGACCAATTTGCAAGTGCTTGCAGTTGATATGTTGGGGTAATATCATTTGTCATTGCATCCAAGTATGACATTCAAGTTCTGGAAATTGAGTCTCGTTGTGGATATAAGTATATCACTTTATTTATCCACGTTCGGTTGTAATTATATAATAATTTATTAGGTCTGAGAACAAAATGTGTCCAAAAAGTGTCATTATTGTGTTAATATTTTAATTCAGTTTACTCGAAGTACCATCATACATATATGCATGTACTAAATACAGCCAACCAGATCAACCTTCCGCATTTCTCCTGCAGATTGTATATAATTGTGTGGATTTGTGGAAACTGACTTATTCGGCCCTCGCCCAGTCAGACTAGGCGCAAGCCGATGTAATATGTGCTTCATCGGAACTTGAGAATGTGTAGCTCTGAGGTGATGTAAAAGCTCAAATCAAACTATTACTGATTAGTTGCTCATATGATAAGTTAGCAGGCATTATAAGAATCTATCTCCCAATCAAAATGGCAAGAACATATGCAGGATAAATGTGTGAAAAATAGTTCATTCGGATATGTTGGTAGCCATCCTCTGCCTTCCAATACGTAGCATATTATTATTACGCCACACACATATACAGATCACTATACATTTCACAAGATATCATTTATAAAATTGAGATACCCTCTTAGTGGCTATTCTGCAAAAAATAACATCAGTCATGTTGACGTATCTTTTCTGCTAAGCCGCCGCTCGTTCAAGATAACATTTCCCAAAGGTTTATGAATATCACAGCGAACAACTGAGTTGGGTATGTTAAATTATGGCGGGGTGTATTCAGTTTATTGTATCGGTTCCGGTATCAAATTTGCGGTCGAATAAAACACGACGGAAAGTCAGTTTCTCTTCGATTATTTAGTCATATTCGGCGGGAAAGCAGAACTTAACTAGAATGCACTCACTGGAGCTGCCTATACTTGCGCCCATCACACATTTGGCATGTTGTGTGGTGTCTTGCCAACAACAGTTTGAACCACGGGTGCTGGCCCCTCGTTTGAGAGATCGATAACAAAAATCTAGATATCAAATCTCTGTTCATCCATCGCTGAAATAGTTGTGTGTACGGACATAATATCCCTGTTATGATATGGACCCCAGTTGGCTGCATTAGGAACGATCACTCTATCCGATCTAATTGCAGTTGAGACATATTGGTAGTGTTTTTTACCTGTTAACCAACTATCAGATTTAGGACACTCCGATGCATGGTGTATTATCTACATGTATATTACGTGAGGACCTTGATGGGGATAGCTTCAGTCTTGAATGTTAAAGTGACACACTGCGCTCGCTGAACGAAGTCTCTCCATGTGAACGATGTATTATCTACATGTATATCACGTGATGACCTCGATGAACGATGGGCAGCTTTCGCCCTGAATATTAAAGGGGCAAAATGCACTCAGTATTTGAATATTAAAGGGACATGAATAAACACTAGTGTTTATATTAAAACATGTCATAGCGTTTTATAATAAACACACAAAGTGTTGATTTTCCAGACACACTTTATAAACACTATTTATTAGTATGAAAAATAATCACGGGGGATGATTGTTAAAGTGACACAAGGCACTCACTATGGATGAATGTTAAAGTGACACTAGCCACTCACTGTGGGATAATGTTAAAGTGACATTCGCATTGAAAACTTCAAAAACTTCAAACGCGTTGACGTGCGCGTTACTAGGACTGACCCGCAGTTTATAAGGGTATACGTCTTGGATGGTAATTTGGCCCCTATAAAAATTACTAAGTTTTTTTAAATTTTTGAAGTTTTTGACATTTTTGAACTTTTTGAACTTTTTGAAATTTTTGAACTTTTGAAATTTTTCAATATTGTTCATTTATGAACGATTTATTACCAAAATAAAACCAGATAACAATGCACATTAAGTATATATGTGGATTTAAATTACAATTGATGCAACCATTTCATATTAGCGCGTGTTCATTATTTTACAATATGTACTTCCGGTATGACGTAACATGTTCGCGGAAGGACAGACAACAGACAAAGATCCGAACCGAAAACATTACTTGCGTCCAGCATGGACTGGCGCAAGTAATTATATCTGATGAGAACGTGTGTTAGTCATGATTACCAATAAAAACACCTGACATCTGATAATAAAGTGAGCCGACTGATCAGGCGATGTCCTTTGTCAAAGATAGCTCGATTTGACAGCTTCTCTTGTTTGTGTGTATTCTGAGACCAATTAAACACAGTCTGTTATTGGTCCCGTGTGCTTTTAGGAGAGGGTTAAGTTTCAGCGCAGTAGGTGAGCTCAGGTAGTTTCAATGTTTTTGGATCCAACTCTCTTTCCTTACTGGTATTGTGTAGTTTGTCGTTGACAATTGGTGCTTAATTAACAGTTAACTATGCGTTATGCTAATAATATAACAAGAACACAGCACACTTACCGTCAATAGTGGAACGTCATAGTTGTTCCATATTGGGTTGGTAATGACAGTAGCACTCGCTTTCAATCTGATGTATTGTACGCGATCTTTGCTGTCAGCTATCATATTCGAGTGAGCCCGGACGTACAATCTTTGTTCAGCAGAGTGATTAGCGTGTTTAATCCAAACACCACAATCTTTTGTTACTAAGTTCAGGTGGCAAGTGTCGTTGGTCGTATTTTTCGTATTTGATATACCCACTCTCAACTCCAGATCGCAACACCCGCCGATAGGTACTGTCGACTTTAAACTGAAATGTGCATCTTCATCTTCTCCAATTGTCAACACCTGACTCCCAACAACCTGTACATAAATGGAACGACCTTTTTATGTGGGAATGTTGTTTTGAGAGGAAGGCCCGTCTATATGCACACTGCACGTTACCATATATTATATAAATATTGCACGGCTTGGAGGTGACTATGCCAAAAAAAGTGGTCCGAGGGGAGGAATAGTCCCCGAGCCGGAGGCGAGGGGACTATTCCTCCACCGATGACCACTATTTTGGCATAGTCACCGACAAGCCGTGCAATATTTATTATATTTTATCGAAAGTTTTTCATTCTGTCCCAGGACCCATAATGTCAAACAATTCACAATCACCTATATTCCCATGTATTCCCTTTTCATTGCAGAACGATTTCAATATTTTCAGTGCAAAATTTTTTTTTTTTTTTTTTTTTTTTTGCTTGTCAAATTTTCTTCAATATATTGCCCGGTTTCTAATTGGGCAAATCTTAAATTTTCTTCCTCGAGAATGATTAACAATGGAAAGCAGACTTCGTTGTTGTTGTTGTTGTTAATCAATGACATCAGTTCAAAACAATTTGTTTTCCCGAAAACAAATTGAAGATTCGTTCAGAAAATTTAGTAGCGCGAACTGAGGAAATAGACAAAAATATAGAAGCGACATTGTGATCAGCGGAGAAAGGAACATGATAAATCGCCACATCAAATATGGGTAAAACATCACAAATAACATAAAGAATTTGCTTACGATCATTTATTGTGCTCCAGTTGTCGATTACAAAGACATTTCGGATAAAAATATGTTGAACTTTTGCAGCGAGGTGGAGATGACTTTCAAATTACCTCCCCGGAATTGTGGGCATGCTAAAAATAGATTTCTGGATTTTCCAAGCGATAGTGGGTGTGCTAACATTAGGAGGCCCACTATGGCTTCGTGGACGACACTATCGATAATAGTGAATGTCAATCAACCAATCACAAGCGCGGATAAGGCTTAGATAGTCACGTGAGATAAAATATTAGCATATACTATGTAGACGATATATACGAAATGTGTGACCAGAGGTCTTAGTATGGAACATATCATCATGCCAATAGGTTCATATTCTACCTAAATATTCACATAGGTTCAAAATGGACTTGTTTTATTCTGAAACTACGGTGTTGCCCGTCACAAAATTACGGGTATATAAATGTTCTTTGTTAATTTCTAGTGTCCGCATTCATGGACACATTGAATGGTCATGCTTCTCTTTTTTGTTACTGGATGCGGGTTGGAACACTTTATTTCACTAAAAACTGTATTTCTACACACCCAGTCAACATATGTGCATGCACATATTGAACGAAACAAAATCAGCATATTATTTAAATATTACTATACACCAACTGAAACATACTCAATTCAGGAGCCTTTATTCGGGAGCTTGCGGCACATTTTGGAACCTGTATTCAGCATGCCACATAATGATCACACGCCCATTTGTATGAACACTTTATTTCAATAAAATTGTATTTTTACCCATGCATACCCACATCTCCCCAACCCATGTATATGCATGCACATATGGAACGCAACAATCAAGATATTTTACTCTATCTATACTGAAACAGGCTCAATTCGCGAGCCTTTATTTAGCGGGGGATGGGCCTACAGCCCCTTTCTGCGCTTCGTGCAGATTATATGATATTAAACTGCGTGCACTTCGCGCACACATATATAGGGAGTTTGCAGCACATTTTGAACGGACACCCTTTGGAACTGTATTCAGCATGCAGCCTAATGATCACACGCCCTGCACTGCGCGCCCCATTTGTATGAACACTTTATTTCAATAAAACTGTATTTTTACCCCCATCCCCATCTCCCCAAACCATGTATATGCATGCACATATGGAACGCAACAATAAAGATATTTTACTTTATCTATAGTACGGTAACTGAAACAGGCTAAATTCGGAACCTTTATTTAGCGGGCGAGGGGCATACAGCCCCTTTGTGAGCTTCACGCATATTATCTGATTTTAAACTGCGTGCGCTTTGCGCACATTTTGATCTTTTGAACATTCTTTTATCAGATTTGCACTCAACCGAAAGATTAAAAGAGCATTAATTAGCGTCGGCAGTATTGTTTACACTGTATTATTAGTCCCGGTCCGGGATTCTGGGATGTGATTTTTCTAACTGAGTTCCGGCGAATTTACTGAGTTCACGGTACCCACTGGCGGGAGGTCAGACTGTGTCCATTCGCCATCTTCCATGTATACCGGTACTCCTTCCATTCCACACTCAATGCACAAATTTCGTATCAAAGACAGCATTCTTTACTTATGTTCAAACCCAACTGGCACATTTAAATACCATATTAGCACCCATTCCCAACGACGAACGTTCGAGTCTTGACTCTGCACCCCATTACATTCACCCATTCCCAACGACGGTAGAACGTTCGAGTCTTGACTCAACACCCCACTATACATGCACTCCGCGACAAAATCAACAGTCTTTACCTAAATTCACACTGAACCTGAACTGACACATTAATTTAGCGCCTATTTCCAAGAACGCTTTGGTAGAGCGCATGGAAGTTTCGTCTACAATAGCAAAGCAATTGTGGGTTTGCGTTCGAGGTCAATAACGTCATTTCGACAAACGTCATAAGAAATAGTGTCTATACTTAAGTGCAAAATTTAATACTGCATTTGGGGACCACGTTAGATCTCAGGTTTGCTTTGACCAATCGGCATGAAATTTGATGAGTCATCTTCTAAGACACAATATAGGCCATGATACAAATTTGGGCCACATTGCGCGCATGGTTGAAAAGTTATAAACGCGTCAAAAGCGTGACCGAGTTATACACAGATACGTGTACACACACACACAGACATACGACGGGTTTTATATATATAGATAAGCCCATATTGGATTTATGCCCGTTTAATTCGTTGACTGGTGCGGGTCATAATGAAAACTTGCTAAGACCGTACATCTAGTAAGTCGTGAGTTGGTCTACTCGTGGTATGTGCAGCCCACAATGAACTTACAATAAGTTAATGTGAGTCCACAATGGCAACAAATAACTCTCATTTCAGTCCGTAAAGTACTCAAATTCGAGGCGATTCTAAACCCATATGAACCTCAACAAACCCAACTATATATGTCCATAACGTGATTATTTCCACCAGAACAGAGTCGTCGATTTAGGAAATAAACGTACTCTGTTGAATTTTACATTCTGGGATTCGAGCATGAAAACAGTTTGTGAACGAGCCGGCTTGCCTGCCAGTTCACAAACTGTTTTCATGCCCGAATCCCAGAATGTACAACAAAACAGGGTACATTTATCTCCACTGTAATTCAATATAGCAATGAATTTGCAAAAAAAAAACTGTATAAAAAGTATATCCTGTAGTCATTTGCATGACACGAATCGAGACTTTTATTTTGCCGTTGTCACCGTGCACAAATCGTTGGGTTTGTTCATTGCGTTACTCGGAACAATGCCCTGTGTGCGGGTTGGCTCGTTTCGCTACTCCGTCATGCGCCGATGAAATTAGACCGTGCTACATTCAGATTTGATGCACGCTGAAGCGGCCGATGAACGTTATATCTAGAGATCTGCTCTTCATCATGGAGGAATAATGTAATATGATATACAAGTAAAACTAATTTTACAACTGCTTCGTTGTCTTACTCACAACAAATTTTATCTCAAAAACTAATATACGATTTCTTATTATATTTTAAAATGTTCAACAATTGGGGCTACTTTGTATTTTAGATAATTACTGAAATTGGTCATAATAAGAAACAGAATGTTTCTTATTGTTTTAATATATCTGTGGTTAGTCTATAGATCAGAATTGAGATTGGTTAACCTCTTCGCTGCTAAATGACGCTATGACGTCGTTTGCTGGGCTGTTGACGTTATTGATTTTCCAGTGGAAAAATATAAGGATATATCACAATAACCATGATACTGACTCAGTTGAAAGGCTGTTATCGTTCACAATAGTGGAACATCATGCACTGTTAGAAACTTCGAAATACAGTTAATTTGATGCACCAATGTTCCTGTTCCAGTTACGAATAATGACGTACTACGGACCATATCGTACACGACGTGCACTTTTTCGGACGCCATAGCAGCGAAGAGGTTAATATTACAAACACGAGATTGATTTATCGAAATTGAGATTGATCAATATGAGAGACAAGAGGTTCCTATTTATTTTTCAATATTATTCAATCGTTAGTGCATTATCGATAACTGTTTTATTGTAACAAATTGTGGAACAATGCATGTGGGGTTACGATCAGGGCTAATCAGCATCATGGTTAGCACCAATCGTCACATTAGTTATGTAGAAAATCATTACCTCTGATATATTAATTAACTAGCATATTGACAAATTCATTTGCGTTGTTTCCTATGCAAATTTCATATTGGGTATTGGGAAATACTATTAGTCTCTGATTTCCTTAAACTAATAATTCATTCAACTATAATGCATGTCACGGTAAACAAGATTGGTGTTTCTAATATACCTCTCTAGAATAAATAATAATCACGAATGATGCTAAACACAAAATCATTTTCAACAATAATAATGTGGAATATAGATTTATCAATCCATGTGTACATGTGGTGCTGGCACTTATCGACTCACTTCATCTTACACATCAAATACAAGTTTAATATTTGTAATACTCTTAGAATAGTCTGCATATTCCCACTTACGGGTCAGGTATCTTGGAACTGCTGACGGTTCTATAGCCTATTTGGAAAAGTCATCCTAATAGCCAGGTATGCCATTGTTACAATACCAGGCCATTTGAGCAGTTTTCTTTGACTTATGGCAGAATTTTGGTTCGTCTTCAGACGAAATTACGTACCAAAGACCTTGGATATTACGTATCGGTTGGATACTTGCCAATTCTCTGATCTAGTCTTATGTGTTCCTGTGTTACAGTAACAGACAATTTATCAATCAGCAGTGAGATACATTTATTTCCACACTCATCTACTGATTCCTGAGCATAAACCTTAGCCAAACCAAATATTCTAATGATGTCTTTCCTTGTTAGTTGTTCTAGCTTATTTTTGTGGCTCTTTCAGCTCGACGATTCCGAGTGAACTGGTATTTCTGTCATATCTGTCTCGCTTTAATTCTTTCAATTGATATTCAAGAGCACACATTCTTTTTTTACACATCAAATACTTTCCCAGTATATTCATCTTTAACATGTTCAACCTTTGATACGAAATATGCTTTTAGCTTTGTTATTGACTGGTTGAGAATGTCTAACATCACGAATTGCTCAATACTACTGTCAGTGTACTCTTTGGTTGCCATTGTATCCAGTTTCTGATTGATCTGTGATATGACCTTCTCCGACAGGAGTTGCTACTTGTTCGTTAATAAAAGATCATTTTTGGCTGTTAGCCTTTGTTATTTTTAGTTTTATCTTCTTTGTCACAGCCGACATTCTGTTTACTATATGTGATATAAGATTCTACTGTATATTGACACTGTCATCTGCACTAGATATCAAACTAGCGAGCGGACGTTTTTGATCTGACCTTGCACTGACCCGATGGTGCGAAATCACACATGTGGGCTGGATAAAAAGGTGAAGATCAAGTCCAAATCAACGTTAATAAATCAATTATATCCAACCGTATGGTTCTTTTATTGAGTTTATCGATTGCGTGAATAATTTATGTCATCAAACGTCGAACAACGAAACAAATACAGAATTTCTTCCCACCGAAATGTTATGTCGCCATCTTGGAACATATGAATGACCACTATAATCGTATCATTTCGTTTTCTTAATCAATTCAGATTTCTTTACTACTATGTTGGTTAACCGAATAGCCAAATACACACAATAGTCCAACGTGTAAATATACATGGATTGAGCTGTTACAGGAGTACTACCTTCAGCTAACACAAAAACATGTGGCATATAATCTGCTCACTGATGTAAGTTATTTTACAACGAGTTCAACAAATTATAGTTCAGTACAGAACAATATTCTGCTATATCCATCTGGTTTGGATTGTCTAATAGAAATTCATTAAAAACTGAGTTTGAAATAATCATACACACACCAAAAACCCACGCCGGATTCGTCATGTCCGGTTTAAACCTCCGAGTTTAAACCTGGTTTAAACTTACATTGGCGGTCCAGCCAAATCGTGTCTAAGGGGGCGTTTTTGTCGTTCAGTTACCAACTAATTGACAACTCGATTTGGTGATATGAGCATACGGTCAAACTACCCTCTTACCTATCGGACCAAAAGACCAGCCGATATAATGGTTATTGATATGTCATAAATCATCGCGAACGCGTGCACGATTTATTCATAGAGAAATGAGTATCGCTCATGGACCATTACTCCGATCTCTTTGTGAGTTTAAATCAATCTGACAAAGGGTATGTCTCTCAACACGAACTTCACGCGCTGTTTATCACTTTGCTTATGATTGATTTTCGGCAAAGACAAAATTTGGTGTATTTACATGTATATATGTATACATGAAGGGTATAGGAGCTGTATATCGGTATGTCCGTTTGTCTGTTCACAACTGTTCTAAAACTGATTTAAAAATAAGAAAAAATTAAAATATTGTGTTGTTAAATTGAGTAAGGAGTTGTATCTAACAATAAGCAAAATTTAAAATTTATATTAATATTTGTTTGTTTTAAATTTAATTAAATTTTTTTAAATTAAAATGTTCAAATGATCAAAATGTCCGCTAATGTGACGCAGGCTCCTGTCGCACGAAGGGCCGCAGTCCCCCTCTGACGCTAAATAAAGGCTCCATAATCAAGTCAATCCTGGACCAAGAGGTCAGTCAAGTAAAAGCAATTTGCTTATGAGTACAGACCAGAAACGGCATCTGAACTGTTTGAAGTGGGCAACTATACAGAGGCACAGCTTTTAATAAAGAAATATATTACATGCGTTGCTTTTTTTCAATGTAATAAATTTTCCGTCATGCAGAAAATCAAAAAGTTCCCAGGTTTTGAACTGGTGGAATATTATGGGAATTTATGGCGGAGCCAGAGTAGAGCTTTGTGGCATGATCTGCATAAAAATAAGTTATCAAATTTGACTCACATAGAAATATAAATTTAGGATTGCAAACTATGTGTATAGCATATATGGTCATGCAGTAGCATCGTTTTGGGGTCAAAATTAAAACGTTAAACCATTCAAATGAATTCGTAGAAAACGCCAATATTTGTGATTGCCACAAGCCAAAACAAAAACAAGATAGTTTTAAAAATCATATTGAAGGAACATGTCCATATCTGAGCAAAGCTCGCGTGCGAATGAATCAACTGTGACATGATAACACCAGTCGGCAGTCGCCACTTAGACACGCCCTCACTCGAGATAATTTACAGCTCCACCCTTTGATTGATTGTTTGACAATTCTAAACCGCGATGAAGAAAAGACGGATTCGTCATCTAAAGTTTAGCCTCGGTAAAGCTGGTTTAGCTGGACCGCCGAATTAGATGGTTTAGTTGCCGGTTTAAGCTTATAAAACAGAATATCGAAATTGACAAAAACTTATTCCCACACGCTTTATAGGTGTGAGTGCTTCTCGCTTATACACTTCCAATCAAAATATGGTCGCTGTCGTAATTATTGATTTTCTCAATCAATAAAACGAGGCGGTCCGCATTAGGCAAGTACGATTAATTATCTCGACGATACAGAGACACTACTGCTAAACCACTGGTCTGGCTGGACTAAGTTTAAACCAGAGATGACGAATGCGTCACTTAGACCTGCGGTCGCGGGTTTAAACCACGGATTTTTCTGACTCACGGCGGTCTAAACCTAGAGGTTTACGTAGATCAGGTTTAAACCTGAGATGACGAATCGGGCCCCAGTGTTTAAAGGGGTACTGTACACTAAATCCGGCCATTTATGGGACCATGTCCTTTTGTACTCAACAGAATATATGCAGCAAATGAATGAATTTGAGCCATGGATGAGTGCAAACTACATTCATTTACTTTATGAACGATTCAAACAACATGGTAATTGTAATGAAAATGGTTTTATGACTCAAGTCATAAATTCATTTGATTAAAATTACCATGTTGTTTACATCGTTCATAGAGCGCATGACTGTAGTTTGCACTCATCCATGGCTCATATTCATTCATTTGTTGCATATATTCTGGCGAGTATAAAAGGAGATGGTCCCATAAATGGCCGGATTTAGTGTACAGTACCCCTTTAAGTGTAATATCTCGGTAAAATAAGTGTACACATGAACAAAGTCAAGTGATTATTGGAACGCGCTTATTATTTTCAATCAGCTAAAGTCCCCATGACGTTGCACACAAGAACTTGTTTAAAATCGCATAAATGTTAGATTATTCTGGACAAAATTGGAATCCAGGACTCAGTTATTAGGTATAGTATAAATTGTATCCACTTATTTGAAATGCTAGAAGTGAAAACTGGACATATAATGTTAAATTAGCATAACTAACTGACATAATTGCTGCATGTCATTGACCTATGGATTCGTTCTTGAGACTAAATCTGATAACTATTGCAATAACTGTATTTGAAAACATTAACTCTGAAAGCCTTCCCAAATATATGATGACCGTTTGGGTCAATGTATCGGTCCAACTAACTCTTACCTCGATTCCTGCGTAGAATTCTGGACTGTCATACCAATTCCCAGGAGTACCGTCACTGCTTGATCTAGCCCGTATGCTGCAGCTGACCTGGAATTGTTCGGCATGGATGTAAATCTCACATATAAATCAACGCTTTTCAAATCAATTAGCGAACATTCAGTAGAGCCTAAGATGCATTCAAGTCGACTATTTCACCACACTGTGTGTGGTCACTATCACAGTCTGCGCCAGATCTTGATTTAGCAGAAATTATTGCGTTTTTGAAACGTGTTTGGATCAGGATGAAGTCTATGATATTTATCGATCTGTTACCCGGACTATTCCACGTCCAGTGTCTCGAACTATTCTGGAACCAGGTGTTGGGAACTGTGATACCGTGTTCCCTACACCATTCCACAAGCCTTTCTCCACGTTCCTTCGCTTCCCCCACTCCATGTCGTCCCACAATGTCTTCTATTCTTCTGTTACCGACTTTAGCATTGACATCTCCCATGTCGGTTAATTTCAACTGCTGGATTCCTGTCTATATGTTCTCATATAACACTTCCACTTGAGTATCTTCGTGATCTGTTTAGGAGCATGGTATAATGCCGATGTCAAATGGCTTGCCTTGCAACTTTGTTATTGTTACTCGATCTGAAACTGCCCAAGATCTCTTTATCGTTTCTGCTGTCTCTGCGCCAACTATTATGCCAACTCCTCCCGCGTGTCGGTCCTCGCCTGGGTACATGGTATAATCATCTGATGTTAATGATCCTGGTCATTTCCATCTTACTTCAGACACTCCGAGGATATGGATGTTCATTCTTCTCATCTCCTGATCGATGTTATCAAATTTGCCTTTTTGCAGCATAGTCCTTACGTTTCACGTAGCTATGTTCTTATGTGTGTTGTTGCGACTAGTAGCTTGAAAACGGTGTGGTGCCACCTGTTGCTCCCTACCGAGCGAGGTGTTCGGTTGAACCCCATACACAGCTACTCGAGTTAATATATGTATGTAGAATCGTGGTTGTTCTTGTGAGATTACAGCAGTGGTTTTCCGTTGCCTTCTGTCGGTTTGTTATGGTTTACCCCATTGCAGACAGTAACATTGTTGTTGGCTGCACAAGCCGCGTTGTTCATAAAAGTTAGTACATCTGTGGTGTAAGACACTGGGTATAATTACGTGGTTGGTAATCTGTTTCTCGCGTTACTTCCAATGTATGATCGTAATAAGACTAGGATAAAGACAGATGTGCTGGTAATCCAATTAGTTACCCCATGTTCTGATAGTATATAGTTTTACCCATATATGTTATCCAAATTATACCTTGGCATCGAACCAACTCAGACAACACCATATCAGTATCAGTCTTTGGTGAGATGGTGGTAACATCAATCTTATTGGAGTGAGTTGCCTAGTTAGCGATTCTCCTAAAAATATACTCGTGTATTGAACACATCTATGTATAGCCGAAGTAAAAATAGAATGTTTCCACAGTTGTTGAAAATCTCAAGAAAAGGTTTCTACACAAGAGGAACACACCCAGTTCTATGACACGAGCAAACTGGTCCCATGTCATCAGCTAAAACGGTATACCTTCAAAAAAGCAATGCAGAACTTGGGTCGGACCAACATGATTATCTAACATGGTTTATAAGGCCCAGTTGAAAAATGAAGCTAAAGTAAGCTAATTTGTACAATTACTTTGAATCCTATACTGTTGCCTCTGTTGGTCCAATCGACTTGGTAGAACACTCCTGTCTTGTTGTCATTGGCTGGTACAGCATTGCATTCCTTATACATTACCCCATTGACAAACCATCTGAAGTCGTAATATCTTACACTCTTGGTTGGAATCGAAAAACGACAGGAGAAGGAAAGGTTTCCTTCAACAAGTTCTGGCTCAACTACAGGAACATACGTTTCATTTGGGTAGTAACCTGTAAAAACGAAATAGACTTTCAATGGTGACAAGAATATACAGAAAACTGTTGTCGCCCGCGTTTGGTTGAGATATGGATACTGGCCCGATGGTGACATTCCGATTGTGAGCACATACCAACTACCCAATGGTGACAATTATTCAGTAACTATATACGATAATACGAGTTCCTTGCCAATTCCACGAACAATCGAATCCATGAATAATTTCCAAGTTGAATTGAATGCCTCCTGGTTGGGTGGATTGCCGTTTGCGGGACTAGTTAATATGTCGATTTCAAGTTATACATGTATACTTCGCGCGGGATGGGGTGTCACAATGTTCCAGGAAACGACTATTATAAGCATTATGATCGATGTCGAATTGGTTCCATGACAACATACTTTGTGTTGTATTGTTTGTTATATATGACACAGTGTAATAGTTCATGGAATAAATACTAATAAACTAATATTTACAATACCGCGCCGTTGACGATTTCGATCGGTTACACGGTCTTGATAAACATAAATATACCACTTTTGTGTGTGAGGATCTTTAGGCAATCCAAGAAGTCAGAGGTCAAAGAGATTAGAATGGGCGATGTCATATAATGATACATCACTGAACGAATTGTAGAATGATATATTTGATATCAATGGCACGTACATACCGTGACTATATGAACGTTGCATAACATGCCTTTCGTGTGTGAATTTGTATCTACCACATCATTCGGACGTTTCGTGTTCATTTGCACATAATGACGCGTCACGCATCCACCTGAATCTTCAATACAAGTTAACAGAAGTAGTGAATGCTGATGGTCAGTGAATAGAGGGGGATTTTAATTCCAGTTCAGAACAGATGTGAAGGACATATTTCACACTTGAATACCATCTATTTTCACCACTTTTATAATTAGCAATCTGCCAAAGTGTTAAGAGAACATGTCCTGGTCGAAACATAACATTTGTTACTATATCTCCAAGCAAAGTGATGTCCAGATGCGACGCGGTTTATCGATTCAGTAGATGGTTACTGAATGTTCAGGCTCATCAGGGTAATAACTGTAAAACTTTGAGCGCTTTGGGCCTCATGGGAAAGGCGCTTTACAAATGCTATACATTATTATTATGCAACTGGCAAACTTGCGCCAGATTAACACAAGACCATAAACAGATATATAGTGCTAAAGAGGCTCATTCTGCCAACATCGGGTTTGAATCTAGCGTATCGCTTAACATTGTCTGAATCTCGCATACCAAGATCGTTTGTAACACTATGCTATATTCTCTGCATATTATCGTATAAATGATGTCTACTTAACGGCAGTGATAATTACTGTATGTGTATTTAAATATGATATGTATTTACTGCTATTAGAATGACAACCAGGATAGTTTCCATCTGCCGACGTTTCACCAGCTGGACACGCCCTCTCCGTACCTGGAATGCATAAACATCAACATTCTATTATCACATAATTATACAGTTACGCCATATCGAACATAAATGTGCACATTCAAATTATTCCACACTATCATATTTGCAGAATGATTGTACAATAAACAATTATCAATTTGATTATTCAGTCTCGGTCTAGCTATAGCCTGGGTTTATAATTTATAGTTCCTCAAAACAATGTGCATTGATATGTTTCCTTCCAGCCCCTGCCAGGGATAATATACACTCTTAATATATCCAGGTCAGATGTAGCGTACGTGTCATTTAAATTGGAAATGATCGATTGTCCACCCTGGCCGAATGCCAGTTTATTCTACCGGAATTTACAAACACTTGGTGCCACTGAGTTTACATCTATATTAAACCAGATTTTTTCGATAGAAAATGTGGAATTTGTTTATGAATCGAAAATAGGTAACGCCTTTTGAGATACATAAATATTTCTAAAAACCTGATAATAGTCGATATGTAATTGAATGTTGTGAACAGTGGTCGATTTCAAATCGCATGACTGACCATGGGAGACGGTTTTTGTTATGTATCTATTTAATGTTTTTGTGTTTTTATATCTCTTGCGATGTGCCTCGGCGGCATAATCTGTTAGCGTTATATGGTGGAGTTGCGAGTTACTCGCCGATGACCGGTGGTTTGCAGCACATGGTCGACGAGGTTATCAGCCATTGAAACCACTGTTAGATTAGCCTTTAGTGTGCGGATTTCCCCCATCACTAAAACTGGTAATGTCGTGATATGGCCTTAGTTTCTGAAAGCGACATTAAACCACAATCAATCAAGTATATATCTAATGTTATTTCTGTTCTATTTTCCTATGTCATTATTTTGTTTGGAGAGTGGCTATTATGTGTTCCATAACCTATGCCTCGATCCCCAATTGGAGACTGGGCTTAATGCCTTAATAAGTAACATTAAACTGAAAGTATCTCGGTGATGGATTACATGCTACATTGTAGCATTGTTTCGTATACTGAGTGATTTGTATCACGGGGGTACCTGTCATGCTATCCACGCTTCATTCACAATTGTATACCATTACCAGACCACCTACATGTATATCCATGTTCATGAGAAATGGATTAAATAGAGTAATTGAAATGTACGAAATTACACAGGTATATCAATGACGTAATAGCTTATTTCAATGCGCAACAAGTTACTGAAATTCAATTTGTAGTTTGACAATTTGAATAGCATTTTGTATTGTAAATCATTACGTTGATTAGCCGGGAAGAAATCCAAATATATCATCAGTATACATGCATATTTAAAATTTTATTGTAGTTATATAACATTCAGCGCTTTTTTTGCATTGGTTACAACGAGTAAGGATACATACCGAAACAAAACGCATGCGGACAACTCATGCTGAGTGTCACGATGTTATACACCAAGTAATCAGAGCAGTTCTTTAGTTCCATCTGGTATAATGGAGAGCAGCAACTTCCACCCGCGTTGATGCAGAGTTGGCGAAGTACAATGCCATCATTCTCGACAGGGATTGGTCCTTCAAAGACATAAATGAACAAGTTTGTATGTCTAGTAACTTCAATCAAATATATATACAATTGTATACTCTACTTCATATATACAACCACAGACCCGATATGTCTCGAAGCTCACACACGGCTAATATCATATATACGTATAAATTAGTTATAACAGTTTTGGGTAATCACCGTGATTAAATCATTAGTTATGTCGAAGCTATCTTTTCCAATTCAAACAATCCCGGACCCCATCGGCAACGACCATGAATGAAATCCATTCCCTGTTACATAAATTTATATGGCGAAATAAATCCGACAGAATATCCCGATGCCAAGTGCAACAATCGTGTAAAAATGGCCGATGTAAAATGATCAATCTAACTAACTTCATTAGAGTTATGAATGACAAAAAGGTATTGGATGACAAACAATATTCATGGTGGCGCATGGCAGAGTAGATTTTGGCACTGCACACTCATTTCTTCCTAAACAATTGCATACTTGCGATTATCGGCACCAGTATAAGTAAAAAATACAAAGTCCTTTCTGGAATAATGTAATCGATTCATGGATGGTATATCGGGGTTCATTACGTCGTGAGACAAGCGGTGATTTCTACAGCAATATATTTTGCGATAAGTCTCGAATAAAAATCGGACAGAATACACTAAAAATCATCCCTGATTTAGAACGTAAAGGCATTCTCTTTGTCAAGGACTTCATTTGCGAAGATTGAACAATAATATCGTATGGAGAAGCAAAAGAGAAATGTCCTTATACAACCTATTGTATAACCATTAACAGAATAATCGTCGCAATTAGAAAATTCCTTCGCACTCTTGTCAACGACAGTTCCACGGCTACAGAACCCGACAATGTCTTTTCATCTATTTGTCTTATCGCGTTCTAATAGTCAAGCGAAATATTCGACTGAATGAGATTGAAACCATACCTACCTAACATTTTAACACATTAACGACCAGTACTGTAATGGCTAATATACTTTTCCTTTCAGATGCACAAGCGATACTAAATTCCGGTGGTTACAGTTTCGTATCAATACCAGAATCTTTGGAACAAAGGCATTATTATAACTATGAAAATTACAACGACTGATCTGTGTACGTGCTACATTTTTTCAGTGGATTGAAATAAAAGACTGGTGCAATGACAAAAAGAAACTCCATTTACTTTTACTGAATTTAATATTATATCTGCAAATGGAGAGGGAATAGACAAGGAATTTCTCCATTTCTTAATTATATATATTTATCAAATTGTTCATATATCGTGCGAAAATGAGAGAAGAAAAACTTATCGTGGCAAATCTGAAATCTGAACTAAAATACTACTATTCAGTCCAGAGGGTTTGCCACTTCAGTAAATGACACCAACAGTTCTTATCGATGGCAAGGGTTTGTCAGACTTGTCAATTAATGTTTCATAACTTTCAATATGATCATTCTTCAATCCACACCCTGAGGGTGGATAAACACATCTCTGTAAATATCGTGTATTTGGCGCCTTACATGGAAATTACAGATCATGTAATATCTGTACGCTGACACCCCAATAATTTTGCATGTGTTTGACCGCACTGAGTTCTAGTTCTAAGTAAGTGGGAAAGTGTAGTAGCCGTTAACTCGGATGGAGTCGCAAGGCCGAACAAAATAATTGTTCGCGCGATAACCCATATGGTGGACGTTGTGTTCTCTGGATAGCTGAAATGAGATTTTGATTATTAGACTTACCATCCTTTTGACTGGACTGTGTTATTAACCTGATCGACCTCGCGTGTTTATTAAGTTCTTAAGATATATGCCCATTTGTTTGTTTGTTGTTTGTTTTGGTCAGTTGTGTTTTCCTGAGCTCGAGTTCGTCGATTAGGGTGCTACCTTGTAGTCTATTAGAGTGTTGCCGCTAGAGTTTGAAGTCTAACGTGGGGCGGGGGTATGTCGGCTGCTTTATGTAATGCCCTGATGGGGGTTTGTGTATTTTCTTGGAGTGCCATTCTTAATGCTTTGTTTTCGATTACTTGAAGTTTGTTGAGTGTAGATTTGGATAAATCGGCGGTTATCATGGCCTCATATTCCATGATTGGTCGCATAAATTGATTATATAGCTTAATTAGGGTTACTGTATTGAGTTCCCATTATATGCCCCTGAGCATCCTTAATAGCTCAATTCTTTGGTAGGCCATAGTTTTTGGTCAATAGTTATTCCCAGGAGTGTTGCATCCTTGGTTTGTTCGAAAGTTTCCCCATAGATGGACAATTTAAGTTTGTATTTGGTATGTTTTCTGCTAAAGAGGATTAATTGCGTTTTTTTTTTGGCGTTCAGTTTGATGCGCCATTTAGAACACCACCCTTCCAGGTCGTTGAGTTGTTTTTTTAGTCTGAATTCTAGCGTTTTGGAGTTACCACCTGTGGTCCAAATGCCCAGATCATCGACGAATTGTGAGATTTGTATGTTGTGTAGTGGATTGTTAGGTATGTCGTTAACGTATATATAAAGTAACTTACTTAATACGGACCCCTGGTGCGTACCGGCTTTAAGGTTGACGCTGTCTGAAATTTCTTCCCCGACCCTTACTTTGATAGATCTTTGCATGAGAAATTAAGAGATAAGACTTAACATTTTAGTGAGGATGTCGGTTGTTGTTTTTAGTGACTATGACTATGATTATTTATTCATAACTCATTCATATGATATATACAATTATATACACAGTGTAATAGTATAACATTCAATGAGCTATCGGGGACAGCATAAGCAAGAAGGTTGTCTTCCTGCCGTCCCCGTTGAAAAGTAATATAACTATACATGTA
This sequence comes from Siphonodentalium dalli, assembly GCA_032622095.1. NCBI lineage: Eukaryota > Metazoa > Mollusca > Scaphopoda > Gadilida > Siphonodentaliidae > Siphonodentalium > Siphonodentalium dalli. The sequence continues at coordinate 41,794,604 of CP136067.1, forward strand.
ATAATAATTTTAATTTATCTAGGTTTTGTCTTGTTAACTTTAAACATTGGTATATAAATGTCTGTTTTTTAATAAATAATAGTATAATTCGTTTGTCGTTCACCGTTCATCGCTCAGTTTGTGATATGGTATGTAAAGTACAAGCATGTGGAATATGGATATGTGGATGAGGCCAGCGGAGAACCATGATAATTGTTTAACCAATGGGTCGGATAAGGCATTCGAATAATACATTCATGTATTTCCTGCGATAGGGTGATGATGCACATGTATTATCTATCATTCTCTCTTGTTATACAATGTCAGTTATCGCTATACGAATACTATACTACTTATTAACATCGTTGCAGTCAGGACAATGTTTGTATGTATATTTGGGATTCAGTTGATATGAAGATAGCCTATTTCGAGAGTAATCATTTTTGAACATTGTTCGTGTTGGAAGACGTTTTAGTTTGTCGTCCAGGGAATTCCAAATCTTCGGAAGATAGTGTTCTGGTAAGTTTTTCGAGAAGACACTTTTCGGTGTCCCAGATTTGAGCATACCATCTTGTCGCGTGTCATTTTGGGAACTTGTGAAGAAATTTTCAAATGAATTTGGTAACTGGTCGTGAAACCAGTCATGCACAATGAGATTTGAATGCAGGGTATAGATATCATTAAATTTTTAAATGTCTTTTGTTTTAAATAGCGGATCTGTGTGACTATTGTATTTTTTATTGTTTATTGTGCGCATGAAGTTTTTTTGCAGTTTGAATACTCTATCACTTTTATTCGAATTTCCCCATATATGTATAGCATACATCAAATGACTGTGAACTATTGCATAGTATAACGATTTGAGTGCTTCGCGTGGTAACAAGTGTTTAACTTTATTCAGACTATAATTTGCACTGGCAATTCTAGCGCACACATGATTTATGTGATGATGAAATTTCAAATTTTCATCCAATTTCACACCTAAATAAGTTAATGATTGTTCGTGTCTCGTGTTACCAACCTGTGTAATTTCGGTGTTGTTGATCCTAAGTGATAGATTATCGCCCCTATGCGAGTTGTTCATAGGATGAAAGAGAATATATTTACATTTTGAAGGATTTATTTGTATATAATTTGCACAACACCATTCGAAGAATTTTGCTATTTCGGTATTCATATACGCTTTTAAGTCGTGTGTGTTATTACCATATGTATATAGGGTTGTATCGTCAGCAAATGAAAGTAGCGAGAGGGTGGTTGCATCTTTCATGTCGTTAACATAAATTAGAAAAAGAAGAGGTCCTAAAATTAACCCCTGGGGCACTCCACAACTAACATCTAAAGTTTCAGAGAGTGTATTTTTAAAGCATACACATTGTTCTCTATTAACTAAATAGCTACGAAACCAGTCGTTTGTAAGACCTATAATTCCATAGTGGGATAGTTTAGATAAGAGTATTTCATGATTTATAGAGTCAAATGCTTTCGAAAAATCAACGAATAATGCTAATGTTGAATCACTAGATATTTGGTCATTATTTTGTGCAACTGAACTTAGGAGTTGAATTATTGGATGGTAGGTTGAGTGTTTGCTACGAAAACCATACTGGTGTTCGTACAATATATCATTGTCGTTAAGAAAGTCTCTGAGTCTGATGGCCATTATTTTTTCCATAATTTTGGAAAATATAGGAAGTATACTTATCGGTCGATAATTATTGAAATTAGAATTATCGCCCTTTTTAAAGACTGGAATAACTTTCGCCAGTTTCATATCATCTGGAAATTTCCCCACTTTGAATGAACGATTAATTATGTGGACCAGTGGTTGTGCTACTTCATTAATTGTTACTTTCATAAGTTTGCTGGAAATATTATTTAAATCAAGAGTATGTTTTGGTTTTATTTTGAATGCTGTTAGGATTACTTCTTGCTCATTTGTAGGGAGAAGTTTAAAAATATGTGGATAATGGCCCTAAGATAATCTACATGTGAGTTTTCAGTATGAGGTATCGAGTTGACTATGTTGTGTCCAACATTAACAAAGAATGAATTGAAATGGATGCAATCTCTTTTGGGTCAGATATGCGTTCGCCGTTGCTGATGAATTCGTTTGGTGGTATGAATGATGATTTATTCTTGCCGATTATACTTCTAAGGATTTTCCAAGTGGCTTTCATGTTGCCCCTGTTTTCATTGAAAATATTCTTATAGTAAAGCGATTTACTCTTCCTTATGACTTTATTATATATATTGCAGAATGTTTTATATTTTGTTATGTTTAGATCGGTTGGATTTTTTAGTTTCGTTCTATATAGTTTGTTTTTTGTATGCGAAGACGTTATGACTCCAGAAGTGATCCAAGGATTTTGTTTTATGAATCTTTTAGGGATGTGAGTATTAGTTACTGGGAAGGCTGTATGGAATGCATCAGTATACGTTGTAATACATCTGTTGTATGATTCGTTTGGACAATGGCAATTGTATACATCATCAAACGATGATGTGGTAAGAATTTGTTTGAACAAGTTCATATTTTTTTGTGAATAAACTCGCCGATCACGCGTTGAGCTCATAAGTGGCGCCGGTGATTTAGTCCCATGCATGTAGAAACATGCCAAATGATCAGAAACATCGGTAATTATTATACCAGATTCGTTATCATTCAAAACGTTATTTGAGAAAATGTTGTCTATTAGAGTAGCTGAGAATTCAGTTATTCTAGTACCGGTAGGTCTAGTAATGGATGGTAAAAACCCTTCTGAGAACATTGTATCGACGAATTTTTCAGTTTTGTTATGTGTGGCGAACTTTAATAAATCTATATTGAAATCACCGAATAAATAGCATTTTTTGTGCTCGTTGTTTACAATACCTAATATGTTTTCAATCGACGATTGGAATACGTCTATGTCAGCTAAGGGCGCGGTATTTGGTCTGCAGACACAACCGATGATGTAAGAATTATTTTTTTCGGGAAATATTTCCAGGAACAGAGATTCAAATTTGTGAGCATTAAAAATTGTGAGATCGTCTCTAATTTTATATGGTAAATTGTCATTAACATAAACTGCCACGCCCCCTCTTCCGTCGTCGGTCTCTGTTCTCGTCTTATATAGGAGAGGGTGGTAACCTTCTAGAGAGCAATCTAGACCACTTGTGTGTATTTTGAATACTTCTGTTAGTCCTATTATATCGAATATGTTCTTTTCTTGTTGAAGTTCACAGAGAAAGTTATTTAATTTATCCCAGTTAGCACTTAAACTCCGAAAATTGAGGTTTAGGATGTTTGGCCCTTATTTGTTAGCGTGTTCGTATTTGGTTTTAAATTCTGAAGGAGACAGATATTGACAATTTTGATCATGAAGATCAAATGGTGAGTCGGGAGATATTTCGTCTGGATCATTGGTATGTTTTAGAAGTTCCTCATATATTGTCGAAAAATCCATGGCAGGGTTCTCCTTGACCTCATCAATGCTTATTCTATGTGATGCCATTATTATAGCATGTCACAATGAAAACATAACTGAGCGATGAACTAAGTAAGTATACAAACAAATGAATAACAATTAAATAATGAACAAGACTATTCACATTATCATGTATGATGTGCATGTATACGTTGGCGTATGTCATGTTAACCGCTGGCTAATTGTATTCTGTATTTACATTGAAGCCTATTAAGCTCTTTGTATATTCAATTTTTTGTTTTCGAAGAAAGATAACTCAATTGATCTGATACCAGCGCACAGGCCAGACTAAGTCATATGTACCCCACAATTTTATTACGTGGCGGGAGGGGTATGCCATTCAGATAATGTCAATAATGTTTTCAATTTAAGTGATACTGAATTACTATGTGAATCGTAACAACATATTACATAACTGTCGAGTGGAGTGAGCGCGTATACGGATCAAACCATTTTCCTGGAGGGGCTGTATGTTGCCCTTTAATTTAAATGATAAACCGTCACTGTTAGTATAAAAATAGATTCGATGTCGTCATAGCCGATCGATAGTGTGCCAAACTCCTTCGTTTATTGTCCCATGCGCGCTCACTGCAGATTGGTAAGCGTAATCGGTGTGGAGGTAGGTCGTCTCGATTGAATGATCATAGTATTACACGTGGATGCATAGTAAACTGGAAAAAAGGTTTGTTTACAAATATTACGTCAATACACAAGCTGTATATAATACATAACCTGTGAGTTGACGTATTATTTGTGAACAGGAGCGTAGTGCTGAGCGAAACAGATTAATTCATGACTTATTGTTCTCCCATACTCGAATTAATAACGAGCTATGCACGCACCGCGTGCATAATATAGGAAACATAATTTTACTATATAAACAAGACAAACAAAACTCAGTTTTATCGAAGGCCGTGGTGCCATACTGAATCGAATGCCTTTTCTACATCCAAGAATATGGAAGCCCCCTCCCGGCCTATTGCTGTGCGCATGTCTTCTAATATTCTATAAACATGTTCGGTTCCCTCTTTGCCTTTACGATATGCACGTTGGAATTTGTTGAAAAACTGTTGGTTCTCAATGTGGTTTAATATTCTGGTGCTGATAATTCGTTCGAAAAGTTTTCCCAAACATTGAAGTAAACTAATGTGTATAAAATGTGTAGCTATGTTATGGTCTTTGTCTGGTTTTGGAATCATAACCCCTATAGCGGATTTCCACGATTTAGGGAAGTCGCCGTGTTATTTATTATATAATATATAAGTTCTAGTCTATCGAACATTGATTTTTGGCCCTGTTTGATAATTCCAAATGTTAATTCGTCATCACCCGGGGCTTTTTTTGGTTTTGCTCGCTTGAGGCAGTCTTTTATTTCTTGTGGTGTAATAGTAGTTGCCAATGTGTGTTCATCGTCTGCCTCGGGTAAGGGTGATTTTAAGTGTACGAATGTGTGTTTGTTTTGTCTTATATATTCAATTACATCTTTTCTGAACTTTTCGCTGAATTGGTCACCTGTGTGGGTTTTGTGTATATTTGTAGCGATGTCGCGAACATTTTTGCTTTGTCTGTGTTGTTTGTGAATGGTTCGTTGTTTTCGTATTTGATTGGTTTGTCGCTTTTGTTTGAGGTAGCTTGGCCAGTTAAAACTTAGAATGTTTTCGAGAATTTCCCATCCAATTGCCTTTCCCCAAGTTTTCCCATGATTCCCTTTTCCCCCGCTTAACTGCTTTGTTTACTTGTCTTGTTAAGTTGTTATATATAGTTCTGTATTCGATGTCTTTATGATGTTTTTGCATTAGTCTGCATGTTTTGCGTTTGAGGTGAATTAATTATAATGTTTCTCGTGATACTCTCCATGTATTTTGCTTTATTTTCTTTTTTGGGCATGCTGTATCATAAATTATGTCGGATATTGATTTGTCTGCCATTTCGATGTCATTTGGGGTGTTAATTTCAGTATTGCCAATGTTTAAGTTTATGTGTTCCCAAAATTTGTTCCAATCTGCATTCCTGAGGTTTCTTTTGAGAATATCTTTGTTGTGTTGTGGTTTTATGTTTGTTATGTAGAGTTCGACCGGATAGTGGTCACTCCCTATTTCGAATCATGATTTGGTTTTATGTCGTGGTTGGTTTCGATGCCTTTCGTATTGAGTATTATTAGTTCTTGGTATTCGATTATGTTGAATAGTGCGTCCCCGTAGGGATTAGTTTTGCTGCATTTTTTACAATGTGTTTTGCGTTAAGGTCTCCCAGAAAGATGCAGTTTTTAAATTTATCTGTAAAATACTTGAAAGTTGAAAGTTGAGTAGGAGTTTTGCCCGGTGGGACGTATAGTGAAAGTATAGCTGTTTTTCTATTGCTGATAGTTGTTTCTATTGCTATTATTTTTTCTTTAAGTTGGGACGTGTTGATAATGGTGTATTTTATGCGGTGTCTAACTAGTATTGCGACACCACCCCCTGCGGAGGATCTGTATTTTCTATGGGTGTTAAAGCCGGGAAATGAGAAGTTAATGCCGTTGCCTAATTTTGTATCGTTTACAGTGAGTATATCTATTTTATTTTCTTCTACGTATTCAATTAGTTCTTGTTTGCGGGCCCTGATGATGTTTGCATTTGTGTGAGCTATGTTTAGGTTACACTGGTGTAAATGTTTTCCATAGGCCTCAGTGCTAAAGTGTTAGCGTTTACTGTTGTCGTTATAAATGTTGGGTCCAAAATTTTCTGTAAATCTGAAAAAATTGACATTTGGGGAAACTGTTTACGAAAAAATAAATCATGTCTGTATAGCAGGGAATTCGCCTTTAAATCTTGTGTTTTCGTGACTAGTGTCAGAACCGCATAAAAAAATGCTGTCATATTTTAGACCACACCAAAAAATTCAAACTTCACTACAAAGGGTTAATTCCTGTGCCAATGGCTATTTTACCTATGGGAAATCATAGGGAAGAGGTGTGATGATTTTTTTATGCAAAAATCACACACGGATAGTCGGATATTGACCAATCAGGGCCCAGTGTCTATTTTATTCTCTCCTATATATTCCTCCCGCATCCGCTAGATGTCACTCCGTACCATATTTACACCAGTGTAACCTAAAGCGATAGCCCGCTTTTCGCGGAATAACTGTAACTCCCTACATTTCTTCAGAATTGCCCATCAATGGAAAAAATGTGTTCAAAAACAATATCACTTCTGTGGTTGTATCACACACAATTTAACCCCACCCCCTTTAACACATTATTCATCAAAAAAGCACAATGTTCCACCTCAAGTCATGTTCAGGCCCCATTTTCACACAGTTTTTGGGGTCTGGTGTTGCAAACTTGGAAGACTTACAAGATTCTTTCCATGAGAGAACTTCTGATGATGTGATGTCATTGAGTCCAGATCTGATCAGCGGAGCATCAAGCACATCAGTGACTTTATCAGAACATGGAAGACTAAAATATGACATTTTCAGGTCTGCAAGGTTGATCCAAGCTAATTGGATGTGGGTGTATATTGAATTATTTGAACAAAGTTATGCTCTCTATGAACTGCTGAAGCATTTTCTTAAATGTGTCCAAGTTTTAGTGCTATTAACCTTCAAATGGCCAGTAAAAATGACACACTTTTATGATATGTATATGTATATCACTGGCTATAAAATCCAAAATACTTGTTAGATTAGCTTCTTATAAAAATTGATGTGTGTGCCATTGACATGCTCATGGTATGGGTCATTTGCATTATCATGTGACTATTACCACCTTGAAAAAAAATGAAAATACCTTGAAAAATTGGCATTTTTTTTATGAAAAATCATACTAGTTTTTTTGGCTGATGTAAGCGAAAGAAGACACCAGCAGCAAGAATAGCCACACCATGCATGAGAGATTCATTGGACTGAGATACCAAGCTGTGAAAAATGCATTACAATACTTTAAAGTGACTCCCAGGAATTAAAAATACCAAAAAGCTAATTTTTTCCCTTTAGGTTACACTGGTGGAAATGTTTTCCATAAGCCTCAGTGCTAACGTTTTAGCGTGTACTGTTGGCAATATAAATGTTGGGTCCAAAATTTTCTTTAAATTTGAAAACTTGACATTTGGGGAAACGTTTTACGCAAAAAAATCATGTCTGTCTAGCAGGGAATTCGCCTTTAAATCTTGTGTTTTTGTAACTAGTGTCAGAACCGCATAAAAAATGCTGTCATATTTTAGACCACCACACCAAAAAATTCAAACTTTACTACAAAGGGTTAATTCCTGTGCCAATGGCTATTTTATAGGGAAGAGGTGTGATGAGGTGTGATGATTTTTTTATAAAAAAAGCACACAAGGCTATTGACCAATCAGGGCCCAGTGTCTATTTTATTCTCTCCTATATATTCCCCCCGCATCCGCTAGATGTCACTCCGTACCCTATTTACACCAGTGTAACCTTTAGAGTGGAATGTGCCGCCATTAAGCGCGAAACAGTTGTGGGCTGTGGGTATATGTGATGTGTACGTCTAATTTCTTATCATTTGCTGATCGTGTTCGGCCGCTCGTTCTTATAGAAATTACCAACATACTTTATACCATTTCACCATTTGTACCTTTCTCTTCCCCTCTTTTTATCTTTATTCGGTCTAAAACTCTCTCTCTCAATCTCTCTAATATAGAAACCTAGAACAATTTACCATTTGTTTTGTTGTTTCCCATGTCATTCATTAACATGTTCTGGATGTCAATAAAAATATTTAAAAAGTAAAATATTACCCGAAAACTTCTTAAAACGTTATACACAAAGCGTGTGCTCGCTTATAAAGTGGAAATGTTCACGTTTGATTTTTTGTATGCGGATGGCATGCATGGATGGATGGATGCTGAATGTAGATGTTGGCCAACATTAATTGTTCCAAACACAGAATGATCACGAATTTCTGGGGAAAACATTTGCTATGTGGCCAAACAAGTTACCCTATTACAAAGTAAATATCAAAGACGAAACACGAGTTGAAACTGTAATCGTATGAAATGAGTGGAAATTGTCCTGATAGCTGTTAATCGAATTTTCGACTCAATGGACACGTATTTGGAATATGATCAACAATAGAGTTTATGGAAATATTGAGATACAGTTAGAAAATTCTAACCCAATCGGAGTGCAACTGAATATCTCGTATATGGAAATTTTGTCTAATTCAGGGGAGGGCTGCCGTTTGAAATCGATACCCTCGCAAGATAACCTCGTCTCTGTTCACAATAAATGTATTGGATGAAATTGAGCATACCAGAAAACATTGGAGAGGACGTAGCTCGACCCTCCGACTATATTAGGCGATCCACTAAGGACCATCTTAGAATTAGACAATTTCAGTTTTATAAAATAATGCTTAACTCAAAATAGCTTCCGCTTCCTTGCTCACCATAACCGAAAATGCTACAAGGAAGACAGCGAGTTTACGTTGCGTGAGGAAACTAGGTAAATATGTGCAGTTAATCCCGTTGTGTGTGGTCAATTATGCTCTAAGTCAGTCAGTGCATGTGAATTGTTCTTTATCAGATCAGATCAAACGCTCTTTAAAAACACTTCTTCAAATATTTCCGTTATTTCGTTAAAACATACTTTATACTTTCCGTTATTTTGTTAATAAATATAATTTCCTCTTTCTATATTTCGCTGTATTTCGCCATTTCACTGCATTTTTATTCCGCTGTATTTCTTATTTCGCTTTTTCATTGTATTTCACATTTCGATAATTCTCTATTATTTGACATATTATGAGGTATGCGATTATCTTATATCCTATATTCTGATATTCAATCGAACATCACATGCCACCTGTGGTCGCGATTATATGCCAATATCCATGTAACCGTGAACCCCTATACACGTGGACGAACGCACGGTCGGGCATATTTATATATGCCCACAAAACATCGTGTATATGGGATAAACACGAGCGGAACGACACTGTTCATATAAGATGCATGTATCTCGCACGTGTGTGGAACAACTTTAAAAGGGCAAGTCCGATAAGCATATAAGTACACTATGAGGACACTGTGAGGAAATAAATAGAATACATCAATTGGAACTTATTTTTCAACCAATATATAGTCACCCCAGGTCAAGTGGTTCTACCAGTCTGCTATGATGTTGGGGATCATGCTGAATTGATATAACATTGGTGTGGCAAACCGAGTAACGATATTATTTCTAAAGTTGTCATTTTCTTGGTTTTGGCTAACACTAGCGATTTGAGAAATGATCATTGGGTCTCTGATATAGAGGGTGATATACGCGATTTACACAGAGATGACGAATTTCTACTTTTGACAGGAGATTTCAATGCTCGTACAAACAACCACAGCGGCTTTGAACCCGACCCAGATCCATGTGAAATAAATCATATATTTGGAAACACAGGTGTATGCCATGTTATGAATTCTGTCATGAAATGTATAAACGATTATATTGATTATTGTGATGATGGTGATGAATATGTATGTAGTAATAGTAAGACATTGCAGGCCCCATCGATGGTCTCCCAAGACAGAGGTAAGGTTAACAGCTATGGGTATAAACTATTAGGAATGTGTAAATTGATGAAATTACCAATTATGAACGGGATATGCGGTGAAGACCGGAATATAGCGAACTTTACATCATCTGACCGCACGGTGATAGATTACGCGGTGGGATCGAAAAAACTTTTGAAAATTATTGAAAATTTTCATATTGAAGACCATTGTCCTCTATTCTCTTATATCCATTGCGCATTACACTTGGTTTTGAATGTTCAAATGCCAAAATTATGTGGCGATAATGTCAACGATACACACTCACAGGTTGACCGTGAGGGGAAAATAAAACCGTGGGATCCATGCACATAGGGGACCCTTATTTTCAAGCAATATCGAACCTGATCTCATTACGCGTATTTCCGATACATTTGATAACCTTGATCTGGATAAAATTGTCAGTCAGTCAAGTGTTGACGTAATATGTGAGCTCATAAGTCGTACGTTGATGGCAGCGGCCGACCAAACACTGGCAACGTATCGTCCTCGAAAAATTATGCATGAAAAGGCGCGTCAGAATAAACTTTGGTTCGACAACGAATGCCGAGAGGCGAGCAAATACTTTAACCGAATCAAGCGTATGTATGACGTTAATAAAACAGATTAAAATAAGGCGATGTTAAAGGGTGCCAGCGCAAGCTATAAACATATCATGGATAGAAAAATAAAGCAAACGCGAGAGACAGAAATATCAGAACTTCGGCAATTCAGTAAGTATTCCGGAAAGTCTTTTTGGTACAAACTTGATTCGATGTGTTTCGATAATCGGCCTAAAAAGAGGAGAAGTAATATCACTATTGAAAACTTTGAAGAACACTTTAAGTTCCTGAATGCAACTATAGACCATTCAGATATCACCAGGTATGTCGATGCGGATTTCGACGCGAATGACAATTCGTGTCTAAATAGTGCTATATCCGAGATGAAATTCACAATGCCATAACTAAACTAAAGAATGCTAAGACGGGGAGGGGGCTGATCAAATTATTAACGAATATATCAAAGCCTCAGAAGATACAATGATAAGCAGCTACGTACGTTTCTTCAATCTAATCCTAAACACTGGGTTATTCCCAGAAGACTGGGCACTAGGATTAATACAACACATATACAAAGGGTCTGGAGATACAAATGAAACCGGATCTTACAGAGGTATCACACTTTTAAGCTGTTTTGCGAAACTGTTTACCTCCATTCTGAACAACAGGTTGACTTCCTTGCAGATGATAATGAATCGATAAGTAAAACACAAATTGGATTCCGGAAGGGTCATTCCACTGTATATAATATATTCATATTACATGCCTTAATAAATATATACATCAAGAGCACATTCATTGACTTCCGCAAAGCATTCAATACGGTGTGGAGAGATGCACTGTGGCTCAAGCTTATACAATCAGATATAAATGGTAAAATACTACGAGTTATACGGAGCTTATATTATACACGCATATTAAGCTATGTGTGCAAAATAATAATGGTCTGTCAGGTTTCTTCATAAGCCAGTTAGGTTTATTTCAAGGAGACACACACAATGTCACCCCTTTTATTCTCTTTTTTTCGTAAATGATTTACAATGTTTTTTAAACGATTGTGCTATTTTAAACTTGATTTTTTTTAGATGAGAAATATTGTGAACATTTTGGATGTTTTATTAGCATATTATGTTTGTTATATGCCGACGATAGGGTTATCTTGTCAGATTCTGAGGAAAATATGCACCGTGCTCTTTTATCCTTTGCTGACGACGCCGAGGCATGGAAACGTGAAGTGAATACTCTCAAGACCAAACTCATTATATTTACGAACAAATACCAAGAAATATTCCCATATTTATATACAGAGGGCAAGAAATAAAATTTGTAAAGGAATTTAAATACCTTGGTATCATATTCTTATACAATGGGATATTTTTCCAATCTCGTAAAGATACTACAATTACCGTAACGAAAGCAATGTACGGTCTACTGAATCGAACTCGAAAACTGAGGTTACCTTTAGATATCTTATTCAAGTTATTCGATACTATGGTTATGCCAATTATGTTATATGGAAGTGAAGTTTGGTGCTTTGAAAAAGTTCAAATCCTCGAGACGCTCCATTTGAAATTTTGTAAAATAGTTACCTCAATGAAATCTAGTACGCCTAATTACATGGTTTATGCCGAACTTGGTAGATATCCTATATTGATTGAAATAAAATAGAGGACACTAGCATACTGGTCAAAGCTAGTTTCACACGAAGGCTCGGAGCTAGCCAAGAATATATTTCTTTTACCTAGATATATAAATGAGAGGGAAATGCAAAATAAGATGAATTGGGTATGTTTTGTAGAAGGAATTCTACATGACCTACACATGGAACATGTGTGGACAAACCAATCAGCGCTGAGCAAAGCAGAGTTGAGAAACATAAAATCGCTGCTGATAAAACAGTATGAGCGCAACCTCTTTGACAACCTGAATGCTTCTACTTCGTCGCGTGCCATATTTTACAGAGCCATAAAGCAGTCCATGAAAATGAGTAGCTACTTAGTTTATTTGCCATCACATTTGTCTAACTACCTATTGAAAATCAGAACATCTAATCATAAATTACCAGTAGAAAAAAATAGATGGACAAAAGAAACCACAAATACAAGATTTACGCGAAATCCACATTCCCAAATATTACTGGGAGAACCCTAACAGAAATAAATTTCATCGTTTGCTCTGAATTGAATATTTGAGCCTTCTTAAAAAAGTTAGCATATTTATAAAACTATCTTTTAAAAGGATACCACGTTAATGTACATTGCATCATGGATTACAATATAATGTTTTGTGTATGTATTTTTATTGTTATGACTTATATGTTATGGGTGCCTTGTGTATGGTATGTATATATGTTATTGCATGTTCCAACTTAACTGTTGGCTTTGCTAATAAACAATCAACAATCAAGTGCAACATTCATGAACGTATATATTCTTTGAAAGATTTAATAATGGCTGCGCTGGTCTTTGCAAAATGACTCTATCAATTTTAGCTATATCAATTATAGCCGATTTGCAACAGCTAACACAACCACTATTGAAATAGTTCGCAATAGATATATTTTCGAATGGTTGACGCTTGACATGTCCTTGATATGTTCAGATTATCCTATCAGCACGAACACGACTGTCGTAACTTCAACGGTACATTTTTTTTAACATCATCAGTTTGCCCTGCCATCATCAATTATAACAACGATAAGGACCAACCAGCACTATAGCACATTAGTAGGATCACTTGATCAGGAGTGATATTATGAAATGTGTTGTTTTCATGGAGAATATAGTAGCCACAAATATTTCAGCCAAACGAAAACAAATGTTGATATTTGCAGTGTGGTCCACTCAAGCAGGGAGCAATCAACCGTATATCTGCCACACTTGTAAGAATACAGTGTATGGTCAGCTGAGATTTGGATATGGGCCAGTCCAATTTTGCATCGACCGACAGGCATGGCTTGCACATTCTTAAACAAAGAATAATATGTATGGGTGGCTGTCTTTCTAAATGAAAATGATTACGGAAATTCTTGAAACAAATGCACAGGACCCCATAAGTGAAACATGTGTAGCTCCAGAACTTTGTCTTGTGTTTGAGGACTACGGATGCAAACGTGTTTCAAAGAAATGTAAGTTGTTGGAAGTGGAAGTGAAGATATGGAAAATGTTGAAAATAATCAGCATATGACACATGCCGATAAAACTCACTTTGATTCATTAACTTAACGCGTATATATATGTCTCATAGCATATGATACATGTCGTTACAACTCACTTTTATTCATTAACTTAACGCGTATATAAGTCTCATAGTATATGACACATGCCGATGCAACTCATTTTGATTCATTAACTTAACGCTTGTATGTACATGTATGGCACTATAGAACAAACGTGTGGTGGATATTGTCTCGACTCTCTGATGGAAGGTGGAGCGAACAAGTCAGATTTTATTTGGCTTAATTAGTTCCTTTTTACCAGAGCGTCGGTACGAGTGAGTTGTGCGGTCTGTAACCTTTATTGGAAGCAACCGCCCTCGTGCTGATGCCGGCGAGTGAGACGGTTTTGGATTAGGCTTAGTGCGACGGACAATGGAGCTAATCCCTGACGCCGCGTTAGCTGCAATATAGAGATCTCAAATTGCGGACATTGTTAGCTGGAATCTCCAGTCTAACAGGGGTTATTTGACTCTCTGTGTTGAATTCCGGACGGAAGATGCTGGTATCCAGAGATCTTCCACCCGGAGCAGGAACGCCAAGACCAGCCGTACCATGAAAGTGGAGCCTCCTAAGAGAAAGACGCCAGCTCGAAGGAGAAGGGACGCAGCCAGACGGGCGAAATGGAAGAAAAAGAAGGGGGCGACTGTTGATCTGCCGGTCACCCCTCCCCGTGTGGTTCAGCCACCCAGTGTCACAGCCGGTAGGCCGGAGTTGTCTGAGAGACGCCCAGACGACCCGGTGACATCAGACCAGCTAGCAGGTACTCCGTAGATCTGCCGGAGGTCCCTGCTGTCGGCACAGAGACGAGCGGAGACAGGGACGCGGATACCACCCCCGATGTTCCTGCCGCCAGTTTCGACGTGGAGATGGAAACACCACCCAGCCACTCTCCACCAGGGGCGGATAGCACCATCTCCGCCCCTCCGACGCCGAAGTATGACGAGAAGCCGGCGTCGCCAACACATCAGGTCGAACAAGAGCGTGATGACCTCCAAGAGGCGATTCATGAACACCACGCAGCAGGAAAGAAATATCCAATCAACAACCGCGAATTCTTCCTGCTGAGGGATCACCATATTTACAGAGGACCAGACGAGCTGGACCCTGCACAAGGCATCATCAAAATTCTAGGAGAGAATATATTCTGTTCTAAACGCCCTCCTCGACGGGGAAAGCAGGAAATATCAGAAGAAAAATCCAGTTCCGACTCAGACACAGCCACAGCATCAACAACAGCAACATCCAACCGAAGAAAAAAGAAAGCGAAGAAATAAAAAAATAAAAAAATATGTCTAGATCATTCTCACTTTTTCATGTTTCATAGTTATATGTTTACATAACTTCATCATATCACCTCCAAGTGGGTTGTAGGAGAGGGGTTCCGCCCCTTTCAAATCTTCCCTGGGCTCATTCCCAAAACCCCTAATAAATAAATTGTCTCGAATCCATGCCAATGCCGATACATTGTTAGTAATTTGAAAAGTCCAGGATCATGCATGAGGACGAACTACAACATAATGTTCATGACGATAATAAGGAATACCGTTGCAGCAATTGCACGTTTTGGTGAAATGGGATGAAATGCTACGATGATATATAATAATGCTACTTTAAGTCAGAATTTCCTGTTATCGCTTTCTTGTTTGAAACTTTTAGTTACACTCTGACATTTTCTGCTCAAAGATGGTGAAATGTTTGACATGTCATTGATTCCCACGATGGTGCATGCTTGGCAGTTCAGAGGTGAACACCCGCTTCCACTAAGTGGAAATCATTGATACAATAGAGACCTTTCGCAAAACTCACGTTTACGATTACGGATACGGATAGGGTACCACGTCACCAACATTTGTGTACTTTCTAATCGTTGTCGTATTTTACTATCCGCAATAACGGTTACGATTTCATGGTTTCTAATAAGCTCAAATAACACCTGAAATTTATTTTCTGCAATATATCACTTTACTCCGTTCGAGACTGTATATGTATATCATGTAAACCATCCAGTTGTATTGAGCTACGACATCGGTGTGCTGTTTAGATTGGCAATCACTGTACTCGTCGTCGTGAATCTCGAGCTTCCAGCGAAATAAGATCGCTATTCACAACGGATAGTAATCGCTGGCTGCGACACAACACTTTGCAGTAATATATAGAAGTACACTATGAAACCAGTCGCCAAAAAAACACGACTGACATGGATTTGGTGGTACTAAAAGAATATTTGGCACACCCACCAACATCACCGTGTCGACTTTGTTACGATTTGATAGGACAAATCAGAAGTGATGCACATCAGCGAGCACAGCAAACTTATGTCTGATTTCCTAAACCCAAAGAGGTGATAGGCCTGGATAGGATAGGATATTAATTGATTCCCAATACACATACACAGAGACGTGGCGACAGGGGGGGGGGGGGTGGGGGTGTCTCACCCTCCAACTTTGGTCAAAATTTTCAACAGTTGGAAATTTCATACCTGACACAACATTAGTTGGAAATTTTACACCAACAATAGGTTGATAATGTTCTTGTAGTTTGATTTTCAAACAACTTATTGTGGGGAATTTATTGTTTTTGGACCAATATTTGCATATTTTCCTTCTTTTGATAAAATTTTTGGACTGAAATGGCCATCAGTTATAAATTTTCCAACCTTAGGGGTGTCAGGTTGGAAATTTCCAACACTTGGAAAGCTTGTGTCTTGGTCCCCCCCCCCCCCCCCCCCCCCCCGTGGCCAGTCAAAAACTTCTAGTTAATTTAAGAAAATAATATTGTCCTACATTTGGTCAAAATTGTCACTGGAATTGTCATCAGTTGGAAATTTCCAACTCTATGAATGCTTGAGGCTAGTCTGGATGCCAGGATTTTGCGATTTTCTTGTTCACGTTTAAAAAAAACTTTCGCCCGGTGTGTCCTGGTCCCTCCCCGTGGCCAATAAAAAACTGCTAATGAGTTTAAGAAAACAATATTTTACTACATTTGGGTAAAATCGTTGACTGAAAATTTCCAAACTAAGGGAGAGTATGAGGTTTGAAATTTCCAACACTCGGAAAGTTTGAGGTCAGTCTAGATGCTAGGATTTTGCGATTTTCTTGTTTAGTTTTCACAATTTTCTCACACCGGGCCGAACAACCATGATCGGCCCGGTGGGTCCTGGTCTATTGCCCGTAGTCGTGTGCACACCCCCAACGGAAACCCTCTAGCCACGTCCTTGCACATACATATTACATAATAATGATGACAATTATGGATAATTCTGTCGTAAATTGTGGGGGATGGCATAATCTGGCTAGACTGTCTTTCTGCAGAAATCGCGTTGAAATGAAATTGCGGACTGAAAGGGTCTTGAAGTGGTGGCGTCGTGGTTGATGTGAGGTCCAAATTTAGGAACCGCTCTTCCCCCATCAGCATAACGCCTATCAGGTCATCCATATGATAACAACGAACTGAATTTCCACCACATATGACCTGGCATTTATACCTGTATTGCCATAATATATCACGAGAATCCCGGGTCGTACGTTGTGACTGGTCGAATTATTGACAATATAAACAGGTCATGATTATCGCATTGTTGCAAATGAGACGATAAGTGAAGTATTAAGGGACTGTATACCAAACACACGATTTGAGTTGTAAAAGTGGTACGAAATAATGATGGTACGTGTTCGCAAAATTCTTACGCGTAGTCGTTTTGCGAAAGGACTTTTTGGCCACACGGATAGACTTACGACTACGAATAGCTATCCGTATTCGTAATCGTAAACGTGAGGATGCGAAAGGTCTCTATTATAGTCTCACCCATCATCCATATAGGGAAGTAAGTCGCGCAATGTCCCAAGTCGACACACGAGGTTGCGATCTCCATTCCAGCCGGTGTCTGTACTCTGTACCATCCTGGAATCAAGTTCCGGTCACATAAGCGGACACTGCCCACGTAGTTAACTGACCGGTAGCCTTCTGTGGAATACGGTAGGATAGAATGACTCGCACACGGGTCTAGCGGCGGCAGCACACTGTTAACTGAAAGTATATGTTTGGGTTACAATACACCAAATGATTTACATAGGCCCCAGTGTTAACAAATCCCGCTGGCCTATATTCGCAGCAAAGCTTTGACCCTGCACGAATATTTGAAATTAAAGACGGTCCTTTTAGACACACATAAATGTGCACAAAAGTACTTGTAAACACCTCCCATAAATTGTTCGCCATTTGCACAGCCATAACCGTTTACCATGTGGCTATATTTGATGTTTCTCGACGGGAAACACTTTTGTGCATTTTTTCGTGCACTTTTCATCCATGTATCATTGACCATTCAGCTGCCAGAATTTTTTTTATGCTGATCCTAGCTTGGTAGTGCCAGGGGAAATCACTCTACTAATTTGTATTCGGTGTATTGTAACCTATAGTGATCACTGTAAGGTAAAGAAAGTCGCCCAAATGATGTTATATTGCGTCCATTTATATACCCACGTCAAAATAAATAAATTTGATTCGAAATATGTCTGTGTTCTTACTTTATTAACCCTTTTCTGTCACCACCCATAGCTGAATTTGCAAAAATATTACTTTGACTTGAATCTCATTTTTTTTCATTTTAGCTGAATATCGGCAAAGTAAACAATGACGATGTACATACAGGTTGTCGATCTGATAGCTTGTAGATGCCACTTCCAGAAAATATGCCATACGATTCGCTAGGCGAATTGGGCGCACTTAGGTTTCACATTGGGCGCACCTACACAATTTTCGAAAAAAATCGACAGAAAATCAAAATTGTCCCGTTACAAGAATATATTTATTGGCCGAAATTTGTGCGCGTTGGATAGTCGAACCATTTCTGCAAACTTCCATGGTAGGCTTTGTTGTCAACCTGTCATCTAACAGGGGCAATTCAACTTAGTTTGACCCGAATCGGGTCCGATTTTGAATCATATTTTAGGGTATGGTCCATCTGACGTCACGCTTTACTCTCACGTCGTGCCCAAACCCGACAAATCTGCCTTGTTGTTCATCTAGGATGTCGGACGCCAACAAATATGGTCTCACATTCATTAAAGGGACACCATTGGGCCAAAAAATATGTCGAAAATGGTAATTTTCGGTTCTACAACGAGAAACAGAAATAGCATCAGAGGGGTTCATTTGTAATTTTATTGGACGGCTCCGGCGCCAAATAAGCTGTCGTATCGCGTGCTTTATGTTTCCAATTTGTTTCATGGGCATAATGAGCACGGGACTTGTTCCAGAGCAGAAATCTGAAAAACGACCATTTTTCACTATAGGTTACAATACACCAAATGATTTACATAGGCCTCAGTGTTAACAAATCCCGTTGGCCTATATTCGCAGCAAAGCTTTGACCCTGCACGAGTATTTGAAATTAAAGACGGTCCTTTTAGACACACATAAATGTGCACAAAAGTACTTGTAAACGTGGTGGATCACACTGCAGCTTGACAAACGTCACACTACCCTTAAAATTGAGAACAAAATTACACCGAAAAAAACACAAACACGTCCCATAAATTATTCGCCATTTGCACAGCCATAACCGTTTACCATGTGGCTATATTTGATGTTTCTCGGCGGGATACACTTTTGTGCATTTTTTCGTGCACTTTTCATCCATGTATCATTGACCATTCAGCTGCCCGAATTTTTTGTATGCTGATCATAGCTTGGTAGTGCCAGGGGAAATCACTGAGGCGCTGAGGACTCCATTTATCAAACTGGCCAAAGGTATAGGCACGAAGCAGCTTTGCGTGCATTCCCGATGTTGAATTCTTAGTAAATGCTATCTTTCAAGTGTGTGTGGTAATTTATGAAAGTTTTTTCGGGTAAATACCGCCGAACATTCCACCATGTAGTATGTACACGTGTATGGACCATCTTCGGGCACATGCAGTGCGGTTAAAAAAACGAAGATTGCTGGAGAAAGAGGACAAAGTTCTAGCTGTGTAAAATTAATTCTATTTTCAATAAATATGGCCCAGCTTTGCGTCGAGGCATTATGGACTGTATATAGGGACAGAATCACGTCTCTTTGTTTGTTTTTTCATGAGTACGAGTTAAGAATATTCTGGTGCGCTATTGGCAAATAATATATCCAATACATTTACGAATTCATAAAATATTGTACCCAAGGCATGAAAACGTATAGGTGTGTCCTAGTCTGAAATTAGTTCGTGTCGAGACAATCGCGGGATATAGCGACTTCGAATTTTATGCAAAACGTGCGGCAGTGTGGAAAAGGTTGAAAAAGCCATGTGGCTCAAAAATTGATCATTCCTAGCAAACAACACAACTGCAACTCAACCTCTACCATGCATAGTTGTATATATTTACCGATATTGGTAAGACAGTCAAGCTTCCATGGTAGATTTTGAGTGCGGCTCTGTACATATATTTTTATGATAGGATGTTGTCTTTGCTTTGTACCTGGTCATTATGGGAAACTACCTATCCAGGATCTCCAGTTTTATTTTCAGTCATGCACGATAGACTGTTATTTAAACTGCACGACCGGTTCAAAGGTCCACTTCACACGCGGACAACTGATACATGTATGTCACTGTTCGGTTTCGTGGTGGGAAATAGCCACACCCGGCGAATATATTCGCGATAGTTCCAGGCCACCTGGTGGAGCGAATTGTTCAATACAAACGTCGATAGAGTGTTTAATAAATATAATGCGCGCCAGTGAATTCAACTACAAAACCCCAATTATATAATTTGCTAAGTCATATCTTTCACAACAATTGGGCTTTGTGGATACTCGGGAGGATGACGCATGTCGTTAATGGAGAATAATAACGACTATCTCACGAAAATAGATTATCTCTAAAGGAATCATGCTGAATAAGCACGAAACCTGAGTGTATATGTGAGCATAACTTGACATACGATACATTTGTTACACAGCTTAATCGGCGTATAGAGGAATTGAGTATCACGGTACCCGGTTAACGGCCCAGAAACTTTCAAGCTAAATGATAAGGCGAATACGTTATCGCTTTTGCGACGTCCCGGTGATAATATTTAGGTCGAAAAATACTTGGCAATGCTGTAATAGAGTAGGCCAAGTCTTCTCGGTCCACAGCAGTTTTGGAAATCGTTTGGGTTGATGCTGTTTTGGACCGAGTCCCATTCTCTTACTCGTATATAACAAACTTTCATTGGAAATACGTAATACAAGTTAATCCCGGACATGCACGAGAAGCACCGAATGTGATTAATCATCTGAGATGTCTGCGATTAATCTGTCTTAAAAATAAAAAATCATTTACCGTGATAGAAAAAGCTTAAGTGATGATACGATCGTGTGTAAAGGTACTCAATCCGATTCGATGGTCCCCATGTAATCAGATTCCAACAACAACAACAACAACATTCTTTAGAAATGCCGTGTCAGTTATCAGAATCGATTAATTGCCCAAACATATTGCTAACTGTCACCTATAGCATGAAATTGCCCGAAACGTGTTATTTATCAACATGTTGTTCGACGAAATTTGGCCTTATTACCAACAGAAAGCGTCCTAGTTTTAGAGTTATCCATCTTCATCGGCAATTTGGTCCGAGACCGTCGGCTCGTTGATTGTTTACTGGGCCATTAATAATTATCGATGGTGAGTAGAAACATCGCACACTATAGACTGTTTTCGGTAGAGTTGTCGTAATTGGAAGAGGCCAACCTACATTGGTCGGGGTTCAACCTCTTATGGTCGTCAGCAACATTCATTATTGCCACCAGTTGCATTACAGCCACGATGCGATATGCATGTACATGTACCCCAAAGGTATATTTTCCAATTAATTAACAACATTTGGGCTAAAAACAGTGTCTGCGAAATAATATAGTATGGATATGGAATTGATTGTTAGGCCCTATAATAGATCTACATGGCACATGCATGCATCTGATAGCCCATGTACATCCTACATGTACATGTACTATTTATTGAATCCAGAAGGAACATATAATTATGAACAAACGTATGATATATTCAGGTTCACTCGAATTCGGTCAATCGGTAAATCGACATGATGTTATATGTTATGGATGAAGCAGTAATGATGATATACAGGCAGCTCCATCTACGTGTAGTATCTCGGTGTCGAGTAATATAATGGTTAATTTTAGTAAAAACACTCCCGCCCCCATCTCGACAACATACAACAATCTTCACATTTGAATACTTTGATGCTGTTCTACAATATTTACACAGCCTGTGTGTGTTAGGCTAAGTCATACTCCGCGATTGGTCGACTGCCAATCGGGTTATGCGTGTTACATCCCAATAAAACACATCAAAACACGAACCGACGTCACAACTTGTTGATCTAGATGACTAAATGTGGTACACATAATAACTGGGCGGTTATAGACTAATCGATCGATAATTTGCAGGTATGATATTGGGTTAAATTACGGAGACTAGTTATATTCCAATTGGCTCTCTTATCCGCATACCACACCGCAATCCAGTTCTACATCTTAAAAAAAACCTCACCGGACTGTTTCCATTTGGCATATTTCGCCTACTACTACTGATAAGAGTTACAAATAGCTTATATAGTAATCGTAAATGTGGACAGTCAAACAACTTCTTCGCTTTTTGACGACTACGAGTCCGTTTGTGAGAAAAACAATGTTGTTTATAACGTTTTGACATTCACTGTAAGGTGACGGGTTTATTTTGTACTTAATGGTGTTGTTATTACACTGACAATATATTCGGTTTTTATTGGTATTGATCAATACCCAATCTGATTCCCTTGGTTTTGATCAAAACCAAATCTGAATCCCTTGGTTTTGAGGACATGTTCAATACCATATATTGGTTTTGACTGATAGTCTTCAAGAGTTATCGTTACTGTTTCCGTGTAACACATTGCCAGACTGGCAGTCGCCATTTAATTTCGAAGCGACTGAAACACATTCTAGTGTTAAAATCACAGCAAATAACTTAGACTGGTTCAATGGGTGATCACAGATATGTTTCCCGATGGCCGGACAATCTTATCTTCGGGAATCTTGACATGTATGTATCTACTAACTATTAATTATAGGACGCTTTCAGTTTCGACTTCAACTTTACACGAAATCTTCACACGTATTTTGTTTTTGATCGAAACCAAATATTCATGCAATTTGGTTTTGATCAAAACCAATTTTGGTTTTTATCAAAACCAGTTGGCGCTTGGTATTTGGTTTTGATCAAAACCTAATTTGGTTACATATATGGGACAAAGTTCGAAACCAAATTTGGTATTTAAAAAAACCAAAACGTTTAAGAGTGTAGGTCATAGTCAGTGGTATATAGGCTCAGTTGTTGCGTAAAGCTCATGTGCCATGCGTGGCTTCTCTGAACCGTAAATATAAATATGAATATGGCAAAATCTGATAGAAAGAACACCAAGTTTAGTGACGTAGTACCCTCATCGTACATTGCATTTCTAATCAGTTGTAGATCAGTATCATATGCGAAAGGTGTCAATTGTTGGACAACACCAACCTGACCGTATTCAGAACTAATGACCAGTGTGCATTTACTATGAACAATTTTCGTCTAAGTTCGTTTTACTCAATAATAGGTAACTCTTCTGTTCGTTTATTTAATTGGTAATATTATGCCGCGCACTTGTCACAACACGGTTATCGACTGACAACATATTATTAATGCACAACAAGAAAAGAGAACATTCTATTTCGGATAATTGTTGCACACATTCACATGCACGGTATGACTGCTATGCTTCCTGGTTGAAGAAAGCTAATTCCCCAGACTCGTTTCGACATTAGTTTACGACTGAATTCAATACCGATCCCCGCTCTACCACACACGACTCTTGCTAGCGGGTGTCTGTATAATAACAGGTCATTTCGGCCAATTTGGCCGGTTACTTCATGTGACTTTTTCATCTGACGTGTGTGTCGGATAATTGATCTGGAGGATTTATGTAAATGTTAGCCCAAACTACATTTCCAAGTAACGATGGTTTTGTTGTTTATTTTGAGGAATAATACCGCGTCAGATGAATTCAGCCCAAATATGTTAACAGTTGTCGTGTCAAACATTCGGCAGTAGGTTAGCGTTATTTAGTATTTGTGGATGTCCTTTAACATGGGGGAAATAGACTACTGCGCTTGAACGAGCATGTGAATTTGTCGTTTTTAATGTACAGCAACTTGATAATCAATAACAGAGGCATTCTCTGTCAAATAAGGTCGCTCTATTTACGGTATTAATTGCGGAACTTTCTAAAGTAAACTACGCGTAAACGGATACATACGGTAAATTATAGAATGTGCCGGAATCGGCCTAATCGCCCCATGGCCAACTCACCCAGTGGACGTGTGTCAATTCGGTACCTACTATAACATGTACCCGAGTCCGATTCGGAATAAAAGATGTATACGGGTGTTATATAGCGTTTGGTCCGTTGTTTCTCAATGAATATTATTGAAATTTGGTGTATATGTCCGGGCTGGGACATGGAATACAACAACGTTTGAATTGTTTTTAAATTTACAAATTTGTTGATTTTATTCAAATTTTTTTCGTTCTGAAAACACACTATAAAGTGTATATAATATAATAACGAACACGAGACATACATAATTTATAAACTGTTAACAAAAGATATCAAATTCAATACATGACAAAGATGACTCAGTGGAGTTTATAAAGTGAACATAAAAACATTGAGGTAAGAATCTTTTTAAGGAATGCAACTTTATTTAATGATAATAAACACATAAATTAAAATAACAAACATGAGACATACATGATTTATAAACTGTTAACAAAAGATATCAAACTCAATACATGACAAAGATGACTCAGTGAAGTTTATAAAGTGAACATAAAAATATTAAGGTAAGAATCTTTGTAAGCATTACTAAACCGTTTAGCACAGACCACAGTCCACTTCACTCATCCGATCATCACCAAACTTCATATTTATCTTGATATTCATCTATCAGATGAGAGCTATCAAATATTTTTTTAATTTCATAGGAAAAAATGGTCGCCAGCGGCCATATTGCATTTACGTTATATTTTATCGCGTCATGTCGATATCTAGTATTACTTAGAAATTTCACCTTTCCAGATTCATAATTGCTCCATTGACTGTAACAGATGAAATTATTCCCCTCTTCGGATAGAGTGTCACTGAAACTTTATTTTGTCAGACTGTCTGTATAATCACTGATTATATATGGCAATAATCTGTAATAAGATGTAGCACTATTTTATTTTATATTTGCATGCAGTGCTGTTTTTATACATCAATTCTAATCCCCCTAGATCATCATGTGATCGATCATACATCGCGCGAGGACCTGGTTGAATTAAGGGGGGTTTTATGGATCACTTCTGTCCTCAAGCTAGATTATACTTATGACATTTAATGGCATGTTTCTAACGTGGAGGGTTAGATGTGCTTGAGAAACCACCACTCTTTAATTCACACCAAGTTCTCAGCTGTCATGTTCGGATATTAGAACCCATAGCCATGATATATGGTTTATTTTGTGTATACTAGTAATATAGTTATTTTCAGTTCCTTTATATACCAGTACTGTGTATAACAATGCATATAAATTAATCCATGTATACATGTATATTGATTCAACGGATTCAGTGGTTTTGTCCATCAGTCTATCAAATTTGCGGGGAAAACATGGCCACAAGCAGTACACCCTGCTAAATTTCGAATTTGAATCAATTGGCGCACCCTGCAGCCAGCTTTTATTGGAGAACTTTTTCTTATGTGGATATTTTGGGTCACCGCTAGATGTGAGCCATATTTTGTTCTCAAACTGTCCTTGTGAAGACATCACTGCCAGCGGTGATCTTCAATTTTACTATTTTTATGGCTAAATAATTTGGTTGATCCTACAGACGACACCCTTGTCCGATCGTCATCAGATTCCACAATTATCTTCTGGATAACCAGGGTGAGAGTAATCTAATTTTCCCGAATTTCGTTAAAAAACATTACCACAGGCAGCAATTTGGTATCTTACTCTTTGATCCTCTTTTGCATGACTGAATTGTTTAGCAACTGTACAGACATATCCCTCATCTGGTTTTTATATACATGGATATCTCTTCATGCGGATAGCCAGTATTACGTAGGTACTTCAACTTTCTGCATTCCTGTCATCATTTGAAATATAAAAATTTACCTGATACATGCACCCTTCAAAATTTGTTTCGTCGTATCTATTTTAATGACCCGTATGGTAATATTGATACAGATATATTTGTCAAACATTTCTTTGTACAATATACAGGTATTTAGTTTGTAACTATATCTAGAAATATATAATAGTAGCTCGTGGACCCCACTTCGTCCGGGATGTTCCCCTCTGATTTTCGGAGAAATGCGCGATTTAACCTTGAATTGACTATTTTAAAGGTGAAGGTCATGTCGGGGTCACGATTTGACCCGTCCAAAACACTCCCCGGACAAAAGTCACGACAAAAGTACCCGTCGAAATCCGCCCGGCTTTATACCCGATTTGACCTTGAATTGACAATTTTGAATGTCAAGATCAGGTCAGGGTCATGATTTGACCCACCCGAAACACTCCTGGGACAAAAGTAACAGTAGGTATCAAATTTCGTTGAAATACTTCCGTTTTACCAGATTTGACCTTGAATTGATCTTTTTGAATGTCAAAGTCAGGTGGGGATCAAGATTTGACCCGTCCAAAATACTCCCTGGAAATAATTTCCCCTAGGTATCAAATTTCGTCAAATCTGTCCGGCAGTTTTCCCGGCCATAGCTAACAGACAAACAGACAGACAAATGTCCAAAATATATATTAAACTAGCTGATGTACTCGACTTCGTTCGGGCTAGTTAGGGATTTTTTTTGTGATCGCCTCCATCTGGACAGTACCCAGTATATACAGCGTCTGGCCAAACTATTGTTCAATTGGTCCAGAAACATGCCTATATCAGCACGTTCGAGAACATGGTCCCACGTGAAATTGGACCCGTCCATATTGCTCCCGGGATCGAAGTAGTCCTACACACAAATTTTTAGTCGGATCGGTCAAGGTCCAGAAACATGCCTATGAGCGTGGTCAAGTTGACACGTTAAATACCAAATTCGAGCAGTGTTAGAGTCTATAACACATACACACATGCATTCACGCATACAGACATACATACATACATACATACATACATACAGGTGTTTCAAAATGTATAATCGATAGCTACAACAATTCTATGGTAGATAGTTCACGGCCGACCTGATGCATGCATCTTAGTTTTCTTGTTATCAAATTAACAGCCATTGGGTATTTTATAGACTTGGCGATCGGAACGTGGTGAGAGGGCGTGGGCTTGTCAAACAATGGTGAACACCTTCAACTGTTGGACATTTAACAGGTCTGACAATTCAAAATTATAGCTATAATAGCCACATGTAGCCATTGTAGCTACATATGGCTATTGGTGATGGATGAATCTGATTGAAGAGCGATAACTCAATCCAACAAACACTCGTTGAAATATACAATAACATGATTTGATTAGTAAGTTAATATAGTTTGCCATTTTCATGCATAATTAACACAATAGTCCAACATTGTTACTTTTTCCTGAAAAGTGTACCTAAGGACAAGAATAGTAGATCATATATTGATGGATGCGAGTCCCATATCACATAGTATAACAGATTTCCAAACAGATACACGTGCTTAGTTATGATTGCCGGATATTCCGCAAGCTGGTGCAACCGAAATGACACAGGCAGTGGTTTCGTTAGTTGCTATAAAATACTACCTCTCACCCTTATAGTTGGAACAGCTCGCGGTAATGCTTACGCGCCATACCAATTGGTAAAATATTGTTTCACGATAGTCAAATGTAGCTACAATAGCTACATATAGCTATAGTAGATATACTTGGGAATTGCCAGACCTGTTTAATTCTGGCCTAACACAACATTAATTGTAGTTATAGACTACATTGTTCTTCTGATTTACGATATAGTAATGGTGTTTGTGTATTGTTGTTTAGACCAAAAGTGGAGTATCTTCATAGTTTCTCCGCACAGTTACCAACGTGGTAGTCACGTGATACAATTTGAGAAAAACCAGTGTGTGTGTATGAAACATTCAAGAACATATATATTTTTGAAAAATATAATAATGCCTGCGCTGGTGATTCTAAAACGAGGTGAATATCCATCTTGAATATAGTCGATTTTCAACAGCTAATACAACCAGTATTAAACATATTTCGCAATAGATATGTTTTTGAATGTTTGATACGCATAATGGCTTTTCTCCGATATGTTCAGTTTATCAGAACACTGCGAAAAAGTCAAATTAAACAGATATAACGGTACGTTTTGTTAGCAGCATCAGTTTGCCATAACAGCGTCATAGCAATTCAGTAACACATTAGCAGGAACACTTGACGAGGGGTGCAAATGTGCATGTTTAATGGCCACCGTGAGCCGCACCGGTTTGAAGAGTTCAGTAGGCAACAAAGTTCTCAGATAATTTCTATTTAATTAATATAGTTAACTGACGTAGGTATACAGTTGAACATGGGCGACGATATTAGTCCCGTGTATGGGCACAACAACGTGTGGACTCCTGGTAGATGGTAGAGTGGGCGTGAACTTGCCGTGAAGTCACTAAACTCGGCTCGTGGCTTTATCCAAACCACCGAATTTGCTGGTCTCATAAATCATAGGGGTAATAAAATGTAATCACATAAGTTATCCGCGACACGGGATAGTAACATGACTGTTTTCAATTTAATGCTCATAATTAGTATTCTAATATCGCGATGTTCCATCATGAGGAGACATACCTCATTAGACTACTGCGGGTCTTACCAGGTGTGCTCATTGTTTGTAATTAGGGTTAGTTAGCACAGCGAAGAAGGAAGTTAAAGAATTTAGAAAGGTTAGAAGGGTATTAAAGAATTAAGGGCCAGATATAATATCGTTAACGGCATTCTGTCACAATACTTAAATAAAATACAACCACTTACCAACATCCGATGTGAAGAGAACAACGAAAAATATCGTTGCTACATGTATGCATCCAAAACGTAGAACTGGCATGTCCATTATTGGCAATAATTACATTAAAACTATTCGTGATACAAACTCGGTTGACCATATGTTGTATATGGTGGCCGGTGTCCTCTTATAGCTTCTTGTAATGGCTGGTCTGAATGCCCTTCCTCCAAATCTGTGAGTTGACAAGAAAATGACTGCTGATTAGATGGCAGTATAAGGGGAACACTTCCTGGTTTATTTTCAGGGGGGCTTTGTCGGCGAGTATACATTAATCACGCAAGCATAAACATTGATTAAATCTACTACAATTTGCAATAGCATGCTGTCAATAATCTATCACAATTGGAATTCTATTTCATAGTAAGTAACAGTCAATTATATTGAATTTCGAGACGTCTGCAGTTTTCAATGAACATAATTGTTTGGCAGAATGCCTGCCATAAAGCCCCGTGAAATTGTGTTTGTTGTATAACTTCCCGGTCCGGTTGCGGGAATAAAAATATATGTGGTAAACACCTTGAAGGTCATGTAAGCATGA
The DNA here is from genome assembly GCA_032622095.1 of Siphonodentalium dalli. Classification (NCBI taxonomy): domain Eukaryota; kingdom Metazoa; phylum Mollusca; class Scaphopoda; order Gadilida; family Siphonodentaliidae; genus Siphonodentalium; species Siphonodentalium dalli. The sequence continues at coordinate 41,823,979 of CP136067.1, forward strand.
CGGGTTGGAACCTGAAATTATTCCCCGTTTGTTACACATTCCGATCCGGTTATGCATTGAGATGAACATATGTCGATAAATGAGTTAAATACTTCGATGTGCCCTTCGTATGCCACCGAGAGACCTGTTTCAGTCACAGAATTAGATCAGCCGCCGAACCCAAATTTATGGTTAATACATGTGTACGTGTATCAAGTTATTCTGTCGGGTGGATTGCGATGGTCTAGGGTATCCTTCTGAAGACTCCACCGAAATTCACAAGATGGTGGTCAAAATGGCCGAACGTGTCACAAGAACATGAGTGTTATCGCCAAGAAGAGGAGGGAACATTAAACAAACAGAATTTAAACAATATCTTTTCACACATTACAAAATATAGTTAGATCTAAATAAACTTGGGTTGGATTTGATGCGTTAGTTGAAGTCCACCGTCTAAACTTTGGGCTGATATCTTAACTAAATCAGTTGGGTTGAGAAATTAACTAAATGCGTGACTAAATAGTTAGAGTTAATGTCCACTGACTATAAGTGTTAGTTAAATCGAAATAAATCGTTGAGTTAGAATTATTTAATTGTCAATAACTAAATATATAGTTGGTTTTCAATTGTAAGTAATTAAATATACATGTGTATAGTTGGTTTTCAACACATTTAGTTGATTATTCGCCCAATCTTTAGTTGAATCTTAACTCAGCGCTGGGTTAAAATGGTCAACTAAGTGGAATTTACTTATAAAATCGACTAAAAATTGGGTTAAATTTAATTAAAATAATTAGTCACTTTAAACAACTAAATTTTAGTTTATTCCAAATGTTAACGAAATATTTCAGTGAGATGGCCTTTGTTAAAATTGGGGAAATTATGAAGTAATCTATAACAAATAACATTTCAGTCATGGTGGCTAAATTTAACATAGTAGCTCAGTTACATTATTAAGAGGCTCTGTTTTGTTCAAATAAAAAGTGCTACAATATGTAATAATCTTAGGTTACATCTGATACAGTCTGGGATAATATTAGATAACAAGAAGCCGATAAATAGCCATGGTCGATGGTCAGAATCATATCTAGAGTTCTGTCGTTGAATTATATTGCATACTGTTATGTACTAAATAAGTACAGGTATATACAAACGTACATTCTCAAATTTTGGGAATGTATGGGTCGTAGTGCCAATTTTGCACCAATAGTGTCACTTTGACATCGATAGACATATAATCACATTGGAATAATATATATATCTTTATTGCCTCCAGTATTGAAGATTCAACAAAAATGAATATAACATAAATACAGTTAGCAATCAAGAAGTAATGAAAAGACAGACAAGAGAACAAACTACCGAGGAAAAGAATAGCATTCTAATTGTATGTACATGAACACGAGCTTACATATCACATCAGCAGACAACACACACCCTCTCGACCACACCCGTACGCATATACAATCTAACACATTACGCAGACACACACCCGTACATACATTCGTTAGGATGCACTGTCACAACAGCACTCCATAAGCAGGTGCATACAATTACAAAAGGAGCTCTAGTTGGAGTTGGATTCGCATAGGAGAATCTCTCTCCCCAAAGAGTCAGCAAACGCAATGCCCTTGCTCGACAATAGCTCCCCTGTAAACGTATGCACCCATTAAGTGGAATAGATTATATGTAGAATGATGTTGTGACAGTGCAAACGCTAACACAAGAAAACATATACACGCACGTATACACCCTCACACTCACACACACCCCCACATACACACACACGCTCCCTCATATACACATACATATATATATATATATATGTATATATATATATATATATATATATATATATATATATATATATATATATAAATTTATTCATGTTTATTTATTTTGTCGCGTCTTCGGATTTTATGGACAGGACAGAAGGTGGTACATTTAAATGCGACTTAGGGTGAACACCCGTAACGATCAAAGATCAAAGGTTGTTTAACACAAACCGTCATGCGTAGTGGCTGAGAGTTCGACATAGCGCCTCCAAATTAAGTTTGTGTGAAGAACAATGAATCTCGTAAACTCTGAGGTGTTCTCAACTTGCTGAAGAAATGTGAATATATCACGTGGAAGATGTGTGAGATGAAGCAATAAGAGGTCGCTGTTGCGGAGACTCGTGGCCCATACGAATAACGGTATGCCGAAACGATCAATCATCTGGTACCACATTTCGTTTCTGTGGGAATGCATAAGTGGGCTACTGCGTGAGATAAGTGCGTGCTCGATAATATCAGAGTGTGACTGACACCATAATGTGCATGTGTTATGTTGCGAGAAAGCGCTTCCTGCGATGAGCTGACCGACTGTGATAACTGCAATCTTATGCGTAGGGTATTTACGACATGTTCTCCATAAGTGACACATAGTAGGGTTTGGTTGAATTTCTCGAAAACGCGCAAATGAAGTGTCACAATTTGTTCTTTCTGTCCATTTCTGTTCGCATTTGTCGTTAATCGCAGTTTTTGTAATGCGCTTCCATTCGGATTTCAGAGGAAATGAGCAGAAATGAGCATACTGATGGATATGCTCGGATAGGTTTTATTCAACAAGAGTGTTGTTAATGTCGCTGATGAACGAATTTGGGTTTTTCAGTTGTCCCGTGAAGTACATGTGAAGTCTTGTGACAAAAATCTCCTTGCAAGCTTTGCCAGGAGGCATACGGCATAGGCTACCAAACAGATTGAGTTTCCTGGCATCAATCAATGACTTGCTAGGATGGATGCCAGGCATCCCCAAAACGATATCAGTGCGAGCACGTACAGGAAGTCCCTGGATATGCTTGAGGCAGAAGCGATGAATTTTCTCAAGAGCTGACCAATGGGTTTCTGATAGACCACACAAGAGTTCAGATCCGTATAAACCCTTTGGAATAATTATGGATCTGTAAAGAGTTTCGCAACTTTGAGGAGTGATTCCACCTGCATACATGCCAGCGTTGCTCAGCATGAAGTAGGTGGATCTTATTTTGTTGACAATACAGTCAATAAACTCACGAGCGAAGTCGTTTCTATGCAACGTTATGCCAAGATGGGTTATGTGATCAGTTTCGTCAACATACCCGTCACCAAGTTTCCATCTCCTTGGATGCACAGGTAGTTTCTTCACTTTTCCATTGAATAAAATGGTTTTACATTTCTGTGCGTTGTATGTAAACCGCCACAATCGGCTGTACAGCGTGCAAATATCACAAAGACGTTGTAGGCCCACATTTGTGAGCGAAAAAAACGTCATATCATCAGCTTGAGTTGGCGACGCGCAGTTTGTGGAGACAATCCGAAGGCCATAGTTCGATACCTCGAGTTCAGATAACAGATCATCTATATACAACATGTATAGAAGGGGGGGGGGGATAAAATACTCCCTTGTCGCGTGCCTTGTAGTATTTTGATTTCCCTTGACAATGATTTACCATATTTGATGAAGCACGTAAAGCCCGACAACAACTCCCGTATTATGAACCATATATGTCCACGAAACCCGCGATTGTAAAGTTTACTACAGTTCATTCAAAATTCAGTCGAAGTAGCCCACAATAAAACGTTTTCATATATTACAATGTTTTACAGGTATTTTGGATGCTAAAAATCAATAACCTTCAATGTTAATATTCTAAGCGCTCTGTTACCACAATAATTCAATCAACCATGGCACTGTGAAACTATGGTTACTGGCAATAATCCACACCTACTTGGAAGTATTAACGTTAATGTCTTCAACTTCTCATGGTGCCTATTCACTGATACCTCATATTCAAAAATAACACATGTACTAACTTGAACTTGATACTCGGTACATAGTTGGGTGGCGCGACCGTATATATGTACCATCTGTATTCATTAGACTACGCCTCGTGGTGAATGAATACATACTGGAGGCTTGCACACCAGATAAATAGATTCCTTGCAGGCAGTGGCGTGAGTTTTGGGTATCAGAATTTTTTTCAGAAGTTGGAAAGTTCATATCAGACGCAAAATTAGTTGGAAATGTCCGACCAGACATAGGTTGATTTTGTTCTGATATTTAGGTTTCCAAACAGTATTTAGTCTAAAGTGTGTTGCTTTTATACTGGATGTCAAACTTTTTCCGACTTTCGGTTAAATTTCAGGACTGAAATTAATATGTCAACCATCGCTTAATACGCACGCGATTGCATAGCCAAATATACTTAATCGGGGGGAGGGGGGTCACGATTATATATCGATTGGTATTCAATCTGAGTAAAGGTAACACGCTATGTTATGATTGTTATTCAAAATGAGTATCCTGAGTTATCGTTGGTCGTACTAGGTCAAATTCACCTATCGTGTGAGTAGGCTTGGAGACTTTTGTGATCGCTCTTTAAACTAATTTCTTTTTTAAAGAGTTTTACGCCCGAATGCGTCCCATGATGCCTTGCATTGTTTCCATGGTAGCGACTCTGAGAGCCTCACATAATATCCCTCGTAGCGACAGAGATCGACTTGCCATATATCTGCATTGGCGCCCCAGAGCGCTGCAACATGAGTCATAAAGCACTAAAGAATTAATCCATGTGTTCCGGTGGCTGATATATAATTGACAACAATGTGAACACGCCGGGTATGTCGACTCGTTATTTGCATATATAATACTAATAAAAGTGGCTTTGTAGGTATCGCATAATACACTTGCTGTGTTAGTTCTAGGAGGTTCATATTTGGCCACATCTTCAATTGAATCGTCTTGAAATATTCGATCATTGAACGCGGCTGCAAAATTATCTAAACAGCAAGTGGTCGACATTGTATTGCGATGTTTGTCTCGATTTGATACCTGTATACATCGATACAACCATTGCGCACATCAAATCAATAGACTTCATATAAAATGTCAATGTAGAAGCAGAGAGAAAAGCACTCCACTGTCATAGGATGATTAGTGTTGGGGAAATAGTATATCGTACTAGGGTTATCGGTGTAGACCCTAAGCATATATGTATATATAGACCCCTCCTCCTATTCTAAATGATGGTGGTTACGCTACTGTTATATGGCTATACATACCCTTTAACATTCTGGTTGTTTGCCATCTGGCAATTGTCGCCTTGTCTGGTATTTTGCCCTTTGAAGATTGTTACCCAAATTTCTTCTCTTGTGAGTATATATTTTCGGTTCACTAAAATTTTAGCTTGATAAAGTTTGAACTTGCCACCATTTGTTGGTGTTTAGCTTTCTACTTACAACATGGTTGACAGCATATCCAGCCAATACGCCAAGGATTATATAGCAAACTATATGTAATCGGGGTTCACGATTAGATGGCTAGTGGCATCTAATCGCGAGCACATGTGGCACGTGATGTTCGATTGAATATCAGAATGTTGGATATCATATAATCCATTTTCCCATAATCAAATATAGCGAATTATCGAAATATGAAATACAACGAAAAAGCGAAATAGGAAAATACAGCGAAATAGGAAAATACAGCGAAATAGCGAAATAGAGCGAAATATAGAGCGAAATATAGAAATAGGAAATTATTTTTATAAACGAAATAACAGAGATATTTGAAAAAGTGTTTTTGACGAAATAACGGACATATTTGAAGAATTGTTTTAAAGAGCGTAACCCAAACATCCCAAAGCCCAATAGAAGAATTTGACTTATATTTCACCAGAGTTGATCTATTGTGGTGTTGCAAATTCTCATACAAATCGTCGTTATTTCGTCAAAGTACATTCTTCATAGAGTTAATACCCTTCAGATTAAATATTATATTCAATCGAAACCACGCGTGCCTCCCGTGGTCGCAATTATATGCCAATAGCCATCTAATCGTGAACCCCGATTGACTATCTTTTGGTAGTAAAACGTGTGCGTATTAGGTGGTATATCATATATTTAATGTGAAATACAATATTCATGGGAAAAGGCATGGAAATTCTAAATTTTGAAATTTCAACTGAAAATAAAAGAAAACAATGGAATTTCCCCGTTCCTCATTCGTAATTTTCTCAAGTTGTTCTGAAATAAATTTCATTATAGAAAACCGTTGTACCAACTTAATGGTTGATTGCAGTAAAACCGCGATATAAAGAGCGTCTACTAATTCGCTGGGTACTTTATACGACAAAATTCTTGTCAAACATGATCTACAGTAAATTGTGGAAAGTTCTCGAATATATCTTGTATGATATTAAATATTTAGTAATAATGATAACTTAGCCTTGAGTTGAAAACAATTATATTCAAATTTAGAGACAGTTTAGTGATTAATAATCCCCCCCCCCCCATTATTTGAGGTTGTTTGTGATTCTGAATCACACATTCATAATTTCACAGAAAAGGTATTGATTATCTATTATTCTAGTTTCATGCTTTTTTAGAATCAGCAGTCCTTCCGTTGACGTGAAGATCGATTTGGTCAGACAATATTGCCCAGATCACTATACTCACCAATGTATCAGAAGAATTGAAATCCCTCTGAAATAACGAGCGGTAACTAGTCGCGAAGCTGAAACATGCAATTGCTGCCATTTTGAAGGGTGTGATTTTATGTCAATGAGTCAATGTATTACTTTCAAATGGGCCAAGGTGTCTAGAAAACATAGAACAGTCACGCTTCTTATTAGCCAAACGTTTTTTGTTTGTTTTTCGATTTGGTATGCTTTATTGATAACTCAATCGTACTATTATGCACAAAATATAGAGCCATATAACATATTTACAGTGTATGTACATAATGTGACATTTGGCCGTCGAATTCGGGGTCCTTTGTTTGTGTAATCATCATCATTATTATCATCATCAACATGATCATCATCATCATCATCATCGTCGTCGTCATCATCACGGTCCTCGTCGCCCTCATCACCGTAGTCGTCGTCATCGTCATCGTCATCTATCATCATAGGTATTTATGTAAACCTAATTTGATAAAAAATCGCAAAATTCTTCAAATACCTCATCTGGCGGCCATCATATAAATACGCCCTAATATAATGGTTTTCAGATAGCGAACATCCTTATATCCCATGCAGATTGGAGAAAACGGTCATTTAATTCACGTGTTATGTGCCAATCGTTGTTTTGTGTATCATCCATGACCACCTGAAATCAGCCTGCCTATCCAGTCTTCATACTCCCTTCGTTTCATACTGAGGTAATCTATTCTATGTTCAGATAAAAATAATGCCCTTGTCACGTTACCAACATTCTGGAATAGCGTAAGCCCTTTGCATGTCACAGCCTTCGGATATGCCAGCCGGTCCACCAAGATTAGGCAAAAATTATGTTTCTTATTTGCAAGCTGTGTTGTTACAAACCTACAACCGGTGTTCGCCCTGTCGTTAGCCATTTTAGTTAAATACGAAGTGGCTAAATTAAATATGCTGGTGGCTAAAAAATATGTCTACAGGCTGAACGCGGACTGACCGACAATTTATTGTAAACATACTAAATTAACCGGCTTAGCACAAGACGACTTAACATTATTCGTGAGAGCTGGCGAGAAGGACGAGATTACGGGTGTGTTCGATTAGCTATACTATCGGGCGTCGGTTTCACGCCCTGGGCAATTAGTTAACAAGAAAACCAATGTCAGAAATGGTAACGCGCTCAAGATCATATATTATATACCCATGCATGATTGTAATTATAGAATATAACATATATTGGTTTTACGAATGACCAATTCAGAATTCCGTTAAAATAACAATAACAACCAGCACCTAATTAACGAACAGGCGGCCGACTCGGCCGTCTCCGACCACAACCGCCATCGGGCTGCAGAACGAAAAATGTCTATAACAGTTGAAATATAAGACTTACAAATTATCTTTTTTATTTCTTTTATTTGTAATTGACATAGCTTTGCACAAACCAAAAATCAAACATTATTGACATAATAATGTAAAGGACAATAAACGAAATTGAAATTCCCAAATACACCTTTTACCGGACTCGGCCTCCGGTTCGCAGTTCGACTTTTAATCTTCGCAAAAAAACCCATTATCTATAAATAAAACGCCCAGCGGACCATAGCTATCTAGAATCTCAAGGACAGTATGTACACGCGGCGCGCGTAATGATCGTTTAGATGCGGATTCTTTAGACGCTATCACAATTCATGCAAGAGTGAAGTCATGTATACGCTCAATTCAATAGCTTCTCACATTTCATTGACGTTAAGAGTGGCAGTAGCTAAACTGTTGTTTGGTTTTATATGTGCTGCATATATAATTGGCATTATAACAAGAATCCAATTACGATCTGCTATTATATTTTATCCAATAACGTATGTTGTTGTTCTGTTTTTGGTGATGTTGTTGTTGCTGTAAGTGAATGTATGGAAACCTGAATACATTCTCGGCATCTCAGACCAAACAAAACAATATTCGCATGAAGTAAAATCGCTTTGTTTTGTGAGGACACCATAATCATTGTTTTGGTTATAGGATATATGTGGGTATCTGTTGTTTGGAGAAATAACATTTCCGGACCACCATATACTGTGGTGCCATTTTCTGTCTGATAGACTGCCATTGGTAGATGTTATGAAAAACAAATTGACCGATTCAAAACGTGTGTCATTATACAGAGCAAGCTGTAGTTGCAGATAGCTTATGGTTGTTACTTCATAGTAAGAAATTAACGACAAAAAAATCAATTTTTAATATTTTATAAAATTATTTTGCTTGTTAGTTCTGTATATTGATACATTTTTTGGAAAGTATAACCAACAAAACTAGTTCCATATATGACATTCCATCGCAATGATCTGGTATGACCAAATAACTTACCCTCACCCATCAAAAGTTCGGCCAAAAGACAATTGGCATGATAGACATTCCACCCGTGCTATAAGTGTATTTGAAATATATTTTTAAATGTATTATGACATTGAATTACATGATGTAGTTCATCGAAAAACATGGTAACGTAATTGAATACTTCTGGTCGAATGTACACATATCATGCATATTACTTCTCGTTTTCCGGTGACCCAAGAGATGAAACTCTATCTTTTCAATATAAATTAAGTAAACATAATATAATAATGTAGAATTAAACTTATTGAAAATCATAAAACCTCAAGTCTTGAATGTTCGTTATCAGCACTTGGAGTGATTTGTTGATTTAAGCGACAGGAAACTGAAATATGCAGACATCGACATCGCATGACATCTCTCTTAACGGGGTACTTCCGTACATAACAGACTTTATCAGATCGATATTATGATCAGAAGACATATTTAGGCACAGTGAGCCGTAAAATACACTCTATCTCTCCAGTTAACGAACTTGACAATTGCCATATGGTCGTCTCAATTGTGACACAATATGTCTTATCCACACATATTTTAGCCAAGTCTACTTATGTGAACATCTGTGGATTTATTTATGATGTGCGAGCGCTATATACCCCGCCCATTGTTTTGGGTTTTCAATATGAATCTAAATCGAACTACAAATGCACGGGCAGGGTGGGCTTTGGGGGGGGGTATTTTTCTCCAATCGTTTGTCTGTGAGTCTGCCGATACTCAAGAAGGCACTCGCAGTCACGACCCCGTCGTCACATCACCGCAAATATAAGGCGATGGAGCACATACGACCTGTATGTTTTATTAGTAAATTCCCACATACATGTATACACAATTTCATCACAGAATATAACATACAACCCCAACCCCAAATAGAGTTTGTTACTTGCGGAGTCGAATAAATTTCGCTAAATGTTAATAAGAATACCTTGTTTGATTCAGACAGAGTCTATAAGTTCAATGGCGTGACATTTCGAAGATATAGTTATGTTTAAATGGGTCGAAAGGAACATATCATTACTGTACGATTCCTGTACAACGTCGCAACTGACGATTGTCGTCGTACACAACTAGGCGTACAGATGCTGACGAGTGGGTTGTCCAAATAGATAGTCTCTACTTTCAGATTGTGGATACACCCGAGCCAAGGTAATGTCAAGATATGTTGCACACATAACGCCATTTCCGTTGCGATATAGCTGGATTTCCGACATATGCTGTATATGTGTTAAAATGACATTTGAAGAGGACATTTTCGCGACAAAATTAATTTCTGAAGTGATCAAAGGCCGTTTTTATCTATAAAAAAAGAGTCCTTCGCTCAACTGGAACCCGCTTGCGATCGGCAAATGTATATGTACAATTTTTTCCTAAGTTTATTGCTGTTGGGAAACCGTCTCTCCGGTCTGAACACTTTTTTTATTGTGTTGTTTTGATTCTTCTGTAGTATTTATGTTCTAAAAACAGAATTTTTCGTCTTGGCGAAAGCAACTTCCGATTATATGTTTGTACGGTTTAGCCACTGTGATAAAGGATATGGCAGGTGGCTGGTAGAGTCCGGTTAGGCACGAATAACCAGATTAAAGCATGACAGTTTTAATAAAAAATTATTTTAATCATATATTCATATCTGCATGACATTTTATGATATAAAATATGAATCAAACATAATAATCAAATAAAACACAGTGGGCACAAAAGGGCGCATATCACAAACATGTTGATATCTGTTCGGGATGATGATCAAATCGCCATTTAGCAGACAATGGCCAACCGTGGCTACACATACGATGACACAATGCACAAGTAATACGTCATGTGTACGTTTCTCGGGTATATTCCTTGAGAACAGGAGTGAGTATATCGCAGCGTCGTACAGTGTACTTCTTATCGTATATTTCTATATTATGTACGTATGCGTTGAGGTAATTTTGTTCACTTGTCTGATCCTGTTTGAATTTGATGTAGAACCGCCCCTTATCTGTGCCATGCAGTAGCAGAATTAATCTTATTGGAATGGAGCAAACCTTCGATGACATACAGTTTAATAAGTACCAGAGAGATACACACATGAACACACATTATAACATGTCACATACAAAACAAAACATGTTACACTCATATAGGACATATACATCACTATAACGTATTCACATTCCACATGTTTGTACTGTATATACCACACCACAAACTGAGCGATGAGCAGTGAACGACGAACGAATTATACTATTATTTATAGAAACAAACGTTTATATTATGCAGAATGTTTAGAGTTAACAAGACAAACACCAGATACAATCAATTTATTATTACATGTATATTAATATTACTGTTCAATTGGGACGGGAGGTAGACATCCCTCTTGCTTATGATATCACCGATAGCTCATTGCATGTTATAATATTACATTTTATAGATAATATTATACTATATTAATGAGTTATGAATAAATAATCATAGTCAAACCATAGTCATAGTCACATACACAACAATGGATGTCTAACTAACAAAGAATGCCTTAGCAAGATCTTAGAGAAAATTGTACTAAAATACTTAATGGTCCACTTTTCAAATAATAATATACTATATCAATACCAATCTGGGTTTGTTCCTGGACAAAGCACAACTTTCCAGTTACTCGAGATATACCACACCCTGTGCCAGGCCCTCGATGAGAAGTCATATACGTCGGCAATTTTTTGCGATATTTCCAAAGCATTTGAGAGAGTCTGGCACAGGGGGTTGTTATTCAAACTGGAACAATTCGGAGTAGCCGGAAATGTCCACAGTTGGTTGAATAGCTATCTCTGTAACAGATCACAACGCGTCCTAGTTGGTAAATCTTTCTCGGATTATCGTAGTATCCCAGCAGGAGTCCCCCAGGGCTCAATACTTGGACCTTTTTTATTTTTGACGTATATAAACGACCTAGCAACGACAATACATTCCCTAACTCGCATGTACGCAGATGATACTTGCTTTTTCAGTGTCCAACCTTCACTTGATGACTGTACACGCGAACTTTTTGAAGATCTGGATAGAGTTTCTTGTTGGTCAAAACAATGGTTGGTTACTTTCAATGCAGACAAAACAAAATCAATGGTGTTCTCACTTACTCCCTCGACAGATTCTTTGGATCTCGAACTTGGTGATAACGAAATAGAGCAAGTTGACTGTCATAAACATCTTGGAGTATCTATACAATCGAACCTTCATTGGGACACCCATATAAATGAAATTTGTAGCCGAGTGTCAACCAGACTGTCACAACTGAGGAGAATAAAATTTCTTGTAAATAGACAAACCCTCGAGATAATGTTCAAAACTTACGTACTTCCTATAATGGAGTACGGAGATGTTGTTTGGGATAATGCACCCGATTGCCTCCTCCGGAAACTCGACCGCCTATACACAGACGCTGGTAGAATAGTAAGTGGTCTCACGCGTTCGGTGTCAGATGAAAAAGTCTTATTTAAACTTGGATGGCCCCCATTAAGCGAAAGACGAAACCTCCATAAAATGCACACCTGGAACAAAATAATTACTCATCATGTCCCTTCCTACCTCACCAATCTATTACCAGCTACCGTCGCTGAAACATCTCGATACCCCATCAGAAACCCCTTGCGATACATAAACTACTTTACGAACACGACTCATTTCAAATCGAGTTTCGTCCCATCCATGATAGCTGAATGGAATCTATCATGTAAAACTACTACCGATAACAAAAAAGTGGTTGACCCCTCTTCAGAACCAAGTAAAGACGAAATCATAAGTAACATGTATAGAACATTCTGTAATAAAGAACTGACTTTGAAACCCCCACCATATTTCAATACAGGTCAAAGGAGATTAAATATTTTGCACTGTAGACTTAGAAATAACTGTAGCGACCTAAACTTTGATAAATACGAAAACTACATCTCAGCCCATTCAAATTGTACTTGTGGTAATTCATGTGAAGACGCAAACCATTTTGTCTTCAGTTGTCCTCTGTACGCAGTAGCGCGAAATCGGATGTGGGCTCGTATGGATGAACTTAACGTGACTATTGTCTCCGAAAAAGATCTCCTGTTTGGTGTACAACACTACAGCGGAAAGCTAAATGCGCGCCTGTTTGAGACAGTACAATCATTTATCTCATCTACAGACCGTTTCTCTTAATCTCTTAATCTAATAATTATCAGAATTTTCTCGTTATAGTTTCCCTTACCCCAATTCTGCGAGACCACAGCCACTCCAACAGCCACACTTAAACATTAACTTCTACAATACACCTGAATTAAAACCATCTCCGATATTTGAATTTATTAGCAATTGAATGCCAGGGGAGAGGAGCTCCGATAAGTTCGGCAACTTGTGCTCCGATCCTCTGTGCCCACACTCATACCATTATTGTTATATTTAATCTGTGTAATATATATTGTATATAGTGGGTCACAATAAATATGTTCAAATCAACAAAGAATGCTGAATTGCATTGATTGATAACATCGACATTCTCAAATGTTCAAATAATAAGTTTACTAAACGGGTATATAAGCCGTTTTTGCACTTAATATCTGAACATATCCAACTGATGCGTATAAATAATTCTCCACTTGTATTACATTTTTTTGTCTGTCGTCTGCTAATTTTTTCTTTACCACCCATTCAAATGAATAATAGCTCATTCCAATATATTCTTTTAGAACTATATGCTATAATCCATTTAGTAAAGAAAGGGTTGAATTCATTCCCGAATTGATGATATATAATATATATATATATATATATATATATATGAGATAGACAACTCTGTGTGGCGCGGCGCGGCGCGGCTACTGCGTGCAAGCGCGGCTAGAGTTACCGTTCTTGGCTCCGTGGTAAGTAATGACAGGTCTAATTCTCGAGGCATCATCAACTGCGAGGATATATCATTCCTTGCTTGTACTTTCTTGGTGTTATTGACTCCGACGTCATATATGTTATTTTACATGGGGGCGCTATTTTGCAGGTCCCGTTGCACTCGGATGTCTTAAAAGGGCACTAAGATTATGATATATATATATATTGATTAGAGGCGCCCAAACGGCTGGACCATCAGAGCTGAAAATTTGTAAATGTCGTAATTTTACTCAGGTAACCTTGTTATATAAGTCCCGTTGATATAGGATGTCTTAAAAGGGCAACAGTAATTAATTTAACTAAATAATTAATTATATACCTAAAATTGTTGCAATCTGGAAGGTGAAAATTGACACACTGGGATAAATTATCCCGTTGGGTAATATGGGGTTGTTTCCGTTGACCTCATACTCCTTAAAGGGGCAACTATGAACAATAAATAGCGTTCATTATACGATTAGACGATATGTAGAAACGTTAGTACAGATTAGTCACTTGACAAGGGTAATGTTATGGAATAGGCACATTTGACCTCATATGACTTAAAGGGGTATTAATCAATTGCACGATATGCAGAGAACGTTTATTATTCAGCCCAGAAAATATGCAAGCAATGTGTTACACAAAAGAAAAAATTACGCGGTGAATTTCACGACAGGGTGGTGTTGACACCAAATGACCTGAAGAGGCACTAACTTTTAGCAATAAAGAGCGTTTGTTATCAATATATTATCCCAATGTGCATTGTGTGCATTTTCCGGACCACACTGGGTCCTGAAATTTGGAATGCTCATCGACAGGTACCAAATCTACAATAACCACTGCCATATTCAGGGTCACCACGGGTCACGGATACCTAGTTTCACGCAATAGGAAAATCTGACCCCACATTATGAACCCTTGCGAACTTTCATCTCAACTATGATAGCTGAAATTTGGCAACGTCATCGGCATGGAACTATCCTACAATAATCACGAGCTACGCAGTTCGAACTCCCTATATTCTGGGTCATCACGGGTCGCGGATACATAGTTTTACCCAATATGACACCATGACCCCACAATTAGAGCCCGTGGGCACTTTCCACTGCACTATGGGCACTGAAATTTCGCACACTCATTAAGATGTAACCACTCTACAATAATCACGAGCCACGGAGTTCGAACTCATATATTATGCGTCATCACGAGTCACGGAAACCTCGTTTAACCCAATATGACACCACGACCCCACCTTAAGAGCCCGTGCGCATTTTTCCACTGCACTCTTGGTACTGAAATTTCGCACACTCATTAAGATGTACCCACTCTACAATAATCACGAGCCACGCAGCTCGAATTCCTATATTCTGCGTCATCACTGAACTTTCGCACACTAATTAAGATGTACCCACTCTACAATAATTGCAAGCCACGCAGTTCGAATTCCTAAATTCTTGGTCATCACGAGTCACGGAAATCTCGTTTAACCCAATATGACACCATGACCCCACATCAAGAGCCCATGCGCACTTTCCACTGCACTATGGGTACTGAAATTTCGCAAACTCATTAAAATGTACCCATTCTACAATAATCACGAGCCACGCACAAGTTCGCGATGACCCATACAACCAATATTTCGAACTGCGTGTGGTCCTTTTATTACACAACGGTGAATGTAGTGCAACTTCGATCCATATATTTGTCAATTAAGGGCGTATTCGCACTGTGAAATTTGCCCAAATGACTATAACAGTAATATTTCGACCTATCACGATATTCACAAGTTCGGGATGACCATACCACCACTATTTCGAACTGCGTGTGGTACTTTTATTACACCACTGTCAATGTAGTCCATCTTCAACCCATGAATTTGTCAATCAAGGGCGTATCCGCACTGTAGAATTGGTTCAAATGACTATAACTATAATATTTTGACCTATCACGATATTCACAAGTTCGGGATGACCAATATAACCAATATTTCGAACTGCGTGTGGTCCTTTTATTACACAACGGTGAATGTAGTCCAACTTCGATCTATATATTTGTCGATTAAGGGCGTATCCGCACTGTGAAATTAGCCCAAATGACTATAACAGTAATATTTTGACATATCACGATATTCACAAGTTCGGGATGACCATACAACCACTATTTCGAACTGCGTGTGGTACTTTTATTACACCACTGTCAATGTAGTCCATCTTCAACCCATGAATTTGTCAATCAAGGGCGTATCCGCACTGTAGAATTGGCACAAATGACTATTATTATCATAGTTCGACCTATCACGATATTCACAAGTTCGGGATGACCCATATAACAATATTTCGAACTGCGTGTGGTCCTTTTGTTACACAACGGTGAATGTAGTCCAACTTCGATCCTTATATTTGTCAATTAAGGGCGTATTCGCACTGTGAAATTTGCCCAAATGACTACAACAGTAATATTTCGACCTATCACGATATTCACAAGTTCGGGATGACCCATATAACCAATATTTCGAACTGCGTGTGGTCCTTTTATTACACAACGGTAAATGTAGTCCAACTTCGATCCATATATTTGTCAATTAAGGGCGTATTCGCACTGTGAAATTTGCCCAAATGACTATAACAGTAATATTTCGACCTATCACGATATTCACAAGTTCGGGATGACCATACCACCACTATTTCGAACTGCGTGTGGTACTTTTATTACACCACTGTCAATGTAGTCCATCTTCAACCCATGAATTTGTCAATTAAGGGTATCCGCACTGTAGAATTGACACAAATGACTATTATTATCATATTTCGACCTATCACGATATTCACAAGTTCGGGATGACCCATGTAACAATATTTCGAACTGCGTGTGGTCCTTTTATTACACAACGGTGAATGTAGTCCAACTTCGATCCATTTATTTGTCAATTAAGGGCGTATTGGCACTGTGAAATTTGCCCAAATGACTATAACAGTAATATTTCGACCTATCACCATATTCACAAGTTCGGGATGACCCATACAACCAATATTTCGAACTGCGTGTGGTCCTTTTATTACACAACGGTGAATGTAGTCCAACTTCGATCCATATATTTGTCAATTAAGGGCGTATTCGCACTGTGAAATTTGCTCAAATGACTATAACAGTAATATTTCGACCTATCACGATATTCACAAGTTCGGGATGACATTACAACCACTATTTCGAACTGCGTGTGGTACTTTTATTACACAACGGTGAATGTAGTCCAACTTCGATCCATATATTTGTCAATTAAGGGCGTATTGGCACTGTGAAATTTGCCCAAATGACTATAACATTAATATTTCGACCTATCACCATATTCACAAGTTCGGGATGACCAATATAACCAATATTTCGAACTGCGTGTGGTCCTTTTGTTACACAACGGTGAATGTAGTCCAACTTCGATCTATATATTTGTCAATTAAGGGCGTATCCGCACTGTGAAATTAGCCCAAATGACTATAACAGTAATATTTTGACATATCACGATATTCACAAGTTCGGGATGTCCATACAACCACTATTTCGAACTGCGTGTGGTACTTTTATTTCACCACTGTCAATGTAGTCCATCTTCAACCCATGAATTTGTCAATTAAGGGCGTATCCGCACTGTAGAATTGGCACAAATAACTATTATTATCATATTTCGACCTATCACGATATTCACAAGTTCGGGATGACCCATGTAACAATATTTCGAACTGCGTGTGGTCCTTTTATTACACAACGGTGAATGTAGTCCAACTTCGATCCATATATTTGTCAATTAAGGGCGTATTCGCACTGTGAAATTTGCCCAAATGACTATAACAGTAATATTTCGACCTATCACGATATTCACAAGTTCGGGATGACCATACAACCACTATTTCGAACTGCGTGTGGTACTTTTATTTCACCACTGTCAATGTAGTCCATCTTCAACCCATGAATTTGTCAATTAAGGGCGTATCCGCACTGTAGAATTGGCACAAATAACTATTATTATCATATTTCGACCTATCACGATATTCACAAGTTCGGGATGACCCATGTAACAATATTTCGAACTGCGTGTGGTCCTTTTATTACACAACGGTGAATGTAGTCCAACTTCGATCCATATATTTGTCAATTAAGGGCGTATTCGCACTGTGAAATTTGCCCAAATGACTATAACAGTAATATTTCGACCTATCACGATATTCACAAGTTCGGGATGACCCATACAACCAATATTTCTAACTGCGTGTGGTCCTTTTATTACACAACGGTGAATGTAGTCCAACTTCGATCCATATATTTGTCAATTAAGGGCGTATCCGCACTGTGAAATTTGCCCAAATGACTATAACAGTAATATTTCGACCTATCACCATATTCACAAGTTCGGGATGACCCATATAACCAATATTTCGAACTGCGTGTGGTCCTTTTATTACACAACGGTAAATGTAGTCCAACTTCGATCCATATATTTGTCAATTAAGGGCGTATTCGCACTGTGAAATTTGCCCAAATGACTATAACAGTAATATTTCGACCTATCACGATATTCACAAGTTCGGGATGACCATACCACCACTATTTCGAACTGCGTGTGGTACTTTTATTACACCACTGTCAATGTAGTCCATCGTCAACCCATGAATTTGTCAATCAAGGGCGTATCCGCACTGTAGAATTGGCACAAATAACTATTATTATAATATTTTGACCTATCACGATATTCACAAGTTCGGGATGACCAATATAACCAATATTTCGAACTGCGTGTGGTCCTTTTATTACACAACGGTGAATGTAGTCCAACTTCGATCCATATATTTGTCAATTAAGGGCGTATTCGCTCTGTGAAATTTGCCCAAATGACTATAACAGTAATATTTCGACCTATCACGATATTCACAAGTTCGGGATGACCATACAACCACTATTTCGAACTGCGTGTGGTACTTTTATTACACCACTGCCAATGTAGTCCATCTTCAACCCATGAATTTGTCAATTAAGGGCGTATCCGCACTGTAGAATTGGCACAAATTACTATTATTATCATATTTCGACCTATCACGATATTCACAAGTTCGCGATGACCCATATAACAATATTTCGAACTGCGTGTGGTCCTTTTATTACACAACGGTGAATGTAGTCCAACTTCGATCCATATATTTGTCAATTAAGGGCGTATTCGCTCTGTGAAATTTGCCCAAATGACTATAACAGTAATATTTCGACCTATCACGATATTCACAAGTTCGGGATGACCCATACAACCAATATTTCTAACTGCGTGTGGTCCTTTTATTACACAACGGTGAATGTAGTCCAACTTCGATCCATATATTTGTCAATTAAGGGCGTATCCGCACTGTGAAATTTGCCCAAATGACTATAACAGTAATATTTCGACCTATCACCATATTCACAAGTTCGGGATGACCCATATAACCAATATTTCGAACTGCATGTGGTCCTTTTATTACACAACGGTGAATGTAGTCCAACTTCGATCCATATATTTGTCAATTAAGGGCGTATTCGCACTGTGAAATTTGCCCAAATGACTATAACAGTAATATTTCGACCTATCACCATATTCACAAGTTCGGGATGACCCATATAACCAATATTTCGAACTGCGTGTGGTCCTTTTATTACACAACGGTAAATGTAGTCCAACTTCGATCCATATATTTGTCAATTAAGGGCGTATTCGCACTGTGAAATTTGCCCAAATGACTATAACAGTAATATTTCGACCTATCACGATATTCACAAGTTCGGGATGACCATACCACCACTATTTCGAACTGCGTGTGGTACTTTTATTACACCACTGTCAATGTAGTCCATCTTCAACCCATGAATTTGTCAATCAAGGGCGTATCCGCACTGTAGAATTGGCACAAATAACTATTATTATAATATTTTGACCTATCACGATATTCACAAGTTCGGGATGACCAATATAACCAATATTTCGAACTGCGTGTGGTCCTTTTATTACACAACGGTGAATGTAGTCCAACTTCGATCTATATATTTGTCGATTAAGGGCGTATCCGCACTGTGAAATTAGCCCAAATGACTATAACAGTAATATTTTGACATATCACGATATTCACAAGTTCGGGATGACCATACAACCACTATTTCGAACTGCGTGTGGTACTTTTATTACACCACTGTCAATGTAGTCCATCTTCAACCCATGAATTTGTCAATCAAGGGCGTATCCGCACTGTAGAATTGGCACAAATGACTATTATTATCATAGTTCGACCTATCACGATATTCACAAGTTCGGGATGACCCATATAACAATATTTCGAACTGCGTGTGGTCCTTTTGTTACACAACGGTGAATGTAGTCCAACTTCGATCCATATATTTGTCAATTAAGGGCGTATCCGCACTGTGAAATTAGCCCAAATGACTATAACAGTAATATTTTGACATATCACGATATTCACAAGTTCGGGATGTCCATACAACCACTATTTCGAACTGCGTGTGGTACTTTTATTTCACCACTGTCAATGTAGTCCGTCTTCAACCCATGAATTTGTCAATTAAGGGCGTATCCGCACTGTAGAATTGGCACAAATAACTATTATTATCATATTTCGACCTATCACGATATTCACAAGTTCGGGATGACCCATGTAACAATATTTCGAACTGCGTGTGGTCCTTTTATTACACAACGGTGAATGTAGTCCAACTTCGATCCATATATTTGTCAATTAAGGGCGTATTCGCACTGTGAAATTTGCCCAAATGACTATAACAGTAATATTTCGACCTATCACGATATTCACAAGTTCGGGATGACCATACAACCACTATTTCGAACTGCGTGTGGTACTTTTATTACACCACTGCCAATGTAGTCCATCTTCAACCTATGAATTTGTCAATTAAGGGCGTATCCGCACTGTAGAATTGGCACAAATTACTATTATTATCATATTTCGACCTATCACGATATTCACAAGTTCGCGATGACCCATATAACAATATTTCGAACTGCGTGTGGTCCTTTTATTACACAACGGTGAATGTAGTCCAACTTCGATCCATATATTTGTCAATTAAGGGCGTATTCGCACTGTGAAATTTGCCCAAATGACTATAACAGTAATATTTCGACCTATCACGATATTCACAAGTTCGGGATGACCCATACAACCAATATTTCTAACTGCGTGTGGTCCTTTTATTACACAACGGTGAATGTAGTCCAACTTCGATCCATATATTTGTCAATTAAGGGCGTATCCGCACTGTGAAATTTGCCCAAATGACTATAACAGTAATATTTCGACCTATCACCATATTCACAAGTTCGGGATGACTCATATAACCAATATTTCGAACTGCGTGTGGTCCTTTTATTACACAACGGTGAATGTAGTCCAACTTCGATCCATATATTTGTCAATTAAGGGCGTATTCGCACTGTGAAATTTGCCCAAATGACTATAACAGTAATATTTCGACCTATCACGATATTCACAAGTTCGGGATGACCATACCACCACTATTTCGAACTGCGTGTGGTACTTTTATTACACCACTGTCAATGTAGTCCATCGTCAATCCATGAATTTGTCAATCAAGGGCGTATCCGCACTGTAGAATTGGTTCAAATGACTATAACTATAATATTTTGACCTATCACGATATTCACAAGTTCGGGATGACCAATATAACCAATATTTCGAACTGCGTGTGGTCCTTTTATTACACAACGGTGAATGTAGTCCAACTTCGATCTATATATTTGTCGATTAAGGGCGTATCCGCACTGTGAAATTAGCCCAGATGACTATAACAGTAATATTTTGACATATCACGATATTCACAAGTTCGGGATGACTATACAACCACTATTTCGAACTGCGTGTGGTACTTTTATTACACCACTGTCAATGTAGTCCATCTTCAACCCATGAATTTGTCAATCAAGGGCGTATCCGCACTGTAGAATTGGCACAAATGACTATTATTATCATAGTTCGACCTATCACGATATTCACAAGTTCGGGATGACCCATATAACAATATTTCGAACTGCGTGTGGTCCTTTTGTTACACAACGGTGAATGTAGTCCAACTTCGATCCATATATTTGTCAATTAAGGGCGTATTCGCACTGTGAAATTTGCCCAAATGACTACAACAGTAATATTTCGACCTATCACGATATTCACAAGTTCGGGATGACCATACCACCACTATTTCGAACTGCGTGTGGTACTTTTATTACACCACTGTCAATGTAGTCCATCGTCAACCCATGAATTTGTCAATCAAGGGCGTATCCGCACTGTAGAATTGGCACAAATAACTATTATTATAATATTTTGACCTATCACGATATTCACAAGTTCGGGATGACCAATATAACCAATATTTCGAACTGCGTGTGGTCCTTTTATTACACAACGGTGAATGTAGTCCAACTTCGATCTATATATTTGTCGATTAAGGGCGTATCCGCACTGTGAAATTAGCCCAAATGACTATAACAGTAATATTTTGACATATCACGATATTCACAAGTTCGGGATGACCATACAACCACTATTTCGAACTGCGTGTGGTACTTTTATTACACCACTGTCAATGTAGTCCATCTTCAACCCATGAATTTGTCAATCAAGGGCGTATCCGCACTGTAGAATTGGCACAAATGACTATTATTATCATAGTTCGACCTATCACGATATTCACAAGTTCGGGATGACCCATATAACAATATTTCGAACTGCGTGTGGTCCTTTTGTTACACAACGGTGAATGTAGTCCAACTTCGATCCATATATTTGTCAATTAAGGGCGTATTCGCACTGTGAAATTTGCCCAAATGACTATAACATTAATATTTCGACCTATCACCATATTCACAAGTTCGGGATGACCAATATAACCAATATTTCGAACTGCGTGTGGTCCTTTTGTTACACAACGGTGAATGTAGTCCAACTTCGATCTATATATTTGTCAATTAAGGGCGTATCCGCACTGTGAAATTAGCCCAAATGACTATAACAGTAATATTTTGACATATCACGATATTCACAAGTTCGGGATGTCCATACAACCACTATTTCGAACTTCGTGTGGTACTTTTATTTCACCACTGTCAATGTAGTCCATCTTCAACCCATGAATTTGTCAATTAAGGGCGTATCCGCACTGTAGAATTGGCACAAATAACTATTATTATCATATTTCGACCTATCACGATATTCACAAGTTCGGGATGACCCATGTAACAATATTTCGAACTGCGTGTGGTCCTTTTATTACACAACGGTGAATGTAGTCCAACTTCGATCCATATATTTGTCAATTAAGGGCGTATTCGCACTGTGAAATTTGCCCAAATGACTATAACAGTAATATTTCGACCTATCACGATATTCACAAGTTCGGGATGACCATACAACCACTATTTCGAACTGCGTGTGGTACTTTTATTACACCACTGCCAATGTAGTCCATCTTCAACCTATGAATTTGTCAATTAAGGGCGTATCCGCACTGTAGAATTGGCACAAATTACTATTATTATCATATTTCGACCTATCACGATATTCACAAGTTCGCGATGACCCATATAACAATATTTCGAACTGCGTGTGGTCCTTTTATTACACAAAGGTGAATGTAGTCCAACTTCGATCCATATATTTGTCAATTAAGGGCGTATCCGCACTGTGAAATTTGCCCAAATGACTATAACAGTAATATTTCGACCTATCACGATATTCACAAGTTCGGGATGACCCATACAACCAATATTTCTAACTGCGTGTGGTCCTTTTATTACACAACGGTGAATGTAGTCCAACTTCGATCCATATATTTGTCAATTAAGGGCGTATCCGCACTGTGAAATTTGCCCAAATGACTATAACAGTAATATTTCGACCTATCACCATATTCACAAGTTCGGGATGACTCATATAACCAATATTTCGAACTGCGTGTGGTCCTTTTATTACACAACGGTGAATGTAGTCCAACTTCGATCCATATATTTGTCAATTAAGGGCGTATTCGCACTGTGAAATTTGCCCAAATGACTATAACAGTAATATTTCGACCTATCACGATATTCACAAGTTCGGGATGACCATACCACCACTATTTCGAACTGCGTGTGGTACTTTTATTACACCACTGTCAATGTAGTCCATCGTCAATCCATGAATTTGTCAATCAAGGGCGTATCCGCACTGTAGAATTGGTTCAAATGACTATAACTATAATATTTTGACCTATCACGATATTCACAAGTTCGGGATGACCAATATAACCAATATTTCGAACTGCGTGTGGTCCTTTTATTACACAACGGTGAATGTAGTCCAACTTCGATCTATATATTTGTCGATTAAGGGCGTATCCGCACTGTGAAATTAGCCCAAATGACTATAACAGTAATATTTTGACATATCACGATATTCACAAGTTCGGGATGACTATACAACCACTATTTCGAACTGCGTGTGGTACTTTTATTACACCACTGTCAATGTAGTCCATCTTCAACCCATGAATTTGTCAATCAAGGGCGTATCCGCACTGTAGAATTGGCACAAATGACTATTATTATCATAGTTCGACCTATCACGATATTCACAAGTTCGGGATGACCCATATAACAATATTTCGAACTGCGTGTGGTCCTTTTGTTACACAACGGTGAATTTAGTCCAACTTCGATCCATATATTTGTCAATTAAGGGCGTATTCGCACTGTAAAATTTGCCCAAATGACTACAACAGTAATATTTCGACCTATCACCATATTCACAAGTTCGGGATGACCCATATAACCAATATTTCGAACTGCGTGTGGTCCTTTTATTACACAACGGTGAATGTAGTCCTACTTCGATCTATATATTTGTCAATTAAGGGCGTATCCGCACTGTGAAATTAGCCCAAATGACTATAACAGTAATATTTTGACATATCACGATATTCACAAGTTCGGGATGACCATACAACCACTATTTCGAACTGCGTGTGGTACTTTTATTACACCACTGTCAATGTAGTCCATCTTCAACCCATGAATTTGTCAATTAAGGGCGTATCCGCACTGTAGAATTGACACAAATGACTATTATTATCATATTTCGACCTATCACGATATTCACAAGTTCGGGATGACCCATGTAACAATATTTCGAACTGCGTGTGGTCCTTTTATTACACAACGGTGAATGTAGTCCAACTTCGATCCATATATTTGTCAATTAAGGGCGTATTCGCACTGCGAAATTTGCCCAAATGACTATAACAGTAATATTTCGACCTAT
Source organism: Siphonodentalium dalli (assembly GCA_032622095.1). Classification (NCBI taxonomy): domain Eukaryota; kingdom Metazoa; phylum Mollusca; class Scaphopoda; order Gadilida; family Siphonodentaliidae; genus Siphonodentalium; species Siphonodentalium dalli. The sequence goes on from CP136067.1 coordinate 41,849,032, forward strand.
CACCATATTCACAAGTTCGGGATGACCCATACAACCAATATTTCGAACTGCGTGTGGTCCTTTTATTACACAACGGTGAATGTAGTCCAACTTCGATCCATATATTTGTCAATTAAGGGCGTATTCGCACTGTGAAATTTGCCCAAATGACTATAACAGTAATATTTCGACCTATCACGGTAGTCACAAGTTCGGGATGACCTTACAACCACTATTTCGAACTGCGTGTGGTACTTTTATTACACAACGGTGAATGTGGTCCAACTTCGATCCATATATTTGTCAATAAAGGGCGTATTCGCACTGTGAAATTTGCCCAAATGACTATAACATTAATATTTCGACCTATCACCATATTCACAAGTTCGGGATGACCAATATAACCAATATTTCGAACTGCGTGTGGTCCTTTTGTTACACAACGGTGAATGTAGTCCAACTTCGATCTATATATTTGTCAATTAAGGGCGTATCCGCACTGTGAAATTAGCCCAAATGACTATAACAGTAATATTTTGACATATCACGATATTCACAAGTTCGGGATGTCCATACAACCACTGTTTCGAACTGCGTGTGGTACTTTTATTTCACCGCTGTCAATGTAGTCCATCTTCAACCCATGAATTTGTCAATTAAGGGCGTATCCGCCCTGTAGAATTGGCACAGATAACTATTATTATCATATTTCGACCTATCACGATATTCACAAGTTCGGGATGACCCATGTAACAATATTTCGAACTGCGTGTGGTCCTTTTATTACACAACGGTGAATGTAGTCCAACTTCGATCCATATATTTGTCAATTAAGGGCGTATTCGCAGTGTGAAATTTGCTCAAATGACTATAACAGTAATATTTCGACCTATCACCATATTCACAAGTTCGGGATGACCCATACAACCAATATTTCGAACTGCGTGTGGTCCTTTTATTACACAACGGTGAATGTAGTCCAACTTCGATCCATATATTTGTCAATTAAGGGCGTATTCGCACTGTGAAATTTGCCCAAATGACTATAACAGTAATATTTCGACCTATCACGATATTCACAAGTTCGGGATGACCATACAACCACTATTTCGAACTGCGTGTGGTCCTTTTATTACACAACGGTGAATGTAGTCCAACTTCGATCCATATATTTGTCAATTAAGGGCGTATTCGCACTGTGAAATTTGCCCAAATGACTATAACAGTAATATTTCGACCTATCACGATATTCACAAGTTCGGGATGACCATACAACCACTATTTCGAACTGCGTGTGGTACTTTTATTACACCACTGTCAATGTAGTCCATCTTCAACCCATGAATTTGTCAATTAAGGGCGTATCCGCACTGTAGAATTGGCACAAATGACTATTATTATCATATTTCGACCTATCACGATATTCACAAGTTCGGGATGACCCATATAACAATATTTCGAACTGCATGTGGTCCTTTTATTACACAACGGTGAATGTAGTCCAACTTCGATCCATATGTTTGTCAATTAAGGGCGTACTCGCACTGTGAAATTTGCCCAAATGACTATAACAGTAATATTTCGACCTATCACCATATTCACAAGTTCGGGATGACCCATACAACCAATATTTCGAACTGCGTGTGGTCCTTTTATTACACAACGGTGAATGTAGTCCAACTTCGATCCATATATTTGTCAATTAAGGGCGTATTCGCACTGTGAAATTTGCCCAAATGACTATAACAGTAATATTTCGACCTATCACGATATTCACAAATTCGGGATGACCCATATAACCACTATTTCGAACTGCGTGTGGTACTTTTATTACACAACTGTCAATGTAGTCCATCTTCGACCCACGAATTTGTAAATTAAGGGCGCATCCGCACTGTGGGATTGGTTCAAATGACTATAACTATAATATTGTGACCTATCACGATATTCACAAGTTCGGAATGACCAATATAACCAATATTTCGTACTGCGTGTGGTCCTTTTATTACACAACGGTGAATGTAGTCCAGCTTCGATCTATATATTTGTCAAATAAAGGCGTATCCGCACTGTGAAATTTGCCCAAATGACTATAACAGTAATTTTTCGACATATCACGATATTCACAAGTTCGGCATGACCAATATAACCAATATTTCGAACTGCGTGTGGTCCTTTTATTTCACAACGGTGAATGTAGTCCAACTTCGATCCATATATTTGTCAATTAAGGGCGTATTCGCAATGTGAAATTTGCCCAAATGACTATAACAGTAATATTTCGACCTATCACCATATTCACAAGTTCGGGGTGATCAATATAACCAATATTTCGAACTGCGTGTGGTCCTTTTATTACACAACGGTGAATGTAGTCCAATTTGACAGTGATATAATAAAAGTACCACACGTAGTTCGAAATCCAGGATATATTGGTCATCCGAACTTGTGAATAACTTGATAGGTCAAAATATTACTGTTATAGTCATTTGGGCAAATTTCACAGTGCGGATACGCCCTTAATTGACAAATATGTAGATCGAAGTTGGACTACATTCACCGTTGTGTAACAAAAGGACCACACGCAGTTCGAAATATTGGTTATATGGGTCACCCCGAATTTATGAATATCGTGATAGGTCAAAATATTACTGTTATAGTCATTTGGGCAAATTTCACAGTGCGGATACGCCCTTAATTGACAAATATGGATCGAAGTTGGACTACATTCACCGTTGGGTAATAACAGGACCACACGCAGTTCGAAATATTGGTTGTATGGGTCATCCCGAACTTGTGAATATGGTGATAGGTCGAAATATTACTGTTATAGTCATTTGGGCAAATTTCACAGTGCGGATACGACCTTAATTGACAAATATATGGATCGAAGTTGCACTACATTCACCGTTGTGTAATAAAAGGACCACACGCAGTTCGAAATATTGTTATATGGGTCATCCCGAACTTGTGAATATCGTGATAGGTCGAACTATGATAATAATAGTCATTTGTGCCAATTCTACAGTGCGGATACGCCTTTAACTGACAAATTCATGGGTTGAAGATGGACTACATTGACAGTGGTGTGATAAAAGTACCACACGCAGTTCGAAATAGTGGTTGTATGGTCATCCCGAACTTGTGAATATCGTGATAGGTCGAAATATTACTGTTATAGTCATTTGGGCTAATTTCACAGTGCGGATACGCCCTTAATTGACAAATATATAGATCGAAGTTGGACTACATTCACCGTTATGTAATAAAAGGACCACACGCAGTTCGAAATATTGGTTATATGGGTCATCCCGAACTTGTGAATATGGTGATAGGTCGAAATATTACTGTTATAGTCATTTGGGCAAATTTCACAGTGCGGATACGCCCTTAATTGACAAATATACGGATCGAAGTTGGACTACATTCACCGTTGTGTAACAAAAGGACCACACGCAGTTCGAAATGTTGGTTATATGGGTCATCCCGAACTTGTGAATATGGTGATAGGTCGAAATATTACTGTTGTAGTCATTTGGGCAAATTTCACAGTGCGAATACGCCCTTAATTGACAAATATATGGATCGAAGTTGGACTACATTCACCGTTGTGTAACAAAAGGACCACACGCAGTTCGAAATATTGTTATATGGGTCATCCCGAACTTGTGAATATCGTGATAGGTCGAAATATGATAATAATAGTCTTTTGTGCCAATTCTACAGTGCGGATACGCCCTTGATTGACAAATTCATGGGTTGAAGATGGACTACATTGACAGTGGTGTAATAAAAGTACCACACGCAGTTCGAAATAGTGGTTGTATGGTCATCCCGAACTTGTGAATATCGTGATATGTCAAAATATTACTGTTATAGTCATTTGGGCTAATTTCACAGTGCGGATACGCCCTTAATCGACAAATATATAGATCGAAGTTGGACTACATTCACCGTTGTGTAATAAAAGGACCACACGCAGTTCGAAATATTGGTTATATTGGTCATCCCGAACTTGTGAATATCGTGATAGGTCAAAATATTATAGTTATAGTCATTTGAACCAATTCTACAGTGCGGATACGCCCTTGATTGACAAATTCATGGGTTGAAGATGGACTACATTGACAGTGGTGTAATAAAAGTACCACACGCAGTTCAAATAGTGGTTGTATGGTCATCCCGAACTTGTGAATATCGTGATATGTCGAAATATTACTGTTATAGTCATTTGGGCAAATTTCACAGTGCGAATACGCCCTTAATTGACAAATATATGGATCGAAGTTGGACTACATTCACCGTTGTGTAATAAAAGGACCACACGCAGTTCGAAATATTGGTTATATGGGTCATCCCGAACTTGTGAATATGGTGATAGGTCGAAATATTACTGTTATAGTCATTTGGGCAAATTTCACAGTGCGGATACGCCCTTAATTGACAAATATATGGATCGAAGTTGGACTACATTCACCGTTGTGTAATAAAAGGACCACACGCAGTTCGAAATATTGGTTGTATGGGTCATCCCGAACTTGTGAATATGGTGATAGGTCGAAATATTACTGTTATAGTCATTTGGGCAAATTTCACAGTGCGAATACGCCCTTAATTGACAAATATATGGATCTAAGTTGGACTACATTCACCGTTGTGAAATAAAAGGACCACACGCAGTTCGAAATATTGGTTGTATGGGTCATCCCGAACTTGTGATTATGGTGATATGTCGAAATATTACTGTTATAGTCATTTGGGCAAATTTCACAGTGCGAATACGCCCTTAATTGACAAATATATGGATCGACGTTGGACTACATTGACCGTTGTGTAATAAAAGGACCACACGCAGTTCGACATAGTGGTTGTATGGTCATCCCGAACTTGTGAATATCGTGATAGGTCGAAATATGATAATAATAGTCATTTGTGCCAATTCTACAGTGCGGATACGCCCTTAATTGACAAATTCATGGGTTGAAGATGGACTACATTGACAGTGGTGTGATAAAAGTACCACACGCAGTTCGAAATAGTGGTTGTATGGTCATCCCGAACTTGTGAATATCGTGATAGGTCGAAATATTACTGTTATAGTCATTTGGGCAAATTTCACAGTGCGAATACGCCCTTAATTGACAAATATATGGATCGAAGTTGGACTACATTCACCGTTGTGTAATAAAGGGACCACACGCAGTTCGAGATAGTGGTTGTATGGTCATCCCGAACTTGTGAATATCGTGATATGTCAAAATATTACTGTTATAGTCATTTGGGCTAATTTCACAGTGCGGATACGCCCTTAATTGACACATATATAGATCTAAGTTGGACTACATTCACCGTTGTGTAATAAAAGGACCACACGCAGTTCGAAATATTGGTTATATTGGTCATCCCGAACTTGTGAATATCGTGATAGGTCAAAATATTATAGTTATAGTCATTTGAACCAATTCTACAGTGCGGATACGCCCTTGATTGACAAATTCATGGGTTGAAGATGGACTACATTGACAGTGGTGTAATAAAATTACCACACGCAGTTCGAAATAGTGGTGGTATGGTCATCCCGAACTTGTGAATATCGTGATATGTCGAAATATTACTGTTATAGTCATTTGGGCAAATTTCACAGTGCGGATACGCCCTTAATTGACAAATATATAGATCGAAGTTGGACTACATTCACCGTTGTGTAATAAAAGGACCACACGCAGTTCGAAATATTGGTTATATGGGTCATCCCGAACTTGTGAATATGGTGATAGGTCGAAGTATTACTGTTATAGTCATTTGGGCAAATTTCACAGTGCGCATACGCCCGTAATTGACAAATATATGGATCGAAGTTGGACTACATTCACTGTTGTGTAATAAAAGGACCACACGCAGTTCGAAATATTGGTTGTATGGGTCATCCCGAACTTGTGAATATGGTGATAGGTCGAAATATTACTGTTATAGTCATTTGGGCAAATTTCACAGTGCGAATACGCCCTTAATTGACAAATATATGGATCGAAGTTGGACTACATTCACCGTTGTGTAATAAAAGGACCACACGCAGTTCGAAATATTGGTTGTATGGGTCATCCCGAACTTGTGAATATGGTGATAGGTCGAAATATTACTGTTATAGTCATTTGGGCAAATTTCACAGTGCGGATACGCCCTTAATTGACAAATATATGGATCGAAGTTGGACTACATTGACAGTGGTGTAATAAAAGTACCACACGCAGTTCGAAATAGTGGTTGTATGGTCATCCCGAACTTGTGAATATCGTGATAGGTCAAAATATTATAGTTATAGTCATTTGAACCAATTCTACAGTGCGGATACGCCCTTGATTGACAAATTCATGGGTTGAAGATGGACTACATTGACAGTGGTGTAATAAAAGTACCACACGCAGTTCGAAATAGTGGTTGTATGGTCATCCCGAACTTGTGAATATCGTGATATGTCGAAATATTACTGTTATAGTCATTTGGGCAAATTTCACAGTGTGAATACGCCCTTAATTGACAAATATATGGATCGAAGTTGGACTACATTCACCGTTGGGTAATAAAAGGACCACACGCAGTTCGAAATATTGGTTGTATGGGTCATCCCGAACTTGTGAATATGGTGATAGGTCGAAATATTACTGTTATAGTCATTTGGGCAAATTTCACAGTGCGGATACGCCCTTAATTGACAAATATATGGATCGAAGTTGGACTACATTCACCGTTGGGTAATAAAAGGACCACACGCAGTTCGAAATATTGGTTGTATGGGTCATCCCGAACTTGTGAATATGGTGATAGGTCGAAATATTACTGTTATAGTCATTTGAGCAAATTTCACAGTGCGGATACGACCTTAATTGACAAATATATGGATCGAAGTTGGACTACATTCACCGTTGTGTAATAAAAGGACCACATGCAGTTCGAAATATTGTTATATGGGTCATCCCGAACTTGTGAATATCGTGATAGGTCGAAATATGATAATAATAGTCATTTGTGCCAATTCTACAGTGCGGATACGCCTTTAAATGACAAATTCATGGTTTGAAGATGGACTACATTGACAGTGGTGTGATAAAAGTACCACACACAGTTCGAAATAGTGGTTGTATGGTCATCCCGAACTTGTGAATATCGTGATATGTCGAAATATTACTGTTATAGTCATTTGGGCTAATTTCACAGTGCGGATACGCCCTTAATTGACAAATATATAGATCGAAGTTGGACTACATTCACCGTTGTGTAATAAAAGGACCACACGCAGTTCGAAATATTGGTTATATGGGTCATCCCGAACTTGTGAATATGGTGATAGGTCGAAATATTACTGTTATAGTCATTTGGGCAAATTTCACAGTGCGGATACGCCCTTAATTGACAAATATATGGATCGAAGTTGGACTACATTCACCGTTGTGTAACAAAAGGACCACACGCAGTTCGAAATGTTGGTTATATGGGTCATCCCGAACTTGTGAATATGGTGATAGGTCGAAATATTACTGTTGTAGTCATTTGGGCAAATTTCACAGTGCGAATACGCCCTTAATTGACAAATATATGGATCGAAGTTGGACTACATTCACCGTTGTGTAACAAAAGGACCACACGCAGTTCGAAATATTGTTATATGGGTCATCCCGAACTTGTGAATATCGTGATAGTTCGAAATATGATAATAATAGTCATTTGTGCCAATTCTACAGTGCGGATACGCCCTTGATTGACAAATTCATGGGTTGAAGATGGACTACATTGACAGTGGTGTAATAAAAGTACCACACGCAGTTCGAAATAGTGGTTGTATGGTCATCCCGAACTTGTGAATATCGTGATATGTCAAAATATTACTGTTATAGTCATTTGGGCTAATTTCACAGTGCGGATACGCCCTTAATCGACAAATATATAGATCGAAGTTGGACTACATTCACCGTTGTGTAATAAAAGGACCACACGCAGTTCGAAATATTGGTTATATTGGTCATCCCGAACTTGTGAATATCGTGATAGGTCAAAATATTATAGTTATAGTCATTTGAACCAATTCTACAGTGCGGATACGCCCTTGATTGACAAATTCATGGGTTGAAGATGGACTACATTGACAGTGGTGTAATAATAGTACCACACGCAGTTCGAAATAGTGGTTGTATGGTCATCCCGAACTTGTGAATATCGTGACATGTCGAAATATTACTGTTATAGTCATTTGGGCAAATTTCACAGTGCGAATACGCCCTTAATTGACAAATATACGGATCGAAGTTGGACTACATTCACCGTTGTGTAATAAACGGACCACACGCAGTTCGAAATATTGGTTATATGGGTCATCCCGAACTTGTGAATATGGTGATAGGTCGAAGTATTACTGTTATAGTCATTTGGGCAAATTTCACAGTGCGGATACGCCCTTAATTGACAAATATATGGATCGAAGTTGGACTACATTCACTGTTGTGTAATAAAAGGACCACACGCAGTTCGAAATATTGGTTGTATGGGTCATCCCGAACTTGTGAATATGGTGATAGGTCGAAATATTACTGTTATAGTCATTTGGGCAAATTTCACAGTGCGAATACGCCCTTAATTGACAAATATATGGATCGAAGTTGGACTACATTCACCGTTGTGTAATAAAAGGACCACACGCAGTTCGAAATATTGGTTGTATGGGTCATCCCGAACTTGTGAATATGGTGATAGGTCGAAATATTACCGTTATAGTCATTTGGGCAAATTTCACAGTGCGGATACGCCCTTAATTGACAAATATATGGATCGAAGTTGGACTACATTGACAGTGGTGTAATAAAAGTACCACACGCAGTTCGAAATAGTGGTTGTATGGTCATCCCGAACTTGTGAATATCGTGATAGGTCGAAATATTACTGTTATAGTCATTTGGGCAAATTTCACAGTGCGAATACGCCCTTAATTGACAAATATATGGATCAAAGTTGGACTACATTCACCGTTGTGTAATAAAGGGACCACACGCAGTTCGAGATAGTGGTTGTATGGTCATCCCGAACTTGTGAATATCGTGATATGTCAAAATATTACTGTTATAGTCATTTGGGCTAATTTCACAGTGCGGATACGCCCTTAATTGACACATATATAGATCGAAGTTGGACTACATTCACCGTTGTGTAATAAAAGGACCACACGCAGTTCGAAATATTGGTTATATTGGTCATCCCGAACTTGTGAATATCGTGATAGGTCAAAATATTATAGTTATAGTCATTTGAACCAACTCTACAGTGCGGATACGCCCTTGATTGACAAATTCATGGGGTGAAGATGGACTACATTGACAGTGGTGTAATAAAAGTACCACACGCAGTTCGAAATAGTGGTGGTATGGTCATCCCGAACTTGTGAATATCGTGATATGTCGAAATATTACTGTTATAGTCATTTGGGCAAATTTCACAGTGCGGATACGCCCTTAATTGACAAATATATAGATCGAAGTTGGACTACATTCACCGTTGTGTAATAAAAGGACCACACGCAGTTCGAAATATTGGTTATATGGGTCATCCCGAACTTGTGAATATGGTGATAGGTCGAAGTATTACTGTTATAGTCATTTGGGCAAATTTCACAGTGCGGATACGCCCTTAATTGACAAATATATGGATCGAAGTTGGACTACATTCACTGTTGTGTAATAAAAGGACCACACGCAGTTCGAAATATTGGTTGTATGGGTCATCCCGAACTTGTGAATATGGTGATAGGTCGAAATATTACTGTTATAGTCATTTGGGCAAATTTCACAGTGCGAATACGCCCTTAATTGACAAAAATATGGATCGAAGTTGGACTACATTCACCGTTGTGTAATAATAGGACCACACGCAGTTCGAAATATTGGTTGTATGGGTCATCCCGAACTTGTGAATATGGTGATAGGTCGAAATATTACTGTTATAGTCATTTGGGCAAATTTCACAGTGCGGATACGCCCTTAATTGACAAATATATGGATCGAAGTTGGACTACATTGACCGTTGTGAAAGAAAAGGACCACACGCAGTTCGAAATATTGGTTATATGGGTCATCCCGAACTTGTGCGTGGCTCGTGATTATTGTAGAATGGGTACATTTTAATGAGTTTGCGAAATTTCAGTACCCATAGTGCAGTGGAAAGTGCGCATGGGCTCTTGATGTGGGGTCATGGTGTCATATTGGGTTAAACGAGATTTCCGTGACTCGTGATGACCAAGAATTTAGGAATTCGAACTGCGTGGCTTGCAATTATTGTAGAGTGGGTACATCTTAATTAGTGTGCGAAAGTTCAGTGATGACCCAGAATATAGGAATTCGAGCTGCGTGGCTCGTGATTATTGTAGAGTGGGTACATCTTAATGAGTGTGCGAAATTTCAGTACCAAGAGTGCAGTGGAAAGTGCGCACGGGCTCTTAAGGTGGGGTCGTGGTGTCATATTGGGTTAAACGAGGTTTCCGTGACTCGTGATGACCCATAATATATGAGTTCGAACTCCGTGGCTCGTGATTATTGTAGAGTGGGTAAATCTTAATGAGTGTGCGAAATTTCAGTGCCCATAGTGCAGTGGAAAGTGCCCACGGGCTCTAAATGTGGGGTCATGGTGTCATATTGGGTAAAACTATGTATCCGCGACCCGTGATGACCCAGAATATAGGGAGTTCGAACTGCGTAGCTCGTGATTATTGTAGGATCGTTACATGCCGATGACGTTGCCAAATTTCAGCTACCATAGTTGAGATGAAAGTTCGCAAGGGTTCATAATGTGGGGTCAGATTTTCCTATTGCGTGAAACTAGGTATCCGTGACCCGTGGTGACCCTGAATATGGCAGTGGTTATTGTAGATTTGGTATCTGTCGATGAGCATTCCAAATTTCAGGACCATGTGTGGTCCGGTAAATGCACACAATGCACATTGGGATAATATATTGATAACAAACGCTCTTTATTGCTAAAAGTTAGTGCCTCTTCAGGTCATTTGGTGTCAACACCACCCTGTCGTGAAATTCACCGCGTAATTTTTTCTTTTGTGTACCACATTGCTTGCATATTTTCTGGGCTGAATAATAAACGCTCTCTGCATATCGTGCAATTGATTAATACCCCTTTAAGTCATATGAGGTCAAATGTGCCTATTCCATAACATTACCCTTGTCAAGTGACTAATCTGTACTAACGTTTCTACATATCGTCTAATCGTATAATGAACGCTATTTATTGTTCATAGTTGCCCCTTTAAGGAGTATGAGATCAACGGAAACAACCCCATATTACCCAACGGGATAATTTATCCCAGTGTGTCAATTTTCACCTTCCAGATTGCAACAATTTTAGGTATATAATTAATTATTTAGTTAAATTAATTACTGTTGCCCTTTTAAGACATCCTATATCAACGGGACTTATATAACAAGGTTACCTGAGTAAAATTACGACATTTACAAATTTTCAGCTCTGATGGTCCAGCCGTTTGAGCGCCTCTAATCAATATATATATATCATAATCTTAGTGCCCTTTTAAGACATCCGAGTGCAACGGGACCTGCAAAATAGCGCCCCCATGTAAAATAACATATATGACGTCGGAGTCAATAACACCAAGAAAGTACAAGCAAGGAATGATATATCCTCGCAGTTGATCATGCCTCGAGAATTAGACCAGTCATTACTTACCACGGAGCCAAGAACGGTAACTCTAGCCGCGCTTGCACGCAGTAGCCGCGCCGCGCCGCGCCACACAGAGTTGTCTATCTCTATATATATATATATATATATATATATATATATATATATAAGTGGTTTGTTTTGTCTTATTTTCGCAGGCATGTGTAAAGCCGACAGTTCAATATCAGGTTTGTATTTCCAACATCAAAGATACCGGATAGATCATGTCATGAATCTCTACTCTGGCTACGACCGTGGCTACCATACCAACCAGCTCACAACATGGGAACCTTTTGGTGTTATGACGGGAACTTTATAACATTGCATACAACAAACGCTGATATTATATTTCTTAGTTAATACCTGTTCCTTAATAAAGTATTTTATTGTAAGTATGTGTGACGTTCACGACTTTCTGAGCCGATTTTGCTGGGCGTTGCCAACAATCATGGACTAATCAATTCAATATTTATGGCGAAATCGGCTCACATAGCTCTCCTGATTCATGTAAACTCGAACTGGTCCATCCTCTATTGTGAAAGAAATTAGTTATAAGGAACAAATAATAACTAAGAACTATATTCCATGCATTGATTTTTCAATGCTATAAAGTTCCCCGTCAGACCATAGAAAATTTCACATGCAGGTTTTGAACTGTGGGATATTATATGTATACATGCAGGCGTTGTCAGAGTAGAGATTCGTGGCAACGTTATCGTTATTTGAAACATATTTTATTTCTATAATAATCAACTTATGAACCCACTCCCCCAATACAATATAAAATACATTAACCACACACAAATGTGTGAGACACATATTATGGACTTGTTCGGGTGCGTGCAATTGATAAGTTAGTACTCATGTGCTATAATTATATGTCAAACTGGGGAATGTACCATTTTACTAACATCGCCGACAATTTCTAAGAAATAAACCGGTCTATAGAAGACATCATCTGAACTATGATCAATTGTAAATATTTACTATCGACGCAACTAACTCAAATGATTTGGTCCTCGAGAGTCATTGCATTTAATTAATATATAAGAATGTCGATGTGTTTTATCAATTGGAATTAATATTCGAAAGAAAAAAAAACTTTGAGCAAGATTATTCTCAACGTCTATTTGATCACCCTACCGGCGTGTTTCTCATCACTTTAACAAGAGGACGGCTGAACATGTTTACACGGTTCGTGACAAGGTTCTGCGTGTATTATGTTGTACTGCCTCACATGTTACCATGCAGTAAGTGTTAGTTGATTTCAAGCATGTGCGTTTCATAGAGATGTATGTTTTCCAGTTTAATCGTATAGAAGAGGCCCCCACCCCCCTTTTTCGACGCCGTATTCCATGCCCTGTTATGATGTACGCCGTATTCCGGCCCCTCTGTTATGAGGTATTCGGTATTCCAAAAATACCGGTATTCGTACGCCGACCTTCCAAAAAATGAAGTTTTCATATATTTTTATGTATTCCATATGGCCGTTAACTGGTATTCCGTATTCCAACCTCTGTGTTAAGTGGTATTCCGTATTCCATGGAGGGTGGGGTTGGGGGCCTCATAGAACAAGTTTCCAGAAAATACGTTAATTTTGTGAAAAGACAGTATCAAATAAGCCCGTTACTCGTGCACGAATAACCATGCAGTTCGAATTGACGGAGTACACGATACGTAGTATACCGTCGGATTTCAATTCGAACTGTTCGAAAAAAGATTTACAACACGTCTCACTCTCACCTCACATGGAACCTGTTATGTCGCGTGTTCTCATAATAAGAAAATATGCATGTGTTGCATGCCAAGATATAGCCAGAATACAATGAACATATTAATCCAGAATGTGCTATTTAACGCGTTGCGGCCGGCGCACGGATAGGTGGCTATGTGCCATCCGCAGCACATTCGATAACATATTTTAAATTGTCCTGCAAGTTGTGTTCTGTATTTCTTTGACACCATTGGCAAGTAAGCACAATCCTTGAATGTGGCCTCTTTATATATTTATATCTGACGAACCGTCAATTCAAAAACCAACAATGCAATCGTATAGTTGACGTAACCCTCGCGCTCGTATTGACAGCTTTGAACAACATGACTTGCATTCCACGTGTTATAATTATACACTACAATGCATTCAATCATACTATACGATCCCGTTGAATACGGGTGCTTCGCGGGTGTGGAATAACATATTAGACATACCTCCTATACATCTACCTAATTGCACGGACCTTTAATCTCCGGATTTGTTACATAATTATGTTCCTTGTCGTTCCAGATGCTGTACTCATTGGGGCCATTGTTGGTGCTCTGTGTGAGATAACTACCCATTATAATCTCACAACTTGATTCAAACTATACGAATGTCCCAATATATAAAACCCCAAACTCAGATATTCGTGTTCGGTTCTCGAAACCTCACACGTCTTATTCTCAGCGAAGATATACACACAATGAAGATGGCTCCCAAATATGGGCAAGGGAAATGCCCATAACGAAGGAACCAATCCCGATGTGTATTGCCAAACGCCTCATCTAATATGCGTCCCAAATAGTATATAAGAGACAACCACATCCCATCACCTCATGCTTTTCCTATTCCACTTCCGAGCCTCTAATACGTAGAGGCTCGACTATTCTAACACTAGGATCATCGATTGTCATATTTGTATACACTGCTTGTATCTTATTCACGACGTAATAAAGACTTGTACCTATATATATCTATGTGTCCATTACCTCACATAGTATTAATGGTACCGTGAACAGTTCTGCGTCTCACTACTATACAGCTTGAAGTCTCAGCTACTAGACGACCATTGCCAAGATACATACAAGACGACCACTGCCAATATAGATACTAGACGACCACTGCCAAGATACATACTAGACGACCACATACAAGATACATACTAGACCAACGCATCAATCAACGGCCAACAAACCAGACAATCTCAACCACGACTCAACCACGGGAACACAGCCTGATGATATTGGCAGATCCGCGGTGATCACCAATATTCTCGCGTTTAGAATTATAGAAAATACGACATCACTCACAGACACGTACAATTTCAACCACACTGAACTCTCCGACATAGATATCTCACGTTTTCGCCACGTTCGCGGACACAGCTTATTCAACTATACAGTTCACAGCGCTTCTCCAGATATAACCATTCAGTACGTCTCGAACAGAGTTTCATCAACCACAGCTAGATTACACCGTTAATCCAACACAATGAACACTCACACACTTTCGCGGACACAGATCCAGCCACAGACTACATGTTCTCCGCATATAAACATTCACACACGGTTCCGGACACACTTTGGTCACACACAAACTCACATCTACAAAACATTCGTTAGCTCACCTACCAGTTCCAGTATAGACATTCATCTCTACAGATTCATGCACATCATTATTCTTGGAAATCTGGTGAGTGACCGTTCACTTTATCATTGCTGCCACATACACTTTGCACACCCATTGAAACACCCATTTCCCCATTTCATCCATGCACATGCGTTGGAACAAAACAAAGACACCTTTATTATACAACAATATACACTTACACAACATTTAACCGCCAAAAAAAAAATGTACATAAAAGCCGTACATATTGTGATAATTCGCGTTAAATACAATCCAAGAAAACAAATTATTCTCCATTAAACTCTTTAATTATATCGAACCATACACCGCCATACATCGACAACACAGGTGCACCATGCAAAAAATAATAAAAAATAAAATAATAATATAATTAACGCAAACCAGAAACGCTCTCCAAAGTCATAGTGTCTACTCACATATCACATTGACATATTTAATAATTATAGAGTATAGAGTACTCATCTTCATGATAACAAAACTCGTTCTCATGATTATTAGGTCAATGCAATACGAGCGCATATACTTTACGCCAGTCAGATGTCTGACAAATTGATCGTGTAAATATATATATATATACTGATTGTGCTAAGGCACGACACACGATACCTTTACTCGCAATGTTCGAATAATAGCATAACAATAACGGTAGGATTATACACCTACCTCAAATCACTGCATCTCACCAACCATTCGCTAAAGCATTACCGCACCCCCTCCCTTACGCCGATAATCGCGAAATTATGATTTCATTAGAAATCAATTCATAAGCGACGAATTATGCCCAAAACGAGACTGCAAAAATGTCAGACACAAGTACACAATCATACAATGCGCACCAGTTAACTTCATACATTGAACACTATCAACCACCCATGAAAACACTTTCTATGCACTTAACGTGCTAATAATCACATACTCACCTTATTTTTGCCACAACATAATCATTAGTCACATATCTCATAACGCGCAGCCCCCCACCCCCCCCCCCCCCCCCCCCCATGCAAACATGTCAAATATCCCACGAACCTACTGCTACAATAGCGCTCTTTATATATTGGGCGCACTCACGTGCTATATATATTAAACACAATTATACGCGAAGTGCATCATATACATATATCATCTCTATCACCAATAATAAAACACAACTTTAATATAACAAAACAAAAAAGACCCCTAAAAACCCGCAACAAAAACGCTCTTTATTATAGAGCGATTGGTACATAAGCCACGGCATTTCTCCCGTCAACAACCCATTCCCCAACCCCTACCTCATTTTACGGACAGTTGTCCGACCTTATTTGAGGCCATGAAACCATAACTACCGCCACAAACGCTCTTTATTATAGAGCGATTGGTACATAAGCCACGGCATTTCTCCCGTCAACAACCCATTCCCCAATCCCTACCTCATTTTACGGACAGTTGTCAGACCTTATTTGAGGCCATGAAACCATAAATACCGCCACAAACGCTCTTTATTATAGAGCGATTGGTACATAAACCACGGAATTTCTCCCATCAACAACCCATTCCCCAATCCCTACCTCATTTTACGGACAGTTGTCCGACCTTATTTGAGGCCATGAAACCATAAATACCGCCACAAACGCTCTTTATTATAGAGCGATTGGTACATAAACCACGGCATATCTCACATCAACAACACTTTCCCCAATCCCTACCTCATTTTACGGACATTCGTCCGACCTTATTTGAGGTCATGACACCCTAAAACTGCCACTAAACGCCTTTTATTATATGGCGTGTGGAATATTAACCACGGCATGCATCACCCAGATATTCACTATTTCCCAATCCTAATATGAAAGTCCAAACGAAAGTCCCCCCCACCCCGCCCCCACACCCCCCTTCCCCCACAAAATTGTATTTCACCCGCTCTCAAGCAATATCTCTTCGAGGCATCTACACATAATGTCCAATGATAAATTAACACACTAAACATCATCTAATAATCAGATTATAACTAAATACTGGCAAGTCCAGTGTGCATCGGTGCACAGTGCACACAGGGCTAAACTTGCTTTCCTCAAACAACAAAAAATAAATACAATAAAAATATGTTACACAAGTATCATATCAATAAATAGGAATATTTCAACATAAACTAATAACATAAACAAACATTACCCAGCCAATTTATCTGCCTCATAACATAACCAAAACTATCCATAAAATATGGGCAAGGGAAATGCCCATAACGTACATGTTAACGGCCAATCAAGGCCTAATTAACTTAACATGTAATATATAACACACGACAAACGTATGTACACAGTTACCTATCAAATCCTCACATGCCATTCCCCATCCAATTCCCATGACACCCGAACGCCCTTCCACAATAAAAATCCCAAATACATGTACAGAGCTAACTGAAGCTCACTCTTACATACATGTAACGCGCAATACACGGACCCCACATGCATCTATATCGTGCATAAAACAAAAATCCAATACACGTGAACACGAAATTCACGTACAAACTTCACCCAATACCGCCGCTTACCAAAATGTGCATATACAGTGCCAAAATAGGCTCACCATGTGCACTTTATCCCAAACGACACAAATATTGTCAGTCCTTAAGCAATATTTATCATATTCTTCCCTACCCCATATATTATTGTCAAATATACTTGCCAATGATTAACTGTCATTAATAACATATTCATATACGCCCCATATCGGATCTTATAACTAAAATTAACACATGTCCAACATCAGTTCATACTACCATTACTATTCATTAAGGCCAAACGATGTATAGAACCCACGTATATAGAAGCATCAAGTTTCTTCATCCAAATCCCACACACGTACAATCATCGAGTTGTTCCAATAGGACAACGGAATACAAATTTCCGATATAATTTGTCCAGGAACAAAATATCACGTCACGAACACATTTTGTTCAAATATATCAATACAATTAAATAGGAACATACACTTACCATTCATATACAATGCTACCGATATAGATCACCATGCAATGATAATATTTTTTATTTATATAAAGGCATATCCCCCTGTACATATAAACACACGCAACTCCACATATACAGCCAGACTTATATGACTCATCACACATGGGTTCGATAAGACTAAAGGACGCGACATTCGTATCTAATATCAATAAAATTGAAAGCTACTAGCAAATGCCAATCAGTTCGGCTATCGTCGATATGATATATGTCAAACACGCGCGCTCCAAATATATTTAATTATATATATACTTATATACTTCACCACATCATTTTCCATAAGGGGCATATTTCTACCCCAAATATCGTTACTGCGAAAATGTCTGAACAGCTGCAACAAAGCAACGCTATATTATGACACGATAGGCTGTGACATATAAGCATCAAGAAACAGATCAATTAACATGCCACGAGCACCATCTCATAAACTCACGTGTTCTTAACAAGATGAATCACCAAACCAATACGCTACACTCCAGCCAAAAGGTCAACTTGACCCCAACACATTCATATCTAAAATTATAAATATGTGCAAACATTTACAGCAATGGTAAAAACGAATTGTCTCTCATCATAATTTATTTCACCATTTTATTATTGAATGCATTGTTATTATATGTACGTCTATTACCAATGTGCTACAATTTCAGCCTCATCCACATTACATGATCACCATTACCCCAGTTAGGTCCATAATTTTGATGTTACATAAGATTTTCCGCTGCGCTAAAAATCTTACACGGGTAGGGGACATATGTGAGATAACTACCCATTATAATCTCACAACTTGATTCAAACTATACGAATGTCCCAATATATAAATCCCCAAACTCAGATATTCGTGTTCGGTTCTCGAAACCTCACACGTCTTATTCTCAGCGAAGATATACACACAATGAAGATGGCTCCCAAATATGGGCAAGGGAAATGCCCATAACGAAGGAACCAATCCCGATGTGTATTGCCAAACGCCTCATCTAATATGCGTCCCAAATAGTATATAAGAGACAACCACATCCCATCACCTCATGCTTTTCCTATTCCACTTCCGAGCCTCTAATACGTAGAGGCTCGACTATTCTAACACTAGGATCATCGATTGTCATATGTGTATACACTGCTTGTATCTTATTCACGACGTAATAAAGACTTGTACCTATATATATCTATGTGTCCATTACCTCACATCTGCTGGGGGCCGCTTTCTTGATTCTTGTCGCCGCTGTTTTCGTGAAGAAAGTCTGGTTCGTAATACTTGTAAAATCAGAAACAACAATACAACCATGTCTGTCATACACAGACGTCAGAGCTCTTGCTTTACTCCACCACCAAATGTTTTGCTAACCGCATGTAATGTATCTGTATTATTATGTGCACACATATTGTATATATACTTAAATTCACTTAATTTCCCATAGCATCTTACCATTGGTTCTAACATTATAATGCACTTAATAGTCCAGTGCATTTATGAGAATAAAGTGCCAAACAACATAGTAATTGCAACATAATGTTTCTTAGCAGGAATAAGTCTATTAACCAGTTATAAACAACATACTAAAATCAAAAAGGATCAAGAAAGGCGAAATGGATAAATTTTGTGAAATAAATTTGGTAAAATTTGGTAAAATACTCATTTTATAGCTTTTCAAGGATGTTTATAAAAAAACTTCATTTCACATGTCCTTCCATTTATATATCCATTTTGTTGAGTACGCAATCCTGATTACAGCACAGAAAATATTTTCCAGATACGTTCAGTATTTTTAGAGTTATGTGCCTACAAAATTGGGAGTTTGTCTAATATCGGAACCTCAATTTCTTAAGAATTAGCTAAAAATCCATATTTTATGGTCTAGTATTTTAAAAACTAGGGAAAAATGAAGGGATATCTTACTGTTGTATTAGTTGCCTCACTATATTGTGCTAAAAATTGTTACTTTATGAATATATGATCGAGAAGACAAAATTATTCTTAAACAAAATATGTGTTCCATTGTAAGGAAAAGGGAATATGGATATATATTTATTGAGTTGCACGACATCAAATATGCTATTTCATCCCACTGGTTATGGACCACAAGCAAATTTGGCTGTCCATACAATGGTGGAATACACATTTTGTTTAATAATATTGTTGTCCTCTCAATCATAGATGCATAAACATATCATATTGTGTGCGCAACCTGGAGATGAAATGACTAAAACAACAAGAAATCCCTTCATTTTTCTTTAGTTTTTAAAATACAAGACCATAAAAAATGGATTTTTATTAATTTTGAGAAATTGAGGCACATTACTTGAAAAAATATTCAACGTATTTATGAAATGTTTTCTGTTCTGTAATCAGGGTTATACATTCAAAATGGATATACACATGGAAGGCCTTGTGAAATTAATTTTTTTATAAACATCCTTGAAAAGCCATAAATTGAGTATTTTACCAAATTTTGAAAAATTTATTTTACAAAATTCATCAATTTCGCCTTTCATGATTCTTTTTGATTTTTAGTATATTGTTTGTGATGGGTTAAAGTACTTATTCCCACTGAGAAACTTTGTGTTGCAATTAGTGTGTGGTGAAACCATAAATGCATTGGACTATACATAGGATAGAATTGT
Source organism: Siphonodentalium dalli (assembly GCA_032622095.1). Classification (NCBI taxonomy): domain Eukaryota; kingdom Metazoa; phylum Mollusca; class Scaphopoda; order Gadilida; family Siphonodentaliidae; genus Siphonodentalium; species Siphonodentalium dalli. The sequence goes on from CP136067.1 coordinate 41,869,771, forward strand.
CATATTTGGCGCAATAGAACGTTGAGTGTTGTAATTTCACGGGAACAATTCTATCACATGACGTCGCATCAACTTTACTACAAACTTCCCAATATTTAACGATATTTTCAACTCAAATAAGCATCTTCAGTTTGATATGTTTCACTGGGATGCAATTATAAGTAATAGTTTCCGCATGCTAATATAAGTATAGTTTAAAGATGCATAATCCGATTAAGTACCCCTCAATTACTATTTATTTGGATTCGGGAGTAAAAAATGTTTGATTCTAGACGAGGAACCCACCTATCAAAGCTCAGAGTTATTATATATCGATTTTGGAAATATATTATTGTTCACCATCGAGAATTGTTAGTGGCCCAGTAAACAGTCGACGAGCCGACGGTTTCGGCCCAAAATTGAGGATAAAATGGATAGCTCTAAAATCAAGAGCCTTCTTTTGATAATAAGGCCAAATTTCAATGAACAATTAACATGTTGACAAATAACATGGTTTCGGTACACCCCTGTAACTTATATTTCATGTATGTATATATTTGTTTCATGTTGCAGCCTAAAATCACCAGCAGTCGACACGACATGACGAAAAGACGGGAACATTGGTCAACATGAAACGGGATCGCCACCGCCGCCATACAGGAACAATTTCATGCCGCATAAGGACGACGCATGATGAAAGCACACACAGCAGATACTATAAATTGAATTAAACATTATTCCTAAGGCTTTGTGATTATTCGAAAAAGGGAAAAACTGAAATTTGAACCAGAAACAGAACGTTTAAAGATGCCCAGTCCTATTAGACATCAATGTCCAAATTTCTGCAAACACCAAAACTCGTCCAAAACTAAAACGTCGAAACGACTTTTATTCTCATAATTGATAATATACATTTATTGCATTGTGTTTGGAAGTTAATATTCACCTCGGCCTGCGGCCTCGATGGGTGTTCCTCGGGTTGATAAATCGTCATGTCAACCTCGAAACAATGCAATAAGTGTTTTATTATATAATCTGCCAATGTTATCAAGCCCCAATAGGCCTGAAACGCCTTACTGAACCGTGTATATAGATGGATGTAAATGGATCCATCAAATGTACAAAAATGTAGATACTTTATCATTGGAAAAACCCAGGGATAACAATTCTTATTACATATGCATTTAATCATTTCCCCCGATTCCACAGCTTTTCTGGCCGTTACATAATTGTGCAGGATTGCTCTAGTGAAATACGGATCACGGACTATTTCATTCATGACGTTGACTTGTTCCCTACTTTTACAACTCCGAATGCAAATAGCCAATCAGATCGCTAGGTTATTTTTATCAATGAACAGGAAAAACCCAGTTATTTTTAATACTGAACCAATCGAATGAGACCGCGGCTTATTTGAACGACTAAAATCAAATCATTAAAGCTAATTTTAAAACTTTAAAAAAATTAAAAGATGCCCAATAAGTCCCACGAATATAACAACATAGCCTTGGAGACTATTTATTTTAAATATATATAAAAAAAAACGATAAAACTGATGCACATCGACGTCATGTTTTAGAAGTCGTCTGCAAGCTACTTCTTGGTTTCGATGTAAATAATAAAATCTCCGTCATAACAACAATTATTTCAGTGAACGAAGAACACCGAAAATTGATTAAAATGTCTGTTGATAATGAATGGGGTGAATTCGGGGTAATGTCAACACCTCCTGATCTATGGGAAGCAGCAAATTATGATGATGATGATGATGTATTTGATGACAGTTTTGACATTAGTGCAATTGAAGAGTCAATGACAATGGTTGAGAATGAGACGCAGACTGTCACTGTGTCTGATCAAAGTCCTGTCACTGCAAATATTCGTGACTTGAGAACATATATTAACAATAAGAGGTCTAGTAGATCTCATTCATCTCAAGATTGTTCTGCTTCTGAAAGTTCTGATGCTAGTCCGAGTTGTCCTACTAATTATAATTCCATGACACCCATCAATGTTTCAAATCATCAAACTCAGCAATTGAATGACACAGCTCTAGAGTCTCGAGTAGAGCTAGATCGGTATATCAAAAGTAACATGAATCCCAACACCATAAAAAAGACTGAGTCTTCAATTAACCGATTTCAGTTGTGGCTGAATAAACAGAATGAGTTTCGCAAGATTGAAATGATTCCACCAGAGGAACTGGATGTGCAAATCGGATCATTTTTGGTCAGCTTAAGAAAGCCAGATTCAACCGAGTATGAACCGGATACAATAACGAGCTACCACCGAGGAATAGAGCGATATTTACGTGAAGTACATTACGGTGAAAATATAGTGACATCAGACAAATTCATGACAAGTAGGAAAGTGCTACAGTCAAAACGGAAAGAATTAAAAGGGAAAGGAAAGGGGAATAAGCCGCAAAAGGCAGATGTCCTCACAGAAAGTGACGAAGAAAAGTTGTGGGAGACCGGTCAAGTTGGACAACACAATCCAGATGCATTAATGCGTTTAGTCTGGTTCAATAATACCAAACTGCTCGGGTTTCGTGGTTCGCACGAAAACAAACAATTAAAGTGGGGAGACCTTGAATTAAAGAAGACCAGTGACGGCAGCGAATACCTGGAATTTAACGAAAGACTCACGAAGACTCGTGATGGTAGTGCTGGTGGCCACATACGACCATTTAACCCCAAAATCTTCTCAAATGTATCTGATCCATCGCGATGTCCTATTGAAGCTTATAAACTTTATTCGAAAAACAGACCATCTTCAACAATGACTAAAGAATCGCCATTTTATATTGCCACAAATCAAAATTATAAACTGTCAGAAAAATCTCTGTGGTACAAAAATCAGCCAATTGGAGTGAATAAAATCAATACTATTCTCAAAGACATGGCGAAGAAAGCTGGAATCGAAGGAAAGATTACCAATCACTCTCTACGAAAATCAATGTGTACAAGATTGTTACATGCAGGCGTTAATCCGCAGATGATTACACAACTATCCGGTCATAAAAATATTAACAGCCTAAACAACTATGCGGTTGCATCTATTGACCAACAAGAGGAAATGTGCAACATATTACAGCCCTCCTCAAAGAAACGCCAACTATGTTTGCCGAGGGCATGTGACAATATTGCGACCTCAAGAATGAGAGCAATTGAAAGCACAAAAACTGCAGAAAGTGAATGTATCAGTAACCAATTACATGTAAATCGCAGTTGCAGTCAGAGCGTGACAAACAGATTAGACAATCATGCACCGACAAATCAAAATGCCCAAGAGAAAGCTCTACAAGGAATGTTTTCAAATGCTACTATAACTGGCGGGACCTTCAAAATTAATATTCACATGGTTTCAAGTTCACAGCAGGAAAATATGGAACCAGCCAGAAAATATAGACGCATTGCTAATATCAACGATACTGATTCAGAATGACATACCAAATTTCTTGGGACTATACTAGTAACTAGTTGACTTCAATATAATATTTTTCCTGAATTAACCCTTTCAGTGCCATGGCCGAACACATTTTCCGCATGGCGAATGCACTTTCTGGTGGTTTTACTGTCATTATCCTGTACATGTATTAATTTGTGTATCGGTGTCCGAAATATCTGCGAAACATTTGTTGACAAGAGCCATTTTGGAAATCGTTTGGCAGGAAGTGTGACGTAATAGTTTGACAATTCACATGCGATCGACTACCTTCGGGTAATAAAAAAATATTCTTAATTTATTTATATCATTATAAAACACTATCGAGATTTCTCATAGGGTGTCATTGTACAAGTTTCGCAGACTACTCTTTCACTTCTAACAGTATAATACTATTCGGTATAAATTAAGTATAATAAAAAGAATGATGATCTGGCTCTCGGTGGACATTGCCTCCCTCTGGAACCAAAGTCTCTCTCGGCTATTGCCTCGGTACGAGTCAGGAGACATTGTTTTCCCCAGCGAGACAATCTGCAATGTCCACCTCAAGCCAAGTCATCATTTTTATAATGTCAACTCTCTCCACTTTAACTAGGCCTATATTATATTCGAATTACTGAATGAATTTAACCATGTTTTGTAAGAAACTACTTTTTATTACATATTTTGAATTTTCAATTAAGACAGTTTAACAAATAAAGTATTGAAATCTGGTTTAGATTGTAACTGATTAATATCAATATGGGTTGTAAAACTTACCAAATAGTCGGGAAGTCCATTATCTGATCCCATCTCAAATATTTTGTCTCGAGAGTAGAGTAATGTTTTGATAATTTATTTACTTCCTTCTTTCGGTTTCTTGTAATTTTCAGGAAAACTTCCGAAAAGCCAATTCGATTAAAGTTCGATTCAAAGACTGAATTTTAAATTCCATGAATGAACATCATTATATGTTAACTCTTAATCCTTCAACATTGCACAGTAAAACCTAGCGAATATCTCATACATGGAAAACATCCTTTATATCAGCATTAATTAGTATTTTAATGCGGCGAAGTTACAAAACTTTAGCACCGCTTCGGCGACACGTTGATAAAACTGGGTCAAATTGTAGACTGGTTCCTTACTGAGAACGGCAAAATATTATGCTTTCGCCTGTTGCGCAGATTAAAATGTCTATTTAACCACACAAATGAAACAATCTGCGATAAAATTATACAATATGGGCATATGTAATAAATATAGAACCACATTCGTGTTTGAGTGGGTTAATCATTACTGGACTCGATCGGGTCGCGGAAGGACACCACTCGTGCCGTACCGGCACTCGTGGTGTCCTTCCGCGACCCGATCTCGTCCAGTAATGATTAACCCACTCAAACACGAATGTGGTTCTATATATTTATTACATATGCATTTAATCATTTCCCCCGATTCCACAGCTTTTCTGGCCGTTACATAATTGTGCAGGATTGCTCTAGTGAAATACGGATCACGGACTATTTCATTCATGACGTTGACTTGTTCCCTACTTTTACAACTCCGAATGCAAAGAGCCAATCAGATCGCTAGGTTATTTTTATCAATGAACAGGAAAAACCCAGTTATTTTTAATACTGAACCAATCGAATGAGACCGCGGCTTATTTGAACGACTAAAATCAAATCATTAAAGCTAATTTTAAAACTTTAAAAAAATTAAAAGATGCCCAATAAGTCCCACGAATATAACAACATAGCCTTGGAGACTATTTATTTTAAATATATATATAAAAAAACGATAAAACTGATGCACATCGACGTCATGTTTTAGAAGTCGTCTGCAAGCTACTTCTTGGTTTCGATGTAAATAATAAAATCTCCGTCATAACAACAATTATTTCAGTGAACGAAGAACACCGAAAATTGATTAAAATGTCTGTTGATAACCCGATCGAGTCCAGTAATGATTAACCCACTCAAACACGAATGTGGTTCTATATTTATTACATATGCCCATATTGTATAATTTTATCGCAGATTGTTTCATTTGTGTGGTTAAATAGACATTTTAATCTGCGCAACAGGCGAAAGCATAATATTTTGCCGTTCTCAGTAAGGAACCAGTCTACAATTTGACCCAGTTATATGGGTTGTAAAACTTACCAAATAGTCGGGAAGTCCATTATCTGATCCCATCTCAAATATTTTGTCTCGAGAGTAGAGTAATGTTTTGATAATTTATTTACTTCCTTCTTTCGGTTTCTTGTAATTTTCAGGAAAACTTCCGAAAAGCCAATTCGATTAAAGTTCGATTCAAAGACTGAATTTTAAATTCCATGAATGAACATCATTATATGTTAACTCTTAATCCTTCAACATTGCACAGTAAAACCTAGCGAATATCTCATACATGGAAAACATCCTTTATATCAGCATTAATTAGTATTTTAATGCGGCGAAGTTACAAAACTTTAGCACCGCTTCGGCGACACGTTGATAAAACTGGGTCAAATTGTAGACTGGTTCCTTACTGAGAACGGCAAAATATTATGCTTTCGCCTGTTGCGCAGATTAAAATGTCTATTTAACCACACAAATGAAACAATCTGCGATAAAATTATACAATATGGGCATATGTAATAAATATAGAACCACATTCGTGTTTGAGTGGGTTAATCATTACTGGACTCGATCGGGTCGCGGAAGGACACCACTCGTGCCGTACCGGCACTCGTGGTGTCCTTCCGCGACCCGATCTCGTCCAGTAATGATTAACCCACTCAAACACGAATGTGGTTCTATATATATATTAACCTTTTCGCTGCTAAATGACGTTATGACGTCGTGTACTGGGCTGTTGACGTTATTGTCGTTTTCCAATGGGAAACTATAACGGGAATACCACAAGAACCATAATACTGACTCAGTTGTAAGGCTATTATCGTTCACAATCGTTGAACATCATACACTGTTTGAAACTTCGAGATACAGTTATTCCGATGCACCAATCCTTGAGATCCAGTTATGTATAATGGCCCACCGCTAGTTTGTTGAAGTAGGTCCGTAGTACCTTCGGACCATATAGCACACAACGTGCACTTTTACATCCCTAATAGTTACGGACGTCATAGCAGCATAGAGGTTAATAACTCATGGCGTCGAGTGACTTAAATTGTTATTAACCCTTCAATCCAGTATATATCATGATTTATCAACTTCTTTTCCGTGTGATTTAGTATAGGACTTTTAGAAGAAAGTTTATTCTCATAATTTATAACGCTCTTTATTATATGCTTGCGTATAACATAGCGGGAACATACCGACACTTTGATCTTCGTTTGTATATCATAAAGAAGCCACAGTGAAATACGATTTCGTTATTTCACTGTATTTATTTCGTTATCCACCACTATATATATAAACTGCCGATGGGTTACACGAGCGAAATTTTGAAGACAAATTCTATATCCGCGCGTTATAGTAAATATGCAATCTATTCGGTGATAACAGATACCTTATTCGAAACAAGAGCTATTTCTTTTAATTTAATCCGTCATTTCACAGGATAACCACCATAAGTAGAAAACAGAAGTAACACAAGCGAAACACTTTCGGAAGAAAATAATACGCGCTGTTAGTTTCGATTTCCATGTTTCACTTCTTTGCACAGTCGCAGTTGCTTTAATTAAGTAATTGTGCACTTATTATCAGTAGGAGTTATTCTTTCCGAGTATTCTTCAATTTGCTGTACTGTTAAAAGTAAAAATGCCGCATAATTTAGCAACTTTCCAGCTAGTTTCAGCATTAATACGGTGCATATATATAACAAAAAGAATACCTACAGTTTGTTGTTTGAATACCTCAAACATCTTATTCGTGTCTGGAAATAAATATCGAATTTTAACTCGCGGCTTGTAGTCGCTCGTGAAAATTCGACATTTCTTCCAGACACGAATGAGATATTTCGATATTCAAACAATAAATGTGGGTATTCTCTATGTATTGTCCTACATATACTCTAAGCGTATCAAGAACGCTCTTTATTGATAATTATTATAATATACTATTTAACTTCCCCTTTAGTGTCAATGACACCACTCCAATGGTACGTCCCGGGTCAGTCCACCACTACATATCAATTTCCAGCGTGCAGGGTCAACCGTTTTGGGTATATGATTAATTATTTAATATTTTTTTTTTATTAGTGGCCATATATAAGTAGTCTGAGGTCAACGGTATCTATCACGTGACACTAATCTGGTCAATTTACCCCTGTAAATAAATTTTCAACGATCAGATCCAACCATTTTGGGTATATATTAATTATATATTTTTAAAAACTAGTAGTGCCCTTTTAAGACATATGACGTCACCCATCCCATGATACTCCCCGTTATATATATCTTCGAAGGACTAATTTAGTTAAATTTTCACTCTTCTTTAGGGACTATTTACATTGCTGTAGATCTGTATACAGATATACACACATGCTAGTGTAAACCGGTTGATATAGAAATGCACACAGAAAGAAAACGGTATTAGTTCGTGTGAGCAAAAATCGTGTCCGCTATAAACCAAGGTCAACGTCGAAGCATTGCGACAGGCAAATATGTTTTTATTAATTGTCACACGGGCTTGGCGAATGTGTTTTAGCTTTCGTTGTCATTTCAACCCGTGTATTTCGAATATTGAACACGGACAGGGACGTGGCGACGGGGGGGGGGGGGGGGGGGGTGAGGGGGTGTCTCACACCAACTTTGGTCCAAATTTTCAACAGTTGGAAATTTCATACCTGACACAACATTAGTTGGAATTTCCACACCAACAATAGGTTGAAAATGTTCTTGTAGTTTGATTTTCAAACATTTTATTGGGGGGGGGGGTATAGTTTTTTTGGACCAATATTTGCATAATTTCCTACTTTTTATCAAATTTTGGGCTGGAATGGCCATCAGCTGGAAAGATTGTGTCCTGGTCCCTCTCCCGTGGCCAGTCAAAAACTGCTATTTAATTTAAGAAAACAATATTGTCCTACATTTGGTCAACATTGTCATTGGAATTGTCATCAGTTGGAAATTTTCCAACCTAAGTGATGGTGTCAGGTTGGAATTTTCCAACTCTAGGAAAGCTTGAGGCCAGTATAAATACTAGGATTCGGCGATTTTCTTGTTCATATTTCCAAATTTTCATTGTCCCTCCCCTGTGGCCAATAAAAAACTGCGAATTAGTTTAAGAAAACAATATTTTATTACATATGGTCAAACAAAGGGTGTTGTAGGGTGGATACCCATTCCACACATATCCAAAATGGTCATCTTCGAGATTGTGTCAAACAGACGATGTTTTCTATGGAGTGGTACGGTCGATTTGCTTCAGATTGTCGGACATGTTAGAGGAATGTTATACATTCCTCCAGTTGGCATAGCGCCTGAACACTAACTTGTCAGTTTCAAGCACATGAACAAGTACAAAATATGTCTTTAACTCAATGCATGGTGTATTATCGCTATATATTGTGTACAGTTATATGTCACTCTTTCTGCTGTATATATCAGATTGTATTTGTAAAATAGATTAAAAGTGACAAAAAAAGGAAATTTGGACTAGCGATGTTGGAGTGAAAAAGTCATGTTGATGTAGTTATGTTTGGAGTCTGCACATGGTGCTGATAAGATTAGTTTTCCTCGAAAGACGAACCTATTCCAATATTCAAGGCAAACTCGTATGGTCTTCCCCATGCCATTTCTTCCTGTTGAACATTTCCAGGAATTCGTTTGCGTGGAGTATGTGTGCAAGTTGGTATGACATTGTTAAGTGTGGCAGTATGAACTATTGCGCTTTCGAGTTCCACACAAACATTAATATCAGACCAACTGTCATATATACTCCATGGAACGTGCAATGTAATTAAGTAAAACAACACCCTTCTCAATGGAATTTGAATTTTAATGAAATTAAATTTAATAATTTCCAATCGAGGGCCAATCATTCTCCGTGTCACTGGGCCACTCTCCATGCAATTAAGTCATTGTTTCATCATATTCCATCTTATAATGCTAAAGTACGCATCTAACCAATTATTTTAATATTAATTAACAGTACAAGTAGGTTGACTCTTTTTCTCGTATGCTCGCATTTCCTCCACGTGGGCCGCGATGCTGTTCGATTCGATTTTGATTTTTTCATGGTTCTTAAATAATATATGTTGTAACTAAAATATATACGGTACTTCGCTTCACTCCCCTCTTTCGTTTTGGCTGATGCACGGTATGCAATACCAATTAACTTGACAAACGTTCTTCCTTCATGCACTCTATCCCTCTACCCCCCCCCCTGGACAATATTTTTTCGGATCTATAACATGTTATCCCCGTCTGCTAAATTTACCCTATATGGTATCTATTCTGATACCAAGGGTAAACTTCCTACTCCGAGGAAAAGACTTGATGAAAGCCTTTTAGGCTTGTTGTCTAATCCCCGTTTTGAACATTATTATTAATTCTGTCAATTTGTTTGTATGTATTACATGTTTTGTTCGAAATTAAATATTGTTTACACCATAACAACACCCAACTGCCACCAAGTTATACACATAAATGTTGCTATACCTGCCATTGGCGTGTATCCGCTGCAGCATGGACACAGAAACCATAAAGCCCCAATAAGTAACAACATGATCAATGTCACAAATAAAGTGGTGCCCCGAAAAGGATTAACCCTTTCATGACGGGAGCTGCGCTTGTGCAGCATTAAATACCGTGTGATAGCGCATCCTCTTATATATGCGAGTCACACATAGGATGATAGGAGAGAGAGAGAGAGAGAGAGAGAGAGAGAGAGAGAGAGAGAGAGAGAGAGAGAGAGAGAGAGAGAGAGAGAGAGAGAGAGAGAGAGAGAGATTCGCGTATATAATAGAAAGCATTGGCACAAGTTTTTCGCAAAATTTCAGGAAGCTCCCGTCAAGAAAGGGTTGCAGATGGTCTATCTCTTTGTAAACATAGATATGAATCGAAGACACCTCTCAGGAAATACTTCTATCGATTAATATTGATTATATTTCGAATATTTTCTGGTCTAAAAACGGGTGGTTGTTTAGCTAACGAACAATAGTGGTTACTCAACCGTTACTGTTAACATATATCAGAAATCTTCTTGTGTACTTTTGTCACAAATAAACGATAATTAGACTCACTATCGCTTATAATTATGGAATAATACAAACAATAAATCAATACAAACAATAAATCAATACAAACAATAAATCTGGGACATTTGACGTTCGGAACGTAGCCACGGGATCACCCTAATGATCTCTATCGCTACATACTGTCGCCTGAATTATCTGTTCTAAAATAAAGTGTCCCATTTATTCGTCTCATTTTACAACAAAATGTTAGAAAACAAATCAATATTAATTCATAGAAGCGTTTCCGGACAGGGGTCTTCAATTCATATATATTATTTTATAGCCACGCATCTTTTTAAAAAATTGTTATATGAAGAGATAATCCATCTTTAAAGATCCACTCTTCGATTTGATACAAAATAATACAGAGTTTCTTGTGTCAATTGTCCGCGTACCACGCTAAAGAACAAGACCAATACTCGTAATAAAGTAATACGTCTAAAACCATCACAAATCACATACTTGAAAACTTTGTTGATGACTCAATTCAATTCAATTTATTTCTGTTAATCCATATGTGATTATTGCTGACAATATATATATGACAATCAAAATATTCAATTATGACATATATGAGTCATTATTATGACATCAAAATATTCAATTATGACATATATAACAACAATAAATTCCACACGAACAGTGTATGGTCACATAACAATTCGAAATAACATAATCGCCAATGACGCTATAGGGCCACTATATGTGAGACGACATAACAAGACAGTAAACTATATTCTATTGGTTCTGAAACATATCTATAAAACAACGTTCGACCCCGATAACTTATGTATGAACGCATTTATCGCGTATTTAATATTTAGATATGAGTGTGATGAGTTTATATCTAAGATCAACCTAACAAATGTAGAGTTGCAACAAAACTATGTCGACATTAAAGGCACGGATGGCTTTCGCGATGGGTATTGGTGTAAAATTAGTCACACCCATTAAAACCGACATACACAGAAAGAACATTAAGATATTTACATACATTGTTTACATACCAATCTTACATATCGCATAAATTAAATGTTATCGTCAAGATCGTACGCCTTTATAGTAAACAAAAGCCATGTTATGATACAGTACAATGCGTAAAGAGTGTGCGATACCCAAAACACTCAACACCGGGGAGACTCCACAGGGTGAACTTTCGTTAAAATTGTCACCATATCGTTCACAACATACCGATATAGCGCTCGCAAATCCTCGACACACAATATTTCTGTGTTGAATGGGTCACCGTGAGTCACGCTCCCAAAACATCGCCACGGCGTTGGTTCTTTTACGTATCGCACTCTTTACGTGCTGTTTATAAACAAATTCTCGGATCACACAAAGTGTGTTTTGTGGATAATATCGGTTTCATACTATAACTATACTATACTATTTAGTATATTCTTGATGAAATTCGGTAACTGTTATTCTAACTTAAAACCTACACGAAGGCCATCCGAGCCTTCAAGCAAACAATATACTAAATATACAAGACAACAAAACTAAACGGTATATATGTCGACATTTCTATAATCTGTTAGTCAAAAACACAATATGTACATCAACAGATGGGCGAAAACGGCAACTGTGCGATATATATACTACACGTTCATGGGTGACGAACTATATTGACTCAGTTTATTAGAGGGTCTTGACCCATTACTTCTCTCCAGTTTTTAGTAAGTCAACAGAGTTAGTGAGTGTTGGGTGAGAATTTAGCTCCATCTCAAGTGGAAACGACATAATAATGCATTTTGTGAGAGCCATCAGGCTCAAGCGAATATCTAGATTCTGTGAGTTATGTAGATTGCTTCTCAATCCTGACACTCATTTTGTTCTGCATTCATTACAGACAACATCCCTTTTATTTAATTCAGTTAAACTCCATCTACAATAGAGTTATAGTATCACACGAGAGATCATGTGTCCGATATAATTAGATTCTAGTATACATATATAGAAAATGTACACTGTTAGAAAATACTGTCGGTTTGACAGTTTCGGACCGTCATCATCGACGGTCCCAAACCGTTTCATCAGTTTTAAGGTTTTCTACCGTTATTTTATGTGCCCATGAAAATTGTCTAAGTTAAATATTTTCGGGATTCAAAGTCATGCCGTCAAAATTCAATAGTATATTTATCGGCGACCATATTATATACAATGACTCCGTACAGTATGACTGAATCTGACTCTGCTGATACTTAATATGTTTATTAATCCGGCATTCATTCTGTGTTATGCGGATCCGTATTACTTGAGTACCTTTATTCTCAAATCCGGGTTTAAGTTCCCGATTTAGCACTGACCTATTTTATTCGCCATTTTGAGTATTTTTGTCGCAGGAAAATTACAAACTATTGTTTTTTATTGGGGAAAATATTACCTTTTCAATTGTGGACAGTTGTTAAGACGGTCTGATCTCGGTTCCTTTGATAACCGGACAAGTTTCAATTCTGCGAAAACCGGCTTAATCATTGACAATTTCCTCTAAATTCGAGAGTAGAGATTCACGCCAATCAATCATGGCATGACCTAAGGTCGGCTGTAACCTGACTTCATGCGACTCAGTGCTTATGTTGAAATTGACAGTGATGTGACTATCAAAATACTGGCACATTTACTGACCCAAGACAGGATATACATGTACTGTACCCACCAGTGTAATTCACAAGAGCTCCACACAGTGAAGGATGATCACATATCTACAATTCCAACATACAAGTACAACGTTACAATTACACGGACCAATTCATCCCGTGTTCATAAATTTTCAATGAAACGTGTGGATATGAGACATTGTCATCATTCGCCATGTTATCGTCAAGTTATTACGACAATTTACCGGGAGTGCATTATTGGTTGGATGTTCTTATCAAACTATCTTTTGATGCATCATGCTTTAAAATTTCATCTTTTGATGCATCATGCTTTAAAATTTCATCGAAAAATGTGCGACTAAAGGAGAACATTGTCGCCAAGTCAAAGCGCAGTTATTATGGGATCTGCTGTTGTCTTTAAGGTGTCAATCCCAACTAGCTGTTATTGATATACAGTACCAGTCAAAAGAAGTGGTATATTAAGCGTGCCATTTTCACGCCCAATATCGCAATAATATTGCAAGTGTAAACGCTTATAAGCGTGTCGCTTATGATATTATTGCAATATTTTGGGCTTAATATCTCATTATTTTGCGCTTAATATTGCTACATCTTGCGCTCAAAATTTTGACATTTAAATCAAATTATTGCTTCTTCTATATTGTGTATTGTATAAATAGAGACAATGTTTTAGATTTGTATATAATTATAGTTGTAAATGGTGTATGTACACCATAGGTACACTATATGCACAGTATTTATCTAATATAAATATAACACTATTGGGTCTGTATGAAATTTAGATGTTTCACTTTTACATGTACATAAATTTGAGTTTTAACTGTGAAACAGGTAGCTTTTTATGTATTTAATGGGCATGCCGATTCATGTTTTAGAATGGTCGAAATTAGTATTACTCATAACTGAATAGTGACAGTTTGGCTTATCAGCTATTACTAGTATGTTTTTTTATTTACAGCCATATTTATACAGTAGTTAGTGGAAGGCGAACACATTACGCGTGCGCAGCCTTTTTCCGGATTAAATTCTACGAGGCAAATAACAAGTTTGATGCTCTGCAAACTGCAAGGTTTCATAAGTATTGTCTGTCACTTTATGCATTGAGGATTTACATTTCATCAAAACTATGATCGTAATAGAAGAACTAAGATGTATTTTTCAGTTACGAAATGATACTAGTTTCGACCATTCAAAAACATATGAATCGTAATGCCTACCGGGTAATCATAGTGTCACCATGGGAACCTGGCTAATTCCTCGGTAAATTAGCAAATTAAGAGCAAACAAATGGTGTTGACCCATGAACAATACCATTGGTCTGACCTTTATTAGTGATGGTCTTTATAGTAATTAAACGGAGTTGAACAGTGAAAAAATACAACGGTCTGACAGCTACAGTTTACAGTCTGCCAGTTACTTAAACGGTTTCATACCGTGGAACATGCTACGGCCTGACATTATGTTTAACGGTCAAAGGTTGGCAGCGATGTTGCGCGGTCTCAGACCGTTAAAGCGACGGACTTTTTTCTAACAGTGTACATATGTTGTTTTTTCGGTGTCAACTCTTACATGGCATATTTACACGATCTGACTATGATTGATAGTATTCAGTATAGGCTGCAATTACCATGTTCTAGATCCCTGGAAATTCACGCACAAAAGAAAACATACAAATGTGTTTGTTTTTTTCAGTCGATTATTATCTGCCTATGTTTTATTAAATGTACATCCAAACTTCAGCTCATCGGGTAACTTGTTAGCCACCAGTTGTTACAGGCGGAACAATCTTGTGAGATCAATAATTGTCCCTATATGGTGGTGGTGGTGATGCTGTCTTCTGAAGATCGCTGCGCCCGTGTGTGTCTTCTTCCATTCCGACTGATGGCGATTTCAGGCTGAAATAGGAGTTTAGAACAAATAAGACAGCAGCAAATTTGCGAATCGTTTGGCTCTGAGTTTGGTACGGCGTTCACCCGTAAATAAGGAGCCAAATTCTGACATGGTTGTTTAACTACTGTGCATTAAATTTACCTCTGATATGCCTTCTTGAACTTTGAACCGTGAACTTCAATATCATGTATTAACGATGCATGATCAGAATTAACGCTCCCATATTACTTCTGGGGTAAAAACTATTTGATTCGAGTCGAGGAACCCACCCATCAAAGCTCAGAGTGATTAGATATCGATTTTTGAAATTTGTTATTTCTCGAAATGTATACTTATTTATGGCCCAGAAAAAGTCGTCAAACCGACGGTCTCGGACGGTCGGGAACAATTGATTGATCAAAGTAGTTTTAAATTTCGAGGTGTGGTCTTTTTCGTGAGTCGATCACAGACTTTACCAACGGGCCTGCAACATTCAATTTGACTCTGACTGGTGCAAAATTTAACAAGATAACAACAGTTTTGATATTTGAAAACGATATCACGATCGATGAATCAATTTGGATTTATATATCGGAATATTTCAACACGAAAGCGGTGCTATCAAAAACGATGGACGCAAGAGCCAATATCGTTGGAGGCGCAGATTCAAACACGCCCACGAACCAGTTTCAACTATCGTAGCCATGTCAACAAGAACTAGAAATCTGGTTATTCAAAATCAACCACTTTGTGAATTTGTCATTTTCTTCATGGGTTAACACAAGATGACTCGAAATTATTCAGCTATCATTGTGTAACTTTTATCGTGATATATGAATACTGAGAATTGTGAGGTAAGTACTCATATGCTATAATCATGTCTGTCATAATAATATTAGACGTATAGTATTTTGCATGGCATTTCATTTTACAAATCTCCATAACTTGACAGTCAACAGTATACATCACCAGCAGTATGTTACACCAGAGCTGCATGCGTGTTATGTGTGAAACATATATATGCATGGTGTCACACTCTAACTAGGATAATATAAGTATTACTAACCAGACTTTCTTCACGATTACGATGATAACGATAATCAACACGGCGGTTCCTAGCAGAGAACCAACAATAGAACCGACGATGACGCCAACTGAAACGACAGAAACACAGATAAATATGCCCATATATGATATTGAGTAGGAGAATATGTGAACATTTTTGTGAGTTTGTTCGATAATAGGCTAACATTGTTAAAACAGACGACATGCATCATAAGTAGCCAATGTGACGTCACCATGCATGTCAGTGGAAGGTTCATTATATGCGACAATCCGTCGAAGAAGGCGTATGAATCACGTCTGCATTGTGACGTTAAAGAAGACATACGCCTACTATATATATCTACTAGAAGGTGACCCGACTTCGTCCGGGCTTTGACCTTGAATTGACCATTTTGAAGGTCAAGGTCAGGTGGGGTCAAACACCAACACCCCAAAAATGGTGGAAATCGGCCCAGCGGATACCTGGAAATCGGCCCAGCGGATACCGAGATACCCTATGCATCAAATTTCGTCCGTAAAAATCCGCCAGTTTAACCCGATTTGATTTCCACTCAAGTATATAAACGCGCCTCATATACACACGCTCATTAATTATCAAGTTTCAACGTAAAGATAAATTACCATCGGTGCCCGAGATATCGCCAAGACGTCTGAAACAGTCAAATGCATCGGCCGGTTAAGCGTTAACGTGATCTAACGTTATGACCTCTAACGACGTCATAAAAGTTACGCATTGTTTTTATCCTGATGGAAGATAGTACCACTTCTTCTTGATAATTGAGGCAGATAACTAAAACGGATACATACGCATTATATATCGTTGGAAAGAGGAAACACGAAAGATTCTCATAGTGTCATTATTATGACTGGCATTTTATTATTCGCGCTGTTTCGAATCGATTTGTAAGCACCGAACTCAAATGAAAGTCCCGTAACACAGCGTAAAAACAGATTTGACCTCGGCACGTGAAAAGTTTACCTCGGATCTGAAAATCAATAGGCCTATGTCACCCCCGGCCTAAAACACCCCGACATACCAAGTTTCATCGAAATCGGGTCGGCCGTTTTCGAGTTCATCGCGAACACACACACACACAGATACACAGACAGATCTTCCAAAATATATAATAGACTAGAATGTGAGCCGACTTCGTCCGGGCTATTCAAAAACCAAAAGTCGATAGCTCCACCCGTTTCCGAGATCTGGTCTGCGCATGCACGAAGCTGGCGTCGCACGGGCTCGGCGACCCGATAAAATTCGTATCCGGGGCAAGATACATTCACATAGCAAATTTCAAGTCGATAGCTCCACCCGTTTCCGAGATCTCGTCTGCGCATGCGCGAAGCGGGCGCCGCACGGGCTCGCCAATACGACAACCTCCACCGCCTGGTCAAACTACACACACGTACCAAGTTTCGTCTCGATCGGTCGAGAATCGTAGATTTGTATAAATGACAAACAGACAGACAAACAGACATAGGTCTTCAAAATATATATGAGACTAGCCGATGAGCCCGACGTTGTCCGGGCTATTCAAAAACCAAATTTCAAGTCGATAGCTCCACCCGTTTCCGAGATCTGGTCTGCGCATGCGCGAAGCTGAGGCCCGACGTTGTCCGGGCTATTCAAAAACCAAATTTCAAGTCGATAGCTCTACCCAGCACGACGTTCCAAATTTCAAGTCGATAGCTCTACCCGTTTCCGAGATGTGGTCTGCGCATGCGCGAAGCTGGCGTCGCACGGGCTCGGCGACCCGATAAAATTAGTATCCGGGGTAAGATACATTCACATACCAAATTTCAAGTCGATAGCTCCACCCGTTTCCGATATCTGGTCTGCGCATGCGCGAAGCTGGCGTCGCACGGGCTCGGCGACCCGATAAATTCGTATCCGGGGCAAGATACATTCACATAGCAACTTTCAAGTCGATAGCCCATTCCGTTTCCGAGATCTCGTCTGCGCATGCGTGAAGCGGGCGCCGCACGGGCTCGCCAATACGACAACGTCCACCGCCTGGTCAAACTACACCCACGTACCAAGTTTCGTCCCGATCGGTCAAGAATCGTAGATTTGTATTAATGACAAACATACAGACAGACAAACATACAGACAGAGGTCTTCAAAATATATATGAGACTAGCCGATGAGCCCGACGTTGTCCGGGCTATTCAAATACCAAATTTCATTGTCCGGGCTATTCAAAAACCAAATTTCAAGTCGATAGCTCCACCCGTTTCCTAGATCCGGTCTGCGCATGCGCGAATCTGGCACTGCACGGGCTCGGCGACCCGATAAAATTCGTATCCGGGGCAAGATACATTCACATACCAAATTTCAAGTCGATAGCTCCACCCGTTTCCTAGATCCGGTCTGCGCATGCGCGAAGCTGGCGTTGCACGGGCTCGGCGACCCGATAAAATTCGTATCCGGGGCAAGATACATTCACATACCAAATTTCAAGTCGATAGCTCCACCCGTTTCCGAGATCTCGTCTGCGCGTGCGCAGCACGGGCGCCGCACGGGCTCGCCAATACGACAACGTCCACCGCCTGGTCAAACTACAAACACGTACCAAGTTTCGTCCCGATCGGTCGAGAATCGTAGATTTGTATAAATGACAAACATACAGACAAACATACAGACAAACATGCAAACATACAGACAGAGGTCTTCAAAATATATATGAGACTAGCCGATGAGCCCGACGTTGTCCGGGCTATTCAAAAACCAAATTTCAAATCGATGAGCCCGACGTTGTCCGGGCTATTCAAAAACCAAATTTCAAGTCGATAGCTCCACCAGTTTCCGAGATCTGGTCTGCGCATGCGCGAAGCTGGCGTCGCACGGGCTCGGCGAGCCGATAGAATTCGTATCCGGGGCAAGATACATTCACATAGCAAATTTCAAGTCGATAGCTCCACCCGTTTCCAAGATCTCGTCTGCGCATGTGCGAAGCTGGCGTCGCACGGGCTCGGCTACCCAATAAAATTCGTATCCGGGGCAAGATACATTCACACACCAAATTTCAAGTCGATAGCTCCACCCGTTTCCGAGATCTCGTCTGCGCATGCGCGAAGCGGGCGCCGCACCGGCTCGCCAATACGACAACGTCCACCGCCTGGTCAAACTACACACACGTACCAAATTTCGTCCCGATCGGTCGAGAATGGTAGATTTGTATAAATGACAAACATACAGACAGACAAACAAACATACAGACAGAGGTCTTCAAAATATATATGAGATATCTGCGAATGTCTGTGTCTGTCTGTGTTCTATATAAATTAATATGGGACCATCTATATGTGGCGCGAAATGTGTCTAACATGCATGGTTAACGTTTTACGAGCAAGATACTGGTGCAGGCTAATTTTTTCAGATGTTATGTCAGGGACGAGTGGAGTGGAAACACAATAGATTTGTGTCGCCGTTTTCCACCAAGGTTATATATATAGTTGTCTCCATGTTATGATGAGTCTAAAGGTGTGGTTTAAAGAAACAATTATAGTGGCCCTATTCGAGTCAGTGGTGGGGAGGGGAGGGGATAGTGCATGAACAAAAATGTGTCGCTGATTTTCACCGAACCTATACATTCATCATCTACACATCATGGAACATAATGGTTTGGGCTAAAAAAAACAGCCTCGTAATGGCCAGGGTAGGAGCGCACCATAATGCCAGGATAACACATGTTATTATATGATCACAAATTTTCTTCTACAACATGTAGTGACGTAGCACCCTATTTGTATTTTTTATCAGTAGAAGTTCATTATGCGAAAGTTGTTAGTGGCCATGCTTCATGGAAAATGGTATTGCTTTGTAATGAGTTTTGCAAATACAAACCTGATATGGAACTCTCCACTTTATCGGCACACATTCCTGCGGAAATAAAACAAATCATACATTCGAAATATACAATCAAGCTGGTAAATTTATTCTCAACTTATCCACGTCGTCGTCGTTATCATCACCATCATCGTCGTCATTATCATCATCATAATCATTAGTATCATCACCATCTTAGTCGTACTAAAGCGTTACCGTTGGGTGTCCATCTTGAAATTGCCAAATGCACCCACCCCCTATACACACTTGAACCAGACAAAACACCCGGGTTCGCAGAATCTATAAACTGACAAAAACTAATGTTGCACAATTTCCAACTTCTGACTATTTCAGACGATTTTTTTAAACAAAAGTAAACATATATCCTACTGTTGGTCTTATAACAACATATCCCTCGCTAATTACTGGTTGAGTAAAATTGAGTAAAATTTCCACCTAATTTTGTGTAAGTCATGACATTTTCAACTGTAAATAAAAGCTGTGGGATTAAACATGTATGCACCACCTGTCGTAACATCACTGATAATAACATCCATATACAGTAGTGCTGAGTTGGTTCATGTCGCATGTTTCTTGCATAAAGCAACCCAGGCTGATCAGAACATGCATCTACAAAATGTGCAAAAAATCCAAAAGCATAATTAATAATAAAATCCTCACCAAACCACGTCACAATTGAATTAGTCATTTGTTATGTATTATTATAATATTTATTATTTGTTCATGATTTTCGAGTGAAATTTCAAAGGAATATGAAATGTTATTCCGTCGGCTTTGAATGCTTCTGTTACTTGTGTTCTTGAGATGCTGGGCGAAGTTTCGTATATTTGGGAGATCCTATGTGACCTTTTGCACATGCGAGATATCCTGGATAGCTTTATGCACGAAAGCAAGCGGCAATGGGCAATTCAGCTATTGTAGTATATCCGAATTAAAATATATAGGACACCATGTTTGTCATAGGTCTACTATGTGTTATTCATACAAAGCTCCATCCACTATCAATATGTTTGTGTAGTATATATAGTATACTATATGAAATCTTGTGTTTGTTGGGCGCGAATGTGCCATTGCCAGTGGTGCGTTTAAACTTTAAACTGGTTACTTTGGGATAATATGGAAAATATCCACCCTACACACACCAACGATATATATCCTTGACTTGGTTCCATTATTTCATAGTTGTAGAGTTATTTAAGATACCAATGTAGCTGTTACCACATTATTACTGTATAAACTCAATTTTATTTCTGCAATTTGTTTGAAGTTTGGATTTTATCCCATGCAGCCATGTAAGTTAGCCCAATACTATACATGCGAGTTATCGATCGATAAGTCTATGGCCGCCCAGTTATTATGTCTACCGATTTTAGTCATCTAGGTCAACACGATGCGACCTTATAGTGTGTTTATTTGAATATGGAATGCATGCCCAATTGGCAGTTGACCAACCACCGAACATGAATTAATATATCACACACGGGCATTGTAGATATTAGTTTAAACATCATTTTTTTTTTAACCAAAATAATGTACAAAGTTCGCGGCATAATGATGTAAAATATTAATGGTTATAACAGGATTTGGCAGTAAGCATAGTGCTTATTTTAAATGTACTCAGTCCGATCAGACGGTCCCCATCATCACGATACAAAAACAACAAAAACAACAACATTTCTTCAAAATACGCTTTTGTTATCAGAATCGATTAATTGCAACAAAATAATGCTAACCACTGTCTACTATGGTATCAACTTTCCCAAAACGTGTTATTTATTTACATTTTGTTCAACGAATATGGCCATATTATCACCTGATTTTAGAGTTATACACCTTCATTCGCAATTTTGTCCGGGGCCGTTGGTTTGACAACTCTTTTCTGGGCCACAAATAATTACACATCTCGAGAAATAACAAACTTCAAAAATCGATATCTGATCACTCTGAGCTGTGATGGGTGGGTTCCTCGACACGAATTAAATATTGTTTACCCCCGAAGCCAAAGAAATAGTAATTTGGAAGCGTTAGTTCGGATAATGCATCTTTAAAACATGAACATACCGGTATCTGTGCACTCATTGGGTCCTACACACACGACGCATGCGCCGTTATAAATTACGATGTTGTATTCCGCACTAAAGTGCTGTCCGTCGTATGTCAGGCTGACCCGGTAACCGCTAGCTAACACATCATTCTCAGCAGCCCGCCTTCGTCGTTTATTTGGGAACGAGCACATCACTTCTTCGCCGAATCTTCTGAAGCCAGATACGACTGTTGTTTCGCCGATATCCACAGGCCCCTCTGCCTTCATCTAAAATATTTTCGTGTGAAAAAAGTTCTTCTAATTGAGGTATATTTGGATGTGTTGACAGCATAGGTGACAAGAACATTTGTGAGAACACACGTGTGAATATTAATTTTCCAGCAAAATTCAGTTAACCCTTTACCCAACAGAAGGGCCCTGTGCCAATGCATTCTCTTATATATGCGAGTCGACCATAGGTCGCCTCGCATATATAAGAGAATGCATTGGCTTAACACATTAAAAATTATAAAATTGTTAAAGAATGTAAGAAAAAATGGTAAAAAGTGTTATTTTTTTTTTTAGGCCAATGAATTCTCTTATATATGCGAGGCGACCTATGGTCGACTCGCATATATAAGAGAATGCATTGGCACAGGGCATAACTGTAACTATCACAATGTGGTCAAGGAGCCGGTTCCAATGATATCCATATTTGTATGGTTCTATTGAGACAGACCGACGATATTTTAGTCTGTTGAAGCTTTATTTGGCCGGTTTTGGCCGGTTTGTTGGGTAAAGGGTTAAAATATGTCGGTATTGTTTGGAACTAATGAAAGACTGGCAGCGCACAGACACAATGTTTGGGCTCAATTTTTGCCGCAGTTTCGTATGGGTATAATATAATATTCTCAAATACAAATCATGCATACAATATGCATGTCGCATCAGAGTTCTGTGTACTTTTGAACAAAGGCTTATTAGTCTAGGCAAATATGGACATAGGTGTCGCCTGGAGAGGGAATTTATGAGACCTACATTTTTGTCAGATAGGTGGACTTTTTTTGCACCGCGTTGTTTTATTGAGGCACCTGTTGATAAAATCGGTCATTTTTTCAATAAAGCCGACATATTTGACAGAGTATATTCACACCTTTTGAGATGAGATATTCGTCCAATTTTGATACCTATGAATGGGGCGATAACAAGAGTAAGATAATACATGTAACCATTGAATCTCGGAATAACAGTTATGACGTCATGTGACGTATGATAATTTTTAGGGTGAGAAAAATATGACGATTCACGCAAAGCGTTGTCTTTCGTTTCTTATAAAATCAGAAGTAAGATGGTTATGCCCAATTAGTTTATACCATGGGAAACTACTGCCAATTAGCTATGTTATAATATATCACTTATCGATTTTGGTCGCATTATTTTTTATCAAAGGCTGAAAAATTAACCCTCCCCCTAAAGCTGAGAGGCGGCAGGCTGTGGTGTAAGGCACACAGAACGCACGATTATGTGCCAAATTGCGAAATTAACACAACGGCCATTGATGGACTGCTAAGGTATTGTCTAATATATATGTTTCGATCGACACAGCCGAGCATTAAAGTAACAATATTGCATAATGTACATCCTGACTCAATTTTGTAACAAATTTTAGATTTTTTCCCCAAAAAGATAATTTAAAAATGCATTTTGTCTTCTTCCGGGATACAAAAATGAAAATAATGGATTAAGGGTGGAGATAATTAGTTCCGTCTTGGTTTAAAAACTGGCCTAATAACACAAGATGGCTGCCAATATGGTGGCCGGTAAATAGGTGGGAATTGTAAAATTTGTAAGAACGCACGATTACTTGCCAAAATGGCTTAACTAACACAACGGCCGTTGATAAGCTGCTTCTGTTTTATGTAATATGTATATCCCGATCCATCGACTAGTACATTTAAGTGAAACCGGTGCACAAAGCACCTCCTGGTCCCAATTTTTAATTAAATATTTAATTAGTTTAGTCCGAAACTAACCAAAAACCTCTTTTTGTCATCTTCTCGAAATGCGTAAAGACAATAATGTAGCGTGGGTGGATATAATTTTTATGTACGATAATTTCATGC
Organism: Siphonodentalium dalli; assembly: GCA_032622095.1. Taxonomy (NCBI): domain Eukaryota; kingdom Metazoa; phylum Mollusca; class Scaphopoda; order Gadilida; family Siphonodentaliidae; genus Siphonodentalium; species Siphonodentalium dalli. Next base: position 41,893,915 of record CP136067.1, read on the forward strand.
CGTCGTCGGTTACTACATGTACATGACATATTATCCCCAAAACGGCTGCCAACACGGTTGCCGGTATATGGATGGAAATTGTAAAATCTGTCACGTCGCAATTAACACCACCATCGCAATGCAATGTCTTATAAAACCAATAGTCCTATTATATTCATATCATTTTGCAATACTATCACGTAACAGTGGCCAGTTCTATTGAAATGACAACCAGATTGTACCCACGATTGAGAGGATCGACAAAATTTGCATTCATTCGCGCTCAAGTAAGATTTGTTCTTCAAAATCGGTGGCATGTCGTGCAAATTATTTCACAATGAACATGATTAGTTTAAGGCAGATGTCTGTCTGACTATCTTTTCGAAAAGAATAATGGAATTGTGTGGGTTATATTACATCTAACACGATATGTAAGCATACTTGGCACTCTCTATGGCTATTTGTAACAATAAGCGCCCACGAATAACATAATTAACCCAATTAACCAATTCGGATATAAATACCTCATAAAATAACTCATGTTGATACGAATCGTTGGTTACCCTCTATCAACGAGGCGTGATTACAAGAACGGAGCTACTGATACACTGGGTCTCATTTACAGGCAACACCGGCGGAAAACAATATGGCGAATAATTCCTCGTCCCCATATCGTCCTGATTGAACAAAGAAATATGCATGTATTCCCCACACGCTGTTCAGTAAATACTAAACTACGGCTATCGTGTCCAGTTACTGATTTCGCTCAGCACATTCAGAGTTGTTATGGACCGTTCTAAAAGTAAGTATACATGGATCTCACTGACCAATAGAAATTGCTGCCCAGTCCGCAAATTATCAAACCGTCACATTATACACGTTCGTTCTGTTTCATCATCACGCAATAGAATCGTTGAATTTTGTATTCTAACATTTACCGGATTATTTTCCATGACACATATGTCGCACACAGGGAGATGTAAACCTGGTTGATATCCCTCTTGTAGTTTGCCAGCTGCTAAACGGTGGGATGTATTTGCTTGTACTAGCAGTAGATAAGTTGCAAAGCAAAGTCAAGGTTCTAAGCGACATTTCCAACAACGAAAATACCAGCGATGTGGTCAATCACATACAACTGTCAAACTATGTTCCTATACATTTCGATTGTATCTTACACTGCATAGTATGGTACTGGAGTCTCGTGTCACCTCATTTGCCCTCGAAGTGACTGAACAATTGCTTGTAAGACGAGGTACCCCAAATACTGACAGTTATCCCATGCTAGATGAACACTCATATTACCCATATCTTTCTATGCTGATGAGTAGGTAGGATTACTTCTGAAAGGCTGTATACTCAGAAAACAACATATAGATCGGATAATTGGCATGGAGTTTTATCATGTAGACTGATACATTTTGAACGTTTGGTACCCCAGTGTAAGTTTTAGCTCATTATGACAACAAAATGAAAAGGACGACAATTGCAATTATTTGTATACATGCCATACAAAGGTTGATACCAGGAAGCGTATAATAACTATCTAGATAAGTAAAAAAATAATGCGGTTAGGGACCTGCTGATGCCAGGGGGTCGGATGTCTGAAAACATACCATATCTTGATTATGGCCGTTCATGATTAAAGCATTATAATTCCACCCACAGGTCATATCTAACGCCAGATGTGTTACAGTTAAATTCAAATGTATCTTTTGTTACCCCACTATGCGCGACGTGAGTGGACCGTCTATAGTGCGTATCCTGATATTATATTGTGATAGTGTTTGATGTGCAAATTGGTAAAATAAAATGGGATCACGAGTCTTGGTGTAATTTGTCTCTGCATCTCAGAAATGACAAATAGCAACAACTTCTGTGCAGACCAGAATCTGATCTACGATAACTCGTCCATAACAACTCTGAATGTGCTGAGCGAAATCAGTAACTGGACACGATAGCCGTAGTTTAGTATTTACTGAACAGCGTGTGGGGAATACATGCATATTTCTTTGTTCAATCAGGACGATATGGGGACGAGGAATTATTCGCCATATTGTTTTCCGCCGGTGTTGCCTGTAAATACGAATATTGAATAAAGCCCGATTGAAACATTAATGGCGTGAGTTTTACGTTTCAAATACCAATGGTGCTTGCAACAGCAGCAGGTCTCCTGGTCTGAATATGGGCCATTCAAATGTAACATAACGTAGACAAGTTTACTTTTCCACCAATTTGGAAACAACAGTTATATTTCTGAAGGTTATCGCGTTCATATATTGCAGACAAAGCGGTCCTTCGTGGCGATCTTGTTCAACAGAAACTGCATAATTAAGTTAGACACACAGGAGGGATTCTCATTCTGGACTATTCTTATGTTTATCACTGATCAAACAATTTTTCCGAAGATACAAAATCTGAACTAATTTTGTACGACGAGCGCTATATTTTTCTGAATCTCATCTTCTTTGCGTTATTGGACACTAGTCAATGAAAGCGGCGATGGTGATTTAGTGTCTGGAAACATTCACTCGGTGTTATCACGACCGTCTTCTGTGGGTCGTAGCTATTGTACAGCAATTGTAGATTGTATATATAACAGATTAATGGAGGCACTGACTCAGAATCAAAATCACTGCATCACATATGGTTGCTTCAGTGAGTGTGAACAAATGATCATTTCTTATCGAAGTGGTCATGTATTTATCGGATGGCAAAATGATATGTTCCTTATCTAACATCTAGCTTTAAAATCGGTCCCATTTTCGCCCAATCAAGTCGGGGTGTGAACCCGCATCAAGCTCGTCTAGCCCAGACTTCGATAGTGGTATCCACGACATATGCACCTCATATGTACCATCATGTCTGATAGCACTTGGAATAATATCATTTGAGAAAGATTGACCTTCTATTGTCGGGTTTAAGTAATTTCTTATTGATTATGTCAAAGGTAACTGGCATAAATAACGATCAGGCATTCAATGTATTACTGTTACTCGGTTCTTCGTTTTAAACAATCTTGTTCATCTGTAAATACCTCGCTCAAATTGCCAACTGTTTCAAGGGACACGGATTACTTGAGCATGAATGCAAGATTCGCCAATAATGGGCAACATTCTGGTAGAAATTTTAAATAGAATTGCGCATCATGATGTCCCGGAGTAACATGATACAATGAATATAATACTTTGGGTTGTGTGAGACATTAGATGGCGGCAATGGCGATAAATGCGTTATTAAGCCATCATTGTGTAATCCAAAAACGACATTGAATTATAGTACACACCAAATATCTCCACCATGCTACATTCTGCGCTTTATGGCTTCCGAGAAGATGACACAAATGGCTTTAGGTTATTTTTTTGAGAAAAATAGCTAAATTTATCAAAATTTTGTGCCAGAAGGTGCATTGTGTAAACTTTTCACTTTATTGTTCGAGTTTTTAAATCTGGATATATACATTGAACTATAGGTTAGCAGTTCATCAACGACAGCTTTGTTAGTTAAGCCATTTAAGCAAGTAATTGTGCATTCTTACATATTTCCCAATTTCCACCTATATTGCGGCTGCCATATTGGCAGCCATTTTGGATTAGTATGTAATTTTTTAATCCAAGGCGGAATGAAATTGCCGTATACACGAATTATGTCCATCCTCACTAATTCTTTTCTTTTTTTGCCTTCCAGAAAATTAAAAAAATGCGTTTTATATCATTTTTTTAGGAAAAATTCTAAAAAAATTTAAAAATTTCGGGTCTGGGGGTACATTATATATTGTTTCTATTTTAATGTTCGAGTTTGTAGACAGGAACTTATATATTATTACATTCTTTAGCAGACTTTCAACGGCCGTTGTGTTAATTAAGCCTATTGACATGTAACCGTGAGTTATGTGTGCCTTATACCACAGCATGGCGCATCTTAACTTTAGGGGAGGGCTGATTTTTCTGCCTCTGATAAAAAATAATGCGGCCTGCAGCGATAAGTTATATCAAAATATAGCCAATTGGCAGTAGTTTCACACGGTATAAAACAATGTGGCATACACATCTTACTTTGTGATTTAAAAGAAACGAAAGACAACGCTTTGCGTGAATCGTCATATTTGTCTCACCCAAAATATTAGTCGACGTCACATGACGTCATGATTGTCATTCCGAGATTCAATGGTTACATGTATTACCCGACTCTGGTTATCGCCCCACTCTCAGGTATCAAAATTGGACGAATATTTCTTCTCAAAATGTGTGAAAATACTCTGTCAATGATGTCGGCTTTATTTAAAAAATGACCGATTTTTTTCATCGGGTGCCTCAAGAAAACCACGCGGTGAGAAAAAAGTCCGCCTATCTGACATATCCAACATACGGATTCCGAAAGTATAGTATTTACGCTAACCAAAAATGTAGGTCCCATAAATTCCCTCTCGAGGCGACACCTATGTCCATATTTGCCTGGCCTATATATGAAATGTCTTAACTGTTTCTATTTTAATATTCCCTATTATCACAATAGAACTTAAATGCCCAAAGAGGCGACATACGGGAAAGACTATGGTAATCACTATATATGAATATATGTCGGGAATTGCCCATTGACGAACGAGGGGTAGAAAAACGTTTGAAATGACTATTATAAGGTTTAATCCAGGGAACTGAAATATCCCGTTTCGCGGTTCCGAAAGTCAGCCCCGATAACCGGGAAATTCGCACATATATAGGTGTGAAACTGGAATCAAAGTGTCGTTAACATTCGTATTGATGTTTTATATAACAACAATGTTATGTTCATTTGAGGAGAACTGACTTGAATGTCAATTAAATAACGGATGGGTCGTGACAAGCTTTGCATAGAATATCACATTTACAGTACCAATCAGAAGTAGTGGTATTTTGAGGCTCGCCTTTATTGCGATATTGGGCGCCCTTAATTTCGCAATACCAAAAATCTGTCGCGCTTATTATTGCGATATTGAGAGCAAAATATTGCGATATTAAGTGCGTAAAAATTTCATACAGACCCGATAGTGTTATATTTATATTAAATAAATATTGTGCATATAGTGTACATATAGCATTTACAACTATAATTATATAGAAATCTAAAACATTGTCTATTTGTGCAATAAACAAAACAGGAGAAGCAATAACTTGCTTTAATGTCACAATTTTGAGTGCAAGATATCGCAATATTAAGCGCGAAATATTGCGATATTAAGCGCAAAATATTGCAATAATATTGCAAGCGGTGCGATTATGCGCGTTTCCACTTGCAATATTATTGCGATATTGTGCGCGAAAATAGCGCACTTAATATACCTCTTCTTTTGACTGGTACTGTATCTCTCGTGGGTAATGACTTTCCCGGCATATCCCCGGTATATATGATTTGTATTACGAACCTCATAGAATGAGAAACCACATTTTATAGGCGAAGCGTGTGCCCAATCGACGTAAAGTTGTAAGGTCTGACATGATCTCTCCGTCGTATCGCATGTCCCGTTTAACGGCGCTCCGACAATTGTGGGCGGATCGCTTATGTCACCTGAACAGTCCGGTCCGACGAATCCAGAATCGCACTCGCAATCACCTAAACAAAACGAAATGGGATGCAACATGTAATGGGAAATTGACCTAAACTTCCCGGGATCACAATGTCTCGTTGACAGCCTATAAGTCTCTAACAATAATAATGAACAGTTTTATATAACGATTAAACATTTAAACATTACAATATTACCCCAGTCATTTGTACAAGCCAACCGGATGCAGCCATTGTAGGTGCTGCTCCAGTTTGACCAGAACATGCTCTGATACTCAACCGTATGAGAAGCTGACTCGTTTAACGCATGAGTGATGCAAAGCCGACACAATACGAGCGACCTTGCTCAAGCTTATAGGGTCACAACTTAATTGGCGCGGGATTTGAAACAGAGAGAAAGCCGACAATTGCATTCAAGTCGCTCAAATCGGTCAAGCCACTTCTGTGTGAAGACTCACACTAGACCAACGACGCGCTGTGAGCCCATTTCGTTGTTTACAGCGAATAGAAGTCCAATACGCTAACCACAGGACCACGGAGCTCCATTCTGAACCACGGCATGTCAGTGGATACGCCATGTGACTAACTCGCGGCCATATTGAATCTACCAGGTCCGGTTCCGTGGTTTCAGATATTCGCCCAGCCCGGTTCCGTGATTTTGGTGCTGCAGGTCAAAGTTCTGGAGTAGCGGTTCCATATATGCCTTCCTTATATGTAAATGCTACTCAAGCTTGAGCCTTGACCCGTAGCACTAAAACCACGGAACCGGACCTGGTGGGTCCAATCTGGCCGCGGTATAGCGTATAGATGATGGTCAATCGATTACTGTGGATAACTCAAACCTGTATGTACATTCTAAAATATATTAGCTTAGACTATACATATATAGGGACGCAAAATCAACTGGGCATCTGTAATGAGTCCCTTGCAACTCTTCGTCTCACACATTCAGATTCCCAATGTTATATCCGGTATAGGTGTGTTGGTATATATAGTCCAAGAAACTTGTTCAATAGTCCACATATGCATATCCTCTGGATATTAATCTAGTTGACGACAATAAATGTATAGATGGGACAACCGGAACACACTAGGTGTGTTATAATTGGTAATTCAATATAGGAGTTCTATAGTTGGCAATATTGGTTAGTTTGATTGTTTGGTAGTTTGGTTGACAGATCGGTATCATAATATTTGTTGAGCAGCTGTGACGATGTCAGTTCAGTTGGTGGTTTAAGGACGCACACTCTTAGAACAAATGTGTTAAATTCCACACAATTTTATCTTAAACAAAATTGTGTAGAAATGGCACATTACATATATATGTCGGTGGAATTTAGCATTGAATATGAGCGAATAAGCGATTATGTCATAGTCAGTAGATCAGATATGTTCTATTTGAGACAAAGGCCTCTTAAAAGCTACCATATTAAAAATCTGGCAGCAGCTTAACAACTTTGTGCTGCACAAATATGTGCTGTTAAATTTTGACACAAAGACAGTGTATAACAAATGTTAAAGCTGCCGCCATCTTTTTTTTCTATGGTAAACATTACAAGTTGTGTGTCTCAACTACAACACATATAATCTAATAACTATGATACAATCACATATTCAATAACATATTCACTTTCTAAGATTGCACATCGGTTGTCGGCCCATAAACAATAATCTTCGCAATATAGCTGGACGACTTGTGGATTGGTTTCGCAATGAACTTTTGCGACTGGAACTAACGACACATTGAAGGGCCCTAGTAGCAACTGCGTGCATATAATAACCACACAGATATACATGTACATTGGGCACTTGGGGGAACGCTATAAACGAAAGTGCACGAATTCTACCCTTACAACCTAATTAACCCTTTCATGGCGGGAGAATGCGAGTCTCGCATTTATAAGAGAATGCACTGGCTTACATGGTAAAGGTGAATATTGTTAGGCCAATGTATAAGCTTATATATATATATGCGATGATCATTGTGGGAGATTTGTGTAATGTGTATATATATGATAATACATTAGCACAGGGTGGCACAGGGTGCTCGCTAAACTTCAGGAAGCTCCAGGCATGGAAGGATTGAAGACTGACCCGATCCTTAAATGGCACGGATGGCCTTGGTTGTAGGTTATCATTTAGCAATAAAAGTTCTTCAGGAATATACTAATATTATACTACAATGATAGTATGAATAAAATATTATCCAGAAACACATCTTTTGCGAGAGGAGCGTTTGTTTATATACAGCACATAGAGAGCGTGCGATAATCAAAACGCTCGACGCCGTGGTTATTGTTTAGGGATATTGATTCACTGTGACCCATTCTCCGAAATATTGAGTGGTGGGGATTACCGAACGCTATATTAAACGGTAAACAACATAGTACATTTTTAACCAAAGTTCACTCAGCGGGATATATCCCCGGTGTTGAGAGTTTTATCGATCGCACACTCTTTGCGTACTGTAATGTAACATAACATGGCTTTTTGTTTACTAACACGTCTACTACGATCTTGACAATAGCATGTTATTTATGCGATATTTATGATTGGTATAAGAACAAAATATGTCTATGTTTTAATATTCTGTCTGTTTGTGGTGGTTTTAACAGACGTGACTATTTCAACAGAAATTAGCGAAGACCATCCGTATCTTAAGCGATGCCCTATCCGATTTGCTACCAAAATTAGCATATTTTCAGCTAAAATTCAAATGGAAAACTACTTGAAATCAATAGCATTCGTATACATATGGTCGAAAATCAATAGCATTCGTATACATATGGTCGAAAATCCATATAATCAACCAGGAGTTATACGTCGAAAGTCATAAAAGCTCGTGTAAGTGAGAACGCTCTTTAATGTCTACCGCGCTTTGGTGCGACAGAAGCATGGACGCTCTTTATGAGTCTGGAGGCGAGCATAATATTTATTGCTGGGCTGATAAAAATTCAACACGTGTCAAATCGACATATATTGAGAGTCGATATGTGGCCATCAAACTTTCACATTATCGGGCTCATGTGTCCGATAAATTATTTGAGACTGTTCACATGACGATAAGCACAATAAGAACTTATTTTTTAATTGCGCGAAATAAGCTCATGTTTGCATTATAAATTCACATACGCTCTATATGGGCCTAAACTCTGGTTATTAAGACAGCCCTATATGGGACTATTTAAATATTAAATAAGCCCATATTGTGCTTATATCCACGAGAAGTTGAGAACAGGTTGGGGGGGGGGGGGGGGGACCCGAATAAACCAACTGACGACTTCCTCTGATTAATGCTCTTTATAATATATGCACTGTGGCCCGCACCATCCAATGGAATAAAAGGCATATGAGTCCTATATAAGTTCATATCAGAATCAAGTCAAATTTTATGAAAAGTATGTGAATATTTAGGTCCAATTTGAACTTGGGGATATGTCGATTATTTTCTGGGGTTGTTGATTTACGGTGTCAAATCGGACAGGACATCTTTAATTTGCTACAGATTTAACAGTTGTCGTTTCTCGTCAACGTAGAACACATTGGTAGCATAGTACTCTACGTTGGAACTAATAAAAATATCAACCTTAACCCTTTACCCAACAAAACGGCCAAATAAAGCTTCAACAGCCTAAAATATCTTCGGTCTGTCTCAATAACACCATACAAATATGGATATCATTGGAACCGGTTCATTGAACACATTGTGATGGTTACAGTTATGCCCTGAGCCAATGCATTCTCTTATATATGCGAGTCGACCATAGGTCGCCTCGCATATATAAGAGAATACATTGGCCTAAATAAATTCTTTTTTTAACACTTTTACCATTTTTTCTTACATTCTTTAACAATTTTATAATTGTTTCTTACATTTTTTAACAATTTTTATAATATTTTTCTACAATCTTTGACAATTTTATCATTTTTAATATGTGTTAAGCCAATGCATTCTCTTATATATGCGAGTCGACCTATGGTCGACTCGCATATATAAGAGAATGCATTGGCACAGGGCCATTCTGTTGGGTAAAGGGTTAAGACATAAATAAATATAAACCACGACATTGAGTTGACGCTGTGGTAAAGTATCCCACGTACCAAACATATAACACATAACATGACAGCTCTTAATTGAGCAATGACATCGACTACACAATATGTGTAGGTAGTATTGTCAATATAAGATATGTAGGTAGTATAGTCAATACAAGATGTGTAGGTAGTATAGTCAATATAAGATGTGTAGGTAGTATAGTCAATATAAGATGTGTAGGTAGTATAGTCAATACAATATGTGTAGGTAGTATAGTCAATATAAGATATGTAGGTAGGATAGTCAATACAATATGTGTAGGTAGTATAGTCAATATAAGATGTGTAGGTAATATAGTCAATACAAGATGTGTAGGTAGTATAGTCAATATAAGATATGTAGTTAGGATAGTCAATACAAGATGTGTAGGTAGTATAGTCAATACAAGATGTTTAGGTAGTATAGTCAATATAAGATGTGTAGGTAGTATAGTCAATACAAGATGTGTAGGTAGGATAGTCAATACAAGATGTGTAGGTAGTATAGTCAATATAAGATGTGTAGGTAGTATAGTCAATATAAGATGTGTAGGTAGTATAGTCAATATAAGATGTGTAGGTAATATAGTCAATATAAGATGTGTAGGTAGTATAGTCAATATAAGATGTGTAGGTAGTATAGTCAATATAAGATGTGTAGGTAGTATAGTCAATATAAGATGTGTAGGTAGGATAGTCAATATAAGATGTGTAGGTAGTATAGTCAATATAAGATGTGTAGGTAGGATAGTCAATATAAGATGTGTAGGTAGTATAGTCAATATAAGATGTGTAGGTAGTATAGTCAATATCAGATGTGTAGGTAGGATAGTCAATACAAGATGTGTAGGTAGTATAGTCAATATAAGATGTGTAGGTAGGATAGTCAATACAAGATGTGTAGGTAGTCTAGTCAATATAAGATGTGTAGGTAGTATAGTCAATATAAGATGTGTAGGTAGTATAGTCAATATAAGATGCGTATTAGTATAGTCAATATAAGATGCGTAGGTAGTATAGTCAATACAAGATATGTAGGTAGGATAGTCAATACAAGATATGTAGGTAGGATAGTCAATACAAGATGTGTAGGTAGTATAGTCAATACAATATGTTTAGGTAGTATAGTCAATATAAGATGTGTAGGTAGGATAGTCAATACAAGATGTGTAGGTAGGATAGTCAATACAAGATGTGTAGGTAGTATAGTCAATATAAGATGTGTAGGTAGTATAGTCAATATAAGATGTGTAGGTAGTATAGTCAATATAAGATGTGTAGGTAATATAGTCAATACAAGATGTGTAGGTAGTATAGTCAATATAAGATGTGTAGGTAGTATAGTCAATATAAGATGTGTAGGTAGTATAGTCAATATAAGATGTGTAGGTAGTATAGTCAATATAAGATGTGTAGGTAGTATAGTCAATATAAGATGTGTAGGTAGGATAGTCAATATAAGATGTGTAGGTAGTATAGTCAATACAAGATGTGTAGGTAGTATAGTCAATATAAGATGTGTAGGTAGTATAGTCAATACAAGATGTGTAGGTAGTATAGTCAATATATGATGTGTAGGTAGTATAGTCAATATAAGATGTGTAGGTAGTATAGTCAATATAAGATGTGTAGGTAGTATAGTCAATATAAGATGTGTAGGTAGTATAGTCAATATAAGATGTGTAGGTAGTATAGTCAATATAAGATGTGTAGGTAGTATAGTCAATATAAGATGTGTAGGTAGTATAGTCAATATAAGATGTGTAGGTAGTATAGTCAATATAAGATGTGTAGGTATTATAGTCAATACAAGATGTGTAGATAGTATAGTCAATACAAGATGTGTAGGTAGTATAGTCAATACAAGATGTGTAGGTAGTATAGTCAATATAAGATGTGTAGGTAATATAGTCAATATAAGATGTGTAGGTAGTATAGTCAATATAAGATGTGTAGGTAGTATAGACAATATAAGATGTGTAGGTAGTATAGTCAATATAAGATGTGTATGTAGTATAGTCAATATAAGATGTGTAGGTAGTATAGTCAATATAAGATGTGTAGGTAGTATAGTCAATATAAGATGTGTAGGTAGTATAGTCAATACAAGATGTGTAGGTAGTATAGTCAATACAAGATGTGTAGGTAGTATAGTCAATATAAGATGTGTAGGTAGTATAGTCAATACAAGATGTGTAGGTAGTATAGTCAATATAAGATGTGTAGGTAGTATAGTCAATACAAGGTGTGTAGGTAGTATAGTCAATACAAGGTGTGTAGGTAGTATAGTCAATATAAGATGTGTAGGTAGTATAGTCAATACAAGATGTGTAGGTAGTATAGTCAATACAAGATGTGTAGGTAGTATAGTCAATATAAGATGTGTAGGTAGTATAGTCAATATAAGATGTGTAGGTAGTATAGTCAATACAAGATGTGTAGGTAGTATAGTCAATACAAGATGTGTAGGTAGTATAGTCAATACACGATGTGTAGGTAGTATAGTCAATATAAGATGTGTAGGTAGTATAGTCAATACAAGATGTGTAGGTAGTATAGTCAATATAAGATGTGTAGGTAGTATAGTCAATATAAGATGTGTAGGTAGTATAGTCAATATAAGATGTGTAGGTAGTATAGTCAATATAAGATGTGTAGGTAGTATAGTCAATATAAGATGTGTAGGTAGTATAGTCAATATAAGATGTGTAGGTAGTATAGTCAATATAAGATGTGTAGGTAGTATAGTCAATATAAGATGTGTAGGTAGTATAGTCAATATAAGATGTGTAGGTAGTATAGTCAATATAAGATGTGTAGGTAGTATAGTCAATATAAGATGTGTAGGTAGTATAGTCAATATAAAATGTGTAGGTAGTATAGTCAATACAAGATGTGTAGGTAGTATAGTCAATGCAAGATGTGTAGGTAGTATAGTCAATATAAGATGTGTAGGTAGTATAGTCAATATAAGATGTGTAGGTAGTATAGTCAATATAAGATGTGTAGGTAGTATAGTCAATACAAGATGTGTAGGTAGTATAATCAATACAAGATGTGTAGGTAGTATAGTCAATACAAGATGTGTAGGTAGTATAGTCAATACAAGATGTGTAGGTAGTATAGTCAATACAAGATGTGTAGGTAGTATAGTCAATACAAGATGGGTAGGTAGTATAGTCAATACAAGATGTGTAGGTAGTATAGTCAATACAAGATGTGTAGGTAGTATAGTCAATACAAGATGTGTAGGTAGTATAGTCAATACAAGATGTGTAGGTAGTATAGTCAATACAAGATGTGTAGGTAGTATAGTCAATATAAGATGTGTAGGTAGTATAGTCAATACAAGATGTGTAGGTAGTATAGTCAATACAAGATGTGTAGGTAGTATAGTCAATACAAGATGTGTAGGTAGTATAGTCAATACAAGATGTGTAGGTAGTATAGTCTATACAAGATGTGTAGGTAGTATAGTCAATACAAGATGTGTAGGTAGTATAGTCAATACAAGATGTGTAGGTAGTATAGTCAATACAAGATGTGTAGGTAGTATAGTCAATATAAGATGTGTAGGTAGTATATATAGTCAATATAAGATGTTAGGTAGTATATATAGTCAATATAAGATGTTAGGTAGTATATATAGTCAATATAAGATGTGTAGGTAGTATAGTCAATATAAGATGTGTAGATAGTATAGTCAATATAAGATGTGTAGGTAGTATAGTCAATACAAGATGTGTAGGTAGTATAGTCAATACAAGATGTGTAGGTAGTATAGTCAATATAAGATGTGTAGGTAGTATAGTCAATACAAGATGTGTAGGTAGTATAGTCAATATAAGATGTGTAGGTAGTATAGTCAATATAAGATGTGTAGGTAGTATAGTCAATATAAGATGTGTAGGTAGTATAGTCAATATAAGATGTGTAGGTAGTATAGTCAATATAAGATGTGTAGGTATTATAGTCAATACAAGATGTGTAGATAGTATAGTCAATACAAGATGTGTAGGTAGTATAGTCAATACAAGATGTGTAGGTAGTATAGTCAATATAAGATGTGTAGGTAATATAGTCAATATAAGATGTGTAGGTAGTATAGTCAATATAAGATGTGTAGGTAGTATAGACAATATAAGATGTGTAGGTAGTATAGTCAATATAAGATGTGTATGTAGTATAGTCAATATAAGATGTGTAGGTAGTATAGTCAATATAAGATGTGTAGGTAGTATAGTCAATATAAGATGTGTAGGTAGTATAGTCAATACAAGATGTGTAGGTAGTATAGTCAATACAAGATGTGTAGGTAGTATAGTCAATACAAGATGTGTAGGTAGTATAGTCAATATAAGATGTGTAGGTAGTATAGTCAATACAAGGTGTGTAGGTAGTATAGTCAATACAAGGTGTGTAGGTAGTATAGTCAATATAAGATGTGTAGGTAGTATAGTCAATACAAGATGTGTAGGTAGTATAGTCAATACAAGATGTGTAGGTAGTATAGTCAATATAAGATGTGTAGGTAGTATAGTCAATATAAGATGTGTAGGTAGTAGTCAATATAAGATGTGTAGGTAGTATAGTCAATATAAGATGTGTAGGTAGTATAGTCAATATAAGATGTGTAGGTAGTATAGTCAATATAAGATGTGTAGGTAGTATAGTCAATATAAGATGTGTAGGTAGTATAGTCAATATAAGATGTGTAGGTAGTATAGTCAATATAAGATGTGTAGGTAGTATAGTCAATATAAGATGTGTAGGTAGTATAGTCAATATAAGATGTGTAGGTAGTATAGTCAATATAAGATGTGTAGGTAGTATAGTCAATATAAAATGTGTAGGTAGTATAGTCAATACAAGATGTGTAGGTAGTATAGTCAATACAAGATGTGTAGGTAGTATAGTCAATACAAGATGTGTAGGTAGTATAGTCAATATAAGATGTGTAGGTAGTATAGTCAATATAAGATGTGTAGGTAGTATAGTCAATACAAGATGTGTAGGTAGTATAGTCAATACAAGATGTGTAGGTAGTATAGTCAATACAAGATGTGTAGGTAGTATAGTCAATACAAGATGTGTAGGTAGTATAGTCAATACAAGATGTGTAGGTAGTATAGTCAATACAAGATGTGTAGGTAGTATAGTCAATATAAGATGTGTAGGTAGTATAGTCAATACAAGATGTGTAGGTAGTATAGTCAATACAAGATGTGTAGGTAGTATAGTCAATACAAGATGTGTAGGTAGTATAGTCAATACAAGATGTGTAGGTAGTATAGTCAATACAATATGTGTAGGTAGGATATATAGTCAATATCTTGGTTAAGCCCCTCGTTAAGTGGTTCATCTAATTTTCCATGATTCTGGTGGATTCAGTTGAACTAATATTACACCGGTGGGACAAACGTATACCGTTAATATTTCTAAAAATTTCCATTTTCGCGCATTTGGCTAATCTGAACGAATGAAAAATAAGCCATTATGACCTATATTATGTTTACAAAACATCAGATATATATAAATAATGACGCTTTTGGTTGTTACAAACTGACCATAATCGAAACTACTATTCCTGATGTTTTGCAAACAGTTGAGCAGCCATGATTAAAGTATTTTTATACTATATATCCATGAATGTTTCATGCAGGCACAGGCTTTTGCGCAAATCGCTGCTATTAGCCAAACATCGCAAACTGACAACTTTGGAAAACATAACGCTACATAATTTTGTTTGCCATACTAAAACATCAGAAGGACCAACAAGCATCACATAATACCGCACAACTACTTACCGAGGGTGGTTACAGCATGACCTCTGTGCTATGCGGAATATCGGAAATCTACATACAGATATGCATGAATATACTGTTACCCCACAACAATCCTACAATTCGATAGTATATTCTAGTTATTCTCGATTAATTATTTTCAACACAAATTAGAATTGGAGCCAAACTTGTTGTTTGAGAGTATAATTTAAGCTTTATGTTTTGTTTAGTTGTTCAGTGTATGTGAAAATAACACATTATAATTGTTTCACCTTTGACACATGTCCCATTCCCAGAACAGTCATTGTCGCACAACCCCCCTAGTATTTCATCGAGAAGGCTCTGTCCAGGCGTCGTTGTATTTGGCTCCATCAGGGTTTGGTTCTTGTTCACAATATGGGAACATTCGCTTTTGAAGGAGTTTTTGTGGACGTCGGTCCACGACGTATCACCCGAAAGCTAATAAACACAAAAATACATAATGAGACAGTGCGCCCAATGTGCTTTATAGAACATATTTACTATTGAATTTGCAACAACTAGGTGGGAGCTATCACATAACTAATGAACCAATATAAAGAGCGTTTATTTTCAACTCGCATGGAACCCAATGACTGTTAGTGCTTTATATAGCATGCATAAGTATACATGTCTTACTTGCGCGAAATTAACTTAGTGTCATTGGCATCCCCCATTTACTCACATATGTGGGTCATATACAAAGCCTTTGAAGGAGTTCGTGTGGACGTCGGTCCAAGACGTATCGCCCGCAAGCTCATAAACATAAAAATATATAATGAGAAAGTGCGCCAAAAGTGTTTTGTAGAACGAATTTACTATTGGATTGGTATGGAATACTGTTAGCGTCAACCTACAATGGGGTGAGGAATATGGAACTCGCCAATTAAAAGAGGAAACCACTGAAAGCCCTTTACACTAACATTTTACCCTTGGTATACTAATACTCATTGCCGAGTAGTTCCCGTTTATGTCTTGTTTATATCAGACAATAAGTTCAACAACTCTATTGCTCTTGTATAATCTTTCTTTTTGCATCTGTATTATTTACCTCTCTCTCTATAATTAACATCTAACACATGGTACACGCATCGCTACACCAGATACGTGCAAATAAATAGTCCAAGAAACATAAATTTACCTGTACGTCCAGCGCACAATTATCTATAGCATCTACGGTATCGATTTGAGCATGTTCTCCGCACATAGATACCGCACTTGCAAATTTTGCAAACGCTTCCTCGCAATGCGCGCGAGCAGTAGTTTCGTTCCAGTTCCCCCATGTCGGCTCCTGAATCAGAAGGACCATTAATACAACTGTTAGCTCGTTTAGATAGTTGAGAAATAATAATTGTTTGAAGGCCCACATAATTTTCGAGTCACCGATTATTTTCTTTTTATAGTGACTTGGTATACGGTTTTAATAACAATATATGCCATAAAAAATCATAGAAAGATCCCTCCCCCGTTTTTGGTTCCCAGAATGCAACATAATTCAAACTAAATATGTATTTTCAATGGAAGAGGAATAACTCTATCTTTAAGATACAGAGATATTTCCCCTCCATTAAACATCATACATTTTTTTACTATAATATAGATGACAAAACATGTCGGTAACTCAACACAAACAACATGTTCACAGTTGATTACAACGGATAAGTTTTGTTTAATGTTTAATGTTTTGTAGCTTCCTCTCAGTATATAATATGGCATACATTTTATATATGTGATCTGGGGGTTCGATGGTATATAATATGGCATACATTTTATATATGTGATCTGGGGGTTCGATGGTATATAATATGGCATACATTTTATATATGTGATCTGGGGGTTCGATGGTATATAATATGGCATACATTTTATGTATGTGATCTGGGGGTTCATGGTATATAATATGGCATACATTTTATGTATGTGATCTGGGGGTTCATGGTATATAATATGCCATACATTTTATATATGTGATCTGGGGGTTCGATGGTATATAATATGGCATACATTTTATATATGTGATCTGGGGGTTCGAAAATTAAGTGGGCCTTTAAATGGAACGGAACGCAGAAGAAAGGCTTGAAATACGATATGGATTATCATGAAACGGGCATAGAAATTTGAACCCAAATAATTGAGTTAAGTTCCAAACGTTTGATATACATGTAGAATGTTTTTAAAATGTTAATTCCGTATGAACTAACCTACCGAAAAAAGAAACGTTTTTTTTTGCGGGCAGATTGATGAAATTTCACATACATGTACGGTTTCGTTGTAGTCTTCGTATGTATCCATTGGTTCATATTCTATGACGTCATCATTTAAGGGAGTGGCTTCACGTCTGAATCTGTTGTTTCCACAAGTACCAGAAGCCGCATACTGGGCAACATTGGCATCTGCTGTACACAACACGTCACTTGAGTGCCGATTACAGCTTAAAGTGTTGGTCTGTGGATTAGCACATTTGCACCATGTCCCGGGTTGGCTGTTTTCCAGTTGCACATTCTCGGCGAAGTAGCTGTTCTTCGTTTCTCTGTGAAAATGGGTTAAGGGTTTGGATTGAAACAACTATCTGAACACAATCTACTTGCACCTAAAACGCATTTGACGCCTACATACATTAGTTTAATATAGACAATTTTAGCGTCTATGGCAACCATATTTATGTTTTGACAAATGCCAACCACTGTATATATTTACTAACTGTTTTTGACATCTAGTCGCCAACACCAGTATAATACTGACACTACACATATATTCATACGTGTACATATATCGCCTATGACTTTGTTTATGGCGCGCCTCTCACAATATTTCACCGATATATCGAAAACACACAATAAAGCAAGTTAACCCTCAAATGTTGGTTGAATTAACTATTGGTTGAGTTTCTACTGACGAACGATAATTCGACATTTGCATGAACCTGGACATAATTTTACAAAATTGTTCACATTAGCTCTAGATTGCACGAGAATATTTCGCATGTGATCTTACTAGTAATTACATATGGGTAGCTTAAGACATATTGAATATATTCCTTGGTGGTTGTCTTATTTCTAACGGATTGCACCCAAGACAGATTATTAGTGTGTATACATTTCTCCTGCTATATATGCAAACATGTTTCGTCCCAACAACACTGAAAGTAATTGATACTCTAAAGTGGCACATATAATGGGTAAACTTCTAGTTGTACAATAATCCAATTGCTGGACATAAACTTAATCCAAGACACATGTATGTCACTGAGTATGAGCTGTCGAAACTTCAAAGTCATTAGCAGACAGTGGTAGTTACGAAACAAGGCACACGGATACTTCCTTATTTCAAGAAACTACTATATACTACAGCTGGTGTACATACAACAGCATGTCCAATGGCGTAT
Organism: Siphonodentalium dalli; assembly: GCA_032622095.1. Classification (NCBI taxonomy): domain Eukaryota; kingdom Metazoa; phylum Mollusca; class Scaphopoda; order Gadilida; family Siphonodentaliidae; genus Siphonodentalium; species Siphonodentalium dalli. The sequence goes on from CP136067.1 coordinate 41,912,692, forward strand.
ATGGAAGTTTCAGTTATGGTTATTATTCGGAAATGCCGATTAACACCAACAGTGTATATTAATAGTCGGATTATGACACTCTATCAAGACTAACTTCCAATTTGAACAGTATATCACAATAGACTGATACTGAATCGATACTTGACATCTCCGTGCATGGCTGTGCATAGAATATCACAATATACTGATACTGAATCCAGACTTCAATACTCCGCACGAGGCTGTGAATAGAATATCACAATATACTGATACTGAATCCAGACTTCAATACTCCGCACGAGGCTGTGAATAGGAAATCACAATAGACTGATACTGAATCCAGACTTCAATACTCCGCACGAGGCTGTGAATAGGAAATCACAATAGACTGATACTGAATCCAGACTTCAATACTCCGCACGAGGCTGTGAATAGGAAATCACAATAGACTGATACTGAATCGAGACTTCAATACTCCGCTCGAGGCTGTGAATAGGAAATCACAATAGACTGATACTGAATCCAGACTTCAATACTCCGCACGAGGCTGTGAATAGGAAATCACAATAGACTGATACTGAATCGAGACTTCAATACTCCGCACGAGGCTGTGAATAGGAAATCACAATAGACTGATACTGAATCCAGACTTCAATACTCCGCACGAGGCTGTGAATAGGAAATCACAATAGACTGATACTGAATCCAGACTTCAATACTCCGCACGAGGCTGTGAATAGGAAATCACAATAGACTGATACTGAATCCAGACTTCAATACTCCGCACGAGGCTGTGAATAGGAAATCACAATAGACTGATACTGAATCCAGACTTCAATACTCCGCACGAGGCTGTGAATAGGAAATCACAATATACTGATACTGAATCCAGACTTCAATACCCCGCACGAGGCTGTGAATAGGAAATCACAATAGACTGATACTGAATCCAGACTTCAATACTCCGCACGAGGCTGTGAATAGGAAATCACAATAGACTGATACTGAATCCAGACTTCAATACTCCGCACGAGGCTGTGAATAGGAAATCACAATATACTGATACTGAATCCAGACTTCAATACTCCGCACGAGGCTGTGAATAGGAAATCACAATAGACTGATACTGAATCCAGACTTCAATACTCCGCACGAGGCTGTGAATGGGAAATCACAATAGACTGATACTGAATCCAGACTTCAATACTCCGCACGAGGCTGTGAATCGGAAATCACAATAGACTGATACTGAATCCAGACTTCAATACTCCGCACGAGGCTGTGAATAGGAAATCACAATAGACTGATACTGAATCCATACTTCAATACTCCGCACGAGGCTGTGAATAGGAAATCACAATAGACTGATACTGAATCCAGACTTCAATACTCCGCACGAGGCTGTGAATAGGAAATCACAATAGACTGATACTGAATCCAGACTTCAATACTCCGCACGAGGCTGTGAATAGGAAATCACAATATACTGATACTGAATCCAGATTTCAATACTCCGCACGAGGCTGTGAATAGGAAATCACAATATACTGATACTGAATCCAGACTTCAATACTCCGCACGAGGCTGTGAATAGGAAATCACAATAGACTGATACTGAATCCAGACTTCAATACTCCGCACGAGGCTGTGAATAGGAAATCACAATAGACTGATACTGAATCCAGACTTCAATACTCCGCACGAGGCTGTGAATAGGAAATCACAATATACTGATACTGAATCCAGACTTCACTTCTCCGCGCATGGCTGTGAATAGCTATATTTATCTGTAATCTGTTTTCGTATCATACACAATGGTTGGAAAACATAACTGTCTATCTATATATCTACCTAAATTGTTTTCCATAGATTTTCCCTGCTTGATTATACCACCCTCCCAGATAGTGTTCCCTGGTACCATTAAAGTTTCCGCAAAGCCCTTCAACCTTTCCCCTATCACCAATGGTCGGGTATATATGAACATAGTTTATTATCCTCATCATGTAGAACTTAACAACAACTCCTGTAGATAGCGTAACCTATGGATAAGAAAATTAAACAAAATGGCACATTAGAACCTACATGTGTAAAGGTAATTCGGCAGTACAAACAATACGGGTCGATATATAAAACCAGACATACTGATATACATAGACCGTATATATTATGTTATGATTACACATGTAAATGCATTTAAGAAACGCATTATACAGAAATTAATTTCAAAGGACATGTACACACAAATCAACATAGAAAAGATAACATCGCGCATATTTACACATAAAACAATAAAAGCTGCATCAATATATGACATAGAACTCGGAAGAATGATGACTAAAAATTGGCACTACATTTAAAAATAAAAATATATTTAGTAGATTAAAAGACCTGGCTAAACAACATTAGGTTGAGATATATACATTTTCCAACTATAATGGATAAGCCTATATTTATAAAATAGAAAACAACAGATGGTGCACTTGTAACGAATAAGACATTTTGCATTTTGTACTCTGAAATGGCTCACTAAGGTCATCTTGAAATGTATTATCAGCTGTATTCCATTTTCCTCACATATTTGAGGCAAAGTATCTTTATGTTCACCATTCGACGAATGTACTGGCCTTGGACGTTCACTGTTGAATCATGATGAAACCACGGGCCATGATCTATGTGTAATTCACCCGGGCACACTGCCGTACATGTATATACACTGCAGTCAGAGTGACTAACTTTGGTTGGTGAAACCCTCGTCCTCATATTAACTAACTTATGTTAGTCAAACTGGCTAAATTTTGGCTTAGTAATTTTGTCTAGCGCAACTTAAGTCATTTTGCCTAGAATATTAAGTAAATGTAATTTTGAACCAGAAAAATCACAAGAATCTATATTGAATTAATTCATTTGAAAACTAATGCAATCTTACATCTGGATACAGCATCCACGAAGGAAACAACCAATTTTCAATAAAATTCCTCAATGACAAATAACAAATAATGGTCTGATATTGAACGTTTTGAGAATATGTCAATTTTTGGTTGATCTCATGGTTGCCTGTGGTGTCTATTAAATGATGACACTTTCTTCAAACGGTATACTCATCATTTCAAGCAGTTGAATCACTGTATGTATTCCCATATCTCTTTCCGTCTCAATTGTACAATGGAGAATATACAATATCAGACACTGTTTGTAAAACATTACTCGAGGCAATGTGTTGTAAATAGAGTCACCCTTCTTAGAACATAGTCACTCTGACTAAGACTAATTAGTCACTACGCGCATAATTGAGTCAACAGAATGAAATGTCATAACAATATGCCACATTAAGGTTCACCATTCCATTTGAACTTCTACTCATCAACACGGGGGATGTATTATCATTAATTATCGAAGACCATCACATGCGATGTCGGGACATGCACTGGGGATTCTCGAATAATCATGTTGAGGAGCTCCGCCGACCGTCAATATTATGCCTAGTCATATATTAAATGCATCGATTATCTCAAAGGATACAGTGTGTATATGTGTGTCGCGTGTTGGTCATCTTAAGATCAACTATAAAATTTAGTCATTGTGACTAACTACCGGTTGACTAATTGTCTCGTTTGCTTATAGTTATATTGATTAAGGATGTGACTAATATAACATGTATGTTAGTCATATTGACTATCCATTGTTTTCGGTGTACGAAAGCGTGCCGCAATCTAATAGACGGGAGAATTTGCCATTTTAATTGCAGTGTCATTCAACAACATGTTTTTGATTTGTTTTTAACATAAAAAGCTTAATCACCCATTCCTGGTATATGATTCCGACTTGAACTATAAAACATAAATATACTAGTAGCAAGTAAATGTTCTGATTTATATATTCAAATTCTTCTATGTATTTTAAACGACAAGTGTGACATCCAGTGCGTGGTTTTATAACATACAGTAATTCCCAAAGTAATCGACCACTTAACCACAGCAGAATTATGGGTAATTTTTCAGGATTTAGTCGGAAATATGGCTTGTTGCCATACATCGGAAAGCTCTCGCTATTGTATTATGACAACACCTACATTTGTATTTGCCCTCACAGTATGAGAGATATGCTCGAATTATGCAAAAGAAAGTGGTTTAAAAAACAACAATTTTTTCATCTAAGTTTTACCTTGACCTGGTTTGATAGGAAATATTTTCATAAAATACACTGCATTATCTAGACTATGAACCTAACTGGGGTACGCGCTCAGTCTACCTTCTGAAATGATGACTCTGCGAAAAAATAAATCAAACAGTTTTCATCGCATAATTTGTTTTTTTTTGGCAGTCAATTGCCGAACTATTTTTGTAAGAAAATCACCATAAAACTACACAATGTCTGGAAAGATGAATCATTATTGAGACTTTGTGTTTGCCAGATTATTGAAAAGACGGTTGAACAATATTGATGTTGTTTTATGCTGTTTTTGTCCTTTACCCGATACATATATAGTCCTTATTATTAGTGTTATGTTATATTGGCATTTCGAGGTATTTCAGTTTCCAACAGCAACAACATTTCTTTAAAAACTCTTTTGTTATCAGATTTGATTAATTACCAAAATAATAATGCTAACCACTGTCGACTAATGGGGACGTATTAATGGAAGGGAAATCATATGCAACCGATGATTACGAAAAAGCTAGTTGTCTCAACGCAAGATTCATTTCTAATGCCACTATACAAGACGATGCCAAAAATCGCCCTTATTTCCCTCGTAGATCCAATAACATTCTATCCGAAATCCCAATCACATATCAAAGTATCGTGTGCGCTATAAAATCATTAAATTTAAATAAGGCGTATGGTCACGATAGCATCAGCCCAAAAATGTTGCATAGTACTGCCGAAAATATCGCAATCCTCCTATTAATAATTTAAAACAAATCATTGGATCTTGGTAAGTTTCCAATGACCTGGAAAAAGGCAAATGTATTCCCTATTTTCAAAAAAGGCGACCCAGCCGATTCCGCAAATTACCGACCAATATCTCTCCTTCCGACATCAGGTAAAATCTTCTAAAAAGTGGTCATACAACATATTATGACATACTTCACGGAAAATAATTTGTTATATAATCACCAGTCTGGCTTCCTCCCTGGCCATAGTAAAACATACCAGTTAATAGTACTATATCACAACCTGTGCCATAGTCTCGACAACAGCCTTTATACATGTGCAGTATTTTTTTATATATCAAAGGCATTCGAGAGAGTATGGCACAGGGGGCTGCTATATCAATTGGAACAATATGGAGTCTCCGGAAATCTCTTAGAATGGCTAAAAGATTATCTGTTCAATCGCAAACAAAGGGTCTTAGTGAACAACTCCTTCTCAAATTTTGAAGTTATCCCAGCGGGTGTCCCTCAAGGCTCAATTATTGGCCCTTTCCTATTTTTAGTTTATATAAACGACCTCCTTTAGCACATTAATGCAACCACAAGAATGTACGCGGACGATACTCGCCTTATGACTACCCATTATGACATCGATATCCTAACCAAGAACACGAACGATGACCTTGAAAGAGTCGCAGACTGGGCAAATATATGGCTAGTTAAATTTAACCCAACGAAAACTAGGGCAATTTCCTTTTCCCTTACAAATAACAACGTGACCCCGAATTTAAAATTCGAACAAGAAAATGTATTATTTACAAACTCACACAAACATCTTGGACTTGAAATACAATCGAATCTAAACTGGAGCACTCATATAAATACAATAGCAAACAAAGCAACATCGCGTCTCTCACAATTAAGAAGACTGAAGTACGAACTAGACCGAAAGTCGCTTGAAAAAATATACATAGCATATATATTACCAATTATAGACTATGCCGATGTAGTGTGGGGCACAGCAACAGATTACTTATTTAAAAAGTTCGATGACATACACAAGGATGCTGCAAGAATAGTAACAGGATTAACGCGTTCCGTATATATAAATCGCTTGTTTGACGAAGTAGGATGGTCAAGGCTTGAAATTCGACGAGAACTCCACGAGTTGCACACCATGTTTAAAATAATAAACAACCAAGTCCCCAATTACCTCACGCTCATGTTGCCACCCCGATCCAGACAAGTTGCCAGTAATCGATATGATATGCGCGAACCTGACAAATTCTATTCATACCGTTCGCATACAGAACATTTTAGAAACTCTTATTTACCTAAAAGTACGTTATCTTGGAATAAACTACCAAAGCCTATTACAAATGTAAGTACTCTTCCTGAATTTAAGATGAATTTGAAATTAATTGACCCGCCCACGAAACCTCCCCAATTCTTTATTAATGGTCCAAGAAAACTAAACATCTTACACTGCAGAATTCGCAACTATTGTAGTGAACTAAAATCAGATATGTACAACAATTTTATCTCTGATACCTCTAAATGCACATGTGGATACGAAGTCGAAGATGCCTTTCATTATCTCTTTGAGTGCCCCCTGTACGCAACCGAAAGATGCGAACTCTTCAATAAGATTTGCAGCCCACCAATTTATAATATCTAACATTTCCTCCTTACTCACAGGGATATCATCAGAATCGAATCGACGCAATGAAATTCTTTTCCATTTTGTTTATTCATACATTTCATCAACGAAACGCTTTAATTAGGCCCCCTCCGCTAACAAATATAGGCGAGATCCTCCTTTGCGTTACAAATGTTGACTACCTCAGATAAAATTGCAACAGCAGGATAGGACTGACAGCAAACACAACCACACCATACATCATCCTGTATATATGTTATGTTCGTCATCTACGTTGTATTTGTTAAAATATTAATGGAAGAGGGGCGGATTTAAGTTGTTAAAACTTGTGCCCCGATCCCTCTTGTAATATTATATTACAATAAAATATGTTTAAACAAAATAACCCACTGTCCACTCTAGGGTAAAATTTTCCAAAAGCGTGTCATATATCAACATTTTGTTAAACGCAATTTGGTATCGAGAGTATGTCGGTCGGCTTGTCGAAAATCTGCTAGGCCGCCAAATAACCCAGGTAGGTGGTGAAAAATAACAGATTTCAAAAATGGATATCTGATAACTCATAGTTTTGATGGGTGGGTTGCTCGACTCGAATAAAATATCTTTTACCCCCGAAGCCAAAGAAATAGTAATTTAGGAGCGTTAATTCGGATTATGTATCTTTAAGTATTGGGATTAAACTATTGTGGACGCGACATAATTATGTTACTTGCTACGGCTCAATATACTACTATATGTAAACGGTATCGACCACGGAAATGTGTGAAGATTACCTGTTATAGTAGTTTGACATCAGAGACGTGTTGTATGCAAGACATGTAAATCAACCCAATCTTTTAACATTTGAGAGCCAATCGTGGTGGACATGAAATATATGTGATCCACTTAATTGACCCAGCACTTAACCGGTTATTGAAAATATGGAACTTCAAATTGTGAAAAAAGCAAACCTACCTCATAACTATTACCTCTAGTCACTATCTTGAACGCGCCATCTTCACAGCTGACACGGCGCACATATCTATTCACCATTCTGTTTCTCCCATTGGATCTCTGTCGGCCTACGCCGCACATATTCACAACAAACATCGACTTGCGAACTCGTATGGCAACACCACAGTTACACATCGCCCAAGACAGACCACCAGCACCGAGGCCGCGACACGATTTGTAGAATGTATTTACCTATATTAACATGATTATATGTTATTCTATTATTTAATTATTGAGGGAGCAAGTAGGTTAAAGGGATACTGTACTCAAATGTTGTTGTTGGTTTCTATAGTATCTGAGTCGTAGAATAAGGTATCCAGATTTACATTATTTGAAAGTCTGTTGAGTACGAAGTAATGTTACGGCCGATTAGCTGGAATTCGAAAATAAAAAATGTCGTCGAGTAATTTCAAGCAAATGTATCAAATAAATGTTATATTATATGCATGATAGTCCTATATTCTCATTTAAGTTATTGCATAGCCACTAGTCAGTGAGTGGCTTGAGTTTACGCCCCGTATCAATATAATTGTTAACATGATCATGAGTGTCATGCGTTGCCCAATCCAATATCCGTCAATTAATTTGATTACGTCTTTTACACGGACATTCGGAATTAATTTATGGCTGGAGCCATAAAGTAAATTTATACCAAATTATTAGCTGATATTAAGACAACCTATTAACCCTTTACCCAACAAACCGGCCAAAAACGCCCAAATAAAGCTTCAACAGCCTAAAATATCTTCGGTCTGTCTCAATAACACCATACAAATATGGATATCATTGGAACCGGTTCATCGACCACATTGTGATTGTTACAGTTATGCCCTGTGCCAATGCATTCTCTTATATATGCGAGTCGACCATAGGTCGCCTCGCATAAATAAGAGAATGCATTGGCCTAAAAAAATATTTTTGTAACACTTTTTACCATTTTTTCTTACATTCTTTAACAATTTTATAATTTTTTCTTACATTTTTTAACAATTTTTATAATATTTTTCTACATTCTTTGACAATTTTATCATTTTTAATATGTGTTAAGCCAATGCATTATCTTATATATGCGAGGCGACCTATGGTCAACATATATAAGAGAATGCATTGGCACGGGGCCGTTCTGTTGGGTAAAGGGTTAACCTGAACGTTTACAGAATATATCAAATTTTATTATATTTAATTTTTCTATGTAATATAGATACTATATCGTTGTTATTACCGGGAATTTATTGAAAATGGCGTACAGTGCCCATTTAAGTCAGTTATATCATAGACGTTGCATATAACACAATCTAAGACTTAAGCAATTATATTTTACAATTATCTGAAAGGGCTGTAGCCATTATTAGTTTCGACAGATGAACAACAATACCAAGATATGCGACACAATATGTAACTACCCAAAGGCAGCGGGTGCCTAGCAACCAAGGCTGTTTTTAAGATTTTGTGAGGCAAAGTAACACACATATATATGAGTCTTGAATAGGTCGTGGATATAATACAGGTGGTGTATACAAATGTGGCAGACCGAAGACCGCAATACCTGAGAAGTGATGTTCTATGGACGTGGAGCTCAAGGTAGACCGAGAAGCATTATATATTTGGGGCATTGTAGCTACTTATAAACTATTTTCGGGAAGCCGACTTCATTGTGTGATAGTCTTGGCTGGTGAAAAATATGCGAGGTTTCTGTAAAGGAACCGAGCACTGATATTAGAGTTTGGGTTTTAATTATATGAATACTGATATAATAGATCCCTGAATCAAGTAATGGTCTATGGTATGTGTAGGAATCCGTCACAATTTACCGTTGTGAGACATGGTGAATATTGTCATATCTGAAGGTGTTAATATTTTTCTGATGCCAGACTAATTAGAACGTTGGTGCTGACCTGAACATCAGTTTCCTTGTTCCGGTACATCACAAACTCTCCTGGAAGTTGCATCTCGTATGACTGCCTGTTCAGAAAAAAGATTGACATAAAGTTGTAACGTCCGATTGGACACCATACAGTCAACAAATATACGGTATAAATAACAGGAAATCAATAAATCTGACATGTCTTGCCATTAATAGGTTGCGATGGCCAGATATTGAACTTTGAAAAGAATGAGTTTTAACACATTTTGAATTTTTGTGAGCCTAGTAAAAATTCCAATGATCACTTCGTATAAAGAGCGTAAATACTTTAGTTGCTCAAAGAGGTAGATCATAATGACCGCTGCCAATTACGAGCATTTGTGACAATTTTCGACAGATTACTTACCGATGAGGTTGTGGATTTTCGCGATGAGTATGATGGTGATTTTGTGGTAATCAACAAATAGGCTTATAATATAGGACATTCTTATTCATTTGGCATAAAATCGGACTGGTAAACTTTAACTTCACTTACTTTACCAAAGCATAGAACGACATGTACACAGAACAGTATGCGTAGAACACAACGCAATTTAATTTTAGACGATTTAGACGATTTTCTGGAGCAAATATTAAATATGTAATTATGTGAGCGTTGACTGTGTGCCCAGCCAGACATTTTATATTAATCTTGCAATGTTGACAGCATTATGTTCTTAATATCTACCTCGTTCAATCTTTGCAGATGGACAAGTATAGATCCGTATTAAAGCTAAGGTATCGCTCCTAATTGATTACAGAATAGGTTGAATATAACAGCTCAATAAAATAATGAGTTCCCCCTCAACATGCAGGTGTTTTCCGCCAAATATAGAGGGTCTATTGTTTGGCACAGTTTGGCACAGGTACTCTGTATCTGAAAACTAATCGACAACGTTGATAATAGCCATGATGAATTAAATATTTTGCCATACAATCACGGGGGGGGGTGAAAAAAAAATCCGGCACGTATGCCGGGGTGGGTGGGTGGTCAAAGCCACCAACAAGCAATTTTTTCCGCAACTAAAACAAAAATATTCCTGCTTGTTTTTTAGTGTTTTGAGTTGGGCTTCAAAACCACTTTGAATGAGAGAAATAATGTAATTCTAACTGGTAAACTGACTGCAGGCAGTTATCGTGTTGTATTTTGTTGCAAATTTTGAAATCCAAGATGGCTGCTGGCAGCCATGTTTTTTTGGCCGAATGACCTCAAAATGACTTATTCCTATTTACATGTCCATGTTAACATCCATGATAAATAGTATGCACAGAAATTCATATACATCTGTTTACATTGAATTTTCCCCCGCAAATCTCTGTTTTAGTGTTAAAAGGGGGGATGGGTGTCAAAAAATGGTCGGAAAAAAATGCCGAAAACGGAAAACAATTTGGCGGTGGGGGTGGGTGGGTACAAAAAATGATCGAAAGGGAAAAAATGCCATACGTGCCTGAAAAAAAATTCCGACCCCCCCCCCCCCCCCCCCCTGATACAATTGCACATATCACAGGCTTAATGATTACTCAGTTAATTAAACCGGTCATACTCGTGTTATCAACGAAATTTCGTTTGCGTCATTATAACTGTGATATGGGTCAATGTATTAGGATATAATTTACTTCTTGATGTGCTTATACATGCAACAAACTATGCCTCTCGTGTTACATGCTCAATTACATTTATAAAAGTGCGTGCATGCATGTACATGCAACTGACCAATTTGTCAGTCGTCTTGTCCATACAGAATGTCTCAATATTTTCAGCCAACATTTATTATAATTATCCAATTTTTGTGACAACGGTATGATCCGAGAAGCCCTTGTTGCTAGTATTGCGTATTTATCTGTCACCGCTCTTCAACTGTCCACATTGGAAATCACAAAAGTATTTTCGTAAGGTACCGATATAGAGAGTTGATTGCTTTATTTTGTTCCTCTTTCATGGATATATGCTTTTATTATATACTTGCCCATGAAATATAAGGTTTTAGCAGTGAGATATAATTGATATCCCACAAGTGAGATATCGATATCTCACTGGTATTATTGCGCCGTATGGATCCTTATGTGTGTAGTCAGGTTATACTTCATAGTGAATGATTTCCTGCACAGATTCATTGGGGGCAACCGGCAAGTAACGAAAGTATATAATAAATACAAAATCTATACTTTTTGAGTGTTTTAAATATGGGACTATTTTTTGGGCGTAATGTGTCAGCTTGAAATTTCTGATGTATTGACATTCATTGGGGCCATAGTCAAGTAACTATATAATAAGTATATAATAAACATAATATCCACCCCTGTTCAGTGGATATGGGTTAAATCTCATTCCTGATGACAAAACATTTGAATTTCCACTCGTGGCTAAAGCCAAGCCACTCGTGGAAATTCAATGTTTTGGCATCACTCATGAGATAAAACCCCATATCCACTGAAAAAGTCTGGATATCCTCTATATATATAGTGGATATACTCAGGTGTGGCTAACATACACACAGATACAGATACAGATAGTTTCACCTAAACGTTCTGGTTGTACTATTATAATTTAGCCATAAGCTGTCAATCCACAGAATACTATAAAACCATTGGTTGTAAGACATTTAGCCATTAAAGTTACTTCTCGATAAACTAATTTTTTTTTTATTACTTCTGCTGTTGAAATGACAGCACCCACAACAGCATCGTATCATACTGTACTCATACATGTATGACCACGCCTATAGACCGCGCCCCTAAATTTACATGACAACTAATCGATACCTTCTGCTATATAAACATGGATGCCGATGTTGCATTAAAATTCCTTCAGTAGGACTGCCCTGCCATTACGTTTACTGTCAATGAACCATCAGTAATTCGGTGCATAAGTTTTTTTTGTTTTTTTTTAAATTGTTTTTATTGGAATAAACAGACATCAATGAAGAATGTAAATACAGACAGGGTACATGTTATTATAAATAAAGTTACATTCTTCCAATTCTCTCACATCTTGCTCACTTCATTTACACGTCTTTCGTACGTCATATGCACTCCCAGTGACTTACATGTGAATAGGGATCAATCGAATAATGTGTTCATTTTATATAGTAATCCAGATTTTAAATCTTTTGAACTTTGTTCCTGTGTACGGCGCATCGATACGACATCTAACTATAGACGGCGTTGTGGTATTGGGGCGATAATAGTATTTCTTGGGTATAGTAATTAAGTGAGTTTTTGAACTGGTGAAGAGAAAATTTTCAGGACAAGTTTATTTGTGTTGACACGTGCGTATATTTATGGCCTTTTCTAAAAGGAACCAGTTTTTCGAAAATTCTTGTTGTTTCGATTGGCATCGTGCGGTATACTTCTCACATTGGTATCTATAATTCAATTCTTTGAGGAAAACATTTAGCGATAAGTTAATTGGCTTGAATTTGGTCCTATAAATGTATTGTTTAATTAGAAGCCACAGCATGTTCGTTATAACGTTCGGATTCGTTGGTGATGAACCGAGAATCATTGTCATCTGCTGGGGACAGAGATCAATGCTGTTTTACCCCAATCGCTGAGTTCCTTAATGAATTTCTGAACGTGAACACAGTTCCAAAATATGTGGGAGATGTCTTCTGTCTCGCTTTTACATCTATCGCATTTATCATCTTCTCGTAGATTGGACATTTTAAGAAACTTATTAGTTGATAATATTCGTGAGTTTATTCGGAATTGTAGCTTTGTGTCAGGCGTCGTGAGAAAGGGTAGTTTATCTAGTTTACACCATTGAATTGTGTTGTCAGGAAAAAACGCTTGCCATTTTCTGTGTGCTACTGTAGAAGTTGGAATATCGATTAAGATGTTATAAAAGTCCTGTCCTCCTCGACTGTTTTTAAGCAGTTTAATGAAATTATTTGGTAAAAATGGGCTGCAAGTTCGAGTTATAGGCTGGTCAAGTTTTTTTGTGAGTAGTTTTATTTGATGTTGAATGTTATTAAGAGTGATGAAGTTTGTGCGTATGTTATAAATCTTTAGTAAATCGTCTCGTGTAAGAAAGCGGTCATTATCGTCCAGCATATCATTTAAAAATATAATCCCTTTTTCTCGCCAGGAGGTGAAATTTATTACTTTTCCGTACTGCTTTATGTTTGGGTTATTCCATAACGTACATGCTGATATTTTGCGATTGTTTCTGTCTTTCTCTAGAAATTTTGTGAATGCCATCAGGACATCATGCCAAAAAGGATTGGTTAATTTTTTTGCCTGTTTTTCTATGTAGGAATAGTCATAAGTAAGGAACATAGGGTCATCGCGTAAAGGTATATCTGTTAAGGGGATCCATTTGGCACTTTTGGTTACGAGGCGCCTCACCCAAGTTATTTTCATGGACAGCATAAATTTGTTTACATCAACCATTTTTAATCCGCCGTTCTTATAATCTTTACAAATAACTTTGCGTTTAACTCGATCACGCTTCGAGTTCCAGAGAAAATTAAAGAGCGTTGCGTCAAGATTTTTCATAAAAATATTACTGGGATTTGGTAGAGCTACAAAAAGGTGCGTTAATTTTGGGAGTATTAGTGATTTTATCACCGTTATTCGACCAATGGGTGTAAGTAACCGGTGTTTCCATGTTGCTATCAAACGTTTGACTTCAGTAAGTTTTCTATCATAATTGATATTCATTTTGTCAAGGTTGGTGTCAAAGTTTATTCCAAGGAGATTGAAAGTACTATCAAATTTTAGTCCAAGATCTGGGCATATCATATCCGTACGCTCCGTATAAGAGCCAATCCACGACGCCTGACATTTGCTATTGTTAATTTTCAGGCCTGAATAATCTGCAAATGAGTTTAAAACAGTATATACTTCCCTGAGGCTTTCTTCGCTACCGTCCAAGATGAGAGTCGTGTCGTCTGCATACTGTGTAATTTTGTATTCTAAATTGCCGAGGTTGATACCTTTAATGCGGCCATTGGACTTAATCATAATAGCTAAGATTTCCGCGCATATCAAAAAAATATACGGCGAGACTGGGTCACCCTGTCGACAGCCACGATATAGTTTGAAACTCTGAGATATATGCCCATTTATTAAAATAGATGAGTTGATATTCGTATAAAATATGGAAATCCACCTCTTCGTGGCATCTCCAAAATTAAAAAAGTTAAGGCATTTATGTATAAATTTCCATGATACTGAATCAAAAGACTTTTCGAAGTCTAGGAGGAGCAGTAACCCGGGTTTACCAGCCAATTTCGTCTCGTGAATTAGGTCATAGATAAGTCTAGTATTATCCCGTTTGATCATCACTTATTATATATGGTAGAACACGTTTTAATCGTTCAGCTATGCATGAAGAAGCTAATTTGTAAGATATATTCAACAGTGAAATTGGTCGCCAATTTTTCAAATGATGTCTTTCTTTATCCTTTTTGGGGATCAGAGTAATTAATCCTTGTTTCTGGCTGATTGAGAGTTCCCCTTTATCATAAGCTTCATTGAGTGATTCACATAGAATTGGGCCTAAGTCAATCCAGAAAAAATTCCAAAACTCATATGGGTATCCATCTAGTCCGCTGCATTTATCATTTTGCGATCGCTTCAACGCACAAGTTAGTTCAATTAGAGTTATTGGTCCTTCTATACTGTTGGCAGTGTCGTGGGACAATATTGTATGGTCTTTTTCAAGAATAGTATGAATATCAAGATTGTTTATGTTTTTCGATGCATATAAATTTTCGTAAAAATGTCTAGCTTCTTGCATTATGTCTGATTGATTGTCAATGTTTTTACCAGTGGAGTCGGTAAGGTTGCATAGAGTTTTCGATATAGAATTGCGTTTTTCTAGATTGAGGAAATATTTTGTTGGTTTTTCACCTTGTTCAATCCATTTGGCTCTTGATCTTACCATTGCCCCCTTCGTGTCTTCTTTTCTTATTTCGTAAAGATCAGTGTCAATTTTTTGTATTTTATCTAGTAATTCGTCTTTATTTTTTGTATCTAAGTTATTGTTATCTATTTCAATTTCGAGCAATATTTTTTATCTATTCAGTTCATTTTCTTTCATCTGTCGTTCTTTCTTTCGTTTCGACGCAAAATGTAAAGTCTCGCCTCTAATATCTAGCAAAAGGGTGTCCAGAAATAAACGTTTACTTGTTTTACATGTAACCTGTGGTTTATTCCATTCATCGGTATATATTTTATATCCGTATCTTGATTTATTATTCTCTATCGTAGATTTGACCAGTTCGGCATATTTGTCATCACGGAATAAGGAGGTATTAAATTTCCAAAAGCCACGACCTCTGTCGATTGTATTTAGTTTAAGCGTAAGAGTTATTATCGAGTGATCTGAGCGGTATCCAGGTACTATGTCGGTTCCTGCTCCAACTAGGCTGAGTATATCTTCAGATATCATAAAGTAATCTAACCTAGCCATTTTTACAGGGGACTTTTTTCGCCATGTATAGCGTCGTTTCTCCTTGTTATTGACCCTCCAAGCGTCTACCAAATCGAGCCTGTCGACAAGGTCGCCCACTGCCAATTTAGCTCGTGGATTGTTGATAAGTTTATAATTATAAGTATCCATCGATTGGTCCTGAACCATATTCCAAACGCCACATATTATTATTTGGGTGCTACCGACTTTAAGAATCTTATCCTTCAAATTATTGTAGAACTCAGGGTTATCTTCGTTTGGCCGTATATATTAGCTATAGTCATTCTAAGTTTCTCAACAGTTACGTCAATTATTATGTAATTTCCAGAGACATCTTTAATAGAGTTGTGTATTTCGAAGTCGAGATTTTGACTGAATAAAATGGCCACACCTCGTGACTGAGATGAAAAAGAAGCCAATTCTGTTTTAAACCCCCATTCAGATGATATGCATCTGTCCATTTCCTTTGTAAAGTGAGTGTCTTGTAAACAATAAATTGATGCATTGTGCGTTCGGAGATATCGGAATACATCGCGGCGTGTTTCTGCACAATTCAAACCTCGGCAATTTGAAGACAGTATTTTTATAGACATGATAACTTACGAGTATGCAGACACCCGAAACGTCGACACAGAACAAAGACAATGACATTAATTAATTCAGTCAATGAAGAACAATAATATATTGAGTCGCTGGAATAAAGGTCTACCATACAAATCATGCACACTGATACACACACACACTGTATATAAAATAGAAACAAAACAAGTTTAATTGACTTCCGATGCGAAGTTACCATGACTGGGTCTCTGGGCGACCGCCCTCGTTCACCATTAAAACAAAACGCTGAAATAATCGGTCCTAAATCCCACTTATGATACCCACATATCAAAACAAGTGTCGTTATTATGGTATGAAATAATTTTAGTGGGGAAAACCAATTGGATAAACATCATTATCCTGTGCATAAGTTACTTGTGATAACAACAAGACTCAAACGAGCTAACATTTGCAAATGAATGAAGTTTAAGAAACCAACAACACAGTGCAAGCGAAATATTTATGGAACACCTGCTGCCACAGTGGAGTGACCTGCTGACCACTACGTGGTGTTTACAAGTCAATCAAAATCGACGAATTTATGACGCTACATACTCAATCGATAACGGAATGTTTGACTGACAGCGTGCATGTCAATTTCAACGTTGGGTGCGTCATTTTCGTCGACAATAATTCGAAGTTTCACAAACTTATGGTGTTTCTCCTGTGCCATGACAGATTAAATTATAAGAAATAACTCATGTTTCAATTAAGGTTATGAGTCATAACCGTAAACTTTGAAGACAAATTTACTATTACGGCGTTACGCGCATTATAGAATTTATCTTCATACATTTCGGTTATCAATGCATAACCTTAATCTAAACAAGCGTTATTTCTCAAATAGATTGTGTTATTGTATTGATCCGCATAGAAGATACTACTGTAAAGCACTATTATCTTGTAAAAATATCCGGTTTTACGTTAATACTTACCCATTGAACGTCCGCATGTGTGGATCGTTATTTGATCGGCAAATTGCTCCCCGAATTTCGTGATCTTTGTCCGTAATATGTACCTGTGTGAGAAAGTTGTAGATGTCCAATCATGCGGCTTTTTGACAAGTGTTTGCTCACTGATATCTGCAATGAGTGTCGAGGTAACTAAGTTACTTTGTATATTTAAAAACAAGTAAAATTCTGAGTTCAGTTAATCCTGACGGAAAACGACTCTGAAAATCTCATAACGAGGTTATAAAAAATCATTACCAGAAGGCCTTATTCCGCATGTCTATCTGAATAAATAAGATTAATATTGGTAACTGCGTGGAGTAACAGTAATAATAGGCCAATAATACAAATAGCACATATCCATGTCGTGCTCTCTCGAATATTTGATCCAAGCATTAACGTCTAACATGGAGGACACAGTACTGTGGAACATATTTATGGATATGTCAGAATGGGTCGACGTACTGTCTGAGTATCTTGTTCTAATTTTGTTATATATAAGTAAACAAATTATCATTAGACGACGGCTGAAATAAGGATTTATAAACTGAGAACGATATTAAATAAGTGCGCATGGGGCATTATAACTGGTGAACCAATTATATACATGTAAGTCAATATACAACACACTATCTACCAAATTGGATGGTAATCCCAGAAATAATTATGACATATTGATAGTGTGCCTCCTGTTAAGTTCCTCGTTATATAGTGTCACATTATTCGAATATTTTACATATTTCACATCTACCTCTGTATAAAACATGGCGAACTGACGGTATATTAGTAAACCCCAGCTAACTTAGAACAACATTCACTTACCGTTAGCTCAGGCAGCGTGTATCCATTCCATATCTTGTGGTCATCGAATACGGCAGGTAGTGCAAGCTTAACAAACTGCGATCGAACGTTTCGATCAAAAAGGGAGTTACTCTCAGCTTTTACTATGAGCTTGCTTGGCGTAGACCACTCGTTGCTATTGAATTCAACACTACAAAGCTGCTTGAAAGACAGATCACTGTCGCATGGCCCAGAAGTACTTCGCCCGTTCGCTGATATGTATACATCATATCTCATTGTACATGATTTGTAGCTATCAGTCACGGCCTTTGGACAACCAAATGGCACTGTCAGTCTCAACTCGAATTCGGCACCACCATCTCCCTCGGCCTGTGTTCTGGTGATGTCCCCCTTAATCTGATGATGGAGTGGGATATTATAGAACGCGGCATTATGCCATTTATCCAATATCAACTATATTCAATCAATTCAATTCAATTCAATTCAATTTTAATAGTAACTCTGGTCATCATTGTAGACATTACAGAGACAATACATATGACACAATTATGTATCATCAATACATCATGTACATGTATACATACACAGAAAATAATTAGGATAAATAATACATCGATGTCGCGTTTAATGGATGTGTACTTGTTTACTCATCATATAGTCAGATAATATATTTACTAATATACCGTATGGTATATGGCGTGTATCAACGAATTTATATTTACTAAAGGTATACACGCGTACCTACAAATGTGAACGCGCACACATGCGCGTAAGCCTCAGGAGTTTCTGAAAATTTCCAAAATCTTTTTAATAAATATCGAAAGGTTTTTTGTTTTGCGCTCGCTATTTTGATTGAATAATTGGTTCAACTTCAAAGTGTTTGGTCTATTGAAATAGTATGGTTTGATGTATCTTACTCTCAAACCCTTTAATTTTTCACACTTCAAGATAGCGTGGAATTCATCTCCTAACTCTGCGTTACATAATGAGCACTTTCTTTCCGAGTAGTCTCGATTTGTCAGATACCACCTGATCAGTAATCGCGATCAAATGTGACGTGTGAAATAAATTCATTATGTTTGTTATATATCAGTGTACATATAATGATTGTGATACATGTGAAGTTTGGTGTCTGTAATCTGTTCAGGATTTCAGTATGCCTAGCGAACATGGATTGTATATAACTGAAATTGTTCCGTTGTTTCTGTTGATGTTATAGTTAGTGGTTCTCAAGTTTCTTTTTCAGAAGAATATTAAACGAGAGCAGTTTTTTTTCCAGACCGGTAGCATGTCTTACTCAGCAATCGTTCCAATAGTGGAAGTGATCTTTATACATATCCTGCAAATCAATTGATGTTGTTTTATGTTACCCATAGCTCTCATTGGTTAGCTGTTCAGCGTCCATTTGAAAAGCAGGGGAAATATTAAACGTAATTGACGAAATGAAAATATGATAGAAGTGCCATGCCCATGCTACGAATCTGACATGTTGGTTCACAGTGATTGCTAACATGTTCTAGATCAAGAACGCCGGTATTCCAATATAGAAAACTGTCAATTACTGACATCATATTGGCATAATTCGACTACCGTAACTTAGCCTGAATAAATACACAATGGTAGATACTGGACCTACATATATGACTGTTTTTGATGCAAAAATAAATACGACGTATTTGTAAACGACCTCCAACTGTAACTCTGTAACCCTTGTTACAAGCATAGAGTAAATATTTTCATTGTTTCAGTTGGAATTTTGCGACTTTGTGCAAAAACAAGTCGGATTTATTTTTTAAACGACTTCCAAATGTAACTGTGTAACCCTTGTGTTACAGGCATAGCAGGGGGGGGGGGGGTAGTACAAATTTTCAGGAAGGTATGCTGTTTTCTGTATATGGCATTTTCGGGGACCCACCGCCCCAAACCTGCAAAAAAGAATTGTTTACTCCCAATTTTTTGACACCCCCCTGGAAATATTTTCATTGTTGTAGCAAGATCTAGTTGGTGATATTTATTATAAGCAAAAGATGTATGACTTGTAACCCATGTAATCTTGTTACAAATGCGTAATGTATATTTGTCACATAAGCTCTGTATCTATGGCATCAGTTGCAGTATAGATAGGTAATGGAAACTAAACTATATGAAATTAGTTAACTTAGGCTCTCAGTTTGTAATCTATCCTCACCTGTATCCCTGCGAAAAAGTCTTGGCTGTATGTCCATGGGGATGGCACACTGTGCGAGTAGTATCTCACCCTTATGGCGCATTTTACCTTCAACGAAAATTAAGATCATTCAAACATACACCATTTTCTGACGTGGGAACTAGTTAAGTTGACGGTTGTGTGTATTCAATTCCGGTGCATATCCAGAGATAAATGTTAAGTTGGTTAAGAAGGCGTCATATTCGTGAATTTAAAAAAAATATACATTTCAAACGAAGAATATCCTTTACTATAATGCTATATTATTATAACAACACGTGTTTACCCTCTCAATATGAGATATGTTCGAATCATGTAAAAAAGGTGGTTTAACAAAACAGCCATTTTTTCATATAGTTCGATGGACAGGAAATGTTTTCAAAAATACACTGCATTATCTAGACTATGAACCCAACTATGGTATGTGCTCAGTCTCCCATCTGAAATCATGACTGTCTGCGAGAAAATAAAGACAATTTCATTTCATATTTTAGTTTTTTTGGCAGCCATTTGCAGGACTACACCAGTGACTCATACCCAACCAAATATTTCTAGTAAAATATCTTGCAATTCGATGTTCTATGTGCATGGGTTCTTGGTGAATTACAACACTTTTCTCTGTTCAATATACTCACGGTAAATCCAATTTTCTTTTGTCTTTCCTGCCAGTCTTTTTCACGAAGGAGTCCAATAACATCTAGGTCGCTTCTCGGCATTCCGCTGCGATTCACGTGAGCGATTCCATCGATGAACCACCGGATATCGAAATATCTATCATCGTTTGTCTCCGGTTGAATTCTGCATTTGAATGACAGTTCCTGTTGAAACCCTTTATTTTCAAGCATCGGTTGAGCGGTCAGTGAGTATGTGTTGTTTGGGTAGCCGCCTGGAAACATGGCGAATTATACGCTAAAGGAACCCAAGGCAGTGCAATTGGTAAATGTGAAAAAAACATAAACATGACTGACGTCACCACATAAACAAATACATAAACTTTGTTCTCATTTTCGCTATTGATATTTCTCCAATAACGAACTTGTAAACGCGTGTTGAAACCATTGTTATGTAAACAAAAGTGTTACAGTGATTTCATCAAACATCGCTAACCGTGCAGTAAGTTCAAATATGTTATTCTGAATATGATTTTCAAAATATTGTTCAATATCTTTTCCAGTGTTCGCAGTAAATTTGTTATTAAACTTTTATTTATTTTGTTGATATATTGGACTTTTATCGGTAATTGCATTGCATGGTCTTGACATGCAAACTCTCATTATTGAAGAGTTTTTAAAATGAAAATAAGAACAAACTAAATATATTTGTTCGTATACTTGTTCATGATAGTTGTTTTATAGAATACTATTAATCGAATGATCTCACTTCGAAGGCATTTGGCCTCTATAAACACCATAGTTCGTCCAATGCTTAACTTTGTTTGAAGGTAGAAAATTATGTGAAAGATGTACAACAAATTAATGATATTCATATATTATAGCTATATCATACAAGAGTGTTTTTCTTTCTTGAGCAGATCGAATATTATTTATTCGACATGAATATTATTTCTGCTACAGCCTAATGCGACTACATTCACCTGGAGTACTATCTTGTTCACGCGGTAAACGCCGAATGAAAGGACCTTTATGTTTGTTTCACATTTACCTGCTACGAGTGCCTTGTGTATATTTAAGGCGAATAAACATATTTCTTCCAAACAAAGTTATATCACTTGCCAATTCTATTTAATATAAGGAAACCA
The DNA here is from genome assembly GCA_032622095.1 of Siphonodentalium dalli. Classification (NCBI taxonomy): domain Eukaryota; kingdom Metazoa; phylum Mollusca; class Scaphopoda; order Gadilida; family Siphonodentaliidae; genus Siphonodentalium; species Siphonodentalium dalli. Next base: position 41,934,832 of record CP136067.1, read on the forward strand.
CAATGTGTGGTACATAATGATATGCATATAAATATGTACATATACCTTTTGGCAGTGACTATAGATCTCAGTTGGTTTTCACTCGTTAATCATTATCATACGTCAATGTACTAGTATAAGTTGTCAACCGAAATAAATAAAGCTAGGTGATATTGGAGGATTCAACATATACAATATGATTGTTATAGATATTTGGGAGAATACATTTATTAATTATACAATAAACAACTGTTTATACTGTTAAGCTCTTTCTGTGACCAATTGCAAGATCGATTATTTTGTCTACCACACATAATTATGTGTGGGGAAACCTAGCTGGGATATATGCTACATACTATATGAATAGCAGTATAATCAGATTGTGGTTCATAAATTATCCATCTCAGAATACAATGATGTTTAACTCCACTACCATGCAGACATCATCAGGTATGAGATCAGTCAAATATAATACATTGAAAATAAAATCCCATTGCAATAATAGTATTTTATAATTTTCACTCAAAGATATCGAATTTTAATTCAGCAATGGATTTTTTTTTTTCGATGGGAAAGAACTTCGCTTCTCGTTTCGCAACAACTGCTATTGCTTTGGGTATAACGCCTATATTTGTTGGATCTTAACACCAAACCTTGACAGCCTGGTTGATACCCTGTCTCCGATGACTCGCCACTGGGACACGGGATCTGTCCATCTGAAAATTAAGCATATAACGTTACCGACCCGGTGAATATCTATGATGCTAAGGGGAACAAATGGTGTTGTTAAAACAACGTACTACATCAGTATGGTTGATTATGTTTTTTAAGAATTGACTTTTCAGCCACTGAATATTTTGTTTAGATTGGTAAGTTGAGAGAAATCACCCGAAAATAAAGACAGTAGCACCATTAACGCTAGTAGACGATGGCTTAATGGCAATGATCATTATATGCGCACTAAAGCATATTCGATAGAGCAATTCATTGTTTAATTTAACTATTATTAACGTGTGGTGTGGAAAACACGAGTGAATTATGTCAATGTTCATTCGATAGACTGGTTGCTATCATGTGTGTCAAGAAAACATTGGCCGACACTAGACCCCAAATATGTTGCCTCCCTCCCTGGATAGAGACCCACCCCTCTAAATCAATTAAGGAGACGGAGAAAGAACATCTGCATCCAGGTAACATGAATAAATACAACACCGATTTCGTTAATGTACACATATCGCTCGTTTTAGACGAATAGTTCCTACTATAATTCCAAATAAAACAAAAACATGACTTTGAGTAAATATACGAATGTTTAAGAGCAACTGTTAAGACCATTCCATCCAACAAATTACGCAGCAACTGCATGCAAAATCATGGACTATGTAATACATAGAGAATGGCTTGGATTGACTACACAGTTATAGTGGCCAATGGGGTGGGCAAGTATTCTAAAAAGTAGCGAAAAATGAAGGGATTTCTGTTGTTTTAGTAATTTACTCTATTATGCACACCAAAATAACACTGTATGCATCTATGATTGAGAAAACAAAAATCTGCTTAAACAAATTATCCTGTGACAGAACTAGTGCAATGGTGTACCATACTTGAGGTCTTACCACTCAAGAAACAGATATGCCATGTATTTATCATAACCTCTTAAGTATACCAGGTTAAATACATAGTGATGGAATTTCTCCACAAAAAAAAACATTGGTGCCAAACTTGACTTATGACCCTATGAAGCACTGGTATTGACTCTTTTCCAAAATCACCATTTTGGACTGTTTACGTGTGTTTCTGTCCATGTTAAAAGTTTTGTGTGCACAAATGTAATAGCACTGACAACAATTAGTGTTTGATGTGTAAAATCATTTGAACGTTCTTCCTAAAGACATTAAGAGTTAGAAAATGGGAATCCATTGGTTATGCAAACAGATGTCACTGGATTTAACATGCTGTTCAAGAAACTGACTCCACATTTGAACATTGATAACGGGGTTGATGGAATCACAAAAGGATATCTTGTCACCACATTCTAGTCATTGGAGACAAATGGTTGTTTTATTCCAGTCTGTAGAATATTGGTAATAAAAAGTGTAATACTTTAGTGGAGGACTATTTAGAACTGTATGGCCATGTTATAACAAAAATAACCCCAAATTAATTATTCGCCATTTCGCCATCGCAACAAAAAGGATCGTAGCTCTTATGAACATCAAAACATACTCTGCATGTAAGACTAGTGTTTGTAGAAGCTGGTGATAGTAAAGTTTCATGTACCAAGATGCCTGTTCTGAGATTTTGTCAATATGGTTTCCTCTACCCCGTTGTTGCCATTTTCAAATTTCCAGAAATAGTAGTGATATTCAGTCACATACATTGGCATATCCAATGTAAAGTCAATTTAATCTCAACCCGAAAGTATATTAGGTGGAAATCTAAAATTAGTTTACACTTTAATCACTCATTGTTTATATTATTTATACACACAATCCTTTATAGATTGACACAAACTCCACATAATGGCATTTATAAAATAGAACAGACATTTTGTTTAAGAATACTTTTGACTTCCCAATCATAGATGCATATTAAAGTATTATATATTTTTACACAATCGAGATAGTAAATTACTAAAACAGCAAAAATCACTTAATTTACTTTAGCTTTTAAATAACTAGACCATCAAATATGATTTAGCTAATTCTGAGTAATTGAGGCTCAGAAATTAGATAAAATACCAATTATGGAGACACGTAACTCGACAAATACTTATATGGGAAAGGTTTACTTTGCAACTTATCTGGGAAAGGTTTTCTGTTCTGTAATAAGGATTGTGTACTCCACAAAACGGACAAAATAGTAGGCATTTATGAAAAGTAGTTTTTATATGCATATATGTGGAGGAGTTGGTGGACGCACATGCAGAGAAACAGCAGTTTCAGAGCAATTTGTCATCCGGCATTGCTTTGCTATTGGAAAGCTGTTGAGGGAGCCAGAAAATGATATCACATTTCAAGTGAAAACCATCGAATTTCGTTATGATTTAACTACAACTCGAGATACTTTAGTAATGGTCAATCTCATCCGGGCCACACTCAAAACAAGATATTGTTTTTTTTTAAATCCCTATCTCAAGTCTAATTCGTGACAATAATACAATAAAATTTAAAATGGGGTATATCACTTCTCTACAAAGTCATAATAATTTGGCATATTTGGAGAGAAACTTGCGATATTTCTCTATATAGCTAACATGCAATTTCTTTGATTGAGGGTGTTAACAAGATAGAGGTTCTGGCTTTCATGGTGTGAATATAGCAGTTATCGATGGATCAGAATGCTGTGCAGGTACAACTGTACAAGCTACAATATATAGTACATATATGTGCGCTCATAGTCGTATAAAAAATAAAGACAGCATTTCGAGGTCAATCAAAACGCACTTTTAAGCACATATATCAGTTTATAATATACAGTTGTCGCCCGCGATTGAGTGAGACACGGGGATTTGTCGCTCGCTCGAGACCTGGAATGTCACCCGAGGGCCGCCAGGCCCGAGGGTGACATTCCAGGTCGAGAGCGGCGACAGATCCCCGTGTCTCACGAAAACAAGGGTGACAACTGTTTTTTTTTATCTGGCAAAGGAGTACACACGGACCTCCTTAATAGCGCGCATATATTCTTTAATCCAGTTCGAAAAGTTAATTTTATGTTGGGATCCTCGCTATTTAGAAAATTAAACATTCATAATTTGGATCAATTAACAGACCCATCATTTGCGCAGCTATTCTTCGGTCAGTTTGCTGGTCGCATGGTAGGAATCGGTTCACGGAAAGAGGAGTAAAGCAATTTCGAAGTTGAGTAGCCATGCAGCGAAATGTTCGGTTTCGTTTCAAATGAGCGTAAAGACGCAGGCAGACGTGTTAATTTCCAGAGCGCTAAAATGTGAAACTAACACGTTGTAGTTGTGCAAAAAGAAATTGACATAATTTTATGTTACAGATTGTTATGCAACATAAGGGTATTCTTATGAAGTCTGAAGAACGTATTGCCGAGAAGAAATAGTCAATTGATAAACAGTAAATAGTAGCTATTTGATATTTAGAGCTTATACATAAACATACTTGTAACGTATGCACATCGTATGTGCAATTGTCTGCAGCACATACCAACAGCATAATAAGGTTTATATATTTGTCCCACAGTATTTATTATTGATATAAAAAGGTCCAATAGGAATATTACACCTTAATTATAACGGATTTGTGTCCGTGATAACACCATTTATACATAGCGTGCTTTAATTGCAAATAAAACAACACGCAATTATGCAAATTAGCAAACACCACAGTTCGCGGTTGTTATGAAACAGTGGGTTTATAAAAACAGTGTTTTTTTAAATTATTAGAGAGCTGTGAGAGAATCTCTGCGCGTTGAATTCTTCGTAGTTCTATGTTTACTGGTAGCAGCTGAGCGGTCAATAACTGAAAACATGTTACCCTCGAGGGTAATAAGTGATTTTCGGCCCGCCATGTGACGCACTCTCAGCCAATCAGAAGAGAGGAAAATGGGATGAAGGATAACAATAAGTAGTTAGTGTATGTATGTGCATACATAGTAGTAGAATTATTTACTTGGTTGGTCGCATCGTTGTTGTCGTTGAAGCCCAATTCAAAGCTAAAAGATTTTTTCATTTAACATTAACCTTTCTACATCGTTGAAATTCAATGAATTATAACTTTATAGTTAATTATAATGTGTGTACTAATTCACTTAATACAATGTTCAATACAGCAATGTCTTCGTGTTTACCGTATTGACCTTCGATGGTTTGTTGAAGTTTAATATCATTTGAACCACAATGTGATATTATGATTTTATTGCCGTATTGTCGCCTTGTAGCCAAAAGGGCTTAAGCCGATTTTGATCGTTGTTCCGGATAGACAACAATTATTTAGTTTAACTTTGTGCTGTGTTTTGAGTGTAACTAATGCATGAAGAGATGTAAAACGTGACCAAAATCTTACCTACGCCCTCATGACTGTGTGACAACGATATGTTGAGGAATCAGAGGATCCCACGAAGAGACACCAGATTCAGAGCAATTTGTCATTCGGATTTGCTTTGATATTGGTGTGATTGTGAGTGAAAGAGGTAATGTTATCAGTTTGCAAGTAAAAATCATCGAAATTCGTTACGATTTAACTACAACTCGAGATACGATAATGATCTATCTCATCCGGTCCACAATTAAAACAACATAATGTTTATAAATCCCTATTTCAAGACTACACATAGCTATTTTGTTACAAAAATACAAATACAATTTAAAATGTATTATATTATTTGTCTAGGCATACTAAAGAGGGTTATTTCGATGTTTGTGATATATCGCTATATAGCTAACATGCCAATGGCCTTAATTGATGGTTTTAACATGATAGAGGTTGTCGCTTTGAAGGTGTTGATATAGCAGTTCTCGACCGAAAAGAATGCTCGTTTAGATATGAATATACAAGTTTACAATACGCAATATATATATATGTGTGTGCATATGCGTGTATAACAACTAATGATAGCAATTGATGGTCGATCAAAACGTTCTTATAAGCACAGAAATAAGTTTGTAATACGTAGTAAGTGTATGTATGTATATATAGTAGTGGAATTAATTATTTACTCACTTGTTCTGTTCGGTTGCATCGTTGTCGTCGTTGATGCCCAGGTCCAAGCTAAAAGATAAACAGATGTAATTTTTTCATTTAACGTTAACCTTTCTACATAGTTTAAATTCAATGAATTATAACATTCTACTTAATTATAATGTGTGTACTAATTCACTTAATACAATGTTCCTTGCAGCAAGGTCTTCGTGTTTTACCTATTGACTTTCGATGGTTTGTTGAAGTTTAACGTGATGTGAAACACTCCAGTAGGGTGATCAAATATATATGGTGAATAATCTTGCTCAAAGTAGATATATATTTTACAAAATATTATTTCCAAATAGACAACACACAGCGTCATTCTTATGTATTAATGAAATGCAGTGACTTTCGATGGCGAAATCATTTTCGTAAATTTATCGCGGATAGTTACGTCCCGAACTTTGAAGTAAATATTTACATTTGAGAGTAGTTCGGACGATGTTTTCTCTGAAGTGGTGCGGTCGATTTACTTCAGATTTTCGGTTACTATAGTAGAATGCTACATTCCCCCAGTCAGTTGGCATGGTGCCTGAATACTAACTTACCAGTTTCACGTTACCGAACAGGTCCATAATATGTCTTTAATATCATTTGAACCACAAAGTGATATTATGATATCATTGTCGTACTGTCGCCTTGCAGCCAAAAGGATGTAAGTCGATTTTGATCATTGTTCCGGATAGAAAACAATTATTTAGTTTAACTTGGTGTTGTGTATTGAGTGTAAATGATGCATGAAGAGATGTAAAACGTGACAAAAAACTGACCTACGCCCGCATGACTGTATGACACGATATGTTGGGGAATCAGAGGATCCCATGAAAAGACACCAGATTCAGAGAAATTTTTCATTCGGATTTCCTTTGATATTGGTGTGCTGGTGAGTAAACGAGGTAATTTTATCAGTTTTCAAGTAAAAATCATCGAAATTCGTTATGATTTAACTACAACTCAAGATACGATAATTATGATCTATCTCATCCGGGCCACAATTAAAACAACATAATGTTTATAAATCCCGATTTCAAGACTACACATAGCTATTTTGTTACAAAAATACAAATAAAATTGAAAATGTATTATATTATTTCTCTAGGCATAATAAAGTGGTTTATTTCGATATTTGCGATATATCTCTATTTTGTTAACATGGTAATTGCCTTAATTGAGGGTTTTAGCATAACGTTTCTCGCTTTGATGATGTTGATATAGCAGTTCCCGACCGAAAAGAATGCTCGTTTAGATATGAATATACAAGTTTACAATACGCAATATATATATATGTGTGTGCAGATGCGTGTATAACAACTATTTGATAGCAATTGATGGTCGATCAAAACGTTCTTATAAGCACAGAAATAAGTTTGTAATACGTAGTAAGTGTATGTATGTATATATAGTAGTGGAATTAATTATTTACTCACTTGTTCTGTTCGGTTGCATCGTTGTCGTCGTTGATGCCCAGGTCCAAGCTAAAAGATAAACAGATGTAATTTTTTCATTTAACGTTAACCTTTCTACATAGTTTAAATTCAATGAATTATAACATTCTACTTAATTATAATGTGTGTACTAATTCACTTAATACAATGTTCCTTGCAGCAAGGTCTTCGTGTTTTACCTATTGACTTTCGATGGTTTGTTGAAGTTTAACGTGATGTGAAACACTCCAGTAGGGTGATCAAATATAAATGGTGAATAATCTTGCTCAAAGTAGATATATATTTTACAAAATATTATTTCCAAATAGACAACACACAGCGTCATTCTTATGTATTAATGAAATGCAGTGACTTTCGATGGCGAAATCATTTTCGTAAATTTATCGCGGATAGTTACGTCCCGAACTTTGAAGTAAATATTTACATTTGAGAGTAGTTCGGACGATGTTTTCTCTGAAGTGGTGCGGTCGATTTACTTCAGATTTTCGGCTACTATAGTAGAATGCTACATTCCCCCAGTCAGTTGGCATGGTGCCTGAATACTAACTTACCAGTTTCACGTTACCGAACAGGTCCATAATATGTCTTTAATATCATTTGAACCACAAAGTGATATTATTATATCATTGTCGTACTGTCGCCTTGCAGCCAAAAGGATGTAAGTCGATTTTGATCATTGTTCCGGATAGAAAACAATTATTTAGTTTAACTTGGTGTTGTGTATTGAGTGTAAATGATGCATGAAGAGATGAAAAACGTGACCAAAAACTGACCTACGCCCGCATGACTGTATGACACGATATGTTGGGGAATCAGAGGATCCCATGAAAAGACACCAGATTCAGAGCAATTTGTCATTCGGATTTCCTTTGATATTGGTGTGCTGGTGAGTAAACGAGATAATGTTATCAGTTTTCAAGTAAAAATCATCGAAATTCGTTATGATTTAACTACAACTCAAGATACGATAATTATGATCTATCTCATCCGGTCCACAATTAAAACAACATAATGTTTATAAATCCCGATTTCAAGACTACACATAGCTATTTTGTTACAAAAATACAAATAAAATTGAAAATGTATTATATTATTTATCTAGGCACAATAAAGTGGTTTATTTCGATATTTGCGATATATCTCTATTTTGTTAACATGCTAATTGCCTTAATTGAGGGTTTTAGCATAACGTTTCTTGCTTTGATGATGTTCATATAGCAGTTCCCGACCGATAAGAATGCTCGTTTAGATACGAAAACATACGTTTACAATACGAAGTATATATATATGTGTGCACATACGTGTATAATAAATAATGATAGCAGTTCATGGTCGATCAAAACGCCATTTTAAGCACATATATAAGTTTGTAACAAGTAGTTAGTGTACGTATGTATATAGGGTAGTAGAATTATTTACTTACTTGTTCTCGTCGGTCGCATCGTTGTTGTCGTTGAACGCCAATTCAAAGCTAAAAAATAAACAGATGTAAATTTTTTCATTTAACATTAACCTTCCTACATAATTGAAATTCAATGAATTATAACTTCATACTTAATTATAATGTATGTACTAATTCACTTAATACAATGTTCGTTACAGCAAGGTCTTCGTGTTTACCATATTGACCTTCGATGATTTGTTGAAGTTTTTGTGACAAAAATACAAATAAAATTGAAAATGTATTATACTATTTCTCTAGGCATAATAAAGGGGTTTATTTCGATGTTTGCGATATATCTCTATATAACTAACATGCAAATTGCCTTAATTGAGGGTTTTAACATGATAGAGGTCCTCGCTTTGATGGCGTTGATATAGCAGTTCCCGACCGATAAGAATGCTCGTTTAGATATGAATATACAAGTTTACAATACGCAGTATATATATGTGTGCACATACGTGTATAACAACTAATGATAGCAATTCATGGTCGATCAGAACGTTCTTTTAAGCACATACATAAGTTTGTAATAAGTAGTTAGAGTACGTATGTATATATAGTAGTGGAATTATTTACTCACTTGTTCTGGTCGGTCGCATCGTTGTCGTCGTTGGTGGCCAGGTCCAAGCTAAAAGATAAACAGATGTAATTTTTTCATTTAACATTAACCTTTCTACAAAGTTGAAATTTAATGAATTATAACTTTCTACTTAATTATAACGTGTGTATTAATTCACTTAATACAGTGTTCCTTACAGCAAGGTCTTCGTGTTTTACCTATTTACCTTCGATGGTTTGTTAAAGTTTAAAGTGATGTGAAACACTCCAGTAGGGTGATCAAATATAAATGGTGAATAATCTTCCTCAAAGTAGATATATTTTACAAAATATTATTCCAAATAGACAACACACAGCGTCATTCTTATATATTAATGAAATGCAGTGACTTTCGAGGGCGAAATCATTTTCGTAAATTTATCGCGGATAGTTGCGTCCCGAACTTTGAAGTAAATATTTACATTTGAGAGTAGTTCGGACGATGTTTTCTCTGAAGTGGTACGGTCGATTTACTTCAGATTGATCGGCTACTATAGTAGAATGCTACATTCCCCCAGTTGGCATGGTGCCTTAATACTAACTTACCAATTTTACCTAACGGAACAAGTCCATAATATGTCTTAAATATCATTTGATTCATAAAGTTATATGATATCATTGTCATACTGTCGCCTTGCAGTAAGTCGATTTTTATCATTGTTCCGGATAGAAAACAATTATTTACTTTAAGTTGGTGTTGTGTATTGAGTGTAACTAACGCATGAAGAGATGTAAAACGTGACCAAAATCTGACCTACGCCCGTATGACTGTGAGAACGATATGTTGGGGAATCAGAGGATCCCACGAAGAGACACCAGATTCAGAGCAATTTGTCATTCGGATTTGCTTTGATATTGGTGTGTTGCTGAGTGAAAGAGGTAATATTATCAGTTTGCAAGTAAAAACCATTGAAATACGACTTAACTACAACTCGAGATACGTTAATGATGATCTATCTCATCCGGGCCACAATTAAAACAACATGTTTATAAATCCCGATTTCAAGACTACTATCAGTTGCAGTTTGCTGACTATGTTCCATACTAAGCGCATGTCACATCACGTTTCGGCTCATTACCTGCTGAAACACAAACGCTCTTTATCGTTGATTATACGACTGGTAACATTTCAAAACCTGCTAAAAATAATTACTCGATATCTTGTGAAGCTATCATGTCACTGTTCGGTCTCATATGTCACATTCTCAGAAACTTACCATGCACTGGCTCTTGTGAGATCTGTGCAATTTTATTAGATTATTAGCTAAAAGATAAACATATATATTTACATACTAAGTGTGATTATCACTAAATCCAGCATTCCGATTGGTCGGCGCCCACGTGACTTGTTGCAGTTATTTCTCGATGAACCCGCAACAGCTCATAACTGCAACCCCATAATTACATCGATACCGGAAAGAAAACGCGTAATGTTTTGGGCGCATTTGGACTCGCGCAGGATTGACTTAAATTAAATCATCATGTTTCAATATAAAGAATTTGTTCCAAGGGTGCTATGGGATATTTTGGGCTGGTTTTGTCACGATACACTTTTCGATATAAATACATTTACAAAAGTGGCTTCTTCGCTAAATGTATATAAATATAGGGATTAACTGTCATGTGGACTGTTTTTATAGAGACGTAACCGTGAGGTAAGTGGTCATAACTTGTATGTAAAACGCTTCGGGTTTTACACAAGTTATGACCACTTACCTCGCGGTTACATCTCCATAAAAACAGTCCACATGACAGTTAATCCTTATGTAATTTTTTAATTTAACATTATTCTCTCTGCGGAGTTGAAACTCAATGAACTATATTTTTCTACTTAATTATAATGTGTTTATACCAGTTCGCTTAATACAATGGTTGTTAAAGCAACTTCGTTGGTTTGTTGAAGTTTAATACCACTTGAACCACAATGCGATATTATGATGTCATTGACATACCATCGCCTTACAGACAACAGGAGGTAAACCGGGGCTACAATTATAACAACAACATAATGTTTATAAATCCCGATTTTCAAGACAACACATAGCTATTTTGTGACAAAAATACAATAAAATTACAAATGGGGTATAGTATTCATAACAAAGGCATAATAGAGCGCTATATTTCAATAGTAATTTGCAATATGTCTCTATATAGCTAACATGCAAATTTCCTTGATCGAGGGCGTTAATGAGATAGAGGATCTGGCTTTCGATGTGTGGATATAGCTGTTCTCGATCGATCAGAATATACTCGTTGAGATACGACTATACCAGTTTACAATACGTAGTACATATATCTGGGCATATACGTGTATCACACATAACGATAGCAGTTCATAGGCGATCAAAACCCCTTTTAAGCACACATAATTTAACATATTCATTTCTAAAGCAACCGACGACAATCACTAATTAAATAATGTTCTGCATGAGCTCTCATAAAGCTGGGAACATAAATGTAAATTTTATAAAAGCTTGGTTCCATAGTACATATATGTGGGCATATTCCTGTATCACAAATAAAGATGGCAGTTCATAGGCGAACAAATCCCCCTTTTATGCACATATATTCCAGTACTTATATAGTGCGTGTACATGCATATATAGTGGTGGAATTATTACTCACTTGATCTGGTGGATCGTATCGTTGTCGTCGTTGGTGTCCAATTCAAAGCTAAAAGATAAACAGATTTAGTTGTATCATTCAAATTAACCTTTCTGTAGAGTTGAAATTCAATGAATTATAACTTTCTACTTTAATAATAATGTGGACACTAATTCACATAATATAATGTTCTTCACATCAACGTCGTCGTATTTTACTTAGTGGGATTCGTTGGTCTGTTAAAGTTTAATATCATTTTAACCACAATGCTATACGATATCATTGTCATATTGTCGCCGTATAGCCAAAATGACGTAAGTCGACTTTGATGATTCGTTAATGATGGTCTATCTCATCCGGGCTACAATTAAAACAACATGTTTATAAATCCCGATTTCAAGATTACACATTTTGTGACAAATACAATTGAAAATGGATTATATTATTTATCTACAAAGTCATAATAAATCGGCATATTTCGATAGTAATTTGCGATATATCTCATTATATAGGGTGTTAACCAGATTGAGGTTCCGGCATTCATTGTGTGGATATAGCAGTTCCTCAACGATCAGAATGCTCGTTTAGATACGACTATACGAAATGCGTGCACATGTGTATAACAAATAACGATAGCAGTTCACGGTCGATCAAAATGTTCTGTTAATCACATATATATGTTTATAGTAATTAGTTAGTGCATGTATGTGTATATATACTAGTAGAATGATTTACTCACTTGATCTGGTCGGTCGCATCGTTGTGGTCGTTGGTGCCCAGGTCCAAGCTAAAAGATAAACAAATGTAATTTATGTCATTTAACATTAACCTTTCTACATAGTTGAAATTCAATGAATTATAACTCTATACTTAAGTATAAGGTGTGTACTAATTCACTTAATACAATGCTCGTTGCAGCAAGGTCTTCGTATTTTTCTTAGTGACCTTCGCTGATTTGTTGAAGTGTAATATCAGATTAACCACAAGTCGATATTATGGTGTCATTGTCCTATCATCGCATTACAGCCAAAATTACGTTAGTCGATTTTGATCATAATTCGAGAGTAACAAAGGTTTTAGCTATAATTTATGTTGTGTATAAAGTGTAACTAGTACCCGAAGAGATGTCAAAACACGACCTTTGAAAACGTATAACTTGATCTCTAGATGGCCTATTATGCCACGTGTAATCCAGCACAAATCAGTTGTTGCAACATTTTGTCAGCTATTTAATTGAATCTGCTGTCCAGATAAGACGATTTAGTATCAACAAGAAATTCACAGCAACATGTCTTACCAGTGGTGAAAACAAGGTAATGATTGAGCTAGCGGTGCGACAGTTTGATAAAAACTGAAACAGAGGCGGAAATTTGTACATTCGGTTTTGTCCCATAACTGACTTACGCCCATTTGACTGTATGTGGACGATATGTGGGCGATGTCGGTGGATCCACATGCAGCAATATACCATGTTCAGAGCAATTTGTCATTCGGCATTGCTTTGGTATTGGTGTGTTGTTGAGTGAACAAGATAATGATATCAGTTTGCAAGTGAAAACCATCAAATATCGTTATGAATTAAATATAACTCGAGATACGTTAATGATGATCTAACTTATCAGGCCACAAATAAAACAACAAAATGTTTATAAATCAAGATTACATATAGCTATTTTGTGACAAAATACAATTGAAAATGGATTATATTATTTCTCATCATAATAAGTCATAATAAAGTGGCATATTTCGAAAGTAATTTGCGATATATCTCTCTATATAGCTAAGATACAAATTGCCTTGATTGAGGGTGTTAAGAAGATTGAGTTTCCGGCTTTCATTGTGTGGATATAGAAGTTCCTCATCAATAAGAATGCTCGTTAAGATACGACTATACCAAATGCGTGCACATACGTGTACAAGAAAACTAAGATGCATGCATCAGGTCGGCCGTGAACTATCTACCATAGAATTGTTGTAGCTATCGATTATACATTTTGAAACACCTGTCTGTATGTATGTATGTATGTGTGTATGCGTGAATGCATGTGTGTATGTGTTATAGACTCTAACACTGCTCGAATTTGGTATTTAACGTGTCAACTTGACCTCGCTCATAGGCATGTTTCTGGACCTTGACCGATCCGACTAAAAATTTGTGTGTAGGACTACTTCGATCCCGGGAGCAATATGGACGGGTCCAATTTCACGTGGGACCATGTTCTCGAACGTGCTGATATAGGCATGTTTCTGGACCAATTGAACAATAGTTTGGCCAGACGCTGTATATACTGGGTACTGTCCAGATGGAGGCGTTCACAAAAAAAATCCCTAACTAGCCCGAACGAAGTCGAGTACATCAGCTAGTTTAATATATATTTTGGACATTTGTCTGTCTGTTTGTCTGTTAGCTATGGCCGGGAAAACTGCCGGACAGATTTGACGAAATTTGATACCTAGGGGAAATTATTTCCAGGGAGTATTTTGGACGGGTCAAATCTTGATCCCGACCTGACTTTGACATTCAAAAAGATCAATTCAAGTTCAAATCTGGTAAAACGGAAGTATTTCAACGAAATTTGATACCTACTGTTACTTTTGTCCCGGGAGTGTTTCGGGTGGGTCAAATCATGACCCTGACCTGATCTTGACATTCAAAATTGTCAATTCAAGGTCAAATCGGGTATAATGCCGGGCGGATTTCGACGGGTACTTTTGTCGTGACTTTTGTCCGGGGAGTGTTTTGGACGGGTCAAATCGTGACCCCGACATGACCTTCACCTTTAAAATAGTCAATTCAAGGTTAAATCGCGCATTTCTCCGAAAATCAGAGGGAAACATCCCGGACGAAGTGGGGTCCACGAGCTACTATTATATATTTCTAGATTTAGTTACAAACTAAATACCTGTATATTGTACAAAGAAATGTTTGACAAATATATCTGTATCAATATTACCATACGGGTCATTAAAATAGATACGACGAAACAAATTTTGAAGGGTGCATGTATCAGGTAAATTTTTATATTTCAAATGATGACAGGAATGCAGAAAGTTGAAGTACCTACGTAATACTGGCTATCCGCATGAAGAGATATACATGTATATAAAAACCAGATGAGGGATATGTCTGTACAGTTGCTAAACAATTCAGTCATGCAAAAGAGGATCAAAGAGTAAGATACCAAATTGCTGCCTGTGGTAATGTTTTTTAACGAAATTCGGGGAAATTAGATTACTCTCACCCTGGTTATCCAGAAGATAATTGTGGAATCTGATGACGATCGGACAAGGGTGTCGTCTGTAGGATCACCAAATTATTTAGCCATAAAAATAGTAAAATTGAAGATCACCGCTGGCAGTGATGTCTTCACAAGGACAGTTTGAGAACAAAATATGGCTCACATCTAGCGGTGACCCAAAATATCCACATAAGAAAAAGTTCTCCAATAAAAGCTGGCTGCAGGGTGCGCCAATTGATTCAAATTCGAAATTTAGCAGGGTGTACTGCTTGTGGCCATGTTTTCCCCGCAAATTTGATAGACTGATGGACAAAACCACTGAATCCGTTGAATCAATATACATGTATACATGGATTAATTTATATGCATTGTTATACACAGTACTGGTATATAAAGGTACTGAAAATAACTATATTACTAGTATACACAAAATAAACCATATATCATGGCTATGGGTTCTAATATCCGAACATGACAGCTGAGAACTTGGTGTGAATTAAAGAGTGGTGGTTTCTCAAGCATATCTAACCCTCCACGTTAGGAACATGCCATTAAATGTCATAAGTATAATCTAGCTTGAGGACAGAAGTGATCCATAAAACCCCCCTTAATTCAACCAGGTCCTCGCGCGATGTATGATCGATCACATGATGATCTAGGGGGGTTAGAATTGATGTATAAAAACAGCACTGCATGTAAATATAAAATAAAATAGTGCTACATCTTATTACAGATTATTGCCATATATAATCAGTGATTATACAGACAGTCTGACAAAATAAAGTTTCAGTGACACTCTATCCGAAGAGGGGAATAATTTCATCTGTTACAGTCAATGGAGCAATTATGAATCTGGAAAGGTGAAATTTCTAAGTAATACTAGATATCGACATGACGCGATAAAATATAACGTAAATGCAATATGGCCGCTGGCGACCATTTTTTCCTATGAAATTAAAAAAATATTTGATAGCTCTCATCTGATAGATCAATATCAAGATAAATATGAAGTTTGGTGATGATCGGATGAGTGAAGTGGACTGTGGTCTTTGCTAAACGGTTTAGTAATGCTTAAAAAGATTCTTACCTTAATATTTTTATGTTCACTTTATAAACTTCACTGAGTCATCTTTGTCATGTATTGAGTTTGATATCTTTTGTTAACAGTTTATAAATCATGTATGTCTCATGTTTGTTATTTTAATTTATGTGTTTATTATCATTAAATAAAGTTGCATTCCTTAAAAAGATTCTTACCTCAATGTTTTTATGTTCACTTTATAAACTCCACTGAGTCATCTTTGTCATGTATTGAATTTGATATCTTTTGTTAACAGTTTATAAATTATGTATGTCTCGTGTTCTTTATTATATTATATACACTTTATAGTGTGTTTTCAGAACGAAAAAAATTTGAATAAAATCAACAAATTTGTAAATTTAAAAACAATTCAAACGTTGTTGTATTCCATGTCCCAGCCCGGACATATACACCAAATTTCAATAAGATTCATTGAGAAACAACTGACCAAACGCTATATAACACCCGTATACATCTTTTATTCCGAATCGGACTCGGGTACATGTTATAGTAGGTACCGAATTGACACACGTCGACTGGGCGAGTTGGCCATGGGGCGATTAGGCCGATTCCGGCACATTCTATAATTTACCGTATGTATCCGTTTACGCGTAGTTTACTTTAGAAAGTTCCGCAATTAATACCGTAAATAGAGCGACCTTATTTGACAGAGAATGCCTCTGTTATTGATTATCAAGTTGCTGTACATTAAAAACGACAAATTCACATGCTCGTTCAAGCGCAGTAGTCTATTTTTCCCATGTTAAAGGACATCCACAAATACTAAATAACGCTAACCTACTGCCGAATGTTTGACACGACAACTGTTAACATATTTGGGCTGAATTCATCTGACGCGGTATTATTCCTCAAAATAAACAACAAAACCATCGTTACTTGGAAATGTAGTTTGGGCTAACATTTACATAAATCCTCCAGATCAATTATCCGACACACACGTCAGATGAAAAAGTCACATGAAGTAACCGGCCAAATTGTCCGAAATAACAAATAACGATAGCAGTTCATGGTCGATCAAAATGTTCTGTTAATCACATATATATGTTTATAGTAATTAGCTAGTGCATGTATGTGTATATATAGTAGTAGAATTATTTACTCACTTGATCCAGTCGGTCGCATCGTTGTCGTCGTTGGTGCCCAGGTCCAAGCTAAACGATAAACAGATGTAATTTTTTTCATTTAACATCAATCTTTCCACATAGTTGAAATTCAATGAATTATAACTTTGTACTTAATTATAATGTGTGTACAAGTCGATATTATGGTGTCATTGTCCTATCGTCGCATTACATTGTGTTGTGTATAAAGTGTAACTAGTACTCGAAGAGATGTCAAAACACGACCTTTGAAAAAGTATAACTTGATCTCTAGATGACCTAATATGCCACGAGTAATCCAGCACAAATATGTTGTTGCAACACTTTGTCAGCTATTTAATTTAATCTGCTGTCAAGATAAGACGATTTAGTATCAACAAGAAATTCAAAGCAATATGTCTTACCAGTGGTAAAAACAAGGTAATGATTGAGCTAGTGGTGTGACAATTTGATGCCAACTGAAACATAGGTGGAAATTTGTTTGCGCCTGTACATTCGGTTTTGTCCCAGAACTGATTTTACGCACATTTGACTGTGTGTCGACGATATGCGGAGGAGTTGGAGGATCCACGTGCAGCAATATACCATATTTAGAGCAATTTGTCATTGCTTTCATATTGGTGTGTTGTTGAGTGAACTAGATAATGATATCAGTTTGAAAGTGAAAACCATCGAATTTCGTTATGAATTAACTACAACTCGAGATACGTTAATGATGATCTATCTCATCCGGGCCACAATTGAAAGAACAGAATGTTACAAATCCCGATTTCAAGTATACATATAGCTATTTTGTGACAAAATACAACTGAAAATGGATTATATTATTTATCTACAATGTCATAATAAAGTGGCATATTTCGATAGTAATTTGCGATATATCTCTCTATATAGCTAAGATACAAATTGCCTTGATTGAGAGTGTTAACAGATTGAGGTTCCGGCTTTCATTATGTGGATATAGCAGTTCCTCATCGATCAGAATGCTCGTTTAGATACGACTATACCAAATGCGTACACATACGTGTATAACAAATAACGATAGCAGTTCATGGTCGATCAAAATGTTATGTTAATCACACATATATGTTTATAGTAATTAGCTAGTGCATGTATGTGTATATATAGTAGTAGAATTATTTACTCACTTGATCCAGTCGGTCGCATCGTTGTCGTCGTTGGTGTCCATGTCCAAGCTAAAAGATAAACAGATGTAATTTTTTTCATTTAACATTAACCTTTCTACATAGTTGAAATTCAATGAATTATAACTTTGTACTTAATTATAATGTGTGTTCAAGCCGATATTATGGTGTCATTGTCCTATCGTCGCATTACAGTGGGATGTGTATAAAGTGTAACTAGTACCCGAAGAAATGTCAAAACACGACCTTTGAAAAAGTATAACTTGATCTCTAGATGACATAATAGGCCACGAGTAATCCAGCACAAATCTGTTGTTGCAGCATTTTGTCAGCTATTTAATTGAATCTGCTGTCAAGATAAGACGATTTAGTATCAACAAGAAATTAAAGCCATATGTCTTACCAGTGGTAAAAACAAGGTAATGATTGAGCTAGTGGTGCGACAGTGTGATACAAACTGAAACAGGCGGCAAATTTGTTTGCGCCTGTACATTCCATTTTGTCCCAGAACTGACATACGCCCATTTGACTGTATGTCGACGGTATGCTGAGGATGTCAGTGGATCCACATGCAGCAATATACCATGTTCAGAGCAATTTGTCATTGCTTTGATATTGGTGTGTTGTTGAGTGAACTAGATAATAATATCAGTTTACAAGTGAAAACCATCGAATTTCGTTATGAATTAACTACAACTCGAGATACGTTAATGATGATCTATCTCACCCGGGCCACAATTAAAACAACATAATGTTTATAAATCCAGATTTCAAGATTACATATAGCTATTTTGTGACAAAATACAATTGAAAATGGATTATATTATTTCTCTACAATGTCATAATAAAGTGGCATATTTCGATAGTAATTTGCGATATATCTCTCTATATAGATAAGATACAAATTGCCTTGATTGAGAGTGTTAAAAGATTGAGGTTCCGGCTTTCATTGTGTGGATATAGCAGTTCCTCATCGATCAGAATTCTCGTTTAGATACGACTATACCAAATGCGTGCACATACGTGTATAACAAATAACGATAGCAGTTCATGGTCGATCAAAATGTTATGTTAATCACACATATATGTTTATAGTAATTAGCTAGTGCAAGTATGTGTATATATAGTAGTAGAATTATTTACTCACTTGATCCAGTCGGTCGCATCGTTGTCGTCGTTGGTGCCCAGGTCCAAGCTAAAAGATAAACAGATGTAATTTTTTCATTTAACATTAACCTTTCTACATAGTTGAAATTCAATGAAATATAACTTTGTACTTAATTATAATGTGTGTTCAAGTCGATATTATGGTGTCATTGTCCTATCGTCGCATTGCAGTGGGATGTGTATAAAGTGTAACTAGTACCCGAAGAGATGTCAAAACACGACCTTTGAAAAAGTATAACTTGATCTCTAGATGACCTAATAGGCCACGAGTAATCCAGCACAAATCTGTTGTTGCAACATTTTGTCAGCTATTTAATTGAATCTGCTGTCAAGATAAGACGATTTAGTATCAACAAGAAATTAAAGCCATATGTCTTACCAGTGGTAAAAACAAGGTAATGATTGAGCTAGTGGTGCGACAGTGTGATACACACTGAAACAGAGGCGGCAAATTTGTTTGCGCCTGTACATTCCGTTTTGTCCCAGAACTGACTTACGCCCATTTGACTGTATGTCGACGGTATGCTGATGATGTCAGTGGATCCACATGCAGCAATATACCATGTTCAGAGCAATTTGTCATTGCTTTGATATTGGTGTGTTGTTGAGAGAACTAGATAATAATATCAGTTTACAAGTGAAAACCATCGAATTTCGTTATGAATTAACTACAACACGAGGTACGTTAATGATGATCTATCTCACCCGGGCCACAATTAAAACAACATAATGTTTATAAATCTCGATTTCAAGATTACATATAGCTATTTTGTGACCAAATACAATTGAAAATGGATTATATTATTTCTCTACAATGTCATAATTAAGTGGCATATTTCGATAGTAATTTGCGATATATCTCTCTATATAGCTAAGGTACAAATTGCCTTGATTGAGAGTGTTAACAAGCTTGAGGTTCCGGCTTTCATTGTGTGGATATAGCAGTTCCTCATCGATCAGAATGCTCGTTTAGATACGACTATACCAAATGCGTGCACATACGTGTATAACAAATAACGATAGCAGTTCATGGTCGATCAAAATGTTCTGTAAATCACATATATATGTTTATAGTAATTAGCTAGTGCATGTATGTGTATTTATAGTAGTATAATTATTTACTCACTTGATCCAGTCGGTCGCATCGTTGTCGTTGTTGGTGCCCAGGTCCAAGCTAAAAGATAAACAGATGTAATTTTTTTCATTTAACATTAACCTTTCTACATAGTTGAAATTCAATGAATTATAACTTTGTATTTACTTATAATGGATGTACAAGTCGATATTATGGTGTCATTGTCCTATCGTCGCATTACAGTGTGTTGTGTATAAAGTGTAACTAGTACTCGAAGAGATGTCAAAACACGACCTTTGAAAAAGTATAACTTGATCTCTAGATGACCTAATATGCCACGAGTAATCCAGCAAAAATATGTTGTTGCAACACTTTGTCAGCTATTTAATTTAATCTGCTGTCAAGATAAGACGATTTAGTATCAACAAGAAATTCAAAGCAGTATGTCTTACCAGTGGTAAAAAAAGGTAATGATTGAGCTAGTGGTGTGACAATTTGATGCCAACTGAAACATAGGTGGAAATTTGTTTGCGCCTGTACATTCGGTTTTGTCCCAGAACTGACTTACGCCCATTTGACTGTGTGTCGACGATATGCGGAGGAGTTGGCGGATCCACGTGCAACAATATACCATATTCAGAGCAAATTGTCATTGCTTTGATATTGGTGTGTTATTGAGTGAACTAGATAATGATATCAGTTTTCAAGTGAAAACCATCGAATTTCGTTATGAATTAACTACAACTCGAGATACGTTAATGATGATCTATCTCATCCGGGCCACAATTGAAAGAACAGAATGTTACAAATCCCGATTTCAAGTATACATATAGCTATTTTGTGACAAATTACAATAAAGGTTAAAATGGGGTATATTATTCATCTATAAATGCATCATGGAGTAGTATATTTCGATAGTAATTTGCTAAAAAAATAAACAGGTGTAGTTTTATCATTGAAATTCGATGAATTATATAACTTTCTACTCCAATTATAATGTGGACACAAATTCACTTCTTACAATGTTCTTTACAACAAGATCGTCGTCTTTTACTTAGTGAGGTTCAGTGGTCTGTTGAAGTTTAATATAATTTTAACCACAATGCTATACGATATCATTGTCATATTGTCATCGTATAGCCAAAATGACGTAAGTTGACTTTGATGATTCGTTAATGATGGTCTAATATTATCCATCATGACATGGGGTGTGGGATGGAAAAATCCCACCCGAGGGGCCAGATATTTGGGCCGGACACGAGGCTTGCCGAGTGTCCAGACCAAATATCTGGCCCCGAGGGTGAGATTTTCCCATCCCACACCCCAGTTCATGATGGATCATTTTTCTCCCAACCCAAGAGCCTCATTCCGATTTTTTGTTTTATACCAATCTTTGGCACATTCCAGTAGCTTCGTAACGGTATATCTTGGAAGAAATCTGATGCGATATTCGTGATTAACTGGGATGATTTCGGTATATACCAAATATACTGTAAAAACAAAGCGCGTTACCCCTGCGCGCAGGGTTAATACGTTACAGTGAAATCGACACGGTCTTGTGAAAACGACACGAATACGTCACATCGTTGCACCTGCATAAATTCCGAGAAACGCGCGTATTGATATGAAGTATATACAACTGGACTAATCGTGTTTGTCGTCGGAAATGACCATATCGATACCATTAGAAAAGGAAACATGTGAATATATGACAGACAAATGTTAGTTAGACGCGTTCGACGATGACAACTGTTCGAATGTGGAATTATTTCGTTCGTCATTTGTGAAGCGGCTATTGTTTACATGTTACGAAATGTGCCAGTGGTGCCAGTTTCGCTTGGGGTCTTCCGTTTTATGGAATATGTTCGCAAATTAGTCGTTTATATTTCATGTTATATATGCAACTCTGTGTCTGCAAGTGAGGTTATGTTGAAGGTTTTTCGTGATCAACAGTTGAGGCTTATCTCCATTTGTATTAGCGTCCACGAATTCGTTCGTATTTATTTACTTGAAACGTGAAGCGTAACTGGTTGGTCGCCATTGTTTTGATCTGTTTTAGTTCACGCAAAACATGATGACGGATTGTTAAATTAGTTCCGGCTCTTAATTAAATAGGTAAAGCAGTCACGTGGGTGGTGTGAGATAGATGGTCACGTGTTAAGTGAGACAGGGAAATCTCACCCAGCTATCTCACACTGGCTGCCTGTGCTAAAGTGTGTAGGGGTGGGAGAATATCTCATCCGGGCCACAAATAAAACAACAACATGTTTATAAATCCCGATTTCAAGATAACAACATAATGTTGATATATCCCGATTTCAACACTAAACATAACTATTTTTTGACAAAAATACCATAGCATTTGAAAATGGGGTATATTATTTCTCTACAAAGGCATAATAAAGTGATATATTGCGATAGTAATTTGCGATTTATCTCTATCTAGCTGACATGCACATTGCTTTGATTGAGGGTGTTAACAAGATTGAGAATCTGGCTGTTATGGTGTGGATATAGCTGTTCTCAATCGATCAGAATGCTCGTTTAGGTAATGTACAAGTTTACAATAGGTAGTACATATATGCGTGCATATACGTATATAACTATAGCAGTTCATAGGTGATCAAAACCCCCCTTTTAAGCACACACAGTTTTAAAAGAATCATTTCTAAAACAGCTGACGGCAATCACTAATTTAAATCTCGTTCTGTGTGAGGTCTCATAAAGCTGGGTACCTAAATGTAAATTTGATAAAAGCAGGGTACCATATGTATGCATATTCGTGTAATACAAATAACGATAACAGTTCATAGGCGATCAAACCCCCCTGTAAGTAACTATATTGCGTGTATGTGCATATATTGTGGAGTTATTACTCACTTGATCTGGTCGGTCGCATCGTTGTTGTTGTTGGTGCTGAATTAGAAACTAAAAGATAAACAGATGTAATGCTATCATTTAAAATTAACCCTACTACAGAGTTGAAATTCAACGAATAATAATGTTCAAGTTAATTTTAACGTGGGTACCAATTCACTTAATACAATATTCGACAAGATCGTCGTCTTTTATTTAGTTAGGTTTGTTGGTCTGTTGAAGTTTAATATCATTTTAACCACAAGGAGATATTATGTCATTGTCATATTGTCGCCTTACAGTCAAAATGACGTAAGTAGATTTCCATCATATTTCAGAAGAGATATATTTCAGGATGTCTATATCTGTATATATTTTAATTTGGATTTGTGTATAAAGTGTAACTAATGCATGAAGAGAAACTGACTGACGCCCGCTTGAAACTGACTTACGCCCACTTGAAACTGACTGACGCCCACTTGAAACTGACTGACGCCCACTTGACTGTATTATGACGATATGTGGAGTCGCCTAGGATATATATTGTAACAGTATACGCCCACTTGACTGTATGAGGACGATATGTGGAGTCGCCTAGGATTTATATTGTAACAGTATACGCCCACTTGACTGTATGATGACGATATGTGGAGTCGCCTAGGATATATATTGTAACAGTATACGCCCACTTGACTGTATGAGAAGAATATGTGGAGTCGCCTAGGATATATATTGTAACAGTATACGCCCACTTGACTGTATGAGAAGAATATGTGGAGTCGCCTAGGATATATATTGTAACAGTATACGCCCACTTGACTGTATGAGAAGAATATGTGGAGTCGCCTAGGATATATATTGTAACAGTATACGCCCACTTGACTGTATGAGAAGAATATGTGGAGTCGCCTAGGATATATATTGTAACAGTATACGCCCACTTGACTGTATGAGAAGAATATGTGGAGTCGCCTAGGATATATATTGTAACAGTATACGCCCTCTTGACTGTATGAGAAGAATATGTGGAGTCGCCTAGGATATATATTGTAACAGTATACGCCCACTTGACTGTATGAGAAGAATATGTGGAGTCGCCTAGGATATATATTGTAACAGTATACGCCCACTTGACTGTATGAGGACGATATGTGGAGTCGCCTAGGATTTATATTGTAACAGTATACGCTAAAACTTGCACTGAGGCATATGGGAAACATTTACACCAGTGTAACCTAAAGGGCAAAAATGAGCTTTTTTGCATTTGTTTATTCCTGGGAGTCACTTTAAAGTGTTTTAATGCATTTTAATGCATTTTCACAGCCTGATCTTTCAGTCTATTGAATCTCTCATACATGGTGTGGCTATTCTTGCTGCTGATGTCTTCTTTCACTTACATCAACCAAAAAATTGTATTATTTTTTATAAACAAATGCCAATTTTTCGAGGTATTTTCATAATTTTTCAAGGTGGTAATAGTCACATGATGATGCAAATGATCCATAAAATGAACACGTTGATGACATGTATCATTTGTTATAAGAAGCTAATCTACCAAGTATTTTGGATTTTATAGCCAGTAACATACAAATATATTTCATAAAAGTGTGTCATTTCCATTTGTGGATATGGTCATGTGAAGGTTAATAGCACTAAAACTTAGATACATTTAAGAAAATGCTTCAGAACTTTGAAGAGAGCATATCTTTGTTCAACTGATTCAATATACACCCACATCCAGTTATCTTGGGTCACCCATGTAGACCTAAAAATGTCATATTTTAGTTTTCATTGTACTGATAGCCATGAGCTTGGTGCTCAGCTGATCAGATCTGGACTCAATGGCCTCACATCACCATAAGTTATATCGTGGAAAGAATCGTGTACAGTCTTCCATAGCTGATCCAAGCTTGCAACACAGACCCCCAAAAATGTGTAAAAATGGGGCCTGAACATGACTTCTGGTGACAATTTATGCTTTTTGATGAATAATGTGTTAAAGGGGTGGGGTTAAATTGTATATAATAAATAAAGAACCACAAAGCTATGATTTGTGGGGACCTCTTTCTATGAATAATACCTAAACGCTCAATAAAATTTGAAACATGATGACTGGATTTTTTTATAGGATTTTCGAAATCCTAAAAAGTATAGAAACTAATTATTGAAGTGAAGTAAAATAAAGTATTTGAATATGTTAATTATTTACTCACACCATGTCCATCCGGTGGTCGGTGTTGGTGATGTTGATCTAGCTGCAAACAAAAAGAGAGATACGTGTGTAGTGTATTATTGTTTGTCAAACGTTTCAGGTTATTCAAACCGAAATACTTCAATTAATTAACTTGTTTGACAAGTTAGTTCAGCATGTAGGGGGTGCCAATTATTCCAGTAACTGGGACGATAAGGAATTCGGAATGTTGAAATATTTAAGTACATGCACTTCAGCCCGGAGTGCCATAAGAAGTTTGGTATGAATAGGATGAAATAGTTTTGCTGTAGGCCATGCAAAGAGACCGAAATTCAAGATGACACCAAATACAATTAGTGTAGTGACTTAGCGACAAAATTTTGTCATATTGGAACGGACTGGCCAAAAGTGCCAATTTGTTAAATTATGTCAAGTTAGGTGTGCTCTTTCAGAAAGTGAACTAGAAACAGGTTTCTGATCAATATTAACCCTTGTTTCAGTATAAATCCAAGATGGCGGCCAAATTCATTCATTATTTCACCATGACGTTCCAACTGGTATACAATTTAAGGCACATGCATAACAAAGGCGTCATTCTATCCGGCATTGTCATATTTTGAAGATATTAGCAATCCAGGCTGACCAAATTTGAAATTTATCACTTTTTGGACCAAAGGCATGAAATTTTGTCATAAAATCATTCTCGTTTCAATTATTTCGGAATAATAAACAGACAATATCTCAAAACTGTTTTAGTGCAGATCAAAGGTTAAGATCTTAAAAATTTCAGATATGTATACTGCAAACAAGCTATAAAACATCTAGGACAAATTCGTAACCATATTTTAGACATTTTTGATTATGTTACCCCTCACCCCAAAAATCATGAAATTTTGTTTTTGTTATAAACATCCGATAGAACATGGATGAGAATCTATAAAGGACACTATTCGATCACATTTCTAAATACTATAATTGGAATTACACACACAATGACCAAAGTTGAAATTTACAACTTTTTCGACTAAAATATGCAATTTGTTAAGAACATCCTCGTCATTTCAAATATTTTGGTCCAATAAATGGTAATTTACACATAGGATATTTGCGATAGTTAAAAATGTTTGGTCTTAAATGTTTCGGACATATATACTGAAAACAATGAATACATTTTCTGTGGTTAATATGTAACAACGTTTCAGAAAATTTATGGTTTATGTTACCCCTCACCCCATAAATCACGAAAATGTGACTTGGTTGTAAAGATTTAATAAATCTTTGGTTAAATCTTATAAAGTGAGTTTGTCGATGACAATTAGTCATATATTGTTATATAACAACCTCATTGACAGTATACTGTTTAAATTTACAATTGTATGCCTAATGACAGTTATATTTTATGGTAAAATAACCATCATTTCAAATATGTTCAACCAATATATGGGCAATTTCTCAAACATTTCCCAAGATCGTATATCACATGCGGCCTTGAAAGTTTTGAAAATGACTGTCGAATACAACACATTTAAAGGTATATACATGTCATGTCTTGGTGAAATATAATAAAATTCTAAAAATATATTATACCATAAATAATTTGAAGGTGTTGACTTATATAATCTACAAATGTAGCATACAAGAGGGGGTATATATAGACATGTAGTTCAGATCACAACTTTAATTTGTCTATCAATAATACACATAACATAAAGATGGTCTATCTTTGTCTATACTCTGTTCTTAAATTCACGTTTGTTATGTTGTACCTGTATATAAACTATAATGTGCAGTCTGATCATACCAGCGGATATATAGAAACTCATAGATTGTCATGTTATAATCACCGGTGACCATGTTGATACATTGAACAAATATTTTAGGCATTCTTAATATCACAATTACAACTGCATAAGTATGTGCATGGTAAATCAGCTATTGCACATTTGCACCTGTTACAAGTTTGGGATTTGCAACAACACTTGATGAGTTCTGAACACACAGCTGCAGCTTCTGGTAATGTAGTCCACAATGGTTTACATCCATGATCTTCAACTGTCCATTCCCAGTCATGCGGGCCTTGTATTGGAATTCTTATGGCACGACAAGTGTAGCACAATCCTGCCTGGTATATGGCTCATTTCATATGCTGTATTAGGGCCCCTTTTGAGCGACAAGTTTTGGAGAATTCTCTTCATATGCCTCGTTATCAGAAACTTTTCACAACCTTTATTATAATTAATGGTAATGAAACGTTCGAGTTCTTTGAAAATATATGAGGACGAATCTAGTTGAATAAAGGTTGATTCGCCTATAGGAGAAATGTACATGTATCTGTGATAACGGGATAATATTTCCATGCCATCCAGAAACTTGTTCTGCCCTTTATGTGGAAGAACACAGTGGTATACAAACCAGATATCGAATGGGGTAGTGATGACAATTGTCATCGCCCAGAGCGGAAAATGTGCTGTTGTCATGGTACAATGTTTTAGTTATGCCTGTTCATAGAGAAACACATGTATCACCACCACTGTTAGCATACGTAAACTTTGAAAACAGACCGATGACCATTACCAGGACATCTGTGTCAACAATCCGAACACGGATGGTCGTCAGCCCACAAGAAAGCGCATGGATAATGTGCGGCACAATTATAATATCAGCTTCCTCCTGACAACAGTTTCTCAAGATTTACTAGGAAGAATTTGCTATTTTGAGAGTTGACGAACATTCTGTCATGTTTAACACTTTATCATCATGTTCTGACGCATTACTTGTCAGGAATACAAAAAGTTCAAGCTTATTGTCAGAATGACGGAGGAAGTCGTTCCATTTTTTTGGAATCTTAGTTTGGCCACCAACTTTTCGTCCAAGACCTATACCACGATTCTCATTAGTGCTGCCTTTTGTGCTGCCTTCAAAATACCAATCACACACAACACACATGACATTAACACTTCTTAGTTTGTAGAGTAGAAACTTCATTTGTGACTGTGTAATCATTAAAAGTACATGTAGATCCTATCGCAGGTACAATTATATGCACAAGAACGCCTCCATCAAATATCTTGCACGTACTTCCAATATTTTATTTCTTGTAATAGTGTGTTCGAACAACATTTGGGCAGTTCAAAAAACCAGAAATCGCTTCTCCGCTATTCCAAACGATCAAGTGCGGGAACAGGAGAACATCAAATTGAAAGTAAATGGAGGTTGATAGGTTTAACAGAGAGCTCATCAACAATAACGAGATGGCTAGAACTCCCCGAACCAGACGTGTTTTTCTCTCACGAGAGTCGGCTATTTCCCCGCCTTATCAACGGGAGGTAAATTCAAGGGGACACAATCTGATTTGCTGGGATGTATCCGGGAAGCAAATGTTCAGTGCAAGATATTTGATGGAGGCGTTCTTGTGGATATGATTGTACCTGCGATATAGTATCTACTTTTAATGATTACGCGCAGTCACTAATGAAGTTTCTACTCTACAGACTAAGAAGTGTTACTGTCATATATATGTGGTGTGGGACATATGAAACGAGCTGCCTACCAGGTAGGACTGTGGTACACTTGTCATGCCAAGCTGCAGCTGTATGCTCAGAAATCATTAAGTGTTGTTGCAAATCACAAACTTGTAACAGATGCAAATGTGCAAACGCTGATTTACCATACACAGAGTTATGTAGATGTAATTGTGTGCTTAAAATATGTGTTCAACGTATAAACACAGGCAGCGGTGATTATAACATGACAATCTATGAGTTGCTATCTATCGGCTGGTATTATCAGTCTGTGAACATTATAGTTATATAACATAACAAACATGAATTTAAGAACACAGTATAAACAAAGATAGGCCATCTTTATGTGTATTATTGATTGACAATTTAAAGTTGTGACCTGAAATGCATAGCTATATATACACCCCTCTTGAATGCTAGATTACATAAGTCAATGATATTGGGTCAAATATATCCATTAATGGTATTATAGATTCTTTTATTTTTATTTTATTTCACCAATACATTACATGTATATACCCTTATATGTGTTGTATATATATTCGATGTTCATTTTAGAAACTTTTAAGACCGTATATCGTATATATATTATTGCATATTGCCATTCTATTGGTTGAACATATTTTAAATGATCAAATAAATTGTTATTAGGCATACAATTGTTAATTTCAACAGTATACTGACAATGAGATTGTTACATTATAATATATGACGAATTGCGATCGAAAAACTCACTTTATAAGATTTAACCAAAGATTTATTGAATCCTTACAACAAGTCACATTTTCGTGATTTTTGGGGTGAGGGGTAACATAAACCAAGTTTTCTGAAACGTTGTTACATATTAAACACATACAATGTATTCATCGTTTTCAGTATATATGTCCCAAACATATAAGACCGAACATTGTGAACTATCGCAAATATCCTATGAGTAAATGACCATTTATTGGACCAAAATATTAGAAATTAAGAGGATTTTCCTACAAAATTGCATGTTTTGTCGAAAAAGATGT
This sequence comes from Siphonodentalium dalli, assembly GCA_032622095.1. Classification (NCBI taxonomy): domain Eukaryota; kingdom Metazoa; phylum Mollusca; class Scaphopoda; order Gadilida; family Siphonodentaliidae; genus Siphonodentalium; species Siphonodentalium dalli. The sequence goes on from CP136067.1 coordinate 41,965,021, forward strand.
TATATTTCAACTTTGGTCATTGTGTATGTAATTGCCATTGCAGTATTTAGAAATGTGATAAAATGGTGTCCTTTATAGATTCTCATCCATGTTCTATCGGATGCTTATCACAAAAACAATATTTAATGATTTTTGGGGTGAGGAGTAACATAATCCAAAAATACGGTTAAGAATGTGTCCTAGATATTGTATGTTTTGATTAGAGTATAGATGTCCAAAAATGCTAAGACCTTAACCTTTAATTTACACCGAAACATTTTTGAGAAATTGTCCGAAATAATTGAAACGAGAATGATTATATGACAAAATTGCATGTTTTTGGTACAAAAAGTGATAAATTTCCAATTTGGTCAGCCTGGCGTTGCTACTATCTTCAAAATATGAGAATGCCAGTTTGAATGATGCCTTTATTATGCATGTGCCTCAAATTTTATACCAGTTGGAACGTCAGGGTGAAATAATGATTGAATTTGACCGCCATCTTGGATTTATACTGGAAACAAGGGTTAATATTGATCAGAAACCTGTTTCTAGTTCACTTTCTGAAAGAGCACACATAACTTGACAAAATATAAAAAAATGGCACTTTGGTCAGTCCGTTCCAAAAAAAACGCTAAGTCACTACACTAAATGAATAATATCCATATACTAAATGACCACATAGCTAGGTACCAACTGACCAAAATGTGATCTGCCTCGTATCACAGTGATAACAGTGGAATAACATTATTGGATATCTCTCGGGCTGAAATGAGGAATCATGCGGTGTTTACTTATTATGCATACCTCATTATGATCCATTAGGAACAATTACAATGGACATGATCACCCACATTGTTATATTAGGAAATGCTGCAGTTCAGTTGGAAATTGACTAAACTCGCATATTGCTGTATAGTTCCCATAATCCTGCCAAGTGGAAACATGTTATATACATATAGAACCATTAGAACTGTGGGGAAATGCTGCCCGGACAAAACGTACATAAAGCTCAGTTATTATCTGGTAAAATACACGTGGAATATGGCATTACTGATATGTGGGCTCGTTTACTATCGCTTTACTTTTCTCGATAACAGCACATGAGTCGGCGAAACTCGTCTGCTGTATGTAATTAGACATGACTTGTAGGGGAACATTATGTTTTTTTATGAATAATGAGTTAAAGGGGTGGGGTTAAATTGTGTGTAATAAATAAAGAACCACAGAAGTGGTTTAGTTTTTTAACACATTTTTCCATTGAGGGGCAATTGTGAAGAAATGTAGGGAGTTAGAATTATTCAACGAAAAAGCACGCTATCGCTTTAGGTTACACTTGTGTAAATACGGTTCGGAATGACATCTAGCGGATGCCGGAGGAATATATAGGAGATAATAAAATAGACACTGGGCCCAGATTGGTCAAAAGCCTTGTGTGCTCTTTTGCATAACAATATCATCACACCTCTTCACTATGATTTCCCATAGGTAAAATAGCCATTGGCACATGTCTTAATCCTTTGTAGTAAAGTTTGAATTTTGTGGTGTGGTCTATAATATGACATTAACAGTATACATGCAGTATACGCTAAACGTTTGCAATGAGGCCTATGGAAAACATTTACACAAGTGTAACCTATACAACGAGAGAGGCCATGGATGGGCGCGCAATGCACAATACACACACAGTAATTGTGCACTGATTGAGTTTAACCGCGGATACAATGTGAATATAAAACACAGGCTGTGTACTGACCACCAAAAGATTGCACCAAAGTTCACTCACATGGTTGGAGGCTAAGCGTGTACAGGTCTGGTGTTGTTGGTATAAACATAATATGATTTGTGGGGACCTCTGTTTAGTAATAATACCTAAACTCCCAATAAAATTTGAAACATGATGACAGTGGATTTTGTTATAGGATTTTCGAAATCCTAAAATGTATAGAAATCTAAATCATTGAACTGAAGTAAACTAAATTATTTGAATATGTTAATTATTTACTCACACCATGTCCATCCGGTGGTCGGTGTTGTTTGTGATGTTGATCTAGCTGTAAACAAAAAGAGAGATCCATGTATTATTGTTTGTTAAACGTTTCTGGTTATTCAAACCGAAATCGCAGTGATAACACTGGAACATCATTATTGGATATCTCTCGGGCTGAAATGAGGAACCATGTGGTGTTTATTTATTATGCATACCTCACTATGATCCATTAGGAACAATTCCAATGGAAATGAGCACCCACATTGTTTCTATTGTAACTATTAGGAAATGCTGCAGTACAGTCGGATATTGACTAAACTCGCATAGTGCTGTATAGTTCCCATGATGCTGCCATACACTAACATAATTTAAAAAAACCCAGATATTTAGTAACAAATTTCGCCAAAGTGGAAACATGTTATATACATATAGAACCATTCGAACGGTGGGGAAATGCTGCCCAGACAAAACGTACATAAATCTCATTTATTATCTGGTAAAATACACGTTGAATTGGAATATGGCATTACTGATATGTGGGCTCTTTTACTATCGCTTTACTTTTCTCGATAACAGCACATGAGTCGGCGAAACTCGTGTGCTGTATGTAATTAGACATGACTTGTAGGGGAACATTATGTTTTTGTTATGAATAATGTGTTTAAGGTGTGGGGTTAAATTGTGTGTAATAAATAAAGAACCACAGAAGTGGTTTAGTTTTTTAACGCATTTTTCCATTGAGGCGTAATTGTGAAGAAATGTAGGGAGTTAGAATTATTCAACGAAAAAGCACGCTATCGCTTTAGGTTACACTTGTGTAAATACGGTTCGGAGTGACATCTAGCGGATGCGGGAGGAATATATAGGAGATAATAAAATAGACACTGGGCCCAGATTGGTCAAAAGCCTTGTGTGCTCTTTTGCATAACAATATCATCACACCTCTTCACTATGATTTCCCATAGGTAAAATAGCCATTGGCACATGTCTTAACCCTTTGTAGTAAAGTTTGAATTTTGTGGTGTGGTCTATAATATGACATTATCAGTATACATGCAGTATACGCTAAAACGTTTGCAATGAGGCCTATGGACAACATTTACACAAGTGTAACCTATACAACGAGAGAGGCCATGGATGGGCGCGCAATGCCCAAATCACACACAGTAATTGTGCACTGATTGAGTTTAACCGCGGATACAATGTGAATATAAAACACAGGCTGTGTACTGACCACTAAAAGATTGCACCAAAGTTCACTCACATGGTTGGAGGCTAAGCGTGTACAGGTCTGGTGTTGTTGGTATACACATAATATGATTTGTGGGGACCTCTTTTTAGTAATAATACCTAAACTCTCAATAAAATTTGAAACATGATGACAGTGGAATTTTTTATAGGATTTTCAAAATCCTAAAATGTATAGAAATCTAAATTATTGAAGTGAAGTAAACTAAAGTATTTGAATATGTTAATTATTTACTCACACCATGTCCATCCGGTGGTCGGTGTTTGTGATGTTGATCTAGCTGTAACCAAAAAGAGAGATATATGTAGTATTGTTTGTTAAAAGTTTCTGTTTATTCAAACCGAAATACTTCAATTAATTAAAGTGTTTGACACCTTAGTTCAGCATGTAGGATGTGCCAATTATTCCAGTAGCTGGGACGATAAGGAATGAGGAATGTTTAAATAATTAAGTAGATGCAGTTCAACCCGGAGAGCCATAAGAAGTTTCGGATCAATATGATGAAACAGTTTGGCTCTAAGCCATGCAAAGAGAACAAAATTCAAGATGACACCAAGTACAATGAATAATATCCATATGCTGAATGACCACATAGCTAGGTACCAACTGACCAAAATGTGATCTGCCTCATATCGCAGTGATAACGCTGGAACATCATTATTGGATATATCTCGGGTTGAAATGAGGAACCATGATAACAGTGGATTTGTTTACAGGATTTTCGAAATTCTAAAAAGTATAGAAACTAATTATTGAAGTGAAGTAAAATAAAGTATTTGAATATGTTAATTATTTACTCACACCATGTCCATCCGGTGGTCGGTGTTTGTGATGTTGGGCTAGCTGTACACAAAAAGAGAGATACATGTGTAGTGTATTATTGTTTGTAAAACGTTTCTGGTTATTCAAACCGAAATACTTCAATTAATTAACATGTTTGACACCTTAGTTCAGCATGTGGGGGGGTACCAATTATTCCAGTAACTGGGACGATAAGGAATTCGGAATATTGAAATACTTAAGTACATGCAGTTCAACCCGGAGAGCCATAAGAAGTTTCGGATCAATATGATGAAACAGTTTGGCTGTATGCCATGCAAAGAGAACAAAATTCAAGATGACACCAAGTACAATGAATAATATCCATATGCTGAATGACCACATAGCTAGGTACCAACTGACCAAAATGTGATCTGCCTCATATCGCAGTGATAACGCTGGAACATCATTATTGGATATCTCTCGGGTTGAAATGAGGAACCATGATAACAGTGGATTTGTTTACAGGATTTTCGAAATTCTAAAAAGTATAGAAACTAATTATTGAAGTGAAGTAAAATAAAGTATTTGAATATGTTAATTATTTACTCACACCATGTCCATCCGGTGGTCGGTGTTCGTGATGTTGAGCTAGCTGTAAACAAAAAGAGAGATACTGTGTAGTGTCTTATTGTTTCTAAAACGTTTCTGGTTATTCAAACCGAAATACTTCAATTAATTAACGTTTTTGACACCTTAGTTCAGCAAGTGGGGGGTGCCAATTATTCCAGTAACTGGGAGATAAGGAATTCGAAATATTGAAATATTTAAGTACATGCAGTTCAACCCGGTGAGCCGTAATAAGTTTGGGCTAAATATGATGAAACAGTTTGGCTGTATGCCATGCAAAGAGAACAAAATCAAGATGACACCAAATACAATGAATAATTTCCATATACTAAATGACCACATAGCTAGGTACCAACTGACCAAAATGTGATCTGCCTCATATCGCAGTGATAATACTGGAACATCATTATTGGATATCTCTCGGGCTGAAATGAGGAACCATGTGGTGTTTACTTATTATGCATACCTCACTATGATCCATTAGGAACAATTACAATGGAAATGAGCACCCACATTGTTTCTATTGTAACTATTAGGAAATGCTGCAGTACAGTCGGAAATTGACTAAACTCGCATAGTGCTGTATAGTTCCCATGATGCTGCCATACACTGACATAATTTTTTTAAACCCACATATTTAGTAACAAATTTCGCCAAAGTGGAAACATGTTATATACATATAGAACCATTAGAACGGTGGGGAAATGCTGCCCAGACAAAACGTACATAAATCTCAGTTATTATCTGGTAAAATACACGTTGAAGTGGAACATGGCATTACTGATATGTGGGCTCTTTTACTATCGCTTTACTTTTCTCGATAACAGCACATGAGTCGGCGAAACTCGTGTGCTGTATGTAATTAGACATGACTTGTAGGGGAAAATTATGTTTTTGTTATGAATAATGTGTTTAAGGGGTGGGGTTAAATTGTGTGTAATAAATAAAAGAACCACAGAAGTGGTTTAGTTTTTTAACACATTTTTCCATTGAGGGGTAATTGTGAAGAAATATAGGGAGTTAGAATTGTTCAACGAAAAAGTACGCTATCGCTTTAGGTTACACTTGTGTAAATACGGTTCGGAGTGACATCTAGCGGATGCGGGAGGAATATATAGGAGATAATAAAATAGACACTGGGCCCAGATTGGTCAAAAGCATTGTGTGCTCTTTTGCATAACAATATCATCACACCTCTTCACTATGATTTCCCATAGGTAAAATAGCCATTGGCACATGTCTTAACCCTTTGTAGTAAAGTTTGAATTTTGTGGTGTGGTCTATAATATGACATTAACAGTATACATGCAGTATACGCTAAAACGTTTGCAATGAGGCCTATGGACAACATTTACACAAGTGTAACCTATACAACGAGAGAGGCCATGGATGGGCGCGCAATGCCCAATACACACACAGTAATTGTGCACTGATTGAGTTTAACCGCGGATACAATGTGAATATAAAACACAGGCTGTGTACTGACCACTAAAAGATTGCACCAAAGTTCACTCACATGGTTGGAGGCTAAGCGTGTACAGGTCTGGTGGTGTTGGTATATACATAATATGATTTGTGGGGACCTCTTTTTAGTAATAATACCTAAACTCTCAATAAAATTTGAAACATGATGACAGTGGAATTTTTTATAGGATTTTCGAAATCCTAAAATGTATAGAAATCTAAATTATTGAAGTGAAGTAAACTAAAGTATTTGAATATGTTAATTATTTACTCACACCATGTCCATCCGGTGGTCGGTGTTTGTGATGTTGATCTAGCTGTAACCAAAAAGAGAGATATATGTAGTATTGTTTGTTAAAAGTTTCTGTTTATTCAAACCGAAATACTTCAATTAATTAACGTGTTTGACACCTTAGTTCAGCATGTGGGATGTGCCAATTATTCCAGTAACTGGGACGAAAAGGAATGAGGAATGTTTAAATAATTAAGTAGATGCAGTTCAACCCGGAGAGCCATAAGAAGTTTCGGATCAATATGATGAAACAGTTTGGCTCTAAGCCATGCAAAGAGAACAAAATTCAAGATGACACCAAGTACAATGAATAATATCCATATGCTGAATGACAGTAATCACTAATTATTGAAGTGAAGTAAAATAAAGTATTTGAATATGTTAATTATTTACTCACACCATGTCCATCCGGTGGTCGGTGTTTGTGATGTTGGGCTAGCTGTACACAAAAAGAGAGATACATGTGTAGTGTATTATTGTTTGTAAAACGTTTCTGGTTATTCAAACCGAAATACTTCAATTAATTAATATGTTTGACACCTTAGTTCAGCATGTGGGGGGTACCAATTATTCCAGTAACTGCGACGATAAGGAATTCGGAATATTGAAATACTTAAGTACATGCAGTTCAACCCGGAGAGCCATAATAAGTTTGGGTTCAATATGATGAAACAGTTTGGCTGTATGCCATGCTAAGAGACCAAAATCAAGATGACACCAAATACAATGAATAATTTCGATATACTAAATGACCACATAGCTAGGTACCAACTGACCAAAATGTGATCTGCTTCATATCGCAGTGATAATACTGGAACATCATTATTGGATATCTCTCGGGCTGAAATGAGGAACCATGTGGTGTTTAGTTATTATGCATACCTCACTATGATCCATTAGGAACAATTACAATGGAAATGAGCACCCACATTGTTTCTATTGTAACTATTAGGAAATGCTGCAGTACAGTCGGAAATTGACTAAACTCGCATAGTGCTGTATAGTTCCCATGATGCTGCCATACACTAACATAATTTTAAAAAACCCAGATATTTAGTAACAAATTTCGCCAAAGTGGAAACATGTTATATACATATAGAACCATTAGAACGGTGGGGAAATGCTGCCCGGACAAAACGTACATAAATCTCAGTTATTATCTGGTAAAATACACGTTGAAGTGGAATATGGCATTACTGATATGTGGGCTCTTTTACTATCGCTTTACTTTTCTCGATAACAGCACATGAGTCGGCGAAACTCGTGTGCTGTATGTAATTAGACATGACTTGTATGGGAACATTATGTTTTTTTTATGAATAATGTGTTAAAGGGGTGGGGTTAAATTGTGTGTAATAAATAAAGAACCACAGAAGTGGTTTAGTTTTTTAACACATTTTTCCATTGAGTGGTAATTGTGAAGAAATGTAGGGAGTTAGAATTATTCAACGAAAAGGCACGCTATCGCTTTAGGTTACACTTCTGTAAATACGGTTCTGAGTGACATCTAACGGATGCGGGAGGAATATATAGGAGATAATAAAATAGAAACTGGGCCCAGATTGGTCAAAAGCCTTGTGTGCTCTTTTGCATAACAATATCATCACACCTCTTCACTATGATTTCCCATAGGTAAAATAGCCATTGGCACAGGTCTTAACCCTTTGTAGTAAAGTTTGAATTTTGTGGTGTGGTCTATAATATGACTTTAACAGTATACATGCAGTATACGCTAAAACGTTTGCAATGAGGCCTATGGAAAACATTTACACAAGTGTAACCTATACAACGAGAGAGGCCATGGATGGGCGCGCAATGCACAATACACACACAGTAATTGTGCACTGATTGAGTTTAACCGCGGATACAAAGTAAATATAAAACACAGGCTGTGTACTGACCACCAAAAGATTGCACCAAAGTTCACTCACATGGTTGGAGGCTAAGCATGTACAGGTCTGGTGTTGTTGGTATAAACATAATATGATTTGTGGGGACCTCTTTTTAGTAATAATACCTAAACGCTCAATAAAATTTGAAACATGATGACAGTGGAATTTTTTATAGGATTTTCGAAATCCTAAAATGTATAGAAATATACATTATTGAAGGAAGTAAACTACAGTATTTGAATATGTTAATTATTTACTCACACCATGTCCATCCGGTGGTCGGTGTTGTTTGTGATGTTGATCTAGCTGTAAACAAAAAGAGAGATACATGTATTATTGTTTGTTAAAAGTTTCTGTTTATTCAAACCGAAATACTTCAATCAATTAACGTGTTTGACACCTTGGTTCAGCATGTAGGATGTGCCAATTATTCCAGTAACTGGGACGATAAGGAATGAGGAATGTTGAAATAATTCAGTAGATGCAGTTCAACCCGGAGAGCCATAAGAGTTTCGGATCAATATGATGAAACAGTTGGGCTGTATGCCATGCAAAGAGAACAAAATTCAAGATGACACCAAATACAATGAATAATATCCATATAATGCTGAATGACCACATAGCTAGGTACCAACTGACCAAAATGTGATCTGCCCCATATCGCAGTGATAACGCTGGAACATCATTATTGGATATATCTCGGGTTGAAATGAGGAACCATGATAACAGTGGATTTGTTTACGGATTTTCGAAATTCTAAAAAGTATAGAAACTAGTTATTGAAGTGAAGTAAAATAAAGTATTTGAATATGTTAATTATTTACTCACACCATGCCCATCCGGTGGTCGGTGTTTGTGATGTTGAGCTAGCTGTAAACAAAAAGAGAGATACATGTGTAGTGTATTATTTGTAAAACGTTTCTGGTTATTCAAATCGAAATACTTCAATTAATTAACGTTTTTCACACCTTAGTTCAGCATGTGGTGGTGCCAATTGTTCCAGTAACTGGTACGATAAGGAGTTCTCTGATTATTGAAATATTTAAGTACATGCAGTTCAACCCGGAGAGCCGTAATAAGTTTGGGTTCAATAGGATGAAACAGTTTGGCTGTATACCATGCAACGAGAACAAAATTCAAGATGACACCAAGTACAATGAATAATATCCATATGCTGAATGACCACATAGCTAGGTACCAACTGACCAAAATGTGATCTGCCTCATATCGCAGTGATAACGCTGGAACATCATTATTGGATATCTCTCGGGTTGAAATGAGGAACCATGATAACAGTGGATTTGTTTACAGGATTTTCGAAATTCTAAAAAGTATAGAAACTAATTATTGAAGTGAAGTAAAATAAAGTATTTGAATATGTTAATTATTTACTCACACCATGTCCCTCCGGTGGTCGGTGTTTGTGATGTTGAGCTAGCTGTAAACAAAAAGAGAGATACATGTGTAGTGTATTATTGTTTGTAAAACGTTTCCGGTTATTCAAACCGAAATACTTCAATTAATTAACATGTTTGACACCTTAGTTCAGCATGTGGGGGTGCCAATTATTCCAGTAACTGGGACGATAAGGAATTCGGAATATTGAAATACTTAAGTACATGCAGTTCAACCCGGAGAGCCATAATAAGTTTGGGTTCAATATGATGAAACAGTTTGGCTGTATGCCATGCTAAGAGACCAAAATCAAGATGACACCAAATACAATGAATAATTTCCATATACTAAATGACCACATAGCTAGGTACCAACTGACCAAAATGTGATCTGCTTCATATCGCAGTGATAACGCTGGAACATCATTATTGGATATATCTCGGGCTGAAATGAGGAACCATGTTTTTTTTTTTGTTATTATGCATACCTCACTATGATCCATTAGGAACAATTACAATGGAAATGAGCACCCACATTGTTTCTATTGTAACTATTAGGAAATGCTGCAGTACAGTCGGAAATTGACTAAACTCGCATAGTGCTGTATAGTTCCCATGATGCTGCCATACACTAACATAATTTTAAAAAACCCAGATATTTAGTAACAAATTTCGCCAAAGTGGAAACATGTTATATACATATAGAACCATTAGAACGGTGGGGAAATGCTGCCCAGACAAAACGTACATAAATCTCAGTTATTATCTGGTAAAATACACGTGGAAGTGGAACATGGCATTACTGATATGTGGGCTCTTTTACTATCGCTTTACTTTTCTCGATAACAGCACATGAGTCGGCGAAACTCGTGTGCTGTATGTAATTAGACATGACTTGTAGGGGAACATTATGTTTTTGTTATGAATAATGTGTTTAAGGGGTGGGGTTAAATTGTGTGTAATAAATAAAGAACCACAGAAGTGGTTTAGTTTTTTAACGCATTTTTCCATTGAGGCGTAATTGTGAAGAAATGTAGGGAGTTAGAATTATTCAACGAAAAAGCACGCTATCGCTTTAGGTTACACTTGTGTAAATACGGTTCGGAGTGACATCTAGCGGATGCGGGAGGAATATATAGGAGATAATAAAATAGACACTGGGCCCAGATTGGTCAAAAGCCTTGTGTGCTCTTTTGCATAACAATATCATCACACCTCTTCACTATGATTTCCCATAGGTAAAATAGCCATTGGCACATGTCTTAACCCTTTGTGGTAAAGTTTGAATTTTGTGGTGTGGTCTATAATATGACATTATCAGTATACATGCAGTATACGATAAAACGTTTGCAATGAGGCCTATGGACAACATTTACACAAGTGTAACCTATACAACGAGAGAGGCCATGGATGGGCGCGCAATGCCCAAATCACACACAGTAATTGTGCACTGATTGAGTTTAACCGCGGATACAATGTGAATATAAAACACAGGCTGTGTACTGACCACTAAAAGATTGCACCAAAGTTCACTCACATGGTTGGAGGCTAAGCGTGTACAGGTCTGGTGTTGTTGGTATACACATAATATGATTTGTGGGGACCTCTTTTTAGTAATAATACCTAAACTCTCAATAAAATTTGAAACATGATGACAGTGGAATTTTTTATAGGATTTTCGAAATCCTAAAATGTATAGAAATCTAAATTATTGAAGTGAAGTAAACTAAAGTATTTGAATATGTTAATTATTTACTCACACCATGTCCATCCGGTGGTCGGTGTTTGTGATGTTGATCTAGCTGTAACCAAAAAGAGAGATATATGTAGTATTGTTTGTTAAAAGTTTATGTTTATTCAAACCGAAATACTTCAATTAATTAACGTGTTTGACACCTTAGTTCAGCATGTAGGATGTGCCAATTATTCCAGTAACTGGGACGATAAGGAATGAGGAATGTTTAAATAATTAAGTAGATGCAGTTCAACGCGGAGAGCCATAATCAGTTTCGGATCAATATGATGAAACAGTTTGGCTCTAAGCCATGCAAAGAGAACAAAATTCAAGATGACACCAAGTACAATGAATAATATCCATATGCTGAATGACCACATAGCTAGGTACCAACTGACCAAAATGTGATCTGCCTCATATCGCAGTGATAACGCTGGAACATCATTATTGGATATCTCTCGGGTTGAAATGAGGAACCATGATAACAGTGGATTTGTTTACAGGATTTTCGAAATTCTAAAAAGTATAGAAACTAATTATTGAAGTGAAGTAAAATAAGGTATTTGAATATGTTAATTATTTACTCACACCATGTCCATCCGGTGGTCGGTGTTTGTGATGTTGGGCTAGCTGTACACAAAAAGAGAGATACATGTGTAGCGTATTATTGTTTGTAAAACGTTTCTGGTTATTCAAACCGAAATACTTCAATTAATTAACATGTTTGACACCTTAGTTCAGCATGTGGGGGGTACCAATTATTCCAGTAACTGGGACGATAAGGAATTCGGAATATTGAAATACTTAAGTACATGCAGTTCAACCCGGAGAGCCATAATAAGTTTGGGTTCAATATGATGAAACAGTTTGGCTGTATGCCATGCTAAGAGACCAAAATCAAGATGACACCAAATACAATGAATAATTTCCATATACTAAATGACCACATAGCTAGGTACCAACTGACCAAAATGTGATCTGCTTCATATCGCAGTGATAATACTGGAACATCATTATTGGATATCTCTTGGGCTGAAATGAGGAACCATGTGGTGTTTAGTTATTATGCATACCTCACTATGATCCATTAGGAACAATTACAATGGAAATGAGCACCCACGTTGTTTCTATTGTAACTATTAGGAAATGCTGCAGTACAGTCGGAAATTGACTAAACTCGCATAGTGCTGTATAGTTCCCATGATGCTGCCATACACTAACATAATTTTAAAAAACCCAGATATTTAGTAACAAATTTCGCCAAAGTGGAAACATGTTATATACATATAGAACCATTAGAACGGTGGGGAAATGTTGCCCAGACAAAACGTACATAAATCTCAGTTATTATCTGGTAAAATACACGTTAGATTGGAATATGGCATTACTGATATGTGGGCTCTTTTACTATCGCTTTACTTTTCTCGATAACAGCACATGAGTTGGCGAAACTCGTGTGCTGTATGTAATTAGACATGACTTGTAGGGGAACATTATGTTTTTGTTATGAATAATGTGTTTAAGGGGTGGGGTTAAATTGTGTGTAATAAATAAAGAACCACAGAAGTGGTTTAGTTTTTTAACACATTTTTCCATTGAGGCGTAATTGTGAAGAAATGTAGGGAGTTAGAATTATTCAACGAAAAGGCACGCTATCGCTTTAGGTTACACTTGTGTAAATACGGTTCGGAGTGACATCTAGCGGATGCGGGAGGAATATATAGGAGATAATAAAATAGACACTGGGCCCAGATTGGTCAAAAGCCTTGTATGCTGTTTGGCATAACAATATCATCACACCTCTTCACTATGATTTCCCATAGGTCAAATAGCCATTGGCACATGTCTTAACCATTTGTAGTAAAGTTTGAATTTTGTGGTGTGGTCTATAATATGACATTAACAGTATACATGCAGTATACGCTAAAACGTTTGCAATGAGGCCTATGGACAACATTTACACAAGTGTAACCTATACAACGAGAGAGGCCATGGATGGGCGCGCAATGCCCAATACACACACAGTAATTGTGCACTGATTGAGTTTAACCGCGGATACAATGTGAATATAAAACACAGGTTGTGTAATGACCACTAAAAGATTGCACCAAAGTTCACTCACATGGTTGGAGGCTAAGCGTGTACAGGTCTGGTGTTGTTGGTATATACATAATATGATTTGTGGGCACCTCTTTTTAGTAATAATACCTAAACTCTCAATCAAATTTGAAACATGATGACAGTGGAATTTTTTATAGGATTTTCGAAATCCTAAAATGTATAGAAATCTAAATTATTGAAGTGAAGTAAACTAAAGTATTTGAATATGTTAATTATTTACTCACACCATGTCCATCCGGTGGTCGGTGTTTGTGATGTTGATCTAGCTGTAACCAAAAAGAGAGATATATGTAGTATTGTTTGTTAAAAGTTTCTGTTTATTCAAACCGAAATACTTCAATTAATTAACGTGTTTGACACCTTAGTTCAGCACGTAGGATGTGCCAATTATTCCAGTAACTGGGACGATAAGGAATGAGGAATGTTTAAATAATTAAGTAGATGCAGTTCAATCCGGAGAGCCATAAGAAGTTTCGGATCAATATGATGAAACAGTTTGGCTCTAAGCCATGCAAAGAGAACAAAATTCAAGATGACACCAAATACAATGAATAATATCCATATGCTGAATGACCACATAGCTAGGTACCAACTGACCAAAATGTGATCTGCCTCATATCGCAGTGGTAACGCTGGAACATCATTATTGGATATCTCTCGGGTTGAAATGAGGAACCATGATAACAGTGGATTTGTTTACAGGATTTTCGAAATTCTAAAAAGTATAGAAACTAATTATTGAAGTGAAGTAAAATAAAGTATTTGAATATGTTAATTATTTACTCACACCATGTCCATCCGGTGGTCGGTGTTTGTGATGTTGGGCTAGCTGTACACAAAAAGAGAGATACATGTGTAGTGTATTATTGTTTGTAAAACGTTTCTGGTTATTCAAACCGAAATACTTCAATTAATTAACATGTTTGACACCTTAGTTCAGCATGTGGGGGGTACCAATTATTCCAGTAACTGGGACGATAAGGAATTCGGAATATTGAAATACTTAAGTACAAGCAGTTCAACCCGGAGAGCCATAATAAGTTTGGGTTCAATATGATGAAACAGTTTGGCTGTATGCCATGCTAAGAGACAAATCAAGATGACACCAAATACAATGAATAATTTCCATATACTAAATGACCAAATAGCTAGGTACCAACTGACCAAAATGTGATCTGCTTCATATCGCAGTGATAATACTGGAACATCATTATTGGATATCTCTCGGGCTGAAATGAGGAACCATGTGGTGTTTAGTTATTATGCATACCTCACTATGATCCATTAGGAACAATTACAATGGAAATGAGCACCCACATTGTTTCTATTGTAACTATTAGGAAATGCTGCAGTACAGTCGGAAATTGACTAAACTCGCATAGTGCTGTATAGTTCCCATGATGCTGCCATACAGTAACATAATTTAAAAAACCCCAGATATTTAGTAACAAATTTCGCCAAAGTGGAAACATGTTATATACATATAGAACCATTAGAACGGTGGGGAAATGCTGCCCGGACAAAACGTACATAAATCTCAGTTATTATCTGGTAAAATACACGTTGAAGTGGAATATGGCATTACTGATATGTGGGCTCTTTTACTATCGCTTTACTTTTCTCGATAACAGCACATGAGTCGGCGAAACTCGTGTGCTGTATGTAATTAGACATGACTTGTAGGGGAACATTATGTTTTTGTTATGAATAATGTGTTTAAGGGGTGGGGTTAAATTGTGTGTAATAAATAAAAGAACCACAGAAGTGGTTTAGTTTTTTAACACATTTTTCCATTGAGGCGTAATTGTGAAGAAATGTAGGGAGTTAGAATTATTCAACGAAAAAGCACGCTATCGCTTTAGGTTACACTTGTGTAAATACGGTTCGGAGTGACATCTAGCGGATGCGGGAGGAATATATAGGAGATAATAAAATAGACACTGGGCCCAGATTGGTCAAAAGCCTTGTGTGCTCTTTTGCATAACAATATCATCACACCTCTTCACTGTGATTTCCCATAGGTAAAATAGCCATTGGCACATGTCTTATCCCTTTGTAGTAAAGTTTGAATTTTGTGGTGTGGTCTATAATATGACATTAACAGTATACATGCAGTATACGCTAAAACGTTTGCAATGAGGCCTATGGACAACATTTACACAAGTGTAACCTATACAACGAGAGAGGCCATGGATGGACGCGCAATGCCCAATACACACACAGTAATTGTGCACTGATTGAGTTTAACCGCGGATACAATGTGAATATAAAACACAGGCTGTGTACTGACCACTAAAAGATTGCACCAAAGTTCACTCACATGGTTGGAGGCTAAGCGTGTACAGGTCTGGTGTTGTTGGTATATACATAATATGATTTGTGGGGACCTCTTTTTAGTAATAATACCTAAACTCTCAATAAAATTTGAAACATGATCACAGTAAATCTTTTTATAGGATTTTCGAAATCCTAAAATGTATAGAAATCTAAATTATTGAAGTGAAGTAAACTAAAGTATTTGAATATGTTAATTATTTACTCACACCATGTCCATCCGGTGGTCGGTGTTGTTTGTGATGTTGATCTAGCTGTAAACAAAAAGAGAGATACATGTAGTATTGTTTTTTAAACGTTTCTGGTTATTCAAACCGAAATACTTCAATTAATTAACGTGTTTGACACCTTATTTCAGCATGTAGGATGTGCCAATTATTCCAGTAACTGGGACGACAAGGAATGAGGAATGTTTAAATAATTAAGTAGATGCAGTTCAACCCGGAGAGCCATAAGAAGTTTCGGATCAATATGATGAAACAGTTTGGCTCTAAGCCATGCAAAGAGAACAAAATTCAAGATGACACCAAGTACAATGAATAATATCCATATGCTGAATGACCACATAGCTAGGTACCAACTGACCAACATGTGATCTGCCTCATATCGCAGTGATAACGCTGGAACATCATTATTGGATATCTCTCGGGTTGAAATGAGGAACCATGATAACAGTGGATTTGTTTACAGGATTTTCGAAATTCTAAAAAGTATAGAAACTAATTATTGAAGTGAAGTAAAATAAAGTATTTGAATATGTTAATTATTTACTCACACCATGTCCATCCGGTGGTCGGTGTTTGTGATGTTGGGCTAGCTGTACACAAAAAGAGAGATACATGTGTAGTGTATTATTGTTTGTAAAACGTTTCTGGTTATTCAAACCGAAATACTTCAATTAATTAACATGTTTGACACCTTAGTTCAGCATGTGGGGGGTACCAATTATTCCAGTAACTGGGACGATAAGGAATTCGGAATATTGAAATACTTAAGTACATGCAGTTCAACCCGGAGAGCCATAATAAGTTTGGGTTCAATAGGATGAAACAGTTTGGCTGTATGCCGTGCAAAGAGAACAAAATCAAGATGACACAAAATACAATGAATAATTTCCATATACTAAATGACCACATAGCTAGGTACCAACTGACCAAAATGTGATCTGCTTCATATCGCAGTGATAATACTGGAACATCATTATTGGATATCTCTCGGGCTGAAATGAGGAACCATGTGGTGTTTAGTTATTATGCATACCTCACTATGATCCATTAGGAACAATTACAATGGAAATGAGCACCCACATTGTTTCTATTGTAACTATTAGGAAATGCTGCAGTACAGTCGGAAATTGACTAAACTCGCATAGTGCTGTATAGTTCCCATGATGCTGCCATACACTAACATAATTTAAAAAACCCCAGATATTTAGTAACAAATTTCGCCAAAGTGGAAACATGTTATATACATATAGAACCATTATAACGGTGGGGAAATGCTGCCCGGACAAAACGTACATAAATCTCAGTTATTATCTGGTAAAATACACGTTGAAGTGGAATATGGCATTACTGATATGTGGGCTCTTTTACTATCGCTTTACTTTTCTCGATAACAGCACATGAGTCGGCGAAACTCGTGTGCTGTATGTAATTAGACATGACTTGTAGGGGAACATTATGTTTTTGTTATGAATAATGTGTTTTAGGGGTGGGGTTAAATTGTGTGTAATAAATAAAGAACCACAGAAGTGGTTTAGTTTTTTAACACATTTTTCCATTGAGGCGTAATTGTGAAGAAATGTAGGGAGTTAGAATTATTCAACGAAAAAGCACGCTATCGCTTTAGGTTACACTTGTGTAAATACGGTTCGGAGTGACATCTAGCGGATGCGGGAGGAATATATAGGAGATAATAAAATAGACACTGGGCCCAGATTGGTCAAAAGCCTTGTGTGCTCTTTTGCATAACAATATCATCACACCTCTTCACTGTGATTTCCCATAGGTAAAATAGCCATTGGCACATGTCTTAACCCTTTGTAGTAAAGTTTGAATTTTGTGGTGTGGTCTATAATATGACATTAACAGTATACATGCAGTATACGCTAAAACGTTTGCAATGAGGCCTATGGACAACATTTACACAAGTGTAACCTATACAACGAGAGAGGCCATGGATGGGCGCGCAATGCCCAATACACACACAGTAATTGTGCACTGATTAAGTTTAACCGCGGATACAATGTGAATATAAAACACAGGCTGTGTACTGACCACTAAAAGATTGCACCAAAGTTCACTCACATGGTTGGAGACCAAGCGTGTACAGGTCTGGTGTTGTTGGTATATACATAATATGATTTGTGGGGACCTCTTTTTAGTAATAATACCTAAACTCTCAATAAAATTTGAAACATGATGACAGTGGATTTTTTTATAGGATTTTCGAAATTCTAAAATGTATAGAAATCTAAATTATTGAAGTGAAGTAAACTAAAGTATTTGAATATGTTAATTATTTACTCACACCATGTCCATCCGGTGGTCGGTGTTTGTGATGTTGATCTAGCTGTAACCAAAAAGAGAGATATATGTAGTATTGTTTGTTAAAAGTTTCTGTTTATTCAAACCGAAATACTTCAATTAATTAACGTGTTTGACACCTTAGTTCAGCATGTAGGATGTGCCATTATTCCAGTAACTGGGACGATAAGGAATGAGGAATGTTTAAATAATTAAGTAGATGCAGTTCAACCCGGAGAGCCATAAGAAGTTTCTGATCAATATGATGAAACAGTTTGGCTCTAAGCCATGCAAAGAGAACAAAATTCAAGATGACACCAAGTACAACGAATAATATCCATATGCTGAATGACCACATAGCTAGGTACCAACTGACCAAAATGTGATATGCCTCATATCGCAGTGATAACACTGCAATATCATTATTGGATATCTCTCGGGTTGAAATGAGGAACCATGATAACAGTGGATTTGTTTACAGGATTTTCGAAATTCTAAAAAGTATAGAAACTAATTATTGAAGTGAAGTAAAATAAAGTATTTGAATATGTTAATTATTTACTCACACCATGTCCATCCGGTGGTCGGTGTTTGTGATGTTGAGCTAGCTGTAAACAAAAAGAGAGATACATGTGTAGTGTATTATTGTTTGTAAAACGTTTCTGGTTATTCAAACCGAAATACTTCAATTAATTAACATGTTTGACACCTTAGTTCAGCATGTGGGGGTGCCAATTATTCCAGTAACTGGGACGATAAGGAATTCGGAATATTGAAATACTTAAGTACATGCAGTTCAACCCGGAGAGCCATAATAAGTTTGGGTTCATTATGATGAAACAGTTTGGCTGTATGCCATGCTAAGAGACCAATATCAAGATGACACCAAATACAATGAATAATTTCCATATACTAAATGACCACATAGCTAGGTACCAACTGACCAAAATGTGATCTGCTTCATATCGCAGTGATAATACTGGAACATCATTATTGGATATCTCTCGGGCTGAAATGAGGAACCATGTGGTGTTTAGTTATTATGCATTCCTCACTATGATCCATTAGGAACAATTACAATGGAAATGAGCACCCACATTGTTTCTATTGTAACTATTAGGAAATGCTGCAGTGCAGTCGGAAATTGACTAAACTCGCATAGTGCTGTATAGTTCCCATGATGCTGCCATACACTAACATAATTTTTAAAAACCCAGATATTTAGTAACAAATTTCGCCAAAGTGGAAACATGTTATATACATATAGAACCATTGGAACGGTGGGGAAATGCTGACCGGACAAAACGTACATAAATCTCAGTTATTATCTGGTAAAATACACGTTGAAGTGGAATATGGCATTACTGATATGTGGGCTCTTTTACTATCGCTTTAATTTTCTCGATAACAGCACATGAGTCGGCGAAACTCGTCTGCTGTATGTAATTAGACATGACTTGTAGGGGAAAATTATGTTTTTGTTATGAATAATGTGTTTAAGGGGTGGGGTTAAATTGTGTGTAATAAATAAAGAACCACAGAAGTGGTTTAGTTTTTTAACACATTTTTCCATTGAGGCGTAATTGTGAAGAAATGTATGGAGTTAGAATTATTCAACGAAAAAGCACGCTATCGCTTTAGGTTACACTTGTGTAAATACTGTTCGGAGTGACATCTAGCGGATGCGGGAGGAATATATAGGAGATAATAAAATAGACACTGGGCCCAGATTGGTCAAAAGCCTTGTGTGCCATTTTGCATAACAATATCATCACACCTCTTCACTATGATTTCCCATAGGTAAAATAGCCATTGGCACATGTCTTAACCCTTTGTAGTAAAGTTTGAATTTTGTGGTGTGGTCTATAATATGACATTAACAGTATACATGCAGTATACGCTAAAACGTTTGCAATGAGGCCTATGGACAACATTTACACAAGTGTAACATATACAACGAGAGAGGCCATGGATGGGCGCGCAATGCCCAATACACACACAGTAATTGTGCACTGATTGAGTTTAACCGCGGATACAATGTGAATATAAAACACAGGCTGTGTACTGACCACTAAAATATTGCACCAAAGTTCACTCACATGGTTGGAGGCTAAGCGTGTACAGGTCTGGTGTTGTTGGTATATACATAATATGATTTGTGGTGACCTCTTTTCAGTAATAATACCTAAACTCTCAATAAAATTTGAAACATGATGACAGTGGAATTTTTTATAGGATTGTCGAAATCCTAAAATGTATAGAAATCTAAATTATTGAAGTGAAGTAAACTAAAGTATTTGAATATGTTAATTATTTACTCACACCATGTCCATCCGGTGGTCGGTGTTTGTGATGTTGATCTAGCTGTAACCAAAAAGAGAGATATATGTAGTATTGTTTGTTAAAAGTTTCTGTTTATTCAAACCGAAATACTTCAATTAATTAACGTGTTTGACACCTTAGTTCAGCATGTAGGATGTGCCAATTATTCCAGTAACTGGGACGATAAGGAATGAGGAATGTTTAAATAATTAAGTAGATGCAGTTCAACCCGGAGAGCCATAAGAAGTTTCGGATCAATATGATGAAACAGTTTGGCTCTAAGCCATGCAAAGAGAACAAAATTCAAGATGACACCAAGTACAATGAATAATATCCATATGCTGAATGACCACATAGCTTGGTACCAACTGACCAAAATGTGATCTGCCTCATATCGCAGTGATAACGCTGGAAGATCATTATTGGATATCTCTCGGGTTGAAATGAGGAACCATGATAACAGTGGATTTGTTTACAGGATTTTCGAAATTCTAAAAAGTATAGAAACTAATTATTGAAGTGAAGTAAAATAAAGTATTTGAATATGTTAATTATTTACTCACACCATGTCCATCCGGTGGTCGGTGTTTGTGATGTTGGGCTAGCTGTACACAAAAAGAGAGATACATGTGTAGTGTATTATTGTTTGTAAAACGTTTCTGGTTATTCAAACCGAAATACTTCAATTAATTAACATGTTTGACACATTAGTTCAGCATGTGGGGGGTACCAATTATTCCAGTAACTGGGACGATAAGGAATTCGGAATATTGAAATACTTAAGTACATGCAGTTCAACCCGGAGAGCCATAATAAGTTTGGGTTCAATATGATGAAACAGTTTGGCTGTATGCCATGCTAAGAGACCAAAATCAAGATGACACCAATTACAATGAATAATTTCCATATACTAAATGACCACATAGCTAGGTACCAACTGACCAAAATGTGATCTGCTTCATATCGCAGTGATAATACTGGAACATCATTATTGGATATCTCTCGGGCTGAAATGAGGAACCATGTGGTGTTTAGTTATTATGCATACCTCACTATGATCCATTAGGAACAATTACAATGGAAATGAGCACCCACATTGTTTCTATTGTAACTATTAGGAAATGCTGCAGTACAATCGGAAATTGACTAAACTCGCATAGTGCTGTATAGTTCCCATGATGCTGCCATACACTAACATAATTTTAAAAAACCCAGATATTTAGTAACAAATTTCGCCAAAGTGGAAACATGTTATATACATATAGAACCATTAGAACGGTGGGGAAATGCTGACCGGACAAAACGTACATAAATCTCAGTTATTATCTGGTAAAATACACGTTGAAGTGGAATATGGCATTACTGATATGTGGGCTCTTTTACTATCGCTTTACTTTTCTCGATAACAGCACATGAGTCGGCGAAACTCGTGTGCTGTATGTAATTAGACATGACTTGTAGGGGAACATTATGTTTTTGTTATGAATAATGTGTTTAAGGGGTGGGGTTAAATTGTGTGTAATAAATAAAGAACCACAGAAGTGGTTTAGTTTTTTAACACATTTTTCCATTGAGGCGTAATTGTGAAGAAATGTAGGGAGTTAGAATTATTCAACGAAAAAGCACGCTATCGCTTTAGGTTACACTTGTGTAAATACGGTTCGGAGTGACATCTAGCGGATGCGGGAGGAATATATAGGAGATAATAAAATAGACACTGGGCCCAGATTGGTCAAAAGCCTTGTGTGCTCTTTTGCATAACAATATCATCACACCTCTTCACTATGATTTCCCATAGGTAAAATAGCCATTGGCACATGTCTTAACCCTTTGTAGTAAAGTTTGAATTTTGTGGTGTGGTCTATAATATGACATTAACAGTATACATGCAGTATACGCTAAAACGTTTGCAATGAGGCCTATCGAAAAGATTTACACAAGTTTAACCTATACAACGAGAGAGTCCATGGATGGGCGCGCAATGCCCAATACACACACAGTAAGTGTGCACTGATTGAGTTTAACCGCGGATACAATGTGAATATAAAACACAGGCTGTGTACTGACCACTAAAAGATTGCACCAAAGTTCACTCACATGGTTGGAGGCTAAGCGTGTACAGGTCTGGTGTTGTTGGTATATACATAATATGATTTGTGGGGACCTCTTTTTAGTAATAATACCTAAACTCTCAATAAAATTTGAAACATGATGACAGTGGAATTTTTTATAGGATTTTCGAAATCCTAAAATGTATAGAAATCTAAATTATTGAAGTGAAGTAAACTAAAGTATTTGAATATGTTAATTATTTACTCACACCATGTCCATCCGGTGGTCGGTGTTTGTGATGTTGATCTAGCTGTAACCAAAAAGAGAGATATATGTAGTATTGTTTGTTAAAAGTTTCTGTTTATTCAAACCGAAATACTTCAATTAATTAATGTGTTTGACACCTTAGTTCAGCATGTAGGATGTGCCAATTATTCCAGTAACTGGGACGATAAGGAATGAGGAATGTTTAAATAATTAAGTAGATGCAGTTCAACCCGGAGAGCCATAAGAAGTTTCGGATCAATATGATGAAACAGTTTGGCTCTAAGCCATGCAAAGAGAACAAAATTCAAGATGACACCAAGTACAATGAATAATATCCATATGCTGAATGACCACATAGCTAGGTACCATATGACCAAAATGTGATCTGCCTCATATCGCAGTGATAACGCTGGAACATCATTATTGGATATATCTCGGGCTGAAATGAGGAACCATGATAACAGTGGATTTGTTTACAGGATTTTCGAAATTCTATAAAGTATAGAAACTAATTATTGAAGTGAAGTAAAATAAAGTATTTGAATATGTTAATTATTTACTCACACCATGTCCATCCGGTGGTCGGTGTTTGTGATGTTGGGCTAGCTGTACACAAAAAGAGAGATACATGTGTAGTGTATTATTGTTTGTAAAACGTTTCTGGTTATTCAAACCGAAATACTTCAATTAATTAACATGTTTGACACCTTAGTTCAGCATGTGGGGGGTACCAATTATTCCAGTAACTGGGACGATAAGGAATTCGGAATATTGAAATACTTAAGTACATGCAGTTCAACCCGGAGAGCCATAATAAGTTTGGGTTCAATATGATGAAACAGTTTGGCTGTATGCCATGCTAAGAGACCAAAATCAAGATGACACCAAATACAATGAATAATTTCCATATACTAAATGACCACATAGCTAGGTACCAACTGACCAAAATGTGATCTGCTTCATATCGCAGTGATAATACTGGAACATCATTATTGGATATCTCTCGGGCTGAAATGAGGAACCATGTGGTGTTTAGTTATTATGCATACCTCACTATGATCCATTAGGAACAATTACAATGGAAATGAGCACCCACATTGTTTCTATTGTAACTATTAGGAAATGCTGCAGTACAGTCGGAAATTGACTAAACTCGCATAGTGCTGTATAGTTCCCATGATGCTGCCATACACTAACATAAGTTAAAAAAACCCAGATATTTAGTAACAAATTTCGCCAAAGTGGAAACATGTTATATACATATAGAACCATTAGAACGGTGGGGAAATGCTGACCCGACAAAACGTATATAAATCTCAGTTATTATCTGGTAAAATACACGTTGAAGTGGAACATGGCATTACTGATATGTGGGCTCTTTTACTATCGCTTTACTTTTCTCGATAACAGCACATGAGTCAGCGAAACTCGTGTGCTGTATGTAATTAGACATGACTTGTAGGGGAACATTATGTTTTTGTTATGAATAATGTGTTTAAGGGGTGGGGTTAAATTGTGTGTAATAAATAAAAGAACCACAGAAGTGGTTTAGTTTTTTAACACATTTTTCCATTGAGGCGTAATTGTGAAGAAATGTAGGGAGTTAGAATTATTCAACGAAAAAGCACGCTATCGCTTTAGGTTACACTTGTGTAAATACGGTTCGGAGTGACATCTAGCGGATGCGGGAGGAATATATAGGAGATAATAAAATAGACACTGGGCCCAGATTGGTCAAAAGCCTTGTGTGCTCTTTTGCATAACAATATCATCACACCTCTTCACTATGATTTCCCATAGGTAAAATAGCCATTGGCACATGTCTTAACCCTTTGTAGTAAAGTTTGAATTTTGTGGTGTGGTCTATAATATGACATTAACAGTATACATGCAGTATACGCTAAAACGTTTGCAATGAGGCCTATGGACAACATTTACACAAGTGTAACCTATACAACGAGAGAGGCCATGGATGGGCGCGCAATGCCCAATACACACACAGTAATTGTGCACTGATTGAGTTTAACCGCGGATACAATGTGAATATAAAACACAGGCTGTGTACTGACCACTAAAAGATTGCACCAAAGTTCACTCACATGGTTGGAGGCTAAGCGTGTACAGGTCTGGTGTTGTTGGTATATACATAATATGATTTGTGGGGACCTCTTTTTAGTAATAATACCTAAACTCTCAATAAAATTTGAAACATGATGACAGTGGTATTTTTTATAGGATTTTCGAAATCCTAAAATGTATAGAAATCTAAATTATTGAAGTGAAGTAAACTAAAGTATTTGAATATGTTAATTATTTACTCACACCATGTCCATCCGGTGGTCGGTGTTTGTGATGTTGATCTAGCTGTAACCAAAAAGAGAGATACATGTAGTATTGTTTGTTAAACGTTTCTGGTTATTCAAACCGAAATACTTCAATTAATTAACGTGTTTGACACCTTAGTTCAGCGTGTAGGGTGTGTCAATTATTCCAGTAACTGGGACGATAAGGAATGAGGAATGTTTAAATAATTAAGTAGATGCAGTTCAACCCGGAGACCCATAAGAAGTTTCGGATCAATATGATGAAACAGTTTGGCTCTAAGCCATGCAAAGAGAACAAAATTCAAGATGACACCAAGTACAATGAATAATATCCATATGCTGAATGACCACATAGCTAGGTACCAACTGACCAAAATGTGATCTGCCTCATATCGCTGTGATAACACTGGAACATCATTATTGGATATCTCTCGGGTTGAAATGAGGAACCATGATAACAGTGGATTTGTTTACAGGATTTTCGAAATTCTAAAAAGTATAGAAACTAATTATTGAAGTGAAGTAAAATAAAGTATTTGAATATGTTAATTATTTACTCACACCATGTCCATCCGGTGGTCGGTGTTTGTGATGTTGGGCTAGCTGTACACAAAAAGAGAGATACATGTGTAGTGTATTATTGTTTGTAAAAGGTTTCTGGTTATTCAAACCGAAATACTTCAATTAATTAACATGTTTGACACCTTAGTTCAGCATGTGGGGGGTACCAATTATTCCAGTAACTGGGACGATAAGGAATTCGGAATATTGAAATACTTAAGTACATGCAGTTCAACCCGGAGAGCCATAATAAGTTTGGGTTCAATATGATGAAACAGTTTGGCTGTATGCCATGCTAAGAGACCAAAATCAAGATGACACCAAATACAATGAATAATTTCCATATACTAAATGACCACATAGCTAGGTACCAACTGACCATAATGTGATCTGCCTCATATCGCAGTGATAACGCTGGAAGATCATTATTGGATATCTCTCGGGCTGAAATGAGGAACCATGATAACAGTGGATTTGTTTACAGGATTTTCGAAATTCTAAAAAGTATAGAAACTAATTATTGAAGTGAAGTAAAATAAAGTATTTGAATATGTTAAGTATTTACTCACACCATGTCCAGCCGGTGGTCGGTGTTTGTGATGTTGAGCTAGCTGTAAACAAAAAGAGAGATACATGACCAATATTGTGTAGTGTAGTATTGTTTGTAAAACGTTTCTGGTTATTCAAACCGAAATACTTCAATTAATTAACGTTTTTCACACCTTAGTTCAGCATGTGGGGGTGCCAATTATTCCAGTAACTGGGACGATAAGGAATTCGGAATATTGAAATATTTAAGTACATGCAGTTCAACCCGGAGAGCCGTAATAAGTTTGGGTTCAATAGGATGAAACAGTTTGGCTGTATGCCATGCAAAGAGACCAAAATCAAGATGACACCAAATACAATGAATAATTTCCATATACTAAATGACCACATAGCTAGGTACCAACTGACCAAAATGTGATCTGCTTCATATCGCAGTGATAATACTGGAACATCATTATTGGATATCTCTCGGGCTGAAATGAGGAACCATGTGGTGTTTAGTTATTATGCATACCTCACTATGATCCATTATGAACAATTACAATGGAAATGAGCACCCACATTGTTTCTATTGTAACTATTAGGAAATGCTGCAGTACAGTCGGAAATTGACTAAACTCACATAGTGCTGTATAGTTCCCATGATGCTGCCATACACTAACATAATTAAAAAAAACCCAGATATTTAGTAACAAATTTCGCCAAAGTGGAAACATGTTATATACATATAGAACCATTAGAACGGTGGGGAAATGCTGCCCAGACAAAACGTACATAAATCTCAGTTATTATCTGATAAAATACACGTTAGATTGGAATATGGCATTACTGATATGTGGGCTCTTTTACTATCGCTTTACCTTTCTCGATAACAGCACATGAGTCGGCGAAACTCGTGTGCTGTATGTAATTAGACATGACTTGTAGGGGAACATTATGTTTTTGTTATGAATAATGTGTTTAAGGGGTGGGGTTAAATTGTGTGTAATAAATAAAAGAACCACAGAAGTGGTTTAGTTTTTTAACACATTTTTCCATTGAGGCGTAATTGTGAAGAAATGTAGGGAGTTAGAATTATTCAACGAAAAAGCACGCTATCGCTTTATGTTACACTTGTGTAAATACGGTTCGGAGTGACATCTAGCAGATGCGGGAGGAATATATAGGAGATAATAAAATAGACACTGGGCCCAGATTGGTCAAAAGCCTTGTGTGCTCTTTTGCATAACAATATCATCACACCTCTTCACTATGATTTCCCATAGGTAAAATAGCCATTGCCACATGTCTTAACCCTTTGTAGTAAAGTTTGAATTTTGTGGTGTGGTCTATAATATGACATTAACAGTATACATGCAGTATACGCTAAAACGTTTGCAATGAGGCCTATGGACAACATTTACACAAGTGTAACCTATACAACGAGAGAGGCCATGGATGGGCGCGCAATGCCCAATACACACACAGTAATTGTGCACTGATTGAGTTTAACCGCGGATACAATGTGAATATAAAACACAGGCTGTGTACTGACCACTAAAAGATTGCACCAAAGTTCACTCACATGGTTGGAGGCTAAGCGTGTACAGGTCTGGTGTTGTTGGTATATACATAATATGATTTGTGGGGACCTCTTTTTAGTAATAATACCTAAACTCTCAATAAAATTTGAAACATGATGACAGTGGAATTTTTTATAGGATTTTCGAAATCCTAAAATGTATAGAAATCTAAATTATTGAAGTGAAGTAAACTAAAGTATTTGAATATGTTAATTATTTACTCACACCATGTCCATCCGGTGGTCGGTGTTTGTGATGTTGATCTAGCTGTAACCAAAAAGAGAGATATATGTAGTATTGTTTGTTAAAAGTTTCTGTTTATTCAAACCGAAATACTTCAATTAATTAATGTGTTTGACACCTTAGTTCAGCATGTAGGATGTGCCAATTATTCCAGTAACTGGGACGATAAGGAATGAGGAATGTTTAAATAATTAAGTAGATGCAGTTCAACCCGGAGAGCCATAAGAAGTTTCGGATCAATATGATGAAACAGTTTGGCTCTAAGCCATGCAAAGAGAACAAAATTCAAGATGACACCAAGTACAATGAATAATATCCATATGCTGAATGACCACATAGCTAGGTACCATATGACCAAAATGTGATCTGCCTCATATCGCAGTGATAACGCTGGAAGATCATTATTGGATATCTCTCGGGTTGAAATGAGGAACCATGATAACAGTGGATTTGTTTACAGGATTTTCGAAATTCTATAAAGTATAGAAACTAATTATTGAAGTGAAGTAAAATAAAGTATTTGAATATGTTAATTATTTACTCACACCATGTCCATCCGGTGGTCGGTGTTTGTGATGTTGAGCTAGCTGTAAACAAAAAGAGAGATACATGTGTAGTGTATTATTGTTTGTAAAACGTTTCTGGTTATTCAAACCGAAATACTTCAATTAATTAACATGTTTGACACCTTAGTTCAGCATGTGGGGGGTGCCAATTATTCCAGTAACTGGGACGATAAGGAATTCGGAATATTGAAATACTTAAGTACATGCAGTTCAACCCGGAGAGCCATAATAAGTTTGGGTTCAATAGGATGAAACAGTTTGGCTGTATGCCGTGCAAAGAGAACAAAATCAAGATGACACAAAATACAATGAATAATATCCATATGCTGAATGACTACATAGCTAGGTACCAACTGACCAAAATGTGATCTGCCTCATATCGCAGTGATAACGCTGGAAGATCATTATTGGATATCTCTCGGGTTGAAATGAGGAACCATGATAACAGTGGATTTGTTTATAGGATTTTCGAAATTCTAAAAAGTATAGAAACTAATTATTGAAGTGAAGTAAAATAAAGTATTTGAATATGTTAATTATTTACTCACACCATGTCCAGTCGGTGGTCGGTGTTTCTGGTGTTGAGCTAGCTGTAAACAAAACGAGAGATACATGTGTAGTGTATTATTGTTTGTAAAACGTTTCTGGTTATTCAAACCGAAATACTTCAATTAATTAACGTTTTTGACACCTTAGTTCAGCATATGGGGGTGCCAATTATTCCAGTAACTGGGACGATAAGGAATTCGGAATATTGAAATATTTAAGTACATGCAGTTCAACCCGGAGAGCCGTAATAAGTTTAGGTTCAATATGATGAAACAGTTTGGCTGTATGCCATGCAAAGAAAACAACATCAAGATGACACCAAATACAATGAATAATTTCCTTATACTAAATGACCACATAGCTAGGTACCAACTGACCAAAATGTTATCTGCCTCATATCGCAGTGATAATACTGGAACATCATTATTGGATATCTCTCGGGCTGAAATGAGGAACCATGTGGTGTTTACTTATTATGCATACCTCACTATGATCCATTAGGAACAATTACAATGGAAATGAGCACCCACATTGTTTCTATTGTAACTATTAGGAAATGCTGCAGTACAGTCGGAAATTGACTAAACTCGCATAGTGCTGTATAGTTCCCATGATGCTGCCATACACTAACATAATTAAACTCGCATATTGCTATACCAGTGTGAACGTCAGAATACCAGTGCTCCACAGGAGAATATCAGTGTTTTATGCGATATAATGGTATCATAATTAGAACTGGACGGCTAAATAACGACACAAAAGACAATGGAAAGGTATATACGATCAATTTTGCATTTACTCAGTGATTTTCAATTCGACTTTGGGCGATCTGGCCTTTGTTTAAAGCAGAAAATAGGGTGTGCAAACTCGTAGGGGGATCAAATTTACCCTAAACGGTATTCTAGTGCGTTTTGTTTAATTCCTGAGCATAACTTGCGGAATCTTTTATAAAATTCCGACAGCGGAATATATCGGCAATACGTGCACATCGAAATCACTGGAGTGTATCAGTTGGAAATACACGAAAATAAATCGAAACGAGGGGGCGGTTATCACAGAAAATGGCACGGCGAACTACCAGTGCATGCCAACGAGGGCTACCAGTGCAATATTTTCTTTATATGGTAAGTTATATCGCGTATATGTCGATAAACGCTTCAAACAGGACATCGGGCACATGAAATGCCTTACCCTTCCCGAAATAAAGACAAAGTTGATCTAGAAGGGTAAATATGTGGATCTATAATAGGAAAGTACGAAACTTCAACTATACGTCGATACTCAAACCTAGTGTAAAATATAGAACAAATTTCATGATATCCAGGTCAGAATATGGCGTTTTTGTAGAATTATTTTTAAGACTATTGGGATACGTCGGTTTAAATGCAATTTTCCGAACTTGTACAGTAGCTGAATAATTACATTATAAAATGCCAAAATCTGTTTGGCCTAATCGTCATATTAGTGCTATAAGGTCGTAAGTCCATTTTGGCTCGAAATGAGTATTTGGTATCACTGGATTGTTCAATGATATATGCTATGCAAACTAGTTGTATCTCCGTCCTTGTGGTTTCGGTCCGTGCTATAATGTCGTATTCCCCTGTCCAATGAAATAGCTAGGAATTGTCACGTGCATAATGTTTGACTAATGGCGGACGCGGAAATTAAGAACAACAGGTATCGTAAGAAATCACATTCGTTTTTCGATATAATGTATACTCTGTACTTTCATATGTTGCTATTTTCTTTTGTAAGTGTTAATCAATAAATTGTTTAATTATCTGCCTGATTATGAATCCAGGGGATGGTTAGACAGGATGTTTTGTGGGCGACTGGAGATACGACATTCTTGCACTAAAAGCAATGCAAGTAATTGGGTCATAATGTCAGATCATGGAGATAAGACATTATAGCACGGAACTGTATTGCCCGGATTTTTTCCTGTTCGGTTGAATAAAGAAATACCTGCATTATGCGGTATTGTTTTCAGGGACGAAGACGGCTTGTAAGGGATTTAATGTGGGTTACCGATAAAGGTGCACGCTGGTGTCTATTTGTGAGGCTAAATTCACATTTATTAATAATTGCGTTTAAGACAAGTTAATTGCTCAGAAGCGCATTTATTATTCACTCACATCCTCTCAGATGACTAGTTAGCCATTTGGAGCCATCTGGATGTCCTATGTTCCTTGGCCAGTTGGGTTATTTTAGTATTACTCGGGGTTACCCATTACATGTCAGTAATTGCGCTTCATACCAGCATGCATCAGTACCCGTACGAGCCTGAAACCCCATTGTACATATCATGTGGATAACAACATTACAGCACAACTGGAATGAGACGTCGCTCTATGTGCCTAACTCAGCCGTCACTCCCGGTTACATGTATATCATCTGCGAGACTTAACTCATTCATCTTTAGTTAAGACATCCAACCCATCAAATAATGACACACATAGATCCCTGCATGCATACATACGGTAACGCATTAAAATCGACGAAGAACTCAACATATAGGCAAAGATATGCATGCCCCAATATCAATTACTTTCTAAATTTTGGGAACAAGTCCACCCCATATATGCAACATTTGCTGGGATAATTAGAAACATCATTCCATTATAATTGGAACGTCTTGAGAATCGTATACACTACCACGAAACAAGAACAATATTCACAACCTTCCCTATTTAACGATAGACGTATTTGCAAATGTTGAACATTAGTTTGAATCCAATTGACATTGAACTAACTCAGTACCAATACCGAATAAAGGGAAATTTATACTCTTGTGGACTAAAATGTTGAGTATCGCCGTACTTTCATATCTTAGACCCACACATGTACCATTCTAGATCGATTGTGTCCAAATTTGATGAGGGGATGAGACATTCCTGGTAGCTTAAACCGAATCTAAAACGTACCCCCACATATACCAGATATAACTTACCATATAAAGAAAATTTAGCACTGGTAGCCCTCGTTGGCATGCACTGGTAGTTCGCCGTGCCATTTTCTGTGATAACCGCCCCTCGTTTCGATTTATTTTCGAGTATTTCCAACTGCTACACGCCAGTGATTTCGATGTGCACTTATTGCCGATAGATTCCGCTGTCGGAATTTTATAAAAGATTCCGCAAGTTATGCTCAGGAATTAAAGAAAACACACTAGAATACCGATTATGGCAAAATTTTACCTCCCCCCTACGAGTTTGTACACCTTATGTTTCTGCTTTAAACAAAGGCCAGATCACCCACTGTCGAACTGAACATCACCAGGTGACCCCTCAACTGGATAAATGCTAATTTTATCGTATATACCTTTCCATTGTCTTTTGTGTCGTTATTTAGCCGTCCAATTCTAATTATGATTGGACAGTGTGATTAATATGACGACCAAGATTGTATCGTCATAAATTTTAACCAGAACTCAAGCAATATATTCACTTGTATTACAGCGATATTAGCATATTTTTGTATTATTACATGTATGCATATAATTAGTTTGTCTCATATACAAGTAGCGCTGATGTGTTTCTAGACCATCACACTCTCGTTAGATGGGGTGAATTTAAATGATTCCCGTAGATGACTCACAAAAGCATGCACAGTTGATGTCGAATCCAGTCCACGATGAAACGTATACTTATTGTTGTTGTATTATTTATGGAATAACTATTGTTTAAATTAAGGTATATATGATCAAAGTGGATTGCTTATGAAGTGAATATGTATGGAGCTCTTCGTACAATAGCCGTCCCATGACCGTTTATATTTCTGCTGAAGTTGATCTATATATTCCATTGATTGGGGTTGATTATCATGATGCATGAATGCAGCATGATATATACAATTTATGGGATATAGCTAGACTGAATTACAACAGTTTGAGGAATTATGATACACATGGAGCGGCATATATAATATGATCTGAAAGATGTCATTATTATAGTGACCCATGGCCACCTTCATAGTTACGCGTGCTAATTCAACTTCCTCAATTTCCTTCGGTTCATGATAACCTCCTGCCTCAGAACCAACATGGCCCGGCACGAGCTGTTATTAACTCCAACTGTTACCCCACATTGCGTTGTAAGAAGTTAGTGGACTACTTTGCGCCATTATGGCATTCAGTATTCAGAACCTGGATTCCAGAGTATATTGCACATAATAAATCAAACTGATGACATGACACCAGAAGACTCATCACTGCCAATGGATTCTACACCCGTTTCCCACAGTGTGGCCGTACAGTTCGTCAAAACACAGGAATTAGTAATATAATAAGTATCGCCTGTTTATTGTTGGCGCATATCTATTACGTTTACCATTCACATTATTCGTAATCTAAACTGCAGGATTTGATATGCAGAGCAGTTGCGCAGTCCCTGTTGATTTCGATAAACGTCAAAATAATCATTAATCAATTGGGACCGGCAGCAAAATCATAACCTTTGCCAATAACCACTTTCCTATTGAACTGTACAAACGCAATGCATTGTCCCACTACACCTCTATGCCTAAATCATAGAAATCAATTTGCTGTACACTATCAATGGTCCATAACATTCCTACTGCCTTTCGTATTCAACTAACTGAACACGGGGAAAGACAAGAACCAGACACACACTTCATCTGGTGTCGGGGATCTAGCCTGGTGCATGATAATGTACATTTCAACAGAATAAACATATCCTGGGATGCCAATAACCTATAGTAACGTCATATAAGGACTTCACATATGGCATGAAAGTGGTTGGACTACTTTGTTGAATATCATCATCCACAATATTCACAATAGATCACATTAATCTTGATACGGGACGCTACCCCTTATACGAATATATTATCCACATACGGGGGTCTATTTTATTTTTGATATGTCCTGGTTATCCATACGATTTGAACCTGCCAAGTTTAGCAAAACGAGGTTCAAATGGTGTTATCGTGCAAATTTAATTCAAGGTTACATGTCATCTATCAGTGAAACAAGCAGGCCAAATGAGAGCCATATAATTAATTCTACTATTGTTTGTGTTTTGTATACAAGGATGTGCTGTTTCTTGCTTGCCAAGAATAATGGTATAGCTGAGAAGTACAATCCCCACCTCATAGATATCACAATAAATAGTTATGTATTACTATCATATATGCTACACTATAGGCATTTTCTACGGAGGAGATTTCATGAAAATAACTAACACCAAAGGTTATCTGCATCATCAATTGCATTTGATATGGTAACCACCAGTATTACTCAATTAGTACTCTGGCCTAGAGTATAGCACAGAGGCTAAAGCTAAGATGGGGGTCTATACATACTTTCTAATTTCACATAGAAAGTTGGAGTTTCTCTTCAACTCCCACGTCACTTAATATCAGGAAATTTGAAGAGATGACACGTATGCAGCATAGGACATCCGTTAAAGTGATGTGAAACGTAAATTGAACCTCACAATTGAGTTCCCTGCGTTATTCTGTGGAAAGACTGAATAAAATAACCCCCATACACGAAATGCCCTAACCAGATATCAGTTTGTACTAATTATACGGCCACGTAACTAACTATTTACTTTCCCTCAATCGGGACGAATAACTCCACTGTAAACGCGAAATAAATACACAAACGAGTTGTCGTGTGCAGTCGCGGAAACACCCGAACACTTCCGACTTGGTCGGGATTGAGTCGGCTTTCGTTCTCAGAAAATAGCTTCCGTGGAGGGAGGCCGTTTGCTGGAATAGCGTAACATCAGCTTATATAAAACGAAAAACAAGCGGTATAGTCAATTCGAATGGGAGGGATATAAAAGGAATTATTGCCTGAAATCACCAACGGAAGAACATTGACCGAGTTATGAAAGAATTATAATCAAAGTGGTCATGATCGAGCAATGAACAACGGTAACAGTTGAAAATGTTACTATTTATAGAAATTTGTAATCGTTGCAGATCGTTGACCGATTTTATGATCGAACTACAGCAGGTACAGTCTCGTGCAGAAAGAGGTGTCTTACATGTGTATTTAAAACTGTTTAATTACCTGTGCAATGCTACATGTGTGCCATATTGCTATTCACTATTCTAGTACAGACCGTATTTGTTTGTGACAGCGATAGTGATATAGATATCCATATGGAATTATGTTTTCTTCAATTTTTGAGTTTATATAGGCCCAAATAAATATACCATAAGATGGACTCAATCATTGACAGTTAAAATTGGATGAAAGTAAAGAAGTGTTGTGTATTTGCACTAAGTAAGCGCAATTGCTTTATGCTTAAGCGCAAATATTTGTATGCAAATAAATAATAAATGTAAAAAAGACTCCCGTGTGATTTGCTCTAAACTCAAATTAACTCAGGCCATAAAACATTACTCAAACATAGGTGAGGACTCCACCCAGATCCCATACTAAGATGGATGTTCAGACTGAGGAAAACAGTTGGAGATAGGTACATGTACATGTATTTGCTTAAGCATAATTCATTTCAATTACCCTTAAGTGTAAATGAAATCGACTTAAGCGTAAATGAGTTGCGCTTAACCGTAATTCATATACACCCCCATTGAACTCCACATACTCAAGCTGAAATGGATGCAACCACATTACTAATGCCAGTAAGTTAACATACATCAGATTATACAAATATACATATAAGGTAAGACAGCCGATGAAATTATTGCTCTTAATATAATTCCAATGTATTATGATAATGCATAAGTCAATTATGCTTAAGCGTAAATGATTACATTAAGCGTAACTGATTTACACTTAAATGCAATTAGTTAATATAAAATGTGAAAATGAATCATTTGCGCTTAAGCGCAAGTATATGTCTATCAATATATTTGCGCTTAACCGCAAATACCTAACACTCCCTTACTTCCCTCTGATTGTGAATGATAGAGTCCATCTCATAGTATATTATCATGGACCCATAGTAGTAGCCCCATATAATACTGAAACATTGAAGAAAAAATATTTCCATATGCATATATCAGCATCTCTGTCCCTGGTGTCCCAAGAATTGGTGCCTCACTCCCAGAGCTCTAGTATATTTTATTAAAGGGACATCTCCTACACAGATATATACCATTTCCATGGCCATAAATATGGAATTCGGGGTTACTGGGGACTCGCTT
The DNA here is from genome assembly GCA_032622095.1 of Siphonodentalium dalli. Classification (NCBI taxonomy): domain Eukaryota; kingdom Metazoa; phylum Mollusca; class Scaphopoda; order Gadilida; family Siphonodentaliidae; genus Siphonodentalium; species Siphonodentalium dalli. The sequence goes on from CP136067.1 coordinate 42,001,526, forward strand.
CCCTCATATGGTGTACTTATTGACTTGAAATTGGGGAAAACCCCAATTTTCATATTATCAGCATCCCTGTCCCCAAGAATTTGTGTCTCCATCCCAGAGATCTAGTATATTTTATAAAAGAGATATATCCTGCACATATCTCTACCATTTCCATGGTCATAAAAGAGATATTGGGGTTAATGGGGGGGTGCTTCCCTCATATGGTGGGTCTGTGCCATTTAAAATTAATTCAGGGGGGTGATATCAATGCATATTAATTTTTATTTGCGCAAATGATTTACACTGAAGCGCAAATGATATATGTTATTTTGCGAAATATTTGCGCTTGATCGTAAATGAATAATAAATGTGAAATGGGTATCCCATACATGAAATGCCGTATCTATATGCTATAGCGCGTATATCCTACAGGTCTGGGTGAACCACCGATCAATCAATAACAGCCCGATCGGGCTAAAGTAGACCGATCAGGCTAAAATAGACCGATCGTTCTTTCACAGCCAGCTTGAATCTTGGATAAAGGGAGTAGGCCTACTCTAAATTGTTCTTTCAAGTGAAATAGGCCTCCCATACATGAAACGCCTTATCTATATACTATAGCGCGCATACCCTACAGGTCTGGGTGAACCACCGATCAATCAATAATAGCCCGATCGGGCTAAAATAGACCGATCGGGCTAAAATAGACCGATCGGTCTTTCACAGCCAGCCTGAATCTTGGATAAAGGGAGTAGGCCTACTATAAATTGTTCTTTCAAGTGAAATAGGCCTCCCATACATAAAACGCCTTTTCTATATCCTATAGTGCGCATATCCTACAGGTCTGGGTGAACCACCGATCAATCAATAATAGCCCGATCGGGCTAAAATATACCGATCGGGCTAAAATAATCCCATCGTTCTTTCACAGCCAGCATGAATCTTGGATAAAGGGAGTAGGCCTACTCTAAATTGTTCTTTCAAGTTACAACCATTTTTTTGTAAAAAAATTATTCTTATTCATTTTGAAACTAATGAAAGACAATTTTGAAACTAATGAAAGACAATGTATAATTTTTTGCTGGTATATTCATCATAAATTTGAACAAATCTTCAAGCAAACAAAATTTCAATATTCAAGAAATCTCTTACAACAGTGTCAGGAAGACCAATCGATCTAGCTCAGCACGATTGGTCTATTGTGATGTCAAATATTATTGAAATATTGCTTATAATTTACATTTACAGAAGTCAATAATTCGCATGCAGACAACCCCACCTTGTATTCGGCCAAATATGTTGACGTTAGATTAGAAGGCAGAATTCCCAGATTTGTTTATTATTGGTGAACCTGGATAATTTCGGAGGTGTGCCAATCGTCTTTTGCACACTGTGAATACGTACTCATTCTCTCCTAAATTTGCAAAAATTCCATATATATATAAATATATATACAGAGTGTGAAAACTTTGTTAGTTGCCAAATAATTGTCGACATTTTACTTCGAAAACTTGAATGCAAAAACTATGATAGGCCCCCTATTATTTTGTTTGTTTTTTTCTCTTTTTGTTGAATCTACTTTCGTTATCGACATGCCGGCCTTTGTTTTGGCTGTTCTCCCAGTCGTGCGTGCCAGCCGATCGTCGTTATTCGGGTGGTTCCGATTTCCTCCGAATATAATTCCATGAGACTCCGCGCGCTGATTCGCTCCGAAAATGTATTAGTATCTGAGAAGATTTCTTACTCTGATCGCAGTTTTCAACAATTTAATACAGGGCGAGTACCGCACTAATAATATGCCACATTGGGGTTTTCTTTCTAGTTTTTTATGACCTTTCTTGTGGTATATCGGGCACAGTTCTGTCTGACATCAAATATATGCCCACCGGGAGTGAAGCTAATGACTTTAATTTGCATAAGAAATTAAAGCTATGCGCATTTCCTGAAAAGTATCTGACTAACCCATGAAGAAATGACAGGGCGACATTTGGTGGTGTAACGAACAATTCATTTGTATTCGGATGCCATTTTGGTACCCATCTTGGATGAAATTCCACAGTTCTGTTGAAGTTTGATAATCATTCCGTATGTGGCACGAATATTTCCTTCTCACTGAATTCCGCTCATTTCTTGAAATCTATTGCTAGAATATCGGAATTGATTTTTGACAAAATGCAATAATTCGGTTGTTTTGTAAATTAAAATTGATGCACTACACTGCTGAAGTAATAAGAAAACACTGAATTGTCACAATTAGCAGTCGCTACCAAACGGAAGATCATTTACATGAGATTCTTGAATATCGCAAAATTGTTGATTTTCTGGTGCCATTTTTGGCAGTCATTTTTGACTAGAAAAACATTTTCCCGTGAATTTGGGTACTGTACTTTGAGAACTACTATTGATGAATTACCCTTACTGAAAATGTATAAGAATTAAGAAATATGCTCAGAATCCATCAGTTCTTAGGACAACCCTACATCTGAACTGAACTGACAATGACGTCATCTTTGTGACGTCACAATTCCCTCCAGTCGCGGACCCATGAATTCTAACATATTTGTTCGGACAAAGTAAGTGATACCCTATCATAATATCATAGTCTCTACATTTGTTCAAAAAATTCCCACGGAAGTACATACGCGACTCTACTAAAGGTAATTTTCAAATATCATATCGCTGTGTGCTTCCCAGCTTACCTTCCGCGGAATCGACGGAAAGTACCGAGGAGTTCGATTGGAATTGCATCTGAAGCCAGATCACGTTATCGTAGCTAATAGTTTCGAAATCGTATATTGGGCTAACCTAATGTGCTGCGCGGGCTAGTCTCAAAATATCGGCATATGTCGTGAAAATAAATAAGAATACACTCAACTGTTTATGGGAATGAATCATCAAAAAGCTATATAAATATAAAACAATGAATGTAGTGGGTGTGTGTGTTATTGGGGGATACAGCGTTGAGGTCGGCATATTGTGTTTTTACAAACCCACTACATTCATTTCTGAAATATATGGTCTATGGCAACCTCCATTACATAACATGTTTATGATAATGAGATATAAATTAGAAGCCAAACACTTATGTTGATTTCGAGGCGTGTACTCCCACTTGTTTTCGATTCCACTTTCGGTTATCGAATGTACACCGTGATTATATGAACCAACGCGTGTTTTTTGTTAACAGTATTGTCTGTCCCGCCCCGTTCCAGCCAGGGATATGAACTGGGAGGGGTGGGATGGCGGCCACTTTGCTCAATTTATTACACGCTTGTTCATTGAAGCACTATAGTATTATTTATATTCCATATTTACACATTCGTATGGAACGTATATGACGTACATGACTCCAAATGTCGTATATGGCGTTCGCCTCAACCATGAAATCTGAACCATAAAATAAAAGGAACGTCACACATGACAAAACAACCTCTGTATTTGCCTATACATACACAGTGTAATGCTGTGTTTTATTGCACGGATTCTAGGACGGATAACGTGTAATAAACACAGAACGACACGTGTGTTAAATGGGTTTGTTGATGCGCTTCTCGGTCTATCCTTCCGCGCTAACGCTCGTGCCGTATCAACACACCCATTAATTACAATCGTGTCGTTCTGTGTATATATTGCATGTGGAACGATGAGAAATAACTGATATATAAAGTAAAATATGGTACATGCGACATTTATTGGAGAAACTTTTTGAAACTTTACAGGTATGTTCAGGACCACTTCTAGATGGGAGCAATCGCATTTGAACGATGTTCGATCAAAAACATGGCTGTCGACAGCCATCAGTGGATTTTATCCAATTAATCCAGGGGGGGGTCGGAAAACATTTTCAGACACGTATGCTGATTTTTACCTTTCGACCCTTGTTTGGGACCCACCCAACGCGCGTCCAAATTTGTTTCCGTTTTCGGCAGTTTTTTTCCGACCATTTTTTTACACCCACCCCCTTTTAACACTAAAACAGAGATTTGCGGGGGAATTCACTGTAAACAGCTGTATATGAATTTATGTGCATACTATTTGTCATGGATGTTAACATTGACATGTAAATAGGAACGAGTCATTTTGGGATCATTCGGCCAAAAAAAACATGGCTGTCAGCGGCCATCTTGGATTTAAAATTTTGCAACAAAATACAACACGATAACTGCCTGCAGTCAGTTTAGCAGTTAGAATTACATTATTTCTCTTATTCTAAGGTGTTCTAAGCCAAACTCATTGCCAAAACAGTCAAAAAACTTGCAGGAAAAAAATTTGAGTTGCAGACAAAATTGTTTGTTGGTCCCATCGAACAACCACCCATCCCGGCATACGTGTCCGGAACCCCCCCCCCCTGATTAATCCCAATATTCTTATGGCTCAAGGCCTGACATCTGGTGTTACTTAGACATTTAAACTTTTTGCAATCCCTAGCGCTCCATTTCCGTATACTAATGCCGAAGTATAAATGAAGGACTTAACGATGTCGATCTGGCTCCTGTTCTTTATAAATAAAGCGGCTGTTTTCGGCTGCATCCCCCCCCCCCCCCCCACAAGCCACACACATTACCTTGATTGTTTGTATATGTTAACATTATACATGTATGTACATCTCCATGCACAACCGGATCGGAATGCAACAAAACCGAGGATAAGTTCAGGTTCCAAAGCTTTAGAGTGGTACTGTACACCAATTTCAATATATAAATTCCCGGCAATAACAACGATCTAATATCGATTATATATAGAAAAATGAGTAATTTGAGTCGAAGATGTATTCTGTAAACGTTCATATTAACAGGTTATCTTAAAATCAATTTTAATAAGTTGATATAAATTAAATTTATGGAACTAGTATGCATATAATATAACATTTATTTGACACGTTTGTTTGAAAACTGTATAATCCGGCTAATATGCCTTCCGTAACATTACTTCGTACACAACAGACTTTCAAATAATGGAAATCTGGTTCCCTTATTCTACGAAACAGAGACTATAAAAATCTACAACAACATTTGAGTATAGTATCCCTTTAAGATGTTTACCACATATATGTTGATTCCCGCAACCGAACCAGGAAGTAATAATACAAACCAGCATAATTTCAAACATAAAAATGCCACGTTCGCGCTTTACGGCAGGCATTTTGCCAAACAATTATGTTCGTTGAAAACTTGCTAAGAAATAGTAAACCAATTGTGATATATTGTAGACAGCATTCTATTGCAAATAGTAATAGATTTAATCGATTTTAATGACAATGGCATGCGTGTGTGATCCAGGTATACTCGACGACAAAGCCGCCCTTTGAAACTAAACCAGGAAGTTTGCCCCGCATACTGCCATAATAAATCAGCAGTAATTTTCTTGGCAATTAACAAATTTGGAGGAAAGGCCTTTAGTTAAGCCATTACAAGAAACCATAAGAGGACAACAACCACCATGTACCATATACTGACAAACGACGTTGTATCACGAAAACCTTTCATGGATGAGCTTCCATATATCGCAATTATCTGCAAAGGAACATAATGCATACTTTAAATCCTCTCTCGTTTCTGACATAATTGCAGTACCAGCTGCGTGTATACATGTATAGTAAGAAAAATGTTTCAGGTAAGTACTCAGTTGTTGTTTGAACTAATGTACTTAAATGAGTGCATTCATCTCCTCTCAACCTAGACCATGCCATGAATCTCTACTGTGTCTACGCCCGTCCCGTACTCTACTGTGTCTACGCCCGTACTGTGTCTACGCCCGTACCGTACTTTTTGGGAACGTGTTGGTGTTCTGGCCCGTTCTGACAGGGAACTTTATAACTTTAAACAAACACGACAGGGAAAATATTTATTTGTTAATACTTGTTCCTCAATAATCTTCTTCACATTATATAGGGAGTGGTCACAGCTAGATATTGTATTCTTTTTTTGTGACCTTTATCAGCCGAAATCGCAATAAACATTGAATTATGTCCCCCGGAGAAATTCTATAATTGTAAGCAGCGCAAAGCAAAATCCCTCACAAAGTAGCTTAAAGGGTTACTGTATACTAAATCTGGCAATTTATGGGACCATCTCCTTTTATACTCAACAGAATATAATAAATTATGCAACAAATGATATGAATTTGAGCCATGGATTAGTGCAAAATACACCATGTGCTGTAAGAACGATGCAAACAACATGGTAATTATAATGAATTCAGTTTAGGACTCGAGTCATAAACTCATTTTCACCTTGATTATGCATTGTGTCGTATGCCAATGTGAGGATATAGAGAATAAACCAAAAAAAGAATTCGATACTTTATAAAGAAGTTTTTAAAGAAACCAAAATCTTGTTAATTTGATCACAAAGATACTTTCCATGCAGAATGAGGTCCCCGGAGGGTGAGTTTAGATATTCCTGCCCGCTCTGCATGGAACCGTCACTAAATTTCCCTCTGATGACTCATTCTGCAAATGTCCAGCACCATATCCTGAGGCCTGTTCACACATAAATGTGTCATAGAGTCCGCCGACAGTGAGGTGTTCTCTGTATACCTTGCACGACAATTCAACATAGGACGCATAATAAATTACTAGATGACAGATCATGCTATTTAACCCTTTACCCAACAAACCGGCCAAATAAAGCTTCAACAGCCTAAAATATCTTCGGTCTGTCTCAATAGAACCATACAAATATGGATACCATTGGAATCGGCTCCTTGACCACATTGTGATAGTTACAGTTATGCCCTGTGCCAATGCATTCTCTTATATATGCGAGTCGACTATAGGTCGCCTCGCATATATAAGAGAATGCATTGGCCTAAAATAATTCTTTTTTTAACACTTTTTACCATTTTTTCTTACATTCTTTAACATTTTATAATTTTTAATGTGTTAAGCCAATGCATTCTCTTATATATGCGAGGCGACCTATGGTCGACTCGCATATATAAGAGAATGCATTGGCACAGGGCCGTTCTGTTGGTAAAGGGTTAAACACCTAAATGATGTTTGAACTAACCCTGGGATAGGAGATATATACTTAAGGAGGAGGTCAAGTGACAAATTTTCAATGGGGATATTTCCATGCAAATCTCCCCAGCAAAAATAGGCATTTTTTGCTATAAATTTAGTTTTGCGAATTTTTTTCTGGAAATAAAACACTAAGTCTTGACCTAGATTTGCTTGGAAATGCCCATTCAAAATTGGTCACTTGACCCCTACTTAAGTTGGAATAACTTGTGATCCGATCCCATTTGTTAAATCATTATTCCGTGTGTGACTTGATTTATGTTGTTTACTGCATGACGGTTTACAAATACAACGAGTTTAAACTAAACTAAACTAACCTTCAACACACGGACTCACACGAAGAGATACAAACAGCCCGAACACAAAAAGTATGAGGTAATGGTAGCTCATTACTTTTTCTCAGTTTCTTCGATGTATAATTGGGCTGGCTCCAGTTTGTCCTATGGTAGATACTTTTTTTGTATCACCATTTTATAGTTATTACATGGCCCCACATTAGGTGTCTTAGGTAACAATACAAACACATGGTATTATTGTGCATGCATACATACGGTATCGAGTTCATTTCTATAGCTGTTTGCATGTCATCCAAGGTAGTTTCCTAGAAATTCGTTGCCTATTCGTGTTAGTATAACAATGCTTTAATATACATTCAAGCAATATTCAATAGTTTGATCCTTTTATAAACGTGGGAAGTATTCAATTGCAAGATCGAAATGTAGTCTGAGTGCGCGATAGGTCTGTACACGCATGCGAGTGGTTTTAGAGTAGCATTCCCGAGGAAAGCGCGTGTAACAGTGCACGTCCATAGTCATATATTGCATATATGGCAGATTTCGGTACAGAACAAAAATACGACGCAATTGTAACCGGTTACTGGGTTACAAATACGCCGTGTTTTTTTCTGCATATCGTCTCAACGTTTACTTGGTTTACAAACATGTTCTCAAAGCTCACGTGTTAGCTCCCAACCAGTAACTCGGTTACAAATGCTTCGTATTATTATTTTTGTTTTTGAATTTGGAGTTACATTTGGAAGTCGTTTGAAAAATCCGACGTTTTTTTGGTCAAAAAGTGACAAATGCCTACCAGAGAATAACTCCAACTCGGAAAATTAAAATATTTCCGTTGTGCTTGTAAAAAAAACAGGGCTACAAAGTTACATTTGGAATTCGTTTAAAACATCTGACGTGTTTTTTTGGACACAAAGTTAAAATTCCTACCAGAGAATATCTCCAACTCGAAAAATGAAAATAATTCCGCTGTGCTTGTAAAGAAAAGGTTTGCAAAGTTACATTTGGAAGTTGGTTAAAAATCCAACGAGTTTTCTGTCACAAAGTTACAAATGCCTACCAGAGAATAACTCCAACTAGAATTTAAACGATTTCCAAATTTAACTTTCTCACTCATTTTGTTACAAGGATAGGTGAAATATTTTCATTTTACTAGTTGGAGTTATTCTCTGATAAGCGTTCGTAATATTGTGACAAAACAAATGTCGGATTTTTTAAACGACTTCCAAAATGTAAATTTATGGCAAAAACACGTCGTATTTTTTAAACAACTTCCAAATGTAAATTTGTAACCCTTTTTTAACAAGAATGTGTGAAATATTATCATTTTTCGAGTTGGAGTTACTCGCTCATGGTAAAAACTCATGGTAAAAACACGCCTGACTTGTAACCCCTGTAACGCGGTTACAAATGCGTAATGTATATTGCTGGCACCAAATCTGGACATATATATCCACAATGGTGCATTCCTCTGTTGAGCTATAGGAGACATTGTGGGCTCTGATATAGGTTCAGTGGCATGCACTCTGTCAACGAAGCTCTATAAGCAACTGCACTTCTCCTTTAAGTCTATTCGGCTATTCGGATTTGTCTACCTGAAAGTGACTTCGTCGTGGTTTACTGTGGCTACGCCCCGGTCCGAATTCTGGGACAAAAATTTGTCGATATCTGAGTTAATTAGCCCCGTGTGGGCCCGTGGTAGAATATGTCTACCGCCCCACTGCGAGGGGTAATGATCCCCTAATGTGGCACCATATTTGCCGTGGGGTGCATCCCGTGGGATGTGCATGATGTAGGAGTCCTGGAGGACCAAGAGCGGCCGTATCACGTGAGACATCGACCGACGGATACGGCTTAGCTCATGGTCCTCTTTGGTGCTACATCTCTTCAAGACGGGTCGTTGAGTTGACCCGGCTCAATCAATCGGCTAGTCACGCCTCTCCAGTGTTTCAGATTACATTTCTGCCATCTGTATTATTATATTGCTGGTGTCTGGTTGTGTCTTCTTTTTTCATATATGTTTTTTTCGTGTCATGTCTTCATCACTGCTAAATGTTTCAATTTTTGTACTGTCTCATTGTGGGAGGTACCGAGAGGCTGCTACGTGCAGCTAAACGGGTCACCGCTTCAGCTATATACCAGTCTGTGGCCCGACCATAATTCGAAGGATAGTCCGTGGCGGCTGCTCGGCTAGTTGTCGATTATTTGCTTTTCATATGGCAACTCATAACAAACATCAACGTAAGAATGCCCACCCGCCAGGTTCCACCGATGCTGATGTCTATCCTCAGTACTTGGTCTTGATTCAAATGTCAAGATACCTTCTGTATTTGTGATTGGTAAAATGCTCCAAAACATAGCCGGACAATTAAAATCTTTCAAACCGATCAGAACTGGGCCACTCAGTGGCTCTCTTCTGATCGAATGTTCAAGAAAGAGTCGAAAGGGGGCTCTGTTCCAGATCAACTCGCTCTCCAGCGCTGCCGATATGGGCGCCATCGTTATCTGTGGGAGTTGCCGGTTACTCACCGACTGTCGGTGGTTTCGCCGGGCACAATGGGTCATTCTTCCAGCCAATAAAATCACTGCTAGATTATACCTCAGTGCACGTACTTTCCCTCCAACAGTAAAACTGGCAAAGTCGTGATATATCCCTGGCTGCTGAAAGCGACTTTAAACCGCAATAAATAAATAAATAATTATATATTCATATTTTCGGGGGACTATTAAAATAGCCGGTGTCCGTCCGTCCGTCCGTCTGGAAATGGTTTCCGGATGATAACTTTGGTTTCAGTTATTAGGTCCAAAGCAAATTTCATAGGTGAGTTTATCAGACCAAAATACAGGCCATGTTCGAATATGGCCCTTTTTCGACTTAGGATCCTGTCAATTTCTGGTTTCCGGATGATAACTTTAGTTTGTGTGATCATATTTGAATCAAATTTATTTATGTTTATGCCAAGTTGTATCTCTCGCATTAGATTGTTTGTTGAGAACATGTAGCGGTAAGTACGTCTAATATATTATAATGCATGTTTATGTAGTATTTGCATGCCGGTACATTCCAACCGGCCACATTTTGTTTCTACAAATATGTTTAATCATTATGCTGTGAGATTTATATGACAGTAAATTCACGAGAACGTATATGCATATCGTATGTAACTACTCGTGTTAAATTATTCTTTATATGTTGATATACAGTAATGCCCTAATTAATCGACTGCTTAACCACATCAGAATTATGGACTAAATCCTGATAAGTTACCCATAATTATGCTGTGGTTAAGCAGTCGATTAATTAGGGCATTACTGTATGTTGTATTTATTATATGTGCAACTGCCCATTGGGTGTATTTTGCATTAAATCTGATCTTATCTTATATTTTTGTTGAAGATTACCTGTCCGATTTGACACCGTAACACTAGTATATGTTTCTATCCTGCACATAATTAGATCGGACGCATAAGCCCAGTAATAGGCGGTTTTGGATGGCCATATACCAAGTTTCAAAAGGCTAGCAATAAGCCTTAAAGGGGTACTGTACCCCAATTTCAATAAATTCCCAGTGACAATAGCGATCTAATATGAATATTATATGATAAAATAACTAATTTGAGTCGACGATGTCTACTGAAAACGTTCCGGTTAACAGGCTATCGTAAAAGTAAAATTGAATTATTTAATATAAATTCATTTATGGCTGGAGTCATAAAATGGAGAATTATGCCATTACGAGTTACAGTTCTTGAAATCGCATATGTTGCGTGTCTTTTATCGACGGCCATTCGCGAACATTATTGAGTTGCAAACAAAACATGTTACCTGCAAAAGAAGGCCCGTTATAACCGATTCGGGAAAAAAGGGAGAAAGAAACAAGAGTCATAAAGCGTCAAGTATTTTATAGGGAGTGAGATTGTTCGATGGAAGAGATTGAATGCATCAATCGAAGCTGTGAGCAACGAACTTACGGTTCTTCCTGCAACGTGCGTCTTCTCCGGTGAAGGTCAAAAACATGGCGCGTAGTTTGAAATCGTAATATTTTTGTTTCCAAGATCAATATTTTCTTCGCTAAATTAGGTTTATACGAAACTCATATAACACGAACACAATCTAACTTGAAAGTTATTTCAATGGGAGTAAATAAAAAAAATCGCCTATCTTAGTGTACAGTACCCCTTTAAATACTGATGTCCTCTTATAAAGAGCGTCCGTGGTTTATTGTTTAGTCAAGACATCTTTTAACAATTTCTTTCGTAAGTGGATTCTCCCATTCAGTTATAAAACTATACATTGAAAGGGCATATTATTCATCTGGAGGGGCGTTCATTGAAAATAAACATACCACATGCGGGTATGGTGCAGAAGGTGTCTTATTTATAGGCGGGAAATTTTCAGATAATAAGTTCAACACACGTCGTTTGATGAATTTATTATTGAACGTTCCATAGTGGATAACTACTCGCCAATGAGTATTTAGTATCTATTACATCCCTGTGTGATTTACATTGATTTCTCGAGTGATTATATAAACGATAATTTCACAAGTGAATTATGTCACTTTAAATAGCGCGTTTTGTATTCATACGCGCTATCGAAATGTATGCATCATGGGTATAATGGAGGTATGATTCGGATTTCTACTAAATCAGATGTTAATAGTGGAATATAACAAACAGAATAATCACATGATTGAACTGGTGACGTTAAATAATTCATTCGAGACAGGGACTATATTTTGTTAAATACAATGTCACTGCCTCTCAATGGTTAAAGATACCATATCCGATAATTTTGAGCTCGGCAAGCAAAAGAAAAATGAAAAACTCTTGCAATCACAAATACATGTAGTTGCATGGACATGAAAATACACAAAGCATCCAGGTTAGCGGTCCTTTTAGTGACGATCGTTGGAGTTGTTTGTCAGGCTGACAATCATTCAAATCCTGTTAAAGTGATGTGAAACACTCCGGTATGGTGATCAAATAGAAATGGAAATCTTGTTCAAAGTAGTAATTTTTGCAAATAACGCGTCCAAATTTGTTTCCGTTTTCGGCAGTTTTTTTCCGACCATTGTTAACACTAAAACAGAGATTTGCGGGGGAATTCACTGTAAACAGCTGTATATGAATTTATGTGCATACTATTTGTCATGGATGTTAACAATGACATGCAAATAGGAACGAGTCATTTTGGGATCATTCGGCCAAAAAAAACATGGCTGTGAACGGCCATCTTGGATTTAAAAATTTGCAACAAAATACAACACGATAACTGCCTGCAGTCAGTTTAGCAGTTAGAATTACATTATTTCTCTTATTCTAAGGTGTTCTAAGCCAAACTCATTGCAAAAACAGTCAAAAAACTTGCAGGAAAAAAAATTTGAGTTGCAGACAAAATTGTTTGTTGGTCCCATCGAACAACCACCCATCCCGGCATACGTGTCCGGAACCCACCCCCCCCCCTGATTAATCCCAATATTCTTATGGCTCATTGACATGCAAATAGGAACGAGTCATTTTGGGATCATTCGGCCAAAAAAAACATGGCTGTGAACGGCCATCTTGGATTTAAAAATTTGCAACAAAATACAACACGATAACTGCCTGCAGTCAGTTTAGCAGTTAGAATTACATTATTTCTCTTATTCTAAGGTGTTCTAAGCCAAACTCATTGCAAAAACAGTCAAAAAACTTGCAGGAAAAAAAATTTGAGTTGCAGACAAAATTGTTTGTTGGTCCCATCGAACAACCACCCATCCCGGCATACGTGTCCGGAACCCACCCCCCCCCTGATTAATCCCAATATTCTTATGGCTCATTGACATGCAAATAGGAACGAGTCATTTTGGGATCATTCGGCCAAAAAAAACATGGCTGTGAACGGCCATCTTGGATTTAAAAATTTGCAACAAAATACAACACGATAACTGCCTGCAGTCAGTTTAGCAGTTAGAATTACATTATTTCTCTTATTCTAAGGTGTTCTAAGCCAAACTCATTGCAAAAACAGTCAAAAAACTTGCAGGAAAAAAAATTTGAGTTGCAGACAAAATTGTTTGTTGGTCCCATCGAACAACCACCCATCCCGGCATACATGCCCGGAACCCCCCCCCCCCCTGATTAATCCCAATATTCTTATGGCTCAAGGCCTGACATCTGGTGTTACTTAGACATTTAAACTTTTTGCAATCCCTAGCGCTCCATTTCCGTATACTAATGCCGAAGTATAAGTGAAGGACGTAACGATGTCGATCTGGCTCCTGTTCTTTATAAATAAAGCGGCTGTTTTCGGCTGCACCCCCCCCCCCCCCCCACAAGCCACACACATTACCTTGGTTGTCTGTATGTGTTAACATTATATGTACATCTCCATGCACAACCGGATCGGAATACAACAAAACCGAGCATAATTTCAGGTTCCAAACCGTCATGGGCTTTAATGGGGTACTGTACGCCAATTTCAATATATAAATTCCCGGTAATAACAACGATCTAATATTGATTATATATAGAAAAATGAGTAAACAAAATTTGACTCGAAGATGTATTCTGTAAACGTTCATATTAACAGGTTATCTTAAAATCTATTTTTATAAGTTGATATGAAGAACTAGTATGCATATAATATAACATTTGTTTGATACATTTGTTTGAAAACTGTAAATTCCGGCTAATCTGCCATCCGTAACATTACTTCGTACTCAACAGACTTTCAAATAATAGAAATCTGGTCCCCTTATTCTACGAAACAGAGACTATAAAAACCTACAACAACATTTGAGTACAGTATCCCTTTAAGATATTTGCCATATATATTTTGATTCCCGCAACCGAACCATATCATTAAATGTACTCAATCCGACCAGACGCTCATAACTTACTATTTCTTTGGATTCGGGGGTAAAAGGTATTTGATTCGATTCGAGGAACCCACCCATCAAAGCTCAGAGTGATTAGATATAGATGTTTGAAGTTTGTTATATCTATTGTTTGTGGACCAGAAGCACGTGGTCAAACGGACGCAGTTGCGGATGAAGATGGATAACTCTAAAATCAAGAGGTAATAATAACCACTTGATTTTATAGTTATCAATCTTCATCCGCATCTTCGTCCGTTTGACCACGTGCTTCTGGTCCACAAACAATATAAATAGCCAACTCCAAACATCGATATCTAATCACTCTTAGCTTTGATGGGTGGGTGGATTCCTCGACTCGAATCAAATATGTTTTACCCCCGAAGCCAAAGAAATAGTAAGTTATGAGCGTCTGGTCGGATTGAGTACCTTTTAACAGACTTAACATTTAACTGGCGGCTGGATTGGTAAATAGGCAATTTTGGCTATAAATTTAGTTTTGCGAATTTTTTTCTGGAAATACAACACTAGGTATTGACCTAGATTTTCTTGGAAATGCCCATTCAAAATTGGTCACTTGACCCCCTACTTAAGATGGAATAAATTGTGATCCGATCCCATTTGTGAAATCATTATTCCGACATTATTATGTGACTTGATTTATGTTGTATACTGCATGGCGGTTTACAAATACAACGAGTTTAAACTAAACTAAACTAACCTTCAACACGGAGAGATACAAACAGCCCGAACACAAATAGTATGAGGTAATGGCCGCTCATTATACGTTTTCTGAGTTTCTTCGATGTATAATAAGGCTGGCTCCAGTTTGTCCTATGGTGGATACTTTTTTTGTATCACCATTTTATAGTTATTACATGGCCCCACATTAGGTATCTTAGGTAACAATACAAACACATAGTATTATTGTGTATGCATACATACGGTATAGAGTTCATTTCTATAGCTGTTTGCATGTCATCCAAGGTAGTTTCCTAGAAATTCGTTGCCTGTTCGTGTTAGTATAACAATGCATTAATATGCATTCAAGCAATAATCAATAGTTTGATCATGTTATAAACGTGCGACGTATTCAGTTGCAATATCGAAATGTAGTCTCGAGTACGTGATATGTCTGTACACGCATGTGAATGGTTTTAGAGCAGCATTCCCGAGGAAAGCGCATGTAATAGCACACGTCCACATTCATATATGGCATATATGGCAGATTTTGGTGCAGAACAAAAATACGACTCAATTGTAACTGATTACTGTGTTACAAATACGCCTTGTTTTTTCTGCATATCGACTCAACGTTTACTTGGTTTACAACAAATTAAAAATTCAAATTTGTTTTGTTTTTTATTTTGGGTTGAAATTTTTTTTGGGTATGCTTAAGCATGCTATAGCGAATTTAAAAACAAACTGGATAAAACCTTAGGGGCATGTTATAACTCAAAACTATCACCAAGTATTCATAGTAATAATTTTGATGCCCATGAAAAACGTAAGATTCCCTGGCACTAAACCTACAAAACAAGTCTGTTAAAGAATATAAGAAAAAATTATTAAAATTGTAAAAAATTGTTTAAAATATTACAAATGATGAAAAATTGTTAGGCCAATGCATTCTCTTATATATGCGAGGCGACCTATGGTCGACTCGCATATATAAGAGAATGCATTGGCACAGGGTATATGGGTTGATACAAAAATCGGACCTGGCACTGAAAGGGTTAAAAGATCCTAAAAAAAGAGTTACAAATGCCTACCAGAGAATAACTCTAACTCGAAAAATTTAAATATTTCCGTTGTGCTTGTACAAAAAAGGGTTAAAAAGTTATATTTGGAAGTCGTTTCAAAACTCTGACGTGATTTTTTGTCACAAAGTTAAAATGCCTACCAGAGAATATCTCCAACTAGAATTTAAACGATTTCCAAATTTAACTTAGTGACTCTTTTTTTTACAAGGCCGGATAGGTGAAATATTTTCATTTTACTAGTTGGAGTTATTCTCTGTGATAAGCGTTCGTAATATTGTGACAAAACAAATGTCGGATTTTTTAAACGACTTCCAAAATGTAACTTTATGGCAAAAACACGTCGTATTTTTTAAACAACTTCCAAATGTAACTTTGTAACCCTTTTTTAACAAGGATTTGTATAATATTTTCATTTTTCGAGTTGGAGTTACTCTCTCATGATATAAGCAAACGTTGTGACAAAAACAAGCCTGGATTGTAACCCCTGTAACCCGGTTAAATATGCGTAATGTATATATTGCTGGCACCAAATCTGGACATATATATCCACAATGGTGCATTCCTCTGTTGAGATATAGGAGACATTGTGGGCTCCGATATAGGTTCAGTGGCATGCACTCTGTCAGCGAAGCTCTATAAGCAACTGAACTTCTCCTTTGAGTCTTTATGTCTACCTGAAAGTGACTTCGTCGTAGTTAACGGTGGCTACGTCCCGGTCCGAATTCTGGGACAAAAATTGGTCGATATCTGAGTTAATTAGCCCCGTGTTGGCCCGTGATAGAATAGGCCTACCGCCCCACTGCGATGGGTAAGGATCCCCTAATGTGGCACCATATTTACCGTGGGGTGCATCCCTGGGGTGTGGTGTAGAAGTCCTGGAGGATCAAGAGCGGCCGTATCACGCGAGGCATCGACCTTCGGATACGGATTAGCTCATGGTCCTCTTTGGTGCTACATATCTTCAAGCAGGGTTGGGGCGATTACATGCCAATGTAATCGATTACGATTACAATTACTTTTGATTTACATGATTACGATTACGATTACTGATTACATTTTTTCCAATGTAATCGATTACGATTACAATTACTTTAGTAAATTTAATCGATTACTTTTTGATTACATCTGATTACAATTGTTAGTTTCCAACCATTTTGATCGCATAGGAATAAATAATGAATTACTACGAGCATAATTTTCATCACGCAGCAACTAAATTATTGAAAACTCTGTCCCCTCTACTTTCTCACTCGCCCTCTCATTCTCTCTCTCTCTTCTCTCTCTCTCTCTCTCTCTCTCTCTCTCTCTCTCTGCCTCCTGCTATCCCTAACACTATCTTCCCGCTGTGTCCATCCCAACTTAAACTTAGTTACTTCTCCTTTAAAAAATATTATTTCTATTATTTCCCGTCTGATCGATACCCCTCCCTCACTTATTGGGGAAGGGGCATGTCGCCAAAGAGGAGAAGACTTCATATAAGCCTTATAAGCATATCGTCCGGACGAGCGTATATCGTCCGTGACGAGCGTATACGGACATTTCCCCACCGGACATTTCCCCACTTTCAAAAGCGGACATTTCCCCACCCGGACATTTACCCACCGGACATTTCCCCACCCGGACATATACCCTGTTGTCTGATCCTCATTGCCATACATTATCTCTTATATGTTGTATATTTATGTCATTTGTGTGTTATGTGTATTATGTGTGGATTTGGAAATAAAAATATGTTTACACTAAATAATGAAATAATTCAAATAAAATTATCAAATTTGATTGAATAAAGACATCACTGCATAACATGGAAACAAGAAACGACTGAAACAATGGAAAGATGCAAGCAATAAAATAAACTTTTTTACATTTACATGTATTGGAAAGGTTTCATCATGAAGTTATGCACCAATTTATTGGAAATACATTATGTTTTATGTGTATTTATTTATGTAAAGATATTTAAAAATATTTTAAATTTTCTTACATGCATTCAAACTAACGCATACTATTTATGAAAATATCACCAGAAAAAATAATAAATTATTTGCATGTTCTGTTAGATTCAATACCCAACACAATGAAGATAACACTAAGATTTATTTGATCATCATCCATTGTTAATCCTGATGAAGATTAAATGAGGCTTAACTCCATGACTGCAGTAAATGACAAACCAGCTAATTAGGTCTACCGATGTACATCACACCTGCTTTGTTCAGTTAATTAGCCCTATTGTATACCAGTGTGACGCTACAGCCATTGTCTGCAGCAATCCCAATTCAATTTAATCATAATTGAAGTTGGCTAGCCTATTTATTCATATTAGAACATTTCATTGTCTGTATCACAAGTTTATTGCCATTCATGTTGTATTCAACAATTGTGTGTTGTTATCTGTGTCCACTGCCAGAATATACATACACACTGTACCACTAACATAACACATGACATAATTGTACTAACTTTCTAATATGGTGTTAGTATCTTTGCACACTCCACAGTATGAGACTATGAGTATCCAATAGCCATCCATATGGATATTTTAGTAAAAGTAATCAATAAGTAATCAAAATGTAATCATGATTACAGTACATTTGAAGGTAATCGATTACGATTACTTGTAATCAAGAAATGTCATGATTACTGATTACAGACGATTACTCCAAATTTTGTAATCGATTACTTTGATTACGATTACTGATTACGATTACCCCAACCCTGTCTTCAAGACGGGTCGTTGAGTTGACCCGGTTCAATCAATCGGCTAGTCATGCCTCTCCAGTGTTTCAGATTACATTTCTGCCATCTGTTTTATTATATTGCTGGTGTCTAGTTGTGTCTTCTGTTTTCATGTATGTTTTTTTTGTGTCATGTCTTCATCTCATTGTGGGAGGTACCGGGAGGCTGCTACATTCAGTTAAATAGGTCACCGCTTCAGCTATATACCAGTATTTGGCCCGACCATAATTCGAAGGATAGTCCGAGGCGGCTACTGGACTAGTTGTCGATTATTTGCTTTTCATATGGCAACTCATAACAAACATCAACGTAAGAATGACCACCCGCCAGGTTCCACCGATGCTGATGTCTATCCTCAGTACTTGGTACTTGGTCTTGATCCAAATGTCAAGATACCTTCTGTATTTGTGATTGATAAAATGCTCCAAAACATAGCCGGACAATTAAAATCTTTCAAACCGATCAGAACTGGGCCACTCAGTGCATGGCTCTCTTCTGATCGAATGTTCAAGAAAAGTTCAAGCTGACACTCTTGCGCAATTAAAGTTTATTGCACAATCACCAGTGTTGGTTAATCATCGCAAGACATTTAACGGTAGCAGAGCTGGTTGCGAAATCGCGATCTAGCTGATTATTCTGAGTCAGATATATCGGCTGAGTTAACACCACATGGAGTTACAGCAGTCCGTAGATTTACGAAGACAGTTGATAGTTAAACAGTTCAGTTGAACAGTTATCTTCTGACCTTCAATCGGTGGGAACATCCATCGACATTGAAGGTTGGGCGTGTGATGGATTTAAGTACACATGTTCCAACCCCATTGCGATGTTTTAAATGCCAGGGGTACGGCCATGGCCAGGAACATTGTAAAAGTAAAGAAACCACATGTGCAGGATATTTCTGGTCATGATCGTAAGGATTGTACGAATCTTAAGAAAAATTGCAAACTGTCAAAGTTCACATGATGCAATGGATCCTTCATGTCCCATTTTGGATTATGAATTCAAGATTCAACGATATGGTGATCCCATGAAAAGGGGTTCACCATATTCTTTCATTTTATTAACCAAATAACAGAGATATTTGAAGAAGTGTTTTTGACGAAATAGCGGAAATATTTGAAGAAGTGTTTTAAAGAGCGTATTTTTTCGGGGGACTATTAAAATAGCCTGTGTCCGTCCGTCCGTCCGTGCGTGCGTCTGGAAATGGTTTCCAGATGATAACTTTCGTTTCGGTTATTAGATCAAAAGCAAATTTCATAGGCGAGTTGATCAGACCAAAATACAGGTCAAGTTCGAATATGGCCCTTTTTTAGTAAGAATCTTGTAATTTTCTGGTTTCCGGATGATAACTTCAGTTTGTGGGATCATATATGAACCAAATTTGCAATGTGCCTTTATCAGCTCAACATACGGGTTAAGTTTGAATATGGGTACAATCCGCCCATTTTTGCTAGAGTTAAGGCCCTTTTTCGACTTAGGATCCTGTCAATTTCTGGTTTCCGGATGATAACTTTAGTTTATGTTTATGCCAAGCTGTATCTCTCGCATTAGCTTGTTTGTTGAGAACATGTAGCGGTAAGTACGTCTAATATATTATAATGCAAGTTTCTGCAGTATTTGCATGCCGGTACATTCCAACCGGCCACATCTTATTTCTACAAATATGTTTAATCATTATGCTGTGAGATTTTATATGACAGTTAATTCACGAGAACATATATGCATATCGTATGTGATTACTCGTGTTAAATTATTCTTTATATGTTGATATACAGTAATGCCCTAAGTAATCGACTGCTTAACCACAGCAGAATTATGGGTAACTTTTCAGGATTTAGTCGGAAATATGGCTTGTTGCCATTCATCGGAAAGCTCTCTCCGAGAGCTTTCCGGTGAATGGCAACAAGCCATATTTCCGACTAAATCCTGAAAAGTTACCCATAATTCTGCTGTGGTTAAGCAGTCGATTAATTAGAGCATTACTGTATGTTGTACTTATTATAGGTGCAACTGCCCATTGGGTGTATTTTGCATTAAATCTTATCTTATCTTATATTTTCGTTGAAGATACCCTGTCCGATTTGACACCGTAACACTAGTATATGTTTCTATCCAGCACATAATTAGATCGGACCCATGTGCACAGTAATAGGCGGTTTGGATGGCCATATACCCAGTTTCAAAAGGCTAGCAATAAGCCACGATGTCCTCTTATAAAGAGCGTCCGTGGTTTATTGTTTAGTCAAGACATCTTTTAACAATTTCTTTCGTAAGTGGATTCTCCCATTCAGTTATAAAACTATACATTGAAATGGCATGTTATTCATCTGGAAAATAAACATACGACATGCGGGTATAGTGCAGAATGTGTCTCATTTATAGGATAACTACTCACCAATGAGTATTTAGTATCTATTACATTCCTGTGTAATTTACATTGATTTCTCGAGTGATTATATAAACGATAATTTCACTAGCGAATTATATCACTTTAACTAGCACGTTATGTATTCATACGCGCTATCGAAATGTATGCATCGTGAGTATAATGGCGGTATTATTCGGATTTCTGGTCAATAAGATGTTAATAGTAATATAATAATGGAATATAGTAAACAGAATAATCACATGATTGAACTGGTGACGTTAAATAATACATTCGAGACAGAGATTATATTTTGTAAAATACAATGTCACGGCCTCTCAATGTTTAAAGATACCCTATCCGATAATTTTCAGCTCGGCAAGCAAACGAAAAACGAAAAACTCTTGCAATCACAAATAGTTGCATGGCACATGAAAATACACAAAGCATCCAGGTTAGCGGTCTTTTTAGGGACGATCGCTGGGTTTGTTTGCCAGGCCGACAATCATTCAAATCATGTTACAAATATTGTCAACACACACCGTCAGTCTTATATATTAAAGGCACGTGAGGCCTTAGTTGTCGAAAATATTCATATTTGTTCCAATCACCGTAAACATTAAAACATTAAAACGCATACAGTTTCGTTCATATATACCATGACCATCGCGTAAACAGCATATTATCACAAAGACCTACTATATTTTACCTAAGCAAGAGCCTGATTGTGTTACAGAAGACAGCACAATGCTACTGGCTAATCACACACAAATGGCATAAACGCTCTTTATTAGTTCCATATCAGGAATTCACCAACAAAGAACGCTCTTTATGTTTACCATCATAATATAAACAAACACCAGAAAAGTAACTTTTTATGCCTTTGTTTACATAGCAATAGTCAAATATATGACAATAACATACAGTTTATGCGATATTTCTTATTTGTATACGGACAAAGTCTGTCTACATTTTGATGTTCTTTCTGTTTGTGGCGGCTTTTGACGGGTGTAAATATTTTCACAGGATACCCACCGCCAAGGCCAACCGTACCTTTAATTAATTCAGTGACTGTCGGTGACGAAATCATTTTCGTTAGATAACGCCGATCGATGCATGCGTCCCGAATCAAGTAATAAATATTTACAATTGATCGTAATTCAGACGATGTTTTCTATGGAGTGGTACGGTCGATTGTCTTGAGATTTTCGGCGATGTTAATAGAATGCTACATTCATCCAGTTGACATAGCGCCTGCATACCAACCTATAAGTTTCACGCACCCGAACAAGTACATAATATATGTCTTTAAAACTTCCTCATTTGAAAGTCGATAGCTGGCCACCAAAATCTCTCGACATCAAACTCTGCGTTAAAACTAAAGATGTGTTTAGTTTGCACGCCACACCCAAAAGACAAAATTCCTGCGCTGGTATTCTATAAACTTCGCCAATCATTCATAGAATTATAATTCGTATAGCAGATGGGTGTATTTTTCACTAATCCATGGGTCAAATTCATTCATTTGTTGCGTACATGTATATTATGTTGCGTGTAAAAGAAGATGCTCCCATAAATGGTCGGATTTAGTGCACAGTCCCCCTTGAGGTTTCCTATTATATTACAACTGAATAGTTTAAGACATTCCATATAGCGTGACAATCTGCCTACTAATATATTCATGCCGAGTGCATGTAGTACACATCGAGACAGCACTGTTAAAGACATATTATGTACTTGTTCGGGTGCGTGAAACTTATAGGTTGGTATGCAGCTAGCCGCCATGTCAACTGGATGAATGCAGCATTCTATTAACATCGCCGAAAATCTCAAGACAATCGACCGTACCACTCCATAGAAAACATCGTCGGAACTACGCTCAATTGTAAATATTTACTTCTCGATTCGGGACGCATCTATCGGCGATAAACTAACGAAAACGATTTCTCCATCGAAAGTCACTTTATTTAATTAATATATAAGAATGACGATGTGTGTAGTTAATTTGGATATACTATTTGCAAAAATTACTACTTTAAACAAGATTATTCTCCATTTCTATTTGATCACCATACCGGAGTGTTTCACATCACTTTATGCTCATTTACACGATATCAGGAATCTTCTATAATAAATTAACGCTCGTTATTTTGTCTACAAGAAAAATTCCGGCCCCGATGTTATGAAGTTTTTCTGTTTTAAATAATGTCCATATATTTACCTCTATATAGTAGTAGTATTTATTGTATTTGTTTTACTTTATTAATTTATTTCTCGTTATTTTGGATATTTATTTTGATGGACCGGGATGTAAAAAAGAGCGAGAATAATTTCTTGAAGCCTCAAATCACCATGGAACTTTAGTATATTTTTTCATCAATTCTCGAAAGGTAAACGGGTTTGCCATATCTGTTAAATTTAAAGTGATGTAATCATGTAAAACACAGTGACTCCGGTAGATCAAATAGAAATAGAGAATAATTTTGCTCAAAGGAGTTATTTTTACGAATAGTAATCCAAATTTAGAGGACACACACTGTCATTCTCATATATTAATTAAATGCAACGACTCTCGATGGCGAAATCATTTGCTTTAGTTTATCGCTGATTGTTGCGTCCCGAATCGAGATGTAAATATTTACAAGTATGTGTAGTTCAGACGATGATATTTATGGAGTGGCATTGTGAAGTTCTTTGAGATTTTCGGCGATGTTAGTAGAATGGTACATTCCCACAGTTGGCAATCACCTGAGTACTACCTTATCAGTTTCACGCATCCGAACAAGTCCTTAATATGTCTTTAAGGGAATAATGTTCGCGTTTCGAACCAATTACAGATACAAAAATGGAAAGAAATCTTGCAGTATTTATACACACCAATATGTGCGTCACTTTAGGGTGCCCATATGTGAACTACAAGAAATACTTCAATCAGAGGACGATCGATTATACATATAGACAGAACACGAGAAAGTCAATGGAACGTGGCACAACATATACCGTTAATATCGAAGTAGCAAACAATGTTTGCGTATCAAATATTGAACCTCAGAATAATTGTATGACATTGCATGGGAAGGTCAACAACATATCAAAGTATTATTTAAACTAACAATACGACTAATCCCATACAAATTAATAGCCTATTAACCCGTCACGTCTCGTGTGGCCAAAATATGACGTTCTAGCACATCGTGTGGGCCCTTAGGACTATTTCCTTTTAGGGACTATTTCCTTTTACACGAGTGGATTGTGCGAGAACAACAATTTGCTCTCGTGATTTCAATGACAAGAGCAAATTACACAAAAACAATTTCAAATATATGATGTAATAAATCTTCAAATCAATTTCTTAATAAAATAAAAGTGGCCAACTGATTAAATTATTAAGTTAATATTATAACATTATTTGAAAGCTTTCCACTCTGAAAATTCAAATTCATTCAACAGTAATGTGCAGAAGATATTGGTCGACCTCTGCACCCCAAGGACTTAACTTCACCCCACTAATTATACTTCCATGGTGTAACCAAGGAAGTATATTGTTTTTCTATTGGGGCCGTTTTCTGTTTAATTGAAAATACTCAGAAACTAATGGGAGGAGGACCCTGAAATCTCTAGGGAACGTAGGCATCTAAGGGATACAGAAATGAAGATATCATGAGTTCGGCCCAACGCTTCACCACAGAGTGAAATTTAAAAAAAAATATTTTTCTCTATTATTATTATTATTAAAATTATTATTAAAGTATGATCTTTAGAATACTAAAAGTTGGTAAATATGTTGGGGCAAATGAGTTGTATGCTTTAGTCGCATAACGAATATTGTCCGCGCTTTCCTCGCAGACTTATCTCACTTTATCTGAAAAAACGTCATTTTACTATATCGGAAATTATGAGGAGCAGGGCATTCAAATTTGGACCATATGGACACCTCGATATGCACTACTGCCCAAGGGCATCAACACTTGTGTCCGCGCTTTCCATGTGGAGTTACCACCCATAGATAGGCAAACCTCTATTTGATTTACTCTGCTGTCCTCTCGTATCATTCCAGATAATTGAATTTGGGTATCATAGTCGTGTCGACCGTTGTCAGTTTTGTTGACGCTCGGGTGGAGGCAAAATTAAAACAAAACAAATTTTTTTATTGACATTCATCTATTTAAGTAGGTGGATTCCCTGAACAAAAACAAACCCATACCAGAAAAGATTTTTGAATTCAGAGAAGAATGCAAGAGTTACGGGCCCTCAAAGTTTGCAATTTGGGCCCATGTGCTTTACATCACATCTCCGACGAAGATTCATATTATACTACACGCGAAACGGTGATGACTTTTGGGAAATCAAGAGTCCAAAACGGATCCAAATCGACCTGTTCCAGACCTGTTTTCACTTTTTGAAAAAGGCTCCATTATTTCAACCTAAACCTTTGAACTTAGAAAATAATTTTTTTCTCAGTCAAATGAAAAGAGCTCTTCAAAAATTTTCCGCTTATATATATAACGAGAAGGTGAACCGACTTCGTTCGGGCTTTGACCTTGAATTGACCATTTTGAAGGTCAAGGTCAAGTGGGGTAACGATTTGACCCGTCCAAAACACTGCCCGGACAAAAGTACCCGACAAAAGTACCCATCGAAATCCATCTGGTTTTACCCGATTTGACCTCGAATTGATCATTTTGAAGGTCAAGGTCAAGTCGGGGTAACGATTTGTCCTGTCCAAAACACTCACTGGACAAAAGTAACCCTACGTATCAAATTTCGTGGAAATCCCATCAAAATTCGCGATTTGACCTTGAATTGACCCGTTTTTCAAGGTCAAGGTCACGTCGCACGGGCAAATTAATAGGCCTATGCCACCCCCCGGCCGAAAGTACCCCCACATACCAAGTTTCATCGAAATCCCGTGATATTCGGGCGTTTGACCTTGAATTGACCCGATTTGAAGGTCAAGGTCACGTCGCACGGACAAATTAATATGCCTATGCCAGTCCCCGGCCGAAAATACCCCCACATACCAAGTTTCATCGAAATCGGGTCGGCCGTTTTCGCGTTCATCGCGATCACACAGACACACAGACATACACACACACACACACAGATCTTCCAAAATATATAATAGACTAGCCGATGAGCCCGACGTTGCCAGGGCTATTCAAAAACAAATTTCAAGTCGATAGCTCTACCCAGCCCGACGTTGTCCGGGCTATTAAAGAACCAAATTTCAAGTCGATACCTCTACCCGTTTCCGAGAACTGGTCTGCGCATGCGCGAAGCTGGCGTCGCACGGGCTCGGCGACCGATAAATTTCGTATCCGGGGCAAGATACATTCACATACCAAATTCCAAGTCGATAGCTCCACCCGTTTCCGAGATCTGGTCTGCGCATGCGCGAAGCTGGCGTCGCACGGACTCGGCGACCCG
Source organism: Siphonodentalium dalli (assembly GCA_032622095.1). NCBI lineage: Eukaryota > Metazoa > Mollusca > Scaphopoda > Gadilida > Siphonodentaliidae > Siphonodentalium > Siphonodentalium dalli. Next base: position 42,027,976 of record CP136067.1, read on the forward strand.
ATAAAATTCGTATCCGGGGCAACATACATTCACATACCAAATTTCAAGTCGATAGCTCCACCCGTTTCCGAGATCTCGTCTGCGCATGCACGAAGCGGGCGCCGCACGGGCTCGCCAATGCGATAACGACGACCGCCTGGTCAAACTACATACACGTACCAAGTTTCGTCCCGATCGGTCGAGAATCGTAGATTTGTATAAATGACATACATGCAGACAGACATACAGACAGAGGTCTTCAAAATATATATGAGAATATATATTATCTATATATACGCCAAAACTTTGTCACTCCCCCTTCACCTTCCCCTTCCCCTTCCTCCAGCTACCCCATCTCCCCGCGGATGGAACCTAGCTCCGATTCGAACGCACCCGTCTCATTTCTCTGCCTGTGAACCGATAGAACGCCCACCGAATTCCAACAATCATTTCCATGGTGGTATATTGGTATATATAAGTATATATCGGAGCTGTTATAAACCAAATAACTTGGATTTGGATATAAACCCACCGATTCGTAAATTTTGTTGCCCATGGTGTGGGCTAAATTACTATTTTAACTTGTATAGTGTGCCATGAGTTTTCTGCGTCCGTGCATTTCACTTTTGTATCGTATTTCGCATCTTCAATGCACTGCATCTCATATCAAACCAAACAAAATACAAACATTACATTAATAAGAGCAAACAAGCCTTAGTTATACGATATATACTTATACTAACGTAAAGACGACGTATATCCAATTATTTCATTTGCGATAACAACGATAAACACATAGAGAAATGCAAACATCATCATTTTCGTAATAACAATTCGTATATTTTTATGAATAGTAGAATACTGCAATTGTACATTCAATTAATTTCGTTAGTATATGTCTGCCAAATTGGAAATGACTCCCTTTACACTTTCACAAAATAAAACACCACTGATATATTTCTACGCCGTCATTTAAGTCTTGTCAACAAGCAAACGTGAAACAAACAAACACTCCTTATTCCTACCATACAGGTGATCTACTTATAGAGAACGCTCTTTTCTGTTCGGTTACGTTCATACGCCGTGTACATCGCTGTGTGTGTTGTTGTCTGTCATTCTTTGTATTCTTCGGATCCAACGTTCATTGATCGCGGTACATGTTGTGTGCTTGTCAATGCAAGTCCACCATCAGATCACAAATCACCAATGTGCACTCGCGCGAAGACGAACACACCTATACGCATAACAAATATATGGAATTGGATACCATGGAAGTATATCTGATTCCATGGAATCTGACCTCTATTTTTCTTTCTTAATGTCTCATCAAATTTTTTTTCGGTTGTTATTAAGAAAACAAAGTTATTTTTATAAGCAACAGGTCTCTATGATCGCCGTTAAAGAAAAGATTATATCACACGCGGTCTTGTTTCCCGCTCGATTCGTTATGCTAATATACAACCCTTACAAACTAGCCAAAAATCCTACACCAAATTCCAATATAGCGGCCAAGATAGCCGCCGAAATGTGAACATTGGCTATTTTTCTGACATTTCACCATCTTTCGTTTTGTCTCTGAAGGAAAATATGGGCATCTTGGCGTGATTTTATACATTTATCGTATAGAAGAGTCAATGGCGAACGAATGGGGATAACAATAATCATACCTTGTTGGATATTTTTGTCCGATATCACGTTTTCCTAAATGCCGGTATAATCCGGTCATAGCCGAGTCGACGCTAATAACGCGATGTCTGTTTCGAATCAATGAATGTTATTGCTATCATACCATGCATATATATGTGCAGGAGATACTCGAGCTAGGATTCCTCGTATACCTGAGTTCACCCAAATCTAAGATGGCGGCCAAAATGGCTACTAGAAATAGAAAAATCGGTGAGCGTTATTGTGACAACTCCACAACTGCTTACTATTGGGTGCGTTGGGAACACTGAGTCGAAGAACTGTCCTTATATCACATCCAAATAAAGTCTCCCAAATCCCAAATGGCGACCACAGTGCAGGACATATTTTGAAAAATCATCGAAAATCCCTCATATTCACATCATTGTGCCATATTGTCGCGACAATTCCACACATTCTTACAGTTGAGTTGGAAATACTGAGGTGAAGTAATCACCTTACATCTCATGCAAGAAATGGCTCTCCAAATCGAAGATGGCGGCCAAAATGGCGACCGAAATTTGAAAACACGCGTACATTCCTTTACTTTCTTACGATGGGCCTTATTGTTTCGCGAATTCTATATTGATATGAAGTATTCATTAGAGTTTGGCAATTGATACTCAGTCAATATTGCGGTTAAACTGACGGCCAGAAATTGAATTTTTACAAGTAGATATTTTCACATATTAATATCAACTTGTTGTCATAATATCGTTATGAATGGACGAGACTGTATATAAGCCATATATTAGTTCAACTTAAAACGTCAAAAAAACGCATAACATAGCTCGTATCCTTCTGGAAGGACGAAAACCCACACTTAATAATGGCGATGTGGCATTTCGAAATCAATTCTCCATTTAGTGCCGATAATGGCAGTAACCGTAGGTGCTCAGAATAGTCATATCAGAACAATTGCCTGGTAACAGATTCTGATTTGCCACGTCCATAATTGTCTGGACCATCTTCCAGGTCATTGTCTGATAAATCTAGGTCGCGCACACCGACAAAGTATTCAACACTTCCTGTGAGAAGGGTCCCTCTAATTATAACGTTTAAAATAATTAATTTGCCCCGTGTCTAGCTTAAATATATGCTAAATATGGGATTTGTGCGTATTCTTGAACTAGACAGGCATATGGTCGATGAGTATACAAGCTTACATGCCATATATATGTATGTATTTCTCATACCCCATGAGGATAACGACATGTACACCTGGCGATCTTCCCAGTTAGCTAGTAACTTCTGAATGATTGTTGTTTCGTCAACTCACAAACTTACCGAACGCATTGGCATACGTGGACAACTTCGGCAGTGTTTCGATGGTTGCTAGCTGTCTCATTCCCTTGGACAGATGGCTATCTGCTAAGAAGAAATCCATAATATACCGACTATCCACACTTCTTGACCATGATTCTAAGCAATCTGTGACGTCCCGCAGTCGTCTCGTCAATGAGCTCCCAACAGAGAAGAACAATACTCTCGGTGCTAGTTTTGTGGCCATGCGTCATGATTGGGACTGAAATGGGCCACAGTATACGCCACCCCTACACCAGGTGCACGTTTCAGATATAGAATGCGTCTCCGTGTTTTGTATTTCCAAATCCGTTTCGAAGCCGTTCTGAATCAACTTGACCAGACGTATAATTTTGTCTGTAGAATACTATTCTAGCCTCCCTCAGAACAGTCGGATGGGCTAAATGATAATGTATTTAAAGAATGAATGTATGTGTTGTTGTTATCCTCTTTCAGGGTTAGAGTCAGCATGTTGGCGGTATTATTCAAGAAAGTGTCAGGATATGTGGTGCATTTATTTCACGGTATGATTAAATAACAAGTTATATTCTCGACGGCAATGGCTGTGAACGTTAGGGAAATCCTTCAAAGGTCGAACGTGACCTTTATGATTATACAGCTTTATATATAACTTTAGTATATATAGTAGTTAACATGTCTCATGTGGGAAAATGGTCGTCATGGTGATGTTACCAAGAAATCATTCCTCTGGATGTTCTTCGCGTCGAACTTTTAACCCTTGTGTTGATGGCATTTGTAACTTTCTTGAACCATACCGACCACCACACAGCGCGAATATGACATATCAACCAACTATCAAAGGCATCGTATTTTAAGACTACACCCAGTCTAGGTGAGGCTTGTATAGTAGTAGCAAATGGTACACGCATGTCCCAGTTGATTAAGTACGGCTTCCAAACGGATGGGAATATACAATCTTAGCATACAAGGAACGCAATGCCACGCATGAGATTCTGTCTGAATCTAAAACATACCCAAAGATTGGGCGGTGTAGTCATTTCCACTAGCATGACACATGCCTACAAACTAGCACCGCGTGTATTGTTATTATCTGCTTGGATCTGTTCGGTGAGACGATTGCTGGACGCCAACAAGATTGTTCTTGGGATCATGATCAAGAAGTGTGGGTATATTATTCATTATGGTCTGCTATGCCTTAGCAGAAAGGCATCCGTCAAATGTTAGGCTTTCAACATTCGAAGCCATATGCAGAAGTTGTCCGGATGGTCAGTGCGTTCGAAAAGTATGTTAATTGATTAACCATATGTTGAGAAGTGGCTGGCTGGGAAGATCACATGTACATGTTGTTATCCCATTAGGTCACCAAAAGCTGAGGAATACGCAGATAGAGAGGTCCTTCGAAAATTAGTATACGCGTCGACCGATTACCTTTCTAGTTTATCGCGCAAGATGACGCTCAGTTCCCATATGTAGCATGTGAATTATACAATAAGCTACCACGAATAAAGCTCGTCAAGAATAAGGATAAGAATTCCCAGCTTTCGAGAAACACGTGAGCTGGACACCGGCATACGTATTGTTTGAAACATTCCTATTTGTGGGACGTTCCGTGTTTAGTATATGGTAACCTGTCGGTTTTTTTCGGTTTCGTTTTATCCCCCGCTTCCAAATATATGAAATTCTTGGAAATACTTAATTCTATCTTCATTACTAGGTAGCAGTGGTCAATTCTGTGCTCGCCATAGACGCTTTTGGTGTTTATTAGTTGTCGTAATCTCTAATTCTGTGGACACTGTGGAATTGTCAATTCAACAGAAATTTGCTTCATCGATTTCCTGTCAAATGTTGTGATCGGTCCCACTATATAAAGGTCGACCGCACCCGACCGTACTATAATGCACCTGATCCCACCACCACAGACTCTGAACGAGATGATACACGCACTATCGTGCAGAATAGACCCGTGTGTACAAAGTTCTAATCTCCAAGTCGGTATTGATCGAGCGGTATTGCAATGTTAACCAAAAACTTACTCCTGGTTCTGCCAGTTACGCAAAACAAAAACAAGAGGTGGCATCAGAGATGCTGTGTCTCGTTTTCGGTGGCTTACCGCCGGTGGCTACCGCCAATTGGTGTGCATCAGTATCGGTAGACTAATTAATAGGTCAAATCGAAAAATGACTAATTAAGGGCCATAACTCCATCAAATTTTATCGGGCCAGGCTGGTTTTAGAACTCGTCCGAAATATTCTTGGCAAGTATGTCTATTCCAAATTTTAAACAAATCGGAGGACGTTTGTTGAAGTTATCGCGGTAACGAGCTAAAAATTCACGAAAAATGACTAATTAAGGGCCATAACTATATCAAATTTTATTGGGCCAGGCTGGTTTTCGAACTCATCCAGGATATTATTAGAAGACACTTATATACCAAATTTTAGTTGAAACGGATGACGTTTGTTGAAGTTATCGCGCTAACGAGCTCAAAATTCGTACAAAATGACTACTTAAGGACAATAACTCTATCAAATTTTATCGGACCGGGCCGGTTTTCTAACTGGTCCGAGGTATTCTTGGGAGACACCTATATATAAAAATTTCAATCAAATAGGATGATGTTTGTTAAATTATCGCGCTAACGAGCTGAAAATTCGTGAAAAATGACTAATTAAGGGCCATAACTCTATCAAATTTTATCGGACCAGGCCGGTTTTCGAACTTCTCCGAGATATTCTTGGGAGACACCTATATACCAAATTTCAATCAAATCGGATAACGTTTGTTGAAGTTATCGCGCTAACGACCTGAAAATTCGTGAAAAATGACTAATTAAGGGCCATAACTCTATCAAATTTTATCGGACCAGGCCGGTTTTCGAACTCGTCCGAGATATTCTTGGGAGACACCTATATACCAAATTTCAATCAAATCGGATAACGTTTGTTGAAGTTATCGCGCTAACGAGCTGAAAATTCGTGAAAAATGACTAATTAAGGGCCATAACTCTATCAAATTTTATCGGACCAGGCCGGTTTTCGATCTCATCCGAGATATTCTTGGGTGACACCTATATACCAAATTTAAATCAAATCGGATAACGTTTGTTGAAGTTATCGCGCTAACGAGCTGAAAATTCGTGAAAAATGACTAATTAAGGGCCATAACTCTATCAAATTTTATCGAACCAGGCCGGTTTTCGAACTCGTCCGAGATATTCTTGGGAGACACCTATATCCCAAATTTCAATCGAATCGGATAACGTTTGTTGAAGTTATCGCCCTAACGAGCTGAAAATTCGTGAAAAATGACTAATTAAGGGCCATAACTCTATCAAATTTTATCGGACCAGGCCGGTTTTCGAACTCGTCCGAGATATTCTTTGGAGAGAACTATTTACCAAATTTCAATCAAATCGGATAACGTTTGTTGAAGTTATCGCGCTAACGAGCTGAAAATTCGTGAAAAATGACTAATTAAGGGCCATAACTCTATCAAATTTTATCGGACCTGGCCGGTTTTCGAAGTCGACATTCTTAGGAGACACCTATACCAAATTTCAATCGAATCGGATAACGTTTGTTGAAGTTATCGCGCTAACCAGCTGAAAATTCGTGAAAAATGACTAATTAAGGGCCATAACTCTATCAAATTTTATCGGACCAGGCCGGTTTTCGAAGTCATCCGAGATATTCTTGTGAGACACCTATATACCAAATTTCAATCAAATCGGATAACGTTTGTTGAAGTTATCGCGCTAACGAGCTGAAAATTCGTGAAAAATGACTAATTAAGGGCCATAACTCTATCAAATTTTATCGGACCAGGCCGGTTTTCGAACTCCTTCGAGATATTCTTGGGAGACACCTACATACCAAATTTCAATCGAATCGGATAACGTTTGGTGAAGTTATCGCCCTAACGAACTGAAAATTCGTGAAAAATGACTAATTAAGGGCCATAACTCTATCAAATTTTATCGGACCAGACCGGTTTTCGAACTCATCCGAGATATTCTTGAGAGACACCTATATACCTAATTTCAATCAAATCGGATAGCGTTTGTTGAAGTTATCGCGCTAACGAGCTGAAAATTCGTGAAAAATGACTAATTAAGGGCCATAACTCTATCAAATTTTATCGGACCAGGCCGGTTTTCGAACTCGTCCGAGATATTCTTGGGAGACACCTATATCCCAAATTTCAATCGAATCAGATAACGTTTGTTGAAGTTGTTGCGCTAACGAGCCTAAAATCAGTGAAAAATGGCAAAGGGCCATAACTCTGTAATAAATGTGCGGACGAACCCGATTGTTTGTCTGCAGCTTACGTGCATGGATGTGTACTCACACACCAAATTTCAATCAAATCGGATAACGTTTGTTGAAGTTATCGCGCTAACGAGCTGAAAATTCGTGAAAAATGACTAATTAAGGGCCATAACTCTATAACTCTATCAAATTTTATCGGACCAGGCCGGTTTTCGAACTCATCCGAGATATTCTTGGGAGACACCTATATACCAAATTTCAATCAAATCGGATAACGTTTGTTGATGTTATCGCGCTAACGAGCTGAAAATTCGTGAAAAATGACTAATTAAGGGCCATAACTCTATCAAATTTTATCGGACCAGGCCGGTTTTCGAACTCATCCGAGATATTCTTGGGAGACACCTATATACCAAATTTCAATCAAATCGGATAAAGTTTGTTGAAGTTATCGCGCTAACGAGCTGAAAATTCGTGAAAAATGACTAATTAAGGGCCATAACTCTATCAAATTTTATCGGACCAGGCCGGTTTTCGAACTCGTCCGAGATATTCTTGGGAGACACCTATATCCCAAATTTCAATCGAATCAGATAACGTTTGTTGAAGTTGTTGCGCTAACGAGCCTAAAATCAGTGAAAAATGGCAAAGGGCCATAACTCTGTAATAAATGTGCGGACGAACCCGATTGTTTGTCTGCAGCTTACGTGCATGGATGTGTACTCACACACCAAATTTCAATCAAATCGGAGGACGTTTGTTGAAGTTATCGCGCTAACGAGCTGAAAATTCGTGAAAAATGACTAATTAAGGGCCATAACTCTATCAAATTTTATCGGACCAGGCCGGTTTTCGAACTCATCCGAGATATTCTTGGGAGACACCTATATACCAAATTTCAATCAAATCGGATAACGTTTGTTGAAGTTATCGCGCTAACGAACTGAAAATTCGTGAAAAATGACTAATTAAGGGCCATAACTCTATCAAATTTTTTCGGACCAGGCCGGTTTTCGAACTCCTCCGAGATATTCTTGGGAGACACCTATGTACCAAATTTCAATCAAATCGGATAACGTTTATTGAAGTTATCGCGCTAACGAGCTGAAAATTCGTGAAAAATGACTAATTAAGGGCCATAACTCTATCAAATTTTATCGGACCAGGCCGGTTTTCGAACTCATCCGAGATATTCTTGGGAGACACCTATATACCAAATTTCAATCAAATCGGATAACGTTTGTTGAAGTTATCGCGCTAACGAGCTGAAAATTCGTGAAAAATGACTAATTAAGGGCATAACTCTATCAAATTTTATCGGACCAGGCCGGTTTTCGAACTTGTCCGAGATATTCTTGGGAGACACCTATATCCCAAATTCCAATCGAATCAGATAACGTTTGTTGAGGTTGTTGCGCTAACGAGCCTAAAATCAGTGAAAAATGGCAAAGGGCCATAACTCTGTAATAGATGTGCGGACGAACCCGATTTTTTGTCTGCAGCATACGTGCATGGATATGTACTCACACACTTGTTTTTTAATCCGTCAATAAACGGTTGAGTTATAAGCAAAACACGTCGCCCGCCCGCCCGCCCGTCCGCCGCCCGCCCGCCCGTCCGCCCGCCCACCATCAAACTATAAGTCGAGTTTTGGAAAAAAAACTCGACTAAAAATATGTCTGACAACGGGAAGGGATATACTATCATGCAGCGAATGACTCTGCGTCCATGGGCGATCGGGTAAGTTGCTAGCTGAGACGGGAGTGAATATATTAAAGACACGGGCGGCGTTCGTTGCAGAAATATTCATATTTGTTCAAATCGCCATCAACAGAAGGAATATTAAAATATATATATAGTTTTGTTCATATGCCAAACATAATCAGCGCGTAAATAGTATATTGTCGCCAAGACGTTAGGTGGTGTACGTAAACAAGAGCCTGCTCGTGTTACAGAAGTTTTGCTTCTGTTTACATAACACAGCTCAATTATATTGGTTAATCACACACAAATGATATAAATGCTCTTTATTAATTCCATATCAGGAAAACAGTAACAAGTAATGCTCTTTATACCATATCCGGATCTAAACAAAAGCCAGGTTTTGTAATGTTTTTTGCTTTTGTTTACATAACAAAGGAAAAACATTTTACAACAGCACTGTTTATCCCATATTTCTGATTGGTATAAGAACCAAGTCTGTCTATATTTTACTATTCTTTCTGTTTATGGCGGTTTTTGGCGGAGCTGAATATTTTAATAGCATACCAACCGCCAACGCCGCCCGTATCTTTAACCCATACGCTACGGTCGGATTCGCCATGCATGTACGCACAGGCTGTAAACACCCGGCCGTACCGGTCCGAGTCCGAACGAGATGATTCATAAGCTATCGTTGGTTGGTTTGATATTAGGCCCGATATCAGCTAGATGTATCCTCATATCAGCCGGATACCGAAGGTTGTGAAGGCTGATGTGAGGTTACCGAGGGTTGATATCAGGCTGGTCTGGTATATCTCAGGCCTATAATATCAAGCCAACCAAGTAGTACCATATTTGTCAGTTAGGTCGCCTCTTAGTAACAGTGTAATATCGACACCTCTTTCAAAAGAATTGCGTCACAAAAATCGATATCTGCACATTATTTGGTTGTGAAGTAAAGTTATATAACGATATTACTTGGATCGTGATGTCGCATAACGACATCGCTCGGTTTAAGGGCAAACTGAAGCGATATTAACATAGTTCGATAACAGGCTGTACTGGGCATTTGTCATATTTATCATTCATAAGAGGTTTTAGAGTTCAGATATATAGACTTTCAAATTTGATTATATATGATTTTAACACGGTATGAAATTATGATACAAATAATGATACAAATAATGGTGATTGCAAATAATGGTGATTGCAACTATTTCTGGTGTTGGCGTAAAGTTGGTGGCGGAAATTTGGACTTCGGTGTCAAATCGGACTGGGCATCTTTAACCAGTCCCCTCCCACTTTGTTGAATAACAACAGCGCGTAAATCATGTTTAATTCAATTTATATTAACTGTTGTATGTTCTTTCATTACGGGTCGTCTGTATAAGGCATGCATTTGTTTGAATCTAGTTTATTTCAGAAATAAACTCGACTTTTCGTGCAGTGAAATGTTTCCGTCTTTGCGTCTTGCCATGCCAACTGCTGACGATTTTAGAATGTAACATGAAACATACATATACGAAAAATTTAAGTTACAGGGCGATTCTTTGCCGGATCTTATAGTCCTGTGACATTTTCATCATGCTATCTATGTGATAATTTAAATTGCAGTGAGAAGATGGCAACGGTAAATTTGTCAAAAATCCATTTGATATTATTTTAATTCCTTTTTTCCTCACGAGTTCTCTTAAGTTTGTGACATGCGCAAAAAATTAATACAACTGGAGGGTACTTGATAACATAAACTGGATTTGTATGCATAATATGTTAAGACAATTCAGTCCTCAATCCCTTACTTACCCAATATGTCTTGGGTAACTACTTTTGAAGTGTTACTGCGAATTTCACACTTGTCGCAATGACACCAGGATTGCAGGAAGAGATATAGAAATGATTTATCTTAAAATATTATGCATAAAATACCAGATTATCAAGTGGTCTCTAGTTTCAGTAGTTTCGTGCGAATGTCGCGAAATTTATAGAACACGTTCGGAATTCTAGCAATACAAATAATATCAAGGTGATATATTTGACGAAATTTCAGCGCTATCCTCTTGGAGCGAAATCTATTCTGAAGAAATTGGAAAAGTCGCGATGTTCCATAATTAACAAAAGTGCACTCAAATTACCTAGACCACATGTTAGAGTTTTTCTGCAAATAAACAGTGTGAATCATTACCGTTACCAATGTGCATCCGCATCGGTCATCCCCGTTGATGACGATATATACCGTCACAATTTGATAACGTTGCTTGCACCATTTGAAACTCGATTGACGATGCAAATCTCACATGCAATGACATCTATGTTCGGGAATAGAATAATGTAAAGTGCCAACTTAATTTATGTCAAATCTGATTTGCCATTTTCAAAGAATATATAGTTGTGATAATCGCTTCGGCGTTCCGTGTACATGTCTTCATCTCAGGTTGTGTGATGTGTTTCGATTAGCCATTTCTTGGAGTAAAAGTACAGCAGCATGCAACCATCTATAGTACTGCCCTAATTAATCGACCCCTTAACCACAGCAGAATTATGAGTAACTTTTCAGGATTTAGTCAGAAATATGGCTATCCCCGAGAGCTTTCCGATGAATGGCAACAAGCCATATTTCCGACTAAATCCTGAAATGTTACCCATAATTCTGCTGTGGTTAAGGAGTCGATTATTTAGGGCATTACTGTATAGTATACTGATCTGTGGCACTATACACCCGGAGTCGAAGATCCAGACCCCATCCCACATGAAGCTGTAAGAGAGAAAACACATCGTCAGTTTTTAAACACTGTCAACAGTACCCGCATCTGGATTTCATGCAGTGACGTGGCAATAGTAACGCTGTTGCAGGGGTGTCATATCTCAGTGACGTCGCAAGAGTAACGTTGTTGCAGGGGTGTCCTGGTCTCAGTGACGTGGCAATAGTAACTATGTTTCTGGGGATTACGTCGTTGTTATATATAGCGTGACCAGAAATCCCACAGGTAACCATCGCCCAGGTGTACATAGGAAGGCAGTATAGCTAATTACTACGCCATTAGCGCTGCATATACATGACATTGTTTCCGAAAATAGAAGGGGCGGAATAAGCTGGTGGCACTTACTGGACCTTGACGGCGGAAGCGTTACGTCGTGGAGTTGGACGGAACAGTGAGCGGAGTGTCTGAGCCAGGCACGAGACTGTGGTGTCCCGATCTCAGTGACGTGGCAATAGTAACACTGTTACTAGCAACGCTGTTGCAGGAGTACCCTAGTCTCAGTGATGTGGCAATAGTAACACTGTTGCAGATTGTGTCCCGATCTCAGTAACGTGGCAATAGTAACGATCTTGCAGGGGTGCCCCGATCTCAGTAACGTGTCAATGGTAACGCTGTTGAAGGGGTCTCCCGATCTCCATGACGTCGAAAGAGTAACGTTGTACGGGTGTCCTCGTCTCAGTGACGTACCAATAGTAACAGTGTTGTAGGGGTGTCCCGATCTCAGTGCCGTGACAATATTAACACTGTTGTGGGGGTGTCCAGATCTCAGTGACGTAGCAATAGTAGCACTGATGTATGTGTTTCCTGGTCTCAGTGACGTAGCAATAGTAACACTGTCGCAGGGGTGTCCCGATCTCAGTGACTTGGCAATAGTGACACTGCTGTAGGGGTGTCTTGATCTCAGTGACGTGGCAATGGTAACGCTGTCGCATGGGTGTCCCATTCTCGGTAATGTGACAATAGTAAAAATGTTGCAGGGGTGTACCGATCTCAGTGACGTGACAATAGTAACGCTGTCGCAGGGGTGTCCCGATCTCAGAAATGTGGCAATAGTAACGCTGTTGCAGGGGTGTCCTGTTTGAGTAATGTGGCAATAGTAAGTAACGCTGTTGTCAGTTCACTGATTATATTTGTTCTCTTTTCGTGCACCAATAACAAAATATTTAAACACTGTCACTTTTTTCTGACAACTATGCGATGTGTAACTTCGATGCATCCACGTGTGCTGATCCGTTTTTCTATGAAGGTATAGTTGTCAGAAAAATGTTACAATGTTGAAATATTCTGTCAATTGTACACGAAAAAAGAAAATCATAATTAAATTTGTAAATTTGATTTGATTTATTTGCATTTATTAACACATCAAACAAAGTGCCCCTTGGAAAAAGAAATCCGAGCTTTTCCAAACTAATTTGTAAATCTGAGGATATCCAAGGATTCCCAATCTTTTAACCGAGGTTTTATGACTAAAACTATCAGTTTATTAAAGATTGGAAATCCTCGGTTTCAGCATTTTGAAAATCTTGGTAAAACTAAGTAAACATTGGATCCAAATTTGAAATCTTAGAAAGACTTAGAAAACCATGGAACAGAGATTTACCAATGTTTTTTACCGACGTTGCCACCTAAACCGAAACATTAGATTACCTTGGAAAACCTGGGATTTAACTTTAAAAGTTGGTAAATCTTAATAGAAATCCACTGTCACGTGATTAGTCATGTGACTGCAGATGTCAATGTTCACTATGCATGGCAGACATTTTGAATAAACTGAATTTTAATTAATCCATGTTGTACCACAACAATCTTCAGGTTAGTGAGTGATTGTGCAGCCCTAATGTTTTCTATTTTACTCATAGAATATGGTTGTAGTTATATTTGTGTTTATGATATTATTTAAACAATTATTTTCATTATTTTAAAGAATGACCTTCGGGACAACTATCTACAATTTCATTGTATAGGCTTGTCTCTATCATTATTTATTCATAGCTAATTTATATAATTTAACTGTTGTATCACCCTCCAAATACCACAGGTCCACAAACAACGTACCTGTGATTATTCTATACAAATTACATGATACAATTGCCATTGGAATCACTGGACACGTTATGTCTCAAATGTGCTAAAGCTAACAGTAAAGCATGAAATTAACTTCCGAAATCCTTGGAAAAGTTGTTATTCAAGTTTGATAAAGTTGGGAAACTATCGGAAGCAACCTTGGTAAAGTTCGGAAAAGTTTGGTAAAGCTTCTGTACTCGACCATTCAAGGTTTTCCGAGATTTACCAAACTTTCCTATTGAATCAGGCCTTGGAAATCCTTGGATAAGCTCGGTTAAAATTTCCAAGGTATTCCAAGGTTTCCCGAACTTAAAACGCTTACATACCGCCCCATGGATATCTAATGTTTTCTTACGTCTGCTATCCTGGGATATTCATGGAATTCTAAATGTTCCAACCTTCCCAAGGTTTAATTCCAAGGATATCCTAGGGGAATTCCATGGATATCCGATTCGATCTCGATGACATTTTTGCAAAGGTAATGTTTCCAGTAATACTTCGGTTTATCCAAACATTTGTGCCACTGTGAAATTTGGTACATCCTCTGACTGTATGCTTGAATTGATACCAATTAATTGAACAAATTTCATTTTTCAACAAGAACATCGCTAGGGGCGTGCCAAAATACCCCAGCGGTAATTTCAACAAAGGGCCATATCTCTGATCAAAATTGGCGATCGGAACCAAATTTAAACTTATTCTGTATTTCGGGTTAGTAAACTCACAATTTCATTCCACTCAGTTCAGACTTACTAAAGTTATCATCCGGAAAGGAACATTGAGTGTAAATTCCAATAAAAATTACAATAATTCTTGTGAAAAAATTGCAGGTGGAACCCAAAATCGAGAACTAGACAGGTATTTTATGTTAGTAAACGCAGAAACGTTTCATGCCATTCAGTTGAGACTTATACAGTGATCATCCGGAAACGAAAAAAGCGAACTGACGGACGGACAGAACAACTGACGCACGAACCAATATCATAGTATGTTCAAATAACTGTAAGTTATTGTTCATCAATACAGACATCATACTGACCAACAATGTAGTCTGAAATACGTTTGTGCTATTTGTGTTCTAATTCAATTACAGAAAGTTGAGAAAATTCCGCTCATGACTTGCTATCTATTTTAACTGTACATTTCTCATTTTTCTTGTGATAGTGGAAATGTTGGCAACAGAGAAACAAAACATCCCGATCTCATTGTGAAAAATATCGAAAGCGATTTTATTTAAAGGCGATTCAACGAAATATACTTCACCCCCTTTCTATACTAAATAGATTATCAGTCAGTTAAAAGTGTACATTGGTATGGTCTAGTATTCGTGTATCTGTCATAAATTAGCGAACACTATCGATTCCACTATCTACTTGCATAAACCAGTGCTTAGATTAATAAAGTGATATATATATAGTTTTCCAATCGATACCTTGTACTGTACTGAAATAAAGATGTCACTTCCTGTGGGATTTAGTATTTTAGTATTGTTAGCGTTCAAATAAGTAAACCGTTTGGTAGTTTTTAACACCTCAGTTGGGGGGGGGGGGGGTAGTAGAACATTTGCAGGAAGGTATGACGTTTTTTTTGCATCTGGCATTTTCGGGGACTCTCCAAAACCAGCCAAAAAAACATTACTCCCAATTTTTTTACACCCACAAAATTTCACTAATTTTGGTCTAAACTCGCATAAAACACTTTTTCATATACTGACTGATAGGCATTTTGTCTACCACATACATGCATTGCAGTAGGTCAGTGTGTAATGAGAGTATTCTGCGTCTAACTGGGTGGTCAAATTCCATACTGCTAAATGGAATTTCTAATACGTCGATGTAGTGGACAAATACAGTAACACATCATAGGCTAACCGAACATGTGTTTTGGCTCTTTGGTTGTAATTCATTTAAAGTGGATAACATCTCATGACAGTGAACTTAATCCTTGGCGTTTGACTCAGTGTTGACATATTATAGACATATCAAAAACATTTCATTTATTTTTTTGAATTCAAAGTTTTGAAAAACTAACACCGTCAT
The DNA here is from genome assembly GCA_032622095.1 of Siphonodentalium dalli. Lineage (NCBI taxonomy): Eukaryota > Metazoa > Mollusca > Scaphopoda > Gadilida > Siphonodentaliidae > Siphonodentalium > Siphonodentalium dalli. The sequence goes on from CP136067.1 coordinate 42,043,753, forward strand.
AACATCCACCAGAGTACCCATAGTTACCATACCAAATCGGTCCAGATGTCTGGGAGAAAAATCTGGATCTTACTCTTTTATACATATAAATGACAAGCAGTCACTATACCAGACTTGGATACTTTAGATCTTGTGAGGGAGACAGATCATCTGAGTTGACAGACATGCAAATAAATCACTGATTTCCTTGATGCACTGATGACAGAAACTGTTATTTTCTAGCCATTGGTAGTCACTGTAATGCTTGAGACAGTTGCTCGCTCTTTTTCCATGCACACAATGACCTCGGCTTAAAAGTCCTAGATACACTATCAGGACAAGTTTATTTATTTCAGTTTTACATTTCTCGAAGCTTCTTTCCGAAGGGTGTCGGGAAGGAAGTGTTCACCTCACCGTTCCATATGCAACATGCGATAGCTTAGTGTCATCGCCGCTAAGACACATATGAGGTCCCAGTTGTTTTTGCTAATATACTATCTTTTAAACTGTTATAAAATCTCAAACATGGGCACAGACGGTCTTTAGTAAAAATAAATGGGCACGAGGTTGAAAAAATGCGTTTTTTTGTGTCCCTCGGACCACCCACCCCGACATACCTTCTTACAAATTTGTATTACACCACCCCTGCCTCAGTCTGAAATAAACATCTTAATTATATACCTGTTTTTGCCGACCGAACAGCTGATACAACACTCCATTCCGTTGTGTCTCTGCCCTGGTCGCATCCGTTGCTGTTGAATGCATGTTCGTAACAAGCCACTGCAGTCGTTAGCACACTGCAAAAAGTCATTATTGTAAACAATAATTATGTTGAATAAGCTCAAGTTATCATCCGCACAACCAAGCCTTGAAATAGTGTGTCTGTCATTTGCAGAATGAGGTCCCCAGAGTGTGAATTTAGCGGGCTAGCGTCACCAAATTCACCCTCTGGGGACCTCATTCTGCTTACCCCTCAGTAGAATGAGGTTCCCATAGGGTGAATTTGGTGATGCTAGTCAGCTATGCGGGGTAGCATCACTAAATTCACCCTCTGGAGACCTCATTCTGCAAATGACAGACACACTATTTCAAGGCTTGCGCACAACACAAAAACTAACATACATGTACAAGTCAAAATGGGGATAAAATTCCGTCAGAAGTCATCGGACTGCTATCAATTTCAAACTTGACCTGCTACAACCCAAATGTGAACCATATTCCATTCAACTGTGATTTTTCAAGTCGTGAAAAGGAGCATAACTCCATAAAAAAAATCATCGAACCGTTGGCAAATTCGAACTATCTTAAACACCATTGAGTATTGAATAATATTGTCGAAGTTATGATCCGAACAGGCGGGACGGATGCCCCCAACACACGAACGGACATACGTAGGGACAGACATACTGACTACAATGGTCATCCGAAAGTGCAAGGGGACAACAAAAGTATTCATTGTGGAGTTTAAACATTTTCTTCAGAACACAAGAATTTTTTAACTTATTATCTGACCATTTCCAATGGGAATCACTCGTCTGTAAGAAAGTACTATGAAAAATGTTAATATTCACTCACCCGCAGTCAGTTAGCATTGTATCGCAGGAGGTAATTGTGGTTATGAACCCCATCGTACAAGAACGCGGAGCTTGCTGACATACACATAAAATGAAACAAGGAGTTGGTACATATTATTGTATAAGCATGCTTATGGTTAAGTTGATGTGGAACCATCCGCTATGGACATATATGCTGGGAACAGTGAATACTCTTGCATATGTTATTCTCATAATGTTATACCTGAGTGGGCATCACCAAACGTCATTCCCGTACATGGATTATATATAAGAAGCGGCTCACCTTGTCGGAATTATTTCGAATTTGTTTGTCGCGATTAAAGAAGTAAAGAAGTATTTATTTGATTGTTTATTTTGCAAAGCCAACATTCAAGCTGGAACATGGCCAAACATACATAAAAAACAATCTTCACAAGTAATTTATACGTTAACAATTATCATATAATATTTCCATAACAAATTCACCATAATAACTAGATACAACACGTATGTACAATATATTAACAAGCACCTTGCATAAATATGCAATTTCCAATTTATGGATGTGTCGCATTAGATATATATAAATATAAATTTCACCTATATCTAATAGTATATTAAGTAATCTTTTTCAATGCCAATTTAATAAATATGCTGTCTTTTCAGAACGCTCATGTTTTCAAGAGAAAGTAGTCCATAGAATTTATTACAGTTCGGATTATCCCAGTAATATTTTGGAATATATAATCTTTCAGCTCTTGTCATATGATCATAAAATGGTACTCCTCGCATGGGCTATTGCTACACAGAGCACAGTTTAAATTATTATTATCTTTTCCTTTTCTCCATCTATTCTTTTCAACTGGCAATTAATGTTTGGATTTCGTCTTTTCAGTAAGAATTTAGATAAATGGGCTGGCAAATATATTAGATATCGGTTCATTTTAATCGAGTCCTTTGTTTGCTCTGGTAGATGAGGACGACTTCAGACTGTCGAAAAGATAACGTTCATAATTTTCCAATAATTCAGACGTACTAAAAATTGTTAGCTTTCAAAAAGTAACCAAACATTCTATAGGGTTATATTTTCTAGCGGCAATTTTGGTCCAGCGAACCTACCTTAACTCAGAGGGTGCCACTGTTTCATCTTCAAACAACACCAACATATTTCTCATAGCATGTAAATGCCAAAACATTTTCATAACTAAGACGGTATATCAACTACAGAGTCCCCAGCGTCACTCATAGTCGGGAACATGCGTCAATCATTGCTCGAAAATGGCAGCAAAATGTCTCCCATTTCTTCACATATATAAACAGCTCAACCAAATAAGATAACAAATGAACTATGTATCATTTTGCTGACTCACTATGTATGACGTATTTCGCATCCCCATATAAATATGACAGTTGAGGAAAATATACATCACCGTTTTTGCGAAGTCGTGACATTTGAACGTCAAAATCTCCTTAAAACGAATCTATTCGATATCCGGTTTTTGAAGTATCCGTGATGAGTTTCTGGGAAAGCTCATTGATCCAATATATAGATTGCTGATATCATTGGATAATATCGAAAAAACGAATGTTGAAATTTAAAGCAAATTATGAAGTATAGGTACCTGACACCGCTCTGTCAACTTTGAATAACACAATTAGACTCATGGGGATGTCTACATGTGTATCTAATTTTTGGTAATACTTGGCAATAAAATGTTTATCTCGCTTCTCTGGTGTCCTGATCCAAATGTACCTACGACACTGCTTTTAAGACAACACCATCATGTATATATGATGGTTGTATATAAGTTTGGTGAAAGTCGGTGACACAACTTTGTCCATGTACGTTTGGTTGCCCTCCCCTTCCCATCACTGACTCGAATGGGGCCAATTTGTTTTTTTTAAACCACATAACTAGATTTCAGTGATTCCTTGTATCATGGAGATGACCATAAAAAATAGGCGGAATCGGCGACTAAAACAATCTTATCAATCTTAGTGCCCCTCCCCATCCCGACCCTAACGGCAGCAATGTTGCGTCATTAAACCACACGATTAGTATTTGTGCCGCTCCCTTTGACATCTTTAAACAACACAATTAGACTCCTCATATTACGTGAGAAGATTATGCATTAATCAGCGCTAAAAAAATAGTTTTATCAGTTTTTGTGCCCATACGCTCCCCCCAACCCTGACTCGAGCGGCAGTAGACATAGAAGAGGAGGAAGAAGAATAAAAAAGAAGATGAAGAAAATAAGAAGAAAAAAAAAGAGGATTGAGCAGGTTTAGGTGCAATAACAGCTTTCCAAGCAAATCAGTGTTCTTATATGTTTGCATTATTACGATTAAGTCTTTGATAAGAATCAAGAGGGAAGATTTAGTCAATAGTAGCTAAAACAGGATCTTTTTTATTTTATTTTTTTACAAAACATTTAAATTTCAAAATATTTTTTTATTTTTTTATTTTTTTTAGATTGAACTCCTTGCTAAATTTAACCAAAACAAATCGATTTTTTAAGTTAAATTTCCTTTTTTATATCAAAATTTTTAGAATAAAACTAACGCCATTATAACATCTGCCGGTCTGTCCAGAGTGACCACGACACACTTGCTTAAAATCGGCCCAGGGGTGTGGGATAAAATCGCGAACAGACATACAGGCATATCATACTCTTTTCATGGATATAGATTGTAATTCGAATTAATTAATTGTGCACAAATCCCCTTGGAGCGATGTAGATGGTCGACGGTTAATTTCTATAGAACACAGACAGACATTCGCAAATATATAAATATAGAACAAGAAGAAGAAGAAAAGAATATTTAGCAGATTTTGGCGAGCTGTTAAAAAATTAAAACACATTGTTTATAATTTGTTTTTAGATTGAACTCCTTGTCCAAAGTAACCAAAACAAAACGATTTTTTTCAATTAAATTTCCTTTTTTTAAATCAGAATTTTTAACAAATAAATCACGGCATTAAACATCTGCCGGTCTATCGCGAATGACCAAGCCACATTAAGTTGATATCGGTCTAGGGGTCTGAGCCAAAATCGCAAACAGACAGACACATCCTACTCTTTTATAGAATTGTATGTAGCATTTTAGAGCATTTATTGCATTATAATTCAAATTAATTATTTACATAAAACGAGCATTTTTATTGTTAGAGAATAATACTTGTCACTTTTAGCTTTCTACTCACCGACAGTGGCCAGCGATGGGTTAACATATTTGAATGGAGACCTGTGTTATAAATACACTACATGCATGCCTATTTCATCGGAGCAGAACGAGGTCGACTATCGAGTGCAACCGCATGTCGTTGTCTGTAGATACTCTTAAAATTGTCAGTAGTGCATGGCATCTAAATTTGAAGTGAACATCTGAAATTCGATGCGGACGTTTTGCACCGATGACATCATTCAGAATAGTCCAACGCTCAACTGACGAACGCTATACCATATAGGACGACGGGACAGTTCTATACTTCAAGCAAGTTTTACCTTTTTGATTATACATGTAGACTTGTCAGTGCTGAGTGTATAAATCTACCGGTGGTGGTGTTGATCAATTGTTATTTGTTTGTTTCTTTGTAAATTTGACACAGATCATCTGTATTTCCAACTCAATTACCTTTAGTTTGGGCAACAACGACCACAACAACAGCAACAAAAAAAAATTCAATTGATCAAGAACCGCAACTAATGGATGAAATTGCAAAGAAATATAATAATGAATCAAGATTGACGATGTGTCGGAATTAATTTCTATGCGTCTTTTTAATATTAACTGCAAGATATTTTCTATTGAAGAGCAGTTTGGAACCTCTTAATGATGGACATACCATCTGTGTGGTCTACGGTCATGAGCTTCATGACGAGTCATCGAAAGATTCAATTCAGCGTTAATCCATCGTTAATCACTTGGTGAACACTCCAAGGCCACATCTGTTCCATATTCTGGTGGAATATATATATTTTTGGTTCCTCTTCCAAAAAGTATATAATATGGGATATGTTGTGTATAATGTTATCTGGTCATTCGAAAATTAAGTGGGCCTTTAAGAAACTATAAATCTTGATCAGTTCCATCTTTGAGTCTCTAATAATTGATTCATAATTGAGCATCAACAATGAAAACAAATGTCATAATTATTTCATACTTGTTTTTGCCGAGTTTGCAGCTGACACAACACTCCATGCAGTAGTATCTCTGCCCGCGTCGCATCCGTTGCTGTTGAAAGCCATTTCGTAGCAAGTAACTGCCGTCGTTAGCGCACTGCAAAAAATAATCATTTGTATAGGCAATAATGCTCAAGTTATCATTCACATAATTTCTATAAACTAAGTCTAAAGGGACACATAGATTCATAATAAATCATCGACCATTTTCGAACTTGACCTGCGAGAACTCAAATGAGAAACATATATATATAATAGTTAAGACATCTTGTTGAATATTTCTCAACTTATAATCCAGAAAACACGAAAGGAGTGGTTATTCGAAAAAGGGGCAGACCTCCGTAAAAACAAATCACCGAACCGTTACTAAATTCGAAATTGACCTGCGCGTTCTCAAGTATCAATTATATACCAAATCTCATTTAATTAATATTGTCGAAATTATTATCAGAACCTGAACGAACGGGCGGACTGATTGACCTGCTGATTATAATAGTCCTCGGAACAAAATTAGGTGGATAACAAGGGGCATAACTCAGTTCAAACATTATCGACCGTCCCGAACTATTTCACTCATATATCAAACATCTACCGAATGCCATGCATGGCATAATGAATTATATTACCGACGTATTTTCGCAGAAAGCAAGGATTTAACATAATTATATCGTAGATGTGAAGATATATTTTCCCACCTCGACAACAAATGTATTTCAACTTTAAAATGTATGACCATTCCATGATATAGTCTTTCATTGGAGCCCTTGCGTGTTTATGTTGGGGTGGGGAGTCTGATACATATACAGCTGGCTAATATAACACTGTATTTTCTATATTGTTTCTCCCATTAGATATCACATGAGACAGTGAAATGGTATATTACTCATCTGGAGGTATGTTCAGGAAATATAAGCAGACGACAGCCAGACGAACATACGATACAAGTGTCGAATGATTTCTTATCATTGGATGGAAATGGTTCAACAATAATTTCAACAAACTGCCTCTGCGTTTGCTTAACTTATTATCTGATTCGAAAAGGAATCACTCCTCTGTTAGAATTTAGTATGGTGAAGTATCACTCACGTGCAGTCACCTGACGTTGTTGTGCAGGATACAGCCGCCGTCGCAAACCCTGCCATGTCGCATTCTCCCGGAGCTTGCTGGCATATAACTAAAAGTATTAAAAATAACTCTCGGTCAAATCATAATTCCTTGGTGCAATGATGTTGATTTGGCTTTACTGTATCCATCGATAACAAGCTTCCTTGATCATGAAATCAGGTAGGACTATTAAAACGGGACAAACCCTGTTGTGTATTACCAAACTTCTCATTAAATATTCAGAGAAACAATATATAAGAAACTAGACTTCCCCAATATATCATGCTGACTCCATTTTCGAGCCTCTAACCATTGAGCATCAACTACTTTGATAATCGGGTAGGTCTACTACCATTTGTGTATCCATCCTACTCACAGATTGTTTACAACATTGAATGACTTTCAATATACACGACAGTGATGTACGTTACTTCATAGCAATCTTCTATTTGGTGTGTTTCGCGAATTGGTCATTATATCTGACATATAGCTCATGTTTAGGTGGATATCGAAGGGAGACAACCCATTAATCGAAATTATGATATGTTATGAACAGAAAAGCAGATAAATCTAAAAAATAAATTATATCGAACTGCCATTGAATCATTTTTGATCATAACCAAACATGAAAGTTAATGCTGTAATATAGTTCACTCATTGTTTTTTCTAGTTTCTAAACATTAGTGTTGATCACTGCTTTTGTAGCATAGCCATACAATTATATCGAAAAAAGGAAATGTATTTCTTCAAAAAAATTATCAAAATGTTTCAAACACTATCCATTCCACTGCCTAAACCAGTTGCTGCATTAATAAATTATCTAGCATTTCATTCCATCGATAGTACATGTATGAAGATGTCACTTAATTTCTGGGAGATTATGTATTTTTAAAGTTGCACTGACTCTTTGTGTTCAAACAAGTAATCTTTATACCATCTTAATAATGAAATTAAACGTCATAATTATGTTATACTTGTTTTTGCCGATTGTGCAGCTGACACAATACCACATGCAGTAGTATCTCTGTCCGCGTCGCATCCGTTGTTGGTGAAAGCCATTTCGTAGCAAGTAGCTGCAATCGTTATTGCACTGCAAAAAGTATCATGTTTATAGGCAATAACGCTCAAGTTATCATCCGCACAATGTGTATAATCTAAGTCCAAAGGGACACATAGATTCATAATATATCATCGACCATTTTCGAACTTGACCTGCGATAACTCAAATGAGAACCATATAGATAATAGTTAAGACATATTGTTGAATATTTCTCAAATTATAATCCAGAAAACACGAAAGGAGTGGTTTTTTTAAAAAGAGCAGATTACTATATAACAAATCTCATTGAATTATGATGAATATTATCGAAGTTATGATCCGAACCTGAACGGACGGATTATAATAGTCCTCCGAAAAAAATTAGGGGGACAACAAGGGACATAACTAGTTCAAACATTATCGACCGTCACCCAACTATCTCACTCATATATCAAACATCCACCGAATCCCATCGTAGATGTGAACATATATTTGCCCACCTCGAAAACAATTGTATTTCAACCTTCACATGTATGACCATTCCATGATACAGTCTTTCATTAGAGTCATTGCATGTTTATGTTGGGTAGGTAGCGTGGTACATATACAGCTGGCTTATATGACACTGTATTTCCTATATTGTTTCCTCCATTAGATATCACATAAGACAGTGAAATGGTCTATTGCTCATCTGGAGGGATGTTCAGGAAATATAAGCAGACGACAGCCAGACTAACATACGATACAAGTGACGAATGATTTCTTATCATTGGATGGAAATGTTTCAACAATAATTTAAACAAACGACCTCTTTGTTTGCTGAACTTATTATCTGATTCGAAAGGGAATCACTCGTTCGTTAGAATTTAGTATGGGGAAGTGTTAATGTGTCACTCACGCACAGTCAGCGAACGTTGTTGCGCCGCAGGCTACCACACGCGCCGCAAACCCTGCCATGTCGCAAGCTCCCTGGGCTTGCTGGCATAGCACTAAAAGTATTAAAAATAACTCTCGGTCAAATCATAATTCCCTGGTGCATTTATGTTGATTTGGCTTTACTGTATCCACCAATAACACACTTCTGTAGTGAAGTTGTGAATGGGTTTTATCTACTACAATGAATATAATTGAACAATCTTTATGTACTCACACAAATTCATTATCAGGAACTAGTGAACATCATTTGAAACGAATCATCTTCAATGCAGTTTATTGAATTCAAGAGTTACTTTTTAGTTCATCTTATCGCTGTCGTGGATCGAGTGTTTCTGTTCCTCGTCGGGGATTCTCGGCGATGTTTCCCGGAATTGGCCGAATCATACACGTTCCAGATGCGATGATTGGCTGTCCCACAGTTGTTTACTGGGGTCAAATGTGACGCATTTTGACCGCCTTCAGACGAGGTAATTCGGTGTTTACTTTAGCGTCCACGACGTAAAATTACAATACCCAAATTCACTACACTTCCTTGATCGTGAAATCGGGTGTGAATATAACAACGGGACAAACCCTGATGTGTATTACCAAACTCCTCATTGAATATTCAGAGAAATACTATATAAGAAACTACGCTTCCCCAATATATCATGCTGACACAGTTCCAAGTTCGAGCTTCGAGATAGTCGGGTGGGTCTACTACCATTTGTATATACATCCTACTCACAGATTGTTTACAACATTGAAGGACTTCTAATATACACAACAGTGATGTACGTTTCTTCACAGCAACCTTCTCTGCTGTGTGTTCCGCGAACTGATCATCATATCTGACATATAACTAATGTTTAGGTGGATATCGAAGGGAGACAACCAATTAATCTAAACTATGATATGTTGTTTACAAACAAAAAACAAATTAATCGGAAAACTAAATTATATCAAACTTCAGTTATTATATGATCATCACCAAACTTGAAAGTTAATATTGTAATTCTATAAATTGTGATATTAAACGTTCATTTAGTAACAGGAAATAGTGTCAAGTAACATTTGACTTACGGTCTGTCGTATGTTTACATTCCGTACGCTACGTCTCAGGCTTCCAATATTTTTCCAACAAACTATATTGAATGAAGAGTTTGAAAAATTATGTAATTAAATGTTCGTCGTTAAATACTACAAAGAGTCTTTATTTGTCTGTGACTATTTCTTTACGCGGACAAACAACGCACAGTTGTGTGATACGTCATCCCATGCCTTATAGAAGCCGATGTTAGTTTCGCGTCCCATTGTTGATTTAAGTATGTTTTGTCGAGGTTTTGGATCATGTAATAAATAGAATCTACAACTCGTCCCCAGTTTGTAGCGGAATTTACAAAACTCGTCCAGTAAATTAGGTCTGGACCTCGTCAAAGGCTGGGTCCAGACCTAATTTACTGGACTCGTTTTGTAAATTCCGCTATAAACTGGGGACGAGTTGTAGATCCTCTATATAGTGCACTCATTGCTTTTATTGTTCCATTTTCGAGCCTCTAACCATTGAGCATCAACTATTCTGATAGTCGGGTGTGTCTGCTACCATTTGTATATCGATCCTACTTACAGATTGTATACAACATTGAAGGACTTCTAATATACACGACAGTGATGTACGTTACTTCACAGCAACGTTCTCGTTGAGGTGTTCCAAGAACTGGTCATCATATCTGATATATAGCTAATATGTAGGTGGATAAAACCCAAGGGAGACAACCCATTAATCGAAACTATGATATGTTATGAACAGAACAACAAATTAATCTAAAAACTAAATTATATCAAACTGCCGTTGAATCATTATATGATCATCACCAAACATGAAAGTTAATATTATAATATAGTGTACTAATTGATTTTCTAGTTTCTAAAAAGAAGCATTGGTCATTGCTTTTGTAGCTTAACCATAAAGTTATATCGAAAAAAGGATGTGTATTTTTTCAAAGAAATTTCAAACATATCCATTCCACTGCCGAATCCAGTTGCTGCATTAACTAAATGATCTAGCTTTTCATTCCATCCATAGTATGATGATGCCAACAAAAATATAATAATAATAATAAAAATATATAAAGGTAAGTATCAAGGCTGATAGTGAAAATAGGAGGTCAAAAAATCATCCTCACAAAATCAAATTTGTTTATCAAATTGATCTGGAATTCTAGCACTATGTGCCCAAGTAATCATATTTTTGGTTAAAGTTTAGCTTTCCGTCATCGAAGTTGTCAATGAAATTTATTTTTTGGTACCCGAAACGTCCGTCCAATGAAAAATCAAAAAATCAAATAATCCAACCCCTAAATCGCCGAAATCTATATTATCATCAAACTAAATAGCCCTATTGTCAAACAGACGTTGTTTCATGAAGTACAGCTAATTTGGGAGTGGTACTCAACACAAATCGAGTCTAATAACGATTTATGTCCTTTTTTTCGTCAGTTTCACAGATTTCTTTTCGCGGGAGTCCATTTTGGAAAACTAAAAGCGAAAGTAACTTGAACTTTATTAAATTAATTTTAATATCTCTCTTTTAATTGATATCCGGCATTATTAATTACAAAAATCATGCGGTGGATATATAATACCCACTAGATAAGGAATTAGATAAAACATTTTTTTTTATCGATGTAAAATTATTTTATTTTGGAGTCATTTACTGCAGCGTTTCTCGAGTTTGTTTCGCACTTTCAAAATGGCCTCCCGCGAAAATAAATCTGTAAAACTGACGGGAAAAAAGACAAAAATCGTTATTAAACTCGATGTATGTTGAGTACCACACCCAAATTAGCTGTTCTTCGTGAAACAACGTCTGTTCGACAATAGGTCTATTTAGTTCGATGATTAGAGTATATATTTCGGTGATTTAGGGGTTGGATTGTTTGATTTTTTTATTTTTCATTGGACGGACGTTTCGGGTACCAACCAAATAAATTTTAATTATCAACTTTAAATGTTTTTCTATGTTCACTAATCTCAAATACGACGGCGAACCAAACTTTTTTGAAAACTATGATATATTGATCACATAGGGCTGCAATTACAGATCAATAAAAAATAAAATGTTGCTTTTGTAGAGAAAAATGCTGACCTCTATCAAAAATGAGATAGATACCTTTCCGAGATTTATATTAAATTTAAAAAAAAATTGGGCCTAATACCTATGGTTCAAGCAAGTAATCTTTCTGACATCTTAATAATGAAATCAAACGTCGTAATTCCATACTTGATTTTGCCGATTGTGCAGCTGACACAACACTCCGTGCAGTAGTATCTCTGCCCTGGTCGCATCCGTTGCTATTGAAAGCCATTTCGTAGCAAATAACTGCAGTCGTTAGTGCACTGTAAAAAGGTAATTATTGTAGACAATAATGCTGTACAATCCATACAATATGGATAATCTACGTCAAAAGGGGCATGTATATATCCGAAATAAATCATCGGACAGTTTTCGAACTTGGCCTGCGACATAATTAATATACAATTATGAAGACATCCCTGTTGGATATTTCTCAACTTATTATTCAAACAGGATTATTCGAAAAATCGGCATATCTCCCTAATAAAATCACCAAACCGTTACTAAATTCAAATTGACCTGCGTGTTCTCATATAGCAACAAGATACAAAATCACATCGAATTATGAATACTATTGTCGAAATTATTATCCGAACCTGAACGGATGGATGGACGGACTGAATTTCTGATTATAACAGTCGTCCGAAAAATTTAGGGAAAAGGGGCATAACTCCGTCTAACATCGACCGTTACCCGAATTCAAATTTCTCTCATGTATCAAACATCTCCCGAATCCATGGCTTTAACATAATTATATTGTAGATATGAAGATATATTTTCCCACCTCGAAAACGACTGTATTTTAACGTTAATATGCATAACCATTCCATGGGATAGTCTTTCATTAGGGCCAATGCTTGTTTATGTTGGGGTGGGTAGAATGCGACATACGACTCTATGATCATGGGGTGTAGAGATAAAGACCAATTCGATGCCTATTTGAAACTGTATTTTCTATATTGTTTCTCCCATTAGATATCACATGAGACAGTGAATGGTCTATTGCTCATCTGGAGGGATGTTCAGGAAATATATGCAGACGACAGCCAGACGAACATATGATACAAGTGACGAATGATTTCTTATCATTGGAAAGAAATGATTCAACAATAATTTAAACAAACGGCCTCTGCTTTTGCTTAACTTATTATCTGATTCGAAAGGGAATCACTCGTCTGCTAGAATTTAGTATGAGGAAGTGTTAATGTATCACTCACGCGCAGTCACCTGACATTGTTGCGCAGGATGCCGCAGCCGTTGCAAACAGGGATGTGGCTAGAGGGGGTGTGTGGGGGGGTGTCTCACCCCCCAGCAGAGAGCTATATTTTCAATAGTTGGAAATTTCATACCTGCCACAACGAAATTTCACACCAACAATAGGTTGAAAATGTTCTTGTAGTTTGATTATAAAACAATTTATTGGGGGAATTTATTGTTTTTCGACCAATATTTGCATATGTTCCTATTTTTTGTCAAATTTTTTGACAGAAATGGACATCAGTTGGAAATTTTCCAACCTTAGGGGGGTGACAGGTTGGAAATTTCCAACACTTGGAAAGCTTGTGTCCTGGTCCCTCCCCCGTGGCCAGTCAAAAACTTCTAGTTAATTTAAGAAAACAATATTGTCATACAATTGGTCAACATTGTCATTGGAATTGTCATCAGTTGGAAATTTTCCAAACTAAGTGGGGGTGTAGGGTTTGAAATTTCCAACAGTAGGAAGGCTTGAGGCTAGTCTAGATGTTAGGATTTTGCGATTTTCGCACACCGGGCCGAACCATGGTCGGCCCGGTGTGTCATTGTCCCATCAACATGGCCAATACAAAACTGCTAATTAGTTTAGCAAAACAATATTTTACTACATTTGGTCAAACTTGTAGACATAAATGGTCATCAGTTGAAGAATTTTCCAACCTGAGGGGGAGCATGAGGTTTGAAATTTCCAACACTAGGAAAGCTTCAGTTGAGGCCAGTCTATAGATGCTAGGATTTGCGATTTTCTTGTATATAGTTTTCAAAATTTTCTCACACCGGGCCAAACAACCATGGTCGGCCCGGTGTTTCCTGGTCTGTTGTCGGTAGCTGTGTGCATTTGTCTGGAATTAGATCACTAGTTGTTTTTTTGAGGCAATTTTCAGGTTAAAATATCTTAATGTTTTCATACTGGGAAAATAGAAGCATGGCTTATGAATATATAGGAAATTAGGCCTGAGCATGAGGTACAAGGGGGGGGGGGGGGTGCAAATGGAATTATGCAAACAAACAGTTGTTGGTGCGATTTCGACTCAAGGGGGGGGGTGCAAGTGGAATTATGCAAAAAAAGTTGTGTTGGTGTGATTCCGACTCAAGGGGGGGGGGGGGGGTGCAAATGGAATTATGCAAAAAGTTGTGTTGGTGTGATTCCGACTCAAGGAGGGGGGGGTGCAGTTGGAAATTCCCAAGGTGGACACCCCCCCAGCGGAGACCCTCTAGCCACATCCCTGGTTGCAAACCCTACCATGTCGCATTCTCCCGGAGCTTGCTGACATATAACTAAAAGTATTGAAAATTATTTTCAGTTCAATAAAAATTACCGCGTACAATTATGTTTATCTTGGCTCTACTTGGTACATCAATAAAAAGCCTTCTTGATCATGAAATTTAAAATAAGAGAGAACGTTCACCCTGTGTTGCTGAATCTTTTTTGCGATATGGCTTACTGTTAAGTGTTCGATTGAATTTGAATCATCATTTCTGGAGGCAGAGGAACCAGGGGAAATATAACTCGATGCCAATCAGTCAATTCTAGATCCACGTGTTGAGGCTCATGTACTGTATTATTACAGAAAAATATTTATAACAATTTAGATATATCACTATTATAGTTATAAGTCAATTATATTAACATTAGTTACACTTATGGCAGGTTAGATATAACAAGAAATGTGACCAGAACACAGACTTACCTCATTCGTGTCAAGTAAATGTAGAAGGCAAAATTGAACAAAAGTGGAAACATTAGAATTGTTGGAAATAACCGGACATTATTTCACCAAGGTCTCCACGCATGGACATCATGCTGACCAGAACAAAATCAAACTGGCCATCTTCGTTTGATGTAGAACTCATTGAAAATAGTCGAAACAGTCGAATTGTGGACATAGTAGGTTAAACTAACTTGATGCTATTTCATCAAGGTTTCGACACGAGCATCATACTGGCCCACAAGCTGTGGGGTGCACGCGAAATGGGTATTTGCTGTCGGTTTCTAACAAACAATTTGATAGAGCGAAACTGATAGAACCAGAACTTGTATATTGTATCTATAGTTCTCATTATCTTGTGACGTTGGAAGTGCTAACAGAGGAAACAAAATAATCCCATTGTATTGTGAAAATTAGAAGGCGATAAAGGAGATTCAATATTACACTATCTCTTGTTATTTATTTTTGTTATACTTATTATGTTCTGATTGAAACTGGCAACAGAGGCAGCAATTAACTTTCGTCATTCAGAGGCAATTTTTATCAAAGGCGAGTCATTGGAAACATCACGAAATGATCTGCAACTCTAGAAACACTGGCAACAGAGGAAAACTTATGGCATGGAAATGTGGGTAGCCATGATGTCGACATGATGACTGCGTCCAGTGTTTACAATTGCTTCCAGTGCAGCTACAAGATATAATGTAAATGTCAATGGCACTACAGTTCAACTTCGAGAGGGGATAATGTGATACATTACAGTTAATGGAGCGATAACGAATGCAAAAAGTTTAAATGTTTAATCAGTTCCAGAGGTCAGCCAGAAAAGCCTTGTGAAGCTTGGGATCAGTTTGATGAACAATGTTGGCTGTTGGGCGTGCAGAAGCATTTAGTCATGCAAAGAGTAAAATTCAAGATGTCTGCCATCGGCAATATATTTCATCGAAAATCGATCAATTTCGATAGTTCCCATCTAGAAGTGATCCCAAACATGTCTGTAACTTTTAAAAACATTTCTAAAAAAAATGTGGGCTGCAGAATGTGTCGATCAGTTTAAAAGTGAAATCCAAGATAGCAATTGGTTAACATGTCATTATCAAATATGGGAGAAATGGCTCCCATCTAGAGGCCTCCCCGAAGATCCGTGTGAAATTTAATGACGATGTGGATGTAGGGGGCACTGAAGATATTCGCCATGAAATGATTAAACTCCAAGATGGCAACTGGCGGTCATATTTTTAAAACAAATTTCGGAAAACATTGATGCCTCCCATTTAAAGGTCACCAGAAGATCCATAATGAAGTATGTTTAGTCGGATGGGGGGTGTGGCCTGTATGGTGTACCGTAGGACTGAGTCGTGCATCGAGTAAAATCCAAGATGGCCGCTGGAGGCCATTTATTTCAATAAAATTCGGACAAATTTGATGGCTCCCAGTTAGTGGTCACAAAAAAAAAATTCATGTGAAGTTTGGTGATGATTTGATGAGGTATGTAGTCTGTATAGGCTGTGCCAAAGGATTTAGTCAGAGCAAAATCAAAGATGGCTTCTGGCGGCCATTTTTTTATCTAAAATCGTTCAAATTCGATTGCTCTCATTTGAAGGTGGTCCTAAGAATATCAGTGAAGTTTCAAAAGACTTGTCCAATAAATTCGGGCTGCTGGGGGTGCCAAAGGATTAAAATTTGAAATAAAGGGTGGCTGCTTGCAGCCATATTTTTCACAAATTCGGAACAAATCGATGGCGCCCATCTAGAGGCCACCCGAACATCCATTTAAAGTTTGGTGACGATCAGATCTGGGTGTGCCAAATAATATAGTCATAGAAAGAGTAAAATCGAAAGGCATCTGGCGTTCTTGTTTTTCATTGAAAATCGTTCAAATTCGATAGCTCCCATCTGGACAAGCCAGTAAATTACAAAACAAATAATAATTACGGGTTGCATGTTGTGTGCCGATGGATTCAAATTCGAAATACAAGGTGGCTGCTGGTGGCCATGAATTTCAATGTGACCTGTATGGTGTGCTAAAAGGAATTAATTGTTGACAGACGAACAGGTGGACGTCCGGCACACGGACGATGGACACCAAACCATGGCAATAGCTCAAACTTGACTTTGTCAAGCATAGACCAAGTCTTTGGAGATCGGTTGGATTGGTGTTGTTTTTGACCGAGTCCACTCCCGTTTCTCTTTTCTAATGGTACGTCAGTTCAAAATAATTAGAGAAAGAATACTTGCTTTAAGGCATGTTTAGTGCAATAAAAGAAGAACACTAGATTAACCCGGTGCAACGTACGTCGGAGCAATGGTTTTAACCCTTTACCCAACAAACCGGCCAAAAACGGCCAAATAAAGCTGCAACAGCCTAAATTATCTTGGGTCTGTCTCAATAAAATTATACAAATATGGATATCATTGGAACCGGCCATAGACCACATATGCCCTGTGTCAATGCATTCTCTTATATATGCGAGTCGACCATATGTCGACTCGCATATATAAGAGAATGCATTGGCACAGGGCCGTTCTGTTTGGTAAAGGGTTATACAAATTAACATGTCCTTACCCAAGCTCCATGCAGAGTTCAGTCCCCTATATACGCAGGACTAACCGTTACCCACACTTACACGTATAATGTGAAGAAATGTCGCATTTATTTATTTGATATTTTTGTAGGTTACAGTTCATTCTGCATTATTCTGAGAAACAGAACTGTCTATATTCATTTGAAAATGGTCTAGATCAATCCAGAATTAATTGTAACCGCAAAACACTTGAGTATTCATGAAATTTTGCTGTATTACCACTTGTTTTAGAGTTATCCATCTTCATCCGCAATTTTGACTGAGACCATCCTTTTGATGGCGTGTTCTGGGCCACAAGCAAATGAAATAACAAACTTCAAAAATCGATATCTGATCACTCTGAGCTTTGATGGGTGGGTTCCTCGACTCGAATCAAATATTGTTTTACCCCCCAAGCCAAAGAAATAGCAAGTTAGTAGCGTCTGATCGGATTGAGTATACACCTTCAAAACGCGTTGTGCATAAATGGTGTTATGACCGGGATAAATCCGTTGAATGACGTACACGGTTCCTATATTGGACCTTTTTATGTCAATACTGAATAAGTTGAACAAATACTTATTTAAACGTTGATATATACTGCAGACAATTGCACATACGTTACAAATACGTCTTTGTACACAGTTCTGAAGTTCAAATAGTCGCTCTTTACTGTATTGACAATTTCCTCTCGGCAATACGTTCCCCGACTCCACAAGTATACCCGTATGTTGCGTAATTAGAGTTAGCATGTATGTTGTCAATTTCATTTGCATGTCCAATGTGTGTTCGTTTCGCATGCATGCCAATGTTCTTGAAGTTAACACGTATACGTATATTCATTAAAACTCTACTTCGAAATTGCTTTACTCCTCTTTCCGTGAACCGATTCACACCATGCGACCAGCGAAATGACCTGAAGATAACAACGCCAATGATGGATTTGTTAATTTACCCACAATTTTGAACGTCTTGTATTCTAAAAAGCGGAGATTCCAACATAATATGAAGTTTTCAAACTGGATTAAAGAATACACACACGCACACCCTCACACACCCTCGCCCCACACACACACACCCTCACACACACTCACACTTATATAGGCACGTCATCAAGCAGGTGCTTACTCCTTTCTCGGATAACAAAACAGTAACTGTTGTCATCCTTGTTTTCGTGAGACACGGAGATTTGTCGCGGCTCTCGACCTGGACTGTCACCATCAGGCCTGGTGGCCATCGGGTGACATTCCAGGTCAATCTCTACCAGAGCGCACCAGTCGTATTACCGAGACGAGTCATCAAGGGAGGTAAACCCCGCATGGAGTTTGATTCCAGGTCTCGAGCGGGCTAAAATCCTCGCGTCTCATGTGCAATATAATCGTGGGCAACAACTATATATTATTAGTCAATAACGTTCTCATTTTCATGAGAACAGGCTGTTTAAGTTAGTTTAAAGGTACTTAATCCGAACAGAGGGTCCCCATCCCAACAGATTACAACAACAACAATCCGATCAGAGGGTCTTATATTACTATTTCTTTGGCTTTGGGGGTAAAAAATATTTGATTCGAGTCGAGGAACGCATCAAACAAAGCTCAGAGTTATTAGATATTGATTTTTGAAATTTGTTAGTTTCTCGAGATGAGTACTAATAATTGCCGTCAGTTTCGTAACCTGCGCGAGATGTGTACACCAAAACACAATTCAAACAGACAAGGATGGATAACTCTAAAATCAAGAGGTAATAATAACGCAATTTTGACTGAGTTCTGGGCCAGAAAGTAATCCCGATAATGAAAAATAATAGATTTCTAAAATCGATATCTAACAAATCTGAGCTTTGATGGGTGACTTCCTCGACTCGAATCAAATATTTTTGACCCCCAAAGCCATTGAAATAGTAATTGAGAGGAGTTTTATCGGATTGAGTACCTTTAACCAGTTACAATAATTTAAGAACTATTGTTTAATGCCCATTAAATACTGTGTCACTGAATGTTGCATTTCATTCGTTTTTGTTCTGTGTGTGACTGTGCACAGATAAAGAGCGTTCAAGTCATTGTTTGTCCCGATATAAGGTAAAGATCAAGAGCGTTAATCGTGTCGTTTATGTTCGGAGATGCGGATTTGACGCCATAACGCCAAAACACGATATCGCACGGAGACGGGACCCAGACCATGTTACCCGGAGTGCCGAAATACGTATCCATATCTAATTTCATCACAATCGGTTCAGAAACGTGGACGGCTGTTAAGGAACATATCCATAATAATTATATATACATAGACACAGATTCGCATTAAAAAATTAGACCCGGCGTTGCACGAGTAAAATGTGGCAAAATTAAAATTGAAAGCAACATAATTATGATTGTGCAAATAGGTTCACAGTGGACCTCTGATTCTGAAATAAGCCCATAGTGGACTTAGACCCGTTATTTCGTTGACTGGCGCTGGCCACAGTGAAAACACAGTATAAAGAGCTTGAATATGGTATTTCGTGAATTGATTTATTCGTGCTATTTTCAGCACACATTAAAATTATAAAACTCAATATGAGTCCATAATGGCACTAAACGACTTCAATTTCAGTTCGTTACGGACTCAAAATGAGTCGATTCTAACTTCTAAGCCCAGTATGCACCTGGATCAAATATACTATGTCAATAACGTGCTCATTTTCATGAGAAGCGGCTGTTGAACCGGTTAACATAATTTAGGAACTATTGTTTAATGCCTCGATCATATATATCATTACGCCCTATAGTCCGTAAGCCAATCCTGAAAATTTCAAATTTTGTTGCACCCCCCCCCCCCCCTTCGCATTTTTCATTTCTATACATCAAAATCACGGGACTGAATGTCAAGTAATCAGTTATAGAATTGCATATCCATCTTTATGCCGCCTTTTTGAATTGATCATTTGGAAAGTTTCGGGTACCAAGACTTTATTGAAAAACTTTTTATTCAGTATCAAGAGGGGGGGGAAATGAAATTTAGTCAAGTTGAGAGTTGACAAACCGGATTGGTTCATGAGGGTTGATCTTTGCACCCCCCCCCCCCCCCGCCCCAACGAAGTCTCTCTGTTCACGTTACCCAAATAGGTAAAATCGGTCAAATATAGGCGTGTTCTCTCCCAAAAAGCCAATTTAGTAAAATGTTCCCATGACTGCCCAGAATGGATCAAATGAGTAATTAAACTACATACAGTAATGCCCAAAGTAATTGACCACTTAACCACAGCAGAATTATGGGTAATTTTTTAGGATTTAGTCGGAAATATGGCTTGTTGCCATTCATCGGAATGTCATTTACTTTGGGCATTACTGTACATATACTCTGACTCTAATATTTTGAACATGAACCAATAATGCAGATGTAGTCAGCATTTCCTAAAATGCTACTTCTAGATATTAAGCATCTCTAAAATCATACAATTCATGGACAAACTCAGTACCTACTTTGACCATTCGTGCATATTATGAAAATACACTAGTACAGGATTTATGTTCATGTCTCATATGCTCAAAGTGTAAAAATATTAACTAAATACTATAAATAGGAGGGGTCGCGGTTTTAATTAATTGGGTTTATATATCGTGCAAACAAAAGTTCACACATCTTTAAAAGCTATATCATGATTGGAGAATAACATGGTATAGAATACATTGTTTTTCGTTCTATATACATGATATGTATACATAAAATATATACATGCACTAGTGTGTATATAATATAATTCACATATTTACATCACTCAACTGCTTTGTCGAAAATGCCCAGAAGGAAATCAATTCCTAACGAAAATGACACTTGCTGTCCAGCTTAAATATTATACGCCCGTTTTGAAAAAACCGGAACGTATTATGTTATTGGTTGAGACGTCCGTCCGTCCGTCTGTCCGTCCGTTCACTTTTTTCGTTTCCGGTGATAACTTTAGTAAGTCTGAACTGAATAGAATGAAAATTGGTATATGGGTTTACTAGCACGAAATACAGGTCAAGTTCGAATTCGGGTTCCACCCGCCAATTTTTCACAAAAGTAATTGCGATAATTTTTGTTGGAATTTATACTCAATTTTCGTTTCGGGATGATAACTTTAGAATGAAATTTGGTATGTGCGTTTACTAGCCCAAAATACATGCAGGTCAAGTCCGAACTTGGGCTCCGCCAGCCAATTTTTGCCGGAGTTACATGCATGGTCCTTGTCGACATAGAATTGCCAATTATTTTAGTTTTAGTTATCTGATTGTTTTCAAGTTTGGCATATATATGGATTACTCATATGAAAATTATACAGTCCAAATTCGAATTTGGTTTCCGTCCGCCTATTTTAACCTGACTTTTGGTCCTTGTCATGTACTTATAATGTGACGATTTATTTGGTTTCCGGGTGATATAGCTACGGGCGTATTTTGCCACGCCCTCGCGATGCTCTTGTTATACATAATCTGTTGAGGTTTCAAGTTCTTCTCTTAGTATATATGGCGAATTTGAGTTATATAATCCCACTAAAATATTACCGATATGACCCAACAGATTGAAACATTTGATCATTTCCAAAATATAGCTAGTTTTTTTAATCCTCAATAAAGTGTCCATCGGGTGGCACAAAGGAGGTAAAAAGAGCATATTTCCAACAAATAATTTGTTCCGGGGTTTCAAATTTGGAAATTGGCCAATAGATTGCTGATAAAATCAAATTTCCCCGAAATGTTGCAATTTTCTGGAAATTTTCACTAAAAACTAAAATTCGCACAAATTTTAGATTCTGTTGTAACTACTGACATAGACAAATTATGTATGGGATCACGAAACTAGATCGAATAAATCATTAATTCACACATTTATGCTATATTCTCATTCAAAATACTGTGAACCAACATTTTACATTTGTGTGTCTCCCCGAGACCAGAGAACACAACCATATTTAATACATTGACATTTTCTTCTTATGTGCGGAAACAAAGCAAACGGATATACCCCTATATGTGGAAAAAAACACATTTTTACCCCAAATTTGGTGATTAATTGTAAAATATTTCTTTTTCTTTTCAAGTAAATGCCATCTTGTCTATTCTATACAAGCCATGCATGGCATACATATACAAAGTGTGCCAAATTTCTACGCTAGACAATGCAAACTAGGCTTAACGTCACGTCGAATTAGTGATATCATAAAATGAATTTATGATATCATAAAATCTAATATACTCATGATATCAATAATGCGTACTATTTTTGGATATCACATTATTCGATTATAAATATTGTATGATATCACTTAATAATATAATTGCATTAAATGGTATCAATAAATAGTCTTTTCATCTGAAATTATTGATATCACAAAATAGATATAGATATGATATCACAAATTCGATATAAATTATATTATTATTATCACGTTATAGGGCGTTCTCTAGGCCATTAGCACTGTTATACCGGGCGTTTGAAATGACGTAACACTCGGCATTTTTGCGGGCCGCGGGCCGATATTGGATCGAGCTTTTCAATAACGGCCCGCGGCCCGCAGAAAATATGCGCACCAGAATTACATCCCTTCTCAATTTGCGCTTCCGTTTTAGGCAAATCGCTAACGAAAAATGGGAACAGATTAGGCCTATCACTAATTTACTCATGTTTTCCACTAATTTACAGTCGGATAAATCCTGTTTTTCGAAGGATTATTATCCCAAAGGTTAGTATACATAGTTATTTTGATATGCCAATGTCTCAATTTTCGCAAATCGTCCGCAATACTTGGTTGATTTATCACCTATATTCAATGCAATCAAATGTCACGTGATTAGGAAGAATGTAAACAATAACAGACGACCGATCGATCTGTCAAAATTCTCAAAATGTCGCAATCGAGCGAACTAAATGATAATGAACTAGATTTGCTGGAAAAGAGTGTAATTCCACAAAGCACAACAAGGGCTACTAAATATGGACTGAACAAATTTGATGATTAGCTAGAAAAGCGGAACAATCTACCCCACCCCACAAAAAGGCCCATATATTGGACTTTAATTGAAATTAACAATGTCATGAAGTCATTAACGGCCCAGTGAAATGTTATGAAGTCATTAACGGCCCCGTGATAATAATAGTAATAACATGATTTTCAAGGGCGTTATGGTTCAGTACCGGCCCTCCCGGAATGATTAACAGCCCTCGGGCTAATAGCGGCCCTCGACTTCGTCTCGGGCCGCCAATAGGCCCTCAGGCTGTTAATCATTCCTGTCGGGCCGTTACTGAACCATAACGCCCTTGAAAATCATGTTATTGCTTGAACAGTGAAAGCACAAAATGAATATGTGATATCGGTAAATGCGTACTATTTTATTATATAATCTATTCGATGTTGTGATATCATAAAATCAATTATTGATATCACTAAATAGGTAATAAATAGAAGAACGGCGCCACATGTCAAGTTAATCGGCAACATCATCAGTGGCGTTCTGATTTTTCATCACCCAATAGTGGGCGTGTTTCAGAAAGACCAACTACCGTAAGAATAAGCATATTGATATAGTTATTTATAGTCCATGGAATAAGAAACATAACTGCAACATAAAAAAAATCTTAAAATTGTTTGAGATATGAGTTTTGTTTATTTGAATCACAAGTTTGTGTTCTTTTTCACAAGTGAATTAATTGGGTTAGGTTTATTTATAGCCCCTTGCTACGCAAATACCGGTCCTTCCCATAATGCATTGCGGTAAATATTTTGGCTGGTGCGATTTAATTTTTTACCTCTGTTATGTATCGGGATTTTCTGTCGAAATAGAAAAGTATGATTGATTAAGTGTTGATTATAACTTAGTATGATATAGTATATACAAGTATATATTAGTACTCGCGAAAGCTAGTACTTTAAATGTTGTATGTCTCGAAATATTCCACAACCAAACCTAAAAACTTCCAAATAATTTTCGTTTACATGTTCCCAAGACAACATCATTTTTCGTACTTTTCTTTTTTGGTACCTCTAGCCTCGACTGGTCATATGGATGCAGAATAAACTCTGATTATGCCTATTTGCGATTTCATAATTTGCCTCAAAACTGCCATTGGGGTTTACCAAGCCAGGGAAATCCTGAAATGAGGTCAGTTACTATACCGTGAGAAAGGCCTGACAAATTTAGCAGGATCGACCCGCACAGCTAAATTTTTAATGTGATATAACTTTTATATTATAAGTCTGTTCCTTAAAGGGGTACTGTACGCCATTTTCAATAAATTCCCGGTGATAACAACGATCTATTATCGATACTATATAGAAATATAAGTAATTTGAGTCGAAGATGTATTCTGTAAACGCTCAGGTTAATACTAATAGGCTATCTTAAAATTTAATAATTTAAAAGTTAATAATTTAATATAAATTGATTTTATGGCTCCAGCCATAAAATGGCGTCTCTTAAAATTGGAATTTCCGTGTACAAAACGTAATCAAATTATAATTGAGGGATACTGGATTAATAAAACAATTGCACACACGATCGTTTGAAACATTATGCTTATACGGGGAGAAAACCCAAGCCACTCATTGACTAGTGACCATACACTAACATAAATGAGTATATGGGACTGCTAAGCATATAATATAATGTTTATTTGATTCATTTGGTTGAAAACTGTACAAAAATTACTCGACAACGACAATTTGTATTTTTGCATTCCGGTAAATTTGCCATCCGTAACAATACTTCGTACTCAACAGACTTTCAAAAAATGGAAAAGTTGTTACCTTATTCTCCGACTCGGGGATTATAGAAACCAACAACAACATCTTGGGTACAGTACCCCTTTAAGTTCAACACCTAACCCTCATTTGGCACCTGTTTAGTTCAATCATGACATGTATGGGAGGCCAAATTCATATTTAATACTAAGGCCAAAGCGAAAAATAGGTGTGTTTCCACTCCCATCCAAAGGGGGGGGGGGGGGGGGCTTTTCACTTTATTTTTTCGCGGGGAAATTCAAATATCATATTTGTGCTATCTTTCTAATAATTATGTCATTTATGAACTTATTGTGAAGGCTAACAATGTATGTACTGAATTTCAGTGCCGTTGTATTTAATCTACATGTGCAAATTGTACATATGTTCATTAATATTCAATAAAACAACTAGTTTCAATATTTACAACAGTGTAGAATAACTTTCCACATAATTGGGCGTCAAGGCCTTTGGGGTGATTCTTTTCATAGACTTGAAAAAAGGTGTTGCAGTGGGGAACCTTTGTCATTTTGTTTCTGCCTTGCGCCATGTGTATGCATTTAAATATGCATTTAAAAAACTTAAGTGCCAACACGCTGCTGGCACTTGTTTGGGACGACATGTTGACACTATTTCCCGGATGTTGGCAAAATTGTTTTAGATCTTCCGGTAAATATACACTCCGGCTTCCATTCGGTAAATTACCGTAGGCCTATATCATCCGGTTGTTACAGTCCGTTCTTTTCAGACACCGTTGGAAGTTTTGGGACAGATGTATTCTTTGCGATTGCGTTCGCGTAAATATTGTGTATAGCATTATTTTGCCGGTATATTTGGGCATGTCGTTAGTTGACGTACATTAATAATGCGGTCATAAACTCATCACCCTAATGCCGCCATGGAGCTTCATTTTACAGTGTGTCTGAAAACCACGTGCGCGTTTGTTTTTGTTTACAATCTGTTGCTATATCGGTCACAACATGGAATTTTATTGTCAGTGGGTCGATTTAATAACCAAATAAGGAGACAATTTTAGTATGCTTGTTTATGTGAGAGGTCTATATATAACAATATAAATAGTGTAGTATTAATTCACGTGGAAATAGTAAATACATCGTATTTTATTTTTCGGGATTTGGAAAATAAATAAAGTGAGTTTCGTCGGGGGGTTTTGAGGTGGGGCGGGCGGGGGAGTGGAAACATGCCTATTTTTCGCTTTGGCCTAATAGCCAATTACACTTTTATTTTAAAAGCATAATTATTAATGCATCACGCTTAATTTGCCTTAAAGGTGGATTTATATCTCTTTGTAAACATGTATTATATAGTTACCGGGGTATAAAATATTAGATTTGAATTGAAGACTCCTGTCCGGAAATGCTTCTATCGATTAATATTAATTTTATTTCGAATATTTTTTGGTCTAAGAAGGTGTGTTTGTTCAGCTAACGAACAATAGTGGTTACTGTTAACAGAGACCAGAAATTTTATTGTACAATTTTGTCACAAATAAACGTTAATTATACTCGTTATCGCTTATATCTGTGAAACAAAACAATACAAACAATCAATCTGGGACATTTAAATTTCGGTACGTAGCCATAGGAACAGGCCAGTGCTCTATATCGCAATATGGTATCATCCGAATGGTCTGTTCTAAAAATAGACACATAAACGGTCCCGATTTAATATTCGAAATAAAATCAAAATTAATTAATAGAAGCTTTTCCGGACATGGGTCTTCAGTTCATATCTAGATATTATTTTATACCCACGCAACTATTTAAAAATTGTTATTTAAAGAGATAATCCATCTTTAAACATAATGCTTTACGCTTAAGCATAATGCATTTACACTTATATAAGCATAATGCATTTACGCTTTTAAAATCGTAATGCCATTACGCTTAAGCGTAATTCCATTTCAACATTTTATGAAACACAAGTTTTCTGAGTTCTACAATATGCCATGCAATCTTCTAATTACCTGGACATTCATGCACAAAATACACACATGTGGCACCAATCCTTTACAAAACCGATGATAAATAGTGAAGATAATTATTATGATAAGTATATAATTTTTTGCAAGTTCGTTGTTTTTTAAATTTATGTTTACCATGGGTTGAAGCCTTCAAAAATGGACATAAAGTCACATAATGCTTTAGACATACATAGTAAGCTACCGGTAGGCATTATGACACCACATGTCACCACAACATGCATGTTTCAATTCTAGCAATTGTGAACTGATTTCAACATATATGTACATGTACATAGTAGTTTTTAGCTCACCTGAGACGAAATCTCCGGTGGAGCTATAGTCATCACTCCTCGTCCGTCCACCCGTCAACAATTCTTTGAACATCTTCTCCTCTGGAACTGTAAGACCGAATTGGTTCATAGTTGGTGTGGATGTTCCCTAGGTGACTCATTCAGATTTGTTCAAATGAGGTCACTGGGTCGAATAGTTGCGAAACCAGGGCCATAACTTTATTCCTCCATAGTAATTCTTACAACGACTTCTTGTCCAGAACCATTGGGCCGATTTAGCTAATATTTGGTATGGAGGGTTCTTGGGTGACTGTTGTTCAGATTTGTTCAAATGAGGTCACCCGGTCAATTAGTTGAGAAACCAGGGCTATAACTCACAGTAATTCTTAGAATGACTTCTTCTCAAAAAATATTAGGCCGATTTAGCTTATATTTGGTACGTAGGGACCTTGGGTGACTGGGGTTCAGATTTGTTCAAATGGGGTCTCTGGGTCAAATAGGAGCAGAGCCAGGGACATAATTCTAAAAAAAAAATTACATTTTTGCATTTTTATCTTTGATTTTGTTTTAGACACATCACAGCTACCCCACCCTCCCCACCCCACCTCCTGTCCCTGCCACACGACGCTGTATCATACCATATTATCTCTGCCTAGTTCACCCCATTAAAATCCTTGTTTTGATCACAGCTGTAGGAGTAACACAAACCTGTTTGTGCAGTCGTTAAAACCTAATTATCTAAATGTCAACACCTCTCCTCAAGACATACTGGTAGCTGAGAGTGGTTTCATGAATGGAATTTAATCCGATAGAATGCACTGGCTTTCAAGGTCATGGGAATTTTGTTAAGCTAATGTGGTCAGGCATTCAAATAAATCATGTATGTCATATTTTCGCAGGGATGTCCCCACAGTGTTGTGGGGGGGGGGGGGGGGGGGTGATTGACAGATTTGTTCAATGAAATGTAATTTTGAAGCTCACCTGAGCCGAGGCTATGGTCATCACTTCTCATCTGTCACCTGTTCATCTGTCTGTCCGTCCATCCATCTGTCAACTATTCTTTGAACATCTTCTCTAGATCATAAGACTGAATGGGTTCATATTTGGTGTGGATGTTCCCTAGGTGACTCACATTCAGATTTGTTCAAATGAGGTCACTCTGTCAAATGGTTGTGAAGCCAGGGCCATAACTCTTGCCCTCCATAGTAATTCTTAAAGACGACTTCTCATGTACCATCAGGTTGAATGGGTTCATATTTGGTATGAAGGGACCTTTGGTGACTGTAGTTCAGATTTGTTCAAATGGGGTCACCTGGTCAAATAGGGGCCAAGCAAATGACAGTTTTCCTCTTAATATGCTTCCTTCACACGGACCATCAGGTTTATTTTACTGATATTTAGTATGAAGGGTTCTTTGGTGTCTGGGATTCAAATTTATTCAGATGGGGTCACCAGGTTAAATAACTGTATGTCTCTATAAGACTATAGTAATACTTAAAATGTCTTCTCATGAGAGGTTGGACTATTTAGCTTACATATAGTAGGGAGGATCCTTTAGTGACTGAGATTCAGATTTGTTAACATGAGGTCAACGGCACCGTCAACCCGTTAAGAAATGACAGGGGCTATGGGGACTTAAGACTTTTTTGTCTAATATAATCATTAAAATACAAAATTCATTAAAACATCTACCTTGGAACTACCTGACTGATTAATCTGACATACATACCGCTATACTTAAAGTAATTGACCACCAATAACGTGGTGTCACCCCGTTAATATGGCGGTACTATACCATGGTATCCTCCAATACCGCGGTACTGATACCGCTTGTTAACGCGAACAAGTATGTGTGAGTAAATACCTCCCCTAAAAGAGTTCCATGAAAATCACCGCGGTATTCAACAAAATTAATGCGGTGCCCGCTAAAAGACCACGGTATCATTATCGCCCAATACCGTAACTCCACGCCATGACCGTCTCGATACCGCTACCGTTTATTACCGGTATCACCGCGGTCATGACCGGGGTATCACCCCGTTTTTCTGGTCAATTACTTTGAGAATAGCGGTATAGTGTTTTTGGGTCCATGGATAATTGGGCTTTAAACATGTCTAAATGGTTTTATAAAAAGGCACTTGTGAGATTGGAAATTTCCAACAATTGAGAAAGTTTGAGATGTCGGTTGTGAAATTCCAACCTAAGACTTGGGAGTCTGGAGCCCGGTCAGGAGGGGACATTTTGAGCTGGAGGAGAAGGAGGGTGGGGTGATCAGTAGTGTACAGTTGGTAATTTAAAGGTAGATAGAGATAGAGAGAGATAATTTATTGACAAAGAGCAACTCCAACAAAATATGCACAAATAATAATGAAGATGATAAAGTTAATACAGATTAAAAGAAAATACAACAAAATCTATGCTAACCCATCTGGGATAACTATCCACCAGATGGGCTGAGTGCTCCTTGCCTGGGGAGGGCATATCCAATAATTGGCTGTCTTACTGCCTAGATATTCACTGATCTACATACATGAAGCCTCTCTAGCCACATATCCTGTTTAGATCTAATTCTTTTAAAGTGATTATGAAAAGTTCTGACTGTTGTGGTCTCCAGAGTCCCAGTCTTTGAAGTCTGGTGGCGACCCCACAGTCTTTGACTGTCTTGTTAATACTGCTTTTGATTGAATAAAACTCATATACATGTACCAAACCAGTGACAGTAATCGTAGGGTCACAAAATGAAATCTATGTTTGTTTTTATTAATATGAATGTTGGGTTTCATACATATATACACTGCCCTATGGGGGGCCCTTTTCACATTTATTATTAATTACGCTTAAGCGCAAATAACCTTTATCATTTGCGCTGTAAGCGCAAATAATTGCGCTTAAGCGCAAATAATTACGCTTAAGTGTAAATCATCTGCGCTTTTAAGCGTAAATCATCTGCGCTTTTAAGCGCAAATCATTTGCGCTTAAGCGCAAATAGATCATAGTTATGCTTAAGCGCAAATAAAAATTAATATTCATTGATTCCCCCCTGAATTAATTTTAAATGGCACAGGCCTAAACACATCACTCAATTCTATCTAGGCCCACCATATGAGGGAAGCAATCCCCCAGTAACCCCTAGATCCCTTTTATGACCATGGAAATGGTATAGATATGTGCAGGATATGTCTCATTTATAAAATATACTAGATCTCTGGAATGGAGACACAAATTCTTGCGGACAGGGATGCTGATAATATGAAAATAGGGTTTTTTTCCCCTATTTCAAGTCAATAAGTACACCATATGAAGGAAGCAATCCCCCGGTAACCCCTAATTCCCTTTTTATGGAAATGGTATACATGTACATGTATATCTGTGCAGGAGATGTCCCTTCAATAAAATATACTAGAGCTCTGGGAGTGAGGCACCAATTCTTGGGACACCAGGGACAGAGATGCTGATATGCATATGGAAATATGTTTTTTTCTTCAACTTCGAGTCTGTATGGGCCCATAATAATATACTATGAGATGGACTCAGTCATTCACAGTCAGAGGGAAGTAAGGGAGTGTTAGGTATTTGCGCTTAAGCTCAAATAAATTGATAGACACATATTTGCGCTTAGGCGCAAATAAATAATAAATGGGAAAAGGGCCTCCCATACTGCCCATCAGTGCCAATTAACAAAAGAGCGTTTCTCAAGTTGATTAATCATGTACGGAAATCACAGGTCACTAACACAAAATTGGTCATAACTCTTATAGTAGGCTATACCTATATATAAGATAAGGTTCCTTACATAACTCCCGAAATGTGGAATTTCCACATGTCGACCTCAAACCCGTGGCCAGAGCAGCAATATAACAAATAATGAAACAGTCATATTCCTTGAAAAATTCCCTTCATTTGGTATATGAGTCAACCTTGTGCAGTAGCGACAGTGGAGCATCGGGCACCACTGGAGTTCCTAACTCCCGAAGTGTGGAATTTCGACATGTCAACCTCAAACCTGTGGCCAGAGCAGCAGTATACGAAAAACAATTAACCCTTTACCCAACAGAAGGGCCCTGTGCCAATGCATTCTCTTATATATGCGAGTCGACCATAGGTCGCCTCGCATATATAAGAGAATGCATTGGCTTAACACATTAAAAATTATAAAATTGTTAAAGAATGTAATAAAAAATGGTAAAAAGTGTTAAAAAAAGATTTTTTTTTAGGCCAATGCATTCTCTTATATATTCTCGCATATATAAGAGAATGCATTGGCACAGGGCATAACTGTAACTATCACAATGTGGTCAAGGAGCCGGTTCCAATGATACCCATATTTGTATGGTTCTATTGAGACAGACCCAAGATATTTTAGGCTGTTGAAGCTTTATTTGGCCGGTTTTGGCCAGTTTGTTGGGTAAAGGGTTAATAACGAAACAGTCATGAATATTCCTTGATAAATTCCCTTCATTTGGTATATGAGTGAACCATGCACAATAGCGACAGTGGAGAATTGGACACCACTGGAGACTGGTGACAAAAAAGAGTTAAGATTCGAACCTTAAAAAAATTGTCTTAAATGTTTTGACTAATTTTGTGTCAGGGACCTACCCCGCTGGACAAAACAAGTGTCCATTGGCACCGCGGTGTATTTGCCGTTGGGCCGCGGTGTCAGAGTTTGTAACTGCAAACTGTAACTGCCGAACGGCAAGTACACCGTGGCCCAACAGCAAGTACACTACGGCCGAAAGGCAACTACACCGCAGCCGAACGGCATGTACACCGTGGTTAGATTTCTGGTTAGTATCGTCTTTTTTCAGTTTAATGAACGTACACCGCGGCAATTAAACCATGGCCGAACGGCAAGTACACCGCGGCCCAACTGTAGTTAGCCGGTGGAGCCGCGGTGTAGTTGCATTTCAGCCACGGTGGCAACGCTAACTGCACCGCGGTTAGGTGGACACTTGTTTTGTCAAACAGGGTATGATGGAAACCAAGAGGTTTCTGCAAAAATGTTCCAGCTAGACATACATGTATGGGGCATGATGATTCGAGATTGGTAAAAACATGTGATGTAAACTTTTCAACATACATGTATTTATATTTTATATTTGAATTATAACAGGATTGGGGGGGGGGGGGGGATGATCAGTGAGTGGAACGGAACATTGCATATTTTTTTATTTACTACTTTTAAATAATTGGTTGCTGATGTTATATAATCTGATCGATGATCTGACTGAGGATGCAAGATTAAGGGAATCGTTATGGTTATATACATGTAGTCATCTTCATCAATTCACTGAAATGTATTGATTGCTTTGTATTAAACACAAACCTCTGATGTTTCCCAGGTGCCATACCTGGAAATCACCTTACTACTGGTAAAAACAACTGAATGATATATAATTAACACAGCCATGGAGTATAAGCTGTATAATTATAATCACCTCCGCGCAGCACTAACCTTTATATACAACTGCCACTTGAGTTCAGCTTTTTGATGTCAAACACAAATGCGTTAAAGATCATATTAGTGAACCAAACTACACAAATTTCACAAGAGACTAGTCTAAACATAATTACATGTACACATGCCTTTCACCTTTATGTGTTGTATTTCCTTTTAATTGAACTTGTGTTCTGTTATGTTCGGTTGTGTTCAGCTTTTCAATTGACCACTATTCTAAAAAAAATTTGACATTGCAATTTAAATTTTAAGTCCAATCTTAAACCAATATTAACCAATCTCAAATAAATATTAACTGATTTCAATTATTTTTTAGCAAATATTTAAAAATACCCATCACAAACTTTTCCCACCTAGGCGGGGGATTCCGCTATCGGAGACTGTTTGTTACTAATATATGTGTAACTGGTTTTCCCATTTATTCTAGTAAATAATGGCAGAGGCTGTGAAAGTAATTGTGCGGTGTCGTCCTATGAATGATAGAGAAAAAGGCCTCAACTGTAAACCATGTCTATTTATGGATCCAAAGAGGGCTCAAGTGTCCATACAGAATCCAATGGACAAGAAGATATCACCAAAGAACTTCACATTTGATGGTGCTTACTATACAGATTCAACAACAGAGCAAATATACAGCAATATAGGCTACCCGCTGGTTGAGGTATGTTCATGTACATGCATGTACAGGGTTTGTGCTAGCAAAAAATTCTTTTGGCCAATATATTGTAATGCCCTAATTAATCGACTCGTTAACCACAACAGAATTATGGGTAACTTTTCGGAAATATGGCTTGTTGCTATTCATCGGAAAGCTCTTGGGCCATTTTTCAGAAAGTTTGACCAAATTGAAACTAAGAAAACCAAAACTAAAAACAACCAAAAAAATAATAAAATAAAAAGTTAACAAAATGCAAATCAAGTTATAGTATTAGTGCTGGGACTGTTGTCCGGTTACGGTTCGGTTATGCATGTCAACCGGTTGGAGGAGGCCACAACCGTATAACCGTAATATTGAGAACGATCGTACTATCATCGTAGTACTCCGTGTAAATGTTGCCGAAATCATTTATGGAAGTTTAAGTAATATGAGAGTAAGTAATAAGAAGCCGCTTAAAAGCGATTTGGACAGTTGATTGAGTATTCATATACCCCACATTTACACATGCCCGTTTGATCACCGGCGGCTTTTCTAGACATGAAACCAACAACTACACTCTGTGTCAGTCTGTGAATCACTTGCTACACATTCAATGCCAATTTCCTTTGGCGGCATTACATGACGTTCCGGCTGCACGCGCACCGCGGCATACATCAAAGCAATCAAGTTTAGACTTTTACTACATCATCAATAGTTAAGGCCTGCCAAACGCGATTCGTTTATTCTGGATCAACATCCAATATGAAGTCGCACATCCAGAAAAAAACACATAGTATATCTAGTGATGTGTTGGACAACTTTATTTCCTAAACACTGCATGGCTGGGGCTTGTGTAATGAATCACGACGATTTAATTTTGTTTGAATTTGTTTATTAAATAATTGAAGTAACATCGTGTAGCCACTGTGATTAATACATACCTGCCTATACCCAAACACTAGTAAACATTACTAAACAACAGTATACCTACCTTCAGTACCTTGTAATACACATGTTTGGGCTAATCGTGCCCGGGATATACTCGAGGAAGGAACTATATTTCGTCGCTGAAAGTTTTGCAAGCAAGCGTTGTTTATGCGGTGCAGAACTCCCGTAAACATCGATATACTAGCGCACTACTAATATACATATTTTAGTTTGTTTGGGCTCAAAGCTGAATTAATTTATACACATTTACCACTATATGATCGCTGTAACGGGACCGCATTGTACGACCAAGACATCGTTTGTGATCGCATGTATATCAACGTTTCCGGGACGCATAATAAACGCTTGTTTTGCCGATATAGTGACCAGTGTATTCAATCTCGTACTTGGGTAATGCTGGTCGCGGTTAACCGTTATGATTAGGTTAATGCCCGTGGTTATCCGGTTAGGAAAAACCCCCAACCGTCCCAGCACTATATACTATACCAGGGTTTTTCCAGGGAGAAATAAATGAGGCTGTTTGGGAAACACATAACGCGACAGAGCAACCATGGTTGTACACATTTATTGAAAGCCGAGAATCAAAGTAGAACTATTAATTTTTGTGTCTACATGCATAGTAAATCTTGCGAGGAAATAGTCAAGCAAATAACAATCCTTCCAGGAAATATCCGACTTTAGCTGGAAAAGTTTTGGGCAGGAAGATAACCTTTCAATATTACGTATTGTCAAAATAAATATAGATTTCGCGCCAAGTCAAGCTGGGACTATTATAAAATATGGAATATAGAAATGGAAGTTAATCTACATGGCTCCAAGAGATTCTACAAGCGACAGGGAAATATTCTACAGTCGGCTATTACTACTGGTTATCTGGTGAAAATGAGATTTTTTTTGTCAAAGATGAACATATTTCAGCCATTGATCATCAAAATATAAAATTTGGTGCATTGTTTTGTATATGATCATTTTTCTTTGGTCGATGGCGACATGTTTGGGGTTTCTCAGTGTAATATCACGGAATAATTTCGGCTGATCCCTGGGCATTGTTATATATATAAGCCGCAGCTTTCTTTTATTAAAACCTTCTTTCCTTGTAACTCATATTGATTGTTCATGGAATCTATTTAACCCTTTACCCAACAGAAGGGCCCTGTGCCAATGCATTCTCTTATATATGCGAGTCGACCATAGGTCGCCTCGCATATATAAGAGAATGCATTGGCTTAACACATTAAAAATTATAAAATTGTTAAAGAATGTAAGAAAAAATAGTAAAAAGTGTTAAAAAATATTTTTTTTAGGCCAATGCATTCTCTTATATATGCGAGGCGACCTATGGTCGACTCGCATATATAAGAGAATGCATTGGCACAGGGCATAACTGTAACTATCACAATGTGGTCAAGGAGCCGGTTCCAATGATATCCATATTTGTATGGTTCTATTGAGACAGACCGAAGATATTTTAGGCTGTTGAAGCTTTATTTGGCCGGTTTTGGCCGGTTTGTTGGGTAAAGGGTTAACTGACACTTTACTGATATATTCAACTGACACTTCAACATTTCGTGAGTCGAGATGTCACAGAAACCGAGTGTGTCGATCTGCAATTGTCTTTGATGGCATCGGTCTCTTTGATGTGATGATTGGTTTGACTTGTGCCAACAAAGCGTTACCCAACACTGTACAGTCAACTATCCACATGACATGAGCTGCTGACCATGTCTTATTTAGACATCAAGTGTATGATTCACTGCAACTTGTTAATGGTCAGTGTTAGCTATCACCCTATAGCTGTATGTTTGGGGAGGGGAATGTAGACAGTCGATGAGAAGACGGTCTCGGTCCAAATTGTGGATGAAGATGGATAACTCTAAAATCAAGTGGCTTTTTTGTGTCAGTTATTTGACAAACCGGCAACATTTTGTTGAACAAAATGTTGATAAATAACAAGTTTTGGGTAAGTATTATTTTTGGGCAATTTACTCAATTCTGACAACTGAAGCGGCATTTCAAAAAATGTTGTTGGAATCTGGTGACATCCGGGCTATGTGTCTGTAATTTTTACCCCCCCCCCCCCCCCCCCCTGTATTACAGAAAAATTATATGTAGCATCTGATATTTCCCAAAATTCAATTCGGTTTACGCTGTGTCAAATGTCAACATCCTTACGATAATCTTCAAAGCTTTCCTATGAATGGCAACAAGCCATATTTCCGACTAAATCCTGAAAAGTTACCCATAATTCTGCTGTGGTTAAGGGGTCGATTACTTAGGGCATTAACGTAGATATTCAGAACTTGGTTTTAATTATCGACTGATTCAATGAATACTATTAGATATTCACCGTTAGTTGATGGACTGATATTTCCCCCTGCTACTATAGGGGTGTGCACAATTCCCCCAGGGAAATAACCCTGAGTTATTGAATTGTCTTTTTCTTGTCAGGGTGTAACAGAAGGGTACAATGGCACTATATTTGCATACGGTCAGACTGGATGTGGCAAGTCTTTCACCATGCAGGGAATAACTAATCCTGAAACACAGAGAGGGATAATACCAAGGTAGGTTTCAAACTAGACGAGTCTGAGTTTAGTGTACCTGTCATTTGCAGAATGAGGTCCCCAGAAGGTGAATTTAGTGATTCTGTCTTGCATAGCGGGCTAGCATCATCAAATTCACCCTCTGGGGACCTCATTCTGCATGGCCTCATCTGCTATGGGAGACAAAGACTCAGATTGAAGCTCCCAAATGGTGAATATTGTGATGTACACCCATTGCAATGTGTCGTCTGCCAATTTGGGGATATCGAGAAACTAAACTATTTTCCAGTTTGCGGGGTAGGCATAT
The DNA here is from genome assembly GCA_032622095.1 of Siphonodentalium dalli. Lineage (NCBI taxonomy): Eukaryota > Metazoa > Mollusca > Scaphopoda > Gadilida > Siphonodentaliidae > Siphonodentalium > Siphonodentalium dalli. The sequence goes on from CP136067.1 coordinate 42,081,092, forward strand.
GAACCCTGATGAATGAACTTTATTATTTTCAAAAAGACTTCAGCAGACTACCCCGCAAAACTGAAAATACTGGAAATCTATTTCTTTTTTAGTATAGTTTCTCGATATCCCCAAATTGGCAGACGACACATTGCATATTCGAGGTTCCCAATGGGTGTACATCACAATATTCACCATTTAGAAACTTCAATCTGAGTCTATGTCTCCCATAGCAGATGAGACCATGCAGAATGAGGTCCCCAGAGGGTGCATTTAGTGATGCTAGCCTGCTATGTGCGATAGCATCACTAAATTCATGCTTGGACACACTAAACTCAGACTTGCTCCCAGCTATGTTATTGAGACGGTTCCTGTTCAGTCTAGAGTAAACTACATATACCCACATATAAAATAGTGGGTCTGATGACTTTTCGTAGAGTTTTCATTCCCCAACCCCAGAATTCCACATCAGGAGCGCCAACTCACCAAGTAGTAGCACCAAGTTTAAAGAGTCCAATAAAAAAGATTAACTTAGGGCGATGTGATGTTAATTGGGCCAATCAGAACTCACTATTAGTTGCACCAAGATAAAGGAGTCGAAAAAAAATTAACTTATCACGATGTGATGTAATTCGGGGGGAATACAGCAAGCCTTCAGAGAAATGAAAGAAAAGTTGGCTGGAATACGTTAGAATCAGTATGAATCTGAGTGTATGTGACTGGTTCCTATTACACTGTATGAATCTGAGTGTATGTGACTGGTTCCTATTACACTGTGATAGTGATTGATGCATACTTGATTTTATTTTTGTTATATGTTACACTCAGAATGTGAGAATGTGATTTAAAGGGGTACTGTACACCATTTTCAATAATTGCTGGTAATAACAACGATCTATTATCGATAATATATTGAAAAATAAGTAATTTGAGTCGAAGATACATATACTGTAAACGTTCAGGTTAATAGGTTATCATAAAATCAAAGTTAATAATTTGATATAAATTCAATTTAAGACTGGAGCCATAAATTAAATTACGAATTTCCATGTACAAGACGTATTCAAATTAATTGACGGGTAGTGGATTGGGCAACGCATGGTACTCATGATCGTGTAAAAAATTATGTTGATACAAGGTGTAAACTCAAGCCTGACTAGTGACTATACAATAACTTAGATGATTATATAGGACTAGTATGCATATAATATATCATTTATTTGATACATTTGCTTGAAAACTGTACATAAATTACTCGCCATTGACAAATTGTATTTTCGCATTTTGGCTAATCTGCCATCCGTGACATTACTTCGTACTGAACAGAATTTCAAATAATGGAAATCTGGTTACCTTATTCTACGACTCCGAGACTAGAGAAACCAACAGTAACATTTGAGTACAGTATCCCTTTATAATGCATATTTTTTATTTTACAGGGCTTTCGACCATATTTTTGAAACTGTTTCTGTGACACTTGGAACAAAGTTTTTGATCCACGCCTCTTACCTTGAGATATATAATGAGGAAATCCGAGATCTCCTGGGGAAGGACGTCAAACAAAAGATGGAACTTCATGAGCATCCCGAGAAAGGAGTTTATATCAATAGTACGTTCTAAATGTTATGGAGTATAAACCTTTGTTAGAAGAATACTCACAGAGGAGTAGCTAATTGATAGTCTTTATTTGTAGGAATCTTAGGCTACATGTACTTAAGTGCAACAAATAGATGATCTACAACTAGTGCCCAGTTTATAGCGGAATTTACAAAACGAGACCAGTAAATTAGGTCCAGACATAATTTATTGGACGAGTTTTGTCAATTCTGCTCTAAACTGTGGATGAGTTGTAGATTCTATTTAAGACATGATCCAAACCCTCGACAAAACATACTTAAATCAACAAATCGGATGCGAAACTAACATCTGCTTCTATGAGGTATGCGATGACGTTTCGCGTAACTATGCGTTGTTTGCCCGCGTAAAGAAATATTCCCAGATAAATAAAGACTCTTTGGCGTATATTTAATGACATAACTTTTCAAACTCTTCATTCATTATAGTTTGTTGGAAAAATATTGAAAGCCATAGTATTTTGAGACGCAGCATACAGAATGTAAACAGACGACAAACTGGAAGTCAAAGGTCACCTGGCACAATTTCCTGTTATTAAACGAATGTTTAATATCACACTTTATAGAACGGGTTTATTGAATGGAATAAGGGTTGGATCATGTAATAAACAGCTATATAGACTACGCATGAACAACCCTTCAAATAAAATGAAAGTCTGTTCCAAATTATACTTATAGAATTATATATGAGAATCCATATAGTAATCAGATTGTTAACGATGGATTATCTCTTCATATAACAATTTTGAAATAGTTTTGTGGGAATAAAATAATAAATATATTATATTATTTTATTATAAACTGAGATGATTAAATGGGACGCTTTATTGTTCTATTTTTAGAACAGACCATTCAGGTGATACCATATAGTGTATAGTGATTGAGGTCATTAGGGTGTTCCCATAGCTATGCTTTGAACGTCAAATGTCCAGATTGATTGTTTGTATTGTTTTATTCCATAGTTATAACCAATTTAATGAGTCTAATTAACATTTATTTGTGACAAAATTCCAAGGCTTCCTATGGGAGACTCACCTATATAAGAAAATGCATTGGCACCTGTTGGCACAGGGTTTTTGCAAAATTTCAGGAAGCTCCATTCATGGAAGGGTTAATATTTTTTTTTAAATTTCTTGCAGAACCCTTTCATTTAGCATGTTACCCCAAACTTTAATTTTAGGCTTTCACTATTTGTTATTAAATTTTCAGGTCTTTCAATTCATCCAGTCAACAATGTTAAAGAGTGCGAACGAGTAATGGACAAGGGATGGAAGAATCGGAGCACTGGTGCAACACTGATGAATGCTGACTCGTCACGGAGTCACTCTATATTCACGATTAATTTGGAAATGGCTAACACAGATGATTCAGGCGAGGAACATATTAGAGCTGGGAAACTCAATCTCGTTGATTTGGCTGGCAGCGAACGACAGAGCAAAACAGGTACAGGCCACGAAATTTGGGGTGAACAGATTTTCTGATCACCTCTTGTTCATGCAAGTAGAAATGTTGGGGACCTATTTTCCAAATTCTAAAATAGTTCACAATTTGGTAAAAATTAAATTAATTTGGCAAAAGATGTGGTTAACGAGTTCCACAATAAATTAGAAACTATTTATTCGCTCTAAGATGCATGTTACGAAACCTCAAGGGATTGATTCATTGTCATTTTGATCTCAACTTGGCGTGGTCTATACTACCTGTAGATTGATACATTGCATCTTTTTTTTCTAAAAGGCAAATGTGTTTCAATTATCTAAATCACCAAGTGTTATTTGATGACAATGTGAATGGAAATGTCTAAAACCACAACGAATGTCTTTTAAATAGCTATTGTCAAAGCTTATCATTTTGCAAAAGTAATTTTTGGGCCCTCCAGTCATGTTTGTGTGCTTGTTTTGTCTACAATTTATCCTGGATAAGTATAAAATAATCATCCCAAATGACCAATGCGGTACATTCTTTATTTGATGATCTCTATCATATGGAAATACATGGTAGCAGCTTAGGGCCCTGTGTATATTCAATATTTGTTTTATTATTTGATTTAACCTAGTTATTTAATTCAAAATTGAATCAACTTTAAATTAGCGCATAGTTGATTTCTAATACTTCATAATTGTCAATGTGAAAGTCATGCAAATGTCGGTAATATTTTAACACCCATTAATTGGTCTTCAACCCTGATCTATTTGGTCGCATCTATTGCTAATGACAATCTTTGATCTATTCATCAATTTGAGAAAAAGTACAATATGACGATTAGAAAGCAACAATTGAATAGTATAGTAGGCCATATGTCGCACTGCTCATATGCGCACACATTTATCTATTCAATGTGTACTTGTAGTACAGTGCAGGTCAAATTTTCAAATCTCTGATCAAACCCCAGACTCAACCATTTAAGCTGCGAACAAAATTTAGACTGCAATGATCCATCTCCGATTCCAAGTTCCAACCTTTTGCCATAAATAGAAACGAGGGAATTCCAATTTGTGACTTCAATCCAAAATCTAATTTTGTCGAATATGTCTCATGATAGGCTTCTGAAATAAGATGTGCAAAAATTTAAGTTGTTTTACAACTGCTTTGCCATATGTTTGCCCTATTTGGTGAAATAATGTCCCCCGTTCATTCACCGATCACAGGTACAGCTGCAATGTGTTTTGTTTGATACATAGATTTGAAACTGGAAAATATACCCTGGTAGTTAATCCCTATTTCATATATTGTGGGTGCCAAGGAAATTGAAATATTCAAATTTATATTCAATTTCATTTAGACTATTCTGAACTGTTATTCAATTCGAAATTCAAATCGAGTGAAAAAGAGGCATTTGCAGTTTCCTGTAGAAGCTAGCTGTGTTGACTGATCTAATCATGAAATTATGGTTTCAACAGCTTCAAGGGTGCTCGATATTTTGTTACTGGCTTCAATTATATAACAATAACTAAAATAAAATTATAAATAATTAACTCTTTTACTGCCACCACACGGACATACCCCCACCCCCCCCCCCCCCCCAGTGCCAATTATTCTGGATGTAAATACAAGTATTTTATGTATATATGGATTAAACAATGATTATCGGGTAATTATCGATGTATTTAGTTGAAACTTCGCATGTGGGTATATATGGTAATAACCTATCACCAGCCGTCGTTGAAACCCATTCAAGGTCATAAGGGTCATCATATGGGCCATGTGACCTTGGCAGCCATCTTGGATTTGCTTTAATTTATGTCATATCATAGTTTATTACCTTTTTCCTCGTTTCTGGTCGTGTTTTCAATCGCCTTGGCTATTTTGAATACTTGATACTCATCTACTCGAAACCCTGTGATTTCCACACCATGATACTAAAAGAACTGAATTAGATGGCATCGTCTTTCACTTCCAAATTTAATAACACGAACCCTTATCAAAATATATATCCTACAATATTATACAGTAGTACTAGATAAATATGCCATATATCGATTGCATCCCACTAAAAGTGAATTTGTCAACAGTATATTCTGGCTTGGACTGTACTCATAGAACTTCAGGAGTAGCATGACCTTGACTGACCTTTGTAAATTGTGAGCACATACCAGCACTCTATAGAAAATAACTGAACCCCTTTCGTAATGCAACAAAACGATAGAATTACATCCCTTATACCAGATGCACTCCCCGAATTCACATACCGGTACATGCGCTATTGGCAGCAACCGGTATCTCACATTTATGTGAGATTGGCAGCGAAAGAGTTAATAGCATCAAGAACCAAAATATTTTTGGCAGATTCTCAATTGTTTCCCTGAACATTATTACAGGTTCAACTGGAGACAGACTGAAGGAAGCTACAAAGATTAACCTCTCTCTGTCTGCACTTGGTAATGTCATATCGGCCCTGGTGGATGGGAAATCAAAGCATATACCGTACAGAGATTCAAAACTTACTCGGTTGCTTCAAGACTCACTCGGTGGCAACACAAAAACCCTCATGGTGGCCTGCCTGTCTCCCGCTGACAACAACTATGACGAGACGCTCAGTACTCTCCGATATGCAAACCGAGCGAAGAATATTAAGAACAAGCCAAAGATAAATGAGGACCCAAAAGATGCTTTGCTGCGAGAATACCAGGAAGAAATTGAAAAGCTGCGTGCTATGCTTGCTGGGCAAATTCCAGTTGCAGGTGCAGGGTTTGGAGGTAGGCTACTGTACAAGTGTTTTTCATTGGCTCAATTTTCGTTATTCTCATGGTTAGATCAAACAATGAGTTTATCCCTTTCTTCACAAAATAGATTCTACCATTAGTTATACAAGTATACATTGGAATGGTCTATAATTTATCTGGAGGGGTTTTTCAGAAAAAAAGTACAGAAGGTGTCCTATTTATTGGAGGGGAATGTTCAGAATATCAGTTCAACATATGTTCATTTCATGAACTTATTATCTGAAAATTTCCTAAGGGATAACTACTCATCAATGAGTATTTAGTATAGAGAGGTTCAAAACCAGAATTAAACCTTTCATGACTGGAACTTTCTGAAATTTTGGGAAAACCCTGTGCCAATGCATTCTCTTATATATGCGAGTCTCCCATATGGAGCCTCGCATATATAAGAGAATGCATTGGCCTAATGTTTACCTTCACCTTGTAAGCCAGCTAATGCATTCTCTTATGTATCCGATGCTCCCTATGAAAGACTTGCATATATAAGACAATGCACTGGCACATGATCTTTAATGCTGCACCAGCGCAGCTCCCATCATGAAAGGGTCAATATGCACTATCATGAGCAAATGTTAAGAAAAAGTAGCTTATTACGATTTTATTCCATCTTGATTGCTTTTATGAAACAATTGTTTTGTCTCATCATTAAATGTAAAAAAAAAACTTTACCCTCTATGGACATGGCTTTACCCCCTTCATGGACATGGCTTTATCACCATGCAAGGACATGGCTTTACCCCCTACATGGACAAGGCTTTACCTGCAACATGGACTTGGTTTGACCCCTGTATGGACATGGCTTTACTACCTACATGGACATGGCTTTACCCCCTACATGGACAAGGCTCTACTCCCTTCATTGACATGGCTTTACTGCCTGCGTGGACATGGCTTGACCTTAACTCTTTCACCCCTGAGTTCTCACATGCTTGAAACCTGCGACCCTGGATTTAATATACCTTTGTCAAGATAATTAAATTCTGAATTCAAAAAAATTCAACTTCATTTCAAAACATTAAATACAGAAGAAGTCAGCTGAAGAAGTTATGAAAAATTGAATATTTGGTTAGAATCTCGATAAAAAAGTGACTTGGTGTTCACTAAAAGCACCCCCAGTTACATAAAAGTATGCATTGGTACGACTTATCGGCAAATACTTTTTAAAGAAGTAGATTTTGACATACATTTGTATTATAAATAAGTTTGAAGTGGTATTGTGAATTTATTCTGTGTTTAAGTGAACTCAAAAGTTTGTAATTTTCATAACAAAATGCGAACGGCATGTGTTTTCATCAGGCGATCGCTACCACAAATTATGTAAATTATGGGGAATTTCTTTGCATATTTGAAGTTATTAACCATTTCATGACTGGAGCTTCCTGAAATTTTGCCCTGACCTGTTAGCCAGTGCATTCTCTTATATTTGAGAGGCTTCCTATGGGAGACTCGCATATATAGGAGAATGGACTGGCACAGGACATTAATGCTGCACCAGCGCAGCTCCCGTCATGAAAGGGTTAGTACCTCAGGAATACGTGAATATTTGTTCTCTGGTAGCTGAACAATATATAGTTGTGCTAATAACATACACACGGCTTTCAGGCTTCAGTTGTACCATTTTGGAATGGTAATTACTGAAATTGGTGTGGCATATTTTTGCAGTGAAAAATTGCATGGGTCTTATTATGGAAAAAGAAGATACCGCTATTCTCAAAGTAATTGACCAGAAAAACAGGGTGATACCCCGGTCATGACCGTGGTGATACCGGTAATAAACGGTAGCGGTATCGAGATGGTCATGGTGGTGGAGTTACGGTATTGGGCGATAATGATACCGCAGTCTTTTAGCGGGCACCGCATTAATTTTGTTGAATACCGCGGTGATTTTCATGGAACTCTTTGAGGGGAGGTATTTACTCACACATACTTGTTCGCGTTAACAAGCGGTATCAGTACCGCGGTATTGGAGGATACCGCGGTATAGTACCGCCATATTAACGGGGTGAGACCACGTTATTGGTGGTCAATTACTTTAAGTATAGCGGTAGCTATTTGAACATTTGGTGACTTTTCCTGCCATGCTTATAAATTATTATATATTTTTACTATCAGTTTGTATGCAGTAATATAAACCTTCCTAATATTATCACTCTTCTCCTAATGCAGATTCCGAAGCACAGAGGCGACCTTCTCTCCACAGTGCAGATATACTTCACGAACAGAAGGATAAACTAAAAGAGGTAACACACTTTCTGCAATGAACTGCAGCCCTCGAAATTAACTACTGCAAAAGGCAATGCCTTACAAAAATAAATAATACCATTTGCGACGGAGATAGCCAACAACCGGTGGGGGTATTATTTATTTATTTCTCGGCTTATTTATTACGTGATTGTTATGGGACTTGGATTATTGTTATTGTAATAGGGGTGGCTTTCCGATTATGTTTTGTTGTATTCATCAGGATAGCAATCCTTTAACCACAGCAGAATTATGGGTAATTTTTCAGGATTTAGTCAGAGAGCTTTTAGTCAGTGAGAGCTTTCCGATGAATGGCAACAAGCCATATTTCCGACTAAATCCTGAAAAATTACCCATAATTCTGCTATGGTTAAGGAGTTGATTATTTAGGGCATTACTGTAAATCATTTCAAGGCTTGATTACCTACTAATTCATGAGTCTTACTTGTAGGAGTATGAAACAAGGATCGATGACCTGTCAAATATGTATGAAAAGGAGCGGATCACCAAAGCGAAACTACAGGAGGACATGATAAAACTGAGGACGTTCTACGACAAACAAGTGGCTAATGTCGACAATCGGATAGCTAATCTGCCTCCTACTGCTGCAGGTAGGTTTATATTACCCAGAATTCAAAGAAATAATTTTATTGGTCTCATCTTTGAATGCTCTGACAGTTTTTCTCACACAGTTCTTTTAAGCTTTTATAATGTTAGGTACATTTGAAAATACAATCATTAATTAATATCAGTAAAAAGACAACATTGGTGCATTTAGAACTTTAGGAAGAATAATCTTCATTTCGTTCTTGATTGCGTTTTATGAACACATGTACATGTGTTCATCATATCGGAAACAAGCCTGAGATTAGTGTGTCTGTCATTTGCAGAATGAGGTCCCCAGAGGATGAATTTAGTGACGCTATCCAGCATAGGGAGCTAGTATCACCAAATATACCATCTGGGGACCTCATTCTGCTTAGGCATCTTCTATGAAATATCTATAGTCTTAAATTAACATTGTTTTCAGTTACTTTTTCCCTTCTGGGAAGTTTCTATATCCCCTAATTTGCAACAGATAAATTGCATTATCAAGGTGACTAATGGGTGAACATCACCAACTTCAACTGGGGAACTTCAATCTGATCCTAGGTCTCCCATAGAAGTTGAGGCCTAAGCAGAATAAGGTCCCCCGAGGGTGAATTTGGTGATGCTAGCCTGATATAAAACCCTTTCATGGTGGGAGCTGTGCTGGTGCAGCATTAAAGACCCTGTGCCAGTGCATTCTCTTATATATGTGAGTCTCACATAGAGAGCCTTGTCAAGGTAAATATTGTTAGGCCAATGAATGTATTCTCTTACATATGCGAGGCTCCCTATGGGTTGATGAAGAACACATGTTCCAGACTATTTAAGCAATGCTATGTGAAAATCTGTCATTCCAATTTGTACTTTAGCCAAGTAACTCTGATATCATTCCAATTTTGTACATTAGCCATAGTCAAGTATTTCTGATTTAAAAATATAAATTCTGACCTATGCATGATTACCTTCTATAGTTTAGGTGATACTTTATTCACACTTCAATCGCAGGTCAGATAACTATTATTCTGTACCGATTAAAATTTCCCATGGAAGCAGATTGACCAAGATTACACGTGTAGGGTATTGGGACCATGTTCAAGTCTGAGTTTAGTGTGCCTGTCATGAGGTCCCCAGAGGGTGATTTAGTGATGCTATACCGCACCGTGGGCTAGCATCAACAAATTCATCCTCTAGGGACCTCATTCTGCATGATGGCCTCATCTGCTATGAGAGATCTAGACTCAGATTGAAGTACCCAAATGGTGAATATTGTGAGGTATACCCATTAGGAACTTCGATTATGCAATGTGTCGTTAGCCAATTTGGGGATATAGAGAAAATAATCCAAAAAATAAAAAGAATCTATGTGAAGATGTTTCTATGAAATTTGATAATAAAGAAACTTTCCAGAAAAGATAAGAACTAAACAGAATGAGGTCCCCAGAGGGTGAATTTGGTGATGCTAGCACACTTTTCGGGATAGAGCATCACTGAATTCACCCTCTGGGGACCTCATTCTGCAAATGACAGGCACACTAAACTCAAGCTTGACCATGTGCACAGGCCTGAGAACCAGAAATTGACTTTGCGTGGCCCAAACAGGTTGTTTAATGTCTAGTACTAAAGCTGAATAAGGACGGAACAACAGAGATATCAAAATTAGCCTGGGCTTTCGCCAATTAACAGTACGCCTTCTGGCTACTTGGGAATTTTTCCCACCACACATTTAGAATGTTATAGTCTTTTGATGCTTGATGTCTGAAGTGTGATGTAGTTTTATCTAAAAGACTATTATTTCTAGTATAGATAAGGAAGTGGGGTCTCAATTCTTTTTGATGATAGATAGTTACAGTTAGATTATAGATAGTTTTGTCTAGATGTGTTAAAATGTTGTTTTATTAACTAATTTTTCAGCTGCTGGTACTGTTAAATGAAGATGATTAACTGGGAGAAGAAAAACAATAACTTCATTTTACCCCCATCTGAAAAGATGGGGGGGGGGATATACTGGGTTATATGCATCCATCCGTCTGCTCATATATCTCAACCATGGGTTATCGGATCTCGATGAAATTTGGTATGCAGGTTTGCATTAGGAGGGCTTTCAAAAGAGGGTTCATTGACATTGTTCACATTTTCTATTCAAGAGTTAACCCTCTTTTTTTATCTGAAAATGTTGGATTTCTATCCCTCTGCTCATATATCTCAACCATGGGTTATCGGATCTTGATGAAATTTGGTATGCTGGTTTGGCATCATGAGTATCTGTATTTCACTCAAGGAGAAAAAACAGTTAAATCGACTTAAGTCCTTCAAAGTGGGGTGGATAAATGTGAAAAATCATAAAAAAGTTTGTAAAAAACCATTGACTTTGTATGTATGTTCATTTATATCAATAATTCTGGTATAATGAGATTTCCATGTTGAAACAGTTGTTATGTTAACATTACTGTTGTATATACAGCATATAAGTCATTTTATGCATTTAACAGTTGGCGTAATCGTGTTCAACCAAATATACATCAGAAAGTTCAGAGCATTTAAAAATGTAGATTTTAAAACATTACCTTTAAACGGCAATTTAACACAATACATACAAATTGCAATTAACATCGGCAATGTTTTTTTATAAACGACTGGCACTGTAACATTACTGTTTACATAACAATGCTTTCAGTGGACTGAATTTCATTATTGGAGAGTTATCAGTAATAAAAACTATAAAAAGCAATATTATCTATTTCTCCACAATCTTCTTAGAGATGATGGTTTTACAGAGAGACTAATTTTTGCATTTTCACCAACTGTGAAGGCCTTATGTCCCTTTATCTATATCTATATAATTATATAATTCCATACTAATATTTCTTTTAGTTTACTATACCATATTGTTTAGTTAGGAATTATAACTCAAATGTGAATGTCATTGAATGTCATTGGTATTGGTGACTTGGTGGAAATATAAAACATGAAGCAGTGACAATATAACGACACCATTTTGATAGTATCCAAGCCTTAAAATTTAAATAGTGTGTCTCATTTGCAAAATGAGGTCGTCAGAGGGGGAATTTAGCTTCATGTTTTTTATGTATCTATCAAATTAACATTGTTTTGGTTACTTTTTCCCCTTCTGTTCAGTTTCTGTATCCCCAAAGGTCAAACAAAATTAATGTTTTGTTTCACAGGCAATTTTGTTTTCAAATCAGTGTGGGCATGTTTTATTTTTATTTTTTATTTCCCAATAGCATACCATACATTGTGGCATAATGGCAACATTGTATTGTCTGTAAACATTTTATTATAGTCTATTTCCAAGGAAACTTCCTTTGTTAATCAATCCAAAATAAGTAGGCATGTGCATAGAGCCCAAACATTGTCTCAAAAGTTCTATTGTTTTCTTTAAAATTGCATTGGTACAGGGTTGTTTTATTGTTGTGTTTGTTTTTTGTCCCCCGAAAATTAATTTCAGGGGACTATAGGAATCAGCACTTCCGTCTGTCCGTGCGTGTGTGGGCGTTATCCATCCGGTCCGTTTGTAAGTGCAATAACTCGAACAAATATCAACCGATTTCATTAAATGTTTTGTTTATGAATTGGTTGCCACAATATCTAGGAAGAATTTCGCAAACCAATTTCATCCGATATTTCTTACCTGAGTTATGCCCCTTAGTTTGACAACTTCTGAATGTTGCCACAATATCTAGGACGAGTTCTAAAACCAGTTTCGTCTTGATTTTTCTTACCTGAGTTATGCCCTCAGTTTGACGATTTCTCGCCATTTTTGGTCATAAGAGCAATAACTCAAACAAATATTAACCAATTTCAATAATTTTTTATGTGGATTAATTAGTTTTATTCCTAACACTGCCAATCTCGGAGTTAGCCACCTTGGAGTTAGCCACCTTTTCGGGGGACACTTGTCGGCGACTTTTTATTTTTATTATATTTTATTTCTATATTTTTATTCTGTGTGATTATTTTAGTTTTTTTAACTATAATGTGAAGTCAATCAATCAAGAATTAAAATTATTATTAACAATCATGCAGACGATATGGATATGGCCTACTTTGAAGTTGCACGGTCACAGAACAGTACATCGATGTAGAACTGCCATCCAACATTACAAAAATCAAAGTATTTCCAATTCCAGCATACTCCACTCAAAGTCATAGCAATACCAAACCTTACTCATTGATACAGTGCTTAAGTAGGTACACATTTAACGTTTCGACTTAACTGTTTTGTTTGTTCCTTCAATTGGGCGAAATTTATTTATGAAACTTGTCATGTATGGATTAGAGTTCTGTCCCATAGCTCGGGGATGTTACAAACACCCAGATATCAAACCGATTAGTGTTGAAACGATTAGCATTTTTAAGGAATCGACTAGTCGCCAGAGGTAATCGACGACTAGTCGGACCCCTTCTAAGAGTTCCCGTTTCTATGCCCATATGATGTATAAAATGGGCCATGTGGCATCGCAGTTTTGAGTATCCAACTCTTTGTTTCAGAATGTTAAAACGGAAAGCACGTGAACTATATAATCTCCCGTTTTGCCCGTAAGTCTCCGAATTTGATGTATTAAACCCGGCTCTCCTGCAACCTTCATATTATCTCATGGTTTGGGGAATGTAGGTTAATAAAACATTTTATATAACACAATTGTCGCCGGTAACCAGGAAATAAATAGGCAAGTCTCGTTAGTAAGTCTCGCCAATGAGATGTCGGGTGTATTAAAGGAACAATGCAATAAGCACTAAGAAGTTAATATGTATTAACTGTTACCGATTACGTGATAATATTTCCATGCAATGGCACTGCTGTCATGATAGCACTCAGGTAGTGCTTTTTCTTGACTAGTCGAGTAGCATATTTCGGGATCGACTAATTTAATAATCGCGTCGATTTCGACTAATCGATTAATCGTTTCAACACTAAAACCGAGTAATGCCGAATATCTTTTGGTAGGTCTCGGGGGATCTTCATAATCGAAGATCAGACAAATTGCATTGTATGGCAGTATTATACTTAGAGCCACTCGACCGACTGAGTTATTTTCTTTAATAAATTGATTTTCAGCAGTCAACAAGCCTAATTTATGGTCTAACCTTGACTAAAATGCAGTTGCATTTAATAAGCAAATATGGAAAACAATGCTCAAAATTACATTGAAATAAGATGCTCCAATTAGGTATTGTGTTGCATATTTTCGTTGTATTCTTATAACGCGAGTTTTGATATTTTTATTGTTTTGGCAATGTCAATAAAAATGTTCAACAAGGGGGTTGAAATCCAATCCAACGGGGCTCGTGAAACAAAACACTTATTTTTATTTTGCCTAATTTTCAGAGGATAAAATTCTTAATCGAGATGTCTAATAGGTGCACATCACCAACTTCAACTGGGGAACTTCAATCTGATCCTAGGTCTCCCATAACAGTTGAGGCCTAAGCATTGCGGGTTACCATCACTAAATTCACCCTCTGGGGACCTCATTTTGCAAATGACAGACACACTATTTCAAGGCTTGATTGTATCATTTTTTCTTTCAGCCATGCATGTTGAATTTATTTAAAATTTTACTTTTTGAGGCTTTAGATTTGCTGATTTCATCTTTTCTCTTTTTTTCTGTTTCTTGATTATTGTTATCTATCGTCAGTAATAGGAGGAGACTTTGATGGTCATTATAGTTACCTAGATTCTTACTCATGTGAGTCTGACAGTGTGTCCTTCCAATATTAGAGGAATTTATGTGATTTGTAGTGTCATACCAACAATAGAATCCAATAGAATCATCATTGCTCATATACATGTATGTGTTTTATTCTATATTAAAGTTATATTATGTAATTTTTAGTTACAGGGATCTGAGGCCTTGGCAGTAGTTAGATGTATGGTATCCTTCTTCCACCACATACTTTTTTCGTTTCCTTTGCTTCCTCCCTTTGGTTTTTTCGCTTGATTAGGTTCCTTCATGGAGAAGCAAGCAAAATAATCTCAATTATTTCAGTTCCTTCGCCACGAAGGAAGCGAAAAAATCAAATGACGAAAGTTGAAAACTATCATTGTTATTTCGCTTCCTTCAGTTCCGTCGTGCGACATTTTGTTATTTTTTCACTTTCGGCGGTTGCTTCATGGAGCAAGCGAAGGAACTGCCAAAACCCAACAACAAAGAAAAAAGTTTTTCTTGGTTCTTGGTTGTTGTTGTTGGGTTTCGGCAGTTCCTTTGCCTGCTTCGGATGATTCGCGAAGGAACCGCCAAAAGCAACAAAAACAAACGAGGCAAGTGAAATAACAATGATGTTTCGTCGCTTTCGGCATTTGGCGAAGGAACCAAAATAATTGAGAAAACCAAATGAAGCAAGCGAAAAAAGTATGTGGCAGAAACAGGACACCATATAGATGGGACAAATCATAAAAGTCTAAAAGACTGTAAATCTGTCATCACCAAAAAGAACATGGAAAAATAGATCAACGTTGTTCTACTATTCATTATAAATAATTCTTCAATAACTATATATATTTACACACTAAGTGTTGTCATCACTAAATCCAGCATTCTGATTGGTCGGCGCCCACATGGCTAGTTGCAGTTATTTCTCGGTGAATGCGTAACGCCTCATAACACCAAGCTTATAACACCATCGATACGTCATTAGGTTTGGAAAGACGAACGCGTAATGCTTTGGGCGCATTTTGACTCGCGCAGGATTGACTTAATACATCATCGGGTTTCAACATGAAGAGAAATTGTTCCTATTAACTTTTGCCAAGGGTGCTATTGGGTATTTTGGGCTGATCTTGTCACGATACACTTTTCGATTTAAATATATTTACAAAAGCGGCTTTTTCGCTAAATGTATATAAATATAAGGATTAACTGTCATGTGGACTATTTTTATGGAGATGTAACGGTGAGGTAAGTGGACATAACTTGTATGTAAAACCCTTCGGGTTTTACACAAGTTATGTCCACTTACCTCACCGTTACATCTCCATAAAAACAGTCCACATGACAGTTAATCCTTATTTATCATGCTGAAACTACTGTTATCTGTACATTACTATTACTGTGATTTGTCAACAAACGTCACTGATCAATCTGTCAAATATTTTAGATTAGATCTGTTTTGCTGACTATTTTTCACTGCTTTGAACCTTTTCCAATGTTTACCTTCATGTTTTGATTGGATTTAATAGTATTTGATTGACTAATCAGACTTTGTTCATTAATTTAGCTGCAACAGTTATGTACATAAAAATGGTTTTGACATGCAAAATCTCGTTATTGGACAATTATTAATAATGTAGATAAAAACAGTTTGATTTAGTTTTACATGTACTTGTTGATGATAGCTGTTTTACAACCTTCAACTCCTTCACACGCCTGTGTGATTCTGTATATATTACACACCACCAGTCAATATTTTTGAGTTTTAAATAATTGTTTCTGTGGGGTTTCCATTCTAGTTATCTACTCTACACCGAAACCGATGTGTATTATTTTTGTAGTACCAGTTGAGATTTCATGAATGGCGTTCTTGCAAGCTACTAGTATCTAGTGTCTGTGATTAGGGAGTTGATATTTGGAGGGTTAGCATTGAGTTGGTGTTGTTGATAAATTAAAAAAAGTTTTACCGGCATACCGACCAATAGTTTTCAACCTGTTAGTGGAAACAAAGGTCTGTTTTGCTTATGTCTGACAATAAAATTACTGTTTTTAAACCCTTCCATGACTGGATCCAGCGCTTTCTGAAATTTTGCGAAAACCCTGTGCCAACACATTCTCTTTTATATGCTAGTTTCTCATATGGAGCCTCGCATATATAAGAGAATATATTTGCCTAAAAATATTAACCTTGTAAGCCAGTGCATTCTCTTATACATGTATGTGCCAGACTCCTGCATATATAAGAGAATGCACTGACACAGTATCTTTAATGCTGCACCAGCGCTGCTCCCGTCATAAACCTAATGGAAGGGTTAAAGGTCTTGCAGGGTTCATACGCTGGTTTGGAATTGTAAATCTGATAAGAAGTTATTTACTTTTTAACCCATCCATGACTGGAGCCTCCTGAAATTTTGTGAAAATCCTGTGCCAATGCATTCTCTTATATATGCTAGTCTACCATAGGGAACGTTGCATATATAAGAGACTACATTGGTCTAATAATATTTACCTTGAGTTGACTTTGTAAGCCAGTGCATTGGCACAGGGTTTTTGAAAAAATTGAGGCAGCTCCAGTAAAGAAATCGTTAACCTCTTCGCTGCTAAATGACGTTATGTGCTGGCTGTTGACGTTCTTGCCATTTTCCAGTGGAAAAATATAATGGGAACATCACAAGAACCTTACAACTAACTCAGTTAAAAGAATATTATCGTTCAAAATCGTACACTGTTTGAAACTTCGAGTTATTCCGATGTACCAATATCTGAGTTCCAGTTATGAGTAATGGCCTACTGCGTGTGTGCTGAAGTACATCCATAGTATAGCACACGACGTGCACTTTTAAGTTTGTTACAGTTACGGACATCATAGCAGCGAAGAGGTTAAATTCAAGTAGAAAATGCACTCTCATTGGTAGATTCTTAGAACAACAAATTATTCTAATGCTTATTAACATTCTCATATTAATTTGGTTATTTTCAGTGATTTTCTCTCAATTTAACTCTATTTTATTCTCCCTTTAATCTATTTTTTTCTTTCTATACATTAACATTTGTGTAGTGTTGGGAGAAATAGAATGGAACAATGTATCCATGCGTGAGTCATATTATTTTTGTTTGCTGAGTTTGCTATTTTTTGTGTGATTTTGTAACAACTTGATGCTAATCTGCAGTTGCAAGCAGGCCTGATATAAAGCTGCTTGTTCATGCTTTCATTACAAAACATTTCATTTAAAGTAAGGCCATGCAAAAATTTCTCAGGTCAAAATATTTTGAAAAGCATGCACTCACATGATTTTGTATTATATTTTTGTATTTGTGGGGCACACGCCAACTAAGCATTCCACAGGTTATCTCTGGGTTTAATATCAGTTTCTTGTTGCCAATATTTCCCAAACAGATGTCTGTAAAATGTTTATTGACAGATTCCGTAATTTATTTTGTCCAAAATCACCCAATCAAGTATCACTGGCACACTTTTGACTGAAATTGTAGTCACTGTTCTCATTTTTTAAAGATACGAGCAGCCTTCCCTGTGGATATAGATTTTAATAATAATAGACAGATATTGTTCTTATACAAATCATAAATATCACGTAGATTGCATGTTATTGTCATGTTTGTACCCTTGGTTATGTAAACAAACATAAAAAAGTTATGTTACAGTTGTTTATAGACAAACATTGGGAACTATCAGCCAATGAAAATGTTCCTTTGCGCTATGGAATGCGTAGATAAAATTATTGGCGCAATCAATAATCGTATTCAAATCACACCAAATTTTATTTTAATCGACCCATTCTACCCGCTGTCAGTTCAAAATGAAGCTAATCCACATTACTTAATGATTCGGAAATGGTTAGACAGAAAACGTGTACATAATATAATTGTTTTACAACCGACATAAAGCGCGCAAATCTAAATAAGGAAATGCGAAATATTGTGACTCATCTTATAAACAATCTAATGCGCTTTTTTGCGAGAAACTAAACAACAGTCGACCTGTATTTTCTCGGACACAAAACGTGTTTTGTGAATAATAGCGCATTCATATCATCATTATGCTATACTATTAGTATATTCTTGAGATAAATTATTATAATTTGATAATGTTATTTCTAAATTATAATCTACATTGAAGGCCCTTTAACAAGTTTGAACATAATTACCAATCACAGTAATGAATTGGAAATCTGAAATGAGAAACTGGTCTGTTCAATCTCACTTCTGCACAATGTTTTGATAAAAAAAAAACATACCGCAATTATATTGTACAGATTAAAATTTTCCTTGACATATTATTTGCGGAATAAAAATATTGCACATGCTTGGTTTCCAGACCAGGCGCGCAGGTCTGAGAAACCGGAAGTTGTCTTTGCTTGGCCTAAGAAAATTATTTTATTGCTTGATGCATACTGCATAATGTTACTTAATTGACTTAATTGCACAGGGGGGAGTCGGTAAAAATTTTCAGGCACGTATGCTGATTTTTGACTTTCGACCCTTGTTGGGACCCACCCACCCCCGCGTCCAATTTTTTTTCTGTTTTCGGCAGTTTTTTCTGTCCATTTTTGGACACCCACCCCCTTTTAACACTAAAACAGAGATTTGCGGGGGGAAATTCACTGTAAACAGCTGTATATGAATTTCTGTGCATACTATTAGTCATGGATATTAACATTGACATGTAAATAGGAACAAGTCATTTTGGGGTCAATCTGTCAAAAAAAAACATGGCTGCCACAAAATTCAATCCATTAGCATGGTCTACAGGCTATACTGTTTGTCTGATCATCATGAAATTTGTCATTTATGTTAATATTGACATATAGATGGGTTTTAAGCCAAACTCATTGCAAAAACAGTCAAAAAGACTTGCAGGAAAATTATTTTTGGAGTTGCGGAAAAAAAAAAATTTGGTACTATCGACCACCCACCCACCCACCCCGGCATACATGCTCGGGGAAAAAACTTTTTTCCACCCTCCTGAATTGCACAGGTTTTCTGCAAAATTTCAGGAAGCTCCAGTCATGGAAGGGTTAACACAGGCGAATATGCAGTAATGCCCTAAATAATCGACTCCTTAACCACAGCAGAATTATGGGTAATTTTTCAGGATTTAGTCAGAAATATGGCTTGTTGCCATTCATCGGAAAGCTCTCAGTGTAAGCTGAGCTTTCCGATGAATGGCAACAAGCCATATTTCCGACAAAATCCAGATAAATTACTCATAATTCTGATGTGGTTTTAAAAGGAGTTGATTATTTAGGGCATTACTGCAGCTCAACACATACTTTAAGAGATTGTGTTAGATAGGGAATATTCTACCTATTTATTTTATACATAATTAATGATTCAGAGGAACATTAGCTATTACAGCATTAATTATACATACATGTAGAATAATGAAATTTCATTGTTTTGCATTATAAGTATATATTATATTTCTTTCTGGTTTCTAATGAGTTAATTTTAAGATCTTATAAAACATGTTGTTGATGTAACTAGAGGTCTGGGACTATGAATGAATCTTTAGTGATGACTTCAGTTAATTTTAAAATGGCTTTGTTCAGATAAATAAGCAGCATCATATATTATGACCTAATGATGTTAACATTGGTTAATTAAAATAGCGCTTTTTTCAACTCAGCTTAACCCTTTACCCAACAGAAGGGCCCTGTGCCAATGCATTCTCTTATATATGCGAGTCGACCATAGGTCGCCTCGCATATATAAGAGAATGCATTGGCTTAACACATTAAAAATTATAAAATTGTTAAAGAATGTAAGAAAAAATGGTAAAAAGTGTTAAAAAAAGATTTTTTTAGGCCAATGCATTCTCTTATATATGCGAGGCGACCTATGGTCGACTCGCATATATAAGAGAATGCATTGGCACAGGGCATAACTGTAACTATCACAATGTGGTCAAGGAGCCGGTTCCAATGATATCCATATTTGTATGGTTCTATTGAGACAGACCGAAGATATTTTAGGCTGTTGAAGCTTTATTTGGCCGGTTTTGGCCGGTTTGTTGGGTAAAGGGTTAATTAAGATCTTCTTGCAACTGCAGATCTATGCTTAAAACCACTCTTTTTGGTGATGGAATTGGAGCATGATCATTCCTGTTGTTCAAAATTTTATGTGTTTTCACTTGCAATTGATTACTACTCTTGGCCTGCGTCACTATGTCACGAAGATTCTTGCTGTTCAAACGTTGATGTATATTCACTGGAAGGGCAATTAATATGATAATATCAAACATAAAAAATGACACATTTATATAAGCCGGTGATATCAGGGGATAGAGAGAAGCTTGGGGTGTCCAAAAACCAATCCCAGTCCTGGCTGATATATTCAACAGCTGGAAACCTCATGTCAGTTGCCAGTTTCAACCTGCAGGCTGTACATTAAATTTCAAATGAATTTGTGTAAATTAAATCCTTTTCTACCTAAGTATGACACAGTATGTTACACATCACTTCTGGTCAGCACCTGACAATGAATGGCTGACTAGATCGCTATTCCATGAATACATCAGCCGATCCCAGAACAAATCACTATGGCGAGCGTCGCATGTGGATTATTCACTAGTGATAATTAACAGCTGAGAATAATATTGGTTTCACCAATGTTAGCTGTATCAGCTGAGTCAGGAATCGCTCTATGTTGAGAATCTCATGTGGATTAACCACCAAATTGAGTCACTGGCATCTTCTCTCCACCGAGTCTATCGCTAGACTGAACATTGGCACCAAAATTTATCTTGAAGTGAGATCGCGCCTTTCCAGATGGAGGCAAGTTGGATCTTCATAATGATGCAATGCTGCCAATCGCCATAATACGTGCTCAGATTTACAACCCGTAGACATTTAACACATTATTAGCTCAACTTTACTTTGTAAAGTTTGAGCTATTGCCATGGCTTTGTCGTCCGTCGTCCGTGTGTACGTGTGTGCGTGTGTACGTGTGTACGTGTGTACGTAAGGCGTCAACAATGCAGGCTACAGGTCGTACCTTTGGTCGGATCATTATGAAATTTGTCATAGCTGTTGACATCAACATTTAGACCAGAATGATTAATTTTGGGGTCATACGGAAAAAAAACATGGCCGCCAGCAGCCATCTTTGATTTCAAAATTCAATCCATTAGCACGGGCTACAGGCCGTACTGTTTGTCTGATCATCATGAAATTTGTCATGGATGTTAATATTGACATGTAGATGGGAACGAGTAATTTTGGGGTCATTCGGTCCAAAAACATGGCCGCCAGCAGCCATCTTGGATTTTACTCTTTGTATGACTAAATTCTTTAGCACGGGCTACAGGTCGTATTTTTATTCTGATCATCATAAAATTTGTCAAGAATGTTAATAATGACATGTAGATGGGAACGAGTCATTTTGGGGTCATTCGGCCAAAAAACATGGCCGCCAGCAGCCATCTTGAATTTTACTCTTTGTATGACTAAATCCTTTAGCACGGGCTACAGGTCGTACCTTTAGTCTGATCATCATAAAATTTGTCATGGCTGTTGAAATTGGAATGTAGATGGGAACGAGTCATTTTGGGGGCACTCGGACAAAAAACATGGCCGCCAGCGGCCATCTTGGATTTCAAAATTTAATCCATTAGCACGGGCCACAGGTCGTACTATTCGTCTGATCATCATGAAATTTGTCATGGATGATAATATTGACATGTAGATGGGAACGAGTAATTTTGGGGTCATTCGGCCAAAAATCATGGCCGCCAGCAGCCATCTTGGATTTTACTCTTTGTATGACTAAATTCTTTAGCACGGGCTGCAGGTCGTACCTTTAGTCTGATCATCACAAAATTTGTCATGAATGTTAATAATGACATGTAGATGGGAACGAGTCATTTTGGGGTCGTTCGGCCAAAAAACATGGCTGCCTGCAGCCATCTTTGATTTTACTCTTTGTATGACTAAATCCTTTAGCACGGGCTACAGGTCGTACCTTTAGTCTGATCATCATAAAATTTGTCATGGCTGTTGAAATTGGAATGTAGATGGGAACGAGTCATTTTGGGGTCACTCGGACAAAAAACATGGCCGCCAGTGGCCATCTTGGATTTCAAAATTTAATCCATTAGCACGGGCCACAGGTCGTACTGTTCGTCTGATCATCATGAAATTTGTCATGGATGATAATATTGACATGTAGATGGGAACGAGTAATTTTGGGGTTATTCGGCCAAAAAACATGGCCTCCAGCAGCCATCTTGGATTTTACTCTTTGTATGACTAAATCCTTTAGCACGGGCTACAGGTTGTACCTTTAGTCTGATCATCATAAAATTTGTCATGAATGTTAATAATGACATGTAGATCGGAACGAGTCGTTTTGGGGTCATTCGGCCAAAAAATATGGCCGCCAGCAGCCATCTTTGATTTTACTCTTTGTATGACTAAATCCTTTAGCACGGGCTACATGTCGTACCTTTAGTCTGATCATTATAAAATTTGTCATGGCTGTTGAAATTGGAATATAGATGGGAACGAGTCATTTTGGGGTCATTTGAATAAAAAACATGGCCGCCAGCGGCCATCTTGGATTTCAAAATTTAATCCATTATCACAGGCCACATGTCGTACTGTTCGTCTGATCATCATGAAATTTGTCATGGATATTAATATTGACATATAGATGGGAACGAGTAATTTTGGGGTCATTCGGCCAAAAAACATGGCCGCCAGCAGCCATCTTGGATTTTACTCTTTGTATGACTAAATTCTTTAGCACGGGCTACAGCTCGTACCTTTACTCTGATCATCATAAAATTTGTCATGAATGTTAATATTGACATGTATACGATGGGAACTAGTCATTTTGGGGTCATTCGGCCAAAAAACATGGCCGCCAGCAGCCATCTTGGATTTTACTCTTTGTATGACTAAATTCTTTAGCATGGGCTACAGGTCGTACCTTTAGTCTGATCGTCATAAAATTTGTCATGGATGTTAACGATGACATGTAGATGGGAACGACTCAATTTGGGGGTCATTCGGCCTAAAACATGGCCGCCAGCAGCCATCTTGGATTTTACTTTTCTCTTCATGTCTATAAACTAGTATTAGACATTCAACTTTCCACATTCCTAATCGCTCCATTGACTGTAATACATTAAATTATTCCCTTTCCAAGTTGAGCTACAGTGTCATTGACACTTTCATCTAAAGCTGCACTCAATGTACATGTACATGTATGTGGTTTTTAGATCAATAATAAGATAATTTTTACATTCATATCATAATTTTGTATTTTCTTTCAAAATTTGGAATCATGATTTTTCTCAAGTTAGTCAATTCCCAACCTTAAGCTGTTAACCTTTATCCCAAATGGGTGCAATCTTATTTTTCCTGTGGTTGTGATTACATGAATGAAATTTCTCAAAGTTTGGAAATTTGTCTGGCCCAATTGCAAGAGTTTGAATTTGGAAATTTTTATTTCTTCTTGTCATATCTAGATTTTGGTTGGTTGTCTATTGGATCGAAATCGAAACACTGATATTAGTTCAAAGATTATAAACTTTTGTACTTAAAATGTCATAATTGTTTGTTCAGAACTTTGTTGAAAAAGCAAGATAACTGCTCGCTGTCCTGACTAACAATCTTCATGTGTGAATTATTACTAATATTATTCTTACTTCATTTATATAGGTGACAGGGAAATTGTTGTATTTGAAGCACATTGTGTTCACATATTTGTTCACACCATATAAATGTTTACCATACATGGCTTGTCTAAATTGTTTTCAGAATATTCACCTCACATGCATGCATGATGTTCTAACCCTTACCCAAAAACAAGACAGGATTCAAAACTGTTGTACCTAGAATTTTATGGATAGTTCAAATTTTATTACGAATCAATATTGTATGTTCGATCTGTTTTTGAACTCCCGATTCAGGTAAATACATGTAACTTCAAATTGACCAAACAGTCCTATGAATATCAATAATATAAAAGAATTTTAATCAAAATGCATAATGGAGTCGGATTCAATTAAAATCTGATATATCAGGATGAAATTTATATAGCTATATGTACAGTAATGCCCGAAGTATATGACCCTTAAAACACAGCAGATTTATGGGAAATTTTTCAGGATTTAGTCATGAATATGGCTTGTTGCAATATATCGGAAAGCTCTCACTGAGAGCTTTCCGATGAATGGCAGTAAGTCATATTTCCGACTAAATCCTGAAATTTTTTCCCATAATTCTGCTGTGGTTTAGGGGTCGATTATTTAGGACATTACTCTAGATCCTCCAAAGTTCATTTTCACCACAGTACTCAGTAGTGTCTAATTATAAATACCCCCACTCGAAGAGAATGGGGGATATACTGGATTGAACTCGTCCGTCTTTACTGTACATTTATCCGTCGAGCCGTCCATCTGTGCAGATATCTCAAACACCGGTTGTCGGATCAGAATGAAATTTGGTATGGATGTTTACTACTATCAACGGATAGTTGAACATAACTGTTCAATTGTTTTTTTCAAATTTTCCGTTCTAGAGTTATTTATCTTTGTTTTTATCTGGAAATGTTGGGTCTTTGACCTCCCGAGCAGATATCTCCACCACCGGTTTGACGAATATCAATGAAATTTGGTACGGATGTCACTACTCTGAGGGCAATCAATTGAGTGTTCAATCGTTTTGTTCATGTTTTCTACCCTAGAGTTATTTATCTTTGTTTAACTGAAATCAATATTTCAATAACAATTTAATTTATATATCATATACACAACCCTAGTGCCTGGCGCAAACAAAATGCAATATATATAAAATGTACATGTACACCAATGGTTACAGAAGGCCGTATCCGGAAATAACACACAGATGAGTCGTTCGTATTTTTCTGCCATAAGCGGGACACTCTAGAGTAGCAATAACAAATACAGTAATGCCCCAAATAATCGACTCCTTACGGTAACCACAGCAGAATTATGTGTAATTTTTCAGGATTTAGTCAGAAATATGGCAACAAGCCATATTTCCGACTAAATCCTGAAAAATACCCATAATTCTGCTGTGGTTAAGGAGTCGATTAATTAGGGAATTACTATAAGTTCAACCAAAGAGACACTATTAGATCACAACGCCACCGATAGTGGTGTGAATCTTTATGTCAGCAATACGTCAGATGTCTAATTCTTCTGTATTATTTCAATAAAGAGTGTTCCACCACATTAGGATGTTTCTCTGCCTCGACTTACAGTAATGCCCTAAATAATCGACTCCTTAACCACAGCAGAATTATGGGTAATTTTTCAGGATTTAGTCTGAAATATGACTTGTTGCCATTCATCGGAAAGCTCTCACCGAGAGCTTTCCGGTGAATAGCAACAAGCCATATTTCCGACTAAATCCTGAAAAATTACCCATAATTCTGCTATGGTTAAGGAGTCAATTATTTAGGGCATTACTGTACTGCAAATTATTACTTCCGTTCATGATTATCCACAGTGGACAGTGATTTACAATATATTAGCTCTTTAAAAATTTCTTATACATGAATATCACAATGTCAATCAAGTGTTGAGTAAAGAACATCTCCTTTATATTCTAAAATGGTTCACAATGAAGTATGTGCTGAAATTTAGCAATTATTGTTAAACAAAAATATAGAGAATATTAGATACATGTATCTATTTAGTAATTAGTTTTAAAGCGATATTTCTGCATTTCAATACCACAATTATAGAATAAACGAAAAGCATCCACTGTAAAACTATAACGAAGGTCTTTGTAACAGACAATGCTGCGCTTAAATATTAACCCTTTACCCAACAGAAGGGCCCTGTGCCAATGCATTCTCTTATATATGCGAGTCGACCATAGGTCGCCTCGCATATATAAGAGAATGCATTGGCTTAACACATTAAAAAATATAAAATTGTTAAAGAATGTAAGAAAAAATGGTAAAAAGTGTTAAAAAAAGATTTGTTTTAGGCCAATGCATTCTCTTATATATGCGAGGCGACCTATGGTCGACTCGCATATATAAGAGAATGCATTGGCACAGGGCTAACTGTAACTATCACAATGTGGTCAAGGAGCCGGTTCCAATGATATCCATATTTGTATGGTTCTATTGAGACAGACCGAAGATATTTTAGGCTGTTGAAGCTTTATTTGGCCGGTTTTGGCCGGTTTGTTGGGTAAAGGGTTAATGGTCTAAAAATAACATTAATTTTCTCAATTTCTGGAGAATATGGCAAAAATACTCCAGTTGGCAGAATAAAATTTTGGGGCCACTTTAAACAGAGGGACAGTTCTTGGTTCTTTGGGTGGAGTGATTGATTTGTTGAACGGAATATTCCTTTCATTATGATTTGCTGGAATGGGCAAATTACCATGGGCAAAAAAGAATGGAATAATTGCCCATGTTTAGGAGTCCTAGTAACTGAGCATATCATATGTCTGTTATTAAAAATCGATGGCAATTAGACAAAAGCGCATTTTAAATATTAAACATAAAATTGAGCAAAACTCAATTTGAGTGCGTGGGTGAAGTCACTATATGTGTGAAAATTATTGACATTGATAAAGGAACCAATGAGGTTTTTGCCGCTTTCTTAATAAACAAAACTACCTATATTTTGAACAATCATCCTTGACACTAAATACCTAAAACTTTTGATAAATATTATAACTTTCTTTCCATTGAATTATATATTTCTGAATCATCCATGTGATATAATCTTGACAAATAATAAAAAATAAAATTTATTTAATCCATAACATAAATAATTTCCATGTGTTTCTCATTGGAAAACACTATTTTTGGCAGAAAGTGACGCAACATAACACACTCATTCGCAGTTACACTCCATCTGCTGTAGGTGTAGTGAGCATAGCCCAGCATATTTACGCCCCCGATCATTCCATTCTTTGCCCATCGTAATGAAATGATTCGCCGCTAGAAAGAGTCCGGCAAGAACATTGTTTTATTCTTGAACATTTTACAATTGTAGATGAGGTGATGATAATATAATATGGAATAATATAAAATTAATATAGATGAATCTCTACAGACATTATTACTTAAAAAAACTTAATTGATAATAAAACGAAACATAAACAATACACTGTACTTGCACTGATGCTGGTGATAGAAAAACGGCCTGGGTTTAGTTTTTTTTCGTGATTCAGTTAACCCTTTACCCAACAGAAGGGCCCTGTGCCAATGCAGTCTCTTATATATGCGAGTCGACCATAGGTCGCCTCGCATATATAAGAGAATGCAATGGCTTAACACATTAAAAATTATAAAATTGTTAAAGAATGTAAGAAAAAATGGTAAAAAGTGTTAAAAACAGATTTTTTTTAGGCCAATGCATTCTCTTATATATGCGAGGCGACCTATGGTCGACTCGCATATATAAGAGAATGCATTGGCACAGGGCATAACTGTAACTATCACAATGTGGTCAAGGAGCCGGTTCCAATGATATCCATATATGTATGGTTCTATTGAGACAAACCGAAGATATTTTAGGCTGTTGAAGCTTTATTTGGCCGGTTTGTTGGGTAAAGGGTTAATCTGACCTTCTTTCTATTTCAGCTCCTGGGCAGGAGTATCCTCAGCCAGCTGGGATTCCGAAGGAGAGAAAGGCTCGAAAGAAACT
Organism: Siphonodentalium dalli; assembly: GCA_032622095.1. Lineage (NCBI taxonomy): Eukaryota > Metazoa > Mollusca > Scaphopoda > Gadilida > Siphonodentaliidae > Siphonodentalium > Siphonodentalium dalli. Next base: position 42,109,089 of record CP136067.1, read on the forward strand.
GCAGAAAAAACTCTCGGAGGAAGATACAATACTAGAAGAGGAGGAACAGGATCAGGAGAGAGAAGGTATGTGTGCAGTCTACATACTAGTAATGCTCTAAATTATCGACTCCTTAACCACAGCAGAATTATGGGTAGCTTTTCAGGATTTAGTCGGAAATATGACTTGTTGCCATTCATCGGAAAGCTCTCACCGAGAGCTTTCCGATGAATGGCAACAAGCCATATTTCCGACTAAATCCTGAAAAGTTACCCATAATTCTGCTGTGGTTAACCCTTTGGCGAGTACATGTAGAACGACATATATGTCGTCTATCGGTTGAGGAGTAGAACGACATACTAATATATGTCGTTTCAGGAAGTGTTATTTTATGTAGACATAACTTCAATAAATCATCTGATTTATAAATGATTTGTATACGAGTTATTTTGATTAATATAATGTCCCAAATGTATAAGTGCAATCAATTATAATAACACACGTTAACACAAAATGCACATAAATTAAAACGAATTATTGGACCCTTTTGACCCGAACTTGTTAATAATTATTGCTGTGACGTTGACGTTAAATTTACTCATGACGTCATGTATATGCCGTTACCGATACTCTCCAAAGGGTTAAGGAGTCGATTATTTAGAGCATTACTGTATGTCCCTCCAGCGGAATATAAACATACCTTAGATCGGCTGATTACTTCAACATACGAAATCATTACTAAGGGGAGTCAGCATCCCCAAGCTATTAACCCTTTACCCAACAAACCGGCCAAAACCGGCCAAATAAAGCTTCAACAGCCTAAAATATCTTCGGTCTGTCTCAATAGAACCATACAAATATGGATATCATTGGAACCGGCTCCTTGACCACATTGTGATAGTTACAGTTATGCCCTGTGCCAATGCATTCTCTTATATATGCGAGTCGACCATAGGTCGCCTCGCATATATAAGAGAATGCATTGGCCTAAACAAATCTTTTTTTAACACTTTTTACCATTTTTTCTTACGTTCTTTAACAATTTTATAATTGTTAATGTGTTAAGCCAATGCATTCTCTTAAATATGCGAGGCGACCTATGGTCGACTCGCATATATAAGAGAATGCATTGGCACAGGGCCCTTCTGTTGGGTAAAGGGTTAATAACTATGTGTCGCCCATGCTAAAAGTAGAACTGATTGACACTAAACTAATTTCGGTTTCGATATGTGTTGTAACAATGGCTGCACTAACAAATCTTGTGAAGCCACTACCGCGAAATAAAAGTGACTCGTTTTGCGTTATTTGTCAAGATTTTATCATATGGATGATTCAGAAATATTTAATTCAATGGAAAGAAAGTTACAATTATTTATCAAAAGTTTTAGGTATTTAGTTTCAAGGATGATCATTCTAAATTTAGGTAGTTTTGTTTATTAAGAAAGAGGCAAAAATCTCATCAATCTTATCAATGTCAATAATTGAGTTATCAATGTCAAATTGAGTTTCGTTCAATTTTATTTTTAGTATTTAAAATGCACTTTTGTCTTAAGGCCATTGATTTTAATAACAGTCATATGATATGCTCAGTTACTCCTCAACATGGGTGATTATTACATTCATTTTTGCCCATTCCAGCCAATCGTAATGAAAGGAATGCTTAAAAAATCAATGACTACACCCAAAGAGCCAAGAACTGTCCCTCTATTTAAAGTGGCTCAAATTTTATTCTGCTGTGTCTACAAATAACAAAGAGCCACATGTAAACATACGCAATATATATTTCTAATTCTACTTTAAGATGAAGGCAGGACATTGGAAACTGCATGTAACAAACGAAACGGGAGTATCCAAGAATCTCCTATACTGAATTCTCATCGGCGCATGTTCCTTTGTTGCGATAATATGATTGAATGGAATGTTTTAATGCAGTAATATTTTTGTATGGAGAAGGAATCAGACGAAATATTTCAAATTCTTTTCGTCTGAGCGCACACTGGTAACTGGTTAACTAAATGGATTCTCCCATTCAGTTGTAAAAGTATCCATTGGTCTATTATGTGATTACCTGTGATCTTCGGTCTTCTTAAGCCTAGAGGCTTGTATTGACCTCTTTGTTACTGTCCAAATACATTTATAACTATCTGTGGCATTTTTGGTGACGTGCTTGTATTTACAGTGCATTAAAATCATTTTTTGTTTTTTTTTGTCACAGAATTTTTAAATAAAATTTGTTGGATTTTCCTCTCCAAGTGTCATTCAGAATTGATTTGAATTCGTTGACATCTGTCTCTCCTGTACATAGTTCGGTCAGGCTGTTCCAACAGTTTGTGCTGCGAGGTACAAAGCTGTTGGCTGATGTATTGTGTTTATGGATTTCCTTTTGCAGTTTGTCTTTGTGTCCTCTTGTGATTGTTGAGTATGATTTCTTTGCTGACGGTAGGACTATACTGTATTCATTTTGTTTAATACTTTGTTCATTTGTATCATGTCGCACCTCTCTCGAAGGTATTGGAGTGTCGGTAGTCCAAGATGTTTATTTCTCCCCCCGCTGTCTATATTTTGCATATTATTGGTAGTTGTTAGTTTAGTAGATCTTCTCTGGACATTTTCGATGGATATTTGATGTTTTCGTAGGTGCGGGTTCCACATTGATGAGGCATACTCAACCATTGGTCTGATGAGGGATTTATATAGAGTCTTTAGCATGTCATCATCTATGTAATTTATAAAATATGTAATTTCTCAATATGTGTGATTATTTGTGGCCTGGAATAAAGTCGTCAAACTGACAGTCTCGGACAAAATTGCGGATGAAGATGGATAACTCTAAAATCAAGTGGTAATACGGCCAAATTTCGTGATAATACAGCCATATTTCATTGAACAACATGTTGATAAATAACACGTTTTGTGAAATGTTATGCCATAGTTGACAGTGATTATGATATTTTATGCCATAGTTGACAGTGGTTAGCATTATTTTGTTGCAATTAATCGATTCTTATAACTAAATGTATTTTGAAGAAATATTGTTGTTGTTGATATGGGGACAGTCTGGTCGGATTGAGTACCTTTAAATCAATCAACCAAATGGAGTGAAACCCAATCCAATGAGCAAACATACTCCACCTACCGATAGGCTTAATCCTCAGAGCAGACACAAACTCCCTATTCATATAACCCCCAAACAGCTTGCTGCCATTGTCCTGGCTATTTAATAACGGAGGACTCTGAAGCGACATTTCATGAAATTAGAAGGGCAGGTTAGATTGAGTTTTCCACATGACGTAATGCATGTACAACACCGCTCTTGATGACAATGTCAACATGAAGTATCTTGTATTCATCGTGTGGTGTACAACAATATGTATTCAATGGTTATGATTATATTGTTGAATACACTTCAATGGGTGTGAAATAAATATTATTATACACCATACGTGGAATACATGCCAGAACATTTTGTGTTCACGTCACTAGAAGTGATTAAGTAAATTATGTCAACTATCTGCTATTCTTGTTACACAAGAGAGCAAACCTGTAGCAACTAGTTCTCTTTATCGGGAAACGAGTTAAACTATACATTCTAAATTCATGCTCATAACAATATTTTCTTATAATTGCAGATTATGAGGAAGAAGAAGATGTGAGTAGCTTTTAGCCACCATTGTTTTGTTTTCAACTTTATTAATTTCCAACTAATTAACCCTTCCATGACTGGAGCTTCCTGAATTTTTGCGAAATTGGGGACTTGCCCATTAATCAAGTAGCCTGTTGGGTGTCAATTGATATTATCAGTATGCTTAGCCTGTGTGTTTTTTATTCAATGAGTTGAGGACAGTGGAATGATATATTTTGCAAGAGCGGAGCTAAAGTGGCATGCAACTATGCACCATTTGCAATCTGATAAAAGATTTTAGATTCTGGTGCAAGTTGTATTCTGTATTGAATCTACAGTAATGCCCTAAATAATCGACTTCTTAATCACAGGAGAATTGTGGGTAATTTTTCAGGATTTAGTCGGAAATATGGCTTGTTGCCATTCATCGGAAAGCTCGGAAATATTGCTTGTTGCCATTCATCGGAAAGCTCTCTGTGAGAGCTTTCCGATGAATGGCAACAAGCCATATTTCCGACTAAATCCTGAAAAATTATCCATAATTCTGCTTTGGTTAAGGAGTCAATTATTTAGGGCATTACATGCACATCCTTTCATCAGGGTAAATCCAATTTTCAACTGTGGCCTCCTTTGATACTATATAGCTATCATAATGGTTTAACCCTTTCTATGGTCAATGGATTGACCTTTCCCAGTTATAAAACTATACACTGGAATGGTCTATTATTCATTTGGAGGGATGTTCAGATAATAAAAGCAGATTTCAGACCAATTCATTGGTGGAAAATGTTCAAATAAGTTCGACAAACGACCTATTGTTTGTTGAATTTATTATCTGAACATTTCCAAAGGTAACTACTCATCAATTAGTATTTAGTATAGAAACCCTGTGCCAATGCATTCTCTTATATATGCGAGTCTCCCATAGGGAGCTTCGCATATATAAGAGAATACATTGGCCTAACAATATTTACCTAGACCTTGTAAGGCATTGCATTCACTTATATATGTGAGGCTCCCAATGGAAGAATCACATATATTAGAGGATGCACTAGCACAGGATATTTAATGCTGCACCAGCGCAGTTCCAGTCAAACTGAATACCCCACAGACTGCTTCTCCTTGTTTTTAATGTACTATAAAATAATAAAACTAAGTACATAATATTAGAATATTGTGTAATTTATTGCTTTATTGAATAAAACATGAAAAAATAAGTTTGATTCAGCTGTGAGCTAATTGAAGTGTTGTATAATTTCCGGTTTAACCCTTTACCCAACAGAAGGGCCCTGTGCCAATGCATTCTCTTATATATGCGAGTCGACCATAGGTCGCCTCGCATATATAAGAGAATGCATTGGCTTAACACATTAAAAATTAAAATTGTTAAAGAATGTAAGAAAAAATTGTAAAAAGTGTTAAAAAAAGATTTTTTTTAGGCCAATGCATTCTCTTATATATGCGAGGCGACCTATGGTTGACTCGCATATATAAGAGAATGCATTGGCACAGGGCATAACTGTAACTAGCACAATGTGGTCAAGGAGCCGGTTCCAATGATATCCATATTTGTATGGTTCTATTGAGACAGGCCGAAGATATTTTAGGCTGTTGAAGCTTTATTTGGCCGGTTTTGGCCGGTTTGTTGGGTAAAGGGTTAACAGTACATGCAATGTGTCCGTTTTACACGGAAATTAATTGGTTTACACAGAAAAAAAATTGGATGTGTACTAATTTTGCAAAACCAATAAAATGAAAAAGTCGGGGGTGCCGGAATAGGGCTATAGGTGAAACAGGTATTTTTTATTTTGGCCGTATGTGTTTAATAGCTGTGATTCTCTTGAATACATATGCTTCACGCCAACATTCATGGAATAGAAGGCATCCGTTGTTATTATTATTATTAAAGGAGGAGGAGGAGGAGGAGAAGGAATATGTGGAGGATAGGGAGTTGCTTCCAGATGAAGAAGGAGTTACCCTCCAGCCTGGACTGGAAGGATACAGAACACCAGAGGGATCCAGTGATGATATCAGGGAACATATGTCCCAACAACAACAGGAGGCTCTAAAAAGGTAACACATATCATCTGTGGGCTTCTAAAATGTCATATACAGTAATGCCCTAAATAATCGACTCCTTAACCACAGGAGAATTATGGTAATTTTTCAGCATTTAGTCAGAAATATGGCTTGTTTACTGAATGAGGTCCCCAGAGGTTGAATTTAGTCATGCTATCTCGCATAGTGGGCTAGCCTCACTAAATTCACCCTCTGGGGACCTCATTCTGCATGGCCTCATCTGCTATGGGCGACCTAGACTCAGATTGAAGTTCCCAAATGATGAATATTGTGATGTACACCCATTGGGAACCTCGATTATGCAATGTGTCGTCTGCCAATTTGGTGATATAGAGAAACTAAACTAAAAAAATAAATATAATCTATGTGAAGAAGTTTCTATAGAAATTTGATAATAAAGAAACTTTCCAGAGAAGATGAGGTCCCCAGAGGGTGAATTTAGTGATGCTAGCCCACTCTGCGGATAGCGTGATTAAATTCACTCTCTGGGGACCTCATTCTGCAAATGACAGGCACACAAAACTCAGGCTTGTAACTGACATCCTCCTTGTCTTTTGCCTCAGGTTACAAGAGTTGCAGAGTCAGATGGTTGGGGGAGAGGAGGCTGATAACGTTGAAGTGGTAGAACGACATCAGAAGAGGAAGAAATATGCCGAGGATAAATCGCATGACTTAGCGGGTGAGATAAAAATACTGAATCCATTTTTACAGAGCATGATGTTACATCTTTTATTTATTTTATAGAATAATTAAGAAATAGAGAATACCTACTTTTTTATTTGAATACCGGAATATCTCATGAGTGTCTGGGAAGAAATATCAAATTTTCACGAGTGAAAATTTTATATTTCTTTCCAGACACGAATGAGATGTTTCAGGTATCCAAACAAAAAACTGTATGTATTCTTTATATTATATGCACCTTATTAATGCTTAAAGTTGCTAAATTATGCAGCATTTCATTTTTAACAGCACAACAAATTAAACAATACACGGAAAGCAACACCTGGTTTACACAAATTTCTGACCCCGATCAGCTGATTGGAAGCAAATCACTTTCAAATGATGATGTCATTTGGCAAGCTACAGTGTAATAACAAAAAGATAAAAATGAAATAACAAAACTTTATTTCAATATAGCTTCTAAGAGATACATACGACGATTTACGTTTCGGTAATTTTCCGCTATTTATAGGCAAGCATAAAATAAATTAATTTATACACTGGTATAATAGAATTGAACCATAAGAAACTGCTTGTAGTATGCAAAACAGTCCTACAATGAGTTTCTGTTGTCAAATTGTAGACACGCCACTGCGCCATGTATTTATTTATTTTATAGTTTGACTGTATGATTTGTCGATAAGAAATCTTTCAATCATTGTGCTAATAGTTACCAGCTTAATTAAATTTTTTCACACTATTGAGGTAGGTATAGCATTGTTTTTTTGTAAACTGCGCGTAGTGAAACCATTAGGCTTTGTTGAGTATGCGATTCATTGAACCCTGTTTACTGATTATACCACAAACTATAAACAATTGTACCACAAAACTGAGCCAACTAAAGGGCACTGGTTTTACTGAAGAACGATAATATTATTTTAACAGTGTTCTGGAAGCGTGAAACCGGAAAGATCTATTTGTGAAACCACGTGCGCCGACCGGAAGTTGGGAAATTTTCCCACAATTCTCAACAAAACAAAGATTTTTTTTGCGTAAGACAAATAAAATTCAAGTCAAATTGAATGAAATTGTCACTCTGATATTAATTTAATAATTATGTGTCGTTTTCCAAATTGAAACAAACTCACAACAAGTTAAAAGTTGGAACGGGTTAGGTTAAAATAAAAAATGAACCGGACAATAATGTTTGGTTCATTTTTAGCTCACCTGAGACGAAGTCTCCCGTGGAGCTATAGTCATCACTCCTCGTCCGTCGTCCGTGCGGGTGTACGTGCGTCCGTCCGTCCGTCCGTCAACTGTTTTTTAAACATCTTCTCCTCTGAAACCATCATACCGAATTGGTTCATATTTGGTGTGGATGTTCCCTAGGTGACTCTCATTCAGATTTGTTCAAATGAGGTCACTGGGTCAAATAGTTGCGAAGCCAGGGCCATAACTCTATTCCTCCATAGTAATTCTTACAACGACTTCTTGTTCAGAACCATTGGGCCAATTTAGCTAATATTTGGTATGGAGGGTCCTTGGGTGACTGGTGTTCAGAATTGTTCAAATGAGGTCACCCGGTCAATTAGTTGAGAAACCAGGGCCATAACTCATAGTAATTCTTACAATGACTTCTTCTAAAAACATATTTGGCCGATTTAGCTTATATTTGGTACAGAGAGACCTTGGGTGACTGGGGTTCAGATTTGTTCAAATGGGGTCACTGGGTCAAATAGGGGCAGAGCTAGGGACATAACTTTAAAAACAAAAAATTTAATTTTTGCATTTTGACCTTTAATTTTTGTTTGGGACACATCACAGCCTCATATTTCTTACCTAGATTTTTCTTAGCATGTTCTTCATCTGTATGGATTTTGGTATTGTTTATTTAACCCCTTCCACTCTTGTTTTGATATAGAATTCATCCAAGACAGGATTACTCAAACATTTTTCATCTGATCAACACCAAAATTTCCTCTAAAGAAAGCCGTTCACACTGAACTATATGGATAGATGTCCTGCGTTTGTAAAACCATAGTAGAAAAGGGGTTAACTTTTTGTGTGTGGTCGCCTACGGTACCTCGCGGTCTTGCTCGGATTAGTCACGCATGCGCAGTCCCAATATAACCGACTGAATCCGCCAGTTTATTTTCTGCTACCAAAGAGAGAAGTCTAAAGGGAGTATTGTTCCGAATTTGTCGTTTAACAACTAGACAACAAATTCAATTTATCGATACAATAATTACTGGTCGCCTACGCGTTAGTTTTTAGAATTATTGTTTCGAATTCACGGACCGTTTCGCTTCAAAACATACAATTGTTCCGTGTTTTCGAATAGGCGGCGGACTTAATATTTTTCGAATCTGAATAATATTTTTCGAATCTGAAAATCGACATTTCGCCATAATCAGCCGCCATTTCAAGGCCTTACGAGGCGCATAGACTATTGTGAACAATTCATCTATGTAATTATTATAGAACCTATAAGGTATGATATAATTTGTCAGATATAAAAAATGCCACGTGTTTGTTACCGGAAGTCTCCTAATTTCGTGGGAATTTATTTACGCGTGGACATTTATTTAGCAATAATTACCATCGCTACTGATGCTATTTATCATAATGTTATGAACTACATTCTTTCTCATAATACTTTGTTGTTTTATGGCTCAATACAACTGATCCAGATGTGTTGGTCACATTTGAACTTAAAAGTTGATTACAATTTACATCTGGGTTTATCAATTCAATGTAAAAACAGTAGTGTCATTATTACTTTAATAAATTGACAGAGATTGATATTGGACAAGTGTTATAATTATGTTCATGGTTTGATTCTCGTAACGGAGCATCACCTTCAATGTAACAATCTCAGCCATGTGCTAGCGGACCGGGGATTGCACCCTGGTCAGGGTATTCTGACAGAAATCAGAACTCGGTCCGATACCAAGTTTGTCAGGCTAACAAGTCCCATTTGAGATTACTGAATAAAATCCGAATGCAAATGCCGATTTTCCCCATTACAACACTTGTTCAGGTATGTTGTCGTGGGTGCACTACGCTACACATGTACACACCTAGGTGTGTGCATGTTACAGAACACTACTGGAGTCGCTAGATCTCATCTAAACAACATGCTTTCACAAAATACTTTGTGTTTTCTGTTTTAATACTGTCACACATGTCTCCTATGATTTAGATGTGTTGGTCGACGCTTGAATTTATCAGACTACAGTTTATCAATATCAGAAAAATAATGACTGTTGTCGTACTAAGATTCGTTAGTGTCATTAATTTCAGACAGGGATTGACATCTGACAGGAGTCAGAATTCTGTTGAGTACATGATTCGATTCTCGTACAGTGCTTCAACTTCACTGTCAAAATTTATAACTGCTAGCATTTAATGATTGCAAGCATGACACTAAAATTAATCGTGATGACAGTTTCACTATTGTCTCAATTCCAGATTTTAGTTATTCTGAATTGTATCCAAAAATTAACCCATCCTTTCAAAATTGCTGGGTTGTATCTCGACAAAATGGTGTCTCCTTCCGGAATACAAACATAATTGCTTTCCTTCCTGTGTAGGTTTACCGAAAAGAAGCGGGGGGGGGGGGAGGGGGGGCTGGATTACTACGATTCTGGATATGGCTCTAATTGGGACACAAAATTACAAATCATGGGTGCTCCGGTTTGCATTCTCTAGAGTAAGGCAAGAGGCTTATCGTCACTCTGACGGTGTTTACTCATGGTTTCACTATCTAAAAATATATTTGAAGATACTTTGGTTTGAACAACCTTTCCCCTTCTTGATTCAATTATGTGAATGATTCCAGCCTGACAGGTATTTAGAGTCGTGGTGACTTGACCCCTCCAGGTAACTGGCCCACTGGCAATAACTGGCGACCGTGGCCTGGATGACGTTCCCCAATGAATAACGATATAATAGCAGTGGTATTCCAAGACGAGGAAGGTGGGGGGAGACATTATTTATGACAAGTAACCATATCAAATGTGAGCTTGGTACAAGAACAGGCTGTACATCCAATACAGCATGTATTGTTCATAAAGGGCATGGTAGGTATTTTGAAGGTATTCATGGACTAGTTGGAGTCTCAATGAATTTTAAAATATATACGTGTCCCGACCTTTCATACCGTTGATATGGCGAATATACTTCACACACGAATGAAGCATATTTACATGGAAAGCATTTATATTGCCATGTTACCCACGACCACTGCCAATAGCCTTTCCGACAAGAGGCCATCAGCATGGCTCTTCATACTTCTATTGCCCATATTAATTTGATTATCTGGCACATAGACAATAAAACAGGCAAAGACGTTTGCGCTGTCCAGCTAAGCTTTCGAGGAAGCTCATTGACCAGCATTACCGACCTTTCCTAAGACGCAGGCAGGGGACCACCCCGTTCGAGTGGCATCCCATCCCCATGCCACAGATGCCCGATCATAAGGGCTTGAAGCCATGCTGCCAACTGCGCATTTCGGTCTATGCTGTCCTCTCTTCCTTAAACATGCCATAAGCGGGACCACTTAGGTCGGGGGAGTTCCTCTCTATCTTGGCTCTTCAAATTAAAATAAAACAACATTATAAAGGGATGTGTATCCTTTACTAGGAGGATGATAATTTCATTCCTTTCCTTCCTAGGGGAGCCATTTTTAGAGCGGGTCTTCCCCTAGTTTGCTGCATGCTTCACACTAACCGACCTATCACACACCTAGGTCGTTCTGCTGCATGTTTGGGGGGGGGCAGAGGCTCAGACCTGAATATTCCGTATGGTGACCGTGAAAATTTACCTGTGTTCATCATCTGACTACATTTTACATCATTTGAACTGATTTCAGTTGTAGAAGGCGCACCTTCATTTCTTAGAATCGGATCGCGGTGGGTATTCCGCTGGGAACGCGGACTGCTCTCAGGTGCCTAGTGGTCGTGATGGCCTAATAATAGTAATGTGTGTGGATTTAGGCTGAACATAATACTTGTGATTGCACATTTTGCTGTCTGTCTCCATTCCAAAGGATGGTGCTCGTTGGGAAATTACTCCGAAATTAATACTCGTACCGACACTATTGTTTTGGCACCTGAGAGTAGCGGTTTGCTTTCTCATCGGATGCTCTGGTCACCTGCGGTGTTCGGCCATGTTCTCTGAGGGGCTATATATATATCTTTAATGATACATTGGATTGTGCCAGGGATCTCTGCTCTGGCTCCGACCATTGAATTGTTGGGCGCAGCTTTAGTAGGGTCTTCTGACATGATCTCATGATGACTTATATATCACCATGATATATCTATTATATCATTTTATATATCTATATATGCGAAAGATTTGTGTCACCGGGTTTCTGCAATGATATCTTGTGAAACGATGATACATAGGTACCTCAGAGACATGAGACATGTTCTCTGTGGGGTTGTATATCTATATTTAGTGATACGTTGGATCATGACAGGGAGCTGTGATCTGGCTCCGCCCATTAGATTGATGGGCGCAGCTTTGGAAGGGCCTTCTGACATGATCTCATGAGGAAAACTTAATATGTATATCCCCCGGATATATATATTATATCATTTTATATATATATATACGCAATGTGTATATTGTGATACATAGGTACCTCAGGGACATGTGAACGTGTGATAACTGTTCTAAGGGCAGGACCAGTTCACGCTCCTCCGATGACGTATCAATTCGTTGGTTTAACCAATTCGTGGGGATACGTCTGGTGGAGCTGCAGGGGTACTTGGGACCTCCAGGCCATTTGGCCCCCACCAGACGCTAGCGGTTCTGGGCGCTAAAGCTGCCAAATAATCGAGTGCGTACGTATCGACACCGGCTGGATGGCCTTAGGCAGCTTAAGCGTAGGGCAGGGGCCGTACCCATGAGGTAAAGCGTCGAGTCCCCCTGGTCACGATCGAATTAACGACACGGCCTTGCCTGCCACTCCTCCGTGAAGGGATCGGAGAAAAATGACCTCTCCCCACCCTCCAGCTTGGCCAGGATATTAGCTTGGGCATGACCACCTGCAGCATGCGATGGTGGGGGCTCCCTCTGATCCGATGGCTTGACTCGCTTATAGTTGTATAACCCATTGGGGCTGGTGGGCTCTCCATTTGATACCTGTACCATAGATTGGGCATCAGGTTATCTGCCATTTGCATTGGTGAACAGCAGTTAGTTAAACTCTTAATGTTGGTTGTCTTGCCATCTTTGGAGTGGGCCTCCTCCAGTGCAGGTCGTTATGTCGCTAAGGCGGAGAGGGAGTTAGTCTCCTCGAATCTCAAAATCGGCTGGATTCTTAGAACTGACGGATGAAGAACAGAGAATTGCTCGGTTCGCTCGCAATTCTGAATTGAATGGCACCACCTGGGATGTTGCTTCCAAAAACAAGGGGGGGAGGTACATGTTTGGGCAATATAGCACTCTAATTATATGAGTTATTTCACGTACCTAATCATAACAGATTCATTAAAGAGTTCATATTTAGGTACAATCTGTTTTAGAAGAGTGCATTCTCTCCAAAATTTGGCTATTAACTTTATTGCGCGTGCCTCCTCCTGGGCTTGCATTCTAATCCATATAGTTCAGTGTGAACGGCTTCCTTTAGCGGAAATATGATATTTTTAAAAATATAATATATATTTCCTTAAAGAAAGCCTGAACACTGAACTATCATAGGGCCCTCCCATGGCGGTGCCATTCCCAACCCCGCAACTCGCCAATCTCCTGATTGAGTTGAAAATAAACTGGCGGATTCAGTCGGTTATATTGGGACTGCGCATGCGTGACTAATCCGAGCAAGACCGCGAGGTACCGTAGGCGACCACACACAAAAAGTTAACCCCTTTTCTACTATGGTTTTACAAACGCAGGACATCTATCCATATAGTTCAGTGTTCAGGCTTTCTTTAAGGAAATATATATTATATTTTAAAAAATATCATTTTGGTATATGAATTTTTGACACTTATATACAGATCAAGTTAAAATATGGGTTTGATCCGATATATTTTAACAGAGTTATGGCCCTTTATAATTCACACCTCTTTGCTATGCACTATTAATTTTTAAGAGAACACTGAAGCCTGTATTATTGAAAAAGCCAATTTATCATAGTGTGGTCACCTGATACTCTTGCTGAAGACTGCTTGCTTCAGACCAGTTTACCATCTGTCATTACAAGACATGACATTAGCTAAACAACTATTCTACCAGAGTCTACAAGAATAAATAGGAATAGTCCATTGTTCATTTCTCCAAGCCTGGACATAGTGTGTCTGACATTTGCAGAATGAAGTCCCCAGATGGTGAATTTAGTGTTGCTACCCCATACAGCAGGCTAGCATCACCAAATACACCCTCAATTACCTTATTCTGCTTAGGCCTCATCTTCTGGGACAATTTATTTTTTAAACATGTTTTAAAATTTGAAAAAAGTGACACCATTATAACATCTGCAGAGTTATTAAACTTTACTCTTGAATGAAATTATGGAAACATTCCACCCTCCCCCACCCACCCCCTCCCACATGGCCCAGACCCAACCCTGCCATCAACCAACATCCCTTCCAAGCCATATCACCTCTCAATTTAATACCTCTTCTCACCACAGAGGCATATATATCTGTAAAGGTACAGGTTATTAATTATATAAACTGGCCAGATGACATGTATTATTCTAATCTAAACATATCTGTAGCAATTTAACAACAAACTGGTGCTCCCATGGTTAGGTGATGACTGACATTCAATGATACTGTGAATGGCTTTGATTTCTTCAAGTCTGGAAATAGTGTGTCTGACATTTACATACTGAGGTCCCCAGATGGTGAATTTAGTGTTGCTACCCCATACAGCATGCTAGCATCACCAAATACACCCGCCAGGGACCTAATTCTGCTTAGTCCTCATCTTCTGGGAAGTATCCTAAGTATCAAATTGACGGTTTGATTTAGTCACTTTTTCCACCTGTTCAGTTTCAATGTCCCCCTAATTTGCAGAAGATAAAATGCATAATTGAGGTGCTCAATGGGTGTGTATCACCAACTTCAACTGTAGGACTTCATTGATTTAGTCACTTTTTTCCACCTGTTCAGTTTCAATGTCCCCCTAATTTGCAGAAGATAAAATGCATAATTGAGGTGCTCAATGGGTGTATCACCAACTTCAACTGTAGGACTTCAATCTGTTCCTTGGTTTTATTGGCCATTGAGGCCTAATCAGATTGAGGATGAATTTGGTGATGCTAGCCTGCCTTACAGAATATTGTCATTAAATCCACATTTTTGGGACCTAATTCTGCAAATGTCAGACATACTAAATTCAGGTTTGGCCATTTCATATTATTGTTTTAATCACCACTTATCCAGATGAAATCATACGACTAATATTCAAAGAGAAATGGGGGGGGTATATATTGGATTAAATTTGTCTTCTATCTGTCAGGCTTCCATCCGTCTGCCTGTTGAGATGTCTATCCATCCATCTATCAACAATTGATTTCTTCTCCATATTAAAGACGGAATGTGTTTATATAGTTCAGTGTGCATGTTCCCTAGGTGTCTCACAATCAGATTTGTTCAATTAAGTTCTTCACATCAAATACATGTAGGTGCCAAGCCAGGGCCATAACTCTTTCCCTCCATAGTAAGTCTTAAAACAGTTTTTTCTCAAGAATCATTAGGCCTATATAGCTTATATTTGGTATGGAGGGGCCTTGGGTGACTGGGGTTCAGATTTGTTCATGTGGTCATTTTTAGGAAATGAGGTCCCCAGAGGGTGAATTCGGTGATGTTAGTCCACCTTGCGGAATATTGTCATTAAATTCACCTGCAAAGGTCAGACACTAAATACAGACTCGGCTGTTCCAATATTAGTTTCTTAACCAGCACTTATCCAGGTGAAATCATACCCTGATTTTTCAAAGAAAATTGGGGGTATATTGATATTACTAGATGAATGGATCTCATAGATGAGGATTCACATTTGTTCTAATAGGGGCAGAGATAAGAGATTTAACTCTCCTCTATGCTGTTTGGTACTGGTATAATAATATTGATTTCTAGACAGCCTGGGTGGGGGCAATGTTTGAGGCAATGGGGAGGGAGTGTAGAGGGGTGGAGATTTGACCCCCTATTTTGATCAAAAGTTAAAAAGTTCATGCCTGATACTAAATTAGTTGTAGATTAGATGTTCACACCAAAAATAAGTTAGAACAGTTCTCGTAGTTTGGTTTGATTTTCTAACATGTATGTTTTTAAACCATCAGTCCATATGTTTCTACTTCAGGTTAAACTGTTGGACCGAATTGGCCACAAATTTGAACTTTATGGGGGTGTCAGGTTGGTAATTATCAAACGTTTGAAAACTTGAAGTACTGGTACCAGTCGTAAAATTCAACCTAAGAGGAATGTACAAAGTGATTTTTGTGAACTTAGTACTGTGGTATGGTTGTCCTCTTTAAAAGGTAAGAGGTTGGAAATTTGTCAGTGATGTGCAATTAGAAATTTCAAGGTGAAGACCCCTGCTCATTTGAGAACATCCAGCTATGTCCATGTTTAGAACTTAAGTGATTCTGTCAAGTACTGACTCTTGTTGTCTTCAGAGTCCCTGTCTTCTCAGTCCTTACAGTCTGGTGGGCGACCCACAGTCATCGACTGTCTTGTTTACTCATAGCGTTACTTCCCTGAATCTTGTGCACAAAGATGAAAGAGAACGAATAGATCTGCCAACAGGCTATTTATTATAGCTAGATGGCACGTGACCTGCTACATCATAATAATGATTCAAAACATACTTATGCTATTTCATACCAAAATAATAAATTTTAAACGGGTCTCATAGATCCCTTCTTTTTGAATAAAAATGAATATACAGTGAAACCTATTATGAGAGACCACCCATTTTGCCAACACAAAATGGTCGTTAATGACAGGTGGTCGCCGACGACAGGTTTGTTCCAATTTCGACTGAACTGACATCTATCATCAGTGTTAGCTGTCTGAGCAAGTGAATTATTTTTATACACAAACTGGTTGAAAATGATTGTGATTATATGTTTAATCTTTTTTTTAATAAAGTATACTTTAAATTAATATTAGTTTAAAAAAAGAAGAAAAAAAGAGATATATAGGCCTACAGGTAAATGCATGTTAAATAATGCAGTAGAACAGCTGATCAGAGAACACACCGGGCACGTGAGTCGTGACAGAAGGAAGAACAAGACAGATTGCCGGGGCGCAAATCAACTCCCAATATGATAACTTGATAAAAAGGGAATAAACATACATCAGTCGTCACTGCGTGTCTTTATTTCATTCCCTATTATATTATTTTGGATGTATTAGTATCTTCGAATAAAACTGCAAACAGCTGCAGAAAATTCATAAATAGTGGGTGTCCTTGACCTGTAATGATTCTGGACACGTGCATGATTGACCTCCATTTCGTGACTACGGAATATCTCTTTGATGTTTCTATTGTTGCGACATAGTTCATTGCGTAGTGTCTGCAAACTTCTACTAGTACTTGATGATGTCATGGAATGATTTAGTTTAATATGAAGCCTGGGAATGAGCATTATAAACACTTAGAAAGTATGCATTGTCAGCGTGTTGATGGTTCTTTCAATGAGACATAGCGGGAGGACGTGAACTCCTGTATTTATTAAACAAAGGTTCCTTTATGCGGTACATTCAGGTGCAGACATTAAATCCCCTCGTTGAGTAAGTTTGAAACTTTGCCCTAAGCGTTTTCATGCTTCGCCACAATGAGGCAGCGACTGGATTAATGATAGGCTTATTGCTAAAACAACAGTACAGCCAAGCATAGTCTCAATTTTATGCTACTATGGAATATAGGATCTTTTTTGTCCCCCGAAAAAACAATTTCGGGGGACTATTAAAATAGCCAGTGTCCGTCCGTCCGTGCGTCCGGAAATGGTTTCCGGATGATAACTTTAGTTTCGGTTATTAGAACAAAAGCAAATTTCATAGGTGAGTTTATCAGACAAAATACAGGTCAAGTTCGAATATGGGTTATGGCCCTTTTTTTACTTAGAAACTGGTAATTTTCTGGTTTCCGGATGATAACTTCAGTTTGTGTGATCATATCTGAACCAAATTTGGTATGTGAGTTTATCAGCCCTATGTACAGGTCAAGTTCGAATATGGGTATGCTCCGCCCTTTTTCGACTTTTTTTACTTAGAACATTTCTCACTTTTTTGGTTTCCGGATGATATCTCAAGTTTGGATCCTTTAATTGCAAATACCGTTTTTATGTGGATCAGTCATATCAAGATACAGGTCAAGTTCGAATTTGAGTTTGATCTGATGATTTTTCACAGAGTTATGGGCTTTTCGACTTAGAAAATTCAATTTTTCTTTTAATTTTCTTCATTTTGTGCCAATTTGAGGTTATATTTTGACTTTAAGAGTTTTTTTAAGATTTGGTTATTTGTATGCATGTCAGTAATGAGACAATGCACAAGTGTCTTATCCATATAGTATACTTCTACAAAGCCTCCGCTCCAAATGAAGCCACCGGATCGGGGGACACTGTGGCCGAGCGGCCTTTTATTGTATTTCATCATACATTAGTTAGGTCAAACACATCGTCAACATTCAATTCAAAAATAATAAGAGTGATGATGTTTTTATAATCCACGTTCCCAAATTTATACTTTTGGATTAAAATGAACCAATGTTATATCTCCCCTGCTGGGAATTCCACTTAGTCACATGTCCCGGTGGGGAATCCCCAAATCATAGTTTGTGATGAAGCAACTGATTGCAACTAATTTTAATCAAAGAAATGCATGCTGCTGAAGCATTTGGGGCTCACAATGGGTGTTAATGTCGGAAAAGCACCAGTTGGTTAAAGTCTTATTTTTCATGTCGGGTGGTCGTTCATAACGGGTAAATTTGGTTATTTTTGCCACAAATCACCGACCGCTGGTCGCGTTTGACAGGTGGTCGCTCACGGCAGGTCATTTATATAGTAAAACCAGTCCGTACAAAGCCAATGCGGTCGTTAAAGCGAGGTAGTCGCTCTTGGCAGTGGTCGCTCAAAGCAGGTTTCACTGTACCATGTAGTTCAGTGTGTAAGTACATGTATCTTATTAGGGAATATGTATTTTCTATTTGAAAATGTTATATTTTAATAATATATGATTGTTTTTCATTCATACAGTTGCATTGCTGGACGATAATCCTATTATGTTGAAATATTATGCTTTTTTTCCATACAGACGCACTGCCATTGACAATGACAATGATTGAGTAATGAAAAAATGTTTTTTATAATATATTTAGAAGCACTGGTATTACTGGCCAATTATACTTTGTTAACCCTGTATTTACTAAATGGTTCTACCATCAGTTATAAAAGTAAACATTGGAATGGTCTATTATTCATTTGGAGGGGTGTTTTGGTAATAAAAGCAGATGACAGACAGAAAAACAGATAATACAAGAGCTTAATGATTTATATACAATGGTGTGAAATGTTCAAATAATAAGTTCAACAAACAACCTATGGTCGGTCGTTAGTTCAATTTATTATCTGAATATTTCCTAAAGGATCTACTCGTCATTGAGTATTTAGTATAGAAGGGTTAATATGTTCAGTTTTTATCCATGCAGGATAATGGTGTTACTTGATGAGTTGTTCCCTTAGGAATGTTCAGATAATATGTTTAGCAAATGACATTTGTTGAACTTATTATCGGAACATTTCCCAAAAATTAATAGAAATTCTTCTACACTTGTTTTATCTGTTATTCTGTCTGTCGTCTGCTTATGCATCCTGATCACCCCTCAAAATGAGTAATAGACCATTCCAATGTTCACTTTTATAACTGATAGGAGAATCCATTTTAGTAAAGAATGGGTTAATCTGTTATGTTTATATCCATACAGAGGCACTGGCGTTACTGGATGATGACGGCATTATGAGAGGAATTTACGTCAACATACAGGATGAACTCAAGGGTACAAAAGAAGTAGTGGACAAAGAGAAAGACAAGGTTAGTTGTATTGTTTTCCACAATCAGGTGTCTAGTTGTTCTGGCCAATTAAAGTGATGTGAAACACTCCTGCAGGGTGATGAGAGAAATAGAGAATATTCTTGCTCAAATTTGTTATTTTTATGAATATTAATCCAAATAGTGTCATTATTTCAATTCGAAAATTCCCAAATTACCCCACTATGGTATCTATTATTCCTAATTGCATGGCCCCCGGACCCTTTCCCAAAAATACCCAAGATTATCCACGTCAGAACCCCTAGATGCGACATACTATGGTTCTGGTATCGGCGAAGCTTATTTTTGTGTCCAATGTGGGGAAGTTGGTGGGATGGTGAAAGTTTTCCTAAGACAAAGATTCAAGAGTCACTCCAATATGTGAGATTTGTACAAAGAGTGGTCTGACTATTATTGTTATTGCCAGGCCATATGTGATAAATTAAAACTTACATAAAATATAAAATACAGAGCATTGCGAGTTCATTACAATATTATATCCAGATAGACTTATCCAATACATTGCCCTCCATTACCAGAAAAGAAGGTATTCTTTTATTTGGCCTCGTAAACATCCCCCGGCAGCCATCTTGGATTTACATGTATGACATTATCCGCTTTCCAAATTGAGCATCATTGACATTTTCATTTTTAAAATGTTCACAGAATGAGAGCTTGGAACGAGAAGTTTTAGATTTGCAGTCAGAGTTTGAATTTGAGAGAATTGATTACCTTGACACAATCCGAAAACAAGAAAAACAATTAAAGCTGATGGAAGGAATTATGAACCGCATTCATCCATGTCTGCGGAAAGATTGTAACTACACGAATCTCGACAAAGTGAAAATGGAATCCAAATGGGACGAGGATGAACAGAAATGGATATTACCAAAACTAGTCATAGACAGGACTGCTCTACCTGTCTCAGGTTAGTCTCATCTCAATATTATCTGATTAATTCATTTATCAGAATCGCTCCAGTGCATTTGGGTCAAATTACCACACTTCAGGCTAAAGTAACAATCCAACCGAAAGATAGAAATACAGTAATGCACTAAATAATTGACTCCTTGACCACAGCAAAATTATGGGTAACTTTTCAGGATTTAATCGAAAATATGGCTTGCTGCCATTCGTTGGAAAGTTCTCACTGAGAGCTTTCTGATGAATGGCAACAAGCCATATTTCCGACTAAATCCTGAAAAGTTACCCATAATTCTGCTGTGGTTAAGGAGTTGATTATTTAGGGCATTACTGTAGGTGAATAATATATAGAAGCGGAAACCAACTTGCTGGTCCTTTCCAAGCCTGCAAATAGTGTATCTGTCATTTGCAGAATGAGGTCTGCCAGATGGTGAATTTAGTGATATCTTGCAAAGTGGGCTAGCATCACCAAATTCAACCTCTGGGGACTTCATTCTGCTTAGGCTTCATCTTCAGCGTCCCGTGCAAATCCCGCGCTCTAACAATTCATCTAGCCAGTTTTATTTCTCTCCTTGGACCTATCAGACGTGGTTTTAACTAAAGGAAGTATTTCTCTTTTGCGAGTTTATCAACTCAATCTATAGTTTCAAATTAACATTGTTTTTAGTTACTTTTTCCATTCTGTTCAGATTCTATATCCCCTAAATTTGCAGAAGATAAAATGCATAATCGAGGTGACTAATGGTTGAACAATACCAACTTCAATTGGGGAACTTCAAACTGATACTAGGTCTCCAATAGCAGTTGAGGCCTAAGCAGAACAATGTTCCCTGATGGTGAATTTAGTTCACCGGGCTAGCATCACTAAATTCACCCTCTGGGACCTCATTCTGCAAATGAAAGACACACTATTTGCAGGCTTGGTTCTTTCCACGTTTCTTTGGTGACAAAGAAACAAATTATTAGGTACCAATGTTTTATTTTGACAGGTACCGTGCTTCCAGGATCCAAGATCGAATCCCGAGGACATCCTCAGCCATCTCCCCGCGGAATGAGTGGAGAATTACAGGCGAGCATTTACGATAATCAAGATGATGACAGATATAGGCAGGTATGGAAAAACTATCCTTACTTTTCGTCAATGGGCACTTGTGTATTCCACTTTGAAGAGATTCAAAGATTGTATGACTTGGATCACTTGTTTTGACAACAATTCAAACTTTGTTTTATGTTACCTGTGTAGATCATGCCATAAATCTGTACTCTGGCTAACGCCCAGTAGAGATCATATTCCACCAATACAAAACCTTGGAACTTTTTGAAGTTTTGACAGGGAATCTTATAAAGTCAAAAATATAATTCTCCTTAATAATCTTATAAAGACCAAAAAATAATGCTCCTTAATAATGTACTTCATTGTAGGTGAAAGTCCCAACTCGAAATTTCACAATTTAAGTGAATTTGTGAGCGATTTTTCTTGGCGTCGCTTACTATTATGGAATTTCCCCTGGGTAAATAATTCAAAGTTTATTGCGATATCGGCTCACCAAGCCAGAGAAAAGCATGCAATTATGAGTTGGGACATTCACCTACAGTGAACTATGTTATTAACCCTTTGGCGAGTAGAACGACATATATATCGTCTATCGGTTGAGGAGTAGAACGACATATATGTCGTTTCAGGAAGTTTTATTTTATATAGACAAAACTTCAATAAATCATCTGATTAATAAATGATTTGTATAGGAGTTATTTTGACTAATATAATGTCCCAAATGTATAAGTGCAATCGATTATGATAACACACGTTAACAAAAATGCACATAAATTAAAACGAATTATTGGACCCTTTTGACTCGAACTTGTTAATAATTATTGCTATGACGTTGACGTTAAATTTACTCATGACGTAATGTATATGACGTTACAGATACTCTCCAAAGGGTTAAGGAACAGATAATAACTAAGAAATATATTTCCCGTGCTAATTTTCGATAAGGTTCCCTGCCAAAACTTTAAACAGTTCAAAAGTTTTGCTGGTGGAATATGATCTCTATGGGCGTTAGCCAGAGTAGAGATTCATGAACTATTACCTGTGGTGCTATTGCAAAAGCTGCTAGGCATCTTTGGTATATGGTGAATTATATTGCCTCTCCTGCACTACAACGCTTCTCCAGTTTTTATCATGAACCTTTCTTTACTAAATACTCATACATTGGCGAGTAGCAGTGACCAGCCTAGAGGTTTCAAATTTGGAGAAGTCACTTCTCCCTGTTTGTTTATTAGGGAGAAGTAGACTGTTATCAGGGAGAAGTAGCAATGGCTGAAGTTCAATATACACCATAACATCATCATTCTAATATCCAATAAATATCATGCACACAAAAACACATATATAAAACCAGTATATTTAGTTAGAATCAGTAAATATGCTTTAAATATGCTGTTGGGACATATACTTACTGATATATGAGAGACACATTACTTCTCCCTGGGACAAAAATAGGGAGAAGTGGCACATTTTAGGGAGAAGATGTCTCCCAAGTCGCCATCTAGGCTGGTCACTGGCGAGTATTTTCTATTAGGAAATTTAGGAAAAACAGCCATTTGTTGAATTCATCTGAATTTCCCTCCAATAAATAGGAATCCTTTTGCATGTGTATTATATGTCATCCAACTGTCGTCTGCTTATTTTTCCTGAACATCCCTCCAGATAAATAATAGACTATTCCATTGCATATGTGTATAAAATAAGTGGAAGAGTCCATTCAGTAAAGAAATGGTTTAAGTTAGTTTGTATATTGGTCACAGTCCAACAACTTAGTTTCTTAAAAGTAGCCAATATGCTGGTTCTATTTACTCTTTATGCTCTGAGCTCACTTACAGTAATGCCCTAAGTAATCGACTTCTTAACCACAGCAGAATTATGGGTAACTTTTCAGGATTTAGTCGGAAATATGGCTTGTTGTCATTCATCGGAAAGCTCTCAGTGAAAAGTTACCCATAATTCTGCTGTGGTTAAGAAGTCGATTACTTAGGGCATTACTGTATGAGATTTCCCGAATTGAGGAGTTATGTGCATTGCTAAAAAATTTGTTTTCAAAATTGTTCATATGTCAGAGCTCATTTCTTCAAAATCAGAAGACTGCTGTATTAACCATGTTAACACTTTCAAGAATAGTTATCCCTTGGGAAATTTTCAGTTAATAATAACCATAGGTCATTTGTTGAACTTATTATCTGAACATTTCCCTCCAATAAATAGGACTCCTTCTGTATTTTTATTATCTGTCGCTTTTTACAAATGACTACTTATGTGGCTATGATTTTGTGAAATGTATATTTTGTGACTAATTTCAAGCCACATAACAGCGTTCAGATGAACCCTCAAATATGATCTATTCGGCCTAATCAGCCAGTCATTCAAAAGTGGGAAACTAAAAGTCCATTGATTTAGACATCCATGATTTGTCAATAGGAGGTGTTTGGACAGTTATGTGGCTAGTCACCCAATCATGGACCTGTCATTTTCTCCTATTCTACTGTAGTTGCTGTATGCAAGTTTTTAAGTTTCAATCAGCTTCTGCTATAATTCCATCATGTTATGATTCCATAATCTGATATTTTATCACTATCAACTACCAGATATCCACATAAAATGTTATGGCTACTTGAGAAGCCACATAAAAATTAGAGACACATAATTCATTGTTAGTCCATCCGTCTCCTTATTTTTCCTTAGAACCTCTACAGATGAATAATGGACCATTTCAGTGCGTATCACTGAATGAGATATTAATTAGTTATTCCCCTTCCATTGAAAATACATTTCTGTTGCATTCTGGGAGCTATATAATGGGGGGAATCTGTCGATGATTTCAACTGTTTTCTATTTCTCTAAGGGCATCTTCTGAGACACAGATGTTTCAAATGGTGAAGAATTATAGTATTTTAATCATATCTTATGGCATATGTTGTTATTAACCCTTTACCCAACAAACCGGCCAAAACCGGCCAAATAAAGCTTCAACAGCCTAAAATATCTTCGGTCTGTCTCAATAGAACCATACAAATATGGGTATCATTGGAACCGGCTCCTTGACCACATTGTGATAGTTACAGTTATGCCCTGTGCCAATGCATTCTCTTATATATGCGAGTCGACCATAGGTCGCCTCGCATATATAAGAGAATGCATTGGCCTAAAAATAATCTTTTTTTAACACTTTTTACCATTTTTTCTTACATTCTTTAACAATTTTATAATTTTTAATGTGTTAAGCCAATGCATTCTCTTATATATGTGAGGCGACCTATGGTCGACTCGCATATATAAGAGAATGCATTGGCACAGGGCCCTTCTGTTGGGTAAAGGGTTAAAACAAGGCACTAAAAAAAAAAATCGGTGACTCAAAAATTAAGTGGGCCTTTAAATTAAATTTTATTAACAAAATATGATGTTGTTGTATCTGGAGGTTTAGAAACTATATTTTTAAAACTTCTGTCCATTCATTTCAGAGGATTCAAGGTAATGATTCTAATTACTTCACTCCAAAGAGAGCCAGCCAGTTACTCCAATCATCAGAACCTGTCCAGAAAACAAGTAAGTTCTACACTAACAGACACTTAGTACATTCTCATTAACCCTTTACCCAACAGAATGGCCCTATGCCAATGCATTCTCTTATATATGCGAGTCGACCATAGGTCGCCTCGCATATATAAGAGAATGCATTGGCTTAACACATTAAAAATTATAAAATTGTTAAAGAATGTACTTTTTAGGCCAATGCATTCTCTTATATATGCGAGGCGATCTATGGTCGACTCGCATATATAAGAGAATGCATTGGCACAGGGCATAACTGTAACTATCACAATGTGGTCAAGGAGCCGGTTCCAATGATATCCATATTTGTATGGTTCTATTGAGACAGACCGAAGATATTTTAGGCCGTTGAAGCTTGTTTTGGCCGGGTTGTTGGGTAAAGGGTTAATATAACCCTTTCTATACTAAACACTCCATTACCAGAAGGTCCCTTATGAAAATTCAGATAAAAAGTTCAACACACGATCATACCCGGTAGGTTGTTTATTGAACTTATTATCTGAATATTTTTCCGCCAAGGAGAAGCCCTTCAACTGAACTATATGGATTATTATCCTTGTCCTTCTGTTATCAGGAGGGTTAAAATTTATTGTCCGTTTATTGCCTACTCCGGTCAATCAGCGCTCGGATTAGCCCACGCATGAATGCGTCCCGTGCAAATCCCGCGCTCTTAACAATTCATCTAGCCAGTTTTATTTCTCTCCTTGGACCTATCAGACGTGGTTTTAACTAAAGGAAGTATTTCTCTTTTGCGAGTTTATCAACTCAATATTTATTGTTGATAACAAACTTGCAATTTATCCGTTGCTTACCCGGTCGTTTAATATTTTTTAAGTACGCGCAGAAACTCTTCGTTTCATAGTATGCGCAATGCAATTTATAAAAATTCGGTTTTTTTTATCGACACATTTTATCTCGAAAATTTTGGGATTGGTATCAACAAAATCACGTTGAGAACTTCGCCATTGATGGCCATTTTGACAATGACTACAGACGCACATCGTTTACTTGTAGCAAACCTATATTGCATTATTGTGCAACATATACGGTGGCATGAATCGTCCGATTTCGGAGTCCACGTGGTACGGTATGCGAAGTCTCCTAATTTCGTGCTAACTCTATTTCATGAAGCCGACTTCTCCCTACGTTCATTTCATGTACTCTACCTCATCGTATATGCAACAGCCCTGTTAGTGCGCAGAAAGTTGGCCAGGACAGAAATGTCTCCTTTGACGATAATTTACATGTATTCATAAACAAGATAGAACTTGTAATCCAATGAAATTTCTTTTGCCTCAACTAATTGTAAGTCGAAGTTGAGCGACTGGAACTTAACCGACATTTGGATAATGATTATCACAGAACATCATTGTACATATACAACATGTCGTTATAATTAATTGTGCTTACCGATTAATATTTGCAAATCTTAGCTAGCCCGAATGTATTACTATTAACATGAGGGCTCGTATTTGGATACTTGGAACGTCGCGAACGTTACATCGACTTCAAGATATTTATTTGAAATTTTGACCCTGTTCTTGCGATTCCATTTTCTTTCCCTCATTGTATCATCGGAACAATCGTTAGAAACAGTGAGATTATGTTTGCTATAACATATAGTATTATATGGCCTGTGTTCAAATAATGCTGTGTCTCTTGAATAGTCTCGTTCTTTACATGCCTGTCCGGTATTACTGACAGTGTCCGGTTGCTACGAATCGTGCAACTGGTTTGATTGGGGACTAGGATTATCTGACACAAGATTGGGCACCAAGGATTTCATTTCAAGTTCCAGGGCTCAAAATACATTTAATTTTACGAGAATCAAATGCTGAATCATGTTAGTCATAAAGCACTGCAAATTGTAAAGTTTTGTGAGAATCATTACGGAAATCGATTCGGTGATTCTCGTCGAATCTTGAAGCCTGAGTTCCCATTGTCGAATGGCGATCTCCATCAATTCATACCGGTACTCTGTCGTTATTTCGGCGACAATTGTGTCTGTTTCTTTGCAATCACTCAATGTATTTGCTGAATGGGCTTCCCTGTTCCATGACTACACAGATATGCAAGTGCAGTAGCCTGAACCTTCAGCTATAGTTTGCTTATATATCCAAGGATACTTCCGTCCATGGTCAGAACTCTTTGGAGATATTTTGGATGATAGCCTTTGGCTGGCCTACTTGTGGCAAGTCACCATATCCGTGTGACCTAGCATGGTCGCAGTGTTGAAATGATTCATTGGCTAGCCAGTGTCTCAATAAACTTTCAGTCAATCAATGTTTATACTTTTGATGATTTTGCTGTTTCACATTTCCATGTGTTCACTGTAACAAATAGACAACATCTGAACTGTTATCCTCAGACATTAGTGTTTGTCGATACATTCAAATTAAGAATTAACATGATACAAAATGGTGAGCTTAAAAACATGTATGGCCAGCCATAATTGTTCCATACTAGTACAAGGGTGTCAGTGCCTCAAAGGCTCAATGACATACGAACTGACTATATCAATATGGCGTGCGTCAATTTTCACTGATACTGACATACTTCTGCGCTTTCAATCCGTGAATAGTCAAGGTGAACTACTATGCATTTATATTGTCATGTGCCCCCGATGCACTGCCAATAGCCTTTCCAACAGAGTCCATCACTTGGCTCTCTACCTTCTATTTCCACATATAGAAAAGATCAAATGTCAAATAGCCTTCACTCACGTATTAAGCACAGTTACAGGAAATGCATTTATATTGCGCCGGGCCGCTGCCACTTAAATTTCCATCAGAGACCAACACATGGCTCTTTTCCTTCTATTGCCTCATATCCAATTGATTATCGGGCAAATAACAGAAAGGACAGCATTTGTATTGTCACACATATAAAGTGCAGTTACATGAACAGCGTTTATATTTATATTGCGCACGACCACTGCAAGCCTGCGTATTGGAGGCGAACGACGGTTCGGTTCACCTGGAGGTTGTGAAATCTAGGTCGCGTCAAAGTTGTATGTGGCTCTCGTGATACTGAATATAACAGTTTGTGTAACCTATGGGTACCTAAGCACAACCAGACAACCGACAAATATGTTACGGCTTACGATTTATTTTGCATTCGGCAGGCCTGCTAGTGCCAATTTCAAAAGAGTCCAAAACATGGCTCTTCTCCTTCTATTACTACATATCCATATGATTATCTGGTAAATAGAAAACCTAAATGAATAACACAAATGAAAGCATTTGTATCATCACACATATAAAGCACCGTTCCGCAAGAAGCCTTTATATTGTGCATGACCAGTACCAGTGACTGGCGGGGTGCTACCATCGTTGATTCGGAAAACAAATCTTCAAGGGCGAATGCCACCGCTCCTGAGCCTTAGGGTGAGGAAGACTCATCATGTGCCACTAACAGCGCACCAGCCAACCAGACTTCAATTCTTCCCAGATGTAAACGCAGCTCGAGCTCTCATTTGCTCTCGCAATTCAGAAGACGGATGTACTTGCGCCTGTATAATCATCAGTTGTGTTTTTCTCAAAATCAATGTCATTGTGGGATAGACCTCAAAACATGCATGTTCCATGGCACTTTCACATTCCCATAATTTAACTGCGATGGGAACGGTTTTAAATATACCTTCCAATAGTTTAATATTGAATCAACGATTACTGGGACCATGCACATTTTGTCAAGAGGGAACAGTGCACAGTTTAATATTCGTGAATTAGAAAATTACAATTGCATATGGCTGCGAGAACAATTGCTCCTGTCTCCTGGGAAGGACTGAGACTTCTGACTCTTCCCCACGGTCCGTGGCCCACTCCATTACGAGAGTGGGTCTTGTCCCCCTGGAATCATACTCCCTCGGGATATTCCAGGCCTGCTCCACCATCTGTGGACTTTCCGTAAGTGTATAAAACGTTCTCCTCACCATAAGCAAGGACACCCCTATGTTCTTGCACAGGAGAAATCGGATCTCATCGTACTCTTCGCCGAGAAAAGACAGTATCTTACCTGCGGTTTAATTTCTAGCAGGTAAGATCACGTGGCCATAGTAAATAACGGAATTTACCTTATTAACCTTGTTTTGCAATAACTAACAAATGTTTTGTATATTATGCTTGCTAATAACTAACAGAATGTCTTGTCTTGCTTATAGTCGAACGAGATTCGACTTTGATGGCCACACACCGTGCGGGTTGCTCATGAATATACGCGATATTGTCATAGTTGGTTGAGGGCCCATTGGTCCATGGTTAAACACTTTGAGCAAACGTACCAGTCTTAACTCGGGCAGGAACCATTCGGTCCCCCCTGGTCATGCTGCAAGCCCCGTCTTCTGCAGACCGTGGGAGGCAGGGTGCCGTCCTCCGGAGATTCGGGCAACCAATCCTCCAGGACACAAGCACCCGCGCCTTTGGCGACTGTTCTGGGTGGGGAAGCCTCGTTGTCCCGTGCCGCACAAAGCGCACCAGCCAACTGGCCTTCTGACGCTTCCCCACGGCGCCGTGGCCCACTCCATTACGAGGGTCGGTCTTGTCCCCCTGGAAACGTCATCCCAAGTGATACGTCCAGGCCTGCTCCTCTGCCGTCAGGGGATCCTAGTGGCATCGACGTTTATGTCAGCGTGTCAGGACCACCTGCATTTGGGAGATTCGGTGGGGGGCTTTCCCTGGTCAAATGGATCCTTTCAATTTCCCTTTTTTCCGCCATTCTGGCCTTGGGGTGGGAAATAACACCTTAAAATCTAACTGCGAGCGCAATTGTTCCTCGTTCGAGCCATTCCCAGTGTGGGCTTCCCTCTAGTACCTTACCTCAACCTGATGCAGGCTGTTCTGTTGCTGGCGTCGATCCTGACATGCTTTCTATAATTTTCCTGGCGTCTGATGGCTTTGACGACGATGAGCAAGGATCTCGGGCCGACGGTGGTTCCCACTGTCGGTCAAGGATTCTGTCGTTCCTAGGGAACTCGCTTTGCGTATGGAAACGACACGGGTCAATAGAGCCCGAAGCCGCCATCGCACGCCGCCGCCGCCAGCCATATTGACCACAAGCCACCGCCAGCCATATTATCTCTAACGCCAGCCACATCTAAAAATCTCCGCCGCCGGAATTGTAAAATGGCTGAGCCGTGTGCGTGGGCTTATATGTCAAGCACAACTGTACTGTGAATCGCAAAGAACTAAAACGCATTGCCTAATATTGACATACTCGCATGGACACGGAATGGTTGTTATATTATCAGAACACCGGGCCCCTTAATGTGGAATAGACTATCCCAATGCATGTTTTCATATAACTGAATAGGCGCATCCATTCGGTATTGAAAGGGTTAAAATATAAATTGTTTATATCGACAACACCCAGTCTCAGACATCGCTGGCATATGTCAATATATACACATAAGAATAGAAAATAGTTGGAAATTTTATATATCATTACTATCGGGTTCACCATTCAATGATGCATGCACATATCGCAAGATGGGAGTGATGCTAGCAGTCTGAAGTCGACAGAAGTCCCAATGTAACTTATACCGATTAGATGGGAAACTACATAGTATATCCATGCCAGTCCTTCGTGAATTTTCGCCATAATGGAAAAGCCCAACATCAAAAGATTACGTGTGGTCTGGAATTCTACGGGTTCACCACAAACGCTAAAACAAAAACGGCGTCTATAACCGGGGATTAGGAACATTTCGGAAGCGAATATACGCTGAATGATAACATCTCAGCCGGCTGAGCCGCCATATTTCGTCAGCCACGAACGTCGTGACTGAGCCGGCTTAGCTAGCTAACCAGCCACGAATTTCGGTTGAGCCAGCCGTGAAAACTATTTGTCGTGGCTTCGGGGTCTACGGGTCAATCTCTTGTAAAAACTTCATCACAGGATATGTGTCAAATCTTGTTACAATGAATTACACAAACTTTGCACTACTGTACCAGTCCTCGGGCTGTACCAGTTCGCGCCCCCTGGTCCTGCATCAGCAGACCGTGGCAGGCAGAGTGCCGTTCTCTGAGATTCGGGCAACCAATCCTCCGGGACAATAGCACCCGAGCCTTTGGAGGCTGTTCTGTGTGGGGAAGACTTGCTGTCGCGTACCGTCAATAGCGCTTTCTATTTGGGAAGATATAAAGAGTAATTACAGACATCACTCTCATCGCATGAAACGAGAAAAAAGCAGCAGAAGAAGAAGTCTCTACTGCTCGGTTTCTACTAGTAGCTGGCACGTATGGTATGGCACTGCCTGGGATGTTTATTCCAAAAGACAAGGGGGGAGGTACAAGCTTGAGCAATGCTGGAATCTGAATTTATGAGCTCTTTCACCTAACATATCAAAGCTGATTCATGACTAAATCACATTTACATGAAATCTGTTTTGGAAGAGTACATTCCCGTCAAACTGGAATATTAAATTTATTGCTCGTTGCCTCCTCCTGGGCTTGCATTCTAATCCATATAGTTCAGTTGAAGGGCTTCTCCTTGGCGGAAAAATATAATTTTTAAAATTAAAATTAGTTTTTCCTCAAGGGAAGCCCGAAACTGAACTATCATAGATCCCTCCCATGGCGGTGCCATTCCCAACCCCGCGACTCGCAAATCTTATTATTAAAAGTCGGAAATAAAACTGGCTAGATGAATTGTTAGAGCGCGGGATTTGCACGGGACGCATTCATGTGTGGGCTAATCTGAGCGCTGATTGACCGGAGTAGGCAATAAACGGACAATAAATTTTAACCCTCCTGATAACACAAGGCCGAGGATAATAATCCATATAGTTCAGTTTCGGGCTTCCCTTGAGGAAAAACTAATTTTAATTTTAAAAATTATATTTCCCACCAATAAATATGAATTCTTCTGCTCTTGTATTATTAGTTTTTATACCCCCCCCCCATCAAAGTTGGGGGGGGGGGGGTATACTGGAATCAGCTTATCCGTCTAGTCATCCTTCCGTCCGTCAGTCGTTTGGTGCAATCTTTTGTTATGCAGTTAACCTTTCCACCATGACTGAAACTTCCTGTACTGTTTTCGAAAACCCTGTGCCAATGCATTCTCTTATATATGTGAGTCACCCATAGGGATCATGGCATATATAAGAGAATACATTGGACTAACAATAAAAGCCAGTTAATTATCTTATATATGCGAGGCTCCTTATGGATCCTGGCTCAAAATTTAAGATCTATTTCAACTCTAGGCCACCAACAACATGAATAATGGATGAAAGTTTATCAATCCTGCAATTATCTGACAATTCTGTTGTAGACATGTCCGATGTGAGGTCTCAAGTGCAGGCAGCATCAAACAGTCGAAGCATGGTTACCAATGGTTACCATGACGCTGAGGAACCAATAAGTCGCGGGCTTCGTGCTGCTCATGTTCACGGACAAGCTGTTCAGGAACAAGAGCAGCTGAGACGGCCACAGAGACTTGATGCATTGCCGACGCTTGGTGCGAAAAAAGGAAGAAAGAAGAAAGGATATGAAGGTTATTAATGACATATAATATTTATAGGGAGAATTGTCTCAAAAATAAATTAAAAGTATTGGTTCTCAGGCACCCTTTCATCACTACAAGAGTCAAATGTTTTAACTACTAAATGATGTCATGGTTTCAAACCCCAGGTTAGAGAATCAAACACTTTCATAATATTTTACCCCACATACAGTAATGCCCTAAATAATCGACTCCTTGCAATTGACCACAGCAGAATTATGGGTAACTTTTCAGGATTTAGTTTCTGTTGTATGGGTTGTTGCCATTCATCGGAAAGCTCTCACTGAGAGCTTTCCAATGGCAACAAGCCATATTTCCGACTAAATCCTGAAAAGTTACCCATAATTCTGCTGTGGTCAAGGAGTTGATTATTTAGGGCATTATTGTATATCTTGCCATCTGTCGATCTGTCCATTGACACAATGTTGTCCATGCTTGTATTCCTACAATTTTCAGACAATTTTTTGAAAAAACATTTATATAGTTAATACCATGGGAATCTGTGCACATGCGATTATGGGACCCATCTGACTATTCTTATTGGAGTTGATCAACTTAGAAATTTTTTGCAACATGCATAAAGTTGTCTGAGCTTGTATTCTTGTGGTTCTTTTTTTTTTTCGAAAAACAAATATGCTACCCCGCTGGACAAAACAAGTGTCCATTGGCACCGCGGTGTATTTGCCGTTCGGTCGCGGTGTCAGAGTTTGTAACTGCAGTTGAGCACCGCGGCCGAACGGCAAGTACACTGCAGCCGAGCGGCAAGTACACCATGGCCGAAAGGCAACTACAACGCGGCCGAATGGCATGTACATCGTGGTTAGATTTCGGGTTTGTATCATCTTTTTTCAGTTTAATGAACGTACACCGCGGCAACTACACCATGGCCGAATGGCAAGTACACCGCAGCCCAACTGTTGTTAGCCGGTGGAGCCGCAGTGTAGTTGCATTTCGGCCGCGGTGGCAACGCTAACCGCACCGCGGT
Source organism: Siphonodentalium dalli (assembly GCA_032622095.1). Lineage (NCBI taxonomy): Eukaryota > Metazoa > Mollusca > Scaphopoda > Gadilida > Siphonodentaliidae > Siphonodentalium > Siphonodentalium dalli. Next base: position 42,142,508 of record CP136067.1, read on the forward strand.
TAAGTGGACACTTGTTTTGTCCAGCAGGGTAATATGTCTACACTCATTGTAGCCCAAATATCCTTAGTCCCATTGGGACAGTCCCACCTTTAGTTTCTTGTTGATAAAACAAATGAACACCATGCATATGTGTGACTTATTCTTCAAAAAAACTTGTTTGCAGAACATGTTACACATATAGAACCACCTGAATGTAAGCCATCTCTAACACAATAGCCAGAAAGAGCATCCCTTTTCACCATAATCTAAAGGACAATGTTTTTTTATAAAAAAAAAATTGTACAAATTATGTTATTGGTCTATCCTATCCGTCCATATGTGGGGGAGTGCATCTGCCTTGCCATCTGTCTTTTTTTTCATTTCCGGATGATAACTTCAGTAAGTCTCAACTGAATTGAACGAAATTTGGTATGTGGTTTTACGAGCATAAAATACAGTTCAATTTCAAATTTGGGTTTTGCCCACCAATTTTGAACAGAGTCAAAATTACCATTGGCATATTTTGCCACGCACTAGCGATGCTCTTATTTCTTTTGCATATGTATTTGCCCATATTAAACTTGGTTTCTCTAAATTGTGCATTGAACAACTTATAAGCAACCAAATTAGAATAAGTTTGACATAATAACCTCTTGTCAATTTATTAGCCAGGTTTAACACATATACATGTAACTTATAACATGTGTTGCCATTGCCAATGACTCATGTGACCATTTCACATACACGTACACAGTCATTCTGTTTTATAAGTTTTGTGTCCTACATGTAGCATATGGAAACATTTAGCAAAAAGGAATAAACCAATCAATAAATGAAGGCACTAACAATGCTATGCAGGCAGTGTGAGAATAGGATTTGCCTACGCAGTAAGATCTTATTTTGATTGAAGCCAATTAAGCGTTGCAGTGTGTACAGCTTGTACTAGAACTGCTTTATTGATAAATACACTAATTAACCTGTAACATGCAAATAACATATTATGCAATAATATATATACAATATGTAAAAATGAAATATGATGGGACCCCCTCCCTTCAGATATTTTTTGTTCTTCTTTATGGCAAGCGTTCATATGCACAGTCCTCACCACCCGACTATTGTTTCACATTGGGCCAATATCTTTAAATGTGTAGACTTTGCGCCGTAAAATTATTTGACTTTCCCGCCAAGTGCATCTTCATAGTAATGCCATAGTAACACATGTTTCAAGTTACATGTACAGTAATGCTCTAATTAATCGACCTCTTAACCACAGCAGAATTATGGGTAACTTTTCAGGATTTAGTCAGAAATATGGCTTGTTGCCATTCATCGGAACAAGCCATATTTCCGACTAAATCCTGAAAATTTACCCATAATTCTGCTGTGGTTAAGAGGTCGATTAATTAGAGCATTACTGTATGTGTCTGAACCTGACTATTTATGTATTATTTCCCGGATGCACCTATTTTGGTAACAAAACAAAAAAGGTGAAGACTTGTTCCCGTAGTTTTTGCATCATTGCCTCACAACACATTCTTTAATTTGCAATTGCCTAAATTTAATGTTGCCATCTATGCACCTACAGTAATGCCCAAAATAATCGACTCCTTAACCACAGCAGAATTATGGGTAACTTTCAGGATTTAGTCGGAAATATGGCTTGTTGCCATTCATCGGAAAGCTCAGAGCTTTCCGATGAATGGCAACAAGCCATATTTCCGACTAATTCCTGAAAAGTTACCCATAATTCTGCTGTGGTTAAGGAGTCTATTATTTTGGGCATTACTGTACTTTAATGTCACCATCCATCACCTGATGTACATTTCACTAATAATTTTTTTTGGAAATTTACCAAAGATACTGATAGCACTGAAATGTCCTATATCATTGCTATGCTAATAAATGTGACAATATATGTTCTGCCAATTTTGGCTGTCATTTTAAGTTTAGGTTAAAAACATATGTTGGCTTGTTCCAAGTTTGTATAATGGATATGCAATATATGCACGTAAACGTACAGTAAATAAATATTTCCAACCGATCAGTCTCTTTGAAAAGCCGACCGCAATTGTAACAGAATAAATATCATTGACTGATAAAAACTTGAAGATGATGTTTACTATGATTGTGATGTGTATAATTAATATAATGATTAAAACATGTCGCCTGTATTCTGTATTAAATAATTTGTTTTGTTTTGCTATCATGGGAAAATTGACTTAATGTCATTTACCTCGGATCTTGTGATTTAAATATAACCAACCACGAAGCAGTGTTTGTAATTGTTATCAGCTTTTTATAGAGATTGGATTCCGCCTTGAAATGATCTGTTACACCACTAACCAATGAAATCGCGCATGCTCTGAACCATAACCAATGAAATCGCGCATGCTCTGAACCATAACCAATGAAATCGCGCATGCTCTGACCCATAACCAATGAAATCGCGCATGCTCTGACCCATAACCAATGAAATCGCGCATGCTCTGACCCATAACCAATGAAATCGCGCATGCTCTGACCCATAACCAATGAAATCGCGCATGCTCTGAACCATAACCAATGAAATCGCGCATGCTCTGAACCATAACCAATGAAATCGCGCATGCTCTGAACCATAACCAATGAAATCGCGCATGCTCTGAACCATAACCAATGAAATCGCGCATGCTCTGAACCATAACCAATGAAATCGCGCATGCTCTGAACCATAACCAATGAAATCGCGCATGCTCTGAACCATAACCAATGAAATCGCGCATGCTCTGAACCATAACCAATGAAATCGCGCATGCTCTGAACCATAACCAATGAAATCGCGCATGCTCTGAACCATAACCAATGAAATCGCGCATGCTCTGACCCATAACCAATGAAATCGCGCATGCTCTGACCCATAACCAATGAAATCGCGCATGCTCTGACCCATAACCAATGAAATCGCGCATGCTCTGAACCATAACCAATGAAATGGAGGGAATCCAATCAATACAGAAAAGAAAAATGAATCACAGACCTAGTTACGTAAATCTGTTATGATTTCCATCTGCTTTTCAAAGAGACTGACAGATAGCATAATCATATTGTCGATACATTTCAGACAACATATTTTGTGTTTTAGGTCATGCAAAGTAAATTTCCAATTTCTCAGACCAAAACATTTGAAAAGCATGCGTGCACTTATTTATTTTTATTATTTATATCTGGGGTACACACCAATGAAGCATACCACCTCCATTTAGTATAGAAATGGTTAACCCTTTACCCAACAAACCGGCCAAAACCGGCCAAATAAAGCTTCAACAGCCTAAAATATCTTGGGTCTGTCTCAATAAAACCATACAAATATGGATATCATTGGAACCGGCTCCTTGACCACATTGTGATAGTTACAGTTATGCCCTGTGCCAATGCATTCTCTTATATATGCGAGTCGACCATAGGTTGCCTCGCATATATAAGAGAATGCATTGGCCTAAAAAAAATCTTTTTTTTAACACTTTTTACCATTTTTTCTTACATTCTTTAACAATTTTATAATTTTTAATGTGTTAAGCCAATGCATTCTCTTATATATGCGAGGCGACCTATGGTCGACTCGCATATATAAGAGAATGCATTGGCACAGGGCCCTTCTGTTGGGGTAAAGGGTTAAATTACATTACTTGTGAATTTTTCTTATTTTGATTCTAAGATTAAAAATAAAATTATTAAAATCATATGGTTCCAAACTACCTTTGGACTTTAAAGGGGTACTGTACACTAAATCCGACCATTTATGGGGCAACACTCTTTTATACTCAACATAATATATGCAACAAATGAATGAATTTGAGCATGGATTAGTGCAAAATACACTCATTTACTTTATTAGCAATGCAAACAACATGGTAACTATAATGAAAATGAATTTATGACTCCAGTCATAGTCATGAATTCAATTTCATTATAATTACCATGTTGTTTTACATCGTTCATAAAGTAAATGAGTGTATTTTGCCCTCATAAAAGGCTCAAATTCATTCATTTGCTGCATATATTCTGTTGAGTATAAAAGGGGATGGTCCCATAAATGGCCTGATTTAGTGTACAGTACACCTTTAAGATCTGGACTGACAAAACTATGACAAAGCTTCTTATGTTACATGTCTTATGTATTATTCATACAATGCTCTGAAAAAGGTTTTTAACCCTTTACCCAACAGAACGGCCCTGTGCCAATGCATTCTCTTATATATGCGAGTCGACCATAGGTCGCCTCGCATATATAAGAGAATGCATTGGCTTAACACATTAAAAATTATAAAATTGTTAAAGAATTTTTTTAGGCCAATGCATTCTCTTATATATGCGAGGCGACCTATGGTCGACTCGCATATATAAGAGAATGCATTGGCACAGGGCATAACTGTAACTGTAGCTTCTTATGTTACATGTCTTATGTATTATTCATACAATGCTCTGAAAAAGGTTTTTAAGAGAAAACTACTGACATATACAGTATTTTTAACCATTATTTATCACTAATTGTTTCATTAGTGTTTCCAGGTTTCCACGTATTTTTTAACCCTTCCATGAGGTTCATGACTGGTGCAGCATTAAAGATCCTGTGCCAGTGCATTCTCTTATATATGCCTGTCTCCCAAAGGGAGCCTGCCATATGTCAGAGAATGCACTGGCACAGGATCTTTCTTTCAATTTATAGGTAAATATGGTTAGGCCAATGTTTTATCTTTTACACGCAAGGCTCCCTATGGGAGACTGGCATATATAAGCGAATTCATTGGCACCAGCTGTCGGCACAGGATTTTTCGCAAAATTTGAGGAAGCTCCAGTCATGGAAGGGTTAGGTGGAAATTGAACACAATCATTGTTCGTCTCATCGTCTTTCACTAATTCTAGTTAATGTTGAAAAGTATGTTGTCAAATGTGATGTATGGAGGTGACATAGTCTGTGTGTAATCTCGGTCACAAACCTGAAAGATAAGAAAAATCAATAAAAATAATGAAGAAGCCACATGTCCCAATTACATACAGTAATGCCCTAAATAATCGACTCCTTAACCACAGCAGAATTATGGGTAACTTTTCAGGATTTAGTCGGAAATATGGCTTTTTGCCATTCATCAGAAAGCTCTCAGTGAGAGCTTTTCGATGAATGGCAGAAAGCTCTCAGTGAGAGCTATTCGATGAATGGCAACAAGCCATATTTCCGACTAAATCCTGAAAAGTTACCCATAATTCTACTGTGGTTAAGGAGTCGATTATTTAGGTAATTACTGTTGAAAGAATATTTATACCATTTGTATTTTGACAACGGGATGTTCTAAGCCAGTCCGACCTTCATTAACAGCAGGCTATGTCACCGAATCAAACCCTGTGATATCAGATTATTTTATTTATACAAATTGTAAATATTTGTCAATTTATGAAATTTTATTTTTATGTCTGATTATTTATTTATCCATCACCATCCACAGCAAAGTAATATAAATGTGTAGTAAATATACATGTACATGCAGTGGTACATAGAGAATATCTACGAGTTTTTGTTGAATACCCGAATTATCTCATGAGTGGGTGCAAGGAAGTACAGAATTTCCACGAGCGGCTCCAAGCCGCGAGTGGAAATTCTGTACTTCCTTGCACCCACGAATGAGATAATCCGGGTATTCAACCAAAACCCGTAGGTTTTCTTTTTATTATATGCGCTATAAACCGCACCAAAACTGCTAATTTTGTCCTAAAGTTCACTTCAAATTGTTAGAAAGCTTCGACATTTGCATTTTGTTTACATTCCATCAATTGATTTGCTCACCACCGAATGACAAATATCGAGCATATCCGCCATAAGAAATAGTCCCCATTGTTTTATTCTGAAACGATGCGAGAAAATTAATGTATACATAATTTAGTGATAAGAATATATTAAAACAAATGAGTTAACATTATAACAATTAAATAACAGTTTATGAACCGTGAAAATCAATAATTAAAACAATAGTCCGGCTGTTATTGATACGCTTTGAAACTTAATGTGATTCGCCGCTATAAACCGGAAGTAATCTCCGAAAAAGTAATACTATTGTGTTATCCATCGAGTCGGTCAGTGTTATCCATCGAGTCGGTCAGTGTTATCCATCGAGTCGGTCCAGGCGATGGATATAACGCTCTACGCCACGGCAATTTCCCACTATTTAATGGGGAAGCATATAATAAATATATTTTATTTTTTTTCTCCTCTGAATATCAACCAAACAGGATTTAACCGACCGTAACTGGATACTCACTTATGGGCAATTACTCAATCCCAGGATTAATAGAAATCCTTCTGCTCTTTTATTATCGTTTCATCTGTCTGTCGTCTGCTTATATTACCTGAGCACCCCCTCCAAATGAATAGTAGACCATTCCAATGTATAGTTTTATAACTGGGTGGGAGAATCCATTCAGTATAGAAAGGGTTAAACCAATATATTGCACTCATTGATCTAAATATTTATACAATTGAATGATTAATAGAATCCATAGGTGCTACATTGGCCTTTTCTAACATGGAGCATATTATCTGAAATTCCCCTCAATAGAAAAATATAGCGTTCCAAAATATACATTTACAACTGGGTGCAGAATTCCACTCAGGCTAGACGTGTTAATGACTTTATATACTAAATGGATTCTCCCACTCAGTTATAATAGTTTACATTGGAATGGTCTATTATTCATTTGGAAGGGTGTTCAGGAAAAGTTAGCAGACAACAGACACTTATTTTAGTATTGAAAGGGTTAAACTTCATAGATGCACTTGATGTCTCACTAATTGACAGCAAGTTAGCCGTTTGATAGATTTATTATCCGCTGATAAATTTTTATACAAATTTTAATGACTTCATCTGACTGCTGTTTTCTATTGATCGATTTTTTATATGCCAATATTTAAGGTAATTTGTTCCTCAAAACGAAATATATGGATCTTTAATTGATGGTGTGTCTAGTTACACTCCCACCAATTAGCAGAGCATCGCAAACAACTACACTTGGAAATTAACACTGTTTTCACAACTAACTGTTGAAAATTATAGGTCCTCAAGACGTTCACGATGTGAATAGAAAGTTATTGAACTTTGCGGATAAATTACAGTAATGCCCAAAATAATCGACTCCTTAACCATAACAGAATTATTTTTTAGGATTTAGTCGGAAATATGGCTTGTTGCCATTCATCGGAAAGCTCTCAGTGAGAGCTTTCCGATGAATGGCAACAAGCCATATTTCCGACTAAATCCTGAAAAATTACCCATAATTCTGCTGTGGTTAAGGAGTCGATTATTTAGGGCATTACTGTAACTAATAACAAAATGTGCGAATGATACCGTATCGGCATATATCCCTAAAAAGATATCTGCTTCTCAAGGTGTCGGGGGGGGGGGGGGGGGGTACAAATCCAAGCCATTTTGCCCTCCAGTGCTGGCGATGAGGGTTCAAATTCACATGTTTCCTTCGTGGACTTTGTAATTTGAAATCGTTATTAGGTGGGTTTGCCAGTTACTCGCGGGTGGTTTATCAATGAATGAAACATTTGGTAAGGAGGTTCGCCATCATGCAGCATGACTGCTTTCAAAAGATTCCACATGTTTGTTCCATTCTGGAGTTATCATTTGTTTACTTTAAAATTGGGTTCCGTCCTGCCCATGTATTTATTTGGCACCGTGGGGGTATGCCAGCACTCGATACAACTTCTTGTTTTTCATCACATTAGAGCCATATCTCATCTCTCCAGCACTAACTCTGTTCTTCATTGAATCACAGCTTTATTCTCATCCGTTCATCACTAACTTTATTTTTAATTGTATTTCAGCCAAGTCTGCAAAGAGTGTGTCTGTCATTTGCAGAATGAGGTCCCCAGAGGGTGAATTTAATGATGCAAGGCAGGCTAGCATCACCAAATTCACCCTCTGGGAACCTCATCTGCTTAGTCCTCAACTGCTATATATGGGAGACCTAGGATCCATTGAATTTCCCCAGTTGAAGTTGGTGGTGTTCGACCGTTAGTCACCTCGATTATGCATTTTATCTTCTGCAAATTAGGGGATACTGAAACTTCCCAGAATGGAAAAAGTAACTAAAAACAATGTTAATTTGAGACTATAGATACTTCCCAGAAGACGATGCCTAAAAGCAGAATGAGGTCCCCAGAGGGTGAATTTGGTGATGCCAGCCCACTAAATTCACCCTTTGGGGACCTCATTTTGCAAATTACAGATAAACTGTTTGCAGGCTTGATTTCAGCTTTATTCCCATCTGTCCATTACATACTTCTCAATGTTAAATGTCAGTATTCCATTGACAACATTCCATTATTATGATACATACTCAATGTGATATCTGTATATCTGTGATATTTTCACAATTAAATTGGTTGTTTTGTCTGTTAACTTGAGTATTGTTTATGATTCCCGTTAACCCTTTATTATACTAAATACTCATTGACTTAAAGGCCCACTTAGTTTTCGAGCCCCCAGATCACATACAGTAATGCCCTAAGTAATCGACTCCTTAAACACAGCTGAATTATGGGTAACTTTTCAGGATTTAGTCGGAAATATGGCTTGTTGCCATTCATCTGAAAGCTCTCAGGGAGAGCTTTCCAATGAATGGCAACAAGCCATATTTCCGACTAAATCCTGAAAAGTTACCCATAATTCTGCTGTGTTTAAGGAGTCAATTACTTAGGGAATTACTGTATATAAAATATATGCCACATTATGCCACATGGCGCTGAGAATATGTGATTTGTATATATTTTTCGATTAAATTTGAAATAGTTTCGCTTGTGTCAGTTAATTTTTCAAATTAGCAGTCGCGTTAAAATTGATTTTGCCGGACAGACGCGTGTTATTCCATTGCCGATTCCTGAATTCGATGAATAAAAATAGCGCTGCTATTGCTTGCGATCCGGTTTTTGTGATCGGCGTTATATTTGTATGACCTCAACCTGGGATATATCGTGCTCCTAGAATTGTAGTTTTCAAAGCAGAACCACATATTGATTGGATTATATCTTGATCTATATAGCTATGTTTGCGAATATGTGTCTATTCTATAGCCAATAACGGGGACCGTCTAGATGGCTCCAAAGGGAGGTAACTTTTTACGAAGAAGATAATGGTTGAGCCCGGTTTTACCATAACTAAAATAAAGAACAATACTATAGGGGTATTCTTATTGGTCAAGCCAATTTCATATCCCCCCTGGAAGATATGAAATTTGCTGGACCAATAAGAATACCCCTAAAATATTGTTTGTATATATCAGGTATACATGTATGTATAGACACTAGTTACAGCACACCCCACATTGTTAAATATATAACACTAGCCGATGTGCCCGACTTCGTCCGGGCTATTTAGGGATTTATTTGTGATCTCCTCCGCCTGGACAAATTTTGTTAGATCAGTCCAGAAACATGCCTATATGAGCGAGGACAAGGACATGGTCGCACGTGAAATTGGACCCGCCCATATTGTTCCTGGGATCAAAGTACATGTAGGCCTACATACCAAAATTGAGTCGGATCGGTCGAGGTCCAGAAACATGCCTATGCGAGGGTATATGAGCGAGGTCAAGGACATGGTCGCACGTGAAATTGGACCCGCCCATGTTCCCCGTATCAAAGTAGACGTGCATACCAAATTTGAGTTGGATAGGTCGAGTAGTTTTCAGCACTTGATTTTAGAGTTATCCATCTTACACCCGCAATTTGTCTGTTTTGATCACGTGGTTCGGCTAACTATTGGGACAGATCTCCGAAAATTAATAGATTTCAAAAATCGATATCTAATCATTCTGAACTTTGATGGGTGGGTTCCTCGACTCGATTTAAATATTTTTTACCCCCAAAGCCAAAGAAATAGTAATATAGGACCCTCTGATCGGATTAAGTACCTTTAAAGGCACGGGCGGCGTTCGTTGCCATCAACAAAAGGAATATTAAAATATATATAGTTTTGTTCATATGCCAAACATAATCAGCGCGTAAATTGTATATTTCGTCAAACATACAATGGTGTACGTAAACAAGAGCCTGCTCGTGTTACAGAGGTTGTGCTTCTGTTTACATAGTACAGCGCAATTCTATTGGTTAATCACACAAAAATGATATAAATGCTCTTTATTATTTCCATATCAGGAAAACAGTAACAAATAACGCTCTTTATGTTTACCATATCCGGATCTAAACAAAAGCCAGATAACGTAACGTTTTTTGCTTTTGTTTACATAACAAAGGGGGAAAATTGACAATAACATACTGTGTATGCCATATTTTTTATTGGTATAAGAACAAAGTCTGTTTATATTTTACTATTCTTTCTGTTATGGCGGTTTTTGACGGAGGTGAATATTTTAATAGCATGCCCACCGCCAACGACGCCCGTATCTTTAATTCACGCCGGTTGATGTAAGATAAAATGTGAACTTGGTTAAATTATTTAGTTAATTCAGAATGCACAGGTGTATATAAGATTGTGAATAGAATCTTGAACAATTCGTCGTGATGTCAAACAACCATTCCCATGTCGTGTTCCGACACATCGTTAATTCATAGTATGATGGCGACACACAAATACGTTGGTAGGAAAAACAGCGAAAAGAATGTCTTATCAATTGTGATGTTCCCTCCTGTGATCCCCATTCCCTACAAGAGTTGTCCCACTTCGAAAAACAAAAATAGACTACACTATTGGGTCTCTTATATCGCGGAAATATCTATCTGTCAGTTCGCGATTTTTCTCCCAGACCACTGGACCAATTTTGGGATGGTGCATGACTCGGCCAAATCGAAAAAGTGCAGCGGCCAAATCGAAAAAGAGCTCTAGTTCTCGAGATACCCCTACCCTCGGTAGAACAATTTGACTCGGAAAACAACTGAAACAACCTGAAATATATATTGTTCAGGAAAATAATAGTGAAAAATAACGGAATTGGTGGTGGCTATTGTCAAATCGACGATGAACGATACCCACCAGTTTCTTTTTCCATAAATTAACGATTTTGGTAAAGCGAGTCTTGCCGCCTATGTCATAAATTATTTGCCAACAAAATTAGATCATCACGGACTTCAATACAAGTGTACAAACCGAACATTGTTGTCCCGATTTTAGGGCTCCAGGACCATCCACACGCATAGCCCCCGAACATGGTAAGTGTGTCATTGTGTTCACCACATCAGTGGTAATTACAATTTGAACCCATGTAGCGCTGATTCTTGAGAACGAGGTCAGCACTAGTCCCGACATGCATAGTCGTTTTGATTTCATTAAATTGCCATTTTCATCTAATTTGGAGACGCCAGGATACTCTACAGAGATGTCCCTCCACATTAGTTGAACGATATTATTAGAAAGTGTGATCGTTGGCAATGGGAAACCACCCCACGCAGTTGAAATTTGGCAAAAGTAGGTCATCACGGACTTCAATACTTCTATGTACAAACCGAACTTTATCGCTATTATGTCACAATGTTAGGGCTCGCGAGGACACTCCACAAGTACGTATGACCCATCAACATGGTAAGTATGTCATTGTGATCAGCACACCAGTGGCAATTACAATTTGAGTCATTTGACCCCTCGCAGCCGGAATTCTTGAGCACGAGGTCAGCACGAGTCCCGACATATTCGTCGTGATTTCATATAAATTGTCATTTTTACCTAATTCCGAGGTGCCAGAACACTGTATACGGAGATGTCTCTCCACATTAGTTGAAGGGTATTACTAGGCATTGTGACCGCTGGTAATGGAAAACCACCCCACGCAGTTGAAATTTGGCAATAGTAGGTCATCACGGACTTCAATACTTCTATGTACAAACCGAACACTATCGCTATTATGTCCCGATTTTAAGGCTCCGGGACACTCCACATAACCTACGAATATGGTACGGTAAGTATGTCATTGTGGTCACCACATCAGTCGTAATTACAATGTGACCCCAAGCAGTCGGAATTCTTAAGCAAGATGTCGGCATGAGTCCGACATATTCGTCGTGATTTCATAAACAAAATCGTACATCTCTATATATAAGTTTTCAAAATACACGTATAGACAATCTATTGATCGTGATCAAATTTCTGGTATCCAAATGAATGTCTATGATAATCATGAATGCCTTAAAGGTACTCAATCCAATCAGAGAGTCCCCATATCACCAAGATACAACAACAACAACAACATTTCTTCAAACTACGCTTTAGTTATCAGAATCGATTAATTGCAACAAAATAACATTTTGTTCAACGAAATATGGCCGTATATTATCACTTGATTATTCAAGAAATTTTGCCATATTACCACATGTTTTTAGAGTTATCCATCTTCATCCGTTTGGCGACGTTTTTCTGGGCCACAAACAATTGCACATCTCGAGAAATAACAAACTTCAAAAATCGATATCTGGTCACTCTGAGCTTTGATGGGTGGGTTCCTCGTCTCGAATCAAATATGTTTTATGCCAGAAGCCAAAGAAATATTAATTTAGGAGCGTTAATTCGGATAATGCATCTTTGAATGTTTGACTTTGTAAAGTTTGAGCTCTTGTCGTGGGTTTGGTGTCCGTCGTCCGTCCGTGCATCTGTCAACAATTTCATTTGGCTCACCCTACAGGCCGCATCCCTGATCTGATCATCACCAAACTGCATATGGATCTTCGGGTTGACCTCTAGATGGGAGCCATCGATTTTTTCCCCCGAAAATCATTATTGAACATGGCCGCCGGCAGCCATTTTGAATTTCAAATTTTAATCCTTCGGCACACCCTGCAGCCCGCATTTATTGGAGAAATGTTTTCAAAATTTACATGCATGTAAAACACGGCCGTCAGCAGCCATCTTGTAAAACACGGCCGTCAGCAGCCATCTTGTAAAACACGGCCGTCAGCAGCCATCTTGTAAAACACGGCCGTCAGCAGCCATCTTGTAAAACACGGCCGTCAGCAGCCATCTTGTAAAACACGGCCGTCAGCAGCCATCTTGTAAAACACGGCCGTCAGCAGCCATCTTGTAAAACACGGCCGTCAGCAGCCATCTTGTAAAACACGGCCGTCAGCAGCCATCTTGTAAAACACGGCCGTCAGCAGCCATCTTGTAAAACACGGCCGTCAGCAGCCATCTTGTAAAACACGGCCGTCAGCAGCCATCTTGCATGGATTTCAGATGTGAATCCATTAGCACACACTGCAGTCGACATTTATTGGAAAATCGTTTTAAAACTTTACAGCCTTGTTGGTAACTAAAAAGCAGAAATGCTTCTATAACCATGATACGGAACATAGATCGGATAAGATCAGGAAAACTGAGTAAAATAGTCACTTGTAGCAATTAGAAGGGGTGGGTCACTATCCCAGAATCGGAAAAACAAATTAGGGGGTGGTGCGTACACAGAGGCCGGACAAAATAAAATTGCGCCTGGTGTCAGGGGGCGGTCGCGCACAAAAATTCCATATATAGGCTGGGGTGGGTGGGTCATTTGGACCCGGAAAAAATGCGTAAATGACCAAAAATGCTAATTTTTTCCTCCACTTAAAATCACTGTTTTTGCGCTCATGTAATTTGTTAATATCAACCATATGACACTCTAGGCTATTTAAAACATACTAACCAGAACTAACTACCATTTAGGGGTGTATGTATGCTGATGTATGTCAAAATTAATGTACCAGATTTTGACGGATGAAAGATATATTATATATATATAAACAAATCATATAACAAACATTAAAACACAAGAACAAACATTTATAATATGCATATCCAAGATAGCATTTCAATTGGATGTCAAAGTGTATATTATAGCTATATATATACACACGTGTATCCCTTTAAGGGTTTGAACAAAATATAAAGCTGAGTTTATATTGATGAATTCTGTGATGAATTTTGCAATTACTTTTGACAAATTTGTTAACTGTTATAACATAATTATATGCTCAGACACGATCAGTCGACAATGCTTGCATATAAGCATAATTATGAAATGATTACCATCTTCTGTTATTAATCCACATAATGGATATTATTTGTTATCAAGATAAACTTGATGATACAAACAAAAATAACAATTCCACTATATTCCACTGGTTTAAAACTATAAAACAAAATAGCTCATACCAAAAGTTCATACTATTTGGATAACAATATGAAAGCTTAGCCTTTTGTGATATTAATTCAACCACAGTTATTATTCACAAGTCGAAGCAGTTACGTACTGTACAGATACATGTAGTAAGGTGGTATATCTGGAGTTCCAGTTATTTGACTGCCAATACATATGGTATTGTAATTATTAGTTGCTTGTTCATTATTGGTTGCTTTGATATTCAATTTAGGATATAGCAGGATAGAGCAATGTAACTATAAAAGTAGCTTTTGGTATTAAAGTCTCAACTTATTCCATATGCAACATAAAGCTAGAATATAAACATGACTAATATGAACTTTGTTCTTGAAACTAATTATAAATCATACTAACCTGGATCAAACTGCACAGGTAATCTATGCAACTCTCTTCATGCGAACTTTCTCAGAGTCACATATCTTAACTAGACAGTCTTATCCAGGATGCTTGTTCTTATAATGGGTTTCCATGTGATACGTCCAGTAAACAACATTGCACAGGGGGAACCTACATGTATACGGACGGTTTGTACAAGGTGACCGTGACTTGGATATCTCCGCTGGCTTTAAACTAAACTTTATACTCTGATAATAAGTTAATAATACTACCAATTCTTCACTAATATTGGTATATGTCAATCTGCACACCAACATGACATACATACACGTATTTAGACTGTGAGCTGCTGTGAGTGTGACTTTCCTTGGGTCCCATCATACCCATGTGCAGATATATATAACAGAAATAGGGGAGATGAATTTTTTTCTACCCCTATTACTACAGTATTACTATTGGGCCTTAGCTCTAAAACATCTTATACTATTGTTATATAAAAGAATATGGAGTTATTGAGGATACATGTATCAGGAAATGTATTACCTCATAATTATTATGTTTTATGGCATTATGCCCAATGTTTTAAGTGCATGCATTCAGCATTTCCACATTTTATACTAATATAATTATCTCCCTTAGAGCAGTTTAGAGGTTTATTAAAATGCTGGGAATAGTATTAAATAATAAGAAATGGAACAATTCTTTGCTAGGTTATGATTTGGTTTATATTTTATGTTTTTTGTCAGATTTTGGGGGTGGGTCCCAAAAATTGGGCGGAAAAAAAAGAAAGAAATTGCAGATAGAGGGGTGGTGGGTCCCCGAGAGGGGCAAAAACATTTTTTTCGCCCTATATATGTAAAAAAAAATCCGCGACCCCCCCCCCCCCCCCCCTGCTGGTGTCCGTAATATTCTGATCTGTTAAAATGGGGACGGTCATCGTGTGAAATAGGGGCCAATTAAGCCACGGACATAATTATTTCTTTTCATAGTAATTCTTAAAGTATTCTTCTCAAGAACCACCACCCTATTTAGCTTATATCTGGTATGGAAGGTTCTTGGGTGACTGAGATTCAAGTTTGTTCGAACGGGGTTCCCAGTTTAAATAAGGACAAAGCCAGGGAAATAACTCTTTTCCTCCATAATCTTAAAATGCCTTCTCCTCCAGAGCCACAAGACTGAATGGGATCATAGTTGGTGTTGATGGTTACTATGTATGTGACTGGGATTCCGATTTGTTCAAAAGGGGCTGCCAGTTTAAATTTTTTGGGCGCAGACATAACTCCATAGTAACTTTTAAAATGGCTATGCAGGACAGTATGCAAGTGCTTCAGTTCCCATCACAACAGGAGATTTTTATAATAAAAAAAACACCCACCTAGCGCCCACCACTCTCACTGGGGGGAAACTGTTTCACCAGGATCGATTCTATTCCCCGTTTGTTCCGTCTCTATCGGCGTTGAGATCCGACTCCATTTTGACTTTTTTCTAGAAAGTTTTGGGCGCCATTTTCACAAAAATATGACACAAAGGTAAGTTTTAAACTATTGGTATTGATGTACGAAAGGTTTATAGCAATTCAGTAACAATATTTATGCAATCGATGTTCTGTTACGTGCATATATCCACACATTTAGACCATACAGCTCTAGCGTGTGCATTTCCCATGTACATTCAATGTATCATTCGACGCTGAAAATTTGGTCTATTCGCCTGTAAATCCAGTCGGAAATGATCAGGACGTATACCAGGATGGTGACAGAGTGTAATGAAACCATCTCCCAATATTCCCGCAGCAGAATAACAATCTAAATGAACCGTCAAAAATAGTGAAAAATGTTCCGACTCATTTGTGACTTTCATGTTCTAGATCGATTCTATCGTCCCTTCTAAAGAGCCGGTTCTATTCGATCGACACTTGTTTTCTCAGGCTGTCCAGCTTCATTTTGTCAGTTATGACACATCATGACAGCAAGGAACGGGTAACCTAAATGGCCACTAATGTTTATTGAATAGCGCGATGATATTATGGTCCTTTTGCAGTCTAATGTACCAATTTTGGATATCTATGGCTTTTGAATTCATATCGTTATAAAGATTGCCTCTAAAACTTTTGAATTTGTTTTTCTTCATAATGTATAATGGAATCGGTGGCGCGATGTTGAGCCTGGATAACTCGCTGTTCTTACTTGATTTTTCCGTCGATCTGCTGACACAGGCCGAGGCAGCGCCCCCCAATCATGATGTGATGGAGGTCGGCGATGAACTTAATTCAGTAAACACTTTCACCACACCGGCTGCAACCAGCACGCCCGCCAAAGCAGCCCGAATAAATCAACCTCTCCAAGCTGTGTCCCAAAGCCCATTGCATTCCTTTTCCCGTTTATACGAGACGTCGTTTGTGGCTGCACTTTTAAAATGTTCTATATTTTGACCAATGATTCCTGGTTTGTTGCATTCACTCTCTGGATAATTTAATTGTGTCCTAAGTGTTTTTAAACTGGGGCAAACAAAGTTAATTTGGGCATCTTTGTAGCAACACTTTCCCAATCCTGGAACCCTGCACATTTCGTCCCTCCCATAAACCGTATGAATTCAGAATGAAATAGTCTGCAGCCAACGGCTGTTTTACCTCCGGAGTATATCGCATGCTTTTGCAAGAAATCGTACAACATCTAGAAATAGCTGAAAATATACATTATTTATAGCGAATGTCCCCGAGGTTAATTTGTTGAAGAAAAGACATCCAGTCTGGAAACCTGTCTGCGTTTAATTGGTGTATTATTTCTGGTAAGAGGCCAGTTATCTCGTCCAATATCGCAGATATCTCGTTAACTGGATCGCAACAATCTACATCAATATTGGAGTCGGTCGTGTTGGTAAATAATGGCCTCCTGGAATGTGTGTTCTTTTTTGAAACTTTGGCACATGGACTTACTAATAGATGACATTCTGCCGCAGAAACAACTTCAAGCGACATTGTTTCTTCGTTCAGCACGAATTCTACATCGCCAAGTTCCTTCCCTTGCACCCCAAAACGAACGATTCTATATCTATGGTTTCCACCCAATGACTTAACGTCATCTTCTCCCACTAGAATAACAAGTTAATCATCAGGATGTGAATCTACAAAATGTCTAACGTGATTGTCACCCACGGCAAACTTCTTCTTGCAATAATATCAGCTGATTCTCGGGAAATAGAGATATATAAGTGTGTGACTATAAGCTATCTGCAAATGATGATCTTACGATTGAAATTTAACTGTATAAATGTTTGACGCAAATAGTCAAGAAACATACATAAGCTTCGGCGGATCCAAAATAAGTTTTGAAGCTCCATGTCTATTTCTATTGCATTACTCTGTCTTAAAATCAGAGTCATTTTGTGTCGATTGAACCGGCAATCGAACCGGAACCTATCAATTTGGGGTGAGAAAGAGTCGGAACCAAAAATTATAGAGTCGGAACCCACGTGTTTACTTTGCAATTACGCGTTTTACTGATTGTTTTTTACATTTTCAAATAGTTTGATGTGTCAAGATTGAGCTTATATGATCAAATATAAATCGTGTTGAAACTGACGAGATCCTTTGTTGTTTCATACATACTATTTCGAAGGTCAAGATGAAGTTTTGCAAAATTATCAACACAATACGACTGATCATCACATAAAATTAACATTACTATGTAATATGGAGAGTGTTTCCATTCTGGAACATTGAAATGAATGTTTCCTGGATCTAGATCCACTGAAGTATGTGTGGAGAACTATTTTAAAACTATATACTTACCATTTTTCTGAATGATGTACATATTTTGTCATTCAAAATGGTTGAAAAATCAGTAAATGTAACAATAGGGTCGGAACGGAAATAGCGATAGAATCGATTCTGGTGAAACAGTTTCCCCCCAGTGACTCTACAAGAGAAAATATTTGTGCTGTTGAATTCAAGTTTGGAACTGTGTTATATATATAGATTCCCACGGTGATAGTTTTAACATATTATATCAGTTACACGTCTGTGTTATAATGTTAAAACATCTTCTTAGCAAGAACCATTTGGCATATTTTGTATGGAGGGGTATTGTTTGAGTGTAATTCAGTTTTGTTAAAATGGGATCACCAGTTGAAATAGGGGGCGAGCCAAGTACATAGCTATTTCCCTCCACAGTAATACTTAATACTTCGAAGAACCATCTTATATTAGTATGAAGAGTCACGTTGGTGATTGGGATTCAAATAGTGTCACCTGGTCAAATATGGCAATAACTCTTGCCCTTTATAGTAATTATTAAAAAGTTTTCCCAAGAGCCATCTGACTATTTAGCTTATATACAGCTAGTAAGGATGATCATTTGGTGACTTGGATGCAGCTTTGTTTAAAAATGTGGTCGACCGGTCAAGAAATGGCGGGCTAGAGGGGACTTACCACTTTTTATGGTCAATGACATCATTGGTATATGAAACGGATTAAAACATCTTCTCTGGAAGTACCCGACTGATTAATGGTCAATCTGACGTTAATGTGTAGGATACATGGATAGTTGAGCTTCAACTGTAAAAAGTAAACCACAAAAAAGGATCATGTCAGGTTGGAAATTCCCAACATTTGAGAAAGCTAGAAGTGTCAAACTTTTATTTTACGAACTCGGGAGTTGTGTTCGGTTAGGAGGGGACTGGATGTGAGTTGGGGAGGGGCTCAGGGTTGGAGGGGACTGGAGGGGCTCAGGGTTGGAGGGGACTGGAGGGGCTCAGGGTTGCAGTTTGTAATAGCGATCTGGACATTCCCTGCCAATCCATGGACACTCTCTAGCTACGCCCTGTTTAATACTACTTCTTTTAACCCTTTACCCAACAGAACGGCCCTGTGCCAATGCATTCTCTTATATATGCGAGTCGACCATAGGTCGCCTCGCATATATAAGAGAATGCATTGGCTTAACACATTAAAAATTATAAAATTGTTAAAGAATGTAAGAAAAAATGGTAATAAGTGTTAAAAAAAGATTTATTTTAGGCCAATGCATTCTCTTATATATGCGAGGCGACCTATGGTCGACTCGCATATATAAGAGAATGCATTGGCACGGGGCATAACTATAACCATCACAATGTGGTCAATGAGCCGGTTCCAATGATATCCATATTTGTATGGTTTTATTGAGACAGACCCAAGATATTTTAGGCTGTTGAAGCTTTATTTGGCCGGTTTTGGCCGGTTTGTTGGGTAAAGGGTTAAAGTGTATTCGTCAAGCATTGACTGTTGTGGTCTCCAGGACCCCATTATTTTAGCCCATTCACGTCGAGAGCTGCGCTGGTGCAGCATTAAGATCATGTTCCAGTGCATTCTCTTATATCGCATATATAAGATAATGCACTGGCTTATACAAGGTCATGGTAAATATGGTTAGGCCTATGTATTCTCTTATACCCGCGCGAGGCTCCTTATGGGAGACTGGTATACATAAGGAAAGCATTGGCACAGGGTTTCTCGCAAAATTTCAGGAATCTCCAGTCATGGAAAGGTTAAGTCTTTACAGTCAGGTGGTCTTCCGGCTCTCTTGTTTCTCCCACGATTCCGTGCCTAACCGCATGCACCTAGGTCGGACTGGAAGCAATAGATGGCCTCGTATGGTACCGTACGTGATCCATGTCTGTATTGATATTGGGACAATGAGAGGACGTGGTCTCCCGCCCCCAATAGTAGCTATACAAATGCTATTGTCTGTCATTTAACGACAATTACACGGATTCAGTTCGTGACTGATATATTAAATGACATCGGGACCCCATGATAACGCCAATCAAAGAAAATATACAACAACCGGTATATCAAGCGGAGAGCTCCCCCAGCGTCCATAATATAATGGTTAATTTCTATAATATACTCCCAGCTCCCCTGTCGACAACATACAACAATCAGTACAAGAAAACCATAGTCAGAAATGGTAACGCCACCAAGATCGTATTATTAGCCATAAATATAAATAATAATACAATTATTCTATAAACTAGCTTTCAAATTTTATGCGGGAAATTTGCGTACTTCCATATTTCAAGTTTTCCCGTTTCTCGTGGCATACATTACTTTCATCAAACTGTCTTCTTTATTACACAAGCTGATAGGCCCGACTTCACCCGGGCTGTTTCACATCTGCTTTCCGGTGAAAGGTGCGATTTGACCTTCAATTGACTATTTCGAAAGTCAAGGTCAGGTCAGGGTCATGATTTGTCCAGTCCAAAACACCCCCACCCGTAGAAAACTACCCATAGGTATCAAATTTCGATGAAATCCGTCCGTTTTACCCAACTTGACCTTTAATTAACAATTTTGAAGGTCAAGGTAAGGTCAGAGTCATGATTTGACCCGTCCAAAACACCCCCCCCCCGACAAAAGTACCCATAGGGTATCAAATTTCGTCGAAATCTATCCGTTTTATCCGAGTTGACCTTTGATTGGCCATATTGAAGGTCAAGGTCAGGCCGAGGTCACGATTTGACCCGTTCAAAACTCTCCTCAGACCAAAGTATCCCTAGTATCACATTTCGCCGAAATTTGTCCGTTTTACCCAAATTGACCTTGCATTGACAGTTTTAAAGGTCAAGGTCAGGTCGGGGTCACGATTTGACCCGTTCAAAACACTTCCCGGACACAAATACCCATAGGTATCAAATTACGTTGAAATCTATGGAAAGCCGAGGAGGACATGTTGGTTGCTAATTGCTAGATATACGACGCGGTATTTTGAAGGTGTTTCAAACTAGGAGATAGAAGTATTCTGCCTTTCAAATGGTGATGAATTATAGTAGTTTATTCAAATTTTATGGCATAAATTGTTATTAAAACCGTATATACTATAAAAAATTAATGACTCGAAAATTAAGTGGGCCTTTAAACAAAGTCACAATTGCATTTAGGCTCATCTCATACTCGTCCATTCAGCGATATTCTACTGCGCAGTTTGTTATAGCCTCCAGTATTTATTGAGCGTTATACCCCAACTGTTATAATTCGCCTTTAGCAGGCGTACTCTTGCCTCAGATTATTGAGATATTAGGTCACACATAATCACATTAAATCGCATCGTAACATAGCAATTGTGTGGGC
The DNA here is from genome assembly GCA_032622095.1 of Siphonodentalium dalli. Classification (NCBI taxonomy): domain Eukaryota; kingdom Metazoa; phylum Mollusca; class Scaphopoda; order Gadilida; family Siphonodentaliidae; genus Siphonodentalium; species Siphonodentalium dalli. The sequence goes on from CP136067.1 coordinate 42,164,106, forward strand.
TCCTTGGCGTGAATATGTAATGAGAAATAAGGTCATACGTAATGACATTAAACTCAAGAAAACCCTCGAAAACAAAACAAAATCACATTTAATGTTTTACGTTATTTCCTTCATCAAAAGAATCTTCGTGATAATGAACCTCTCGTTACTTTAGAATATAGAATTAACCTTAAAATAAAAAAAATCTTTGGAACACAGAACCTTCGGAATAACGAACCTTCGGATTGGTGAACCTTCGGAATAGCGAACATTCAGAGAAATTTCGGAATAGTGGACCTTCGGGATAGTGAACCTTCGGATAGAGCCATGCCCCCCCAATATTCATATTATATGCCCAGAGTTCAAAGGTATGGACCCATAAAATTCTAAACTTGCCCTTAAAATAATGAACTCCAAATTGGAGCACACACAGAACACCACTTAAGTCAACTGAACCTATGTCATGTCCCAATGCGGGAGGGTCCATATATACCACAACATTCATAGTATATGCCAAGAATTCAAAGGTATGGGCCCACGTAATGACATAAAATCTCAAGAAAACCAGCGAAAACAAAACAAATCACATTTAATGTTCTAAGTTAAGTTATTTCCTCCTGTATCTGTATCGGTGTGCGCGCATGATCAGTTCGGATGTGAGCGCACACTCCATATAAAGAATCTTTGTGAAAATGAACCCTCTCAAATTAGTCTCAATACTTTAAAATATAGAATTAACCTAAAAATAACAAAAACCTTCGGAATAGAGAACCTTCGGAATAGCGGACCTTCGGGATAGCAAACCTTCATAATAGAAGCATGTCCCCACAATTACACCGGTGACGTAAACACATGTGCCAATCTTAGTTGTACTCTCGTAATTATCGGTACGATGAAACGGTGACGGAATCTGACGAGGTTTGCCGAATGTACAATCACCCAGTGAATTATCCATCGCCCATGCGATACAAAAAAACCAAAAGCAATAAACACCACACTACGGTGGCGTAATTACTATCTTCACTTTTGAATACCAAGCTGTTGGTAGTTTATATTTTGTAATATTTTATAGTAATTTGTTCTTAAACGGACATGGCTCATTCGAACCTCCAAATTCTGATTTGTTAAAATGGGGACGGTCATCGTGTGAAATAGGGGCCAATTAAGCCACGGACATAATTATTTCTTTTCATAGTAATTCTTAAAGTATTCTTCTCAAGAACCACCACCCTATTTAGCTTATATCTGGTATGGAAGGTTCTTGGGTGACTGAGATTCAAGTTTGTTCGAACGGGGTTCCCAGTTTAAATAAGGACAAAGCCAGGGAAATAACTCTTTTCCTCCATAATCTTAAAATGCCTTCTCCTCCAGAGCCGCAAGACTGAATGGGATCATAGTTGGTGTTGATGGTTACTATGTATGTGACTGGGATTCCGATTTGTTCAAAAGGGGCTGCCAGTTTAAATTTTTTGGGCGCAGACATAACTCCATAGTAACTTTTAAAATGGCTATGCAGGACAGTATGCAAGTGCTTCAGTTCCCATCACAACAGGAGATTTTTATAAATAAAAAAAACACCAACCTAGCGCCCACCACTCGCACTGGGGGGAAACTGTTTCACCAGGATCGATTCTATTCCCCGTTTGTTCCGTCTCTATCGGCGTTGAGATCCGACTCCATTTTGACTTTTTTCTAGAAAGTTTTGGGCGCCATTTTCACAAAAAGATGACACAAAGGTAAGTTTTAAACTATTGGTATTGATGTACGAAAGGTTTATAGCAATTCAGTAACAATATTTATGCAATCGATGTTCTGTTACGTGCATATATCCACACATTTAGACCATACAGCTCTAGTGTGTGCATTTCCCATGTACATTCAATGTATCATTCGACGCTGAAAATTTGGTCTATTCGCCTGTAAATCCAGTCGGAAATGATCAGGACGTATACCAGGATGGTGACAGAGTGTAATGAAACCATCTCCCAATATTCCCGCAGCAGAATAACAATCTAAATGAACCGTCAAAAATAGTGAAAAATGTTCCGACTCATTTGTGACTTTCATGTTCTAGATCGATTCTATCGTCCCTTCTAAAGAGCCGGTTCTATTCGATCGACACTTGTTTTCTCAGGCTGCCCAGCTTCATTTTGTCAGTTATGACACATCATGACAGCAAGGAACGGGTAACCTAAATGGCCACTAATGTTTATTGAATAGCGCGATGAGATTATGGTCCTTTTGCAGTCTAATGTACCAATTTTGGATATCTATGGCTTTTGAATTCATATCGTTATAAAGATTGCCTCTAAAACTTTTGAATTTGTTTTTCTTCATAATGTATAATGGAATCGGTGGCGCGATGTTGAGCCTGGATAACTCGCTGTTCTTACTTGATTTTTCCGTCGATCTGCTGACACAGGCCGAGGCAGCGCCCCCCAATCATGATGTGATGGAGGTCGGCGATGAACTTAATTCAGTAAACACCTTCACCACACCGGCTGCAACCATGCAGCACGCCCGCCAAAGCAGCCCGAATAAATCAACCTCTCCAAGCTGTGTCCCAAAGCCCATTGCATTCCTTTTCCCGTTTATACGAGACGTCGTTTGTGGCTGCACTTTTAAAATGTTCTATATTTTGACCAATGATTCCTGGTTTGTTGCATTCACTCTCTGGATAATTTAATTGTGTCCTAAGTGTTTTTAAACTGGGGCACACAAAGTTAATTTGGCATCTTTGTAGCAACACTTTCCCAATCCTGGAACCCTGCACATTTCGTCCCTCCCATAAACCGTATGAATTCAGAATGAACGGCTGTTTTACCTCCGGAGTATATCGCATGCTTTTGCAAGAAATCGTACAACATCTAGAAATAGCTGAAAATATACATTATTTATAGCGAATGTCCCCGAGGTTAATTTGTTGAAGAAAAGACATCCAGTCTGGAAACCTGTCTGCGTTTAATTGGTGTATTATTTCTGGTAAGAGGCCAGTTATCTCGTCCAATATCGCAGATATCTCGTTAACTGGATCGCAACAATCTACATCAATATTGGAGTCGGTCGTGTTGGTAAATAATGGCCTCCTGGAATGTGTGTTCTTTTTTGAAACTTTGGCACATGGACTTACTAATAGATGACATTCTGCCGCAGAAACAACTTCAAGCGACATTGTTTCTTCGTTCAGCACGAATTCTACATCGCCAAGTTCCTTCCCTTGCACCCCAAAACGAACGATTCTATATCTATGGTTTCCACCCAATGACTTAACGTCATCTTCTCCCACTAGAATAACAAGTTAATCATCAGGATGTGAATCTACAAAATGTCTAACGTGATTGTCACCCACGGCAAACTTCTTCTTGCAATAATATCAGCTGATTCTCGGGAAATAGAGATATATAAGTGTGTGACTATAAGCTATCTGCAAATGATGATCTTACGATTGAAATTTAACTGTATAAATGTTTGACGCAAATAGTCAAGAAACATACATAAGCTTCGGCGGATCCAAAATAAGTTTGAAGCTCCATGTCTATTTCTATTGCATTACTCTGTCTTAAAATCAGAGTCATTTTGTGTCGATTGAACCGGCAATCGAACCGGAACCTATCAATTTGGGGTGAGAAAGAGTCGGAACCAAAAATTATAGAGTCGGAACCCACGTGTTTACTTTGCAATTACGCGTTTTACTGATTGTTTTTTACATTTTCAAATAGTTTGATGTGTCAAGATTGAGCTTATATGATCAAATATAAATCGTGTTGAAACTGACGAGATCCTTTGTTGTTTCATACATACTATTTCGAAGGTCAAGATGAAGTTTTGCAAAATTATCAACACAATACGACTGATCATCACATAAAATTAACATTACTATGTAATATGGAGAGTGTTTCCATTCTGGAACATTGAAATGAATGTTTCCTGGATCTAGATCCACTGAAGTATGTGTGGAGAACTATTTTAAAACTATATACTTACCATTTTTCTGAATGATGTACATATTTTGTCATTCAAAATGGTTGAAAAATCAGTAAATGTAACAATAGGGTCGGAACGGAAATAGCGATAGAATCGATTCTGGTGAAACAGTTTCCCCCCAGTGACTCTACAAGAGAAAATATTTGTGCTGTTGAATTCAAGTTTGGAACTGTGTTATATATATAGATTCCCACGGTGATAGTTTTAACATATTATATCAGTTACACGTCTGTGTTATAATGTTAAAACATCTTCTTAGCAAGAACCATTTGGCATATTTTGTATGGAGGGGTATTGTTTGAGTGTAATTCAGTTTTGTTAAAATGGGATCACCAGTTGAAATAGGGGGCGAGCCAAGTACATAGCTATTTCCCTCCACAGTAATACTTAATACTTCGAAGAACCATCTTATATTAGTATGAAGAGTCACGTTGGTGATTGGGATTCAAATAGTGTCACCTGGTCAAATATGGCAATAACTCTTGCCCTTTATAGTAATTATTAAAAAGTTTTCCCAAGAGCCATCTGACTATTTAGCTTATATACAGCTAGTAAGGATGATCATTTGGTGACTTGGATGCAGCTTTGTTTAAAAATGTGGTCGACCGGTCAAGAAATGGCGGGCTAGAGGGGACTTACCACTTTTTATGGTCAATGACATCATTGGTATATGAAACGGATTAAAACATCTTCTCTGGAAGTACCCGACTGATTAATGGTCAATCTGACGTTAATGTGTAGGATACATGGATAGTTGAGCTTCAACTGTAAAAAGTAAACCACAAAAAAGGATCATGTCAGGTTGGAAATTCCCAACATTTGAGAAAGCTAGAAGTGTCAAACTTTTATTTTACGAACTCGGGAGTTGTGTTCGGTTAGGAGGGGACTGGATGTGAGTTGGGGAGGGGCTCAGGGTTGGAGGGGACTGGAGGGGCTCAGGGTTGGAGGGGACTGGAGGGGCTCAGGGTTGCAGTTTGTAATAGCGATCTGGACATTCCCTGCCAATCCATGGACACTCTCTAGCTACGCCCTGTTTAATACTACTTCTTTTAACCCTTTACCCAACAGAACGGCCCTGTGCCAATGCATTCTCTTATATATGCGAGTCGACCATAGGTCGCCTCGCATATATAAGAGAATGCATTGGCTTAACACATTAAAAATTATAAAATTGTTAAAGAATGTAAGAAAAAATGGTAATAAGTGTTAAAAAAAGATTTATTTTAGGCCAATGCATTCTCTTATATATGCGAGGCGACCTATGGTCGACTCGCATATATAAGAGAATGCATTGGCACGGGGCATAACTATAACCATCACAATGTGGTCAATGAGCCGGTTCCAATGATATCCATATTTGTATGGTTTTATTGAGACAGACCCAAGATATTTTAGGCTGTTGAAGCTTTATTTGGCCGGTTTTGGCCGGTTTGTTGGGTAAAGGGTTAAAGTGTATTCGTCAAGCATTGACTGTTGTGGTCTCCAGGACCCCATTATTTTAGCCCATTCACGTCGAGAGCTGCGCTGGTGCAGCATTAAGATCATGTTCCAGTGCATTCTCTTATATCGCATATATAAGATAATGCACTGGCTTATACAAGGTCATGGTAAATATGGTTAGGCCTATGTATTCTCTTATACCCGCGCGAGGCTCCTTATGGGAGACTGGTATACATAAGGAAAGCATTGGCACAGGGTTTCTCGCAAAATTTCAGGAATCTCCAGTCATGGAAAGGTTAAGTCTTTACAGTCAGGTGGTCTTCCGGCTCTCTTGTTTCTCCCACGATTCCGTGCCTAACCGCATGCACCTAGGTCGGACTGGAAGCAATAGATGGCCTCGTATGGTACCGTACGTGATCCATGTCTGTATTGATATTGGGACAATGAGAGGACGTGGTCTCCCGCCCCCAATAGTAGCTATACAAATGCTATTGTCTGTCATTTAACGACAATTACACGGATTCAGTTCGTGACTGATATATTAAATGACATCGGGACCCCATGATAACGCCAATCAAAGAAAATATACAACAACCGGTATATCAAGCGGAGAGCTCCCCCAGCGTCCATAATATAATGGTTAATTTCTATAATATACTCCCAGCTCCCCTGTCGACAACATACAACAATCAGTATTACTATCTTCACTTTTGAATACCAAGCTGTTGGTAGTTTATATTTTGTAATATTTTATAGTAATTTGTTCTTAAACGGACATGGCTCATTCGAACCTCCAAATTCTGATTTGTTAAAATGGGGACGGTCATCGTGTGAAATAGGGGCCAATTAAGCCACGGACATAATTATTTCTTTTCATAGTAATTCTTAAAGTATTCTTCTCAAGAACCACCACCCTATTTAGCTTATATCTGGTATGGAAGGTTCTTGGGTGACTGAGATTCAAGTTTGTTCGAACGGGGTTCCCAGTTTAAATAAGGACAAAGCCAGGGAAATAACTCTTTTCCTCCATAATCTTAAAATGCCTTCTCCTCCAGAGCCGCAAGACTGAATGGGATCATAGTTGGTGTTGATGGTTACTATGTATGTGACTGGGATTCCGATTTGTTCAAAAGGGGCTGCCAGTTTAAATTTTTTGGGCGCAGACATAACTCCATAGTAACTTTTAAAATGGCTATGCAGGACAGTATGCAAGTGCTTCAGTTCCCATCACAACAGGAGATTTTTATAAATAAAAAAAACACCAACCTAGCGCCCACCACTCGCACTGGGGGGAAACTGTTTCACCAGGATCGATTCTATTCCCCGTTTGTTCCGTCTCTATCGGCGTTGAGATCCGACTCCATTTTGACTTTTTTCTAGAAAGTTTTGGGCGCCATTTTCACAAAAAGATGACACAAAGGTAAGTTTTAAACTATTGGTATTGATGTACGAAAGGTTTATAGCAATTCAGTAACAATATTTATGCAATCGATGTTCTGTTACGTGCATATATCCACACATTTAGACCATACAGCTCTAGTGTGTGCATTTCCCATGTACATTCAATGTATCATTCGACGCTGAAAATTTGGTCTATTCGCCTGTAAATCCAGTCGGAAATGATCAGGACGTATACCAGGATGGTGACAGAGTGTAATGAAACCATCTCCCAATATTCCCGCAGCAGAATAACAATCTAAATGAACCGTCAAAAATAGTGAAAAATGTTCCGACTCATTTGTGACTTTCATGTTCTAGATCGATTCTATCGTCCCTTCTAAAGAGCCGGTTCTATTCGATCGACACTTGTTTTCTCAGGCTGCCCAGCTTCATTTTGTCAGTTATGACACATCATGACAGCAAGGAACGGGTAACCTAAATGGCCACTAATGTTTATTGAATAGCGCGATGAGATTATGGTCCTTTTGCAGTCTAATGTACCAATTTTGGATATCTATGGCTTTTGAATTCATATCGTTATAAAGATTGCCTCTAAAACTTTTGAATTTGTTTTTCTTCATAATGTATAATGGAATCGGTGGCGCGATGTTGAGCCTGGATAACTCGCTGTTCTTACTTGATTTTTCCGTCGATCTGCTGACACAGGCCGAGGCAGCGCCCCCCAATCATGATGTGATGGAGGTCGGCGATGAACTTAATTCAGTAAACACCTTCACCACACCGGCTGCAACCATGCAGCACGCCCGCCAAAGCAGCCCGAATAAATCAACCTCTCCAAGCTGTGTCCCAAAGCCCATTGCATTCCTTTTCCCGTTTATACGAGACGTCGTTTGTGGCTGCACTTTTAAAATGTTCTATATTTTGACCAATGATTCCTGGTTTGTTGCATTCACTCTCTGGATAATTTAATTGTGTCCTAAGTGTTTTTAAACTGGGGCACACAAAGTTAATTTGGGCATCTTTGTAGCAACACTTTCCCAATCCTGGAACCCTGCACATTTCGTCCCTCCCATAAACCGTATGAATTCAGAATGAACGGCTGTTTTACCTCCGGAGTATATCGCATGCTTTTGCAAGAAATCGTACAACATCTAGAAATAGCTGAAAATATACATTATTTATAGCGAATGTCCCCGAGGTTAATTTGTTGAAGAAAAGACATCCAGTCTGGAAACCTGTCTGCGTTTAATTGGTGTATTATTTCTGGTAAGAGGCCAGTTATCTCGTCCAATATCGCAGATATCTCGTTAACTGGATCGCAACAATCTACATCAATATTGGAGTCGGTCGTGTTGGTAAATAATGGCCTCCTGGAATGTGTGTTCTTTTTTGAAACTTTGGCACATGGACTTACTAATAGATGACATTCTGCCGCAGAAACAACTTCAAGCGACATTGTTTCTTCGTTCAGCACGAATTCTACATCGCCAAGTTCCTTCCCTTGCACCCCAAAACGAACGATTCTATATCTATGGTTTCCACCCAATGACTTAACGTCATCTTCTCCCACTAGAATAACAAGTTAATCATCAGGATGTGAATCTACAAAATGTCTAACGTGATTGTCACCCACGGCAAACTTCTTCTTGCAATAATATCAGCTGATTCTCGGGAAATAGAGATATATAAGTGTGTGACTATAAGCTATCTGCAAATGATGATCTTACGATTGAAATTTAACTGTATAAATGTTTGACGCAAATAGTCAAGAAACATACATAAGCTTCGGCGGATCCAAAATAAGTTTTGAAGCTCCATGTCTATTTCTATTGCATTACTCTGTCTTAAAATCAGAGTCATTTTGTGTCGATTGAACCGGCAATCGAACCGGAACCTATCAATTTGGGGTGAGAAAGAGTCGGAACCAAAAATTATAGAGTCGGAACCCACGTGTTTACTTTGCAATTACGCGTTTTACTGATTGTTTTTTACATTTTCAAATAGTTTGATGTGTCAAGATTGAGCTTATATGATCAAATATAAATCGTGTTGAAACTGACGAGATCCTTTCTTGTTTCATACATACTATTTCGAAGGTCAAGATGAAGTTTTGCAAAATTATCAACACAATACGACTGATCATCACATAAAATTAACATTACTATGTAATATGGAGAGTGTTTCCATTCTGGAACATTGAAATGAATGTTTCCTGGATCTAGATCCACTGAAGTATGTGTGGAGAACTATTTTAAAACTATATACTTACCATTTTTCTGAATGATGTACATATTTTGTCATTCAAAATGGTTGAAAAATCAGTAAATGTAACAATAGGGTCGGAACGGAAATAGCGATAGAATCGATTCTGGTGAAACAGTTTCCCCCCAGTGACTCTACAAGAGAAAATATTTGTGCTGTTGAATTCAAGTTTGGAACTGTGTTATATATATAGATTCCCACGGTGATAGTTTTAACATATTATCAGTTACACGTCTGTGTTATAATGTTAAAACATCTTCTTAGCAAGAACCATTTGGCATATTTTGTATGGAGGGGTATTGTTTGAGTGTAATTCAGTTTTGTTAAAATGGGATCACCAGTTGAAATAGGGGGCGAGCCAAGTACATAGCTATTTCCCTCCACAGTAATACTTAATACTTCGAAGAACCATCTTATATTAGTATGAAGAGTCACGTTGGTGATTGGGATTCAAATAGTGTCACCGGGTCAAATATGGCAATAACTCTTGCCCTTTATAGTAATTATTAAAAAGTTTTCCCAAGAGCCATCTGACTATTTAGCTTATATACAGCTAGTAAGGAGGATCCTTTGGTGACTTGGATGCAGCTTTGTTTAAAAATGTGGTCGACCGGTCAAGAAATGGCGGGCTAGAGGGGACTTACCACTTTTTATGGTCAATGACATCATTGGTATATGAAACGGATTAAAACATCTTCTCTGGAAGTACCCGACTGATTAATGGTCAATCTGACGTTAATGTGTAGGATACATGGATAGTTGAGCTTCAACTGTAAAAAGTAAACCACAAAAAAGGATCAGCCAAAAATACCTTACGAGAAACGCATATGTAAAAAATGTGAAGCAAATGAAATTGAAACGGAAGAACACTTTATAATGATATGTGAAAAACATAACCATTTGCGGAAGAGATTTTTCACTGAAATAGGAGTTCACCAACCAATTTTCGTAAACTTTGATGAAATAGAAAAGTTCATATTCCTCATGAAGGCTGAACACCCGAGCATATGCAATCTGATCTGTAACATGGTTCGGCAGTTTTCCGCAAATAAATGAGAATATAGTGTTGAGTTACAAATACATGTTATATATATATTTTATATGAAATTGTCTTGACTTGTGTTTAAATTATCTGTATTATGACAACTGCCCCGCGTGGGTGTATTATGTCAATAAAAATGTTATGTTATGTTATGTCAGGTTGGAAATTCCCAACATTTGAGAAAGCTAGAAGTGTCAAACTTTTATTTTACGATCTCGGGAGTTGTGTTCGGTTCGGAGGGGACTGGTTGTGGGTTGGGGAGGGGCTCAGGGTTGCAGTTTGTAATAGCGATCTGGACATTCCCTGCCAATCCATGGACACTCTCTAGCTACGCCCTGTTTAATACTACTTCTTTTAACCCTTTACCCAACATAACGGCCCTGTGCCAATGCATTCTCTTATATATGCGAGTCGACCATAGGTCGCCTCGCATATATAAGAGAATGCATTGGCTTAACACGTTAAAAATTATAAAATTGTTAAAGAATGTAAGAAAAAATGGTAATAAGTGTTTAAAAAAGATTTTTTTTAGGCCAATGCATTCTCTTATATATGCGAGGCGACCTATGGTCGACTCGCATATATAAGAGAATGCATTGGCACAGGGCATAACTATAACCATCACAATGTGGTCAATGAGCCGGTTCCAATGATATCCATATTTGTATGGTTTTATTGAGACAGACCCAAGATATTTTAGGCTGTTGAAGCTTTATTTGGCCGGTTTTGGCCGGTTTGTTGGGTAAATGGTTAAAGTGTATTCGTCAAGCATTGACTGTTGTGGTCTCCAGGACCCCAGTATTTTAGCCCATTCACGTCGAGAGCTGCGCTGGTGCAGCATTAAGATCATGTTCCAGTGCATTCTCTTATATCGCATATATAAGATAATGCACTGGCTTACAAGGTCATGGTAAATATTGTTAGGCCTATGTATTCTCTTATATACCCGCGCGAGGCTCCTTATGGGAGACTGGTGTAAATAAGGAAAGCATTGGCACAGGGTTTCTCGCAAAATTTCAGGAAGCTCCAGTCATGGAAAGGTTAAGTTTTTACAGTCAGGTGGTCTTCCGGCTCTCTTGTTTCTCCCAAGATTCCGTGCCTAACCGCATGCACCTAGGTCGGACTGAAAGCAATAGATGGCCTCGTATGGTACCGTACGTGATCCATGTCTGTATTGATATTGGGACAATGAGAGGACGTGGTCTCCCGCCCCCAATAGTAGCTATACAAATGCTATTGTCTGTCATTTAACGACCATTACACGGATTCAGTTCGTGAGTGATATATTAAATGACATCGGGACCCCACGATAACGCCAATCAAAGAAAATATACAACAACCGGTATCTCAAGCGGAGAGCTCCCCCAGCGTCCATAATATAATGGTTAATTTCTATAATATACTCCCAGCTCCCCTGTCGACAACATACAACTATCAGTATTACTATCTTCACTTTTGAATACCAAGCTGTTGGTAGTTTATATTTTGTAATATTTTGTAGTAATTTGTTCTTAAACGGACATGGCTCATTCGAACCTCCAAATTTTGACTACGTAATTTGGTTGGACGGATACGATAGGTCGATATACGATAATATACGAAATATTGATATGCCGGCTTCATATGCTTTGAAAAAAGATGCCAAATTCACAACCATTTTCCAGCCGTTTTCAATTTTTCGCCCGAAGTCAGACAAATGCTCTTTATTGCTACCATATCAGGAATAGAATAACACGGAACGCTCTTTTCTATTCCATGTCGTTTTTTGTTTGGGACCCAAACACCTTGTTCATAGTTGCATTTTCATTACTTCAATGCGTCTTTTTGGGTTACGGAATGCTCGTCGAAAGGTAGTTAAGATATTTATCGACAAATTTCGATACCGGGAAAATTTTTAAAGCTTAATAATATTATTCGTATTTTGGAGTGCAAACCACCATGTGGCTTTAACCCTTTACCCAACAGAACGGCCCTGTGCCAATGCATTCTCTTATATATGCGAGTCGACCATAGGTCGCCTCGCATATATAAGAGAATGCATTGGCTTAACACATTAAAAATTATAAAATTGTTAAAGAATGTAAGAAAAAGTGTTAAAAAAAGATTTTTTTTAGGCCAATGCATTCTCTTATACATGCGAGGCGACCTATGGTCGACTCGCATATATAAGAGAATGCATTGGCACAGGGCATAACTGTAACCATCACAATGTGGTCAAGGAGCCGGTTCCAATGATATCCATATTTGTATGGTTCTATTGAGACAGACCGAAGATATTTTAGGCTGTTGAAGCTTTATTTGGCCGGTTTTGGCCGTTTTGTTGGGTAAAGGGTTAATAAATACTCATGTGGCTTTAATGTTTCCTTGAATATTTAAAATGTAAGGTGGTTGACCAATAGTTTGTTTACATTATGAATCTTGGATTTCTCAGATATATACCGGGTGTACGATATAGACCTATTGCATTACGACCCCGCTCGACGAGCACCACGCTTGGGCCCTCAATATATAGGTATACCGGGTAGACGTACTAGTTTACAGTATATACCGTGTCGATGAAATTTTCGAGAACAAATTACGTGACTTCCGGCAGTGTTTGCACATTTTAAGCGCGAAATCAGCAATGGACCAACGTATGCGATGAAAATTTATAATATCTAACATTTCCTCCTTACTCACAGGGATATCATCAGAATCGAATCGACGCAATGAAATTCTTTTCCATTTTGTTTATTCATACATTTCATCAACGAAACGTTTTAATTAGGCCCCCTCCGCTAACAAATATAGGCGAGATCCTCCTTTGCGTTACAAATGTTGACTACCTCAGATGAAATTTCAAAAGCAGGATAGGACTGACAGCAATCACAACCACACCATACATCACCCTGTATATATGTTATGTTCGTCATCTACTTTGTATTTGTTAAAATGTATATGGGAGAGGGGCGGACTTAAGTTGTTAAAACTTGTGCCCCGATCCCTTGTGTAATATTATATTACAATAAAATATGTTTAAACAAAAAAAAAATGCGATGAAAAGAAAGTTTGCTGCTTCACAATTTACTATATGTGATAATGAACAATTGAAGTATTTATTAATTTATGGACAACTCCGGACAACTGATTTCGCCTCACTAACGTTAGAATATACCTATAATAAACGCAGACACGCTTCAGTTACTAAATTGATAATTTTTCAGAGTTTACTGCAGAGCAGATTAGCCGAAAATATTGTATTCGCCGTTTGTGATAATGAGTTAGCGATGCATTATATATATATGTCGTCGTGCATGACCAATGAAAAGAGGTCACGCTGTAACTATTGTTACATATAAAAGAGCGTTTTGTGTCATCTCTATAGCGGAAGCGTCTTGTTGACTGGGTCAGCTTCATTTTTTTTTGCTTCAAAACTTTGAGTGATGTTATTGATTGACGTTAATTTAAATAATGTAATGATATGCTTATGTTGAAAATATATCTGAGAAACAGATATTCATATAACGCGTGAACATCATGATTATAGAAAATTGGTGTGTATCTTATTTGTGTTGAACAATCGTTAATATAAGTTAATTACAACTTTGAAATGCGCGTAACGCACCTAATCTATGAAGAAATAGCTTTATCGTCATTTATAGTGAACGCATATGTCATATGTCATTCGATCACGATCATTTATAGTGTATTTGAACATTTTACATGTGTTAATTTATATTTGTATATTATAGAGTGTGTGCGCATGGAGGTTTGTGTTGAACAATTAGAATAAATTCCCGAACGTTCGAGCTGCGTTGGAGATGTTGGTTTCGGAAAGCAGGTTTCCATCGTGTTTCCCCATGCAAGAGGTATGTATTTCTGTGGGTTTTCCTGACCGCCTACGCAGACAGAGTAGGATGTAGTGATCCTGTATGTGAACACATGCCCACCCCTTAACTTGTAAGCATGTTTACCAATACACGCTGACATTGACTCTGACGTGGCTAGATGACAATGATATATAGTGTTATCATTATTGGAGAATTGAGAATACAATGAGCTATTCATATACGGTCTACCGGATCCGTTTCCGAGTGCACCATCATTTCTAATCATGTTTCTACTTATAGATGTGCCTGTATCGGACGGAAGTTAGGGTCTGAATGTGACATCTTTATTATCAGCTTAATTGCAGCGACTTACATTGTATAATATAATAAAGGCCGATGTCTAAACAATAGGCTATATACATAGAGAGGATCTCTAATGAGTAGCAATTCTATACGAAATTTATTAACAGTCCACAAATTTCAATTCGAGCCGAGCTTTAGTGAAGCTCGAATCAAATTTAATGGACTAGGTTAATAAATTTCGTGTTGAATTGTGACGAATTTGAGATCCATTTTATCACATGATCACATTTCAGCAAAATAAAAATGATATCGAAACGGCTGGGATTAAACACAAAACAATAGTGATTTCCTTATCACAACCGAAGAGGAAGGAAAGACACCTTCAAGAAAAAATATAGTTCAATTTTAAATGTGTCCTTTCGTGTTGAAAATAATTGTTTAACCACCCTTGTTTATATCACTGTCAGCACTAAATAACCCAACACAAATGGAATATCATAATTATATTATAATTATATAGCAGAACTGAAAAATTTCCGGCATTGATATTGATATGATTACGCTAAGGTCTTACGTCACTGTGTGTGCTGATAATACACGTGTGTCTTACTCATTACTAAACATATGAGGTCTGGTTTAGGGGCTAATTGTGTGATAAATAACCATAATTATCTAAGTCTATTCGAATGCGAAACGACCGACAACATTAACCCTTTACACAACAAACCGGCCAAAACCGGCCAAATAAAGCTTCAACAGCCTAAAATATCTTCGGTCTGTCTCAATAGAACCATACAAATATGGATATCATTGGAACCGGCTCCTTGACCACATTGTGATAGTTACAGTTATGCCCTGTGCCAATGGTCGCCATAGGTCGCCTCGCATATATAAGAGAATGCATTGGCCTAAAAAAAAACTATACTGCTTAGGTATCAACTTACATTCTTTAACAATTTTATAATTTTTAGTGTGTTAAGCCAATGCATTCTCTAATATATGCGAGGCGACCTATGGTCGACTTGCATATATAAGAGAATGCATTGGCACAGGGCCCTTCTGTTGGGTAAAGGGTTAACCAATCATTCGCGTGGTTATGGAAAGACTTATAGAATTGGTAAAAATAAATACATAGTTACGTATTCTCCACATGCAGTATCTATGTAGCAGCAAAGAATGTTTTTTTCCCCAGAAAAAGAATCTGGGACTAAAGAAATCGCAGGTGTTCATCCGTCCCAGATGGGATACATCCGGGATACATCTTCAGTAATAATTAATGAAATTGAACAATGATTGGTATTGAGCTTTATGGTCAGGGAAACAGTTCATATTCGATTATGGGTAACGTGTGTCTATTGTTGTTGTTGTTGTTATTATACCCCCACTTTCGAAGAAAATGGGGGGTATACTGGATTGACTGCGTCCGTCCGTCCGTCCGTCACGCTTTCTCCCTCCGTGCGTCCGTGCGTCCGTCCGTCCGTCTGTCCGACCTCATAACTCGAACAACTATTAACCGATTTCAATAATTTTTATGTATGCAATCTCCTTAGGACGGTCTCTCCGCATGATGCTAATTGCGGTTCGGTCCGACTTTTTTTTTCAAGTTACGCCTCATTTTCGACTTATTTTGACTTCTGTCCGACTTAATAACTTTAACAAATATGAACAGAATTCAATAATTTTGGGTATACATGCTTATCACAATACCCTCTCTACATCACACGGCTAGGGATTGGCTCAAACTGTTTTTCGTAATATTACACTTCATTTTCGACTTATTTTGACTTAGAAAATTCTGTCTGACTTAATAACTTTAACAAATATGAACCAATTTGAATAATTTTTTCTGTACAAGCTTCTTGTGACACCATATCGATATAATTAGTCCGAATTTTTCTTTAAAGTTAAAAATCTTTTTTGTTGGGTTTACGGATAATGCGGGTTGAATTTGCCACGGTGGGGGTATGGTAGCACTCGAGTGCACACCTCTTGTTGTTGTTGGAGATAATGATGATAATGAAGATAATGATACTGGCGATTGTGACGACGAGTGGGCGAAGACGATAACGTGATGACAACGAAGACGGTGATACCGATGACGCGGATACGGTGATGATGTCTCGACGACGAGGACGACGAAAACGGCTACCATGATGATGATGATGATAATAATGGGAAGTTCGTGTATATATTGTACATATTCTGCAAAATTCTCAATATTTTGTATATATCTTCTACTTGTATCTCAATATATTCTTGATCATTATATAGTTATGGTCCTTGTCGACATTGCAGAATTTTGGTTTCCGGATGATAACACTAGTTTTAGACATTCTGGTTGTTTTCAAATTTGGATATCGATGACCCACATGGAAATTACAGGTCAAATTCGAACTTGTGTTTGGTCCTCCAATGTTTACCGGAGTTATGGTTATGGTCCTGCATGTCGACTTACAATTTGCCGATTATTCAATTCTAAAAAAAAATCCACCGGTCAAATAAAGTCACCTTAGTTCATACGCTGGCAATATTGCACTGCAAACTGCAAAAATGCCAGCTGCAAAGGTTGTTTTGTTTTGTTTTGTCAGCTGTCGACTAGCTCGTGCTGGGTCGTGGCTGGTCGTCAAAAATCATAGTCCGTGGGCCAAGCAGGATATTTTTCAAATTGGCTGCACCCTCCTCCAACAAAGGTTTCTATATATCAAATTTAAAGGTAATCATATGGCGCATCAGATTTTGCTTGTTGTCCGTTTCAGAAAGTGTCCCAAAAATGATTTTTCAGGGAATACAACTCTTACCCCTAAAATAAAATGAAAATTTTCTCGAGTACAAGTGTCAGAGCATAAACAAGATATTGCAGTTATAAACTGCACAATATATCGTTTATATTAATAAGAGATTATCATAAAATGACACGATATACAAAACTAGACCAATTTATGAGCCAGTTAGAAACAAATACGATAAATATTTTGAAATCGCGTAAAATTACTTGGATTTTGAAAAACATTGTCATTTATAAATGGCTATAACTTGTGAACAGCATTGGCTATTGATCCGCAAAATGGCTAAAAAAATGGCCCCAATGACATACCAAAACGATTTTAGTAATGGAATGCCAAGAGTATTGCTGTGAAAATGTGATATGAGCATAAACTTAACCCCACCCCCTAAAATATAACTTTTGCAAAAAAACGAATTATGTAGTTTACACTTAGAATGCTGCATGTCAAGTTGGTTTTAGAAGCATAAACTGAAAGAGTATAGAGAGTGATGAAGGGAATTATAAATAACGGTGTCTGAACGTGATCTAAGATTAAAATTTGAAAAAACATTGTGAAAAATGAGAAATTTTACTAATTTATGTAAAACTTGCAACATTGTGATTGAATTTTGATAGGCTATGGTGTAACCTCGCGATAAAACTCGTCTAGAATTAGTAAGTTTATAAAACCTCATACGATGACCTTTCTGGCAACTATTTCGTATATTTTTCAATTTTTACTTGAATTATTATGGAAAGATTATACATAAATATTTCAACTGAACACATATGGCTACAAAGGCTTATGCGTGAGACTTACGTTATACAGAACAGTATTTTCTTATTTGTGCCGCGCATGTCGGGACAGTGATCACAACTGGCAATAGATATGGCATTACAATGCGCTTCATATTTGACAATAAGTTTAGGATGGCATCCAAAACGGCCAGCAAAATCGAAGTTTCTCACACTTCCCACCACAAACGTGACTGAGTTCGTTATCTGGGGACAAGGGACTTGTTAATCATGGTAATTAGTTTAGTGGTAACCATAAACAAACCGAAGAACCATACTATTGTTTCATTTAATTTAACCTAATGAGTAATTGATTGTCTTAAGGACTATATATACTCATTTATCGGGGGAATACTTGATAAAAGTCAATGTATAGAAATATTAAAACAATCATCACTAACATGTGCCTTTGGGTCAGTTTAGATAAGTAGTATCAAATTATATATTTTTTCTGAAGAAATTGAAATTGTATGCCCAAATTTCCGGCCTCCAATTTCAAGTTTCCTATCTCTGATGTAAATATGTGTTGAGGTGAAATATTTTATATTAACGAAATTGGTTATACAGAGGATTTTTTTGTCAATAAAGAAATGACTTTTGCAGTATATAATATTGTGTTGCCAAACAGTTTCCAAGGCATGCTCCTATTCTATAAGTTGAGTTCTCTCACTCTGCTCATCATATGAGTCGTCAAAACTTACACTATTTCGGTTATTGTAGACATTCTCACATACATCGTTACATGGTTAGTCTGCGGTAAAACAAGATCATTTGTTAGATTTATATGAATCTTTACAGCCAAGGCTCAGTAGTCACAGTAGATTGGGGGAAGTATACTCCGACCTTGTTTGTAGGACTCAAGAAAAGAGCGACCAGTCATGGCTGTCAGGACATGGTACAGCAGGCTTGGGAGTTAGTATGATGTGCCAATCACTGATATAGTTCGCACGAAGATGTGCTAATATAATTTCTTAATGAGTCTGTGGCTGCGGGCGGTAGAAGATGTGTTCCAGTGTTCGGTTATACAACACAAGAACGTGTATGTTAATTTGTCGAATTGACGACATCATGGCTCAATATGCTATAACCCACATGCAAATTTGGTTGGATATATAGTGTCATCATCAACATTAATAGATTGCACAAATTGGTACAAAATTCGCATCACATTTACTGATTTTTGACTATTAAGTCAAACGGCTTCATTTTATAGGTGTTTGTGAATGTCGTAGCCCATCAACGTGTGAATTAGAGGCAATGTTTCACACACCTCTTGGACAATGCTGTCCGATATGTCGTTCACGGAAATGACACGTGACCTATTTTTGTTTTCAGTATAAAGAATCATCCTAGTTCCTATTCATCGAGAAACATAAAATTCTAGTATTTCGACATGTACGTCAGGGGAATAAAAAACATTAACTTGCTTCCGACCGAAGCGTGCTACATTGTCTCCATGTAACAGCACACCTGTTTCCGCTTCCTCTTGGTAACATACTAGCAAGAGATCAGGAACTAACTCTAAGCGAACGTCGCCATTCACGGACCGTATCACGTGACATTCGACCCAATGGCAAACATAATTCAGTGTTACGGCCATTATCGGCGCTAAGTGGAGAATGGATTTCGAAATGCCACATCGCGATATTAATTGTGGGTTTTCGTCTTTCCAGAAGGATACGAGCTATGTTATGCGTTTTGATGACGTTTAAGTTGAACTAATAGATGGCTTATATTATGTACCGTTTCGTCTATACAGCTCGATATTATGACAAAAAGTTGAAATTAGTATCTGATAATATCGACTTCTTTTCAATTTTTAGCCGCCAGTTTGGCCGCCATCTTGACTGTGAGTATCAATTGCCAAACCCTAACGAATACTTCATATCAATATTCCATATCAACATGTAATGGTGGGTAGAAATCGCGAAACAATAACGCCCATCGTAAGAAAGTAAAGGAATGTAGGCGTGTTTTCAATTTCGGTCGCCATTTTGGCCGCCATCTTCGATTTGGAAAACCATTTCTTGCATGTGATGTAAGGTAATTACTTCACCTCAGTATTTCCAACTCAACTGTAAGAATCGGTGGAGTTGTCTCGACAATAATGCCCAATGATGTTAATATGAGGGAATTTCGGTGATTTTTCAAAATATGTCCGCCATTGTGGGCGCCATTTTGGATTTGGGGGACTTTTATTTAGATATGGTACAAGGAAAGTTCTTCGTCTAAGTGTTCCCAACTCACAATAGTAAGCAGGTGTGGAGTTGTCATGACAATAATGCTCACTGATGTTAAAACAGCGATTTTCGGCGATTTTTCTATTTCTGGTGGCCATTTTGGCCGCCATCTTGGATTTGGGTGAATATTCTTCAACTCAGGTATAATAGGAATCATACCTCGAGTATCTGCTGCACAAATATATGCATGGGTGTTGTTATGATAGCAATAACATTCATTGATTCGAAACATTACATCGCGTTATTAACGTCGATTCGGCTTTGACCTATTATACCGGAATTTGGGAAAACGTGATATCTGACAAATATATCCCATAATGAATGTATATTATGGTCCCCATGTGTTCGCCAATAACTCTTCTATACGATAAATGTAAAACATCATGCCAATATGCCAACATTTTCCCACAGAGACAAACGAAAGGTGGTGAAATGTCAGAAAATAGCATATTTTCACATTTCGGCGGCCATCTTGGCCGCCATATTGGATTCTGGTGTCGGATTTTTGGCTAATTTGTAAGAGCTGTATATTAGCATAACGAATCGATCGGAAAACAAGACCGCATGTGGTATCATCTTTACTATAACGGCGACCAAAGATACCCTGGTGCATATAAAAACAATGGCCGCCATGATGGACGCCATCTTGTCTGGAGTCTCTGCGGCCACTTATTTTTCTTGTTAACAAGCGAACAAAATTAGAGGAGACATTAAGAAAGAAAATTAGTGGGGTGAAGTTGAGTCCTGGGGGGGGGGTGCAGAGGTCGACCAATATCTCCTGGACTAATTCCAACATGTCAAGTGACATTATTATATTTACATACACCTAATATCTCCTCCGATTTCCCCATAGCGTTACGGTAGACACGCCCCCGTATTCAATACGTTCATAAACCTATGAACGCAACGTGACGTCACTTCCAATGTCGTTCATAGGTTTATGAACACATTGGTCTCGGAAATGACCGGGGATTGTCGGACATTGCCGACTGCTTGAGTATCTATATAGTGCGTCCGGATTTGGCAAGAAATTTATTTTGGTCTATAATCAGTGTTGTTACCCGGTGTTACTGAATGTTGATGTTCAAAAATCCCGCTACTCAATAGCGTTTTATCATTTTCCTTGCTGCTACAAATATTCCCCCGAACCTCACAAATATATCATTATGGTAGAACGGCGTGTTGTCGATTTCTTATCCACAGCCGAAACTTAATTGTTAGTTTCAGTTATCATTCTTGAAATCAACACGTCTACATTAGTTACTAGCTAAACAAGACAGTTTGTCATATGTGTATACTAAACTGTGAAATTGCGTTTTTTTCCGTTCTTCAAGAACGGATTCTCAAAATATTTGGTTTTCCAAAAAACGAGGATTCGCACTTTCTGAACTGAACTCCATGCGTTCATTTAAATAGATGAATTAATAGTGGGAAAGACAGACAATCCTAGTTCATAATGAATTTAAGTATATAAATATAAATAATAAACGGCGGATTCAACGTGGTCATGGGTTTTGACCGCGATAAAAAATCAGCAAACTCCGCATGAACCCCTTCGGGGTTCATGCAGTTTGCTGATTTTTTCTCGCGGTCAAAATCCCATGACCACATTGAAACCGCCGTTTATTTCTTATATGACTGGCCTAAGAATACCAACACGCATCGTATCGTATTCTAATATATTGCAAACAGCTCATCAATCACGCAAAACGGCTGTCGTTCATTGATCACTACTAACACTGATGTGTTGACAGCGGGCAGAAATTAATCCGTTTTGGCAATTTTGCAGCTGGCATTTTTTCAGTTTGCAGTGCAATATTGCCAGCGTATGAACGTACCCTTATTCGGGGGACGTGTGGTAAAGCTGCCTTTTATTATTTATTTGTACGATATGTTGAACAAAAAACGTTAGTTGTTTAAAGGTACTCAATCCGATCAGAGGGTCCCCATATCACCAAGATACAACAACAACAACAACATTTCTTTAAAATACTCTTTAGTTATCAGAATCGATAAATTGCAACAAAATAATGCTAACCACTGTCAACTTTATGCTATCAAATTTCCCAAAACGTGTTATTTATCAACATTTTGTTCAACGAAATATCGCCGCATTATCACTGGAGAATTCACGAAATTCGGCCGTATTACCACTTGTTTTTAGATTTATCCATCTTCGTCCGCAAATTTGACAGAGACCATCCTTTTGACGGCGTGTTTCTGGGCCACTCGAATCAAATATTTTTTACCCCGAAGCCAAAGAAATAGTAATTTATGGGTGTTTAATCGGATTGAGTACCTTTAAATTCTTTAAATGTTATCACCCAGGCCGTAATACTATAATTACGATATAAATAAAGAGCTCAAACATGTAATTGGCCACGAGTAGATTCATTACTATAGGTTCGATTTCTTACAACGAATATTATATGCCACTTTAACCCTTTTTATATACTAAATGGATTCACCACCGTCAGTTAAAAGGTGTACATTGAAATGGTCTATTATTAATTTGGAGGGTTGTTAAGGGGTAAAACCAGACGACAGATAAATAAAAGTGCAGAAGGAGCCCTATTTACTGAGGGAAATATTCAGATAATAAGTTCATCAAACTACTTGGTCGTTTGTTGAACTTATTATCTGAACTTGTAATACGACCATGCCTAACTATGCTTAAAAGCCATGTCCTGATTGGCCAGTGGCCCGAGTTACCATGGCTATCTCGTTCCAGTTTTGTGGTACAATTCTACTTTTTCCAATTGTACCACGAAAAAAATCGGTTTATTCAGATCGCCGCACGCGACTTTTCCCGTCTTTTCTAACTCCGCGCAAACGGGGCATCAACGGAGTACACCCGCACCCGTAACCCTTTGAACTATTTTGCTACATCTTGACAATCTTGCGAATTTTCTAGCGATTTTTCGCTTGAAACCAGTTTGGTTGCCAATGAATATGGTCCAAATGATGTTATTATATACTGATATATGTTACGACCAAAGAAAGTTACTTAATAAGTATATTAAATGACAAAATAAATCCATGGGGCCGGGCTGTGCATTCGTCGATTCGAATCTCGATCATATTCGATATTTCGGAATCAAGTTGAAAATGAAAGCGCTGTTCACCAGTACAGAAGGGGAATAAGATTAGTTTAGTAAACTAGATCATTTAGATCGTTTTGTGTAAGGAAAATGGTCCATAGTCGATGATAATATTCATGTTGTGCCAACAACGTTCAACACAGAAATGACAGCAATCGTATTTCCTGTACAATTTAAATGAAAGGCACGGGCGCCGCTGAAAACACATCTTTTTTTAGCCAATCACAACGATTATTTACGCAAACAAATTACTAGAGTACTCCATGCAAAGAATCGAGTACGCCCAATACGAATTACACCACGAAATGTTTTCTCACCTGAGACCGAAAAAGCGCAGTATTTCGTTGACTATTCAGTCGAATTGTGACCATAAACTTTCAGTCGTATTACAAAAGAAATAAATACACGGTGTATCGGTGTGTATGGTCAAGTTGTACCACAAAAAACTGATTGTAGGACGACGCGTAGCGGAGTCCTACAATCAGTTTTTTGTGGTACAACTTGACCATACACACCTCTACACCGTGTATTTATTTCTTAAATGTCCCATGTGATAACTAACTACTCACCAATGATCGAGGCTTTAGTGCAGAAAGGGTTAACTCATTTATGTCTACAAACGGTGAGATGAAGCATTATCATTAGTAATTAAGATAAACAGAAAACATTGAGTTACTGCTGTAGTGTCATTGACATTTCATAAACATGAGTGATGATGATAAGTTCATCTTCATAATGAAAAACGAGGACAAACAAATAACCAATTCCGTGTGCAACATGATCCGGTTATTCTTTCTAAAAAAAAGACAGAATGGCAATATGGGGAAATAAATGTTGAAAGTATTAATTGATCTTCTATTAAGGATTATATATCGTACATGCATATTTATTAAAGACATATTATGGACTTGTTCGGTGCGTGAAATTGATAAGTTTGTACTCAGGCGCTATGCCAACCTGTGGAATGTAGCATTCTACTAACATCGCCGAAAATTTCAAAGAAATCGACCATACCAATCCATAGAAAACATCGTCTGAAATACGCTAAATTGTACACATTTACATCTCGATTCGGGACGCAACTATCGGCAACAAACTAACACGAATAATTTCGTCATCAAGAGCATTTAATTCATAATATATAAGAAACATGGTGTGTGTTGTCAATTTGAATTAATAGTCGTAACAAATAACTACTTAGGCAAGCTTATTCTCAATTTATATATTATCACCCCACCAGAATGTTTCACATCACTTTAAATGTTATTTGTAACTGCATCCATTGGTGTATTGCAATAAATCAACTTATCTTATCTTATCTTGACATACTGAAATCTGCGAATTTAATAAATAGAAATTGATACAAAATTTCAGATACTCCATACTTCCAAACCAAAAAAACGTGTTATAACATTAATGGACTAAAACTTTGAGTGTATAAAGGTGAGCAGAAGCTGGCAGAAGTGTCATTTTAAATTCCACCATTCGTAAAGGAAATCATTGTTACATGACAGCGAGTTATCCGTCGGGACCAATTCGTCACTTTCCTATATTTCACTGATGTTCGTTTCGCGATATATCAAAACCAGTAACGCCGGGTTATATTACTTTCTTGCAACACAAACCATCCAGTAAATTTATAGATGACACATAATAATCGACCCATGGTTTATTCATGTGTCAATCACATATTGTCAAAAGGGTGTGTCAGTTTAAAGTCTGGAAATAGGTCTGACATTTGCAGAATGAGGTCCCCAGAGGGGAGTTTAGTGACACTATCGCGCAGGAAAGGCTGTAGCGTAACAACCATGCACGCCGACTTTCACTGGCTACCTATCAAAGATCGGATACAATTCAAAATAGCAACACTTTTGCTTCCGTCGTATGTTTGTCTCTGAATCCCTTCCCGAATATATTAACAGTCTGATATATCCATACACTCCCCGGCGAACACTTCGTTCTGGTGAATCGTCCCTTCTCTGCCCTCAAGGTGCAAATCTTTTGACCGTCGGCGACAGAGCTTTCTCTGTAGCCTGTCCCGACATTTGGAACTCTCTACCAAATGAAATGCGACAATCTTGCTTGCTAACCGATTTTCGATCTGCTTTAAAAACTCACATATTCCGACGACGCTATCCCGACACAAAGAAAACTAACAAAATCTGATTATATATAATTCCACATATCTATTGATTATTTTCCATGTACATTTCTTGTGTATTTATATAATGTGTAAAGCGCTTAGGGCCCCTTGCGGGGGATAGGCGCTATATAAATATTATTATTATTATTATTATGGCGGGCTATATACATCACCAAATTCACCCTCTGTGAAACTCATTCTGCTTCGGCATCAACTTCTATGGGATACCTACTGTATATATGATCAGATTGAAGTTCCCCTGTTCAAGTCGGTGGTGTTCATCCATTAGTCACCTCGATTATGCAATGTATCTTCTGCAAACTAGGGATATAGAAACTGAACAGAAGGGGAAAATTAACTAAAAACAATGTTAATTTGACTACATATAGACTATATATACCTCCCAGAATATTAGGCCTAAGCAGAATGAGGCCCCCCAGAGGATGAATTTGGTGCTGCTTGCTCATTGTGTGGGATAGCGTTATTATATTCAGTAAATGCGATTTTTCAACAAAAACAAAACCGACCAAGCCTGTATATAGTGCGCCTTACAATTGCAGAATGGGGTCCCCAGAGTGTGAAGTTACTGATGCTATCCCACATAAGGAGCTAGCAACACCAAATTCATCCACTGGGGGACCTAATTCTGCTAAACACTTTCCCCACTACGGCTTCTATACTTGTGTCAAAACATTGCAACTCCAGCTCAAGCAGAACCTAGTTTTGAGCACCATGAATCCCTATGTAATTCCCCGTTCGCTATTCAGCATCAGGTTCAAATCAGTTTAGTGTCCAGTTCCCAGTTCCTTATTCAGCCTCCGTTTCAAATATGTTGAGGATATATATATACAGTTCATATTCAGCCTCAGATTCAAATATGTTGAGGGTATATATATATAGGCCATTCGAGAAATTCGACGGAATGGCGGCAAGAAATTATAATTATAATTCACCGGGATTTTTTTTTAAACTTTCTTGCTAAATTTACGACAGTGTAAATACAATACTAATAGTGCACGATTTAGGGGCGAATCACAGTCCAGAAAATACCCGGATATTTCATTTTACCCGGCCACAAATTGTGCGTATATAACTGAAGTCTGGCGACCAAAACGGACCATAAACTGTTGGTTAATTCACGATTGTGAGAGATTTATGCTATAAATGGCCACTTTGGGTATGAATTCGTGCAAACAACACAAGTGGCATATCACTGTTCAAAAAATACCCGAGTACCCCATTATGCCCGCCCCCAAATTCGGCGACCAACACTGACCGAAACAATGCAGGTAAATTCCCGTTTGTGCACAGTAGATCTATGCTATTAGTAGTACTGAAATTATCACTGTCACCCCCTTTCGTTCAGTTGGGTACCCAGCTTTTGTAAAAATTTACATTTGGGTACCCAGCTTTATGAAATATCACACAGAGCGTTATTTAATTAGTGATTGCATGACGTCAGTTGATTGCGAAATGAACCTGTTAAATTTGTGAATACTTGTTTATATATGAATTACTAGCAGGGTTACCCGGCGTTGCCCAGGTTAATGCGATGAGAAACCCTCTGTATGCTGTGGATATTTGTTGGGGATAGAGAATGCTCTTGCTGAAAAGTGTTATACGTTTTGTCATAAATTGTATATTCAAATAGCATCATAAAACACGATTATTACAGTCATGGGATATAAGTAGTGGCTCACCTTGTCAATTGTCATTATGTTTGTCGCGATTAATCCGTTCCAACAATAACGAAGTATGTATTTATTTACAACTGCGTATACATTAGACGTTATAATATGATACATGAACATCATACACACATTAGTTCGATAAAAGATGATAATTGGGTTTTAAATATTGAGATGTATCAATCAATTTAGTGGGTTGAACTAAGTTCTCGAGGACACCTGGCTATCTCCATGAAGATGCAGAAATTTCCAGGTGCTCCTCTGTTCATGGTGCTATATATTGGCTAAATATTCTCAGTTTAAACGAAATGTTGATGCGCATAAATATTAGCTCAAGAGCGAGATTTTGAGTTGTTTATGTCAGTCGAGGAGTCTGTTACAAAACACTTGTCAGATGTGCAGTATTGGGAGGATCCTGAATAGTCTTATGCGTTTTGTGCGTTTTCTTGTATATCAGAAGAAACCATATTTGACTGCACACTGTGACCACTATTTTTGAATAGGCCTTCCATATCTCTTGACAAATTGTAACTTTTTTGTGGAAGCTGTATTGAATGGAACAGATTCAATTTTGTTATAATATATATGCAATCCTCTGACGGTTCGGGGTCTCTCAGTTTGCACGAATAGAATGATAAATGTACGTTTAATGCTTCTTCTATGTATCTCTTTTTGCTAGCTCATTTTGTGAATGCCCTGATTGCTATTCCCATATAAATATGACAGTTAAGAAGATATAATTGTTCAAGTGACTTAAGTGGGTAACCATATGTCGGGATTGAGAAATGTGAACGTCCAAAACTACTTAAAATGATATGGAGATGGCCTGGGTGACTGTATATAACTTATATGTGGATAGAGGCGAATAGCAATCTTATCAATGATAGTGCATATCCGCTCGCCATCCGCGACGCAAACGACACAAAATGTGATTTAATTCATGGTATATCAATAGAGAAAAACGTGTATGAATTCGGTGGAAATTGGTGCCAAATAAATGTGTACCAGTGTTTGCCTCTTTTGACATATTTAAACCATTCCCATTAGACTCATTGTCAGTCATGGATGCATGATATACTGGCGATGATTATATATATGTTTGGTGGTATTCAGCAACTAAACAAATTCTGAGAATAGTTATGACCCATATCTCTCACCCAACTGACAACAATATGACGTCTTTAAATCACACGATGATATTCCTCGTATCATAGAGAAGAATAATATATCAATTTGGTGGAAATCTGGGCTAGAAATAGTTTTTTAAATCAATTGTTGATGCAACGTTGACTCGAACAACGCCATATTGCGAAGGTGATTATGTATTCGTTTAGTGGAAATCGGCGACAAAACTATTTCACGATATATTTTTAATTTTGCCGACCTCCCCCTTTTCTTCCCCTGACACCAACAGCGTCATTTTAGAAAAAATTTACCCGCACCGTTATCTTCCTTGTAAACAGTTACCCCTCTTAGAACGCCTTGGTGCCATCTCGATTGTACCGCGTAAAGTTATATATAGAACGCACACAGACAGACAGAAAGACAGACAGACAGACAGCACGATTTTATTTCTTGTATCATTTGAGAAGAACGTGTCTGAATTTGATGGTAATTAGTACTAAAAATATTTTGTATCAGTCTTGGTGACCCCCGTCCCTATTTCAGTCCCAGGCTGCACACACTAAGACTCATTAGAGATTAGAGATGCATATATATGAAATTGGTGAAAATTGGCGAGTATACAAATTCGTATCAAATTTAAGGTCCCCATATCTCTCACCCATAGGGCACAAATTTGGTGTATCTAAACGACACGATAAGATTCCTCGTATCACAGAGAAGAATATGTATCAATCTGGTGGAAATCGTCACTAAACATATAGATATAATTTGTTGTGTCCCTCTCATCTCTATACACCACTGACTCGAATGGCCCAAATTATGACATCCTTAAACCACACGATTATACTCCTGATATCATGGAGATCATTGTTTATAAGTTTGGTGATAATCGGCGACTAAACAATTGTTTTTATCAAATTTGGTGCCAATCCACACCCCCATCTCTCAAACAAACAGCACCACTATGGCGTCTTTAAATCACACGATTAGATTCCTCGTATCTTGGATAAGAACGTGTATCAATTTGGTGGAAATTGGCGCAAAAAAATTGTGCATCAATTTTGGTGCCCTGTCCCTTTCAATGCAACCCTGACTCGAATGAGGCCACATTTGGCAGATATATATAAGCAACACCATTAGACTCCTCATGCCATGGGGATGAATTTGTATAAGTGTGGTGGCAATCGGCGACTAAACTAATTATTATCAAATTTAGTGCCCACCCCCTCCCAATCTCTCAACAAAAAGACAACAATTTGGCGTTGTTAAAGCGCACAATTTGATTCCTTGTATAATGAAGAAGAATATATATCAATTTGGTGGAGATCGGCGCTAAAATTAGTTTTTCAATTTTGGTGCCCCTCTCCCCTTCCGTGCACCCCTGACTCGAACGACGCCACTTTTAAACCACACCGTGGGTTTTTTCATATCATGGGGATGATTATATATAAGTTTGGTGGAAATCGGCGACAGAAAAAATTCTGCCCCTCCCCCTTCCGGGCACCCCTGACGCGAACGGCGCGACTTTTGCCATATTTAAACCACACCATTAGATTCCTGATATCATGGGGATTATTATATATAAGTTTGGTGGCAATCGGCGACAATTTATTTTTCTGCCCCTCCCCCTTTTCTGCCCCTGACAACAACGACGTCACTTTAGAAAATTCTAACCCCGACCATTATCTTTCTCGTAAAAAGCTACTCCTAGTAGACCCCTTTGGCATCATCTAGATGGTCCCCTGTGAATTTCTATAGAACACAGACAGACAGACAGACAGACAGACAGACAGACAGACATTCGCAAATATAGATATAGATGATGTATATTCGTCACGATGCTTGAAAATAATAGCGGAGAAGAATTGTAAGCATAGGACATAGGTACTGCAGGTCGACTGTTTTCATAAAGCTGGGTACCCAAATGTAAATTTTATAAAAGCTGGGTACCCAACTGAAAGTTTTAAAAAGCTGGGTACCTAACTGAACGAAAGGGGGTGACAATGACCATTTCAGCATTAGTAGTGGCCACTTTTTGTGTGAATTCGCCCATGACCACCCTAGGAGCAAATCTCTGTCAAAAAAATACCCGGATACCCTATTATACCCGGCCACAAATAGGGTGTATCTGGAGTCTGGCGACCAAAAACGGGCCC
The DNA here is from genome assembly GCA_032622095.1 of Siphonodentalium dalli. NCBI lineage: Eukaryota > Metazoa > Mollusca > Scaphopoda > Gadilida > Siphonodentaliidae > Siphonodentalium > Siphonodentalium dalli. The sequence goes on from CP136067.1 coordinate 42,194,338, forward strand.
CAAAAATGTTGGTAAATTCCCGATTGTGAAAGATATATGTTATTGGTGGCCCCCTTTGTGGTGAATTCGGCCATATCTACACCAGGGGCAAATCACTGAGCATTATAGAGAATGTTACGAGCAATATAAGGCTTTTTTTCTTAAATACGTCTCTATATCTTTCGACTGAAGACCTCATATTGGCCGCAAGTTATTAACAACGACATCAGGCTGATATTCGAGTGGTCGCAAACATGGCAAGTTTAATTCAATCCCATCAAAACAGAGTCCCTTCTGATATCATGGAAAACCAACGCTATCGCCAATTCAGATGTCTCGGTAGAATATTGAAGAATTTGAAACACAGAAGCACATTGGTCTAACTTTTAATGAAAATTCATTCCTACCAGCTACCGTAAAACTATGGAATAGCCTTCCACCAGAAACGAAAAGTTGTGAAATCAGTTTCAGAATTCGAGAGATATATCTCCAAAGATCGCAATTCTATACCGTCATATTACCTGTTGCAGTAACTTGAAATATGACCTGTTTTGCAATCACCTAAATAATAATCTTTTCTGCGATTGTGGGGAACTGGAGACCGCCCAACATTTTTTACATCATTTACAAAAAAGAGATAGATAATTGTTTTGTGGGTCCTAATATGACATTAAATGTGAACACTTTTGCTTAACTGATCAGTTAACTTAACGCACAGTGAAAAAATACGCCGTCAAAAGGATGTCTCGGTCAAAATTGCGGATGAAGATGGATAACTCTAAAATCAAGTGGTTATTATTACCACTTGATTTTAGATTTATCCATCTTCATCCGCAATTTGTCCGTTTGGCCTCGCGTTTCTGTGCCAATTATTATAACTCAGAAATAACAAACTTCAAAAATAAATATATGATCACTCTGAGCTTTGATGGGTGGGTTCCTCGACTCGAATATTGTTTACCCCCGAAGCCAAAGAAATAGTATTTTAGGAGCGTCTGATCGGATTGAGTACCTTTAACTGAGTACCATCACTAACTGATATACACATCTCATCTAAAGCGCAGTGAAATCAAACAAGAGCGCTCTCCCATTTACACAACAAAATTATTACCGCCACACAGTGGGTGTACACTGGTGTAGAGTTTCTCATATTGTGTGGTCGATCGATAATCCACTGGGCGATTGTATGATGGTTATGTCGTACTTGAGTATAAATCGTACCGATATTTACGATATTACGACAAAGATTAGCACATGTGTTTACGTCACCGGTGTAATTGTGGGGACATGTTTCTATTATGAAGGTTCGCTATACCGAAGGTCCGCTATTCCGAAGGTTCTCTATTCCGAAGGTTTTTGTTATTTTTAGGTTAATTCTATATTCTAAAGTATTGAGACTAATTTGAGAGGGTTCATTTTCACAAAGATTCTTTTTATGGAGTGTGCGCTCACATCCGAACTGATCCTGCGCGCATACCGATACAGATACAGGAGGAAATAACTTAACTTAGAACATTAAATGTGATTTTGTTTTGTTTTCGCGGGTTTTCTTGAGATTTAATGTCATTACGTGGGCCCGTATCGTTGAATTCTTGGCATATAATATGAATGTTGTGGTATATATGGACCCTCCCGCATTGGGACACGACACAGGTACAGTTGACTTTCTGTGTGGGCTCCAATTTGGAGTTCAATATTTTAAGGGCCAAATTTAGAATTTTATGGGTCCATACCTTTGAACTCTGGGCATATAATATTAATATTGGGGGGCATGTCTCTATTCCGAAGGTTCACTATCCCGAAGGTCCACTATTCCGAAATTTCTCTGAATGTTCGCTATTCCGAAGGTTCACCAATCCGAAGGTTCGTTATTCCGAAGGTTCTGTGTTCCGAAGGTTTTTGTTATTTTAAGGTTAATTCTATATTATAAAGTATTGAGAGGGTTCATTATCACGACGATTCTTTTTATGAAGGAAATAACTTAAGACATTAAATGTGATTTTGTTTTGTTTTCGCGGGTTTTCTTGAGTTTAATGTCATTACGTATGACCTTATTTCTCATTACATATTCACGCCAAGCAGCCCACACAATTGCTATGTTTCCATGCGATTTAATGTGAGTACGTGTGACCTAATATCTCAATGATCTGAGGCAAGAGTACGCCTGCTAAAGGCGAATTATAACAGTTGGGGCTATAACGCTCAATTAATACTGGAGGCTATAACAAACCCCCCAGAAAAATCAAATCTACCCCAGCCGGACAACAACTCGGTTTGACCGGAAACCGAAATCAACACCGGAGTGTATATCATAAATTGTTACAATTCATGAGAAGGTGCTTGGTAACTTAGTTTAGATTATTATGACTAAAATGGTCATTGTCTACCAGTAGAACGCAGATGTGTACCTCGTGATGTCATGACATGTACAAACATGTATATTGGTGATCGCAACGCTTTGTATGCACTTTAAAAAAAATGACAACTAGTCATTACCTCGAATTTGAAAAAGATGCAAATGAGATGAGTGAGATACCAGCATATAACTGTTTTCTGATACCATTGGAGGAGAAATTTTTTAATACATGGGATAGTTCTGCAGTAAAAAATTGCCAGATAAGCGATCGCAGGGTAGAATTATGCAATCGACTGGTAGACACTGACATAGTCGGCATTATTAAGAGGGTTAATGGGGTCAATATCACATGTAAACCAAGACAGTGGTTATCCAAAATTGTTTTATGTGGATTATACTACTCATGTATATATGATTTGGATATTAAGGTTAATCCATATTCTATAAAATGAGAGAAAATTGAAGTTGTGAGTCTGAAAATACATATTTGGAAAAAAATTACATGCAATTTTTTTCCGACAACCCCCCCCCCCCCTAAATGAATAAGGAAAAACATTACGTGTAAATTTTTTACGCCTAGGTACCCCGCCACCCCCGGTACGTTGTGTCCCGCAGATTTCCCCCCCCCTGATTTATGCCATAAAATTTGAATAAAATACTATAATTCATCACCATTTGAAACGCAGAATACTTCTATCTCCTAGTTTGAAACACCTTTAAAATACCGCGTCGTATATCTAGCAATTAGCAACCAACATGTGCTCTTCGGCTTTCCATAGATTTCAACGTAATTTGATATTTATGGGTATTTGTGTCCGGGAAGTGTTTTGGACGGGTCAAATCGTGACCCCGACCTGACCTTGACCTTTAAAACTGTCAATGCAAGGTCAATTTGGGTAAAACGGACAAATGTCGGCGAACTTTGATACCTAGGGATACTTTTGTCCGGGGAGAGTTTTGAACGAGTCAAATCGTGACCTCGGCGTGACCTTGACCTTCAATGTGGTCAATTAAAGGTCATCGGATAAAACGGATGGATTTCGACGAAATTTGATACCTATGGGTACTTTTGTCAGGGGAGTGCTTTGGACGGGTCAAATCATGACTCCAACCTTACCTTGACCTACAAAATTGTTCAATAAAGGTCATGTGGGGTAAAACGGACGGATTTCGACGAAATTTGATACCTAGGGGTACTTTTCTCCGGTGGGGGTGTTTTGGACGGGTCAAATCATGACCCTGACCTGACCTTAACTTTCGAAATAGTCAATTGAAGGTCAAATCGCGCCTTTCACCGGAAATCAGTTGGGAAACAGCCCGGGCAAAGTCGGGCCCATCAGCTTATAAAGAAGACAGTTTGAAGAAAGTAATGTATGACACGAGAAACGGGAAAACTTGAAATATGGAAGTATGCAAATTTCCCACATAAAATTTGAAAGCTAGTTTATAGAATAATTGTATTATAATTTATATTTATGGCTAATAATATGATATTGGTGGCGTTACCATTTCTGACTATGGTTTTCTTGTATATTGCGGCTGGGGTGTCGGAGGTGTCGGATATGCTCGCGGGTGTTTGTGGAGCGGACAATTCATCACTCGAGCAAAAAAATTATGAAGCAATTTTATATCGCTGAAATTACCACGAATTAGCCTTGGCTTACCTCTTATGTCTTACTGTGTATGTTATAATTATATTTATTTGCCTACTTGAGAAATAAAATATTGTTTACACTAAATCGCTGTCCAAAAAAATACCCGGGTACCCCATTATACCCGGCCACGGGTGTATAGGGTTACCCAGGTATTTTTTGGACAGTGATTTACCCCAAGGGTGCATGGTTAGGGACGAAATAATCCCAAAAGTGGCCACTATATCATAGATCTCTGACAATCGTGAATTTACGAATATTTTAAGTTACCGTTTTGTCGCCACACCCCAGTTATACACCAAATTTGTGGCCGGGTATAATTAAATAACCGGGTATTTTTTACCGTAATTTGTCCCTACGGTTGCTATGGACGAATTCACCCCAAAAGTGTCCTCCAAATATCAAAGATTCCCACAATCGTGAATTGATTTTATGGTCCGTTTGCTCGCCAGACTCCGGTTACGCCAAATTTGTGGCCGGTTATAATGACATACCCGGGAATTTTTCCCTAGGTTGGCTAAGGACGAATTCACCCCAAAAGTTGTCACTAATAGCGTAGATGACGGTCGTGTAATTGCCATTGCATCAATTTATGGTCCGTGTTTGGTGGCCATACTCCAGTTACGCCAAATTTGTGGCCGGTATAATGACGTCCCCGGTATTTTTTGGACAGTGATTTGCCACTATAGGGTGGCTATATATGCAAGAATTCACACCAAAAGTTGCCATTCATCTCTCACAATCGGGAATTAACCAACATCTTATAGGGTCCGTTTTGGTCGCCAGACTCCAGTTAATTTGTGACCGGGCATAATGAAATACCCGGGTATTGTTTGCACAGTGATTTGTCCATAGGGTGCATGGCTATGGACAAATTTGAATGATTTGAATCGGAGGCCGAATAACGAACATGGAACCGGGAACTAAATTCATGGTGCTTCTGAGTAACCAGGTCAGCAGAGCAGATAAAGCTTACTTTGCGATACAGGATTGCATGCATGTCTAGAGGTACGCAATCCGATTCGATGGTCCCTGTATCATCAGATTCCAACAACAACAACAACAACATTTCTTCAAAAGATGATTTAATTATCAGAAACGAATAATCACCACAAAATAATGCTAACCACTGTCAACTCTAGTATAAAATTTTCCAAAACGTGTTATAAATAAACATTTTGTTCAAAGCAATGTTGGTATCGAGAGTATGTCGGTCGGCCGCCAAATATTCTATGTGGTGAAAAATTACAGATTTAAAAAATCGATATATGTAACACTGAGCGCCGATTGGTGGGTTCAATGACTCGAATCCAATAGCGTTTTCCCCCGAAGCCAAATAAATAGTAATTTAGGAGCGTTTATTCGGATTATGTATCTTTAAAAAGCCCAAAACGTTTAGAAAACAAAATTCCATTAGGACAGCATTTGTCGAAATGGAACTGGGTTCGACGATCGCGCCGTGCTGTGTTGCTGATTGCCAAAGAAAATGACCGGCGTGAATACTATCGTGTTAATTACACGCAATCGTCCAATTGCGAGTTCTATTCCCGAGGTCTTTCGCCGCTCTTATAAGAGTTATAATTAACCCTTTATTTACTGAATTCATTGGTCCATTATTCATCGGGAGGAATGTTCAAGAAATATAAGCAGACGATAGGATATTGTAAGTGCAAAAGGAATAATCATATATCACACGAAACCCTTTTTATATCATTGACCCTTTCAGTGCCAGGGGTTGAATTATTTTTTGGGTATACTTAAGCATACTATAGCGAATTTAAAAACAAACTGGATAAGACCTGGCATGCTATAACTCAAAACTATCACCAAGTATTCATAGTAATAATTTTATGCCCATGAAAAACGTAAGATTCCCTGGCACTAAACCTACAAAATAAGTCTGTTAAAGAATATAAGAAAAAAATATTAAAATTGTAAAAAATAATAACAATTGATGAAAAATTGTTAGGCCAATGCATTCTCTTATACATGCGAGGCCACCTATGGTCGACTCGCATATATAAGAGAATGCATTGGCACAGGGTATATGGGTTGATACAAAAATCGGACCTGGCACTGAAAGGGTTAAAAAGCCATTACATGCATATTTCTTATCTCTCACTATAGTTTTTATAGAGAACTATTCTTGCTTTTTTGCATCTTCTAGCTATTCTCCCAAGAATTTTTTTACTTTTTTCTTAAACTTTTCTCGAAACAAGAATACATAAACAGTAAATATATATATACTAGAAGGTAACCCGACTTCGTCCGGGCTTTGACCTTGAATTGTCCATTGTGAAGGTCAAGGTCAAGTGGGGTCACGATTTGACCAGTCCAAAACACGTACTGCCCGGACAAAAGTACACGACAAACGTGCCCGTCGAAATCCATCCAGTTTTACCCGATTTGACCTTGAATTGATCATTTTGAAGGTCAAGGTCAGGTCGGGGTAACGATTTGACCCGTCCAAAACACTCAGTGGACAAAAGTAATCGTCCAGGGGTCGAAATCCCATCAAAATTGGAGATTTGACCTTGAATTGACCTGATTTCAAGGTCAAGATCACATCGCACGGGCAAATGAATATGCTTACGAGACTCCCCATACGAAAGTATCCCCACATACCAAGTTTGATCGAAATCCCGTGATATTCAGCGTTTGACCTTGAAATGACCCGATTTCAAGGTCAAGGTCATGTCGCACGGGCAAATGAATATGCTTATGAGACTCCCCATACGAAGTTACCCCCACATACCAAGTTTCATCGAAATCCCGTAATATTCGGGCGTTTGACCTTGGAATGACCCGATTTCAAGGTCAAGGTCACGTTACACGGACAAATTAATAGGCCCATGCCACCCCCCGGCCGAAAATACCCCCACATACCAAGTTTCATCGAAATCGGGTCGGCCGTTTTCGAGTTCATCGCGAACACACACACAGACACACAGACAGATCTTCCAAAATATATAATAGATGCTTCTCCGATATGTGTCGGCATGCTGGCACGTTGTCAGTTAAGTCCAGCACTGGCATGCCCGTACTGGTCGGTGTCGGTTGCTATTATCATGTCGCCTGTCACTCGAATTGTTTTCTAATTATGCATATTTGACAAAATATTGGGCACTAAAACTAGAGCAAAATCGGAATTCAATGAATTTAGTCATAACCCCTTTATTTCTGCTGCCAGCATTTGCCGCGCCGGGCCGACACCGGGCCAGCGTGCAAAATGTCATGGCGCCGGCGCTGGCAGCCGGTACAGGCCGGCTAGGCAACCGGCATGTGTCCGGTACAGACCACATACCGGCATGTTTACTTGCAACTGTCATTCATTTATTTGGACTGCAATGGCAATTAGCTGAACATTTCCAAAAATAAGAGGTGCAAGTTCGAAATTTCCGAAAAGTTGGAACAGTTGAGGTACCAGTAGATCATGCCATGAATCTCTACTCTGGCTATAACGCCCGTAGATATCATATTCCACCAGTACAAAACCTTGGAACTTTTTGAAGTTTTGACAGGGAACCTTATAAAGTCGAAAAAATAACGCGGAAAATATATTTCTTATATTAGTTATTACCTGTTCCTTTATAATGGAGTTCACTCTATGTGAAGGTCCCAACTCGAAATTTCACGATTTAAGTGAATGTGTGAGCGATTTTGCTTTGAGTAGCTTACTTTATTATAAAAAGTTTTCCTGGGTAATTAACTCGATGTGTATTGCAATATCGGCTGACAAAAGTCAGAAAAAACATGCAGTTTTGAGTTGGGACATTCACTTACCGTGATGTACATTATTATGGAAAAGATAACAACTAAGAAATATATTCCCCGCGTTATGTTTTCGACATTATAAGGTTCCCTGTCAAAACTTCAAAACGTTCCAAGGTTTTGTACTGGTGGAATATGATCTTTACGGGCGTTAGCCAGAGTAGAGATTCATGGCATGATCTAAGGTACCAGATGAAAAATTCCAACTCAAACGGGTGGGGTGCAAATGGAATTTTTCGGACTTCGAAATTTCCGTCATGGTGGCTGCAGTTGGAAATTCCAATCAATATGGAAGTTAACATCTAACCCGCAATAGCCGCGCCCGTATCGATGGGTGCCCTCCATGCACTCCCATTATAACACTTGCCACCATCGTCCCTGGACTCTTAACTCATTAATTATAATAGTCTTCTCTTGGAATGTTACTTCCGTGTTGTTCTCCGTGTAATAAAAAGTCGATCAGTGATTAGTGTTGTTCCTATCCCGCTATCGCGCGTGACTCAAAAAATCACGGTGTGATTTTCTGCGCCATATGTGACAATAAATAAACAGCGAGCGCAATAATGGAACAGCTGGGTGTTGCCATATGCCATTTATCACCATCCTGCAATTAATTAGACTAAGAAACTGAGCTATTCTATATATGTATAATTAGATCACCTTTTTGCTGGAACAGACGAGATCCGATTGGTTTTAAAGATATGTGTTGTGCGCACTGTGTAGGAACGGTTACATCGGAAGTCGTTCTATCGCCGATTTGTGATGGTTCTTGATTGATTTCTGACGGTTCCTTATCATCCAAATTATACATTTTCGCGAGTTTTTGACAGTTAAAACGCTATTTTTTAGCCATCTAGGTGATAATTCTATTAGTTTTTCCATTCCACTCATAATCTATGGTCCAAAATAACTAACATAATGAAAATCCTATTGTGCGAGTAATAACAATGATAAAAAACTGCGAATTGTAATATCTCGATCGGTTCTCTCCGGATCGAGTCGGTTCTCTCCCAATTTAATCGGTTCTGTCCGGGAAATTCGATGACTACTATTTGGAAGGATACGTGGAAATAACCAAGTGAACACAACGAAATATGAATTATGTTGACTTTACACCACTTATGATCAATTTTGTTGAGTTACACTGTCTTCTTATATATAATTATATGTCAACAGTGTAGTAACAGAATCGTTCACTTTATTGTGACGCAAAGCATGCAATTTGACATGAATGGTCAATGTGAACTGAATTTGGATCGGGGGAGGGTTATGGTGTCTTCTGGGCACATGTTTTTATTTTATTTTGCCCACAGTTGTCATTGCACATTGAGGCAGTATGAACGATAAAGTGAGTCCGAGTCGATTTAGCCGTGTACCGGTATATAGTTTGTAATTAAGTTAGCTTTAACTCTATTTTTGGCTTACTTGTGCAGTTTGGGTTAGTTATATGAAAGCTTCATATACGAATAGGCAGCTAAGCATATACGAGCGTATTAACATTTCACTCGATGACATTTTGGATGGCTCGAGCGAAATGAAAACTATATTTAATAAAAATTAAATAAATACACATAAAACATGGTCTATTCCCAATATGTTGGTGCACAACTCCATGACAAAACATCACAAATTAATGTAAAAAGATTATGTGCTTATTGCTTGCTTGTTTTATTTGTTCCGTCGTTCCTTGTTTAGGTATTATATAGTTTTTTGTTATTCAATATCATTTGATATTTTAATTAAATTTATTTCATTATTTATTCCTATGGGATCAAAAAGGTTGGAAACTAAAAATGGTAATCAGATGTAATCGAAAAGTAATCAGTTACATTTTACTAAATAAAAGTAATTGTAATCGAAATCAATTACATTTGAAAAAAATGTAATCAATAATCGTAATCATGTAAATCAAAAGTAATTGTAATTGTAATCGATTACATTGGAATGTAATCGCCTCAACCCTGGCCAGAATTGAACACATATCCCACCTGGAACTTTCAACCACAGACCTTCATTTATCAAGTAAAGTCATTTGTTGGTTTGCGCTCCAAAATACGCGTAATAATAGTCGCTTTTTAAGTTTTCCCGATATAGAAATAGCTCGATAAACACTTGAAATACCATTCTACGAGCAGTATAATAATGTCACAGAAAGACACATTGGAGTCATGAAAAATACAACTTTGAACCCAATGTTTGTGTTCTAAAACAAATACAGCCATTTGCATGACATGGAACAGAAAAGAGCATTCCGTGTGTAATCTATTCTTGATACGGTAGAAATAAAGAGCCTTTGGTTCACTTCTGTGCGAAAAATTGTAAACAGCTGGAAAAGGGCTCTGACCACAGTATGTATTTCTCAGAGCATATGAGGCCGAGCGTTAATACCAAGGGGTCAGTTGCACCCAGTGTACTGGGTGGAATAAAGGTCAAACCAATCTATGGCATATGACCATCTCATGGATGGCTTAACCCTTTACCCAACAAACCGGCCAAAACCGGCCAAATAAAGCTTCAACAGCCTAAAATATCTTCGGTCTGTCTCAATAGAACCATATAAATATGGATATCATTGGAACCGGCTCCTTGACCACATTGTGATAGTTACAGTTAGCCCTGTGCCAATGCATTCTCTTATATATGCGAGTCGACCATAGGTCGCCTCGCATATATAAGAGAATGCATTGGCCTAAAAAAAATCTTTTTTTACCATTTTTTCTTACATTCTTTAACAATTTTATAATTTTTAATGTGTTAAGCCAATGCATTCTCTTATATATGCGAGGCGACCTATGGTCGACTCGCATATATAAGAGAATGCATTGGCACAGGGCCATTCTGTTGGGTAAAGGGTTAAACCGGTGACGTGGTTAGTGTGATAATCCCTTGTTTGCTAACGCTTGTCGAGTAAACAGCTTTCGATATGGTGGACAAAAAAGCGGTTTTTCCGGATGTCCCCATAATCGATATTGAGCCTAATGATGATGTTTTAGACATTTTTGCAAGCGATCCGGAGGACTCCAGTTTCGAGAGCTTCGTGTCTCCAGTTATTTCTCAGAAGGCCCCCACCATGGCAATTGATAGTAAATTAACGAGAGTCGCATCTTCGTCGGCCTCAACTATCCAGTCGGACATGCCTCCAATTGTTACTGCTAATACTAATGTACCACTACCGGTACACAAACGCAAGGCTCCGGTCTCAAAATCAACTACATCCAAAAAATTAAAACAATTCGGCTTCCAAAAGCACACCTGTCGCCTCAACGGCGTTTTCTGAGCTATTACCTTCCTCCACGGTTCAAAATATCATGGAGAACATAATTGCATTAAGGGAACGGATAGACCAGTTATCCCAAACATCTGGTGAAACTCAAAGCAAAATGCCCACAGACACGTGACTTTGTCACCTCAGGGTGGGATGGATGTCTCTTTTCATGCGGAATATATAGCGCATTCTGAAATGAACTCTTGCAATAATGACACAGTGACGTCAATTTTTTGATGCAACTGCCGATTCTGATCGAGAATCTTTGCCTGATCTTTCTGTTGATCAACATGATTTCCAGATCGGACCAGATGTCAATTCCCGAATTGCCGATTTTGCAGTCCGTTCTTGCATAGTTCTCTCAGCCAAGGAAAAATTAAATCCTATTTTGGTCAAATATAGCATCCCAAGTAATGCTGTGAACATAGCTCCACCACGGGTGAACTCTGAGATATGGAGTGCAATTCATTCACAAAATTTAAATTAAATTACGTAAGCCTTCAACAATTGCAGAAGACTTTTTCCATGAGCATGGCTTTGCAAATAAATTTATTACTTAAGTTGAGAGATTCTAAAGATAAAATACAAGAGGATGTCGTGAAGCAGTGCCTCGTTGACAATGTGATCATTTTAGGACATGGCATCTTTGATCTGTCCATGTTCCGAAGGAAAGCCTAATGCATGTTCTAAAACCACAATTTCGTGGGTTATTGTCGCCTAATTTCCAGACAAATAATTTATTATTTGGCGACGATGTTTGCAAAAAACTAAAGGATTTGACCGACACTCAACGATCGGCTGCTGCTGCCACTTACGGACAGTACCCATACCATCAGAGCAGTTATGGACAACGAACCCAGCAGCCGGAATTCCCAGTTTGTTGTCCAAAATGCACCTCGAGGATGGGCGATGTCAACCCGCGGAGTTCCCTTCGAGGAGTAAATGTAAGTTATACGAAAACAAACTTTCGACCTAACACTTCATTACATGCTTCAATTGGCCTTTATTAACATCTGATTCTTGGATTTTGGATATGGTCTACAGTTGTTATAAAATTGATTTTATTTCCAATCATCCTCCAATTCAACAAACACTACCCAAAATGATTCCCTTTGAGACTAATCAACAACAGTGTATTAATGACGAGGTCATAAAATTACTACTTGAATTTCTCCAAGTATTTATGAACCAGGTGAATATATTTAGAACATTTTCCCCACGACCAAAAAAGGATGGTGGTCACAGGGTTATTATAAATTTGAGAGAATTTAACAAATTTGTTGAGTATCAACATTTCAAAATGAAATCCATTGATATTGTCTTGCAGACAATCCAAAGAAATGATTTTCTAGCATCTATTGATCTTACTGATGCTTATTTTAGTATCAGTATGGCACCTGAAGACAAAATATTTATTAAATTTTGGTGGAAATTGAAGATTGATAAAGTCACAACAACGGATATTGAGAAAAGAACTAATGCTATTAATAATTCAGATTAAAAGATGAAATCCGGCCTACAGCTTTTCAAGTATGAAGCTCTTCCATTCGGTTTATCGTCTGGATCTCGAGTTTTTACCAAGTTAATGAAGCCTGTATTTTCTTTCTTTCGTCAAAATGGAATACGTTGTTATTACTATCTTGATTCTTTGACTTGTCATCAGTCTAGGGAACGTTGCACATCAAATATTGATATCATAATCTCCAAACTGACAGAATTGGGATTTCATATTAATTATAAAAAGCCACAATTAGAACCGTCCCAAAAGTTAACTATTTGGGTTTTGTGTTGAACACTGCAGAATTCAAAGCGTTTCTTCCTGATATCAAAATTCAGAAAATATGTGCCTGTTCACAACATATTCTCACTATCAAGCAATTAACAATTCGTGATCTTGCAAAGTTGATTGGACTATATGTTTCAGCTTGTAGAGCTATCAATTTGGGTTTCTTTTATTACAGGCATCTCGACCATCTTAAGGTCGAGGCTCTCCGACATAATTCTCAGAACTTTGACTCTGTTTTGAAATTATCACCTAATGCTATTTATGAAAGCAAATGGTGGATAACCAATATCATGAACATGAATGGTCGTTACATTCTGCCTGACAAAGTCTCTGGTTTTCTGATATCAGATTCTTCCTTATTTGGCTATGGCTGTATTTTTCAGGTACATCTTGTTCTGGAATGTGGTCTGAGTTAGAATCTTTGGAACATATTAATTACTTAGAACTGCGAGCAGTATTTCTAGGTCTGCAGCATTTGTGCTCAGAATCAACTAACAGTCACATTTGTGTCAAATATGATAACACAACTACAGTGCAATATATACAAAACCAAGGTGGACATATTTCAAAACTCAATGATTTATGCAAGCAGATGTTTATTTGGGCTTTAGATCGCAATATTTACTTGTCAGCTATTCACATTGCTGGATCTTTGAACACATAAACCGATAATCTTAGCCGATTTATGAATATGGGACTAGAATGGTAGTTGATTCCATATATTTTCCAAAAAAAATTGTGTACATTTTGCTTGGTGTCCAGAAATTAATCTCTTTGCTAATCGTCAATTGCCAAATTATGTCAGCTGTAGTTATGATCCAGATGCAGACAATCAAAATGCCTTCTCGTCCCAATGGTAAGATTTATAACTATATATTTTTCCACCTTTTAGGTTGATACCCAGAATTCTACTCAAAATAAAGCAGGATAAAGTCAAGGTCGGTATGCTAATTCTACCTTTCTGGAAAACCCAGTCGTGGTTCCCAACCCTGTTAGAAATGTTAATTGCTCCACCTCTAGCACTTCCAACAGGACACCAATCACTTCTGTGTCAACATGCCACCAACACCATTCGTTAGACCATATATATCTGATCGCCTGCATAGTATCAGGGCAAAACTTATTACATCGGGACTTTCTCAGTCGGATTCAGAGACTATCATCCAGTCCGGGAGACCGAACACGAACAGACAATACAATTTTGCAAGGAGAAGTTGGGTTCTGTGGTGCAATCAACGGGGTAAAAATTCCTTGTCACCACATGTGAGCTCTATCCTTGAATATTTATCTTACCTGCATCAAACTGGTAAACCTTACAGTGTAGTTAACCCAGCGAGGTCAATGTTGAGTCAGACATTATCTTTACTTAGTGGCACATCTTTGACACATGATCCTCTCATTTGCCGTTTCATGAAAGGCATTTATAATTGTAAACCTCCTGTTCCAAAGTTAAATACTACATGGCCAGTTTCAACGGTATTGATATATATTACTTCTCTGTTTCCTTTGATAGATATCACTTTGGAACAGTTGACCAAGAAGCTGACAATTTTGACTGCTTTAACCACAGCTCAGAGAGCTCAGTCTATTGCTGCTATTGATCTCAATTTTGTTATGTCAACTCCGTCCACTTTAACGTTCACCATTCCATCCTTATTGAAATGTTCAAAACCATCTAAACAGCCATTGCAAATTACTCTCCATGCATTTAGAGATCAACGATTGTGTGTTCTTCATACCATGAATTCTTAATTACAAAGGACATCTCAAGGGCGAACCAGTAGTAAACTTTTATTGTCCTTTAAAACTTTCAATCCTGTCAAATCAACCACTGTCGCTCGGTGGATTACTGATTTTATGCGTGATTCAGGTATTGGTGTGTCCTTTTTCAAAGGCCATACTTCACAGATAGACAGACAGTGATGAGTTTCCGTTATGGACTTCTGTGATACAGACATCGACTTTACATCAACCTTAAACTTGAAACAACTGTTTGTTGTGTGGGGGCTATAAGGGGCTTATTGTGTGCATTAAAGCTATTAAGGTGAGATCTTTCTAATTTTTTCTTCTTACCAAACTGATGGAATCTCGGGACTATGCTATATTACTTCCTTGAATCCCAACAATTTCTGAGAACGAGTATGCAAGAGAATTCCCCCATCTCATCCCCATATTTATGTGGGGATGAGAGGAATTCTCTGAATAGGAGAGGGAAGAAATTGGAGGGATTCACTACCCTCCCTGCCCCCCCCAATATTATATCCACCAGTTTCTTTTCTTGGTATCGTAATTATCACAGTGACCACGTCCACGTCACCGACTTAAGCCATCCATGCGATGGTCACATGCCATATATTGGTTTGACCTTTTTTTCCACCCAGTACACTGGGTGCAACCATACCCTTGGTATTAACACTCGACTGTCGCGTTCGCGGAGATATGCTATATTATTTCCTTGGATCCCTCCAATTTCTTCCCTCTCCTATTCAGATAATTCCTCTCATCCCCACATAAATATGGGGATGAGATGGGGAATTATACTTGATTTTGTCCCGAAAATGATAATTTTTAATCATAAGGAACCTTAAAGGCACGTGCGGCCTTAATTGTTGAAAATATTCATATTTGTTCCAAACACCGTAAACAAAAAAACATTAAAACGCATACAGTTCCGTTCATATATACCGTGACCATCGCGTAAACAGCATGTTATCATAAAGACCTACTATATTTTACCTAAGCAAGAGCCTGCTTGTGTTACAGAAGACAGCACAATGCTACTGGCTAATCACACACAAATGTCATAAACGCTCTTTATTAGTTCCATATCAGGTATTTACCAACAAAGAACGCTCTTTATGTTTACCATCATAATATAAACAAACACCAGAAAAGTTTACTTTTTATGCTTTTGTTTACATAACCATGGTCAAACAAATGACCATAACATACTGTTTATGCGATATTTCTTATTTGTATACGGACAAAGTCTATCTACATTTTGATTTTCTTTCTGTTTGTGGCGGTTTTTGACGGGTGGAGATATTCTCACAGGATACCCACCGCCAAGGCCAACCGTGTCATTAACAAATCAGTCAAGAACCATCACAATACCGGCGATAGAACGACTTCCGATGTAACAGTTGCTACACAGTGGTTGTGCGCTCAATTCAGTTACATGTATAATTACGGTATATAGGGACTCACGTGGTTTCGAGTTGATGATTAACATGCAACAAACTAGCCGAGGCGATCACAAGCGCGACCAGAAACGAGGAAAAGGGTAATAAACTAGGATAATGATATATGTAATTTGGCACGAGTATCACCAATGAGCTTCACGCGGAGTGGTAAACAGCTTCCACAAAGGAGCTTTGTTCTACATGATGCCGCTCCAGGGTGAGAATAAGACACCATTGAGCCTTATTGTTTATACACGCTCAAATTGCTATCTCACCAAATTACATACCTCGATAATGATATATTACATTATCCTACCATTATTCCATTCAATAAACCCATTCTATAAATTGTGATATTAAACGTTCGTTTAATAACAGGAAATAGTGCCAGGTGACCTTTGACATCCAGTTTGTCGTCTGTTTACATTCCGTACGCTACATGTCAAAATACTATGGCTTCTAATATTTTTCCAGCAACTATAATGAATGAAGAGTTTGGAAAGTTATGTCAATAAATATACGCCACTAAAATACGCCATTGTGTCATTATTTATCTGGGACTACTTCTTTACGCGGGCAAACAACGAATAGTTACGTGAAACGCCATCGCATGCCTTACTAGTATAGAAGCCGATGTTAGTTTCGCGTCCCATTTGTTGATATAAGTATGTTTTGTCGATGTTATGGATCATGAAATAAATAGAATCTACAACTCGTCCCAGTTTATAGCGGAATTTACAAAACTCGTCCAGTAAATTAGGTCTGGACCTCGCCTTTTTGTAAATTCCACTATAAACTGGGGACTCGTTCTAGATCCTCTATATATTACATTGTAATTTGGCAGCTACGAGCATATGCTATAGGATTTTTCAACAAGCTGATACCTCATTTGTGTCTAAACTCACAGTTGTTTGCTCTAACATTCTGATCAAAGTTATCAGTCGAAGGATTCTCCTATAGATGTATATTGACTTGTGTATTCCACGAACCTCAGACTGGCAACTTTGGTCAGAATGTTACAGAAAACTACTGAGTATTTCCGAACAAATAAGGCTCAACTTGTTTTTAAAATAAACTAACATATGCTCGCAACAGTCAAAATGCTATGTTGTGTGTCAGTTCCTCATATATTATGTTTTTGTGCGTTTTCACATTGTGAATGCGTGGTACTCACCAACCTCGAAACCACATGATTCTCCACCGTGAGTACATTTCTGCGTGAAATAAAAGATAAGAGCTTTTGGTATCAATCCAGCCTCGTACATCCAAACTTCCAAATGTATGTACCTTTATACATGTATATTTACTGAGCGTTCTACAAAAAGAAGCTTCCAAAATAATGTGTGATCATTCTATAAACCGCCCTGCGGGCAAATATTGTGTAAACCGTGTTGCGGACACGAGTGGAGACTACAGGTGAGTTTGTTTTGAGGGAAATTGTGTTAATAACTGTTTTTCTTTGGTCACTTCTCCGGATCCACGAGGTGCTTGGTGAACCTAGCTTTAACCAAATGTCAACAGTTGGATACAAGTAAACCCATATAAGCGACGAAATGCTCCACGCATTATGAGAATATATAAGCTTCCATGTTCCAATTTAGTATACATTCTGTCCCAAGTTGATGCATTTGGACAATGTTGTCAACGGTCCATTGATGCATATAGATATTTTAAGAAGTTAAATCTATATTCACATTAAAATTTGCTGCAGTTAAGTAGGAAACTATTGACAATTGCATGAGACACGCCATGGTGTGGGAGTAAACCGCAACACGCATGCACGACTTTTGCCCACGTCGCGGTTTACAACTGCCCGCATTCCGTTTTACTTTATCGATGTTCGAAATGTTTCGAATGATGTCTTTATTCGAGTTACTGGATATATTAGAATCTGGGGTGTTTAGTATCAACACACATCAATGGATGAGTGTCCCATATAAATGGCTCCATGTTTTCAAACAATTTCTCAAATTTACCCCGAAATTCCAAAATTTTCTCAAATTTACCCCAAAATTCCAAATTCGCTCGACTGAACTACTGTTACAGCATAAATAGGAATCACCCATCATAATTATACGTCTTCATTGGTTCGTATATATAACTTCTAAATTGACTACGTTTAACTATAATTAGACTAGCCCTGGTATAGACAGCTCTATTAGTTATAGCCAGAGGTGAATTTTACTGACACCCGCAGCCCGGTTTACTAATACATAATTTTGTACTAAGCTGATGCAACTGCAGAAAATCTGGTGCCTGGTTCAGGTTTTACTTGAAGCCTGCATCGGGGTTTATACTGCCGTCTGCCATGTCGTTTACTGAACAGTTGTGTGGTAAGTTTGGAAATACATAATTATTCGTCATTATACGGGGGCCATTTTCTAACACAACTATTAAGGCTACGTTCATACGCTGGCAAGTTTTCACTGTATGTTTTTGCGGGGATTTCGTCATAGAAAACCACATGGTGCCAGAATATGAACGGAACCGTGCACATAACATGCATCTTTACCAGAGTGAAAGACATGAGAAGTAACATTTATCTAATTCCACTTGTAACAGTGCTATTGGAAATTGCCTTCAAATACCTGTATGATTTATTCTTGCGAGATAATTGCATGATATGTACAGGCAAATTCCGTTAGCATCGTTTCTAGTGGAACTACAGAGATTTTACTTCGCACGTAGTTAGCTGTGGCAAAGATGCACTTTATGTGCTTGTTTCCGTTCATATTATGGCACCTTATCGTTTTCTACGACAAAATGCATGCAAACCATACCGTGCAAACTTGCCAGTGTACATGTATGAACGTACCCTAAATGCACCACTTGCAACTAATTAAACCAACATTGTTGTGGAAAATTAAACATATTCGGGCCCGCTTTGTGTTTTACTGGCGCCCACAGCTGCGATTTACGTGCTCGCAGCGGTGTTTAATACTGTTTATGTGATGCGTGGTTAATGTGAACGATTTGAATCGGGCTTTTCTGTTGAATATAGAGGCGTGGTGTTATCCACTGACGATGCTGCATGAAAGACGTTCATGTACTTTCTGGATGTGGTGTATGCTCTGGTTGCTGCCCCCTTTGTCTCTTTGATCAGCTCTTCAGTTGCTGATGTAACCTCCTCAATTAATTTATCATTGTAAATATATGTTACGAATATATACAGTCTATATATGTACCAATGTTAAAAGACTGAATACAAAGATGAAGAAGAAGTCGATACGCCCTCTTGCGGTGTGTATTGCCAAGCATGTGTATGCCCCTGTCGTAGGAGGTGAATGGAGTAAATGTGAATTAAAACGTACTCGGTAGTTGCGTACTTGCGTGGACTAAATGTGATTATAAATGTACTCGGTATTTGAACCATGTCGACAATTTTGGCCTGATTATTATTCTGCATGCTATTTCATGCAATATTCAGACCATTATTTCAATAGAAATTAGAACAAATAACAAAGAAAAAATACATACCATGTCATAGAAGAGAACCGAGAAACTAACCGTTTAGTGTATTTGCCGAGAGCTGGCATCGCGTCAACCAAATAACGTGCCAATCGTCAAGGCGTTCGTCACTTTTATGGCAATGGGTGTGTGTTTATTGGTGTATCAATACAATGGCTGTTGCGTGTTTTGCGATGAACCTTTCAGCCATGCAATTGGAACTTATGCGCCCTTTGTGAACACATATCATATGGTATATAAATATTTCACAATTATCATAACAGTTTGGCAGGTCCGATTTAAAAAATGTTTTCACATGCTTTCTCACCAAGCCCACGCTATATACACACACATACAAAACTATAACCAACTACACAGCCGTTATCTCCATGATCAGCTGGGGGACTGTATGTCTCTCAGTTCACTCCTTATTCCAGGACGCGACCAGTAGAGGGTCATGCATGGTGCGACATGGAAGTCCAAACACAGTTCCATCCGGCCAGTTTGAGCGAGGAGTGTCTTAACTGTGAACATCATTTTTTTGTAGAAAAATCACACTCACGTTGTGGGCTCGGTCACACGATAACCGGAAACGACACATTTAAGCTACTAGTTATCCATCTCACAACCGCAATTTGTCCGTTTGAGCACGTGCCTCTGGATAAGATATGGTCCACAAACAATAGAAACAGCAAACTTCAAACATCGATATATAATCACTCTGAGCTTTGATGGGTGAGTTCCTCGACTCGAGTCAAATACTTTTTACCCCCGAAGCCAAAGAAATAGTAATTTAGGAGCGTCTGATCGGATTGAGTACCTTTAACAGCTGATATATCATGGATATGTCTACAATATGTCAGCATGAACACCAAAGTCTAAATTGAGTTCACTGTCCTGAGATGTTATCAACTTGAAAAGTATTCCAGCCGTATAGCTAAAACACATGTTAGGTTCATGTACTAGCTTGCATAGGGAAATGATATCTCACTGGATATGTAGGGGATATGCTGGGAAATGTATAATGGGTGTTTGTGTTTTATGTTTTACGTTATACTAGTGTTTTATGTGCACATATCAGCTTCTGGTGGGTTATCACATATGTATGTGTCCACAACATCGATGCATTATAATGTCCATTTAGTCGTATCGAATTTGACCACCCAGGTATACTCTCATCTAACACTGACCTAGAATATTCCGATATTGTCTTTCTGTTGGCATAAGAAATGGAGAGAAGAAATGGCCGGCATTGATATACAATCAGAAGCTATGCCTCCTCTTGGAGTATCAAAGAGATGGTGTCGCAATCTGGGAAAGCAGCGAAGCAAAGCACACAATCTTTTTGCACACACCTGGAGTGGTTGCGACACCACATCGGCGACATGTGGTCATGGAAAAACAAATCTGTTGAAACGCATAGACAGCTCGAGTTATGTACCAACATTGGCATCAATAATTGAGAACGCTACAGCAAGAGTTGACGAGGTTGGCAATGTTGGTGCACAACTTTTCAGAATTATATATTGGTGGGAAGAAATTTTTACCTTGACAACATTGAGACATGGTCTCAGCTAGTCTAACTGAGCCTAACTGAATGTGCTAATTTTTACAGCTTAAGAGTGCATCTGCAAGTTGGCATATGGCGCAAACTGAAACTTGATGCGCTAGATCCCAAGAAATGGGGCTGCACATTTGACCGAACTGAACTCGTTCAAATTATGACGAACCTGGTATATAGCGGCCCCAGAGGCCAGTTGCTTACATTTGCCTTTCCATTTCATTATAAATTCCTTTCTTTTCGGAAATAGTGGTCACATTAGTGCTCAATGTGTATGAGTTTCATTTAGAGTAGAATTTTGCATAAAAAAAGAATTGGAATTTCACTATTATCGACCGCCAGATTGGCAGCCATTTTGGGAGTAATATCCTGTGTAAACATTTGCCATTTGCTGTAATTCTGCAGGATAATGTACGCTTCTACTGGGAGAGATCGACCCATAAATAGCACAAGATAATGTACGCTTCTACTGGGAGAGATCGACCCATAAATAGCACAAATAAGTCTTTACCCACTTTCAGGACACCACCTTGAATAAAACATTTTCCCCAAAGAAGATTTTTGCGGACTTTTTTTTCATTCTATTCTACGGAATCCCCAACGACCACACTGTGGTGGCAATTTCCAGTCGTATAGCTATCTCGGGTAGCCACATGGGTTGTAGTCAGTTGCGTAGAGATCGACTTCATTCGTGTCCAATGGTGTGTAACACTCAACCAATCGATTGTGTACTCCAGTGTGAACAAGAAAACTAAGATGCATGCATCAGGTCAGCCATGAACTATTTAGCATAGAATAATTCAGTTCGGTTGCAGTTTCACAACGTTACAACTGACATACGATTACACCTTGAATGTGGAACTATGTAAGAGTGAATATTAATGTTCTAAATCCCATGTTTCACCTTTAGTGGTAATGGGGTCGTACTTTATTAAATCGTTTAGTTTCTATCGTATCGGCTAAAAGGGGTGAGCAGATTGCTGATGATGAATGCTCTCGTTAGCTGCCAATATAATGTGCATATTTGCCCCGTTACGTTTATACACTGTAGCATTGGCGGGCCAGAGTGTGTTGACATGTTAAGTGTTTGGTTCATTAATAACAGATCAGCAGGGATTTGTCGTGATAACGTATACGTGGAAATATGCTACCTAAACGGTTAAATTAACGGTTGATCTATTACACCACCGTGTATACTCGGTTTAAATAGGTATATTATATAGGGACGTGTGCTCAATTTTGGTGCGGACCGATGATCAAAACAAATCAGAGGTAAATGTCGGCGGGCGGGAGGGCCATTTTTTCAATAATTTTTAAAGAAATTGAACAGTTGCAGCAGCAGCAAAAAAAGGGTGTACAATTGGCAAATGATGAGGGGCGGCGTGACGTCTAACTAGGATTGAAATTAGATATGCAATTTGGAGATTATTGGATGAGGGATGTTATATTAATTATATTAAAGGGACGAGGGGGCTTAGTTGTCGAAAATATTCATATTTGTTCCAAACACCGTAAACAGAAAAATATTAAAACGCATACATTTTGGTTCAAATATACGATCACTATCGCGTAAACATCATGCTCACATAAAGACCTACTAAATTTTACCTAAACAAGAGTCTGATTGTGTTATAGAAGGCAGCACAATGCTACTGGCTAATCACACACAAATGGTATAAACGCTCTTTATTGTTTCCAAATAAGGAATTGAGCAACAAAGAACGCTCTTTATGTTTACCATCATAATATAAAGAAACACCAAGAAAGTAACTTTTTATGCTTTGTTTACATAACAATCGTCAAATTTACGACAATAACATACTGTTTATGAGATATTTCTCATTTGTATATTAACAAAGTATGTCTATATTTGAATATTATTTTCGTTTGTAGCGGTTTTTGACAGGTGGAAATATGTTCACAGGATACCCACCAAGGCCTTCCGTACCTTTAAGGTATACTGCAACTTTGTTTCTTGTCAATAGCAGAATACATAATGCTATTAAGAAGTGACACAAAACACAGAACATTTTTTTTAATTATAAGTATTGAGCAGTGAGAAATATTTGAGTCGAGGAAACCAGTAACGAAAGGCGATATTAACATGATTTCTGTCAGCGAATAATTGTTTACGTTCCAATGAATATTAAAATGTACTGAAAACAAACTGCTAATGGGTGCCAGACTTTCATAAACACAAATTATGTATTAATGGTGTAACGACATATTTCGTTCTTAATTGTCTAAAAAAATAGGGGATGGGGATGTTTGGATCTCTAGTTTAACGACATTTTTCGGTCTTTAATAGTTTAATGACATTTTTCGGTCTTTATAATATCTCAAGATATAGGGGGTATTTGGATCTCTAGTTTAACGACATTTTTCGGTCTTTATAGTTTAACGACATTCTCGGTCTTTAATATTTCAAGATATAGGGGCCCTTAGTGGGTATTTGGATCTCTAGTTTAACGACATTTTTCGGTCTTTGATAGCAAAATGGAAGAAGTACATCTTTGGAAAGATGTGGTGGCCCTAAAAAGGAAAGTTGTTTGGTGATCTTGAAATGCAGTTTTTCTGAACAGTCTTCCTTGATTAAAGTGATGTGAAACACTCCGGCAGACAACGGGCAGAGTGATCAAATAGAAATTAAGAATAATCTTTCTCAAAGTAGTTATTTGTTACGAATATTAATCCAAATGGATGATACACAACGTCATTCTTATATATTAGTTAAATGCAATGACTCTCGATGGCGAAATCATTTTTGTTTAATTATAGCCGATAGTTGCGCCCCGAATCGAGATGTAAATATTTACAATTTGGAGTAGTTCAGACGATGTTCTCTATGAAGTGGGGTGGTAGATTTTTTTGGAAATTTTCAGTGATGTTAGTAGAATGATAACATTCCCCAGGTTGGCAAAGTGCCTGAGCACTAACTTATCAATTTCTCGCACCCGAAAAAGTCCATAATATGTCTTTAAGCATATATATAAATCTCCGAAAACCAAAATTCTAAAGCATTAAACGATTTCTTGAAATACAGTTTTTCTGAACAGTCTTCCTTGATTAAAGTGATGTGAAACACTCCGGCAGACACCGGGCAGAGTGATCAAATAGAAATTAAGAATAATCTTTCTCAAAGTAGTTATTCGTTACGAATATTAATCCAAATGGATGATACACAACGTCATTCTTATATATTAGTTAAATGCAATGACTCTCGATGGCGAAATCATTTTTGTTTAATTATAGCCGATAGTTGCGCCCCGAATCGAGATGTAAATATTTACAATTTGGAGTAGTTCAGACGATGTTCTCTATGAAGTGGTGTGGCAGATTTTTTTGGAAATTTTCAGTGATGTTAGTAGAATGATAACATTCCACAGGTTGGCAAAGTGCCTGAGCACTAACTTATCAATTTCTCGCACCCGAAAAAGTCCATAACAAGTCCATAATATGTCTTTAAGCATATATATAAATCTCCGAAAACAAAAATTCTAAAGCATTAAACGATTTGCTATATTTCCAGGGCATATATTTCATCTGATTTTGCGAGAATCCATATATACTTTTTCACGAGAATCCAGGGTAATTTGCGAGAATATTTACGAGAATCTAGATTTGGATTCTCGCCGAAATATAAGCCCTGATTTCACTCTGAAGTGTGCCTAAATGGCATAAATTGTACCGTGGTTCCCATGTTCGCCAAAGTGGCATAAATTTATTTCAGGATAATACTAATTTTAGGCATTCATTTATATCACTGATATCAGGACAATAAATAGCCATTTCCATTGCATGGAACAAAGAGCGTTATTGTTTATCGGTGTTGTTTTTGGAAGTGGTGGTAGTTAAATTTTATACATTTCGACCCCCAATAAGTATTTCCGAACAAATGAATTATTAACAAGCGTGACATGACATCATTGACGAAGATAATTAACACCGATCTACAAGCAATTAAAGTCTTAAAATGAGCTAAAATTTAACATTTTCTTTAAAAAATTTACATTTTTATCTCTCGCGACATAATTGTCACCAATAAAAACAAATTTGATTCATCGTGGAAGTTAGTCGGTGACTATAAATAATGTCACCATTCAACTGAATGTTGTTGAGCATATTTCAACCAATTTTGGAAGTTTAAATGAATATTTTCTTCACACGCAAAGTAAAATTGACAAATTTCAGGATTTCAGCCTGCTTCGTTGGGATCAAAATTTGTTGTGCACACTCAAGAAACGTCTACCGACACTCGCTAGGCCAAATTATGCCATGACCATGCTATAAACTAGCTTGAAATTGGCAAAACAATGAATTTTTTTTGGTTGAAAAAATTTACATGAGAATCTCCAGTCCATATATAGGCATAGAGAACGATTATTTTTCGATAAAAACAAAAATAATGCGAAATGAAATTCGGCACTCGTCAGAATGGTGCAGAATAACATACGAGTCTTGTTATATGCGAAAATTTGACCTCATTCGATAAATTAGTCTCGTAATTAAGGAATGTGGAATTCCGTCGCACTGTAGTGTTACTGTACATGGCCGACGCAATTTTGAAATGTAAACACGCATCAAACACGCATCAAATTTACCTCTTGTGAGAATAACAAAAGCGCAACCTTGATCAAAGTAATACAATACACAACAACACATAGAATAAAACTGATATAAGTGAGAATAAGACGCGTATTCAGACGTGGAATTTGACAACATTTCTTCGCTATAAATATATCTGACCCAGATAACCGAGATGCAGCTGTTTTGCGCACGTCACTTTCCATATTTGGAATTTCCATATATGGGATTTGTGTTAACCTCAATACCGATCAAGTTATCTTAGCATAAACATAAACTATATTGTAATTTATGCAACTACGACCCTGTTAACCCTGATAACTAATAAAATATACCGGCCAATTCATTTTAAGATCGTTATTTCACTTTGCTTTAGGCATAAATACACTCTTAAACGCACTTAAACGACCCATTGGCGTTAAATTAAATATACTCGGTATTTATTAATATTAGTTTTTTATTGCTCAGTATAGAGTTAGACCCTTGACACCTGTCAATATATTTGGGCTGAATTCATATGATGCGGTATTATTCCTCGAAATAAACAACAAAGTCGTCGTTACTTAGAAATGTCGTTTGGGCTAACATTTACACAAATCCTCCGTGTGTTCTCCTCAATTGACACGCAGGTTCTCAGTCGACACACAGGTTATCCCAGAAACCGGTGTGAAATAAACAGCCAAGGTTTGGCTGAAATAAAGAACAAGAAAACTAAGATGCATGCATCAGGTCGCCCGTGAACTATTTATCATAGAATTCTTGTAGCTATCGATTATACATTTTGGAATATCTGTCTGTATGTATGTGTGTATGAATGCATGTATGTATGTGTGTTATTGACTCGAACACTGCTCAACCGATCCGACTCGGATTTGGTATTTAACGTGTCAACCTGACCTCGCTCATAGGCATGTTTCTGGACCTTGACCGATGCGACAAAAATTTGTGTGTAGGACTACTTCGATCCCGGGAGCAATATGGACGGGTCCAATTTCACGTGCGACCATGTCATCGAACGTGCTGATATAGGCATGATTATGGACCAATTGAAAAATAGTTTGTCCAGATGCTGTATATACCGGGTACTGCCCAGATGAAGGCGATCACAAAGAAATCCCTAAATAGCCCGAACGAAGTCGAGTACATCAACTAGTATTATATATTTATAGATTTAGTTACAAACTTTATACCTGTATATTGTACAAAGAAATGTTTGACAAATGTATCTATATCAATATTACCATAGGGGTCATTAAAAATTAGATACGACGAAACAAAATTTTGAAGGATGCATGTGATTGTGAGGAATAATAGGATCATAGGTAAATTTAATTTATGGACGCTTGTTAATTTTCATTGGACTACATGTATCACGTAAATTTTTATATTTCAAATGATGACAGGAATGTGCATTTCTTGTTATTATTTATAATTAAAACATGAACAAGGATGACAGATATCAAGGGTTTGTACGGAATCCGTACAATGATGACAGAACAGATATCAAGGGTTTTAGAAAATAAACCACAGCGAAAAACCCATCTGCGGGGTATATAATATACGCGACATAGTGCATGCATTTGTTATAAATTGAACCCGCTACCATTCGAACCATGCCACTAGTTAACAGAGGGAATGATAAACATGTGTATCGCTCAAGTAAATATGGTTTATACGATCGACATACATTTCACACTATATTGTGTCATCCTTGTCACACCTCTGTATGCATGCATTATCCATATCCTAACACTGCACTATAATGTGGTATGATGGTATACCTACGTTTATGAAAATTTCGCATTACATACATTTTTTTTGCATAGTCGCCCTTCGAATGGGAAATGCATACGTACTACGGATGCATTTCCCATTCGAAGGGCGACTATGCAAAAAATATGATGGACGAGACCCATTCCGTTTGATTCATGAGCATACCAATGATCCGGCCTGTATGGCGACTGATTCGTGACTTCAGATAGAGAGCTCCAAAGATGATGGGACGAATGGAATCACGGACGCAAGGACGGACGAAAACCCATTTCTTTATCCTCCAAGCAAACTTTGTTTGAAGGGGATAATGAAAATAGCGGGAATAAATCGTTCTATAGATTATAGGGGAGTATATATCACGGGGTAGGAACTGCACCGCGAAGCAGACACCGCTTCCTATCTTTGGTCCAGTTTACTATCGATCCGTGTCCAATTCACTCGTGATTTTTGTACAGAATATGGCAGCACTATATGTTGGAAATATCAAACTCATGGACAGCTGGGGATGTATTGGAGTTATATTTAACACAATAGCTGTATAATCTTACTTTGGTGAATCCATTTGAAATTCAGCGCAGTCACACTTAAAAATATCAATAGTGAACTGGAGTGCGTCGGAAGTGAACTGGACAAAAGATCGGAAGTGGTGTCTGTCTCGCGGAGCAATTCCTACCCCGTGATATATGATGGACAGCAGGAAGAAGGACGAAAAGTTGCGGCGGTCAAAAATATCCAATAGAAGACAGAAACATGGGATTACATTAATCCTTTGATTAATAGATTATCTATCCAGTTCAGTCTATATGCACTGTACCGTCGAATGTGTCTAGGTATTGTTGAATTCTATATACAGGAGACATGCAGAGAAGAAAACAAACATTAAGGATTTATTATTATGGATATTAAGAACGGACTTCCGCAATTTTATGAACATTCAAGATTATGTATATATATTTACACACTAAGTGTTGTCATCACTAAATCCAGCATTCTGATTGGTCGGCGCCCACGTGGCTAGTTGCAGTTATTTCTCGGTGAATGCGCAACGCCTAATAACACCAAGCTAATAACACCATCGATACGTCATTAGGTTTGGAAAGACGAACGCATAGTGCTTTGGGCGTATTTTGACTCGCGCAGGATTGACTTAATACATCATCGGGTTTCAACATGAAGAGAAATTGTTCCTATTAACTTTTGCCAAGGGTGCTATTGGGTATTTTGGGCTGATCTTGTCACGATACACTTTTCGATTTAAATATATTTACAAAGTGGCTTTTTCGCTAAATGTATATAAATATAAGGATTAACTGTCATGTGGACATATGTCAACTTACCTCACCGTTACATCTCCATAAAACAGTCCACATGACAGTTAATCCTTATGTAAAGCCATATGAGTCTTGATCAAGTTAAAAAGCTGACAGGAATTGAACGATAACACCTCTATAGACTCATTATTGTATATACTTATACACTAATGAGTATATAAAGGTGTTATCGTTCAATGCCAAGGGGCGTAATTTCAAGTATTTAGTTGCTTATAACCTGGTGATGCTAGCCCGTTGTGCGGGATAGCATCACTAAATTCACCCTCTGGTGACCTCATTCTATAAATGGCATAAACACTATCTGCACGATGTAATATCATGCAGTCAGATTTATGGGTTACTTCAAGCGAACTTATAATATTCGGATCACATTCGCGACTGAATGACACGCCAACCGATAGCCACCAGCACGACAATTGACACAATATAGAGGTTGGATTAATTCTGTCTTCATTGTGTATTGACGCACTTACAGCTGAATTTTTTGGACAAATAATGACAGAATCTTGTGAATATATTGGCCTTCTTCTTCTGCTTACCACAGTGAGCTGTTTCACTGTGGAACTTGACCATCATTGGAGACACACACACACAAAAAAAAACAATTTAAACATATATATATATACCATCTTGTTGTTATAATAACGTGTGTAATTATATGGGGAGAGGGGCTATCTAAGTTGTATAACTTGTGCCCCAATCCCATTTGTACATAAATGATACAATAAAATATGTTTAAACTAAATCATTGGGGAATAAATTTCATCAATTTTGCTGTAGAATTCTGCATCAATAGCTGCTCTGGTTAACGCTGGTGAACTGTAGCCTGTGCGCTCGATATCACGTGCGATGTTCGGCCGGGGAGAAGCTTTCTTCAGAAATTTCACACATGCTGGGGCCTATACTATAGAATACAATTTTTGTAATAGCAGGCTTATTTGAGCCATACAGAAGGTGTCGAGTACTATAGACCACTGTAATTTTACAGCGAACGCGATTTCTTGTAAATCACAAAAAGACGGCAAATCGAGTACTATCGACCACCGTTCGTTACACGCACATCTAAAATTTGTGATTTTGTCAAGGGAAATTACTATAATGATATATGCGAATGATATGGCAATGCCTATTTGTGTCAGTTGGTGAGTGATTTAGTTGATGAATAAAGCTACATTATGTGTGACTAATTTCCGATACTTGGGTTATTTTGACCACAATTGCGCACGGTGAAATGTAATTCCTTCGGTATCATGTGGAATATATACTTACCATTTTCAGATGTTTTATGTTACATGTTTCTTAGCGGTTTGTCGAAAATGGTCGGCAAACACACATATGGGTTGCCCTTCAAATGGCCACATCAACTTTATATAGCCATATTACCACGGGTGGAACCTGATTTGTCTAGCAAGCTTTGGGCATGGACAGCGGCTGAAATATTAGTTGGAACATCTAGACCTTAATAGTTGACAAGTTTGAGGTACCATGCAGCTGGAAAAATTCAACCCGTGATGGGGGTGCGATTGCTGTTCTCGGACTTGGTATTTTCGACCTGTGTCAAGGATGGGTATTCATTTGGAAATTCCAATGTGGACCAACACTCCCTCGTCCAGGGTCTCCATGGAAATCCAACCTCGATTGTAAAACATAGGCCTGTATATAGCACCATCTACTTAAACTATACCTATACTTAATTTATACCCCACTAAGCGGCTGAATTTAGGTTAACATATGACATTTGGTTAATAACCAACACGCACTACTACATTGGTAAGTTAAAGACCCACTTAATTTTCGAATATCCAGATAACATTATTCCATATTATATACCATTTGGAAGAGGAACCAAAAAAAAATATATTCCACCAGGATAAGAACTAGCTGTGGCATAGGACTGTCCACCAAGTGATAGATTCATTCCAAGACCCCCCCCCCTTGTCAACCCCGAATTCATCAGAATTCAAACTAAGATATAGAGTTATTCCCCTTCCATTGAGTATAATAGACTTTATAGTACAGTCCGGATCAAAATTAAATACAGGACACACCTTGGTACCTCAACAGATACAACATGTTCCCAGTTTATTTGACCGGATCTGTTAATAATACAAATGTGTTGGAGCTTCCTCTTTCAAACGGTATATAATATGGAATATGTTGTGTATAATGTGATTAGAAAATTAAGTGGGGCTTTAAGGATCAGGGGACCCCGATTTTTTCTAAGAATTCACTCATGTAATATTATGTGCGGCACTATTGACCAAATTAAATTGTTTAGACCACAACGTGAACGCAAACTTCTTGAGCACACAAATGCCATGCGGTTCAAATAGGTTACATAATGTCATTGTAAATATTTGGGGTCTACAGATTCTTAACGCAACTTAGCCTGACATTATCAGTGACTGTTTCAACACGAAATGCCACCACCCCCGATTCACAGTATCCGGGTACCTTCACACAAAGAGTCCAAGCCCGACAATTTACTGTAACTCTTTAATTCCATTCATAATTAAAATCTAGGTCGCTGACATGGCTATATCCTTTCAACTCCATTGAGCGCAAACCATCTCAATGGGTTAACAATTGAGATTCGGTGACCGCATTACAAAGAACATGTACCCAGCTAATCGCACTCACCATTATCCGCACGGAAAATCGTCGGGAACACGACGTGAAAAATCAATAATGTAGCCTATGCAGTTGTAATCTAATAATGATTTTTTTTTTTACAAAAATGGTATTATTGCTGTGTGACAGTGCTATTTTATATACCAAAACAGTATATGACTTTATTACATGCTACACATGTATACTAACTAAGTTATTAAACCTAACTCACTAATATACATTTTATTGCCGCATTGCAATCATTTCATTCCGCGTACTTGGTTCATTTCGTTCCATTCCGCGCTATTCCGTTCTATACACTTCCCGTTCCTGTTCGCATTCTGTTCTGCATTTAGCCATTTCGTATTTCTACCTGCGCCCAATAGCTCATCCACTTGTCTATTCTCTTTCTAATTTCCGTCTATGTTAGCGCCCAATCTGGGACCAAACTGTTGGACACTATTGGATTTCAACCAATCACAGGTATCGTTATTTCGCGCCTTTTGTCAGTTCATAATTAGCGTTCGAGCTGTCAACATCGCTGCTGTTATTGCAAACTCAGTGTTAGCGTAAATTCTTCAAATGCCTTGAAGAATTCGTGTAAGAAGTATAAGAAATGAATACTACGTTATGACATCTTGACCTATGTTTCCCCGGTATGGTATGTGATATCTTGTTATACGTTTTTACTCGTTAATATCATGTTTTTAATAATATTATTGTCTTCGTTTTTGGAAGTTCAGAGTTTGTCACTTTTGCAATAAATATATTTGCCCAATAGTTTAGGGATGTCGAAATCGCACGCTGTGTTCATAATCTCCCTTTTATACTAGCATATAGGTTTTATTTCTAACTGTTCGTCACAGTTAGGATTGTGTCAAAATAGTTGTTTATATCGACAATAGGGAAGTTGATTTATTGACACAATCACATTTCACATATTTATTTATATCCATTCTGGATATATATTTAGGCAGCAACTACAACCCATGTATTTGTTCGCCAGGGTCTCGATCTTCACTTCGCTTCACTTATTTCGTTGGTCATCTGGATCTCTCATCTTGATGTCTGATGTTTGATGTTGGATGTCTAGCTACCTGTTTAGATGTATGTGATATCGTCCTGTGATGTTGGATTGTGTTCCGTTCGGTATTGCATGAGTATCTAATAAATGCATGATGAAGACTTTTAAAGGTAGGCTCAGTTTACTATAGACCCTGCTTGATGATCAAGACTCAGAGCCCCATAAATGTTTTGTGATATAGCGACATGGTTCACTAAAGACCCACCCCTGTGCTCTACCACAGCTGTACTATAGAACCCGCTTAGTCAGTACTTTATCATTCCGTATTGCGATTTTTTACATATTACAAAGCTGTAGCGTTCGAGTACTGTGGAAACATGCAAAGATGAAACTTTCAGGCCCCCTTTTTCTCCACCAAATGCAAAGATTTTCCGGTCAAGTGA
Source organism: Siphonodentalium dalli (assembly GCA_032622095.1). Lineage (NCBI taxonomy): Eukaryota > Metazoa > Mollusca > Scaphopoda > Gadilida > Siphonodentaliidae > Siphonodentalium > Siphonodentalium dalli. The sequence goes on from CP136067.1 coordinate 42,227,102, forward strand.
ATCCCGGTATATAGATGGTTCGCCAAAAAAGATCATATAAGTCATTACATGTCAATATATTTGGCATATAAAGAGTTTTGGGCATATGTTTAGTTTCAATCTACAATGAAAGAAATACACTGATAGAAATACAGTCGAATACTATAGAACACAAAATATGTATTACAATATTAGTAAATCACAAATTAACGCTGATATTACAAAAATTGTATTCTATAGTATAGGCCCCTGGGTCGGTTGTGTCTGCCTGTGTAATCTACAGCAGAGATGACGTACATACAGAAAGTGTGAATTGAATGCATATTGTTACAATATGGAATAACATAATGTAGATGAGGTCACGAATTTGAGTGCAACACAATAAGAACTATTTTTGTAGTATTCCCAACAAACACTCATTTGCAACTGAGCCGCGCTAGCTGTGGTCACATAGACATACTGCTAAGGGAAACCAGGATCAGAGTGAAGTTCAAGGGCTTTATACAAGGCGCAGGGGGGGGGGGTCGGAAAAAAAATTCAGGCACGTATGGCATTTTTTCCCTTTCGATCATTTTTTGTACCCACCCACCCCCACCGCCAAATTTTTTTCCGTTTTCGGCAGTTTTTTCCGACCATTTTTTTACACCCACCCCCCCCTTTTAACACTAAAACAGAGATTTGCGGGGGGAAAATCACTGTAAACAGCTGTATATGAATTTATGTGCATACTATTTATCATGGATGTTAACATGGACATGTAAATAGGAATGAGTCATTTTGAGGTCATTCGGCCAAAAAAACATGGCTGCCAGCGGCCATCTTGGATTTCAAAATGTGCAACAAAATACAACACGATAACTGCCTGCAGTCAGTTTACAGTTAGAATTACATTATTTCTCTCATTCAAAGTGGTTTTGAAGCCCAACTCATTGCCAAAACACTAAAAAACAAGCAGGAATTTTTTTTTTGAAGTTGCGGATAAAATTGCTTGTTGGTGGTTTTGACCACCCACCCCGGCATACGTGCCGGAAAAAAAATTTCACCCCCCCCCCCCCTGCATGGCGTAGATAAATTATTCTTCATCATTGAAATAACAATAACATCTATCCCTTGCAGATGTCCCTTGTCTTTTTTTAGGACGTCGGTGTTTTTCTGCCTTGTCGGTGTAGGGTGCGGTGAAATTATATACTCACTTAAAGGTACTCAATCCGATCAGACGCTCCTAAATTACTATTTATTTGGCTTCGGGGGTAAACAATATTTTATTCGAGTCGAGGAACCCACACATCAAAGCTCAGAGTGATCAGATATCGATTTTTGAAGTTTGTTATTTCTCGAGATGTTTAATAATATGTGGCCCAGAAACACGTGGTCAAACAGACGATCTCTGACAAAATTGCGGATGAAGACGGACAACTCTAAAATCAAGTGGTAATACGGTCAAATTTCGTGATACTTTAGTGATAATACGGCCATATTTTGCTGAACAAAATGTTGATAAATAACAAGTTTTGGGAAATTTTAAACCTTAGAATTTAGAATGTTTTCTTCAAGTTTCTATTGGAAAACGTCAGGGATTAGGTGGAAAACTACAACTAGAGGGGTAGAAATTGAATATTTCAAATTGTGAATTTTGATCTTGGATGTGTAATTGGAAATTAAAACTTTGACCATCTCTTCTTGCCGAAAACCCCCCCCCCCCAATAATCAGTGCCCCGAAAAACATTTATCGTTCCCGATTGTGCTCAATTACACATTTGTGCGATTGACCCCCTCCCATGGAGCCTGACGCATGCATATTACTACGAGCATAATTTTCACCACGCAGCAACTAAATTATTGAAAAGTCTGTCCCCTCTACTTTCTCACTCTCTCTCATTCTCTCTCTCTCTCTCTCTCTTTCTCTCTCTATCTCTCTCTGCCTCCTGCTACCCCTAACACTATCTTCCCGCTGTTTCCATCCCCAACTCAAACTTAGTTACTTCTCCTTTAAAAAACATTATTTCTATCCTTTCCCGTCTGATCGATACCCCTCCCTCACTTATTGGGGAAGGGGCATGTCGCCAAAGAGGAGAAGACTTCATATAAGCCCTCGTATCTAAGGCCTCATTTGTGTATTATGTGTATTATGTTTGGATTTGGAAATAAAAATATGTATGGTCGCCCCGATCTCTGATAATTAAAGGGAGCACACATGGATTGTGTACCGGTATATAGAGGCATATAATGTGTGTTCATCATCAAATAGTTAGTTATGTATTATATAATAATTATAATGCTTATATTTATAATTGTATCCCTTGCTGAGTTTTGTAAATGATTCGTAGCATAATTATGTATATGATACGCTCTGTCAATTATGCATGCAATCCTATTGCATTCTATAATTCCACACACCCATCTACTCCTGACTTACCTCGTCGATTCACGTTCCCCCTAAAACCGTTCACGACAAGAATGCTTCTATCCCTCACGTAAGAAACATGACTCCTATAGACATTTCCGCTGCATATACACTTCCTTGATGAAGAGCTCCGAGCTCAAAACACACCCTAAGATTATCAAACTTAAGATGAACCCCTGTTTGGTCGACTCAAAAAACCCATCGGCCTGCACAACCACGATTGGTATACATTATATTGCCACTCACTATTGCTATCTCATAATCTCATTCACTATACTCAACTGCTCTTCTGTTCTACTCTGTTCTCTTTCTCCTACCTACTTAAACCTAGCTGGCAAGCAGACTGGGTTGAAAACAAATTTAGAACACACGTATACATTTCTATGTGTTGCCAGAGTATGCTCTAGTAATATGTTTGTTAATGTGCACCGAGGATGCCCAAAACAGAACTGCCCTCAGGATTTGGAAATGACTTTTGATAATGGGTGATATAATGTTATACAGGGCAAGAATCGGTGCATTTCACAATCTTGCGGGCAGGCTGTCGGGGAGGGGACGTCTCTGTGTGAAACAATCAAAACATGCTTGTTTTATATCATGCTGCGCTTACGTGGACTGGATCTTATAACTGCCTTAACATTGACACTGTTGGTTTTCATTTTCTTCCCGGTTGAACAATCCTGCGCTCTCAAACATAACTTGGCAGGCAAGAAACTATCTAATTCTCTAAATTCCGATGATAAAAGCTGAAAAGCGATGTCACACACAACTGTATTCCTCTTCACATGCGTGACAGTTCTAACAGTATTAGCGGTATTTCTTAGCAAAGGCTCTTTTGGTCCTGGCAGGAGACGTGGAGACTAACCCAGGCCCCTCAACCGAACAACACAATCACTCGGTACTTGTACTGAACACACAGAGTATCAGAAATAAAGTAGATATACTTGCGGCCGAAACATCAAGTGGGGAGTACGACATATGTCTATTAACCGAATCATGGCTCGATCATTCTATCCCGGATTCAGAAATCCATCTTCCTGGCTACCATGATCCTGCCCGCAAAGACAGGAAAGATGGCAGAACAGGAGGGGGTGTGTGTATTTACATTCGTGACACCATACCATTCAAAATACGCGATGAACTTGATAGTGACGAAGTAGAAAATATCTGGATAGAGGTTACAATTAACACAAAACGTTGTCTTGTATGATGTTGTTATCGCCCTCCCAACTCCCCGGCAAGCATGTGGACAAACATTAATGATAACATTTCTCTCGCACTCGATAGCGACCTGGATGTCATAATAGGTGGAGATTTCAATGAAAACTATGTACACAACGGTAATGGTAAAATAAACGGCATATGTAGCGAACGAGGTCTGACCCAACTGGTCACTGATAAAACGCATTTTACTGAAAATTCCTCATCCATTCTCGACTTGCTCATGACTAGCAACCCTGACCTTGTTGATTCACCTTGTGTTCTTGGCAACATATTCGACAACACAATTAGGTATCACTGTCCGGTCGTTGCTCAGATAAAATTTTTGTTAAAATAAATCGGCTACAACTCTCACTAGACGTATCTGGAATTATAATCTGGCTGACTTCGATACCATGAACGAAGACTTCTTGAGCTGGAACTATGATGATAATACACCATTTGAACTATCAACTCTTGCAGATAACTTGACTGCAAAAATTCAAAAGGTATGCAGTGACAATATCCCCAATAAGATTGTACTGATCCGGAAAGGTAGTCCCTAATGGCTTACGTGTAATGTACGGAAACTGATGAGGCAACGAAATCGATTACATAAGATAGCTAAAAGGAAAAACACACCACAAACATGGGCAAACTTCAGATCTAAACGTAATGAAACTACATCGGCTATTATAAAAAGCAAACGTGATTATGACACCAAGAATGAGAACACATTGAATAGCCCATCACATGACCAGTCTTCCTGGTGGAAAACCCTCCAAAAAATAGTATTTGTTACCAGTGATAGATCAATACCCCCTTGAACACCAACGGCGACTTCCTGATCTCACCAACTGAAAAAGCAAATGCTTTCAATTCGTATTTTTGTAAAATTTCATCAGTTGATGACATCGGGAAACGCCTAACAGTCCTTGAACCGGATAACTCCATATCCACATTAAGCGATATAAAAATCACAGCCCCTGACATTTACAAAGCGTTAAAAAGTCTTAAAATATCTAAGTCAAGTGGGCCCGACGGAATAAGTCCGAGAGTTTTGAAAAGTTGTGCCTCCTCGCTCTGTGAACCTCTTGAATTCTATTCTAGAACATTTACCGAAAACAGTTACTACCCACACCAGTGGAAGCGTTCACGTGTTACACCTATATTTAAGAGTGGTGATCCCGGTCTTATATCAAATTACCGACCAATTTCTCTACTAAGCTGCGTCTCAAAGGTCTATGAAAAAAGTAGTTATAAATATTTATGGGAATTTCTTGATGAAAACAAACTCCTATCATTTTACCAAGCTGGTTTCATGCGCAACGATTCAACAGTTTTTCAACTTACCGAAATATATGACAATATATGTCGATCATTAGTTTAAACAGTATTTATTTTTTCCTCTATGGACATTCAGATAAATAATTACAATAGATACAAATTTAGAATAAAATGGGATTAGGCAACAAGCCATAGGCCTTTTTGAGGCCCTCTCCCTTGACAATTGCACAGCCCTACTTGACTGCAAGTCAAGTAGGGGTAAATAATAGAGGCAAAAAAAGATCCATAGAAAGAAGAAATATGAGGTGGAGGCGAGACAATGAGGTGGAGGGACAGAAGATAATGTCAGAATTTTAGAGAGAAGGTCAGAGAGTACAGAGTGTGAGGTGTAATTATATATCTGAACATGCATATAATTAATTTCAAATAAACCAAAAAGATATATAATAACACATTCAAGGATATAAAAAGTATTTATACATAATTTGTGATTGGAAAAATAACCATGTGAACATCTGCAGTGGTCCATCGACCCGACGACCCACGTTGGAGAGATCAATAGCATCTCGGTTTATGATGTACCATGCAAGTTCAATATTGCAATTTTGAAACAGCTTAAGAGAAGAATCGTTGAAAGCGATTACTGGTTATTATAAATTTCTGAGCTGCCATGAAAATTTTCTTATTAGTTTCATAGGATAATTCATCAGTTCCCCATAGTAATAATTCACTAGTTATTGTTACATCAGATAGAGTATTAAGAAGTTCTTCTCTGTGAGAGGTATATTGAGCGCATTCCAGAAAAAAATGTATAGCAGTTTCAATGCAACCACACATACAATAAGGCAAGTCTTTGAGGTGGTTATCTTTTAGATCGCTGTTAAGATTGCTACATCTTAATCTTAGCCTGGTGTGGTAAATATGAGTTGTCCCAGAATAGCTGGTAAAGTAGTATTTAGGCTTTAATATATCAGGTTTAAGATTGCGTTTGAAATCGCCTATTGAAGTTGCTTCTTTAACAGAGTCTGGCAGTACATTCCACGCACGGACAGACGACGGAAGAAAGGATTGCATATAGTAATCATTATTACTATCAGGGGGGGGGCGTTTCATTGTATTTCTAGTGTTGTGGTCATGTAGTGAGTTACTTTCTGTGGTTACCATATTACTAAATATAAGGTGGTGCCCTACCGGTTTTCATTTTGAAGAATTGGATCAATTTATGCTGCTTGCGTCTATCGTCAAGATTTTCTCACCCAGCCTCATCTATCAACTTGGCATTACTAACACTTCGGGTTGCACCGGTAACTATTCTCGCCATTTCATATTGGATGTCTTCAATATCATCTCGTAAGTAGTCCGGACAATTATCCCAAACGGGGGAGGCATATTCTAAAATTGGTCGAATGAAAATGAAATATTTTTTTAGAGACACTTTCTGCTCAGCCTATATTTAAAACGTTTGATCATATTTAATTTTTTCCAGGCTTTCTCGGTTATTGAATTAATGTGTGTATTCCAAGTGCCACGATCGTCAAAGGTTAAACCTAAATGTTTATGCGCTTGCACATCAGTGATTATGGAATTTCCCATAAATAAAATGGGGTGAAACGGTTGATCATTCTTGCGCGAAACTAGTAGTGTTTCAGTCTTGAGAGGATTAAATTTAACAAGCCATTTTACAGACCAACTGACTATCGTTTCAATATCTCGGTTGATTATACCAGCGGCTATATTAGGATTTTCAACTGTAATAAAGATAGAGGTGTCATCAGCAAAAAGACGAATGTTGCACACGAGATTTTCAGTTATGTCATTTATATATATTAAGAATAACAGGGGTCCTAAAATATACCCCTGAGGGACACCAGCAGTAGTTGCACGCCATTCAGATAGTTCATTGTCAGCTGACACCCTCTGCTTTCTAAGTTCCAAGTAAGAAACGAGAAGATTATACACATTTTCCGTAATGCCAATTTTTTTTAGTTTGAGAAAAAGCCCTTTATGCCACACCTTGTCAAAGGCCTTCCTCATATCACAAAATACGCAACGAACCTCTTTGCCTTCATCTAGTGATCTACATATAGAATCATAAACTTCATTCAACTGGTACACAGTCGAATCACCTCTTTTAAAACACCAGACTGGTACATAGAAAGTAACCCGTTTTTATCAAGAAACGTCCACAAATGTTTATATATGCATTTCTCGAAAACTTTCGATAAACAGCTTAACAATGAAATTGGGCGGTAATTCGATAGCATACTTGGGTCTCCACTTTTAAAAACTGGACAAACATTCGACAGCTTCCACTCAGAAGGTTAATAACAGTTTTCACTAAATGCATTGTATAACAGTGTTATTGGTTCACAGAGTGATATGGCACATTGTTTTAGGACCCTGGGATTTATCATATCTGGACCGCACGCCTTAGATGGTTTCATACCATTTAGAGCATCATAAACGTCAATTGTCGTTATTTTTAGCTCACCCAGCGTAGGGTTGCCCGTTACTAGTAGAGTTTGTATGGGAAGATCATGTACAGAATCATCTATGCTGGATATATCACAAAAGTATGAATTTAAAGCATTAACTTTATCTACAGTAGAAATAATGTGCTCGCCATTGAGTTGGAGAGGGGGTAGTGAATTGCGCTTACCATTTGAGATTAATTTCTTAAATTGTTTCCACCATGTTGAGTTGTCGGAGTCATTAATAAGTATTGCATCAATTTTTTTATCATAATCCAATTTGGCTTTCCGGACTGCTCTAATGACTTCGTTTCGTTTCGCCCGAAATTTACTCCATGTATTAGGTGTGTTTTTGATTTTAGCACTTTTATGCAATCTATTTCGTTGTCTCATTAGTTGTCTTAAACCGCAAGTAAGCCATTCTGGAACGTCCCTTCTAATATGTACAACCTTACTTGGTATAAATTCCTGGCAAACTTGGTGGATTTTATCAGTATAGTGAGTTACGAGAGCAGACACGGGAGTGGTGCGGACAATATCCCGGTAATCCCAAGCAGAAAACGTATGATTTATTGCCTCGAAGTTAGCTCTATCGAAATTCCATATTCGTCGAGTAATTATTGACGCACGTTCAATGTGGAAGTTTAGTGTAATTTTTATGGGGCAATGGTACCGTATCATTTCTGGAAAGAAAGGGGACATAACTTCAGTTTTATCAATAATATCACCATAATTTGTTAAAAACAAATCCAGAGTGGTTTCTGAAGACTCCGTGAAATGAGTGCATTCATTAACTAACTGGATTAATCCACATCTAGTTTTTATACCATTTATTTTTGAGGCGCAGCTCGCGGAATTGTAATTTTCATTGAAGTCACCTCCAATAATAACCTTATGCACATCATCAATAGCATTTTTAATATTTATTTCGATGCTGTCCCATGGCGAGACTGGCGAGTTTTGTGGTCTGTAAAAACATCCAATTAAAATATTCTTACCACTAAGACACACTTCCACCCACACAGATTCAATATTTGGATCTATAAGATCAGGCCTCATTTTAAACGGTAGAGTATTTCTCAGAAATATACAGACACCACCTCCTGTTGTGTCTAATCCCCTATCGTTGCGTATAGGTTCATGATATCCATGAAGCATAATTTCAGAATTAGGAACAGACTGGTCTAGCCAGGTTTCAGTAAAAAGACAAATATCATAATCGGTCAATTCCGCATTGAGGGTGTCCATTTTATGTCGTATACTCTGAGTATTCAATTGTATTATAGAACATGTTGTGTTATCGGTTGCAGGATATCCTGGTATAAGCCCAGGGTTAGTTTCGATATTTCCGCTTAAAATAATCAGCAATATAATAAGGTCTATCAATAATACAACAACTAGAAGGAATATGGCATCTTTGTATGATAACAAGAAATGCCATCACATTTGTAAGTTCGCTCAATGTTCATTTTCATGAGATTATCTAGTACTGATTCAGTTTCTCGCAAGTGTAAGAATAACAGTGATAACGATCGCCACCTCAGAAGAAATGCCTCGGAATCTTAGAATATAGCAATGTAAGCTGAGAAGATAATCTATCTAGTCTGAACTTTTTCGGTAACCGAGACGATCTGATAAAATAACAGCCGATCCTCGCCCGATAGCTAACAATGTCTATCATTTAATAATATAATTACTTACAAATGGGGAGGACCGGCTCGCGACATAAACCCAGTGAATGACATCCGGTCGGCGGACCACTTCAGATTGTTTGTTCACAAAAAGAGAAAAGATCATTAGACGACGGAAAAGAGGTCCGGTATATATTCTGTGACATAAGTAAAGCATTCGATAAAGTCTGGCACCGTGGCCTCTTGAACAAACTGATAAAAATTGGTATAAGAGGAAACTTGTATAACTTGATGAAATCGTATCTAGAATGTAGACAACAGCAGGTTGTCATAGACGGCACACACTCGGAACTACAAGATGTAACAGCAGGTGTGCCACAAGGCTCCGTACTAGGCCCACTTCTGTTTTTAATTTATATTAATGATATAACCGAAAATATACGGTGCAATATTCGTATATTTGCTGATGACACTTCTCTATTTCTTACTATCGAAGACCCCACCATGGCCGCAAAACTAATCAACGATGACCTCGAAACTCTCATGTGTTGGGCATCAGAATGTAAAATTCAATCTCCTGAAAACGGAAGCTCTCTTAATCTCCAGGAAAGAAACACCAGTATATCATCCACAACTGACCATGGGAACCGCGACAATTGTTGAGGTTGACAGCCATAAACATCTGGGACTTACTTTCGACAACATGGGATCATGGGGTATCCACATCAGATCTATGCTTGACAAAGCATGGAGTCGAGTAAATTTAGTACGTAAACACAGATACAGGCTAAGCAGAGTAACGCTTGAAAAAATACATTATACATTTATCCGACCAATACTGGAATATACCTCCCCTGTTTTGGATAACTGCCCTGATTATCTAAGTGATGACATTGAAAAGGTTCAGTATGAAATGGCCCGAATAGTAACAGGTGCAGCCATCAGTACGAGTAACGCGCGTCTTTTATCAGAAACTGGCTGGGAACTCCTCTCCTCACGTCGTAGAAAACACAAACTATGCCATTTATTTTTAAATGATACGCGGAACTGCCCCATCAATCTTAAGAAACTATGTACGACCAATCCAGGCAAATAATTCCAGATATAACTTCAGATTTTAACATATAAGACTACCCTCGAATATTAACTATGACTATGGATTCGTTCTTACCATCTGCAATTACGGAATGGAACAAACTACCGGAAACTACAAAGAGCAGCAGTACAATCGAAGACTTCAAAAAGGAACTGAACAGTGACAATATACGTCCACCTGCCTATTTTTATCATAGTAAATCCCGTAAATCTCATATCCTCCATACCCGGTTAAGACTTAATTGTAGCCACCTGAGTGGTGACCTGACAGATAATCATGTAAAATATTTCCCCTTCTGTTTATGTGGGGAACTTGAGACAACTTACCACTATCTCTTTGAATGTACTTTCTATCAAGAGCCCAGAAGAGAACTATACGACTCCCTACCCAATGTTGCCCTATCTGAAAACACTCTATTGCGGGGATCAAGTGAGCTTAGCCTTCGCGAAAATAAACAAATATTTAATGCAGTTCAGACCTATATCATGAGAGAAAAAAGATTTCCATGATTCTATCACCTGTACGGACAATGAATTGCTTTTGATTCTGGTCGAGTTAAGCGACCGTGTGATATTCCCAGCTATACATGTCTAATTACTTACTGACCAATGCAACATATTAATAACTGCGCTTGACCCCCCTCCCATGGCGCCTGACACACAAATAATAGTACGGACGAGCATCATTATTATTATTATTATTACGCAAAAACTCAACTCAATTATTGAACACTCCTCATCACTACCCCCTTTCCCAGCATCTCGTCCCCTTTAGCTCTCTCTCTCTATATATATATATATATATATATATATATCTCTCTCTCTCTCTCTCGTCCTCTCTATTTCTTTCTCCTTCACAATATATCTCCTTGCTTCTCACGACAACAACATTATACTATAATTATGATAGCTTCATTCCTTCCCGTCTGAGCCCCCTCTACACTTAATGAAGAGCGGGCGCGTAACAAAAGGGGAGCAAACTTAATAAAAGCCCTTGGGCTTATTGTTTAATCCCCTTTCCAATCATCCCATTATATATATATTATTCTGTCTAATAATGTAAAATATTTGTCAAATGTTTAAATATGTTATTATTGATTGGAATAACATATGTTTACATCAAAAATATGTCTCCACTAATTACACATTTATTTCTGGACTCAATAGGTATGGATTAAATTATAATACATGAGGTTTCGCACAGCTCTAATAATGACATGTTCCACAAATTATTTTTGTATGTATGTTCCTTTGTTTCTATTGTAAATAAATGATAGATCATTAAAATATCTCCTGTCCATATGTAGGACTATCCCTGCAATATTGTCCGATGGTAGAACTGGCATTGCTCATATGCGTTCTCGGCATTGTTCCATATGCATATATATATTTGACATTACTGTGCGGGCGTTATCATGCATAGTCTGTTGTGCGAGCGTTACCAATATTGCATTTGAAGATACAGGATGGACAAATGCTCTAAATAAAGCTCTGATGCTTCTTACTGGATAAATTGGGATAAATGTGTTGGCGCTGTATATCAGCAAAAGCCACCAGCGCGAAAATGGATGAAAAGTAAGATATTGAAATTTGTGCGAGGCATCAGCTTTATACGGGCCTTTATTTCTAATAACGGTTTTATTCAATAGACACAAGATATATAAAATTCTTCTTTCGCTAATATTGCACATCAAGAATCTTTGTTGTTTTCGAGAAATGAGCATCGGAAGCGAGAAGTAGTAATTTAGGAGCGTCTGATCGGATTGAATACCTTTAAGTGAGTATATAATTTCACCGCACCCTACACCGCAAGGCAGAAAAACACCGACGACCTAAAAAAAAAGAAAAAAGGGACAGCTGCAAGGGATAGATGTTATTGTTATTTTAATGATGAAGAATAATTTATCTACGCCATGTGTATAAGGCCCTTTAGAAAGGCTTAGTTGTGCGATTATTGAATAAAATAAGCTTGCGCAAAAGGCTGCAATTGCAAGGGTGCAGGACGTTTCGGCACCTGGTTTTCGAGACGTTTCGGCACCTGTGTTTTCGGCACTTGGTTGTTTCGGCCCAGGTACTTGGACGTTTCGGCACTTCGTCGGAGACGTTTCGGCACTTATTTGATTTTCTTTTCTTTTCGTATATAATATTGACTTTGATGATGCATTCATATTCGCCGTTTGTTATAATTGGGTATAGACTATAGTACATACTAAAGCGTGTTTACACAGTCAAATAGATGCGACATTGAATGCAGATGTTCATCGTGTGTTGTTTTATTACAAACAGTGGTGGTTCCCGTTTAATGTGGTTCCCGTTTGATGTTCCGTCACAACACCTAACCTGACATTTACATCTCAGCGGCATATCAGATGGCGTGTTTTCATTATCCCATCTATTAAACATGGAACCGTCAGCGAATTCAAATCATTCTCTCAACCATGTCTTCTGAAGGTAATATACAAGGTAATATATACAATCTTTACTACACTTTATTTCAACAATATTTAAATATAAAGAATAGAATATCTGTATAAACCTTCAAACATCCACCAAAGTCAAAGTCAAATTGTTTATTCACATAAACCACAATCGTGGTATAGATGGTGAAAAAGAATTACAAAAATAATTAAATAAACCAACACTCTTATGTTAATTACCTTTGTAATCAAAAGAATATGATTGTAATATGGTTGATGTGATTAATTCGCACTCTAATCAAACTGTGTTGTATTTGCGACAGTTGTCTGATTAATTCGCACTCTAATTAGTCTTTGTTGTTTTTGCAGATGAATCAAGCCTTTCGAGAAACCAAAGCCCCCGAATTTTATCAAATCGACGTCCACTGCACTGAGACCGGCAGACGACATATTGTATTCTACACGGAGCGCCAACTTCAACTTCTCGCCAAATCCAAAGTCTGGTACCTGGATGCAACATTCCGTGTCATCAACAAACCATGGTCTCAACTTCTGTCCTTCCACTCATTCGTAAAATGGAACGACAACTACAAGCAGATCCCTTTGGTTTTCGTCATCGTGGAAGGTATGAAGAAAGCTGAATACTATTCAGTGCTCCGAGCAATAGACAAACGACTACCACCAACCAGACTCCAACGATTCGTCTTAGACTTCGAGGCTGGAATGTGGCAGGCCATTAGACAACGTTTTCCGGGGTATCCGATTCGTGGTTGTGCTTTCCACTGGTCACAAGCCGTGTTCAGGAAGGTTCAAGATGTCGGCCTTCAGGTGTGTAAAATTATATTATATTTAAATAAAATAAATTAAATTGACAATAATTCTCAAAATAATACAAAAACAGAAAGAAATACACTCTTTATTTGTACAAATTTAAATTAAATATAAAACATGATTATGTTTTTTTTATAAATACTATATATTAATGTTTAATTGACAATAATTCTCCAAAGAATACAAAAACCGGAAAACAAATAAACGCTCTTTATTTCTACCATATCAGGAATAGACTAACATGGAACGCTCTTTTCTGGTCAATGTCGTACACATTACTATTTGTTTGGGACCGAACACTAAAGTTGTTTTTCATCTTTCAGTCAACACATAACCAGAAGGGAGATATTCATCACTTTCTGCGGAAGGTGCTTTCCTTACCGTTTCTGCCAGCCGAGCATATTACTCCGACTTTCGACTACCTCAGTGGCCTCGTCGACAACAATTCAACAAAGCTGAAACAAGTCATGTCCTACGTCGGCGACCAATGGATAGACGGCCCAGTGTTCGACGTCAACTGCTGGAGTGTGTATATGTGTAGCGTGCGTACCAACAACGACGTTGAAGGATGGCACAACGCACTGAACTCCAGAGTCGCCATCAGAGGTCAGGTGCCCTTCTATTTGCTGATTATAACTGATTATAACTGCCTTAACATTGACACTGTTGGTTTTCATTTTCTTCCCGATGGAACAATTCTGCGCTCTCAAACATATCTTGGCAGGCAAGAAACTATCTAATTCTCCAAATTCCGATGATAAAAAGACGAAGTTGAACACTAAATTTGCGATGTCACACACAACTGTATTCCTCTTCACATGCGTGACATTTCTAACAGTATTAGCGGTATCTTTAGCAAAGGCTCTTTTGATCCTGGCAGGAGACGTGGAGACTAACCCAGGCCCCTCAACCGAACAACACAATCACTCGGTACTTGTATACTGAATACACAGAGTATCAGAAATAAAGTAGATATACTTGCAGCCGAAACATCAAGTGGGGAATACGACATATGTCTATTAACCGAATCATGGCTCGACCATTCTATCCCGGATTCAGAAATCCATCTTCCTGGCTACCATTATCCTGCCCGCAAAGACAGGATAGATGGCAGAACAGGAGGGGGTGTGTGTATTTACGTTCGTGACACTATACCATTCAAAATATGCGATGAACTTGACAGTGACGAAGTAGAAAATATCTGGATAGAGGTTACAATTAACACAAAACGTTGTCTTGTAGGATGTTTTTATCGCCCTCCCAACTCCCCCGCAAGCCTGTGGACAAAAATTAATGATAACATTTCTCTTGCGCGCGATAGCGACCTGGATGTCATAATAGGTGGAGATTTCAATGAAAGCTATGTACGCAACGGTAATGGTAAAATAAACGGCATATGTAGCGAACGAGGTCTGACCCAACTGGTCACTGATAAAACGCATTTTACTGAAAATTCCTCATCCATTCTCGACTTGCTCATGACTAGCAACCCTGACCTTGTTGATTCCCCTTGTGTTCTTGGCAACATATTCGACAACACAATTAGGTATCACTGTCCGGTCGTTGCTCAGATAAAACTTTTGAAAAATAAATCGGCTACAACTCTCACTAGACGTATCTGGAATTATAATCTGGCTGATTTCGATACCATGAACGAAGACTTCTTGAGATGGAACTATGATGATAATATACCATTTGAACTTTCAGCTCATGCAGATAACCTGACTGCAAAAATTCAAAAGGTATGCAGTGACAATATCCCCAATAAGATAGTTCTTATCCGGAAAGGTAGTCCCCAATGGCTTACGTGTAATGTACGGAAACTGATGAGGCAACGAAATCGATTACATAAGATAGCTAAAAGGAAAAACACACCACAAACATGGGCAAACTTCAGATCTAAACGTAATGAAACTACATCGGCTATTAGAAAAAGCAAACGTGATTATGACACCAAGAATGAGAACACATTGAATAGCCCATCACATGACCAGTCTTCCTGGTGGAAAACCCTCCAAAACATAGTATTTGCTACCAGTGATAGATCAATACCCCCCTTGAACGCCAACGGCGACTTCCTGATCTCACCAACTGAAAAAGCAAATGCTTTCAATTCGTATTTTTGTAAAATTTCATCAGTTGATGACATCGGGAAACGCCTACCAGTCATTGAACCGGATAACTCCATATCCACATTAAGCGATATAAAAATCACAGCCCCTGACATTTACAAAGCGTTAAAAAGTCTTAAAATATCTAAGTCAAGTGGGCCCGACGGAATAAGTCCGAGAGTTTTGAAAAGCTGTGCCTCCTCGCTCTGTGAACCTCTTGAATTCTATTTTAGAACATTTACCGAAAACAATTACTACCCACACCAGTGGAAGCGTTCACATGTTACACCTATATTTAAGAGTGGTGATCCCGGTCTTATATCAAATTACCGACCAATTTCTCTACTAAGCTGCGTCTCAAAGGTCTATGAAAAATGTATTTATAAATATCTATGGGAATTTCTCGATGAAAACAAACTCCTATCATTTTATCAAGCTGGTTTCATGCGCAACGATTCAACAGTTTTTCAACTTACCGAAATATATGACAATATATGTCGATCATTAGACGACGGAAATGAGGTCCGGTGTATATTCTGTGACATAAGTAAAGCATTCGATAAAGTCTGGCACCGTGGCCTCTTGAACAAACTGACAAAAATTGGTATAAGAGGAAACTTGTATAACTTGATGAAATCGTATCTAGAATGTAGACAACAACAGGTTGTCATAGACGGCACACGTTCGGAACTACAAGATGTAACAGCAGGTGTGCCGCAAGGCTCAGTATTAGGCCCACTTCTGTTTTTAATTTATATTAATGATATAACCGAAAATATACGGTGCAACATTCGTCTATTTGCTGATGACACTTCTCTATTTCTTACTATCGAAGACCCCACCATGGCCGCAAAACTAATCAACGATGACCTCGAAACTCTCACGTGTTGGGCATAAGAATGGCTTGTAAAATTCAATCCCCTGAAAACGGAATCTCTCTTAATCTCCAGGAAAGAAACACCAGTATATCATCCACATTTGACCATGGGAACCGCGACAATTGTTGAGGTTGACAGCCATAAACATCTGGGACTTACTTTCGACAACATGGGCTCTTGGGGTATCCACATCAGATCTATGCTTGACAAGGCATGGAGTCGAGTAAATCTAGTACGTAAACACAGATACAAGCTAAGCAGAGTAACGCTTGAAAAAATACATTATACATTTATCCGACCAATACTGGAATATGCCTCCCCTGTTTGAGATAACTGCCCTGATTATCTTAGTGATGACATTGAAAAGGTTCAGTATGAAATGGCCCGAATAGTAACAGGTGCAACCATCAGTACGAGTAACGCGTGCCTTTTGTCAGAGACTGGCTGGGAACTCCTCTCTTCACGCCGTAGAAAACACAAGCTATGCCAATTTTTTAAAATGATACGAGGAACTGCTCCATCAATTTTAAGAAATTATGTACGACCAATTCAGGCAAATAATTCCAGATATAACTTAAGATTTGAACATATAAGACTACCCTCGAATATTAATTATGACTATTATATGGATTCTTTCTTACCATCTGCAATTACCGAATGGAACAAACTGTCAGAAACTACAAAGAGCAGCAGTACAATCGAAGACTTCAAAAAGGAACTGAACAGTGACAATATACGTCCACCTGCCTATTTTTATCATAGTAAATGTCGTAAATCTCATATCCTCCATACCCGGTTAAGATTGAACTGCAGCCACCTAAGTGGTGACCTGACAGATAACCATGTAAAAATTTCCCCCTTCTGTCTATGTGGGGAATTTGAGACAACTTACCACTATCTCTTTGAATGTACTTTTTATCAAGAGCCCAGAAGAGAACTATATGACTCCCTACCAAATGTTGCCTTATCTGAGAATACACTAATGCGGGGGTCAAGAGAGCTTAGTCTTCGCGAAAACAAACAAATATTTAATGCAGTACAGACATATATTATGAGAACAAAAAGATTTCCATGATCTGTGTGGGTAAAAAATTGCTTTGGATTCCGGCCGCGTTATGCGGCAGCACGATGTTCTCCATTATATATGTAGTACTAAATGTCTTCCGATAACGATTATTTTGTAAGTTACTTTACTTGTCACTATCCTGTATATACGTGAAATGATTCTACGTGAAGAATGCAGCGATATTCACAGTAAACCCCATTGAAATAGGAATTGGCCATTGCGATTGACCCCCTCCCATGGAGCCTGACGCATGCATATTACTACGAGCATAATTTTCATCACGCAGCAACTAAATTATTGAAAACTCTGTCCCCTCTACTTTCTCACTCTCCCTCTCATTCTCCATCTCTCTTCTTTCTCTCTCTCTCTCTCTCTCTCTCTCCCCCTCTCTGCCTCCTGCTATCCCTAACACTATCTTCCCGCTGTGTCCATCCCAACTTAAACTTAGTTACTTCTCCTTTTAAAAATATTATTTCTATTATTTCCCGTCTGATCGATACCCCTCCCTCACTTATTGGGGAAGGGACATGTCGCCAAAGAGGAGAAGACTTCATATAAGCCCTCGGGCTTGTTGTCTGATCCTCATTTCCATACATTATCTCTTATATGTTGTATATTTATGTCATTTGTGTATTATGTGTATTATGTTTGGATTTGGAAATAAAAATATGTTTACACTATTTGCTGATTGAAGAGCTGTACCTTGGTGTAAACAATATTTATTTCAACAAATCAAACATATGACACAAACACAATATACATGAAGAAATATATAGATTTATGAAGAGGATTGGACAACAAGCAAATGCTTTTTTAAAGTCCTCTCCTCGTGGAATAAATGTTACCTCAAGTGACAAAAATATCACTTGGGGTAAAGCAGACGGGATATATAGATTTGATTGATTGGAATATTATTTAGGATTGAGATACGGTATTACATTGTAATACGGAAGTTAATGGTGAGAAAGGGAATGAAATAGAATGAGAGAGAGAGGGGAGAGTGTGAAAGAAGAAAAAAAGAGTGAGAGAGAGAGAGAGAGAGGTTTGACACAAAATACATTCGATACAAAATAACACAAAAAACATAATCTGATACGAGTATGATATATTTGGGCTTTCCTGGAATAACACTGAAGATAAAAATTTGCAATTTTCGCACGGTTAATGTTTAGTTTACGCTTAAATTCTTCGAGTGTGTTTGACGATTTTATTGAATTCGATAAACTATTCCATGCTCGTGTAGCCGAAGGCAGAAAAGTATTCATGTAAATGTCTCTGTTGCTGCCAGGCGGGTGGATACTAACATGCCTAAAATTGTAACCAGATGAAGCGGAATCGGGCGGAATCATGTTTGATAGATAAGACGGAGCTTGGTTACTAGTCATTTTGAAAAATTGTATCATTTTCTGTTTTGTTCTACGTGAGGCAATTGTTTCCCAGCCGGTTTCTAATAGTAAGTTGCGATCGCTGGTACTTCTCGTGGCCCCAGTGACAATTCGTGCCATTTCATACTGAATATCTTCGATATAATCGCTCATATATTTTGGTATGTTATCCCATACTGGTGATGCATATTCAAGAGTGGGTCTAACAAAAGCAAGATATATATTATCAAGGGTCTTTCTGCTCAGTCTGAATTTGTGCTTCCTAATCATATTTACCTTTTTCCATGCCCTATCGGTTATGTTACTTATGTGAGTTTCCCATGAACCGATGTTGTCAAAAGTGAGACCAAGATGTTTGTGATTTTCTACTTCAGTTACGTGAGAATCAGCCATGATTAGGGGTGGGTGAACTATATTTGTAGATTTCTTTGATATCATTAAAGCTTCAGTTTTGAGGGGATTAAATTTTACAAGCCATTTATTTGACCAATCGACAATAGTGGCAATGTCTCTATTAATTATATCAGCTGCTAAAACAGGGTTCTCGACACATAAATATATTGATGTATCATCAGCAAATAGACGTATGTTGCACGTGATGTTTTCGGTTATGTCGTTAATGTAAATCAGGAATAACAGTGGGCCTAATATCTAGCCTTGAGGCACACCTGCGGAAACATTTTGCCACTCAGAACTAGCATTATCAACTATAACTCTCTGTTGACGACATTCAAGATAAGATGAAATTAGTTCATATAATTTACCCTTTATTCCAAGTTTCTTAAGCTTAAACAGGAGACCTTTGTGCCAAACCTTGTCAAAGGCTTTGCTTATATCACAAAAAAATACATCGAATTTCCTTACCTTCGTCCAGAGATCTGCTAATATAGTCATATATGTCAGTAAGCTGATATACTGTAGAGTCACCTTTTTTGAATCCAGATTGGTAAACAGAAAGTAACTTATTTTCGTCTAGGTATGTCCAAAGATATTTGTAAATGCACTTCTCATAAGTTTTGGATATACAGCTCAGAAGAGAAATGGGGCGGTAGTTTGCTATTATGCTTGGGTCACCATTTTAAAAAATAGGAGTCACATTGGATTTTTTCCATTCATGCGGATAGTAACTCTTATTTGTGAAAATATTGAAGAAATGGGAAAGTGGTTCAGAAAGAGACGAGGCACACTGTTTTAGCATACGTGGGCTAATATTATCAGGTCCACAGGCTTTGGAAACTTTTAACTTTTTAAGAGCGTTAAAAACGTCGACTGATGTGATTTTTATGTCCACTAGTTCGGGAGCAGTTTCTGTATATTGAATGGTAGAGCTCAAGTGAGTATTGCATAAATTATCATCAACTTTAGATATTTCACAAAAATAATCATTCAACGCATGTGCCTTTTCAGAAGGGGAAAATAGATAACAGTCGTTGCTTAAAATGGGGGGGTATTGCTTTTGTGGTGGGGGAAATTACTTTTTGCAGATTCTTCCACCATGTCGATGAATCAGTGTTTTTATCACTCAAAATGTGGTCAATTTTACTGTCATAATCGACTTTTGCTTTTCTGACAGCACTCACACATTGATTTTGAACAATACGAAATTTGGCCCAGGAAGGTGAGGAATTTTTTAATTTGGCGATTCTATGTAGTCTATTGCATTGGCGCATTAGTTTTCTTACCCCACACGTCAACCAAGGAGGACAGTCTTTTCTTATGCAGACTGTTTTATTTGGAATGAATTTCAGACAAGCATTTTGTAACATTTCTGTCAGTTCGTTGTTAATCTTAGATACATGAAGATTATGGCTAACACTTTTAAAATCCCAATTAGATAACATGTTGTTAATGCCTTCGTAGTCGGCTCTATCGTAGTTCCAAATAAGTCGTTTAGTAGATAACTGAGTTGGTAACGTTAAACCGATGTCGAGTTTAACTGGGGCATGGTATCGGATACGATCATAAAAAAATGGACTTATTACATCTGCGTTACATACATAATCGTCACAGTTAGTGAAGAACAGATCGAGGGTCTACGAAGATGTTTCCGTGAAATGAGTCGGCGAATGCACAAGCTGTTTGGTGCCACAGTGCGTACATATACTATTAATCTTACCATTGGTATCTTCGACATAATTTTCATTGAAGTCGCCAGCTACGATTACCAAGTTTACGTCATCGATTGCGTTTTTAATGTTGAGTTCAATAGTATCCCAATGCGAAACTGGTGATTGAGGGGGTCTGTAGAAGCAGCCAAGAATAATACTTTTACGACACACTTTGATTTCGACCCATACGGACTCAAGGCCTGGAACTATCAGATCATTACGGAATTTATAAGGAATACAGTCGCGAATATAAATACTCACACCACCACCGGATGTTTCGGTATTCCTGTCATTTCTAATTGGGTCATGAAAACCGTGAAGTAAAACTTCGGAATTTTCCACTGAATTTTTAAGCCATGTTTCAGTGAAAAAGCAAATATCGAAATTAGCAGACTCGGCATTTAGTATTGTCATTTTATTTTTGATGCTCTGGGTGTTCAGAAGTAACATGGAACAGTGTCTTTGCGTCGCATCATTGTTGGCAGGACCCGGGTTCAGTTCGATATCGCCGCTTAACATTAGTAATAAGAATATAATGGAAGTTGCAGTTAAGTAACATAATAATTTTGCCTTGTGTGTGTGTAATATAACATGTCGATCTGTACTAACTTGCCAAGGGGCCTTATTTTCGCGGATGATTTTCAAAACTGTTTGTATTAAATGTGAACAAGTACATGATATCAAAAGTAACAGACTTACAATTTGAATCTCTGGCAATTTTCTTGAACGTAAGAAAAGGTAAATGATGATAGTTTCAGACATATTCTGGTCAAAGCGTTTTCCCCTAGGTGGTCGAGACGCTCTCGACAGAAAGCTGCCAATCCGAGCACGATATTGTATTATATCAACCATTGTCCCATATACATTGTATGAATTTCAAAACATATAAATAGCTCGGCGGTTGGCAGATATGATTTACACACTGAACAAATGTTGGATCAGGATGTTTAAGATGTTGGCGTGAGATACATAGTTTATCTTGGTCATGTGCAGTTGAGGGAGATATTGGAAAGATAGCAGAAGATACGAGAAGGAAAAGACAAAAGAAATATAACTCTATTAGTGATCCCGGGATAGGGGGAATCATTACTTACGAGCTGTTGCTCGCATGTAGTTGATGGGTCAATATAAATATATTAATATATTAGTTCTCTACGTTATGGGGCCCAAGCATCGCGACATAGCGACCGTAAAGGGAATAAACACCGATGGGAGTTTCTATATCAACATGACTATACGGGTTAATTGTGTAAAACAAAACAAAAATATAATTTGACATATATAGAATGAGGCGTTTTAAAGAGAAGGTTGTTCGATGGTCGACTGCCTAAATCTTCGCACTAAGCAATCTACAAATATAAAATACGCAACAGTATGGTATATATGGAAAACAACACGAACAGACGAGCGGACAGACGGAAGAGGAGACGCGTGCACCTGAAGGCGTACGTTATGACATATCCGGTATTTGAGTTGGGGTGCACAGACAGACGGACCGACGATCACGGCACACGTGTTTGTAAATACCACTATGCTGACGAGAGTGATCGTGTTTGGGAGTTTACCGGTACATAATAAATATTGGAATAATAAGTAAAGCGTTTAAGTATATTACCATGTGTCGAATCAAAAGATGATTGTCCAGAATGCGGCAAACTACCATTTGTTATGAGTAAAAGACGGTGCATTCGTGCTTGTTTACGTCCAACAGAAATGCGGTCAGTGATTATGCTCACAGTTCAGTGGACGTACGGCGACAGGTCACAGCTGTCGACGTATCTCGTGTGAGTGGTTCGTGATTGTACGGGTTATACATACAATGGGTCGAACTCAAAATACTCGTGGCGGTCCGTGTATCAGGTAATGGAGTCACTAGTACATGTGAGGTCCTCACGCGGGCACGACGAATTTAGATAACACGAGAGGTGCATGACAGCATACTGGGTTGGTTAAACGTCTACAGACTGGGATTATAGTTCGCCGGTGTATTTTCGCAGCAGATTGATTCGACAGAATAACATCAATTGGTTATATGTTATATAGGTTGGTGTGTATATGTTATATCCGTATATAGGTCGACATAAATCACTTGGAAGAGATTATAATTTTCTCATAAGTGCGATTGGCATTTTTTTTGTCATAAGGTTTATGGGCAATTAATGCAAGATATAATTTGGGAAGGTGTAGATCGAAAATACAAGCGTAACCAAGGATAGGGAAGTACAGTTATGCATACAACAATTGCTATAGCTATATATAGATTGGTACCTTAGTTTGTTCTGGGTACCAAGATGGTGGGAGTGGGCTTGCCTCTAGCTCAGTTTGATACTGGGGCAGAACAATTTTATAACTTTAACATATTTCACAGGCAGACCAATATAAATAAATCACTGGACCCACGATCATATTTTCAGTAGTTGAGAATCCAGTGATTCATTCACATTGACATTATAATTAGGTTATCTATAAATTGATTCAGATATATAGAGGCTTATCTGGAACTTATGCCAATCTAGGCTGACTATATACAGAAAGGCACACATTGTGTGACTCGGGTGGTGACACAGTTATATAGTAAACGCCCAACGATTCCTCCAATGCATCGATGTGTCTAGCAGTGGTGAGCTTTTCAACAGAACATCCCAATGACCTTCTGACATAGATGTTACCATCAGAGGTCCAACACTCTGCTATTTTGGAATCCTTCTTTAGCTTACGTGCGCGTTTAAATATTCTCGCACGGGTAACGGTCAGGTCCTCATTTATGAACAGCCTGTCTGGATATTCAGATGAGTTGAAGTCGTTCAGAGCACGTCTCATGTCATAGACTGACTTTCTCCAACGGTAAGAAGGAAGCCGGAATATTATTTGGCGAGGGGGTGGAGAACTGGCTGATGCTCCTTGTTTCGTTGGAGGGCCTACACGGTGGCTGCGACCTATGTGTTTTTCTTTGATCGGTATACCTAATTTGGATATAACGTCTTTTACTATCTTATCAGTTGATTTTCCTGATTTCTCGGAAACACCAGAGAGACGAAGATTTGTGCGCCTTCCGTATTGTTGAAGATCGTCTATTTCGGCGCGGAGATCATATTCAACTTGTTCGCGCGTTTCAGTTTCAGTTCTCAGTTTAAGTTCAAGTTCTTTTATTTTGGCGTCGCGTTTAGAGAGTTCTTTGTTAAGGATATCCATTGTGACTATTTCGTCCTTGCAAACTTTGGCGATTTCATCTTTAGCAATTGACGAAGCTACTGATTGGAGTAAGGTCTGCATCACATTTGCTAGAGATTCGATTACCCTGGTGCTGGTTAGTGCTTTGATGAGGCCACACTCGAAATATGCATTTGGTCCGAAGAATTCATTTGACGCATGATCAGACTCGTCTTCGGACAGCATGGGACTAGTGACCAGGTCATTCTGGTAGACTGGCTTCGATTTTTTGTTTTCCATGAACCCCGAAGGGGAAATGGGCGATTTGGAAACCTCGCGGTCCTTCCTCTTGACAGACACGGGCACCGGAACACCGGATGTATTGAGTGAGTTTGAGACAGAATTTTGCACCGTATATTTACTGTTTTTATCGAGACTTGCTGGCGAGGGCTCTGGCTGATCATCACTCATAATGAAATGCACAGTAATAATATGGAGTGTCAGATAACAAAGAGAGAATAAATGATTGAGCAGATCTCAGTGGCGAAGTCGCTGAACGATTAATTATCCAATTCACCGATGCCGTCGAAAATATGAGAGTCCACAATATTGTTAAACAAACGACTGACAATTATGTTATCGAGAATGAATCAGATATAGTTTAAATGGAACAATCTCACCAGTGTCCAGTGGCTATAAATCCTTCGATGTTCGACTTCGTTAGATTCAATATGGCGGCCGTGTTGTAGGCGATCGTAGAGTCCACCTCAGGCAGAAAATCCCACAATATATTCACTTAACATGCGTTGATTTCTTTTTCCCAACAATATATGTGATCCTAATACTTCACATTTTAAATCATAGCTTTTAGTTCAGTTGATCCGAGAACATTTGGCTTTAAAATTGACAAATTAGACCCATCAAACACAGAGCAAAATAAATTAGCATCCCGTCATTAGCGTGGTCACGTGGGCTCGTGAGCTGTACCTTGAGTCGCAGGACATCCCAATGAAATTAAAGCTGTTGTCAGAATCGAAGATTTTCCGAAACCAGCGAAAGACATCCAACGAGACACAGGCGAAGTTATTTGACTCATGGTACCGTTACGTAGAGAGGCGCATCTCAGCAACCTCCATCCTGGAAGCTTCTGACGGCCTGTATATTCACAACTAGAGACATTGTGCTACATGCATGTTCATAACATGTTGTGCTATTCCGATCAGCATTCTTTCCGTATAATTGAATGACTTGTGCTCGGTATATGTTCACCATCGTTGCCATTCGTTCCACCAAGTGTTTATGTTTGTTACCATGTTACATGTTTTATCATATTATTATTGAAATAAAGAATAAAAAATAAAATTTAGTCTTCACTCATAATTTCGTTGGTCTGAAAATTAGCAAGTGCCGAAAAGTCCAAAGTGCCGAAAAATCAGGTGCCGAAACGTCCAGGTGCCGAACGGCAACCCAGGTGCCGAAACGTCCAGGTGCCGAAACGTCTAGCATTCAATTGCAATATGGCTGTGTATAAGTGAGATCACTGAGTCGCGGTCATATTGATTTCATCCAGCCCCCATTCCGTGGTTTAAGTGATACAGGGCAAAGTTCTGGAAGTGCATTCCATATATAACTAAGACACTGGAAGCACATCAGTATTCAGTCCAGATAAGTGGTGAACTGTGCATCGCTTCACCGTGCAGTCATTTAAAAAAAAAATACGCGAATAACAATGAAACCATGATATCAACGGAAACATACGAGTAACCGATGAAAACGCCGCGCTTAAGGGCTTAAGGAGGCGATACAACAATTACTGCAATCTCTACACCAATATGAGTGCTAATTGAATTCCTTACCATGACATATGGCACCATGATTTAACATTCACATGAACGGAGAAACAAACATGCATGGTACCAGCTTGTGCGACGATGCATGTGTTTTGTTCATGTTTGCAAAATACGTTTTCATTGTGCATCTTCTATCAAATTCACGAAACCGCGATATCCACACTAAACTCTTATCGATAAATATAACTATAATGATTCAATTCAGGATGTGCCAGACATGTTACAGTGTTTCCAAAAAATATATTCCTTTGGTTCAGAATTTAGCTCTGATATTCTTTCGAATACCCGAGTGACAAATAGTTCGAATGGTGAATATATATATCGACCATTGGATAGATATTTGTGTGTATGTGGGTGTAATGATATATCCACGTCTTCAATGTGTACCGTCTTGCTTATTGCCACTAAACCTCATTCTTGTACTGTTTTTTCATCGGTACCAATTTATAACCTTAATCCATAGTAAAACAAAAGCTATTTTATTTAGCGGAACTGTTTTATATATCAGCTATTATAACATAGAAGAAATATGACTGGACAAGGTCGTGTCTATATAATCTTGCATCGCTTTATATACATCTGGAATCAGCGCCATCAATTATGAAATTGCCAGATTTTCTTCCGGAATCTGGCACATATAGGTTCAGGAACATTGAACAACTTTTCCCCCAACTTTGACTTAGTTGTTTTTTAAGGCTTCTGCATATATCTTTGACGGTGTAGATAAATTATTCTTCAATATTAAAATAACAATAACATTTTTTTTTAGGACGTCGGTGTTTTTATGCCTTGTCGGTGTAGGGTGCGGTGAAATTATATATTCACTTAAAGGTACTCAATCCGATCAGACGCTCCTAAATTACTATTTATTTGGCTTCGGGGGTAAAAAATATTTGATTCGAGTCGAGGAACCCACCCATCAAAGCTCAGATTGATCAGATATCGATTTTTGAAGTTTGTTATTTCTCGAGATCTATGTGTAATAATATGTGGCCCAGAAACACGTGGTCAAACGGACGATCTTGGACAAACTTGCGGATTAAGATGGATAACTCTAAAATCAAGTGGTAATACGGTCAAATTTCGTTATACTTTAATGATAATACGGCCATATTATGCTGAATAAAATGTTGCATGTTCTTTGAACAATAATCATTACTTAAATCATAAATATAGTCGACCGGACTCGGGCTGCTATGTCATTCGGGAAATGGCGGAAATTACGTAAAACTGCAAATTTTCCTTAACCACCTCGCGAAAACAACATGATTCATGTCGTAAATATCTTGAATGTTTGTCATATCACTAAATAAACTGTTCTTTAGTTTATTAAATTAGTAAAAGCACGTTCACATAAACTGTTAGGTTACGTCATATGTTGTGTCCAAAGCGACGTCAAATTGGCACGCGCATTTCCCCGCGAAAGTTATTGACGTTTTGACAGCGACATAGCACGTGCACAAAGCAAATCGGATTGCTAAACGAATGTGCAATATTTTTCTAAAACATTATATCTGATTTTAATTAAGAACAGGAGGACCACTGTGCCGTGGCAATATACGCTAGAGAAATGCACATATGGTTGCCATTTTAATTAAACAAATAATATGCATATATGATACCATGACTATATATATAGGCCTACGTTTGGCCAACGTTGGCAAATTGTCAGCACGGTTGGCATTATGTTTGGTTTGGGTTAACGTTGTTGTTTCATAGTTCATGGCTCCGGTGGAGTGAATGCAAATTACTAAATCCTAGTATAAATGTAGCTCCATGCAATTGTAATCAAACTGATAAAATCCCAACCTAAATCACTACGGTACGTAGGCCTACGCCTATAGGATTTGTAGGAACAACGAAAAACATGTTCTTGGAAATTGAATGTTCTTCCTTACTTATATTCTAATGATTTGGGTTGTGATTTGAAACAAACAAACAACCCAAATTATGAGTGGGGGCAAACCGAAGATTTAACTCATCGGAACCCCAATTTCCAACCATGCAAGGCCAAGGGTTGTGGGAGGCGAGTACAACTAAAATTTCATCCAAATTGAGAATGGGCATATGGACCAGTCGAAAATGGCCCCGGGGAGACATGAAAGGGTGAAAGATGTTGGTGCAATATGAAAATTCAGAGGTAGACCCCACTCCCCTACCACAAGCAATCAACTTCATGTACGCAATTGGTTATAATAAATATTTATAGTTAATTAAATTTTGACGTTCATATAAGTTAACACATTGAGTTCTGACTAGTGCAGGTCGTGACTACATGGTCGTCCTTTTTTACATGGATTTCAATGCCATAATTTCTTGTTGTTTTAGATTTTCCCATAGCAGAACTCCAACATTGACAACAAACACTGTCAAACAGCCTATAATAAGCTCCGGATTCCGGCACAGAATGTCACCCGAAATTCGAATAAAACAATATAGAATGTCCGCCGCGAGTCTTAAGTATTACAGTGCTAGATGAATTATAAATAATTATGCGAAATTAAATATTGAGTGTGTTCCGTTAAAAGAATGGATTATTGATGCTCTAATTTCTGAGACAAAGAGAATCTCCGTACTTTTTAACAGCATCACATTGTCCCACCAGCATAATAGCAATTCAGCAGGACCCACCAACATCATAGCAAATTACCAGAACCTCTTTACCCATATTATATACTAAATACTCATTGACAAGTACAGTAATGCCCAAAGTAATTGACCACTTAACCACAGCCGAATTATGGGTAATTTTTCAGTATTTAGTCGACGAGAGCTTTCCGATGAATGGCAACAAGCCATATTTCCGACTAAATCCTGAAAAATTACCCATAATTCTGCTGTGGTTAAGTGGTCAATTACTTTGGGCATTACTGTAGTTCCCTTAGGAAATGGTCAGATAGGTCGTTTGTTGAACTTATAGTACTTACCGTTCGCATAATGATCGACGACAGATAACTGTTACGAATAGCTATTTTAGTCGTAATTATAGTCCAAAAACCTTATCGCAAAATTGACGACCGTTTGTGAGACAATCGTGTCAAAGTAGCTGGGTTTAATTGGTGGGAAATGTTCAGTTACCAGTCGCCTTTTGAATAATTAACTACAACAGATAAGTATTACGAATTAGTTGGGAAGCCAATAAGGTCCACCTGCACCCCCCCCCCCGATGATTACAAATAACCTTATTTATATTGTTCCCTATGGTATCCAGATAAAGAATCCGGATTTCACCGAAAAATAAAGGTGGCCCTACTAGGTGCTAGAGCCATTTGAATCCAAGATGGCCGCCATTTCCTCTAATTCCGACCAGCTGTATTTAATCGTTGTAATAGATCGGTTGTTAGCAAAAGACCCAGACAAAGTGTATGCCATTTTGTTGGTATGATGTCCTTCTTCAAAATGACGGCAAATAATTTAAAAACAAATTCAAAATGGCCGCCGAAAAATGACGTAATATGCACGAAAATAGGAAATTTAATTAATATTTCACCATATCTTCCATTTTTCTTCACATTAATCATTAGTAAATGGCCATGTTTTTAAGACAGTCATCAAGCGTGATAGTATAGCGTCATTTTAAGACATTTGACATTGACGAGGGTTCCGTAATAGATACAGAAAGATAATTTGAAAAAGAGGAATGAAATTTTCTATTTTCTTTACAAGACGATTTTGATATTCATTTTGTCGACAAACCACACATGCTGTTAACACAATGTCAACAACTATGTGCTTTATTTTATTGGACGGATGTTATAGTTAAATTGGAATAAAACAGATGTAGAAAATTTCCATAATGGCCGCCGGAAATGAGTTTAAATGAACGAAAATATATATGTCTGTACACATTTTAGTCAATATGTTCACTTTTTTATAAGTAGACATTCGAAAATGGAAATATATTGATACAGTCATCAAGATTAAAGTTTGGAATATAGCGTCTAAGACCATCTGCATTGTCATCAGTGTCTTACTAATTACAGAAACAACATTTGAAAAACTGGGGAATTTTCTATAATTTCAGAAAATTAAGAAGACAATTAATGTGATCTAGTCAGAGTCAGACTCATCATTACTATCTGAATCGCAATCGTCTAGGTCACTGTCACTCGAGTCACCTGACTCATCTGATTCTGATCCTTCAATCAAATCTTGAAGACATTCTGGTAATATTGGACCTTCTTTCCAGACTGGCTGGAGGTAAACGTCATCATCGGTCCATCCATGAAGGCATGGGTGTTGAATTGGTGGATCAGCGATATGCGCAAGTTTCCATTGTCGGAGGCGATAATTGACACGCTTGATGTGTGGCACAAGCGAGTCTTTGCAAGGTGGTAGCTTTGACAAATCAACCTTTGAAGACTTGGCCTTCAATAAATCACCTCCTCCGACAATTTTCTTCAGCATAAGGGCCCTGACTATGTTGATGATCTGTTTCCGTGGAAACCCGTACATCAAACACACAAACTCTTCCAACAATACCATTGCACCACTGTCCATGTCCCACGAATTTCCAAGACTTGCAAATGCCTCATGAAAATTTGGATTTTTCTGCAATTTTCTGAAAGGAATTACTTTACCCTTACCCTTGAAGGCACAATTGCAGTCTTCGTCAGTGAAAACATAAAATCCAATGACAGCTTCACAGAATGAGTGGCCCAAATCAGTTGCAACTTCAGAAACATTCAGAACCCTTCTTTTATTTCCATTACCGGTATCAAAATAGATGACAAGTTGATTCAATTCTTGTGCATAGTATAGGAGAATAAAAAATAGTCAGTATACGGACTCCTCACAACGGCGTTCTTGTACCCCTGTGTTTGTGCGTAGTCCAAATATAAAACGACACGAGTGTCAGTTTCCTCCTGAGTGGAAGTAACATCTTCCAATGTTTCTTCGACGACATGACCATCAATTGAGGTAAGTTTGTATGCTATTCCTTCAACAACAAGAACAACAATGCGACCAAAAAGGCGAGAAGCGGCTGCATCGGTCTTCCAAACACGACGCATCAACTCGAACAGTTGTCTCTTGTTATCTGCATTCTGCAAGAATAACTTAAAGTCAGCCGGTTTCCTAGTGTTGACACCTTCGAGAATAATTCGGTCACTGGAACCCCGACGCAGACGTTCCTGTGCCTTGATGGAGTCCGTTGCATACATATCTGTCGAAAAAACAGTATATGGTTTCCCTGCCAGTCTTTCCAATATCTGGAGAGCAATATCACGGAATGTCGGTGGCACATCCTTCATGGAGTGAATGATGGCATTCCCATCCTCCACATACATTGTTTCACCCGTCGGTGGTGGTTGGGTCTCAGTCAAATGGTCTGTTAAAAGATGTATCATCTTAGCCTTATAAGTTTTTGCCAAAAACCCGTAAGGTGTACCGAGTGAATGGGGAACCGGAGTAAGACTATATGTCATTAGCTCATCGATGTCAATGGGCCGTTCTAGCGACTGTGATTTGTCCAACAACTGGAATGCTAAATTCCCCTGCTCCTGGTATTGGATCACTTTCCCCTGAGACGATGTCAACTTTACTACCTTGTTACATGCATCCATTCTCTTCAACTTTGCTTTAGTTATGCGGTCAAAGAATTCCAATTCCACTTCTTCTTTCTCAACGATTCGTTGCTCTATAAAATCACTCTTCATCTTCGTTCCAACTTCTTCAGCTCGGAGTACATCAATCGTCACATCCAATGGCACAGGGGCACCCGACCCGACCTTTGTCGTCGATCGTGAATGGGTTCGTGTAACCATAAATGGCAGATATTGCTCGCTGTACTGCAGATTCACTGACCTTGATTTGTGATGGGATAGTTTCTCTGTGTTTTGATAACACAGGCATGTCCAGCTCAGACATTTGTCCAGTCATTTCTAGCGTGGCCTGATAGAATTTGCACCTCTGATGTAGTTCTGATCCACCTCTGGTACGCACCATAATTCTGAAGAATTCCAGTTAAACCGGACCTGAGGATCCGTCATGAGACTTTGCAAATTTCATAAAAGTTTCCTCCATTGTTTTGTCAACCGCACACAAATTACCCGGAGTTAGATATCGTGCAACTGAGATGGCGCCGCGTTTGAGCAATTCGTTTGCACCCGGGTGACTGGATGGATTTTGTACCCCCATTCGCAAAGACCGTGATTCAAAGGGTGGCGGTATATGTGTAATGTTCGCCGATCACCTAATATTTAATCGTAAGCCCGAATTAGAATTTGACTCTTCCTGCCTCTGGTTCGAAATCCACTCAAAGAAAATCTCGAATTATTCTTGGAGTATCGTATAGATCTGATCAATTCTGCTCTCAAAACTATTGGACACTCCTGGAATCCTCAATTGCAACCGCTCTCGAACTCTCAGAATATGTAGTCATCACTGGAGATTTTAACTCCAATTTCATGAATAGTTCATCGAAATTGAAAAATATAACGGATGGTTTCAGCATGAAAAATGCTATAAAGGTCCCAACGAGAGTTACCGCTAATTCAAGTACATTGCTTGATCCAATTATCACATCAAACTCTCTCCGTGTAATAGACGCCGATGTCCTAGATCTCGGAGTTTCAGACCACCTAGGTGTTTGTGCTACATTATCATTTGAAAACAAGACCGCAGCGTCTTTTATAAGAAATGTGTGGAACTACAGAAAAGGTAACTTTTCCCATGCTAATAGCCTTCTTGCCCAAGTCGACTGGAATGAGCTCATAACGCGTGCTTCTGTTGTGAGCATAGCTGCCAATAACTTTAAACTAGAATTTCTATCCATAATGACGAAAACAATTCCACAATCGAAAGTTACAGTAAGAACCTCTGATAAAATCTGGTTCAATTCGGACATTCGTTTTGAAATACGAAAACGTGACAGAGTTAGGAAAAAAGCCATAAAAACAGGAAACCCCGAAGACTGGAGAAAATATAAAAACATAAGAAACAAAGTAAATAATATGAAGAAGCACGCGAAAATCAAATTTGAAGAAAATGTTGAAGAAAGAATAAGTGAAGCATCTAACCCCCGAGACTTTTGGCGAATAATACATTACCTGCTACAAAAGAAACGAGCAAAAAACATCCCCCCACTATTCAGCTCATCCGGCACTATCTCGGCGAACAATATCTCATATGCAATCGATGACATCGAAAAGGCAAAAATTTTGAACGACAGCTTCATTTCGAATTCTACCATTAATGACGCGAATCATAATCTGCCTAACTTTCCGAAACGCAGCGCAAACACTATGCCAGATTTGGTTTTCACAGAATCCGAAGTTGAGTTAGCCATAAAATCTTTTAAACTTAACAAAGCCCATGGGCACGATGGGATTAGTGTTAGAATGCTCCGCGAAACAGCAAAATCAATAGCCCGCCCACTCGTCCTTCTATTCAGGAAATCTATCAATACAGAGAAATTCCCCGAGTCCTGGAAATCCGCAAACGTGATCCCGATTTTCAAAAAAGATGATGCTAAAAATTACCGACCAATTTCACTTCTACCTTGTGTAGCCAAAATCTTTGAGAAAATGGTTCTGAAACAGATTATTAAATTTTTCACCGAAAATGAACTCTTGTATTTCCATCAATCCGGTTTTCTCTCAGGTCACAGTACAACATACCAGCTATTAGACTTATATCACAACCTGTGCCAATCCCTTGATAAAGGACTATTTACATGTTCTATATTCTGTGATATATCCAAAGCGTTTGAAAGGGTTTGGCATAGGGGACCGATTCATAAATTGAATGCTTACGGATTAGAAGGAAACATATTGCATTGGATAGAAGACTATCTAGATAACCGGACACAAAGAGTCCTAGTCAATGATACATTTTCAAAATATGAGATCATCCCAGCAGGAGTGCCACAGGGGTCTATCCTGGGACCGTTTTTGTTCCTCGTCTATATAAATGATTTAGCCGACGGTATTGAATCTGTAACGAGAATGTATGCGGATGACACCTGCCTCACGAGCAGCCACTTTGATCATAATATACTTGAACATACTATGAATAGCGACTTAGACAAAATTACAGCGTGGTCCAGAAACTGGCTGGTCAGCTTTAACCCAACTAAAACAGTTGGCATGTCCTTTTCATTAGTTGCGCCCTCAACAGAGAAACCGAACGTAAATTTTGTAGGAAACTCAATTGACTTCGTGGACAAGCATAAACATTTAGGTCTGGAACTCCAATCAAATCTCAAATGGAACGCCCATATTGAAGGCTCAGTCAAAAGAATTGCCTCGCGCCTATCTCAACTCCGACGGCTTAAATATCAACTTGGCAGGAAAACCATTGAAATTATTTACAAAACATATATATTACCCCTATTTGATTACTCGGATGCAGTGTGGGACAATGCTTCGGATTACTTGTTAGCTAAGCTTGACCGGCTTCATATCGACGCTGGGCGTATAGTCAGTGGTATCACCCGTTCTGCTTCGGACAATATGGTACTACAGGACTACATGGTAAACGAATTGAATTGGAACTTGGTTGGCCTTCACTATACAAAAGACGTCAAATACATAAATTGCAGGCACTCTATAAAATAGTTAATAATTTAGCACCTTCCTATCTATCCACCATACTTCCCCCCATATCACATGAAGTTGCAGATTATAATTGGCGTCGTCCCAGTAAATGTTATTCATACTATAGCAACACTGAACACTTCAAACAATCATTTTTCCCAGTGATAGTCTTAGAATGGAATAAACTTCCCAAATTAATCACCGACGCGGACCAATTTTCTACCTTTAAAACCGACTTGAACCTGATAGATCCCACGCTCAGTCCCCCTCAACATTTCTACGCTGGACGCAGAAAATACAACATTGTTCATTGTCGCATACGTAATTTATGTAGTGAACTCCGATCTGATATGTTCAACAATTTCATCGCTGATAGCCCCGCATGTCCCTGTGGAAATCGATATGAGGACGCCTATCACTATTTCTTCATGTGCCCATTGTACCAAAGAGAGCGCTCCGAATTTCTAGTGAAACTGACCCGTGAAAATATCGCAATAACCGATACTGCTGAACTCATGTGTGGAATACCCGATGTCTCGTCCCAAAAAAATAAGAAATTATTTCTCATCACACAGCAATATATTGCAGCGACTAAGCGTTTTGATCCCTAAATGGTCTTATTTGTTTTACTTCCGAATCCACTTAAAATTGCTTCCGGAATTAAAATTTGTTACGTGGCAGTCACCTCACATATGGACAAACCTCACATTCGAACATTTCGTTCTGATTAGTTATCTGTATTGCCTTCCTGGGCACAACAGTAACCAAAAATCGAATACAAGTGTTTCATTGTTTCTACCGCCATAATACAAATACTAACAATAGCTAATTATATTAACACTCGCGCCAATCGTACCAAATACTTCAAATCGTCCTTAAACACAAATTTCCAGGGCCAGTAGCCAACCTAGATCTAGCCCGATAATCTCTGGAAGGCAATACATATTACGTACATCAAAACTTATCACCATGTAAATACGTTTGTATCGTCATCTTGATTTCATGTGTGTTGCTATATTGTGTTGGGAGAGGGGCTTCATAAGTTGTAAAAACTTGTGCCCCAATCCCTTTTGTATATTATGCAAATAAAATATGTTTCAAGTCAAGTGACTGGTTTCTATATTGGCCAAAAACACATCGAACCATGACAAATATCTTGCATAGTTTTGACCACCAAAGCTAAAGAACAAGACAGCCATGTCACCCATGAATTTGTGGAATAATCTGAAATCGTTTATCTTTATGGCATATATAAGCATGAAGACCAGCCGTGCATGGTCGATAAAAGACATCCAAAATTGCGCTGTCTTGCCTAGTTCGCCTGATCTTACTTTTTCTTAAAAATCGTGGAATTCGTGGATGTATTTACCACAGCCCGTGTCGGACACTACTGTCTTCAATGAAGAAGCGGCTAGATTGTTTAACAATGCAACTAAGACATCCCCATTTGAGGTGTCTTCTTCTGTCCTCTGGTCTAAGAAAGATTGAATCAGAAGCCTTTCGAATGCTTCACTGACAACTTTAAGGCACCAGAGGGATTTGTTATATTTCTTACCATGCAAAACCTTTTTTAGGCAACCAGTTGTCACCAAGTCCGCCTCAATGAGGATTTCAGAATATCCTGATCCAGACATTTTATGCCCAAGCATATTCAGGTAATTCATTATCGTATGAAATGCTCCGATTAATATTATATGGCCTCGGTAATTTTTCGGGTCTTTCCAGATAATCGGAAGCGCCTCCATGCAGACACCAAGATCAAATGTTGTGATCGTGTACATCTGACAGACTTCCTTGGTAGCTTGTTCAAATTTAGAAGCAAATCTCGAACAACGTTGTACTCAGTAATTAAATGGGTTCGGCAATCGATGGATAGAAATCTATTGTTGTTTTCCTGTCGGGCACATCACCTGTGATTGAGACAAACCCAGAAAATGCTGGAACCTTTTCACGCCAAATTGCTGGTCAGTCGTGCAAATGCCCATATTGTATATATATGCAATTCTCTCTGGTAAGCAATTGCATTAGGCGTTGAGGACTGTTCTGTTGTAATGGCAATTGATGGCCCATTCTTCTTCCCGGGGTTAGCCCCCCCCCCCCCCAACTACAATCCCTCTCTCTCCTCTTCCCAATTGACATTTGGGGAAGGCGATGAAAGGTGTCACTAGGCAGACTGCGTCGTCCCGATCGTACAATCGGTTGGATCTCTGACGATGTGATTCGTGGAGCACATGTTTCCTGCAGCATTATACCTGCTGACGTGTTACACGTCGTCGGACCATGAAGTCCAGTCAAATTCTGATTAAAATTATCCCACTCCGAGTGAAACAATATATTGTCTGCTCCCTTAGCTATTTTGGGGGTGAGCAGAGTTGACGACTTGTCAAGGGCTAGGGCTATGTCTGTTTCCAGTTCAAGGCAGAAACTGTAGTTCTCAC
The DNA here is from genome assembly GCA_032622095.1 of Siphonodentalium dalli. Taxonomy (NCBI): domain Eukaryota; kingdom Metazoa; phylum Mollusca; class Scaphopoda; order Gadilida; family Siphonodentaliidae; genus Siphonodentalium; species Siphonodentalium dalli. The sequence goes on from CP136067.1 coordinate 42,263,940, forward strand.
AATGGCCTAATATGTTGATCATTGTAAGCAAGTGCTTGCTTCGAAAAAGGTGGTGCAGGCTGACCGATAATAGAATATGTTTTGGTAGCTTCCATCGCCCATTTGTAACTGATCGGCATATGTCCTGTCCGACTGACAATATTACCCTTTCTTTGTTGACAGAAGTATGTTCCGTTGTTTCACACAACAACGCTTTCAGGAACGTGTATAGTTGGGGCGGGATTGTATCTTCATTCACTTCTAGTAACATTGGGGATGGGGTTCATCGATATTTTTGAATGCGCGCAGAACAGCCTCTCTCAAATGATGTGCAACGTATGTTATGTTATCCTGAGATGCCATCTGATATGCACGTCCCACTGCTTCATTTGGATCTATTCGTGAACTAAACACAACTATAAAATCGAGCTTGTCTGCTGATGAAACTTTTGTGAATGAAAGTTCTGGACCCAAAGTGGGATGTTTAACCAATTTCTCATTTATCTTGGTAGCACGGTAATTGGGATTGTGGAACGGTGTGTTACTCAGCTTGGCAATGTATATGTTTCGTAATTCTGTTAGTTTTACGACTTCATGTTGTGCAATTACTTTATGTTCTACATATTGAGATACTGCTGTGAACGCTTCTTCGTGTGCAGCCTCCAATGCAGTTTGTGTGGACTTAGCCGCGTCATCTTTACTTCTCCACTGACATGCAAGAGACGTGCAATGTTTGCGACAATTAGCATGGCACTTTGCTTCACATGCGAAAAGGTCATAGCCGCGTATTCTACGAAGCAACCGTTCATCTTGACGCTCCTCGGCAAGTTGTAAAACACTCTGCCACCCATCTCGTTCGAATGAAGATGTGTTTTGTGTAGAATGAGTTCTTCCCTTTCTAACATGTATTTTGCCGACCACGTTGCAAAAGATACAGTCAGGATCAAAGACGGTATGTTCATATTGACCTGTACGCTGAGCTCGTTTTCCCGTCATTTTATCAGCACGTGGCGTAGGCGATTCACCAACGTGTGTCATGAAACGCTTGTAACAGCACCTATGGTAACCATGTTCACATTATATTTTCTCAGGTATTTGAGAACACACAGCTGGCATTCTTTTACTTGACCCGATCGGTTTTCACGTTTGTCCCTAACGTCCTTTATAGACTGAAGCCGTTCCTCTGGGTTAGGATTATTTGAGAAATACGTGAAGTCGTCACGATCGATATCGACGCCATGTACATGTAATATACACACATGTTTTGGGGGAGGCGCTTCACCGGAGACACGGATATTTTTGCGTGCTTTCGACATAACACTGCAGAATATACGATATGCCGAGATACTGGCTGGAATTCGTAATAACCAAGGTTTGTATTGAATATACAAAGTGATTAGCAAGATAAAGACAAGAAATAAGATATAGATCTGCAAACCAGAATTAAGAAGTATGCAATACGAAATCCAAGAGAGCTCCAATACCTAACAATATGGTAAATGAATCCACATAGCGGGTATCATTAAATGCGATACACGATAACAAGGGAAATAATTATGAATCAGAAAAGAACAATAGTAGTAAGAGTACTGTAACAAGAATTCGACAGTCACCTTTTGCGTCGTTAGGTTTCAGCAAAAAGGTAACACTGGCTTAATCGACTACAAAATACAATATCGCAACAAAGATAAAGAAACTAGAAGCAAGTAACTATGCAAGTCAGAATAACGATGCGTGTGTATCGAACTCGAATTGAGCTCTAACACGTGCTCAGGTATCAGCGAGCATGTGGCATTGCATGTCGGAATATTAAAGAGCGTTTTAATCTAATATATATTTTGGGACTTCTGTTTGTGTGTTAGCTATGGCCGGGAAAACTGCCGGACGGATTTCGACCAAACTTGCTATTTATGGGTAAAATTCCACATGAAGTGTTTACCGCCATGTTGGAGAAGCTCAGAGCACCCATTATCCACTCTCAGTCACAAAAATGACCGCCATTGGCACGGTGGGCTTAATCGCGTTGATAGTTAAAGAGCGTTCGTATCCACAGTGTCGTCGATAAAGAGCGTTGTTAAACCGTTACATAGGAAATATGCATGCATTTCCATTGCATAGAACTCGCTTCTACGAATCTTCCCAAGGCTCGCAAAATTGTTAATAAATGCGTTTATGTCTCTTCGATAATTTCCTAATACAATTAAAGCGTGGGGTCTGTTCATTTTCCCATGAAAAATCGGGTCCACCAGCTAGTATTTATATAACCTACATTGCATTATACACACACTGCTGCAAGGGCATACAGTAGTCATGTAATTATCTCGTTGTCGCTGTTTATATAAAGAGCGTTTAAATAATGCGTTGCATATGCGTATGCATTTAGCAATGCCCGTGTTACTATATATCTACATTGTAATTAAATATAGAATATCCCCATAGTGTGTTTGTTTCTGAAAATGTTCATCACGAGTGGAGAAGTTGGTTTTCACGCGAGCCTTGGCGAGCGTGAAAACCAACTTCTCCACGAGTTTGTGGTCTACATCATACAAAATAAAGAGCAATTAACAGTTATCCCCTATATGGAGGTAGTCAAACAGAAACGCTCTTTATAATCGGTGGTGTAGATTGTCTCTTTAGGTAACTGTCTGATGGTCTTACATAGACGATATATTCCACACATGGATATATTATCCTTTTTCTAATGACTATTTTTATTTTAAAAAGTGAAGATATTGACTAAAATGTGTAAAAAAATAAATACATATTTTCGCTGATTTTCGTACATATGACGTCATTTTCGGCGGCCATTTTGGAAATTTTCTACACCAATTTCATTCCGATTGAAGTAAAACATCCGTCCAATAAAATAAAGCACATAGTTGTTGACATTCTATTAACAGCCTGTGCAATTTGTCGATAAAATGACTATCAAAATCGTCTTGCAAAAAAAATCGAAACTTTCACCCCTCTTTTTCAAATCCTTTCTGTACTACGGAACCCTCGTCAATGGCAAATGTCTTAAAATGACGCTATACTATCACGCTTGATGACTGTCTCAAAAACATTGCCATTCACTAATGATTAATGTGAAGAAAAATGGAAGATATGGTGAAATATTAATTAAATTTCCTATTTTCGTGCATATGACGTCATTTTTCGGCGGCCATTTTGATTTTTTTCTCGAAATTATTTGCCGTCATTTTGAAGAAGGACATCATACCAACAAAATGGCATACATTTTGTCTGTGTCTTTTGCTAACAACCGATCTATTACAACGATTAAATACAGCTGGTCGGAATTAGAGGAAATGGCGGCCATCTTGGATTAAAATGGCTCTAGCACCTAGTAGGGCCACCTTTATTTTTCGGTGAAATCCGGATTCTTTATCTGGATACCATAGGGAACAATAACACTAAGGTTATTTGTAATCATCGGGGGGGGGGGCGTGCAGGTGGACATTATTGGCTCCCCAACTAAATAGGGTACTACGTCACTTCTCATTTTTCGAGATTCATCTGAATTTCTCATCTGTATAAAACATAAAGCGACGTATTTTATCCCAAGGGTTAACCATATGCGTGAATTTAAACCAAAATTGTGTACAAACGCAAACATGTTTGGTAGCGAGATCTTTCACTGGCATAAATCACTACACCATACCGCATGACATTTCAGATAAGTAAGCTATACACTGATGTTGCGAAGTACTTAGACGAAATTAAAACATAATTATAAAGTACAAGTATTTTGGCAGTAACACTATTTAGTTTACGAATGGGAAAAATTCGCAGAGCAGAATCGTGGCAACTATATTTTTTGCCGGAAGGGATGCGCGAAGTGGTTGTGTTAACTTTTTTTCCAACAAAAATTATTTTGAAAACCCTCCCTCCCTCCCCGTTTGTTGTTGTTTTTTTTTTTTTGGGAATACACATTCGATTGATGTCTGCCCCCTTTTGCCCTACATCTATATACGGTTATTGTGCCTCAAAAAATTGTCACCCACATGTTTGTATTTGTTACTACTACATTTATTTTATCGGCTTCCTGTAAATAATTACGTTTTTTCTAAACAGGTAGCTAGCTATTAACGCATTCCAGTTGTTGTCTTTCACTCTAACCCTGTGGGATAAATGTAATTTCTCCTTGTATATTATAAATGGAATCGCGACTGGCCATTCGCAAACTACGGCTGCAACCATCTAGTTTACAAATGTCCAGAGCGATACCATTAACCCTGACTGAATATGCATCCTTCTCCACTTGTATATATGTGACCCGCCATATAAAATCCAGTCGGAAGTCGGGATTTTTGTACCCTGATCCAATGCATTCTCTTATATATGCGGGTCGACCATAGGTCGCCTCGCATATATAAGAGAATGCATTCAATGGCCTAACAATTTTTTACAATTTTAATAATGTTTTCTTGTATTCTTTAACAATTTAATAATTTCACCCATACAGAGCCCCAGACAAACCTGAGCAGACGACACTCTTCTATATGCTTCTATATATGTGTGGGGCTCACTGCAGGATAATGGATGTTTTTTATTTTATGTCCTAAAAATTGTCAGAAACATTTATTAAAAAAAATGATAAAAAATTGTTAGGCCAATGCATTCTCTTATATATGCGAGTCGACCTATGGTCGACTCGCATATATAAGAGAATGCATTGGCACAGGGTAAAAATCCCGACTTCCGACTGGATTTGATATGGCGGGTCACATATGTTCGTCTGTGTTTCCTCTGCTTTTAGTACATGAACAACCCTACGATTGTATAATGCACTGTTCCAGTGTATACTTATATAACTGAATGGGAGAATCCATTCAGTGTAGAAAGGGTTAACTGTGTCTCTTTATATAATAGCCATATGGTCATATATAGAGGATCTACAATGAGCCCCAGTTTATAGCGGAATTTACAAATCGAGTCAAGTAAATTAGGTTTGGATCGAAAATTTGGCGAGGTCCAGGCCTAATTTACTGGACGAATTTTGTAAATTCCGCTATAAACGTGACTCGTTGTAGATTCTATTTATTACATGACCAAAAACCTCGACCTGACTTATACTTAAGTCAACAGATGGGACGCAGGTTTGGAGTTTGGGATGATACCCGGGAAGATTTGAAAGGGCTGTCGACCCTCTCCTACAACCCACTTTTGAATGCTGTAATTCCGCTGAAGAGCGTTTGTAGGGTTTGTGAGTTTGTAAGTAGATTGATATCTACCCATACACAGTATGTGTTTGCCTACTGTACATGGGGTGAATGCCACCGCAGCAAGAAGCAAAGCCCCACCCCCATTCCGAACCCGGACCGACAATGAAGACTTACCTTGTTTTCTTTGTGAGTTTGTGCGTTGATATATATATCATTGTAAGTTGTGAATGTTTGTAATGTATTGCCCTATGTTATGCTTGCATGTACTCCAGTTGCCTTGGTCTGTTGTATTCCGGGCTTGTGCTACGGGCTCAACGCTAGGAAGAGGGTGCAATGCCAGCTGGTTGACTCCTCAACTCTTGGTGGTGCAATGCCCGCCTTCCACTCCTGTACGCGTGTCAGAACCCGTTGACCTGTTGTGTGATGTGGTCGCGGACTGAGGAGGCAGCTGAGGCCAGACTGGGTTGCTTGGTGTGTTTTCTGAAGGTTTGGGACGCGAAACTAACATCGGCTTCTATAAGGCATGCGATTGCGTTTCACGTAACTATGCGTTGCTTGCCCGCGTAAAGAAATAGTCCCAGATAAATAATGACTCTTCGGTGTATTTAATGGCGTATATTTAATGACATAACTTTTCAAACTCTTCATTCATAATAGTTTGTTGGAAAAATATTGAAGGCATAGTATTTTGAGACGTAGCGCCCGAAATATAAACAGACGACAATCCGGAAGTCAAAGGTCACAGGCACTATTTCCTGTTATGCAACGAAAATTTTATATCACAAGTAAAAGAATGGGTTATTTAATGGAATAAGGGTAGGATCATGTAATAAATATAAGAGTTTGAAAATTTTTGCCATAAAATTCGCAAAGATTTCTTTGTTTATCTGGAACTATTTCTTTACGCGGGAAAACAACGCATAGTTACGTGTGAAACGTCATCACGTGCCGTATAGAAGCCGATGTTAGTTTCGCGTCCCATTTGTTGATTTAAGTATGTTTTGTCGAGGTTTTTGATCATGTAATATATAGAATCTACAACTCGTCCCAAGTTTATAGCGGAATTTACAAAATTTGTCCAACAAATTGGGTCTAAAACTAGCCAAAGGCGAGTTTCAGACCTATAATTTACTGGACTCGTTTTGTAAATTCCGCTATAAACTGGGTACTCGTTGTAAATCGTCTGTATACGAAACGTGTCATATGGCCAGTAAGGCCGCTACTCTTTCATAATAATTCACAATCGGTGTTATGTGGAGTTCATCAACAGGTTATACACTTATAGTGCACCATACCATTAAACTCGGGCTCACGATCTCCGGTCACAAATAATGGAATAATATAGCCTGTTGTGATTGAATGGCGAAGTTAGAAGGTATTTTCAATATAAACTTCTCCAGCATCCCGGGGGGGGGGGGGCGTAGAAAGTATCCTCAAAGGCCCACTTAATTTTCGAACCCCCATATCACATATATAAAATATATGCCATATTATATACCATTTGAAAGAGGAAGCTTCAAAACCTTTATTATCAACTTATCCGGTGTAATAAACTGTTAACATGTTGTTTTTGTTGAGTTACCGACGTGTTTTTGTGCTCATGTTTGATCTGTTTTGTGGTGGAAAGTGTTTTATTTTCAATGGATGGGGGATTAACTCTATATCTTAAAGATAGAACTTTATTCCCCTTCCATTGAACATACATTTTTAGTTTGAATTCTGTTGCGTTCTATGATTTCAGCTGTTTTCTATGTCGCTATGGGCATGTTCTGAGACACAGACATTTCAAAGGTGACGAAATATAGTATTTTAATCATATTTTATGGCATAGATTGTTATTAAAACCGTATATCAAGTCACTGTACAACAATAATTGGTGACTTGAAAATTAAGTGGGCATTTAAGAGGGGTGTCAAGTGACCAATTATGAATGGGTATTTCATTGCAAATATCCGGAGCAAAAGTTACACGAAGCAGTTGTCCATGAGCTAAAACAGGCATATCATTAATCAATAATACAATTTAAATGGCGGGTGGGGTAGGTAATTAAATGATCAATTTTAGCTATAAATTGATTTTTGAGATATGTGACCCGCCATATCAAATCCAGTCGTAAGTCGGGATTGTGTTACCCTGTGCCAATGCATTCTCTTATATATGCGAGTCGACCATAGGTCGCCTCGCATATATAAGAGAATGCATTGGCCTAACAATTTTTTATCATTTTTTTAAAATAAATGTTTCTTACAATTTTTAGGACATAAATACCCTGCATGGAGCCCCACACATATATAGAAGCATATAGAAGAGTGTCGTCTGCTCATGTTTGTTTGGGGCTCTGTATGGGTAAAATTATAAAATTGTTAAAGAATACAAGAAAAAATTATTAAAATTGTAAAAAATTGTTAGGCCAATGCATTCTCTTATATATGCGAGGCGACCTATGGTCGACTCGCATATATAAGAGAATGCATTGGCACAGGGTAAAAAAATCCCGACTTACGACTGGATTTGATATGGCGGGTCTCATATATAGAATGAAAAAACTAGAATTTTGAAAAATCAATATAATAAATAAATACACCAACATTTAACCCTTTCATGACTGCAGCTTCCTGAAAATTTGCGAAAGCGCTGTGCCAATGCATTCTCTTACATGTATATATATATATATATATAGAGGATCTACAACGAGTCCCCAGTTTATAGCGGAATTTACAAAACGAGTCCAGTAAATTAGGTCTGGACCGAGCCTTTGGCGAGGTACAGACCTAATTTACTGGACGAGTTTTGTAAATTCCGCTATAAACTTGGGACGAGTTGTAGATTCTATTTATTACATGATCCATAACCTCGACAAAACATACTTAAATCAACAAATGGGACGCGAAACTAACATCAACTTCTATAAGGCATGCGATGACGTTTCTCACAACTCTACGTTGTTTGCCCGTGCAAAGAAATAGTCCCAGATAAATAAAGACTGTTTGGCGTATTTAATGGCGTATATTTAATGACATAACTTTTCAAAATCTTCATTCATTATAGTTTGTTGAAATTATATTGGAAGCCATAGTATTTTGAGACGTAGCGTACGGAATGTAAAGAAACCACAAACCGGAAGTCAAAGGTCACCTGGCACTATTTCCTGTTATTAAACGAACGTTTAATATCACAATTTATAGAATGGGTTTATTGAATGGAATAAAGGTAGGATCATGTAATAAATAGCTATATATATGCGAGTCGCTAATAGGGCGCCTCGTATATATTAGATAATGCATTGGCCTAACACTAATTGCCTTGTTCTTGATAGACAGTGCATACTCTTATATATGCGAGGCTCACTTTAATGCTGCACGAGCGCAGCCCCCGTCATGAAAGGGTTAAATAGAACAAGTTTAATAAGTATCTATTAATTCCAATATCACACCCTATTAATTCCAATATAACACCGAGTGACACCTGGAGAAATATGTGACTGTAAATCTTGCTCGGGAGATTTGCACGTAAATCCCCGTTAAACGTTCCCCACTTGAGCTCATTAAATTAAAACAGAAACACTGTAATAGAAAGTATCAGGTATAATACTCTTTTCCCTGTAGATCAGTGTAGATGAATATATATTTTTGTATTATTGGTGTTTGTGTCTCATTGTCGTAGCGCCCGTTATGGCGTGACAGTCGATCTCGACAAAGCGGTGCTTCCGTATTTCAGGGACATTCTAGCTGGTATCCATTTGCCTGTCCATCCCATTTCCGGAATTGCCCGGCTGATACGGTTTTCTACTTCCGGTTAGACATATGACGTGTATCTGTTCACACGCACTGTGTACTGTAACGGGCACGGGGCAACCAAAAGCAATTAAATTCACATAACGATTGCGTCAAAACCAGACCATTGAACTAGTCACGCGCTTGATAGTCTGAATAAACAGCAGGAAATCCCACTACTTACAAGAAGCATTACGTCAGTACCAGTCAATCACAACATTCCGCGGTAAAAGGTGAAGCCGATCAGAAGATTGTCGTAATTCTTTCAGCGATCGCGATTCCAGTAAACCACGTCACATAGCCAAGAATAGCAACAGTCTGCGTAATAGAATTTCTGCCTAATTTCACACAGTTACACATTTAAAGATTACGACCACAAAAAGTAACTAACTATACAACACTGAAACGTGTTATAAAGAATCCAGAATTGACCAATATTATCTAATAAATAGAATAGAATTAATTATTTAGAATAATTTCAACAATTATCATCGAATTAGTTATTCGCGAAAACGAAGCCGAAATGAGATATCTGGCAATAGTAAAACTATTTTAACCCTTCCATGACTGGAGCTTCCTCACATTTTGTGAAAACCCTGTGTCAATGCATTCTTTTGTATCAGCGAGTCTCCCATATAGGGAGCCTGATATATGAAATAATGCGTTGGCCTAACAAAATTTACCTTGACCTTGTAAGCCAGTGCACTCTCTTATATATGCGAGGCTCCGTGTGTGAGACTCGCATATATAAGAGAATGCACTGGCAAACGAACTTAATGCTGCACCAGCGCATCTCCCGCCGTGAAAGGGTTAATGCGAAATATGAACGACGATATCATACTGTGGGGATTGGCGGGGAAACATATGGTGGTAACAGGAAGGGTGTTGAAATGCTTCAGACTATCGGATGCGTAGCTAGTTCAATGCGCCTTAATTGGCACTGAGTCGCAGCCATTGTGTATTCATCCAGCCCCATTCCATTTTTAAGTGCTACAGCTCAAAGTTCTGAAGTAGCATTCCATAAACATTGTATGGAGCTTTTCAATATTCATGAATTCCATATATGGAATGCTACTCCAGAAATTTGACATGTAACACGAAAAAACGGATAGTTCCAATATGACCGCGCCTCAGTGACAAGGCATGGTTTCAATCAGACTGAGGCGAACGCCAATGTACGATGTTGAAATTTGAATCTAGATGGGAGAAAATTCGGTTATGTTATTATGAACAAGTTCCAATAAATCTGATTTTATTTTTAGAAGAAAAGGGTTTGGTCTGTCCATTGTGGATTTCTAATTCTGTTTTAATTTTAAATCAATCTGAATTCTGCCCATTTCGGGTCCTTGTTAATTTGAGTTGAAAACCGTGTGTTGAGGTGAAGAATCACACATCGATGTTTCTCTCTGCGTGGTCACATAAAGACGATGACGATTGTGAGTTCCGGTGACCATGCAACCAAAGACAAAACAACGGTTATTGGAACATTGCTTTGTTCCTTCAGCAGTCGTTTGTATAGACAATCTTTCTTCAAGAATAGAAACTCATGTATTTCATGATTTTAAGATAGTAAGCCAGTGCATGGTCGTAACACTCCAACTGCGTCATATCCGGTGTGCACTCGAAGCCAAGTTTTTTCCCGTCACGTTTCCCCAGCAATTGTCTGCCCTTTCCGGCCTTGTGCCTCGCGACCTTGACGTAAGCCTTGATGTAGGCATCAAAGCATGCTTTTCTGTCCATATGCGGCGGACATTGAAATTCTGTTCCAGCTAATCTCTTGTCCATCGTCGATTCGTATTCATCTGAAAATAATTAAAGCGACATGTCATTTTTACGGCAGCTTGTATAGAGCAGAAACGCATAGTTCGCTTTATACTATAATCAGAGGTTTTTATATACCTGGTTATCAACATCTATATATGGTATGACCACTACTGTCCATTCCAGTGGCATTTCATCGGCGTGACATATAAGATTGAATGGACAGTGGGTTCTCCCCGAAGGCCATTCTTATAGGATTACATATAAGATCATCTACAACTCGTCCCAAGTTTATAGCGGAATTTACTAATCGAGTCCAGTAAATTTGGTAGGCTCGGCCCAGACCTAATTTACTGGACGAGTTTTGTAAATGCCGCTATAAACTGGGGACGAGTTGTCGATTCTGTTTATTACATGATCCAAAACCTCGATAAAACATACTTATATCTACAAATGGCACGTGAAACTAACATCGGCTTCTATAAGGCATGCGATAACGTTTCACTTAACTATGCATTGTTTGTCCGCATAAAGAAATAGATCTATATAAATAAAGACTCTTTGACGTATTTAGTGGCGCAAATTTAATGAAATAACTTTTCAAACTCTTCATTCAATAGGGTTTGTTGTAAAAATATTGAAAGCCATAGTATTTTGAGACGTAGCGTCGGAATATAAACAGAAGGCAAACCGGAAGTCAAAGGTCGCAAATAGATATAGAATTTACTATATAATATTGTATAAAGTTCAAACGGGTCTTCGAAAAGAAAAAAACCTCACAGTGTACATCTGTGTGTTCCCTGGCATTGCTAACATACTAAATTGTGCAATTTACCCCATGTGTTATCTATATTCCGCTCCAGTCGATCAAGAATGACCATAACTTATTATGAACATTGTTTCAATATTTTTCCAAGATTTCAGATATGGGAAAAAAACACAATATATGATTACATGTAAGAAGAGCAGATTGGTCTCATTCACCCACAATGAACGTGCACAGAGTTTAGAGTTTAGAGTTTACTGCGTCAGTATAGATTTATTAACCGCGGTGAGAGAGGGGCGGAATAGTAATAGGTAATATTGACTCCTTTCACACAATTCTGCTCGTTTCATGGCTAAATTCAGGAATATGTTCGCGGCAAAGATTCATAATTATACAACATTATTCAAAATCACACTGTAAAATTTAATAACGTTATAACTACGGTAATGCACCGTCAACTTAGTTGCCAGTACAATCCCTGTCGAAATAACAGTATACCGTTGATACATTGTACTGTTGAAGTAAACGGTAGGATACTGTTGAAATAACAGTATACCGTTGATACATTGTACTGTTGGAATGCACGGTAGGATACTGTTGAAATAACAGTACACCGTCGATACATTGTACTGTTGGAATAAACGGTATGATACTTGTAGTAATATAGCTGACTAGAAGATCCAACAAAAATAATTACTTTGATTCGTTTATTAGTAGAGAAATTAGCGAAAATGTGAAAAGTGATCCGTTATAACTAATACTTATAGAGTGAATGACTGCAGTGCAAACCAATTTTACTAGGTGACCTATTTTCGCGGTCGCTATTAAAACATCGCAAGTGGTTAAATAGGGCTTGTTTACACTTTCTTTAGCCCGTTCGGTAGACCGTTAGTGCTATTTAAACGGCTTGGAACCTGTCCCAAGCTGTTGAAACATATTAAAAAGTAGGCCTACTAAATTATAAAACAAATCTCCCGCGAATGACGGAGACAGACACTGAGACATCAATTAATGGCGAATTTACCCGAGATGCATTGCGAATCTCACAAGGGAGGTGATCCTATCCATACCTCGTGTTTGTGCAACGGTACTTGGCCGTCAAAACTAGCAACGGTATAATACCGTAGGCAAACCAACGGTATCATATTGTTAAACCAACAGTGACAAAATACAGTGCAAGTTGTGTTAGATTTTACAGAAATGTCTCGGATACTTAAAGGGGTACTGTACGCCATTTTCATTAAATTTCCAGTGACAACAACGATCTAATATCGATAATATATAGAAACATAAGTAATTTGAGTCGACGATGTATTCTGTAAACGCTCAGGTTAATAGGCTATCTTAAAATTTAATAATTTAAAAGTTAATAATTTGATATAAATTGAATTTATGACTGGAGCCATAAAATGGCGTCAATTAAATTAGGATTTTCCGTAATCATATAAAGTAATTGAGGGATACTGGATTGTTAAACCGATCGCACACACGATCGCTTAAAATATTATGATGATACGGGGAGAACACCCAAGCCACTCACTGACTAGCGACGATACAATAACTTAAATGATTATATGGGACTAGTATGCATATAATATAACTGTTATTTGATTCATTTGGTTGAAAACTGTACAAAAATTACTCGACAACGACAATTTGTATTTTTGCATTCCGGTAAATTTGCCATCCGTAACACTACTTCGTACTCAACAGACATTCAAATAATGGAAAAATTGTTACCTTATTCTCCGACTCGGAGACTATAGAAACCAACAACAACATTTGGCGTACAGTACCCCTTTAATTGATCAGCTATAACAAGAAAAATACTAAGCGAAAAGTTATCACAAAACTTGATCAAGAAAATATGAGTAAAGAATATTCCACTATTCAATATCCGGTAGCTTTTTTGAGGCATGCTTGCTTACGGATCGCCAATGAGTATGTAGTATCCTAAATGTGTATGCATATGTACATATGTTACAAAATATATTCTCTCTAAAATGCAGTAAAATGCAGATAAAATTGGCCAGTGCCAATTGTACAACGGCGGCCATGTTGGACACCATTTTGTCTGTGATTTCTACACGGCCACCCAGTTTTCATGCTTACAGTCTTAACCAGAGACGTGGCGATATGGGGGGTTTGGGGTGGTGCCAAAATTTTCAACAGTTGGAAATTGCATTCTGCCAAGACATTAGTTGGAAATTTCACACCAACAATAGATTTAAAATGTTCTTGTAGTTTGATTTTCAAACAATATATTGCATATTTTACTATTTTTTGTCAAAATGTTGAACTGAAATGGTCATCAGTTGGAAATGTTCAAACTTTAGGGGGTGACAGGTTGGAAATTCCCAACACTTGGAAAGTTTGTGTCCTGGTCCCTCCCACGTGGCCAGTCAAAAACTGCTAGTTAATTTAAGAAAACATTATTGTCATACATTTGGTCAACATTGTCATTTTCATCAGTTGGAAATTTTCCAACTCTAGGAAGGCTTGAGGCTAGTCTAGATCCTAGGATTTTGCGATTTTAATTTTCAGTGTCCCTCCCGTGGCCAATACAAAACTGCTAATTAATTTAACAAAACAATATTTTACTACATTTGGTCAAACTTGTGGACTGATATGGTCATCAGTGTGAGAATTTGCCGACCTGATGGGTATGAGGTTTGAAATTTCCAACACAAAGAAAGCTTCAGTTGAGGCCAGTCTAGATGCTATAGGATTTGCGATTTTCTGGTATAGTTTTCAAAATTTTCTCATACCGGACAGAACAACCATGGTCGGCCCGGTGTGTCCTGGTCTCTTGCCCGTAGCCGTGTGCATTTATTTGTCTGGAGTTAGACCACTAGATGTTAGGATTTATGCAATTTTCAGGTTTAAAATATCTTAATGTTCTCATACCGGGAATATAGAACCATGGTTTATGAATATATAGGATATTATGCCTGAGCACTGAGATCAAGGGTGCAAATGGAATTATGCAGAACTTGTGTTTGGTCTGATTCTGATTCAAGTGGGGGGGGGGGTGCAGTTGGAATTCCCAAGGTGGTCTTAATGTGTTGAAGGAACATAGTGAGAAAAATATTTTCAAAATATATACACTCTGTCCAGTGTACTCTCATCATATTAAACGAGGTAATTGGTTTAAGCCGGAACACAACTTAAATTTCGACCAAACAAAAACGAAAATTAACACTTCTGAATGTAAAAATAAATATTAGAACATTCTAGCTTGATTACTAAGTGTTCTTAAGCACGGTATGCAAACGTATATGCATGAAAGAAGGCATCCATGTAGGTCGAACTGATCCGATATTGGTATCGCAGTGCGATGGCGTTTATCCACGCCAGATAGGGGAAGGGTTAAGTTTTTAGGCAATATTAAGTTATCAGTACGGGTTACCCATCATATTTCAACATATTTATATAGAAAAATTACAGTATCGCTAGCAATAACATTTGGTAATAATTCGCGGATTTATTGTACGGTGTCCGCGCTCATATATCTGAAAAACGGTTGAAAAAATCAATACATTTCATTCTATGACAACCATGATGACGATAATATGCGACCAAGCTCGGCATAGGTTATTCCACTAATTTCTCCTTGAAATCAAAATAGTTTAGTGGGCTTCCTGGAACAACCTTTTTGAATTTGCCGTCGATTTATTTATTGGACCGTGCCAATCCACATGCAATGAATAATATCACACCCGTGACGTGCATGTGTGCGAGATGCCAATGAATACGACAATAGCAAGAAATCTCGAGGGCTCGGGGAGTGCAGGGTAGAATGATTATTTCGAACACTCGTACTGGCCTATGCCTATGGGGATGTAACGTGGAATTGGGTCGAAAAAATATCTTCCCCAAGTGTGTTCTATTGATAATATATTGGCAGCAAATACATGGACCAAAACGAACCCTGATATAGTCGATGTTAAATAAAATATCAGCGAAAGGTACCTGTCTTTTGTTGACAGTCACTACACACTGACTCTAGCACATACGGGAATCCAACTCATATAAATATTAAAAACTTAATCGCATTTCCAGTTCAGTGATTCTAGTCGCAAACGATTACCATTTATCAAAGTTCCATTTGTGACCACGTGAATACAATCGCCGATGAGATAGGGCTATTTCTATTCATTATATATCGACCACAGTTCATGATAATTTTTTTTAGCAACACATGCAGACGCTTGGGGTGTTGCATAATACTATTTTCAGTCGCGTTTTCTCTCTCCCAGAATTTTACCCACAATTATTGAACAACAATTGCAGTTTAAATACGAAAATTTACTTTCAAAGGAATGTTCGAAGTAAATTAAACTTACACGGTTACAAATCAGAAAGTTGAATGGGATGCGGCTATATATTCTACAAGAAATGCAGCTGAAAAATGCGCATGGACTTCTATATAAAAAAAAATCCTTGACTGGTTTACATTATATACATTCCGGCTTTCGGTATCATAATCCTGAAATCTGGAAACGACACTAATGCGCTCACGAATGTTTAATTGTAGTTAAATGCATTTATAAGCCTGGTCATATATAATTGTAAGAAGCACAACCCTTCAAAATCCCACTCCACACTCATGCAGATTGAAGATTGCAGATGTTCGCCACTAATCAACATCCCCCCTTACTAGTGATTGTAGAACAATCAGTGTTTAGTATAGGATGCTTTGGACACTAATATATAGTGTGTATTTTCCACAAACGGTAAAATGTTTAGGAAAAACATAAACTGTTCTTAGGGTGGATACACACATGCATGTAATCTCTGTAATTATCGTGTATTTGGCGTTTTACATGGATCATACAGACCATGTAATATGTGTCCGTTGACAACCCAATCATTGCGGCAATGTTTGACCACAGTGAGCCAAGCTCTGATCGTGCAGATAGCCGTTGACTGAACAAAGTCGTTAGGCCGCTTAAAATAATTGTTCGCGCGATAATCCAAATGTTGGACTTTCTGTTTAAATCATTGTCAGCCTTCTCTTGATTTTTATACTGGTGATGACCCCAGGATTTCCCCAACGCAGGGGCTATTGTCACAACATGGGGGCGATATTATCAGGATGTCCTTACGCATGCAGGGGCTATATGATCACCGACTTGGGGCTATACATGATCCCGAAAGCTACCAGGCGGGGTGGCTAACTCTGAGCTATTTAAGTAAAACATATTATATTGTACCTTCTTGCCAAGATTATTCCGACTGATACATTCAACTAAGTCCCTTGGCGATTTGAAGCTTTCGAAACCCCACGCCAAGCAAGCTTCATTGTCGAAAATGTTCTATATCAAGCCTGTATACACCAGATGTGTCGCTTCTGGTGTTCGTGCATTAAGAAAATGCCAGATATCCCACAGACTTAACTAATTTCCACATCCGTAAGAGAAGATATGTTTTGGACTGGCCTTAAATGGCCTGATAGTAGAGAGTTTGACTTCGGTTATGACTACTCACTTGTCTGGCCTGTTAACAATGAACCGCTCGCGCTCAGGTGATTAAAGTTGTCAATTATTGGTGTGGCCATGTAAAATACATGTATTTTACATACAGAGAGTACATGCATGTGTGTATCCACCCTATGATCCACCGGGGACAGCAGAATCAAGAGGGTTGTCTATCTGCCGTCCACGTACATAGTATATAGTCCATTGCGACCATCACATCCACTGACATCAAGCTGTACTACATTTAATTAATATAACACACTGGCCCTGAGTGTCATAGTCTGGAAATAACAGATTCCTCCACGAAGTTGACATTTCAAGATTTCTATTGTTTGTGTATTGACCCCCCCCCCCCCTTTCCAATCCATAACTTAACCTGAAGACAGCTAAAAGTTTTGAACCACGTATAATGTTTTTTAGTATTATTATGTCTTTGCTGTTTATCACAGAACAAAAGTACATTAGTAAACATTTGTATACATAATATATATTAATAACTTGATGAATTAATGGGTTTTATATTAATACATATTTACACGCTAAGTCCACCCATATGTGTATAGACCTGATATAAACAATGCATAATGTCATACTATGCTATTGCTATATTTGCCGTATACTATGCCCAACACCATAAGTTGCGACAGGCGGAAAGCGTTAAATGATTTCCAATTTCAATTTTGGCTTATAATATAATTTCTTTGATTATCGACATATATTTCTTCTCATGTGTATTAAACGCACATATTAAATAAAAAGCAAAAATATTTAACTGTGTGCATACAGTCTATAAAATCTATGAATGCAAGCTTATCGATTCTGACACCAGCTTACCGGGAAAAACTTATATCAGAGGCACATAAACTCATTCAGGATATATCTCCGATATATTGTTCACGCCAGTCTCATATGTCACACAGTGCCTGTTTAATAAATATGCATACCCTCTTCATAATTTCTAGATTATCAACAGATAGAAGACCAATAAATTTATCAAGGTTGGGAAGCTCCCAATAATACGATGGTATGAATTTTTCTCTGATAGACTGAATTTGTTTGCATACGATAATAAAATGATATTCATCTCCGAGACCCTCCCCACATGCGGAGCAGAGTCTTTGTTCTCGTGACACGGCTTTCCATCTACCACTCCCAATGGCCAAACGATGGTTTGTTGTTCTAATCTTTGTCATGTATTCTGCCAGATATCTAGGCAATATTAGCAAATAGCCACTCATTTTAAGGTCGGACTTTATTTCTTTGTAAAGGATACTCTTTGATGAAGAAAGAATATATTGGCGCCATTCTAATTCAAATTGACTTGTCATGTCCATTTTAAATTGTCTGATGGTCCCCTTAGACAAGGGAGAGTTAGCTGAATATGAACTTTTGGCATTTACCTCTTCGAAAATCACCTGTATAAATTCAAACCATTTCAAATCAGCACCGGAAGACTCCGATAAAACTCGCGACAATCTATATAGTTTCTTCACTAGATTTGAACCATATTCAGAAACGGTTCTTGACAAAAATGCCAGTGCACGGCATTTGGTGTCGTCCTGTTTCTCCGTACACCGTGTAATTTGGTGTACTGGACTTCATACCAAGTAGAATTTTGCTAAATTTTAGGTGGACAAATTCGATAAACAACACCTGCATGCATGCATTCATGTCATGCAACACTGGACCATAGTCCTAATCCGAACTCATCAATCAATTAAATCTCTGAATTTGTCAAATTATCTTATTATTGTCACTCCTAATTAGCTATGACAAACACACTATGTCACCAGAAAGACTCTGTCAAATTACTATGTTATATTACCGACTATTTACCGTTAAAAAGAGTACAGGACAAATTCATACAACAGAGCCAAATGAAACACGACAACAACAGACATTAGTATATTCACATATTAGGATATAGATATCCCCATAACACCGGATACATGTATATAATGTATATATATATTGTATCTCACGTGACTTTGTTATTGAAATCAAGCTTTCCGATTGGTTGGCTACTCGACTCTATTAGTCGTAGTTGTATACTACGCCTTCAAGTCTCTCCCATCGTGCACTATGCATATGTAGTTTTGACTACTAAAAATAGTAACGAACACTACATCAAACTTTGTTCCGAAACTACTTGTTATTTCGCCGCTGATCCAAATTAAAGCTTCAGTAAGGCGAACATCAATTGTCTGAACTTAGTAAAAGTTGAAAATAGTAGTTTCCTACTGCTAAATCAAAATTACACAAAGGTAAATCATAATGAGGTTTAGAGAGACTTACATTCAGTAAATTATAATGAGGTTTTAAGAGACTTACATTCAGTAAATTATAATGAGGTTTTAAGAGACTTACATTCAGTAAATTATAATGAGGTTTGTAATTTCTGCATTTGTTCGATACAATATAATAATTAGAGCATGACTTGTCGTGAAATACGCCGATATAGTGCATAGTGCGGTTGTGTAGTTCACTCCGCTTCGCGTCGTGAACTACACAACCTCACTATGCACTGTATCGGCGTATTTCACTCCAAGTCATGCTCTATTTATTAAATATTCTTTTCTTTGTAAATACTTCTTTCTCTGTACTTCTCTATGTTCATGCGAATTATGAGAATAAATCATCATCATTATATACACAACAAAGAAAAGACTACAACAATCGCGTCCTCAGCGTTCGGCAGTTGGAAACGAACTCTTTCGAAGTCTTACTTTATTAAAGATGAACTATCTCTTCCCAGTAAGATATATATATATTCTAGGGTATAAAATAATAGATATGAATCGACGACTTCTGTCCGGAACAGCTTCTATCAATTAATATAAATTTTATTTATAATTTCTTATCACATCCGCGGGACAGTTTTAGGAGCTATTTTTAGAACAGATGTCCGCGCGAAAATGTTTGAAGCGTACCAAGATCGTACAAAGAAGGAGAACTCTATCTTGTTACCACCCTTAATCACGGAAAATTGGCTATCAACAAAGATATTTACCGCTAATTACTATCCAAATAAACACTTTAGTATTCCTTTGTAGACAAATAATATAAGCCATCTTCAGTTTTATTTGTATTTTATTCACATAATAGCTATTTGTAGTCTTGAAATTGCGATTTATAAAAATGATGTTGTTGTTTTAATATTGACCCGAAAGAGATAGACCATCTTTAATCAGTTGTGGTGGGTTCTACGAGATCAATATCTGATGATGTTTTCCTCGGAGAATACTAGTATCTTAACTACCCACATGCAGTGGCCAACCATAAGCATTCTTATTACTTCCGGGCAGGGTATATCTAATCCATCTTTGGTAACAATAGATGTGAACAGACATGACTATGCAAAACCTCTGCTTGTTGGAATACTCAAGCATAGAGTTTACAACAACCGCTTTGATCAACGCCATTGGAAGAGCATTTGGACGATGGTTATATATTGATGTGGCCCTATATAGTTAATTCAGAATAAATGTGGTCAATTGTTCATCTGTGCCAGCATCGCCTATTGTTGTTTTGCTACCGAGTGTCGTGCATTGAAATGATGTGCTGACACATCACTAGTATTCTCTGAACTTGACAACGTGGCTCTGCGACTGACAACAGAATCGAGAACAGCCAATGTATTTCTCGAATTGTGAGTACTTGAGCACTTTCACCTTCGGGGACATGGCCATGTGTCATAGGGCTTCAGTCAAATCGGACTGTAGTGGAGTTTAAATTTTAGACCATTAGCATTGTGGGTACGGCGAACATCAATTGTCTGAACTTAGTTAAAGTTGAAAATAGTAGTTTCCTACTGCTAAATCAAAATTACACAAAGGTAAATTATAATGAGGTTTAGAGAGACTTACATTCAGTAAATTATAATGAGGTTTTAAGAGACTTACATTCAGTAAATTATAATGAGGTTTTAAGAGACTTACATTCAGTAAATTATAATGAGGTTTGTAATTTCTGCATTTGTTCGATACAATATAATAATTAGAGCATGACTTGTCGTGAAATACGCCGATATAGTGCATAGTGCGGTTGTGTAGTTCACTCCGCTTCGCGTCGTGAACTACACAACCTCACTATGCACTGTATCGGCGTATTTCACTCCAAGTCATGCTCTATTTATTAAATATTCTTTTCTTTGTAAATACTTCTTTCTCTGTACTTCTCTATGTTCATGCGAATTATGAGAATAAATCATCATCATTATATACACAACAAAGAAAAGACTACAACAATCGCGTCCTCAGCGTTCGGCAGTTGGAAACGAACTCTTTCGAAGTCTTACTTTATTAAAGATGAACTATCTCTTCCCAGTAAGATATATATATATATTCTAGGGTATAAAATAATAGATATGAATCGACGACTTCTGTCCGGAACAGCTTCTATCAATTAATATAAATTTTATTTATAATTTCTTATCACATCCGCGGGACAGTTTTAGGGGCTATTTTTAGAACAGATGTCCGCGCGAAAATGTTTGAAGCGTACCAAGATCGTACAAAGAAGGAGAACTCTATCTTGTTACCACCCTTAATCACGGAAAATTGGCTATCAACAAAGATATTTACCGCTAATTACTATCCAAATAAACACTTTAGTATTCCTTTGTAGACAAATAATATAAGCCATCTTCAGTTTTATTTGTATTTTATTCACATAATAGCTATTTGTAGTCTTGAAATTGCGATTTATAAAAATGATGTTGTTGTTTTAATATTGACCCGAAAGAGATAGACCATCTTTAATCAGTTGTGGTGGGTTCTATGAGATCAATAGCTGATGATGTTTTCCACGGAGAATACTAGTATCTTAACTACCCACATGCAGTGGCCAACCATAAGCATTCTTATTACTTCCGGGCAGGGTATATCTAATCCATCTTTGGTAACAATAGATGTGAACAGACATGACTATGCAAAACCTCTGCTTGTTGGAATACTCAAGCATAGAGTTTACAACAACCGCTTTGATCAACGCCATTGGAAGAGCATTTGGACGATGTTTATATATTGACGTGACCCTATATAGTTAATTCAGAATAAATGTGGTCAATTGTTCATCTGTGCCAGCATCGCCTATTGTTGTTTTGCTACCGAGTGTCGTGCATTGAAATGATGTGCTGACACATCACCAGTATTCTCTGAACTTGACAACGTGGCTCTGCGACTGACAACAGAATCGAGAACAGCCAATGTATTTCTCGAATTGTGAGTACTTGAGCACTTTCACCTTCGGGGACATGGCCATGTGTCATAGGGCTTCAGTCAAATCGGACTGTAGTGGAGTTTAAATTTTAGACCATTAGCATTGTGGGTACACTAACACACATGTAAATAATCCCATGACACCGTGACCCCCCCCCCCCCCCCCCCGCCACAAATTTCCGATCAGAGCTCTACCAAACTACATGATTGTGACATCGGATTGTCAGCACAAACATATTCTCGAGCTCGATGTGGACACGAATCACCCACTCTAAGTGGCCATTACTTTTAAGAAAGATCAGCCGCGGGCCGCAGGGTACAATGGATAACCTGCACAATGCACTAGATGTTAGCTCGAATTCGATTTTGAAACATGGCTGTATAATATTTACAGACTTATTTATTGCCAAAGTGAACAACTATACAAATTGGGAGAGTCAGAAAACAAATCACCGAGGGTGGAGGCATTTCGGACGTAGTGGGGATTAGATTGGTTGCAGGTGTTAAAGGCATTGAAGAATTCATGTCTGTTATACCCTCGGAAGCGGGGCTCCACGACGGGGTGTGGTACCTTACGTATTGATTGCCTATTATTATGTTTATTCACATTTTATTCAATAAATTGATTAACGTCAATATCTGTTGCCTAACTCCGTGGACTCTTGAAGAGTCAGAACACTTGAAATTATGTTAACGCCCAACCCCCGGGTCACTCAAAGGGTAGGACGTTACACTATACACGTCAAAGTTCAGGAGTAGCATTTCCATATATGGAATTCATGAATAATTCAAAACTCCATATATGGAAATGATACTCCAGAACTTTGACCTGTAGCACTAAAACTACGGAACCAGGCCTGGTGGATCCAATATGGCCGCGAGTTAGTGACAGAGCATATTGACACTACCAACCTCCAGCGATGAAGCAACCCCAGCTGCGACAAATTCGTCCGCATATCAAGGTTAGCATACTGACAAGATCAATCGACACACGAGCCGATTACTCCCTTAACCCTTTACCCAACAAACCGGCCAAAAACGGCCATATAAAGCTGCAACAGCCTAAATTATCTTGGGTCTGTCTCAATAAAACCATACAAATATAGATATCATTGGAACCGGCTCATTGACCACATTGTGATGGTTACAGTTATGCCCTGTGCCAATGCATTCTCTTATATATGCGAGTCGACCATAGGTCGCCTTGCATATATAAGAGAATGCATTGACCTAAAAAAATTTTTTTTACATTTTTTACCATTTTTTCTTACATTCTTTAACAATTTTATAATTTTTAATGTGTTAAGCCAATGCATTCTCTTATATATGCGAGGCGACCTATGGTCGACTCGCATATATAAGAGAATGCATTGGCACAGGGCCGTTCTGTTGGGTAAAGGGTTAACGCGTGAGTGGTGCGAAGCAGCCACAATACGAAAAACCTTGCTAAATTGTTGCACATAGGCGCCACATTTGAACAGCGTATAACATTACAGTAACCCCCCACTTGAACGAAAAACCTAGCCACCGTTATGAAGCTCAGCGGTCCGCCGTTTAGGCAAATGCAGACAGTCGTGATTTCATATAGTAGACCCAGTGTAGACCCTAGTTGGTATAATAAGATAGATAATGCAGTGGGGTTTTTTTGCAAATACTTCCTGTCAAACTTTCCTAGTGACATACATGACAAATTGGTTGTTTGCTTTTTTTAAACCACTTTTTACACAATTCAAACATATCTCTCATACTGTGAGGGTAAACATGTATTGTTATTATACTATACTATAACATACATTGGTTATAAAGGATAATTATTGTTTTCCTTCAAATTGATAGTTATAAATTGCGATTTTTGGAAAATTGAATTGGGCGCCTTCTTAAACAAAACAAAAACAAAACAAAAAACCAGGTGTTTCTCTGTTATTTTGCACTGTTTATTATACCCCTGTTTGTTAACTGTAATCTCATTCCCCGTGAGGGGTCGTAGATTTAAATAAATAAATCAATAAAATACTCTAGTATTTAATATAAATTTATATTAACTTGCAGATATAGCAAAACCTTCTATGAATCTTCATTATTATTCATTTAGTTTGAAGTTTGACTACACATTTGTGATTTGTGAACATGTCAGTTATATAGCATTAAATACACATTTGGTTGTTTGAGATATCAGTTATCTCCCATCGCTCCGCTGAGATACCACTGACATAAGGACATTTGGTAAGGATTTATTACGTGTTCTTAGTTCTTATGTTTTAGGATTAAAATTGTCTATGTCTGGCTCAGTTAATATTGTTCTTATCAATACCGAAAGAATTACCATTATTGCAAACGTTTGGTGGTCAAAATAAGATAATATGTGACTAAATATAGTTCCCACGATATGTAAAAATAGATGTATCGGTCCGCAAAGTACCATCCTGGTGGCAGTGTTATATCGCAGTGATAACGTAGAGGGCGCTGCATGGAGTTTGCCGTTTAGGCCCAAGCCGAAGCCTAATCTCCGCGTTGACAACGACTACAATTAGAACACTTTAACCATTGAGCTACCGATGTCCACACAGCAATACCACATGGAAATACGCAAAGACATTCAATGGTTTCTCCCAATTAAACCACGATGAGGTGAGCAGTGTCGATAGCCACATGAAAGGTTGTTGCTCTTGGTACTGGCGTTAATACGTTCAGAAGGAGTCGTAATGGGTTCCAGAGTGTAACAAGAATGGCTAGACGGTGTGTGATGTGCTACATTTCTATCGCATCCCACGTCTTTCTAAATCACATAAAGTTGGTATGCGAGTATGAAATATTTGAAAAGCCACGACTGAAGCCATACTTACTAGGTTTGAATATCTCGGGCCGATTAACCCTTTATTTTATAAATACGCATTGGCAAAACTACAAAATAAAATGAAGACTTTCTGATTTATTTTCTTGCAGACAGTCATGATTTCATATAGTAGACCCAATGTAGACCCTAGTTGGTATAATAAGATAGATAATGCAGTGGGGTTTTTTTGCAAATACTTCCTGTCAAACTTTCTAGTGACCTACATGACAAATTGTTTGTTTGCTTTTTTTAAACCACTTTTTACATAATTCAAACATATCTCTCATACTGTGAGGGTAAACATGTGTTGCTATTATACTATACTATAACATACATTGGTTATAAAGGATAATGATTTTTTCCTTCAAATTGATAGTTAGAAATTGCCCTTTTTTGGAAAATTGAACAAAACAAAAAAAACAAAAAAAAACAGGTGTTTCTCTGTTATTTTGCACTGTTTATTATACCCCTGTTTGTTAACTGTAATCTCATACCCCGTGAGGGGTCGTAGATTTAAATAAATCAATCAATAAATCTCTAGTATCTAATATCAATTTAATTTAACTTGCAGATATAGCAAAACCTTCAAATCTGTCTATGAATCTTCATCATTATTCATTTAGTTTGAAGTTTGACTACACATTTGTGATTTGTGAACATGTCAGTTAGCATTAAATACACATTTGGTTGTTTGAGATATCAGTTTCAGATCATCTACGAAGTCATCTCATACTTGACATTGATAGGGGTAATATGAGTATAAAACGTGTGACCATTGTCACCCTACTTGTCTATTAGGTAAATCTAATCTGTCTGTACTGACGATGTGTATATTGAATATTAAAATATCTTAATTTATTAAACATTTATTAAAAATAATTTGAATAAAAATAAAGATGTGGTAAACTCAAGTACAGTAGTAACAATCTTAGTAGAAACTTGAGTGGTGGGTCCCGAAATTGCCCAAAATGAAAAAACATATCCTCCGTTTTTGGAATTTGTTTATGACCCCTCCCCCTTTATTTCATAGAGAAAAGACATTTATAAATAGCTGTTACACAATCTATTTGTCAAACCCTAAATGTTGTACCCATTATCCCGCTAAGCGGTATGCTTATTGCTAGACATGATTTAACATTTTACATGCAAAAACATATATATATTTATTAAAGATGCATTTTCCGAATTAACGCTCCCAAATTACTATTTCTTTGGCTTTGGGGGTAAACAATATTTGATTCGAGTCGAGGAACCCACCCATCAAAGCTCAGAGTGATCAGATATCGATTTTTGAAGTTTGTTATTTCTGGAGATGTGCAATTAATTGTGGCCCAGAGACACGTCGTCAAACGGACGCTCTTGGACAAAATTGCTGATGGAGATGGATAACTCTAAAAACAATTAGTGGTAATACGGCCAAATTTCGTGAATACTCAAGTGATAATACGGCCATATTTCGTTGAACAAAATGTTGATAAATAACACGTTTTTGGGAAATTTGATACCATAATTCCCAGTGGTTAGCATTATTTTGCAATTAAGCGTATTTTGAAGAAATGGTGTTGTTGTTGTATATTGATGATATAGGGACCCTCTGATCGGATCCAGTAACTTTAACATATGCCATGCAAAGACTCATATACATATTTATTAAGCCTTTATAATATAATTATGATAACTATGTCAGCTAATGATATATACACCATGCGGCTCCGATAATGGGTTTGAGTACATGTCATTCGTGTTGTTGTACAAACGACCATTTTTGTCATTCATTACTATGTTTATCACAAAATTAATGAGTATATCTTTAAAATGGACGCCAATTTCCTTGTATTATTGTCCGTTGATATATACAATAAGTCCAAATTGCGTGCATGATATCGAATGATGACGACGCCAATCGAAATGAACGGGTCAATGACGCTGAAGCTCAATTTCACATTGACAAGAAAATATATGGTCTGTGATTATTGGTATCGAAATGACTAGGATTTGATGCAGTCCAACAATAAGCGGGAGCAGCAAACTACACCGTCGATTCTTCTGGTGCCTGTCTTACTGACCTGTCTTTGCCACCGATATCCATAGCATAGCGTTCACACACTGGCAAAATGTCTTGTCGTGTTTTGCAGGCATTTCAATACAGAAAGCTAATATGACCATACGCTAGCGTAATTAACCCTTTACCCAACAGAAGGGCCCTGTGCCAATGCATTCTCTTATATATGCGAGTCGACCATAGGTCGCCTCGCATATATAAGAGAATGCATTGGCTTAACACATTAAAAATTATAAAATTGTTA
Organism: Siphonodentalium dalli; assembly: GCA_032622095.1. Taxonomy (NCBI): domain Eukaryota; kingdom Metazoa; phylum Mollusca; class Scaphopoda; order Gadilida; family Siphonodentaliidae; genus Siphonodentalium; species Siphonodentalium dalli. Next base: position 42,291,222 of record CP136067.1, read on the forward strand.
AAGAATGTAAGAAAAATTGGTAAAAAAAAGATTTTTTTTAGGCCAATGCATTCTCTTATATATGCGAGGCGACCTATGGTCGACTCGCATATATAAGAGAATGCATTGGCACAGGGCTAACTGTAACTATCACAATGTGGTCAATGAGCCGGTTCCAATGATATCCATATTTGTATGGTTTTATTGAGACATACCCAAGATATTTTAGGCTGTTGAAGCTTTATTTGGCCGGTGTTGGCCGGTTTGTTGGGTAAAGGGTTTTAACGAACACTAAACACACGCATAAGCTAGGATAGATATATATGTCTTTTTAATCCTATAAAATATCTTCATAGATGCGTATTCCCATCAAATAATATTAACTTAGGCCTTATATCGTGGTGTGATTATGATATATTACACTCCAGACATGCACATGGGTTCATCGACAAAGTGGGTTCTATATAAATTTCGTGCATAAATTAGGCCAATCATATCAAACATCAAGGCATGAGTGCAGGAACATAGCGATATAATGCCACCCCGATACTTTGGTTAAGATATTCATAAGTTGAATCATTCATGATTGGTTTGAAATTTCAGAAAAATAGGATGTATTGTTCTAGTTGTTTTATATTCGATTTAGTTGTTTGTCGACCAAAAGTCGAATGTTTCATACTTTCGGATTGAAGTGGCAATCAATTGGAAATGTCCAACATATAATGGGTGTGCAAATGGAATTTCTCGGACATGGAAAATGTCAGTCTGCTTCAGCGGGGTGCAGGTTTAAACCCCAAGTTGGGGCCCCAAAGGAAACCCCATAACAACGCCCCTCCACTAACATCATAATGGGTCAATACTCCAATACAGACGTTAAGTTGTTTGCCCCGAGAAAACCGCTTGAATGCCGCAATGTGAATTCCGTTCTTATCAAACCCAATTACCCATCGGTAATGAGTCCACGAGCACACGTGTATAATCTACACTATTATAATACAATGGTCTATTGTACCCGACACCTTATGTGTGCCTCACATAACCTTGAGATTACAACTATTAGGTTCCATAGTATATGGCCCTGTTGTCTGACCGTAGCGATAAGACAGAACATTGCCTTGCATGTTGTCAAAAGACTTCCGTTATCTGACAGCGTCATGGAACATCGTTAGCTTCCGACGTAGAATGCAATAACTAGGTGATATACAACGAGTCCCCAGTTTATACCGGAATTTACAAAACGAGTCCAGTAAATCAGGTCTGGACCGAGCCTTTAACGAGGTCCAGAGTCCAGACCAAATTTAATGGACGAGATTTGTAAATTCCGCTATAAACTTGGGACGAATTGTAGATTCTATTTATTACATGATCCAAAACCCCAATAAACCATACTTAAAACAATTGGCTTATATAAAGAATGTGATGACGTTTCATCTAAATATGCGTTGTTTGCCCGCGTAGAAAATAGTCCCAGATAAATAAAGACTCTTTGACGTAAATTTTGGCGTAAATTTAATCAAATAAACTCTCATTCATCAGAGTTTGTTGAGAGAAAAAAAAACGACAAAAAAAACCGCCGGTTGTCAAAGGTCACGTTTACGCATTAATAATACATATTGGTACACCTGGCACTATTTCCTGTTATGCAACGAACGTTGCGTATCACAATTTATAGAGTGGGTTTATTGAATATAATAAGGATATATAGGATCATGTAATAAATATATGTATAGCCCAACTTTTGGTTGGCACAATTTGTCATATCACATGTACATGTACTCCAAAATGTGTAATTAATTCTTAGTTCTTTAAAAGAGTGAAAATCTAACTGTGAATCGACAAAATACAATTAAGTGCCCCTGTTTCATAGACCTATCTTTTAGCGCACCACTATTCGACTGGAAGGACACAATTGAGAACAATAACCATATCTACGAAACGCGTTATTTGTCTTGCTTATAAGTAAGATGATCTTCCCTGCAAATAAATAATTGGGAATCAAGTAACCGATGGAGTCACCCCCTTGGAATGTGATATCCAGCCCATTTCTAGGCGGTATACGCTGGGTTGATACCAGTTGTTAGTCAGTATTCATGATCCATATACCCTCGTTGTAAATGGTATTCGGGATTCAAATAAAGGCCTGGTACGCTACTTTCACGGCAGTAATCAGTCTCTTTGAAAAGCCGACGAAAATCCTATATCGGATGTACGTCTCTAGAACTCTCTTATAAAATTAGCTTCTGTTTTGAAGGGATTCCCTCCATTTCATTGGAGTGTGGCGCAGACTACACGCGATGTTATTGGTTTATAGCATAACAGATCACTTCACAGATCTGAGGTCGATGACGCGTTGACAATTTCCCAACGCATCGTCAAACTCAACTATTGTTTGAAAACTGAATACAGGCGATATATCCATAATTCATTTTACTCATCGCAATATAGGAGACATCATCTTCGAGTTTTTATCTGTCAACGATATTCATGACTGATTATTCTTTCGCAGCTTGTTGTATTTATAACTATTTCTAAATACTACCATTTTCACAAACATTTATAAAGCCAGGAATGCACTCCATATTTGGAAACAGTTTATTACGTCATGTTGGGAATGCCGCGTCCTCGTAGAAATGAAATATACTGGACATTTCTAGAGACGTATATCGGTTAGGATATTCGTCGGCTTTTCAAAGAGACTTGGCGGTAATTTATTGTATTATGTGATGGCTATAGAATGGGCCTGTTTTATCCTCGTCTGGTCTCGTGCTGTTAATCGTTGCTGTATAGCTTGCCCATGACAGATATTCAAAGATCAACCGCGTCGCATTGGCGCAACCTCCATTCAGTGTTTAACTCCCGTGATGACTCGGTAAGACCGCTGCTACCGGCGACATGTTACCCACATTTGGTGGACTTCCGCGATATAAAGATATTTTCTAAGTGAGCAGAGCAACATTTTGCCCTTATTAAGCACGCAAAATATCAAACCAAATGTGTGTAATTTCGAACCTTAAGTTTGAAAAGTTCCACCAGAACCAAAGAACTATATTGCGAAACGATGTGATTTGGTTCTCTGATTATTTTATCATCACAAAAATCTAAACCCACATGGACGACAATGTCACGACAACATGTATGGCCAGTCAAACACAAGAGTTCTAATTTGCTGCAATATTGACGAGTCGGCATTGCTTGCGTAAATCGTCAACAAAACTACCGCTCTGGTCCTCCATTATGTCATTATGTTTTTAGTGCGGGAATTGTTCTCAAAGCACATAGGAAATTTGACTTTGGGGGCGATCGGTTTTCGCCATTTTGGCTGGAAAATCCGGCGCTAAATATAGAAACCACAGACTAGTACCCAGCCGGTGACAGAGTCAGAGAGGAAGTATAACTGGTGGCTCTTGTAGAGATGGGCATTCGCGGTCATCATGCACTGTACCTGGGAAAAAAGAGTAATCTGTAGCTATCACGACTTTTTCTCTTAACCCTTTACCCAACAAACCGGCCAAAACCGGCCAAATAAAGCTTCAACAGCCTAAAATATCTTCGGTCTGTCTCAATAGAACCATACAAATATGGATATCGTTGGAACCGGCTCCTTGACCACATTGTGATAGTTACAGTTATGCCCTGTGCCAATGCATTCTCTTATATATGCGAGTCGACCATAGGTCGCCTCGCATATATAAGAGAATGCATTGGCCTAAAAAATATCTTTTTTTAACACTTTTTAACATTTTATCTTACATTCTTTAACAATTTTTTAATTTTTAATGTGTTAAGCCAATGCATTCTCTTATATATGCGAGGCGACCTATGGTCGACTCGCATATATAAGAGAATGCATTGGCACAGGGCCGTTCTGTTGGGTAAAGGGTTAATAGAGACCTTTCGCAAAATCACGATTACGGAAAGGATACATTGTCCTATTAAGGTGGACACCATCGCAGTTTACCTACGATGGTTAATTGGCGAGACGGCATATGACCCAACATTCAGTTACACATATCTGATGGGAAAGGTAATGTGTGTGTCTCTTTCAGATCCCATGTTCTTATTCGCGTGGTATGAACCACACAGGTAATGTTAGATCGTCCCGAGCAGGATGGTGGCACATCCTTGACACATATGCACATTATTAAACTGCGTGGGGCATATTTCATCTCACATAAGAACCCCCACGCTTAAAGTTTGAAATTTTTGTCGTATACTCGCAGAATATTGTCAATATCCGAAGTCTTAATCGTGATTTTGCGAAAGGTCTCTATTGTGATACATTTTGGGAGATTACTGTTGAGAAAATTAGGTATTGAAGTGTAAAGTTTATGTCCTTCATCACATATATTCTTAGTTTGTATTCAGCATTCACCCGCTCTGTTAAATGGCATGCATTATTCACCCCCTCTGTTAGCTGGTATTCAGTATTCACCCCATCTGTTTAATGACATTCAGTATTCACTATTCATCCTCTCTGTTAAATGACATTCAGTATTCACACCCTCTGCTAACTGGTATTCTATTCAGTATACACCCCTCTGTTGACTGGTATTCATTATTCACCCCATCTGTTTAATGATATTCACTATTCACTATTCACCCTCTCTGTTAAATGGCATTCAGTATTCACCCTCTCTGTTAAATGGCATTCAGTATTCACCCCCTATTTTAACTGGCAATCGGTATTCACCCCCTCTCTTAACTGGTATTCACCTCCTCTGCTAACTAATATTCGGGATTCGATGGTGAGTCATACAATCTTAACCACACAATATGTACAGCAAGTAATCAGATGCCGAAGTGTTAAGGCATATTACATCGGAATAATCGAATGGGTGACGCATGCTCATGTTCATGCTCATCCTCCATAAGCGATGTGTTTCTTGAAAATATACACTTAACTTACCAGTGAGTGGTGTAACCGTGGGTCTCAAAACAAAACAAATTACGGGAATTGCTGGCAGTGTAAAACCTCCCGGCAATATTATTAATGTCATCAATCTGTTTTCCCCAAGGTTATGTTATTTAACTATGGCATGTTGCTATATAATATAAATTATTATGCAATCCCGGGGACGTGCTTCGGTCGGCAAACGAATCGCCCTTACGTGCCCGGCATTGTTATAACGGTTATAAACTAATTACGACACTAGACCGGCTCATGGTGGGAAGATAAACAAACTGTTAGTCTGGGATAATTTAGTGTTTTGTGGGGAATCAAATCTTATTTATCGCGAGACTTTGACGAAAAACATTCACAGCACGGCATATTTATTGGACGGTGTGAATTTTCTCAGCTGGCGTTGGTCTCGAGATCGGCCATCATGAAATCAATCCATTTCGACTGCGAAAGACTTTTGGTATTTCCATGGGGGGGGGGTTCTGAGCGTCTCCTGCTACTCAAGCCAATTCTGATTTTCTAAACCTCAAGAATAAGGGGTTTCACATTATTACAGTTAGAACTTATATATGAAACTATCATTGTAATATGCGACATGATTCGAGCCTTCTTCGCCAACAGAGAAACATGCATGATGGAACTTAAATTGGAAGAGACGCTTAGATTAAATGCGACAATACTGCGCATATGTGCCGTGAATTTGGGGTCGTCCTGTTCACCCGGCGGCTATTGTTTCGGGTAGGTGTTGGGGCAGGTGTGATAATCCTCAACATCACAGAGCTGCCGACTATAGTTTTTATCATAATTGTTACTGGGAATTGGTGGCGATGGCTGCTGTAGGTGGCATTTCTTAACATTCTTCAGCACTGCTTGGCCGTAATGGAATAGGCATCCTTTCATTGTAGCTGACGGAAATGTAGCTGCCAGGGCGTTTTGGGCAGCTGTCTCATAATCTGTGAAAATTCCACTTGGGCTGATGGTGATGTCGAGTTCTGCTGCCCTTTCTTTCACCAGATTGAAGAAACGTTGGTATGTGTGTCAGTACATACTTCCTATTTCTTCCTGGTATAGCGTTGTTACTGGCTTGTTACTCGTCTTAACAAGCTTTTTGAGGTCTGCAATCCAGGAATCTGTATCTGTATCATTTGTATCTTGTATATCTTTGGTTGTACAAATGAACAAATATAATGCAATTCTCACGCGGGACAACTTCACACCTTCTACCTTCTAATTGTAATTCCGTATTGTAAAGGCCCACATAATTTTCGAACCCCCAGATCACATATATAAAACATATGCCATATTATATACCATTTGAAAGAGGAAGCTCCAAAACATTGTATTATCGACTTATCCGGTGTGAGCTACCACGTGCTTTTTGTGCTTAAGTTTCACCTGGTTTTGTTGTGCAAAATGTATTATTTTCAATGGAGGGGGATTAACTCTATATTTTAAAGATAGAGTTATTCCCCTTCCATTGAAAAGGCATTTTTAGTTTGAATTTGGTTGCATTCTAGTAGACATAACGGGGGGAATTTTTTTATGATTTCAGCTGTTTTCTATTTCTCTATAAATATATTCCACCCTATTTGACACCATACTGTACTACTATATCGTAGTTTCTCAACCGGAAGAACATACGCTCTACATACAACTTTGGGAGGCATTCATAACGATTTTAATGATATATTCATGCAGGGTTCTGAGCTATTTTTACTATACAAACCCTAGTTAACTTCAAATTTAGAAACTAATGTAATGTATACAAAATAGCAAATTTGAGCTGAGATGTGGACCCCACATTGGTAAGTGCGGATATATATGAGATATGCATGAGTGGTTTGCAAACGGAACCTCTAAGACCCGCAACGTATACCTTGGATCGGAACGAAGAAAATCCATTGACACAGGGTTTTCGCAAAATTTCAGGAAGCTCAAGTCATGGAAGGGCTACTGGAACAGAAAATGTGCCTATTTTAGAACATCACACTATTCATGTGTAAAGTGTGTATGTACTAAACCTTTCCCACCAATTAATATGAATTTTTCCAAGCCTGTCGTCTGCTTATAGTACCTGAACATCCCCCTCCAAATGAATAGTATAGACTATTCGAATGGTGTGGCAATGTATACTGTTATAACTGTGTTGGTGGGAGTCTGGGAGAATCCATTTAGTAAATAAAGGATAAAATTGGAATCATATAAAGAAAATAACCCAGTCTCGATCCAATAACAAATATTGGTCGGGAAACTTTGGACTATCAGAAAAATCCATACCTACAGTAATGCCCTAATTAATCGACTCCATAACCACAGCAGAATTATGGGTAACTTTTCAGGATTTAGTCGGAAATATGGCTTGTTGCCATTCATCGGAAATCTCTCCCCGAGAGCTTTCCGATGAATGGCAACAAGCCATATTTCCGACTAAATGAGCATTACTGTATATATTTCAGTATGAATTTTACAAATCTGTTGTTTCAGTCGTGAAGTTTCCAACTGTTGAAAATGTTGACCAGAATTAATATTGTGGGCGTAAGAAGCTCAAACAAAACCATGATAATACATCTATTAACTTATAAACCAGAAAAGAACACAAATACAATGCGTGCTGTTTGTGAAGGGCACATTTTCTTCGATCGAGGTTACGAGTCACGTGATAATAGATAATTCATCCTGATCGAAAAAATATACGGACATCAAAGAAAGAATTTGTGTATACAATGATTAAAGTCCCGTAACGTACGTGACTTTCCAAAACAAAATCTACGGTATATAGAAAGATTTCCGTCCGCCCCCGTTTCTTTATACTCTTTTCTTAATTTCTTGCCCTGTAGATAATGTCACGAATCTCTGCACTAGCTAACGTCCGTAGATATCATATTCCACCAGTACAAACCCTTGGAACTTTTTGAAGTTTTGACAGGGAACCGGATAAAATCGAAAAAATAACGCGGACCCGTATATATTTATTAGTTGTTATCTGTTTATAATAATGTACTTCACTGTAAGTGAATGTCCCAACTCAAAATTGCATGTTTTTCTCTGACTTTTGTGAGCCGATATCGCAATAAACACCGAATTAATTACCCAGGATAAATTCCATAATTGTAAGCGACGCAAAGCAAAATCGCTCACAAATTCACTTAAAGGTACTCAATCCGATAAAACTCCTCTCAATTACTATTTCAATGGCTTTGGGGGTCAAAAATATTTGATTCGAGTCGAGGAAGTCACCCATCAGATTTGTTAGATATCGATTTTAGAAATCTATTATTTTTCATTATCGGGAATACTTTCTGGCCCAGAACTCAGTCAAAATTGCGTTATTATTACCTCTTGATTTTAGAGTTATCCATCCTTGTCTGTTTGAATTGTGTTTTGGTGTACACATCTCGCGCAGGTTACGAAACTGACGGCAATTATTAGTACTCATCTCGAGAAACTAACAAATTTCAAAAATCAATATCTAATAACTCTGAGTTTTGTTTGAGGGGTTCCTCGACTCGAATCAAATATTTTTTACCCCCAAAGCCAAAGAAATAGTAATATAAGACCCTCTGATCGGATTGTTGTTGTTGGAATCTGTTGAGATGGGGACCCTCTGTTCGGATTGAGTACCTTTAAATCGTGATATTTCGAGTTGGGACCTTCGCTTATACAGTGAAGTATAGTATTAACCCTTTACCCAACAGAAGGGCCATGTGCCAATGCATTCTCTTATATATGCGAGTCGACCATAGGTCGCCTCGCATATATAAGAGAATGCATTGGCTTAACACATTAAAAATTATAAAATTGTTAAAGAATGTAAGAAAAAATGGTAAAAAGTGTTAAAAAAAGATATTTTTTAGGCCAATGCATTCTCTTATATATGCGAGGCGACCTATGGTCGACTCGCATATATAAGAGAATGCATTGGCACAGGGCATAACTGTAACTATCACAATGTGATCAAGGAGCCGGTTCCAATGATATCCATATTTGTATGGTTCTATTGAGACAGACCGAAGATATTTTAGGCTGTTGAAGCTTTATTTGGCCGGTTTTGGCCGGTTTGTTGGGTAAAGGGTTAAGGAACAGATAATAACTAAGAAATCTATTACCCGCTTTATTTTTTCGACTTTATAAGGTTACCTGTCAAAACTTCAAAAAGTTCCAAGGTTTTATTCTGGTGGAATCTGAACTATACGGGCGTTAGCCAGAGCAGAGATCCATTGCATGATCTACTTGTCTGGTAGTGGGTAGTGTGCCCTATGAACGATTCAAACAACATGGTCGTTATAACGAAAAAGAATTAATGACTGGAGTCATAAATTCATTTTCATTATAATTACAATGTTGTTTGCGTCGTTCATAAAGCACATGAGTGTATTTTGCACTAATCCATGGCCCAAATTCAGTCATTTGTTGCATATATTCTGTTGAGTATAAACGGAAATGGTCCCATAAATGGCCGGATTTAGTGTACAGTACCCCTATAAACCAAATTCTTAGACGTTTCCAATTGATTCGGACATAATTTAAATACAAACTAGAATGCACTCACTGGAGCTGCCTATACTTGCGCCCATCATACATTTGACATGTTTTGTTTTGTCTTACCAACGCCACTTTGAACCACGGGTGTTGGCTCCTCGTTTGAGAGATCGATAAAAACAAATCTAGATATCAAATCTCAGTTCATTCATCGCTGAAATATTTGTGTACACGGACAGACTATTTCAAGTTGATCTATTACACTAATGATACGTAGGAGTTGTTTGACATATGTATAGAACAATAGAGACATCGTTTACATGAAGGGTGTGAAGATGATTGATTGCCGATGATGCTAATATATATTATATACCAATTGGGTTAAATTACTAGTTTGACTAGAATGACGTCAAGCGTGTATGTCATAGCACTTCAGCGGCAAAAACCGTCAAAGTAAGTTACAAAAACCGACACAAATAAATAAAAGACACGCGACCACGCGAACAGTGTGTCAATGTGAGCATGCCCTTATAGCAACTGATCTATACAGTCTTCGGGAACATATCATCAAAATGTCTATTGCGTTGAAAATGAGAAAGGTTGTTTTCCCAGTTAATTAATAAGGCATTTAATAATCCGTATGTTTCAACATATACATTTTTCAGTGCAATTGTTTCTCAATTGAACCACGCGCTCGACTGTTTGGCCGGACATGATTTATATGTACCATGATCTTTCGAAAATGTTTTGAACTTCAAAGAAACTTTCCAGAAATATGTTCGCACCTCACTGTCTCTGCGAAAAAAAACTATTCCGCGCGCATCTTTTAGACACATTTCCCGTGTTTCAAGTTACATAAAATAGGCTTCTAATGGGCAGTACTATTGCCCACTTTTATTTTTCATGCAGTATATATATATTTATAATAATAGAACACGAAGTTGTTGGCAGTTAGAATGGTTTAGCCTGCCAGTGCAATACGGGTCTCATCTGTCTGGACATCGACGCGATCATGTCTGGTGTTTTGCGCGCCCATGTAGCTTGTGACGTCCTGATGTGCGGCATGACGTCATCGCGTCTTGATCGGTTTCCAGAAAGAAATCATTAAATATTGTTCATTTATGAACGATTTATAACCAAAATAAAACCAGATAACAATGCAAATTAAGTATATATGTTGATTTAAATTACAATTGATGCAACCATTTCATATTATTCCGTGTGCATTCTTTACAGTATGTACTTCCGGTATGACGTAACATATTCACGGAAGGACAGACAACAGACAAAGATCCGCACCGAAAACATTACTTGCGTCCAGCATGGACTGGCGCAAGTAAATATCGATAGAGTAAAACATCGACCCTCCTGTTGACATGCAGCATGTTGGATCAATCTGATTGGGTACAAATACTTAAAGATGCATTATCCGAATTAACGCTCCCAAATTACTATTTCTTTGGCTTCGGGGGGGGGGACTATTTGATTCGAGTCTAGGAACCCACCCATCAAACCTCAGAGTGATCAGATATCGATTTTTGAAGTTTTTTATTTCTCGAGATGTGCAATTATTTGTGGCCCATAAAACAGTCGTCAAACCGACGGTCTCGGACAAAATTGCTGATGAAGATGGATAACTCTAAAATCAAGTTGTAATACGGCCAAATTTCGTGACACTCAAGTGATAATAAGTTCATATTTCGTTGCACAAAATGTTGATAAATAACACGTTTTGGGAAATTTGATACCATAGTTGACAGCGGTCAGCATTATTTTGTTGCAATTAATTGATTCTGATAACTGAAGCGTATTTTGAAGAAAAAAATTGTTGTTGATGTTGTTGTTGTTGTTGCTGTTGTTGTTGCTGTCGTTGTTGTTGTTGTTGTTGTTGTTGTATCTTGATGATATGGGGACCGTCTGATCCGATTGAGTACATTTGAGTGCAAAATTCTTCATCGTGTTCATGATCAGCAGCCTTATCATGTTTTACCATTACCACCAACGTCGATCCGATCACCACCACCACTACTGACACTCACATCATCTCAATCATTACCATCATCAACTTCTTCTTCTTCTTCTTCTTCTTCTTCTTCTTCTTCTTCTTGGTAATCGGTGTGCATTTTTTCTATACGCTGCCGAATTTCAAAACAAAATAGAGCGTAATAAAAATATTTCTGTTAGTTCTTTATTCCATCGAGTAGACCTGCTATTCATGCAGTCACTGTGTTATGGATAGATATAGAGCTTAGGTTTCGTGCAGCCCTACGAAATGTCTGTTCTCAAACGGGACGAAATGTCAATATATTCATACATCCGCGTCCCCACCAGAATTTTCGCTTCTTTTATAATTGTACTGCGTTAATCCTGCCCACATTCATGATTCAATCCCAAACAAATATAAAAGCGGTATCTGTATACAGAATTGAACATTAATTTCATCCAATAATTACAACTCCGGGGATACGGAACAATAAATGACCACGGTTCTGGCTAATTTCCATGTCACGTATAAATTATAGTACGCTTGTCAGTACATTTTGAAGTCACAAATTACATAAACGAAAATTACACAGCACTGACTTATCGATCTTCGCATTTGCAAAAATTCTCTCACAAATCAGTATTGATTTATTGGTGCAAATAAAGGCGACATGTTCGGTAATATGATGAGTGCACGCTATGACCCCCTGGTCGAGATATGCTAGGGGTCTTCCCGTTCACCCGACAACTATTGTTTCGGGCCAAGGTGTCATAATCGGGTACATCATAGAGATGCCGACTATAGTTTATATCTTAGTTTGGTGTAGAATTCCCAGTCACCCGACAAAAATGTAGCCGATACCATCATCTCAATTTCACACCTTTTAATTAATAGCTACGAGCAACATGACGTAACAACTTGTTCACATAACATACACAAAATAATACATCATCATACGATATATATATATATATATATCCTCGGTTGCTAAGATCGTAATCACAATCACCGGTCGTAGTCTTGGTGTATCTATCCGGAAGATCTATGGTGGCGGGGTAGAGTTGGCGTTGTTTTAGCACGTGCTATGCTGTTGGCGGTCATGCTTAATTGCTATGATGCGAGTAGGGCAAACTGATGCCGTTACGAACAAGTACCGTTGTTTTTTCTAAAGTCGCAATTTTCACAGTGTTTGGCTAATCCGAGTTTAGATGCACGCCCGTATGATTCCGGTATTGGGTTAACCCTTTCTTTACTAAATGGGTTTTCCCATCCAGTTATATAAAAGTATATATTGGAATGATCTCTTATCCATTTGAAGGGAGTTCAGGAAAAATGAGCTGACGACAAACATACCAAAATACAAGAAACCCCATAGTCAGAAATGGTAACGCGCTCAAGATCATATATTATATACCCATGATTGTAATTATAGAATCTTTTGTATTTATATTATTTGTAATTGGCATAGCTTATCACAAACCAAAAATCAATATTATTGATATGTAAACGCCAATAAACGAAATTGAAATTCTCAACTACACCTTTTATCGGGCTCGGCCTCGGGGTCACACTACAGCGCCTCGGGGTCGTACTACAACTTTTAATGTGTCAAAATAATTAACATTCTATACATAGAACCCCCATGCGCTATGGCGGCGCCCAGGCGAAACAAGAATTTGTACATTAGTATACACGCGGCGCGCGTAATAATAGAAGAGTAGAAGGATTACTATATGTACCGGTGGAAACTGTTCAGATAACAAGAGAAACAAAGGTCTCTGACCATCAAAATCTCACACGAATGGCTTATTTCGCGCTCCGCGTGTATAATGTTTCGCTGATTCTTGGTATACATGTGCCATGGGCCTTTTATTTATAGAAATGGGAATTTTTGGGACGGATTAAAAGTGGAACTGCGACCCGGAGTCCGAGTCCGGTAAAAGGTGTAGTTGGGAATTGGGAAATTTGTTTTTACCCCAAAATCGGAAATCTAATTCAGAAACCCAAAATGGTTTTGTAACGGGATCGACATGAGAATCATATTTACAGTTTGATCATCTGCTAATTGATTAGGTGATACAGCTTACTGGGTAACAAAACCACTCGATCATGGCAGTGTACTATCAAACAATGTAATAAAACAGTAATGAGGATTAAGACTAACGAATCCATTGTTTATCATAAGGCTGAATGGTAGATGGTGGGTAGTGGTATATTGTCAAGTAACAATTATGGGATTAAAGAAGTCTAGAACTAGCTGATGTGCCGGACTTCGTCTGGGCTATTTAGGGATTTCTTTGTGATCGCCTCCGTATGAGTAGAATATACACTGTCTCCAGAAACATGCATATATGAGCGTATATAGCGAGGTGAAGGTCAATGACACGGTCGCACGTGAAATTGGACCCGCCCATATTGTTCCAGGGATCAAAGCAGGTCTACATACCAAACTTGAGTCGGGTCGATCGAGGTCCAGAAACATGGCTATTTGAGGGTATGTGAGCGAGGTCAAGGTCAAGGACACGGTCGCATGTTAAATTGGACCCGCCCATATTGTTTCCGGGATCATAGTAAGCCTACATACCAAATTCGAGTCGGATCGGTCGAGCTGTGTTGAGCCTATAACACACACACATACATACATATACACACATACAGACAGAAGTTCCAAAATATATAATAAATGTTAGATGTTAAATAAAACAAAAATATTCATTAATTGTGAGACCAGAAAATGAGTCATAAAGAAAGGGTCGATAAATGGGTTAAGTGGATTAATCGACGGTCGTTAAACCCAACATTCCGATTGGACGCGTTCTGCGTGTCGTTGGAACACGGAGGAGTGTCATATCTCGGGGCATGTCCTTATTGCCCCGATTAAAATCTGTGAAATTGAAAAGTTGAGTCTGATTATGCACGCGGTGATATAAATCAAGTGTATCGATAAAAGACGAATACTGCTATAACCCGTAGATACACTTTTGATGTGACCTAAATTTGCTCTTGGTGTCTAAATAAGCATAAAGTGCGGACTGGGAATGTAGTGTGGGCCATTCTGCTGACGCCAATAAGGTAACTATGGAAACTTCCAACATGGAAGCAAATCAGTCAATATACTATCACTCATAAATAATTTCCCGACTCAGTCCAAATATATTGGGGTTCGAGATATTTGATAGGGTGCGATATATCTAAATATCAATAAATCAATAAAAATTGAGATCTGTGTTGAAAGATGGCACCAGTCTAATATAAGCATGTTTTATTGTCAGTTTCACAGTATGGGCATCGTGATGTTGATAGGCATCTGCATTTAGTCAAAAACAAAAATTTAGTCTGAAGTGTTGTCAAATATAGTGCACACCATATGTCGACGCTCAATGATTAGTTCAAATAGTTACATATTGTATAAATGTGTGGAAACACGTATGCCCTTGGGATGCAGAAAATGCATGCATTCGGTTGGGTGACAAAATGCAAAGTCAATTTTTTCCTTGTGGGTGATTGGCAGAATTTACAACCATTTCAACGAAATCACGTCTGAGGTGCACATCGTAATTGACAAAGGTAAATTACAATACAAGTCGGTCATGATTTTCACGTTACAAGTGCATCTGGATGAAACAGCTGAAATATACCGCTTATCTTTATACGGTGCTAAGACTAACTTAATTCATTATAGCAGCCTGATTTCATAAATATAAGATTAGGTATATAATAAATATAGAATATACGCATAGTGTTTCTGAATAACAAATTTAATCCACGAGTGAGATTGGCGATTTACACAACGAGCTTCCGCGAGTGGTCTAAATCGCCAATCCCACGAGTGGATTAAATTTGTTATTCAGAAACACTATGCGTATATTTTGTTTATGCCACGATCTTTACAGTGCAATGGATAAACACTTTTCCGTTCAAATTGTATGAAGAAAGTTTAATCCACCCTGCGAAGTTTATGCCACGATCTATACAATGCGATGGATAAACACTTTTCCGTTCAAATTGTATGAAGAAATTTTAATTCACCCTGCGAAGTTTATGCCACGATCTATACAAAGCGATGGATAAACACTTTTCCGTTCAAATTGTATGGAGAAAGTTTAATCCACTCTGCGAAGTTTAATCAACAAGATATAGGCAAGTTTAATCAACAGGTGTTGATTAAGTGTAAAATTTAAACAGATGGCTTTATTTATATAGTAAGATAGGCGATCGTGGTATAATATCGATATAATCCCCACAAAGGCGCACGATCATATTTCAAAGAGCAGCTTCGTGCACTGATGACTGTATTATGTCGTTAGAAAGTGTTGCGTTTTAACGACAACACCAGCTGGTTGTTGAAGTCAAAATATGAGCTCAACCAAGAAGAAATTGACAACAAGTCGAGTTTGGAGCCAAAACATGCCCGCATGTACGCGGTAAACATAACCGAAATCTGCTATAATCCAGTATAATCCGCATTATTTGAATGATTCAAGATGGCGTCCAGCATGGTTTGGAATACCGCATCCGCTATAATCCGCATTAGAGAATTTGAATGATTCAAGATGACGTGCAGCGTCGTTTTGAATACCGCATGCATGCTGTCGTCAATATGATCGTAATTTGAAATTATTTGCATGGAAATGTCGCATTTACGAATTAAAATCTCTTTCGAATTTTATTATTTCTACTTAGCATACATTATTTAAATAATTTTTTGCATCAAATTTGTGATACAAAAACAAAAACGAAGCGGCATATAAACTGGACGTAAATAAATGCAAGTTATAGGTCGGTTTGGGGGGGCAGCTGTCATGTCTAATTGCCTTGTAAGAAGTTGCCTTGTTTATTTTTCGTGGCACCACTTACTGTGTGGAATCCTAAACATTCAGAGTGAATAATAGTAAGTTATTTTGTGAAGTACCATCAATCACTATGAATAACTCACTATTCATGATGTATAGGTTGCTGGGTAGATTTCCACATAACTAATTGACACTTAAATAAATAGACTGGTATCAGTGGCAAGGGGCTCAGTTTGAGATTTACGCAAGAAGTTGGTTCCCTTTGTCGTGTATGAAATGTTGGAATTCCCTGCCGTAGAGCTCCAGTCGGACGACATTCTCGTCTATACTGCAATAATGAGATGAGATGAGTCTAAGAAGAGCTGTGTGAAGACTGCTGGTTCAATCTGTTTGAAGTATACGTTCCACCGTGAAGCTGTCAAAGTCTGTTAGTTTGTTTACTTCATCTTATCTCTCTGGAATTCTAGGGCTGCGGATTATGTTCTGTAATTAAGTGTTGTCGGTCTTACAATGGTTCTCGGCTCATCACCAACTAATCCGAACTTTACAACGAACATGCTATGGCTTCTAATTAAACAATACATTTATAAGACTATATTCAAACCAATTAAATTATCGCTAAATGTTTTCCTCAAAGAATTTAATTATAGATACCAATTACCAATGTGAGAAGTATACCGCACGATGTCAATCGAAACAACAAGAATTTTCGAAAAACTGGTTCCTTTTAGAAAAGGCTATACACATACGCACGAGTTAATACCAATAAACTTGAGTGTCCTGGAAATTATCTCTTCACCAGTTCGAAAACTCACTTAATTACTATACCCAAGAAATACTATTACCGACCACCCCCCCCACCCCCCCCCCCCAATAACACAATGTCGTCCATAGTTAGATGTCGTACCGATGCGCCGTACACAGGAACAAAGTTTAAAGACTTAAAATCTGAATTACTATATAAAAATTAACATATATTCGATTTATCCTTATTCACATGTAAGTCACTGGGAGTGCATATGATGTACGAAAGACGTGTAAATGAAGTGAGCGAGATGTGAGCGAATTGGAAGAATGTCACTTTACCTACTATAGCATGTAACCCTGTATGTATTTACATTCGTTCATTGATGTATGTTTATTCCAATAAAAATAAGTGTTATCGGTCTTCTTCACATGAGTGAAATAGTTTTCAGGTACTGTATATATGGACGCTCTGCTGGTTCAAGGCTGCACGTTTAGTCTGTATTCTGTTCCGGTAAGCAGTTTGGCCTTAATTTCTGCTCTGGCATCAGCGTTCTTGTTTGCTCTAACATAACGGTAAACTTCGTGTATATTGTTGAACTTTACTGCTTCAAAATTTAGATATCGGATAGTTGATTTTTTTTTATTTCTTCTTCCCTCTTCTCAATTGCTGAATTGATTTCCTCTTTCATGATGGTTTTCCAGATCTCAGTGGTTGGAGTTTTGTTAATCAGATTATATGCATTAGCAAGGTTGTAAATTGTCAGCAGACGACAGATGTAGGAAAACCAGCTCTTATTATGCGCGCTCCGCGTGTATGTATACTGGTGTACAGATTCTTGTTTCGCCTGGGCGCATGGGTGTTTTATTTATAGAATGGGAATTTTTGGGAGGATTAAAAGTCGAACTGCGACCGGAGGCCGAGTCCGGTAAAAGGTGTAGTTGGGAATTTCAATTTCGTTTATTGTCGTTAACATTATGTCAATATAATGTTGATTTTTGGTTTGTGATAAGCTATGCCACTTACAAATAAAAGATATGAAAAAGATCATTTGTAAGTCTTATATTTCAACTTTTATATACATGTTTCGTTCTGCAGATAACTGGGGGTTGTAGTCGGAGACGACCGAGTCGGCCGCCGGTTCGTTAATTAGGTGCTGGTTGTTATTGTTATTTTAACGGAATTCTGAGTTGGTCATTCGCAAAACCAATATATTTTATATTCTATAATTACAATCATGGGTATATAATATATGATCTTGAGCGCGTTACCATTTCTCACATTGGTTTTCTTGGCATGAATGTTACTGAAATTAACGATAGCTGATGCTGATCTCGTACCGCACTGTTCTCTCAGGGGAGATGACTCGGTAGAACATAAATTTATGAGGTTCTTTTTCTGGTGGCTATTACGGACGAAGTTAATTCATGTATCTTCACATATAAGTTACTTTTATATAACGCAATTATTCTATGTTACAATTTCGAATTCATATATAACATATAGCACACTAACGTATATATATATATCACCTAAATGTGAATTCCAACCGATTTCACCCATTTTGACGTCAATTTCATCCTTTCTTTATCGAATGGATTCTCACATTCACTCACAAACGTGTACATTGGATTGGTATATTATTCATATGTGACGGTGATATATTTACATGTATAAGTAAGTTTTGTAGGAATTAATACTAATTCTCATTTATACATGCTTATTACTTATTTGGTTTAAACATAATAATCTGTCTAGTCAATCTAGCACTCTTAATTCACTTGACTATCTTGTTCTTATCTTTTAGCCCAATCAAATCCCAAATCCAAATATAAACCAGCCCAATAACTAAATTAACGCATTACCGCGTAATAATTTTCCCGGTAAATAAAAAGTGCGAAGAAAATCGAACAGGACGTTCACAAACAATTATGTTTAAATCATAAAGTATATTTTATCTTTACAAAACTACAATGTAGAATTAATTTAAATGGAAAAGCACAATAACTAAAACATACAGGACCTAAATCTTTCCGAATTGGGTAATTCTTGGAATACTTGGAATCATGGAAATACTAGGAGTTCGATGTATAGCTCATCAATCATTCATCATTTGTTCTGTGGTGTACGTCCAGCATGTTGCATGACCATATATTCGTCTCATCGATGTCATACTATTCATGTGTGTTGTTCGGATAATTGTGATTGATTCAGATTCAAAGAATACAGAATGTAATGTATAAACCTTCTCATTATGCACACCAACGCCCCTACACCAGAGACTCAAGTTACGAAGCGTGGAAGACATTGTCTCTCCTTTTATAAATGTATAAAACTCTATGGATTGGGATTGGGTTATCTCGCGAACAGTAGGTTACACCGACTGGGAGACATAGCCGAGTTACAATTACATAGGGCTTTGCATATGGATGGGGGTTCAGGAAATATGAGCAGACGACAGAATGGCGAAAAGATAATGCAACTTCAGTAGGATTTCTATTCATTCGTGGCCAATGACCGTTTGTTGAACTTATTATCTGAACAGTTCCTAATGGAACTATTCGGCACTGATAATTTAGTAAAGAAAGGATTAAAGATAGTTTTAACTCTTCCTTGAAATGTTTATATCAATTTCAGGATAAACAATTATATATATGAATCGAGGATATACCTGTCCGGAAAAGCTTCTATCAATTAATCTAAATTTTTTTAGAATTTCTAATCACATTCTTGGGATTTTTTAGGCACTATTTTTAGAACAGACATCTTGCGAAATCATTCTGAGCGTTCGTGGAGCGTACCAAGAGGGAGAAATATATATTGTTAGCACCCTCAATCCCGAAAAAAGTTTATATCAACTAGGAGATTCGACGCATGACCGCGAGTCAGAGTCACGCTCAGCTGGATCCGAAACAAACCACTTCTTTGTGCCTTTCATATGTAAATAATATACCAAATCTCCACTTTTATCTGTATTTTATTCACAAGAAGCTAGTTGTTGTCTTGAAATCGGGTTATATAAAAACTATGTTGTTGTTTTGTTGTAGTTGTAATTGTGTACCGGAAGAGCTCCACTATCTTTAAGTGTGGTACTGTTCTAATATATTTATCAGTACACGCTATTTGTATATATGTCGATGTAATACTAAAATCATTCAAAACGTGGCGCCTATATAATTATGGTACATATTCGATATTTCTTTTATTCTGACAGCCATCTTGGACGCCATGTTGAATTGTGAATTTCCCACAAAGAGGATTTTACCAGATTTTAGACGTGTTGTTAAAAACTGTCCTCCACATAGAATAACATCAAACTCGTCATGTCGACGATTTCTCCAAGGTGCAACGGCTCACTTACATGCAGACTAGAAACAATACAGAATGCAGTGTGGACTGCAAGTCTGACAATTATTACATATTAATTACCAAATGAATGTACTTGGTCTGTTATAGTACCCAATCTCTACCAGAGCGCACCAGTCATATACTCACTTCTCATCCCTTTCTTATATATTATTATCCATCCCAACTAACACCATTTCCGATTGGACAAAAGCCGCCACGTGATAGTCCTGGAAAAAGTCATATTGGACTCCCGAAAGTCATATTGGACTCCCGACTGTACAATATGACTTTTCATATTGGACTCCGTGACGTCACGAATTAACTCTATTGCGAAATGAATCGGTGAAATTGTGATGCGCGAGCAACATTGATGGATTTTAGCAGACGTTTCACTTCCGCATTGAGTTTTTTTCTCGCTTCCGTGTTTACTTTTCCAAATCATGCTTTCTGATGATCAATATACGGTACAGGCTTTTATAGAGAATTAAGTGCCGACAAATACCAAAAATAACCACAAAAGTTTTATTTCCAAAATTTGGATAAACATACAGATGGATAATAAAAATGTCATTATACAATTTTGTGTACAGTATGAGTTTTTCTTGTACTCGTCCAGGTTGGGGTGAAAAGTCATATTGGACTCGACAGTGGCGTGTCTCGTCCAATATGACTTTTCACCACAACCTGGACTCGTACAAGAAAAACACATACGGTACACAACATTGTATAATAACTTTATATTATCATCGTGGGGGTAAACCCTGCACGGAGTTTGTATTGGTAGTACACATCATAATCAGAATTATTTGGTGACTTGTTATCATTAATGAACTTCCTGTATATACGTATGCCGATATATATCAAGGGGTGGATATATGACCTGTCGGCATATTTTACTGTATATTCATCACCAATACAAATCTTACGTTACTGTCAGAACGTCAACATGTTTCAATAAATTTATAAGAGTTTAACGATATATATATATGCACGTAGTTCATTAATGATTAATCCTTTACCCAACAAACCGGCCAAAACCGGCCAAATAAAGCTTCAACAGCCTAAAATATCTTCGGTCTGTCTCAATAGAACCATACAAATATGGATATCATTGGAACCGGCTCCTTGACCACATTTTGATAGTTAGAGTTATGCCCTGTGCCAATGCATTCTCTTATATATGCGAGTCGACCATAGGTCGCCTCGCATATATAAGAGAATGCATTGGCCTAAAAAAAATCTTTTTTTAACACTTTTTACCATTTTTTCTTACATTCTTTAACAATTTTATAATTTTTAATGTGTTAAGCCAATGCATTCTCTTATATATGCGAGGCGACCTATGGTCGACTCGCATATATAAGAGAATGCATTGGCACAGGGCCCTTCTGTTGGGTAAAGGGTTAAAAGTCACCAAATCATTTTGGTCCCCGTGGGAGTTCGTTGTGCGTGCACACAGTGGGAGACATGACCATTCTAGATTACGAATGTCAACTTGTGGCATAAAGCACAGTATAAAATACACATTCGGAGAAATAGAAAGTCGAGGACCTGTGTTTTGAGTCCCTTTAGAAGATGTAGGTGCCTTTAACAAATCGACGAAGATGATGGTATCATTATAAGGAACACTTATCAACAAATTGATTGACATTAATTTACGACATGGTTTAATTGCATGTGAGTCCCCCGCACGGATATACATTATTTGAAAAGCGAATCCTGTATACGACAATATCCATCGATTTCAACCTGAAGAATCTCCACTCTGGCACGCACAATCAACAAGCGCGTTTCTCAAAGGAAGATGTTCCAATTGCGTTGGAGGTTAGGGAAATAAGAGTCCATTATGTGGAATGGCGCATGTCATATTTAAATACATACCGCATCGCTGCGAATACACATCATGCAATTATTGACAACTTGTCGCCGAAAATGAACACGCTATATATGAGCGTCATCGTACCAACTAATGAATCAATCATCCATCTTATATGTTCATTGTATATACAATCAATCTCCCATCATATATACATGGCAATGTCAATTTCTCTGTTTTGATTATACAAATAACTAAATTTATATATAGACAGTATACACACCGTTAAGGTCGCACTAAACTCTACTTTCAAATTGCCCTAATTATTGGTCTGGCCCATTTTAGAAACGGGCTCCGTCCGTCCATTCGTCCGTCCGTCCGTCGTGCCGTTCGTCCGTCAGTCCGTCACACTTTTGAGTACCTTCATGGTGTAATCATTTCCTCCTACATATTTCATCCCAGAGATTTGTAACTACAGAATATTGTTGCCCATATATTGAAGATGTGCAACATGTATATAGATGACGGACAAATTATTTTTTGACAGAGTTATTAACCCTTTTCGACTTAGAACATTTCAACTTGTTTTATAATTTTCTGTATGAGGGTACCTTCATGGTGTAATCAACTCCTCCTACAGTTTTGATCTTAGATATTTGAAACTTCAGAATATTGTTACCCACATATTGTAGATGTGCAACATGTATATATATGACGGAACAATTATTCTTTGACAGAGTTATTAACCCTTTTGAACTTAAACAAATTCAACATTTTTTTATTTCTTTAACAAAGCAGCATCGACTTGCCACGTTTTCGGGGGACACTGTGGTCAGCTGACCTTTTATTTATTTGTTAGTAGGAAACTCATACTTTTTTAAGTTTTATATAGCTTTCTGGGCATAAACTAATAAATACGAATCGAAGACCCCTGTCCGGAATCGCTTCTATCAATTAATATTTATTTTATTTCGAAGATTATGGTATAATATAAAACAATAAATTTGGGCTGTGTTACTACTCGCGTTCGTTCGGAGCGCATATCATGCGGCATAACTCTATCTAAAAATTCTCAAAATAGTAACGAAAAAGTGTCTCGTTTAATTATCGCTTTATATAAGAAAATATTGATACACAATCAATATTGACTCCTATATATTATGTTATATCCCGGAAATATATAAAACTTTATTAGCAAGATATAGACCATTACTATTAGTGTACACGCTGCGCTTAAAGGATTGCTCTCCTGATTAATGCAACAAAACACCACCGGAAAGCCACCCCTATTATGATCACAATGACCCAAATCCCATTACAATCGCGTAATAAATAAGCCGAGAAATAAATAATTAATACCCCCACTGGTTGTCGGCTATTTCCGTCGCAAATCCTCATATGACATCAAATGAGTAGACTAATTAAACATACGGAATCGGAGTCGGAGTTAATTGTGTCTACCTATGTGACGTCATCTGAGTGGTGATGTAAACTGAGCAATCGACATGAGTGCATGAGTCAGAGTGCAATGGAATTACTGCGGGGCATGTCAATAATAATATTGTGTGTATGCGGTGAATTGTCATCGTCCGGTGAGTTATCTTCGTGCACTTGTGATTTGTCATAAGTGCTGATTGGGACGTTATTGTTTGGACACAAATACAGAAGGCCGATTGAGCGGGGTAGATAATACTGTCGGGTCAAAAATAAAGATTACAAAAACACGTCTATATTCGGGTGCTTTTTCACGATGTAGTTTTAATGTTCCATATAAATGTCTTGAGTTCCCGTATATATTCACAGTTCCGACCGCCGGTGGGATATGACGTGCTGGATTGAGCGCTCCAGTATATTCGCCCACCTGACGATCGGATTACTGACATCAGCGGATTATGGATACGTCTATTGTCCCGCTGAAGTCAGGCTCGTGCTAAGCTCTCTCCATTCGGGACCCTGTCTGAACTGGACTTTACACAAGTCAGGCAACCGCATGGAGCTGTTCCTAGGATTACATGTCACACCGGCACGGTCCTTGGACGCAGGAGCACATCGGCTACCCACCGACACAGGAGGGGCCACCAAGAGGCAAGAGGCGGAAACGACGGAGACGGATCAAAAACCCACCCCAACGTCACCGAGACCACAGGAGAATGGAAGTCTGGTGTGCGAAGAAGCGGACGGCACCACCACCAGCTGCACAGGGGGTGAGTGATGTCGCCAAGACGCTCCTTCCACAATCAACATCACACCAGCAACTCCACAGACCACAGATTGAGACAAAAGAACTGGCTATCTCAGCTTCTGCAGCAGAAGAGACCCCGGAACCACACGAGTCCTTCACCGCCCCGCAGACTCCGGAATTTCTTCAAATACCGGAGCATCGGTAGGAAGAAATCGATTGGGTCCTCGAGGAGTGCAGGAAGGCATCATAATTAGCTGAAGAGACACTTTGAACTTCTAGAGAAACACCAGACTCTCAAAGGAAAAAGAAGCAGCTTACCTCTCCTCGTCAGAAAATGCAAAGACACCACCATCGTCACAAGAGAAACCACCAAAGAAAATACGAAAGAAGAAAATCTAAAAATTTGCTAAAAAAATTTACTCTTTTTTTTGTTGGTAATACTTACAAATTAAAGGCGAAAAACATGAGGGGTTAGGGGAGGCACTTTCATATAAATATTCAGTCATCTTTCGTTTATTCATTCGTGACAATGCAATGACGAAATGGTCCAGAATTTGTTCCGTCCACTTCGAAAAAAAGGTGTTTTAACTTGGTCCCAACAGTGGCTCCCGACGACAACTCAGAAGAGACGCAACACCCATATTAAACAAACAAACGGACGAGAATGCCATCCTAAGAAAAACGTCAACTCCCGTAAAGAATATAAATTTGCCGGAGCGTCCAGTTTTGTATATATCACATAAAGAGCGTTTAATTTTACGAATTTTACGAATACATAAAATAGTAAATATTCACGATGACAACTATTCTAAGTCGAATGCCCACTTTCCTTCACGATGACCCAATAAAGAGCGTTCCATGTTAAGTGTATTACTGATATGGTGCGAATAAAAAGCGTTTAATAAACCGAAAATTGCTATGACTTTGACGGGTATATAAACATATATATCGAAAGTTCGTGTACATGTATTTACGTGTATTGGACCATTGGTGTAATAAGTAAATATTCACGATGACAACTAATCTAAGTCGATTCCCCATTTTCCTTTACAGTGACTCGATAAAGAGCGTTCCCTGTTAAGCCTATTCCCGATATGGTGCGAATAAAGAGCCTTTGTATATGTGATCACTTATTAAACCGGATAATTATCCCTCCTTCAAAAAGTGTTAAATATGATTGGATTTTCAAACGAACCACGGCCAACTTAGATATATTTCATAATGATATTGTTATGCGTAATTGACACAAAGAGGTCGATGTTATATAAGCCGAATACCATATATACATATAAACACCTAAAAATAAATCATGTCCCCCCTTAATATATTCGGTAATAGTTTACGAGATATTGGATGGATTTTGATGAAACTTTTCACAAATGATTTGTGGTACCAGAGACATCAAGTGTGCTAAGAACTGTGCTCTGATGTGAGATATGGCTGAGTGAGCACTTTCAAAAGTTGCAAAAACGCAGGTAGAGTGATCATTGTCGTTTCGCTGTGCCTTGGCCCCCACTTCTCGCACGGATTTGGAAAATCCTTATCTGTTGGTGCATCAATGACCTACATGGTGGGAAACATGGTTTACTGAAAAATGGCTTCAAAGAGACTGATTTCATTAACTATGTGTTGCTTACGACATGAAACTTCTGAAAGGTGTCATTCCAAAGGAATGTGGTTAGACTGAATGGCCTGGGCATGCAGCGGGCATATTGTGTCCCGAAGATGACACGCATGTTATCGTGGACTCAGTGTCACTTTTGGACCACATTTACAGCATGGCATTAACAACGTGTGTGAACAATGGAACAATGGAGTGACTCCCCACTCTGCGTCAGTGTTTTGCAACTTTTGAAAAGCACCCATCTTCCATTCAATTCGTGCTCAGCCGGCCATAATATAACTCACAGGACGGTGCCTCGCACAGGCTGTGTCTCAGATACCACTAAATATTTGCGTAAAGTTTCGTCAAAATCGATCGAATATCTCATAAAATATAACCAAATATATTAGGGGGGAATTTCTATTTTTTGAAGTGTTTATAAACTGGCAAGCAGCACAAGGCAGTGACAAATTAACACATCATCGACATCAACGTTCGAAGACTACAACTCAACAACGGACATTGATCCCGACTACATCCCGATGGATGAGATCGTTTTGTTTTGATAGTAACAGGAATTCCCCTAATCCGCGCTACGTCATTATCACGTATTAAATCATGTGACCGCACCGGTCGCTGATCATGTGACTTCAATCACGTGACTTCGCCTGCAATATAAGATCTTTGGCATTTTTCGTATTTTTTTTGTTTTATTACAAAAACAAAGTTAGCGATCAAACGCAAGATTATTTAAGCAAATTGGACATTTTAATTATATAATATAGGTATATTGAAAGAAAATACTAACACATTTTCAGAATAATATTCCTTTAATCTGGTAGATACCGCAAAGCGAATTCTCACTGCGCACGATTAGCCATGCGTTGTCCAGTTCAATAATCATATACATACTCTTCGTCGGCATTGCTGCGAAACGATATTGGACCTACATGTATTTTATTAAGAGAAATAGCTAAACCTATATATAAAGTGAAGTTTATCAGTTTCTGACTTTGGTAAGCCGGCCAGTAGCGGGTTACAATAGTCAAATCGAACAAATTTATTTAAAAATCCTCAAGAATATACTATAGTATTGTATAATAAGTGTATGAATGGGAAATTATCCACAAAACACACTTTGTGTAAGTGAAAATCCTGTTCAACGCTGGTTTGTTTATCAGCAGAAAGTCACGAAGTTATCCGTAGATTATAACGAAATAATAAATGTATTAACGAAATAACACCCTTCGTCGCAGCTATTATAGATAATATATACAACAGAAGGACCTAACCAAAAAATGGGAAAAGTACGAAAGCACATTATAGGGGCGCCGAAACACCACCGCACCCCCAAATATACAAATACACAACTCGTTATAACGACTTGTTGGAAGTAGTTCTAACGACTTGTAGAAATGAAAACAAGTCATTTTAGCGACAAGTCGTTATAACTTGTAGTCGTTATGACTTTCAACAACTCACTATAACGAGTTGTCGGAAGTCGCTACAACGACTTGTAAGTGTGGTGATGTTTCCGATGACCCTAATGCGCTGTCGCTTTCACACAAGGCACTCGCCTATTGCTGCAGGGCTGGTGGTCACGGAAGCCTTCAACGAGAGTAAATACAGCGGATGTAACATAGTACTAGAAACACAAGATGCCGAGAAAGCATTTGGTGAGGTATGGTATAATGGCCTACTGAGAAAGATATACCACGATGGGGACATGTACATGGCTCCTACTGCACACTCTTCACCAAGAGGCATAATTATACTAACTCAAGTTCAAAAACAACTACACCCAAGATATTGCTATTAAACCAGGAATAATTTTATTATTTCAGCTATTTTCTATTACTCTATGGGCACCTTCTGAGACACAGACGTTCCAAATGGTGATGAATTATAGTATTTTAATCATATTTTATGACATATTTATCAAAATCGTATATCTTGCAAGGTACTATAACCAAAATAATCGGTGACTCGAACATAAATTAAGTGGGTCTTTAACATGCGACAAAAATATATAGACAATCTAGAAAAATTCCAGAGCAACACTTTAAAGAGCCTTCAAAGCCGCCTACCGGATAAGCGTCTATATGTAGCAGTTTTTAATAAGCAGCATATGCCCTAACCTGTGTACTCTCAGTGCACGTAATCATTGACATTATTTATTAATATTGCATAAACAAAAGACTCCACGAACGAGCACTAGCCGAAATGCAACTAATAGTCCGACCGCCAAGTCACAAATGCTTGTTTTCGCGTATAAATTCGGAGCATCGTTCTGAAGAACCCAGCAGCTGACAGGCTGGCGGCCTTGAGGAATTTAATACATTTGATTTAAATAAAAATGGCAATCAAAATGGCCATCCCTGCCACAATTAAATGGCTTCTATTGGATATGAAGCGGGAAACCATAGAACTAGCACTATGATTATGTTCTTATGATATATTTGTGTCATTTCAACCGAGTTTTTCGGTACGCCTCGTCGATTACAAGTAATTTGCTTAACTGCAACCAGTGAACTGATAAACGGTATTTTTAACTGCTGAACTGGTCAATTACAGGTCATTCGCATAACCCACGCACGACTATCTTCGTTACAATTGGGTTAAATTTAGCTGCGGGACCTATACCGACGATGGTCGCTATAATTGAGTTAAATTTGTTCGATGAACTGCTGAATGGGTATGGCGGTCGGTGAAATGGATTCCTCTTTCTGATTAGGTTATATCCCATCGATTACAAGTCATTTGCCTAACATCTTATATACTATCTTCTTTATATTTGAGTTAAAGTGTTCGGGAGAATCTGGTAAACTGTTGCCTATGAACTATACTGAATATGCTTTTGAACTGCAAAACCGGGTTGGACGTCGGTCAAATGGTCTTCCCTCTCTGTATTTAGGTAAAACACACCAATTACAATTCATTTGCCCAACATTTAACTTAATATTGTGCTGGAGCGTTATTTTCCCGGTTCTTCCCCAATAGAACCCACCTTCTTGCGGCAGCGAATAATAATATGTTTAATTTAACCCAAATTTCTCAAATTCAACAATGCTGTCGCTGGGTCAGTCGGTGGATTCTTCAGACCGATACCCTAGATGAACCGGAATCCACAAAGAAAAAAACTTCATATACGCGAAAACAGGCATTGGCAAAAAATACCGATTTGGCTGCTGGACTATAACAGTTAAAATTAACAACAGTCACATCTGGTTCATAAAGGATAGAGCAATAACAAGACAATATAATCTCGCAGACCATTAAACAACAATGTTGGATAAAATAATGGACATATCATCTGCTACCAAATAGAAAATCATATGCAAACATGCGATATATCAATACTGGCACAACATCAACATGGAAAAAGACAAAACATGGCCGCTATCAATGGCATTCAAATATTATGGTTAATTGGGTCATGTTTCCGGATATTTGGTGAACAAAGAACTTGAACAATGCATAATTATTAGATCGAATAAATGATAGTTATGAACATAACTGGTTTTACGCGAAAGTTACCATTATATACAATGCAGTTTACTATAGTCACATTCCTTAGATTCAGTATTAGAAAATGTTAATTGTTACAACGGTTGAGCAATCAAGGGGTTAATTAAAAGTCGTGGGCAGTTAGAGAGTAGAGCAAAATTCATGCAATGGTTCAAGACAAAGTCATCAGTGCAGGCATCGGGGGTAATTTAATCGATCGTCTTTCTCGGTCAAGCCTAATTAAAAAGCAATTAAAGGGAAAAGTCTTGTAATCCGATAATCTCAACCAATCGGAAACAAGAACGACCCAAAGAATCTGGGAATTGGCCAGGGAAGAAAACCCTTACAGACGTGAGTTTTCTCATATAGTGCATGACAGGTAATGTAAATTTCTCTGTTATAACTTTTTACCAAATAGATTAAAATACTGTGTTTTAAGTCAAATTACACATTGAAGGGATATTGGCACACTTTCTTTTACCCATCCTCCTCGCCCATAAAAAGTCAACATTTATAATTAAGATGTTAAAGAGATCTTCTGTCGTCACGATCTGAGTGGCTTGCATACACATGATTATCTCTATATATATCTGTGGTGTGTGAGAATGATTGCGTGTGAAAGGATGTGTTTATGGTATAAGTCCGGGCGAGTTAGCCATACCTTGTTACAATGTAAACATATAGTCTTTAACCTCAACTATTGTGTCACATTTAATAACAAGCAGCTCCCTTGAAGTGCTAATCTTTGATTGGGGACACTGAGACATTGAGTCTAGGTTGAAGTAGAGGCGCTCACTTAAAGTATCGATGGGAAAGCATCGGTTTATGGTGCTTAACTAATACCATTAGTAGATTGGATAGCACTCTCTTGTGGTAGGGATACAAGCTCGCTAATGAAGCAATGGGGATTCAAGGGTTAATATTGAATGGAATATGAACGTATTGCTTGTTTGTGTAAGCATCGATCGTTTGTTGCTTAGCCATACCACTGGTGGATTGGATCATGCATGCTCTCCAGGACAGGGGATCCAAGTTTGATAATGGTTGGGAACAAGTGCGTAATTTGTTATATAACAATACACGAAATTGGACTATTTTATCATGAACGTCGGCTATAGAGTTGTGACACATTCCTTCCAGATCTGGATATAATCATCCGCGAAAATGAGTTATAATTATATACAGTAATGTAATAGCATTCAGTTTGGTACCCTAGGACCTTTTGGTACTCTAGATGACATATATGAAATATTTTATCTAAGAGTGATTGATATGGACCATGACCTAAGAGGACTCATTCTTAGCGATGTTTCAATGAAACTAAAAAAGCAAAGTATGGTGATATCGAGTATGGACGCGGCGTGTGAGATATGTGCAGACAACCCTGGCGTGACATCTTCTAATTTAACTCGACTCAACACGCCAACGAAGGATGAACATGCCAAAAAGAACTTGTTCGACGAAGCAGATTGTGCGATGGGAGAATCGTATGGACTGTCTAATGAGCCTTCCGTGACAAATCATGACATGTTCAAAGATTGTCAAATACCTTTTTGTCCGGCTGAGATAAAAGATATAATGTCAGAAATCAACCAACTTCTTCCATCAGCTTTAGACACACTGGGAAAAGATAACCGACTAGATGACTGATTATCTTTTCTCAGACATACCGGTTATATCTGTGTGCATTTGGTTTTAAGGAAACAAACTAATTTCCTGCAGTGCTAGAATGTTGTGTTACATATTTATATGTGGTAAGACAATGCATCAACCCTTATTTTGTGAGAAAAATGCCAGGAAACGGAGTTCTCATTGTTTAGAAAACTGGTTTTCTCTTGTTTTGAGGAAATATATTTTCTAAGTGTATTACAAAAACACTTTCGACTCACTTGATATAAGAAATTACCTTTTCTAAATGTTAGGAATTGCAAGAAACACAACTATAAGAAAATCTGATGCAAGAAATGTTTTTAAGTATTTTCCCCAAGATGATATTTCTTGTTTTAAGAGGTTTTTCTCTCAAATTAGGAAAATCCTTTTTGGCAATGCAGCTGGAACATTTCCATTGTTTTCCAATGAGAAACATCTTGTTTAAATTGTTCATTCATGTCGTGAGATTTATGGAATGTTCAAATTCTAAGGAAATGCGGTATCCACCAACAAGGCGATTCTGTTCTAAGATAACTCGACTCAACACGCCAACGAAGGATGTACATGACAGAAAGAAATTGTTCGACGAACACGATTGTGCGATGGGAGAATCGTATGGACTGTGTAATGAGCCTTCCGTGACAAATCATGACATGTTCAAAGATTGTCAAATACCTTTTTGTCCGGCTGAGATAAAAGATATAATGTCAGAAATCAACCAACTTCTTCCATCAGCTTTAGACACACTGGGAAAAGATAACCGACTAGATGACTGATTATCTTTTCTCAGACATACCGGTTATATCTGTATCCATTTGGTTTTTAAGGAAACAAATTAATTTCCTCTAGTTCTAGAATGTTGTTACCTCTTTATATGTTGTAAGACAATGCATCAACCCATATTTTGTGAGCAAATGGCGGGAAACATAGTTATAATTGCTTAGAAAGCTGGTTTTCTCTTGTTTTGAGAAAATATATTTTCTAAGTGTATTACAAAAACTCTTTCGACTCACTTGATATAAGAAATTACCTTTACTAAATGTTAGAAATTGCAAGAAACACAACTATAACAAAATCTGATGCAAGAAATGTTTTTTAAGTATGCTCCCAAGATAATATTTCTTGTTTTAAGATTTTTTTTTCTCAAATTAGGAAAATCCTTTTTGGCAGTTTGTTATCCAATGAGAAGCATCTCGTTTCAATTGTTCATCCATGTCGTGAGGTTTATGGAATGTTCAAATTCTAAGGAAATGCGGTATCCACCAACAAGGCGACTCTGTACTAAGATAACTCGACTCAACACGCCAACGAAGGATGAACATGCCAAAAAGAAATTATTCGACGAACACGATTGTGCGATGGGAGAATCGTATGGACTGTCTAATGAGCCTTCCGTGACAAATCATGCATGTTTGAAGATTGTCAAATACCTTTTTGTCCGGCTGAGATAAAAGATATAATGTCAGAAATCAACTAACTTGTTCAATCAGCTTTGGACACACTGGGAAAAACCGACTAGATGACTGATTATCTTTTCTCAGACACACCGGTTATATCTGTATCCATTTGGTTTACTTTTTAAAGAAACAAATTAATTTTCTGTAGTGCTAGAATGTTGTGTTTTATCTTTATATGTGGTAAGACAATACATCAACCCTTAATTTGTGAGAAAAATGCCGCGACACGCAGTTCCCATTGTTTAAAAATTGGTTTTCTCTTGTTTTGAGAAAAAAAAAATTCTTAGTGTATTACAAAATTTCTTTCGACTCACTTGATATAAGAAATTACCTTTTCTAAATGTAAGAAATTGCAAGAAACACAACTATAAGAAAATCTGATGCAAGAAATGTATTTAAGTATACTCCCAAGATAATATTTCCCTCAAATTAGGAAAATCCTTTTTGGCAGTGCAGCTGTCAGCTGGAACATTTCCATTGTTTTCCAATGAGTAACATCTAGTTTCAATTGTTCATCCATGTCGTGAGATTTATGGAATGTTCAAATTCTAAGGAAATGCGGTATCCACCAACAATGCGACTCTGTTCTAATATAACTCGACTCAACACGCCAACGAAGTATGTACATGCCAAAAAGAAATTATTCGACGAACACGATTGTGCGATGGGAGAATCGTATGGACTGTCTAAAGCTAGCCACACATGCTTGCGTATGCGTTAGCGAAAATAATCGGATCCGTTCGTCGTGCGAATGTACCCACACATGTTTGCGTTATCGTTCCGTTGGGGTCATGCGAACGTTGTCCTATAGTGATCGTTTCAGTCACTTCACCATGGATTTACAGGAGGAGGAATTGTTATATATGAATAAAATGTCAACAATGAATTGATAGCACAATATACTCACCATCTATGGAGGAATTGCCCATCTTCTCGGGGAGGGGGGGGGGGTGGAAAAAAATTACGGATACAAGGTGGAAATTTTGTGTTTTTCAGTTTTGGGGACCCACCACCCCGGGAGCGTAAGTTTTTCCACCAGGTCTGGGACACCCACCCGGGAGTGTAAGTTTTTTTTTCCACCCAGGTCTGGGACACCCACCCCCAAAATTGATGAAAATCTTGTAAATTCTACTAAATAATGTGTTGTTGGCATGGTAAGGGGTATCTCATTGTGTCTGCACCGGAACTGAGAGAACGCTGATCAAGTAGACCCACAAACAATAAACAAACAAAGCACATGGCTGAAAAATATGCCAACAAAACCAGTGACAAAAC
Organism: Siphonodentalium dalli; assembly: GCA_032622095.1. Lineage (NCBI taxonomy): Eukaryota > Metazoa > Mollusca > Scaphopoda > Gadilida > Siphonodentaliidae > Siphonodentalium > Siphonodentalium dalli. The sequence continues at coordinate 42,324,940 of CP136067.1, forward strand.
CATTAAAAACCCAAATATTTATGGTTATAAAGGTAAAATACCCACTTTAACAGGATAGGTGTGTCCCTTATTAGCAATATGTTAAAATATGTGCATGTGTAAAGTAAAAACACCATCAATTTGATTAAATAAACACAGTCCAGTCCTCTCCATGTGGTAAATCACTGGTGAGCAAGTGGCGAGTAGCTCTCCTACAAAATGTTCGTGGTGAGTAGTATCCCAACAGGAGATGCCAAAGGCCTGAGGGGGTACGTGAGGGGTCAGGGGGGGGGGGGGCTCCCCCGGAAAATTTTGAAAATTAGAAGCTCTGAGATTGAATCTGGAGCCTTTTAATGCTCCAATCAGTGAACAACATGTCATGTATCGACATCGACCATGTACTTCGACCACATGGTCACTGTATTTATCGTTTATTCAATATCTTGGCTGATGTCATCAATATAAACAAATGAGGCCAATACAACGGTTTTTCGGCTTTTTGACAGCAAATCAATCTAATGGGTCACACATTACCGGTATTTATTTAAAAGTACTAGGGTGTCCAGTGGGATTTCAAGGAATGAGGGAACCAAGAACTTTTAAGCAATATGAATTTCTAAGTTAGAGTATACCTGCGCGTATAATAAGTTAAAAAGGCATGATAAACTATGAGAAAAGATGAGAATAGATTTTTTTTTTCATTGCAATTTTTTTCCTCGACCAAAACCCGACCCACCCCATGGTTTCAACTGTTAAAACTTAAAGGGAGAAATTGTGGACTAAAAATGAAAATATAGAGCCCCCCCCCCCCTCATTTGTATAAGGCTATATATAGCATGCACTACTATGTGAATCTGATTGTTTCAATTCATTTTGAAGCCCTAGTTTGCCTTAGAAATGATTTTGAAAAAAAATGACATCAGAAAAAAATATGGATCCGGGATCAGGGACACTCACCCACCCGGTCCTTGTATCCTATAATTCTTTTTCGACTCCCCCCCCCCCCCCCGATCTTCTCGGAAATATCCTGCCACGCATTAAATGATTTCTGGCTGTCGTGATAGTCCACATCCTGGCCCACATACAGATAGACCCGGGGTTTAACTAGAAGGCACAAAGCTTCCACTTCTTGGGGTGTTATGGGAGTAGATCTAATTCGCGGCATGTTTTATTATTTTGAAAAATCGCGGCTTTTCCAGGATGACGTCATAAATAATTGCGAATTCCGCTGCGAACGCAAACGGAGCGCCGATTTCTATCGGATGGAAAATACGAGTATTTTCGGTCCGATAAAAATCGGAGGCATTCGGAGCGTCAGAATAGTTTCGCATCGGAACCGCATGCATGTGTAGGTGCTCGTGCATTTCTATTTGATTTTCCGTCCGACAATCGCAAGCGATAAAAATAACGCAACGCACCATACGCACACGCAAGCATGTGTGACTAGCTCAATGAGCCTTCAAATTAATTTCCTGTAGTGCTAGAATGTTGTGTTACATCTTTATATGTGGTAACACAATGAACCATCCCTTAATTTGTGAGAAAATGGCGGGAAACACAGTTCTCATTGTTTAAAAACTCACTTGATATAAGAAATTAACTGTTCTAAATGTTATAAATTGCAAGAAACACAACTATAAGAAAATCTGATTCAAGAAATGTTTTTACTTGAAGTATACTCCCAAGATAACATTTCTTGTTTTAAGATTTCTTTTTCTTAAAATAAGAAAATCCTTTTTGGCAGTGCAACTGTGATGGAACATTTCCAATTTTTTCCAATGAGAAATATCTCGTTTCAATTGTTCATGAATGTCGTGAGATTTATGGAATGTTCAAATTCTAAGGAAATTCGATATCCACCAACAAGGCGACAGTTTTGTACCGACTCTTTCGCGGAAAATGCATTCGTTTTAGGAGGACCCAGATGCATTAATGACTGATGGAGAGAAACGACCGAGCTAGACCAACAGCAGGCCAATATTAATTTCGCCTGACCCAGTTTGAAAACATTGAGACGTGAATTCACATCAGCCGATTTGGACTGTGATTCACCTGGGATACTACGACATAATATTAAAACACAGAGGGAATTTAAGCTAAGATATGCCTTGATGGCAAACAAATTTAAATGGGATTCGGAAATAAATTGGGGAAAGTTGATATGTTTTGTCACGAACAATCACCCACTTTTACTGAACGAGAACACAGTGACATCTTCGTAGAAACAGACTATAAGAAGTGAAATACACTTGATATTTCCAACCGCACCCCTACCAGATCTATATCAAAGGTTCGCGAAAATCAATTTGCACCCCCCCCCCCCACGGGTTTGAACTTTCCTATAATGTTGCAAGTTTTCAACCAACATGACACCCCCTAATGTTGGTATTTCAATTTGATAGCAATTTCCGTCCAAATTTTGTACTAAATATTGAAACGATTTGCTGGATTTAGTCTAAAACAAATTAATGTTGTTGAAGATTCAACCAACTAACAATTTCAACCTATAAGTGGTGCAACATGTCCAACAAATGTTGTGTGAGGCATGATCTTTCCAACTTTTGAAAAATTTGTAGGGTGCATGAGACACACCCAAACTCCCCCGCCATGTTGCCGCGTCCCTGGTGGCGGAATACACCCCATATAAACCGCCAGTCGCCAACAAACATAGCTTCCTGGAAATTGTAAAGCATCGAAATCAACATGAAATTAAAGGTACTCAATCCCATCAGACGGTCACCATACCATCAAGATACAACAACAACAACATTTTTTCAAAATACGCTTTTGTTATCAGGGTCGATTTATTGCAACAAAAAGTGCTAACCACTGTCAACTATGGTATCATATTTCCTAAAACATGTTATTTATCAACAAAATATGGCCGTATTACCACTAAAATATCACGAAATTTGACCGTATTACCACTTGATTTTAGAGTTATCCATCTTCATCCGCAATATTGTCCGAGACCCTCCGTTTGACCACGTGTTTCTGGGTCAGGTATTATTACACATCTCGAGAAATAACAAACTTCAAAAATCGATATCTGATCACTCTGAGCTTTGATGGGTGGGTTCCTCGACTCGAATCAAATATTGTTTACCGGCGAAGCCAAAACAATAGTAATTTAGGAGCGTCTGATCGGATTGAGTACCTTTAAGCACGTTGAGGTTACGCATATCGCGGAATTCGCACCCGCCGTGTAGCGTCGCTCAGCGGGCTAGTGTCACCAAATTCATTCTTTGTCACCTCATTTTGCATGGCCTCGTCTGCTTTGGGGGACATATAGACTTATATAGTTTAGTTTCCAGATGGGTGAATATTGTGATGTGCACCCATTGGGCACCTCGATTATGCACGGTGTCGTCTGCCAACTTAGGGACCTATATATAGAGAAACTAAACTAAAATAGAACATTATTCTTCGGAAGAAGATTGAGAATGGAAACTAAATTTGTTAATTTTATAACAAAGATACTTTCCAGAGAAGATGAGGTCTACAAGCAGAATGGAGTTCCCAGAGGGTAAATTTAGTTATGCTAGCCCGATGTGCGTGGTAGCGTCACTTAATTCACCCTCTGCATGGGGAACTCATTCTGCAAATGTCAGGCACCATGCATGTTCTCAGGCCTGGATATTGTGTTGTCCTAGCTGTCTGACCACGGAAAGGGGGCATAATATCATGCAGCGAATACCCCTCTGCGTCAATAAGCGATCGGGCATGTTGCTAGCTAAAGCAGAAGTGAATATATTAACCCATTCGCGACGGTAGAATTCGCTATGCGTTTACGCAAAAAACACAGAAAATAACACCCTCCGATCGTACCGCTACCAGGGGATCGAGCGAAATGGGGCATGTACTATCGTGCAGAATAGGCCTGTATGTACCAAAGTTCCAATCCCCAAGTGGATATCTCGAACGGGAACGGCACTGTTAAACCTCTAACTTGCAGCCCGTTCCGCCCATCGTCGCAAGATAAAAACAGGTATCGACCGCACCTCTACTGGCTGTCTGACCACGAAAAGGGACATCATATCATGCAGCGAATCCCCCTCTGCATCCATGGCCGACCGGGCATGTTGCTAGCTAAACCGGAAGTGAATATATTAACCCATTCGCGACGGTCGAATTCGCCATTCATGTACTTAAAAACTCGGTTGGCGATTATCGCAAAACGATAGGGGAACACCGTGTGCGTAACGTAACTATCACATGTATAACGTACTCTGATAACAACTTATCGCCAATTTCATGCTTAAGAAATTTTAAACATATCATCTTCGGCTTGTTTTATTTTATTTTTATGAAAAGGAATAATAAATGGGGTGATAAATATATATATATATATATATATAACGACACATAGAATCAAATTAGCCATTTTTCCGTGAAACGTAGGACAGGGAAGCTAGATAAAAAAAATTGGTGATATCTGAGTACGAACGTCGGTGTGTTCCCCTATCGTATTGCGATAATCGCCAACCGAATTCGCTATGCGTTTACGCAAAAACACAGAAAATAACACGCCGATCGTACCGCCACCAGGGGACCGAGCGAGATGGGGCATGTATAGTTTCGCGCAGAATGGACCTATTTGTATCAAAGTTCCAATCCCTAAGTCGATAGCTCGACTTGCTTGCGGCCGTGCGGCCCGACCGCACCTCTCCTATAGCTGTCTGACCACGAAGGGACATCATATATATCATGCAGCGAATACCCCTCTGCATCAATAGGCGATCGGGCATGTTGCTATACCGGAAGTGAATATATTAACCTATTCTCGGCGGTCGATTTCGAATGTATACGCAAAAACACAGAAAATAACACCCGCCGACCATACCGCCACCAAAAATATATCACGGGAAACAACAAATTTCAAAATCAATATCTGATCACTCTGAGCATTGAAGGGTGGGTTCAACGACTCGAAAAATAATAATTACCCCCCTAAGCCAAATAAATAGTAATTTGGTAGCGTAAAATCGGATTATGCATCTGTTATTCTCGTTATAGGGACCAATAGGGTCACTCACCTGATAAGAATGGAAAAGCTAGGCAGCCAATGACGTGTACGCAGACGATAGCACCGAGAAGGCACGCTGACACAAGACTGTACATATCCGCTGAGGTATCCTGGGAGATTGTTCAAATTTCCTAAATGTTTCTGGATTCACCAAACTGTCCTAACACTGTTTCGGTTTTATCGGGTGTCTTTTCTGCTTACTGTACTATATACTTTGTGTTTACTTGTGTCGCGATGCGCCTGTGTATCTGTTGTTCTTCGTGCTTTCCTATGGAAATGTTGAATTTCGTCAGTCCGCGGGCTCGATTCCTAATATTTCCACTATCCTGCAGTTCTGTCGGTGTTAATTTTATCAAAACGCTTAAACTTTGAACGGCGTCCAGTGGATTGTTAATACAAAACAGCAGGGTTAACTTTATAGTGCTATCCTATTTGTCTTTTTCAAGTGTTGATCTTTTCTCTGGTATCCTTGGTGGTATCCGGAAAACTTCCGACAAGTTGACTTAGCTCTAGCGGAGGCGGGAAGTTTCAAAGCAACCGCTTTTATAATGATCGTCTGTGTTGGTATTGTCGCGCTCACGATATGAATGGCCGAGCGATGTGGGATATGGATTTTATATCGTAGCGTATAAGCTCCGCGATCACCAAATCCGTAGGTGGATACGAAATCCAATATTGACTGTCATACCTGAACACAGATTGATATTAAGTGTCGAACGAATGGTTGGTCGATGGCGGGAACTCCCCAAAACGAAATCAGAGAAAGTCCAATAGTGAGGGGGTTGCCATGTGTGAGATTTATAGGCTTATATTTAAAGACATATTATGTACTTGTTATGTAGTCCAAGTCTTCTCGTACTAAAGCCGGCTAAGATATTGGGATGGAGGTGCCGGTCTTTAGTCCGAGATCGCGCGCATAGCCTTCTTATGACACGAGTTACGCCCAGGATCTGTGGCGGGAATCTGTGGTGTATTTTACTCGATTTACCTAACAAAGCAATACATGATGCTATATACGTCGGAAAGAGTGACATCTTATGGTCAGAATGATGTATAATAATCTAACTTTAATGTTAAATTACACATAGAATATTCCGGTTGATTGCCACAAACATCGTTGTTTTTTCTGTTTGTTTACTTAACTGAAAGCCGAACTCAGGTTCCGAAGAACTTCGACATTGTCCGGTGTTTGTTCTGAGTATTCTAGTTTCCGTTTCTATATACAGCGCGGGGTTTTCCGAACAAAATTGTGAAAACCGATCGCCGCAAAGTCCAGTTTCCAATGAGCTTTGAGAACAATTCCCGCACTAAAAACTTAATGACATAATGGAGGATCAGAAAGGTAGTTTTGTTGACAATTTTCGCAAGCAACTTGTCAAAATTGGAGCAAATTAGAACTCTTGTGTCTGACTTGCCATGCGTGTGATTTTCATCCATGTGCATTTTGACTTTTGTGTTGATAAAATAATCGGAGAACCGAATCACACAGTTTCGAAATATAGTTCTTCCGTTTTAGTGGGACTTTTCAAACTTAAGGTTAAAAATTTATACAAATTTTGTTTGATTTTTTGTGTGCTTAACAAGAGCAGTATATTGCTCTGTTCTCTTAGTATATATCTTAATTTCGCTGAAGTCCACCAAATGTGGGAAATGTAGCACCATATTATTTATTCTAATGCTCGTTGTGTTTACACTGTTTTAAACTTTGAGAGGGTTGTAATTCCCCGTAATTTATTTAATGTATTACATTTATATCTTCAATGTTTAATTAATCTATTTATTTTTTATTTATTGACACACATAATTACGATTACAATGGAGAATTCATCGTAATTTGCGTTGTCAGTCGAAAATCTACGGAATATTTTCAACGGAAAATGCCGAACACAGTTCGCGAGGTCAACTGAGTTCGCATACTTTTAAAAATTTGTAAACATTGCGGTAAATGTCTCTTTTCGCATTAAATTACCGCTTTCAATTCACAACTGATGTGGGTTTCAGATCAAATAGCATGTCTTCTGCGGAAAATATCCGTTTATTGTCGCAATTGTGATATTTTATTTCATATAATTGTGGTTTTATTTGAGCGGGTCACTAACGCTTAAGTCGTGTCATAGGAATGCATGGGCCTGGAACTCGGACTAAAGACCGGCACCTCCATCCCAATATCTTAGCCGGCTTTAGTACGAGAAGACTTGGACTACTTGTTATGGTGCGTGAAACTGATAAGGTAGTATCCAGGTGCTATGCCAACTGGGGGAATGTAGAATTCTACTAACATTGCCGAAAATGTGAAGCAAATCGACCGTACCACTGCATAGAAAACATCGTCTGAACTACGCTCAATTGTAAATATTTACCACTCGATTCGGGACGCATAGATCTATCGGCGATAAACTAACGCATCGCCATCGAGAGTCACTACATTTAATGAATATATAAGAATGACGGTGTGTGTTGTCAATTTGGATGTAATATTTGTAAAAACTACTATTTGAACAAGTTATTCTCCATTTAAATTTGATCACCCTACCGGAGTGTTACACATCACTTTAACTTGAGATATCCAGGGGTTTGTCGCAGAACAATCAGATACGCTCACAGCGTGTAAATCAGGCCGAACTGCAAGCAGAGTGCTGTCCATGCAATCGTTATGCTGGACAGATCACTACCTTCACGTACATTATGTAAGCTTTTCTTATATTGTTTTGTTTTAAATATACTTGTGTCCGTTTAAATTCATTCTGCATTATTATGAGAAACTAAAAAATGTCCATAATTAAATGGAAATTGGCCGAATCTATGGAAGCGTATTGGTGCCAATTTGGAAGAAAAAAATTGGCCCAGTAAGTGCAAATTAGCACATACGTATCAGCTAATTAGCTGATAATAACAGCTAATTAGCTGATAATATCAGCTAATTAGCACATACGTATCAGCTAATTAGTTAATAATAACAGCTAATTAGCACATAATAAGTGCTAATTAGCACATACATATCAGCTAATTAGCTGATAATAACAGCTAATTAGCTGATAATATCAGCTAATTAGCACATACGTATCAGCTAATTAGTTGATGATAACAGCTAATTAGCACATAATAAGTGCTAATTAGCACATACATAATTAAATGGAAATTGGCCGAATCTATGGAAGCGTATTGGTGCCAATTTGGAAAAAATTTTGGCCCAGTAAGTGCTAATTAGCACATACATATCAGCTAATTAGCTGATAATAACAGCTAATTAGCTGATAATATCAGCTAATTAGCACATACGTATCAGCTAATTAGCTGATAATAACAGCTAATTATCACATAGTAAGTGCTAATTAGCACATACATATCAGCTAATTAGCTGATACTATCAGCTAATTAGCTGATACTATCAGCTAATTAGCTGATAATTTAATACTGTTATATAGGCCTGACAAGTTGTCCAATCGTCACGCCTGTTTCATCAGAAATTTCGACACGTGACTCAAAACTGGACATTGACATGGCGATGGGAAACGAGTCATTTTGGGGTCATTCGGCCAAACAAGAAGGCCGCCATATGTCACTTTCAATTTCAATGTTGCATCCTATCGCGCGGGCTACCATTTGTCCGATCATGATGAAATTTGTCATGCAGTGTGACATTAACATGTAGATGGGAACGAGTGATTTTGGTGTCATTCGGAAAAACAAGATGGCCGCTGTCTGCCATTTTGTATTTCAGTGATAACCTATGTAAATCTATCCGGCGGGCTACAGCCAGTACGGCTTCATCGATCATCATGAACTTTTTCATTGATGATGACATTGTCATGTAGATGGGAACGAGTCAAATTGGGGTCATTCAGCCAATCAAGATGGCCGCCAGATGTCAAATCGATTTCAATATTGCATGCTATCGCGCAGGCTACAGGTTGTACCATTTGTACGATCATGATGAAATTTTACATGCAGTATGACATTGACATGTAGATGGGAACGAGTGATTTTGGGGTCATTCGGAAAAACAAGATGGCCGCCATTGGCCATTTTGTATTTCAGTGATAACCTATGTAAATCTATCGCGCGGGCTACACCCCATACAGCTTCATCAATCGTCATGAACTTTTTCATGGATGATGACATTGACATGTAGATGGGAACGAGTCATTTTGGCATCATTCGCCCAAACAAGATGGCCGCCATATGTCACTTTAGATTTCCATATTGCATCCTATCGCGCAGGCTACAGGTTGTACCATTTGTACGACCATGATGAAATTTTACATGCAGTATGACATTGACATGTAGATGGGAACGAGTGATTTTGGGGTCATTCGTCAAAACAAGATCGCCGCCGTTGGCCATTTTGTTTTTCAGTGTTAACCTATGTAAATCATATTGCGTGGGCTACATGTCGTGCTATGTGTCCGATCATCATGAAATATTTCATGGATGATGATATTGACATGTCAATGTGGATGAAATGAATAATTTTGGCGTCATTCTGCAAAACAAGACGGCCGCCTTTTGTCACTTTCAATTTAAAAATTAGATCCTATTGCACAGGCTACATGTCTAGTCTTCGAAGCTATGATAAGGCTACATAGAGCTACATTTATTATCAGCTAATTAGCTGATACGTATGTGCTAATTAGCTGATACATATGTGCTAATTAGCTGTTATTATCAGCTAATTAGCTGCTATTATCAGCTAATTAGCTGATATGTATCTGCTAATTAGCCCTTACTATGTGATAATTACCTGTTATTATCAGCTAATTAGCTGTTGTTATCAGCTAATTAGCTGTTGTTATCAGCTAATTAGCTGAAACGTATGTGCTAATTAGCTGATATGCATGTGCTAATTAGTTGATACGTATGCGCTAATTAGCTGATAGTATCAGCTAATTAGCTGTTATTATCAGCTAATTAGCTGATATGTATGTGCTAATTAGCACTTACTATGTGCTAATTAGCTGTTATTATCAGCTAATTAGCTGATACGTATGTGCTAATTAGCACTTACTGGGCCAATTTTTTTTCTTCAAAATGGCACCAATACGCTTCCATACGAATCAGATCACATTATCAATGTACAAACATAGCGTGGTTCCAGGCGAGGTGGGACCAATACCACCCGACGCGATTGGTCGAGTTGGGACCTTCACCTACATTATTTAGGAACAGGTAATAACTAAGAAATATATTCCCCGCGTTATTTTTTCGACTTTTTGCCGAGCTACACAAGACAACTGGAGACACTGTAGCATATTTACCATGTCAACAATTTTATCTGACATTGGAAAGATTCAACCGCGCACACGTTTCAATGAAGACTGTAAAACGGCAAAAATAACGCATTGAACACTTTTTCCGATGTGAAATCTGATAACATATATTCTGGTTAAAGATGCATAATCCGAATTAACGCTCCCAAAATGACGATATCTTTGGCTTCGGGGGTGAAAAATATCTGATTCGAGTCGAGGAACCCACCCATCAAAGCTCAGAGTGATCAAATATCGATTTTTGATATTTGTTAATTCTCGAAATGAGTAATTATTTTTAACTTTTGTGACCCAGAAAAGAGATGTCAAACCGATGGTTTCGGACAAAATTGAGGATGAAGTTGGATAACTCTAAAATCAAGTGGTAATGCGACCAAATTTCGTGATAGGCAAGTGATAATACGCCCATATGTCGTTGAACAACATGTTGATAAAAAAACAAGTTTTGGGAAATTGTATACCATAGTTGACAGCGGTTAGCATTATTTTGTTGTAATTAATCGATTCTGATAACAAAAACGTATTTAGAAGAAATGTCATTGTTTTAACTTGATGATATGGGGACCGTCTGATCGGAATGAGTACCTTTAACTGAGAGGGTGTGAGGTATATACTAAAAAAATAACAACCACCACTAAAACGTGCCAACAAGTATCTGAAAGTGAACGCAAAATAAGGATAGTGAATAGCTTGCGTACAATCGCTGACTTGATGATTTCAGTCATGTCAGTTTCCCCAATTAGGCCTACCCCCAATCAAGTTACAACAGTTAGTTGACGTTTTCAGTGCTGGGAAAGATGACGTCAAAATAGTATCTTTGGCCTCGTACTCCAATGATGGAAATTAACAGGGCACACCTGCAGTGTTGTCATATAAGAAAATAACTCTTCAATGTCGAAAACAAATTATCTGCGTCAATGGAATTCGTATTGTTTATCATAAAGTAGCTTGTATTAACTATCTTATATCTAATACATGTTGTTCGTGTGTCTACTTATCTTTGGATTATAATCTCCATTTAACCGATAATACAGTTATTCAGGCCTGCGCATTGAAATCCTAACCTTTGCATGCAGTTTCAAGCATTTTCTTAGTGTTTTCCTCAATATTGTTTAGACGCGAGCGGTTTGGACGGTATGTGCATTTGTGCGAATTCCGAGTGCTGCAGTTTTCGCAATGGCTATCAATAATTACGCGCGCCGCGTGTATAATAATATACAAATTCCTGTTTCGCCTGGGCGCTGCCATAGCGCATGGGGGTTCTATTTATGGAATGCTAATTATTGGGACACATTAAAAGTTGTAGTGCGACCACGATGCCGAGATGTAGTGCTACCCCGAGGCCGAGCCCGTTAAAAGGTGTAGTTCAGAATTTCAATTTCGTTTATTGGCGTTTACATTATGTCAATAATGTTGATTTTTGGTTTGTGATAAGCTATGCCAATTACAAATAACAGAAATGAAAAATATTCTATATATACAATCATGGGTGTATAATATATTATCTTGAGCGCGTTACCATTTCTGACCATGGTTTTCTTGTATTTTGATGTATTGTGCGTGTAATTCACATTTCCGATCATTAAATTTAACATTATATGTTTCGAGGTGGAGGGAAAAGTGTATCATTTCAAAATGGTGGTTACTAGCATGGTATTAGGACAACTTCCGGTTTAGTGACATTGTATAATCTCATAACAACTGAGTAATTCTTATCGCTGATTAGTCTATTTGAATTGGAGACAAGGTAAATATTAAATGTAGGTAAAAACTCTACCTGCCATGGCAGTTTGTAATCAGTAGTGCCCTAAGTAATCGACTCCTTAACCACATCAGAATTATGGGTATTTTTCAGGATTTAGTCGGAAATATGGCTTGTTGCCATTCATCGGAAAGCTCTCAGTGATATAATTCAGATGTGGTTAAGGGGTCGATTACTTGGGGCACTACTGTATAGACCCATTGAAATGGAGCTCGATCGGGAATCCTTTTCTCGGTCATTTTCCGTCCGTTCCCGGCATTTTTAGCCACATGGCGGTTTGTGTTCCAAAATATACGCTTATAATAAAATTCCCTTTTGAATTTGTCCCCGTATGGAAATATAGGTCGATCAATATCTGAACTGCATGCCTTTATGCGAGCATTATATGTCCAAGATCGACGCATTGAAGTCATAAAAAATACACTTATTCACGCGATGATTGGGTCCCAGTCCAAAAACAGCCATTAGTATTTATAGGAAATCGGGAATCGGAAACGGAATGTCCGGACACGGTATAATATATTGCGTTATCGCACTGCTTTCTCTTCCTTTTAATCATCAAAATTATGTAGTTACCATAAACGTTACAGAGCGGCGGTGGCAGCTGGTCCGAGAGGCAAAAAACGCATTTTTTACACCCTCGTTCATATTTTTTACTACAGACCTTTTGTGCCCATATGTGACCCGCCATATCAATTCCAGTCGTAAGTCGGGATTTTTTTTACCCTGTGCATGAGCAGACGACACTCTTCTATATGCTTCTATATATGTGTGGGGCTACCTGCAAGGTAATGGATTTTTTTTTTTTTTTATGTCCTAAAAATTGTAAGAAACATTTATTTAATAAACATGATAAAAAATTGTTAGGCCAATGCATTCTCTTATATATGCGAGGCGACCTATGGTCGACTCGCATATATAAGAGAATGCATTGGCACAGGGTAAAAAAAAATCCCGAGTTACGACTGGATTTGATATGGCGGGTCACATATTTGACATTTCTATAGGGTACTCTATGTCCAAGTCTTCTCCGCCCACACCAGCTTGTAATATTGACTATACGAACAGGGTTACATCTTTCGATGAATCCATTTATTACCAGTATTACCACTCCGCTCGCGTGTGATCATGATTGGTGAATTAACTGGAAGCGAGCGGCGGGTGTCAACTTCGCCTCAAAACTATATATGCAATCTAATCGTGCGGGTAAAATACTGTTAATCTACTAGTGAACGCCCTCTAAAGTGGTCATAAGTATTTATTGGTGCCCATTTAAGTCATCTGAGGTTAACGAGACTTATCCCGTGTCACTTCTCATGTCAATTTATCTGATCCCTTGACACTCCTCTTGTTATTTCATCTATGTGTATCAATTTTCAACGAACCGATCGGTCGAGAAACGGTGGACCATGCAGATTGCTGACGGACCAACATCAAGTTGAGATACATCAACGTTATTAACGACCGCAACACACAATCTTACACAAATAGACATTGAATTTATACTACATATAATACTGTTCGGGTCTTCAAAACTCGACGATGTTTCACTACCCAACTGGTTGGTTTATACTACAGAATTCATTACCTCAAATTACTGCATAACTCGTTGAATTTACTACAGAATTCGTGAGCTAGCACAGGACACGGCGATTGTTACTGCAGCAACTCGTGAGCTACCACATAAATCGCCAGTTGCTACAAAAACAATCGACGTGACACATGATTCAATGATTGGCATTGTCGTGATTCGATTGTGTAACTGTTATATTTCTGAAAGTTCTTGAAGTTAAAATTCAATTTAAACGGAAATGGCAAATTACGAATGAAGACTTTTAATACTGCAGTACTCAGAGGTTCGGAAATGATTGATTATCGATTATATATTGTTCGCCACGTCGTAATTAATTCCAATCAGAATGTTTCGATTTTATTTCGAAGCGATGTAAACATTTGTGTCAAGGTCGTCAATGTACTTGATATGGAATACTATTAAGGCCACTTCCTAATGGCGCTTTATTAGGAAATGACCCTAATAGTATTCCATAACTTCATGTATACTGAGCTGTAGGCTGGTTTGTTCGCTGACTTTAACCCTTTACCCAACAGAAGGGCCCTGTGCCAATGCATTCTCTTATATATGCGAGTCGACCATAGGTCGCCTCGCATATATAAGAGAATGCATTGGCTTAACACATTAAAAATTATAAAATTGTTAAAGAATATAAGAAAAAATGGTAAAAAGTGTTAAAAAAAGATTTTTTTTAGGCCAATGCATTCTCTTATATATGCGAGGCGACCTATGGTCGACTCGCATATATAAGAGAATGCATTGGCACAGGGCATAACTGTAACTATCACAATGTGGTCAAGGAGCCGGTTCCAATGATATCCATATTTGTATGGTTCTATTGAGACAGACCGAAGATATTTTAGGCTGTTGAAGCTTTATTTGGCCGGTTTTGGCCGGTTTGTTGGTTAAAGGGTTAATAAATTCCAACGGTTAATAACGAAAATGGAAAGTTCTCACACCGTTTCACTGGTGAATTATTAATATAGTTTTGATTTTGTCGTAGTAAAGACCGATGTGTAATAAGCATGTAGCCGCACATTTTTGGGGCGGGTAAGCTGCTTTCACGGACCAGCAACTGACGCATGCGACCAAAGCATGTGACAATCGGGTCATAGGCGCAACGTTTCAAACCGTATACATATTATACCGTACAAGAAAGTCAGAAATGGTAACGCGCTCAAGATCATATATTATATACCATTGATTGTAATTTTAGACTATAAAATTTATTGGTTTCACGAATGACCAACTCATAGAATTAATCGCCTTGCACTTCTTTGCATCCGAATAACAATGAAATTCCCAACTACACATTTCACCGGACTCGGCCTCCGGGTCGCAGTTCGACTTTTAATCCGTCCCAAAAATTCCCATCTCTCTAAATAAAACGCCCATGCGCCCACTGTATACCAAGAATCAGCGACACATTATACACGCGGAGCGCGAAATAAGCAAACAGATGCCCCTATTCGGATTTGTGCCTACTATGATTTTCCGATATATAAGCAATATTTCATTTTCTGCTTGTTTGCCACTCGGTCGTGGGGGCTTTTTCATTTAATAGCGATTTCAACAAACTACTGTGATTTTTTTTGCGATAAAATCCTTATTGGGGGTTGGGGGGAATATTTCTCTCAAACTTAATACTAAAACTATATGTATCTTTTCAATCTCTGCTTTATTCGAACTGTAAATAATAAGTGTCTGCGTCGATAACGTTACATGGGTACCTGACTCGATATTTTTCTTAAAATGACACGACGATTTATTTATTTTGAAGATATATCTGAAGAAGTAGAGTGTGTACACTTGCGCATGCATAACGTAATTAAATTATGAACAATACCGATGTTTCCATGGTTTTCCACGAGAAGATAGGCCTGGACAGTTTTCTGTAACTTTCCACGAGCGCATGGATGTATATAGATAGTCAATGTTCACATGGTTCGAGGCCATTGAATTCAAGATTGCCGCCAAAATTGACTAATTGTCCTGATAAATTTTAATTCGCAATCACTCAGGGGGTTTAAGTCGTACGATGTGTCATTCTATTGATAATTTAGTACTGCTTATTAATAGGTATGAATATATTTCATATATTAAAAATGGCCGCCAAAATGGCCGCCGGAAGTGGAAAATATGACGCTTTTTCACTAATATCTTCCAGATCAGTTTCTGCTGTTTGGAACTGGTTAAGGATTGTGACCTTATTTTTGTATTTTTTTTATATTAAATGATCATTGGGGTAATGAAAAAAAGCCATTATTGTGGTCCTAGCCTCTTCAGATCCCTGGCTCAAAATGGTTACCAAAATGGCCGTCATAATATGGAAAATGATATATATTGCCCCCGTGAGCCCTGCAATCGCTTACATGTTGTGGTTGTTGAATAAAATTGGCTATTATGCCTTACATACTAACATTTCTGATGCACTTTGGTTAATTGTTACTACTGTAACCAAGCCATTAACAGAAATATTGGGTTTTATTCTTGCAAACTTGACATAAATATCGGCAAAATATCTCTTTTTGGGTTGGAACCCTTTTTTAACTATGAAAGAAAACATTGAAACAGCAGAGAGCTACATAAAATCACTTTTAATAAAGAGGGATATTGCAAACAACAATAACAGCATTATGTTAGTTAACATTCTAGAAAATACATTGGAAGACGATCTTAATAGCGGAATTGAACGAACTGACGACAATAATAAGAAGAATAACAAAATGTGATGCAAACAATATTATTTCATTCGAGCGGCTTGGGTCAATATATGAGGACAGATTGAAGTCGTCCCATAAAAGTAATCATGAAATAAAAACAAATTAGAGACCAAATGGTTAAAGATGCCATTATGTACAACAGAGGAAAGCAAGAAATTAAAGGCAGTTCGAAAATATATTTCAATCCAGAGCCATAATTTCGCTAAAATCCGGATTGAGAATCCAAAGCCGATTACGGGGGGCGGAGCTAATTTCGGATTCTAGGTCAGATTTTGAAATCCACGTGGTCTCCGAAACTCTCTCCCAGCGTCAAACATGGCTCATGTATTTGACACAAGTATCATTTGTATCTTATATTTATAAAGTGCATGTTTGTTGTGAAAGTCATGCTTTTCTTCTATGTGTGTATACACGGCACATAATTTGCTGCCAATCCGACTTAATCGCATCTTTTTTTCAAGTTAAAGTGTGTTTATTGATGATGGCAAGCATATCTAAACGTGACAGCTCTAGGCCTCCTGAATCAAATTCCGAAGATGTTGTGAAGAACACACGGAACTTGTCAGTTGAACAGGGACGTGACGACAGGGGTTGATTGGGTGTCTCGACCCCCACCCCGAACTTTGGTACAATTTACTAAGCTGTGCAGTCATTCATACGTGAGGAAAATCAGGATTATTTTGACTAACTGTTTCAAATAATGATACGTACAAGCCAACACACGCAACAAACAAACCCGATTTTAAATAAATACATATACAAACTTATGACTAACTCGGGAGAGGGGGTGTCCAGTGATCTGTATATATGTTCAACTTGTTTTGGTAGTCATGTTGCTTTGCCATTACTAATTATTTATTTGTTCAGTGTAATAACATATGGGAGAGGGGGTACCCTTAAGTGAGTCAGTACTTGTCCCCCAATTCCTTTGTATGTATAAACAAATGTATGTGTTATATATCATGTGTTATCTAAATTTGACATATATTTGAAATAAATATATCTAAACTAAACTTTGGTAAATTCCAGCAGTCGGAAATTTCATGCATGACACAACATTAGTTGGACATTAATTTGACACCATATATAGGTTGGCATTGTTCTCATTGTTTGATTTTTTCAACCAGTAAAAGTTGGTAATTTTCCAATCTTAGTGTTTGTCAGATTGGATATTTCCAAGGAGAGAAAATTGAATTCTGCGAACCTGTGAGATTGATGTTTGGTTCAATGTGGTGGGGGGGGGTGCAGACGGCTGGAAATTTGAGGAAACTTCTAGCCACGTCCCTAGAGCATGTGTCTGTTGTCTATACAGAGACTATTGCGCAAAACGACTGCATTTAACGAAACAAAACATGTTAAAATTGCTATAACTTTAAGACTAGATGATAGTACATACGTGTATCTGATAATCCATCGATACCATATAATCCTACTATTTCTTGAATAAGAAGAAACATTATAATAACGAACACAGCAGAAGACATATCCATGCAGGTTCATATGAATTCGGTCAATGGTGACGTATCCGCTGAATTCGAAATCGACATGCGTTCGGGCGGTATTTTAAGGATGGAATTATGAAATGGACATATGAAAGTGACAATCAACAATGGTTTGCAATTGCTTCGCCATCAACCGAAGTGCTCCCCCAGCGTTACTATCAATAGCGTTATTATTTGGCTAATTTCAGTAATATTCTCCCAGTTTACATTCAATAAAACAAATTTGTCTCCGCATTTAAAATTCTTTGATATAGATCGTTTATATTCTGCAATAATTTGTACACAAGAGACGGATTCTTATGTTTTATTGTGTTTTTAAACTCTGAGGTGGCGAAATCTCGGTTTGTTTACATTACGAACATTTGAGACCGTAATCTCAATTTCGTGGTAATCCGATTGGGATTCGGATTCCGATTACGGACTCAAATGTTCGTAATGTAAACAAACCGAGATTTTGCCACTTCAGAGTTTAAAAACACAATAAAACATAAGAATCCGTCTCTTGTGTACAAATTATTGCAGAATATAAACGATCTATATCAAAGAATTTTAAATGCGGAGACAAATTTGTTTTATTGAATGTAAACTGAGAGAATATTACTTAAATTAGCCAAATAATAACGCTATTGATAGTAACGCTGGGGGAGCACTTCGGTTGAAATGCGAAGCAATTGCAAATCATTGTTGATTGTCACTTTCATATGTCCATTTCATAATTCCATCCTTAAAATACCGCCCGAACGCATGTCGATTTCGAATTCGGCGGATACGTCACCATTGACCGAATTCATATGAACCTGCATGGATATGTCTTCTGCTGTGTTCGTTATTATAATGTTTCTTCTTATTCAATAAATAGTAGGATTATATGATATAGATGGATTATCAGATACACGTATGTACTATCATCTAGTCTTAAAGTTATAGCAATTTCATGTTTAACATGTTTTGTTTCGTTAAATGCAGTCGTTTTTCACAATAGTCTCTGTATAGACAACAGACACATGTTCTAGGGACGTGGCTAGAAGTTTCCTCAAATTTCCAGCCGTCTGCACCCCCCCCCCCCCCCCACCCCATTGAACCAAACATCAATCTCACAGGTTCGCAGAATTCAATTTGCTCCCCTTGGAAATATCCAATCTGACAAACACTAAGATTGGAAAATTACCAACTTTTACTGGTTGAAAAAAATCAAACAATGAGAACAATGCCAACCTATATATGGTGTCAAATTAATGTCCAACTAATGTTGTGTCATGCGTGAAATTTCCGACTGCTGGAATGTACCAAAGTTTAGTTTAGATATATTTATTTCAAATATATGTCAAATTTAGATAACACATGATATATAACACATACATTTGTTTATACGTACAAAGGAATTGGGGGACAAGTACTGACTCACTTAAGGGTACCCATATGTTATTACACTGAAAAAATAAATAATTAGTAATGGAAAAGCAACATGACTACCAAAACAAGTTGAACATATATACAGATCACTGGACACCCCCTCTCCCGAGTTAGTCATAAGTTTGTATATGTATTTATTTAAAATCAGGTTTGTTTGTTGCGTTTGTTGGCTTGTACGTATCATTATTTGAAACAGTTAGTCAAAATAATCCTGATTTTCCTCACGTATGAATGACTGCACAGCTTAGCAAATTGTTCCAAAGTTCGGGGTGGGGGTCGAGACACCCAATCAACCCCTGTCGTCACGTCCCTGTTCAACTGACAAGTTTCGTGTGTTCTTCACAACATCTTCGGAATTTGATTCAGGAGGCCTAGAGCTGTCATGTTTAGATATGCTTGCCATCATCAATAAACACACTTTAACTTGAAAAAAAGATGCGATTAAGTCGGATTGGCAGCAAATTATGTGCCGTGTATACACACATAGAAGAAAAGCATGACTTTCACAACAAACATGCACTTTATAAATATAAGATACAAATGATACTTGTGTCAAATACATGAGCCATGTTTGACGCTGGGAGAGAGTTTCGGAGACCACGTGGATTTCAAAATCTGACCTAGAATCGGGAATTAGCCCCGCCCCCGTAATCGGCTTCGGATTCTCAATCCGGATTTTAGCGAAATTACGACTCAGTGTATATGTGGGGTAGACTCCGATAACAACGATGGCGTCAATGACTATGAACGACTAGCATATACCTGTGTATTTGTAACATTACAGTTCGCTATTATTCAAAATATGGCTTCAGGCATAGTCGTTTGACAACAAGTATCACTAAAACAATAATTTAATATGTTCTCACATCGTGAAAACTTCAATCTTGTTGAGAACGTGTTCGTTAGACACAACAGGCTGCATATTATCGGTCACATTACACATTACAAGACCATGCAATCGACAAATAATTTTGCCAACGTTTTGATCGCAACTGTAGCCAGTGAGAGATGATCAGATCTAAATTTTCCACATTACGTCTAGGTTGTATACTTAGCACTTTTTTTTAGAACTTTCAATTCGGGCATATCACAATACGCAAAATCGCGCCAAATATAAATAATGCTATAATCTACTTAGGATTCAATGTTAAATTTTGATCTCAACTGTATAGTTAGCAAGAATCAACTGATCACATCCAAATTTTCAAAAATACGTTTGCGGTTTATACTTAGTAATTTCAAATCGCTCTGATCGCCATATGGCACCATCTATCATTTCATCAAAAATACGAAACGCTCTCTAAATTATGTTTACTTCTTTACCCGAATAAGGCCGGTTATATACCACAGCTAGTTCCATATAAATTGACTTTTTGGTTTATCTCCAGCCAAAAACTAAGTTACGAAATTCCATCTACACAACGTAATCAAATTATTGCCATTATACAGTTGTCGCCCGCTGTCGATGGAGACATTGAATTTGTCTACGTATATATAGAACCGTCGAAACGGCATGAAAATACACCATGGGCAAAACGTACGTAAATATCAGCTATTATCTGCAAAAATACACATTGAAATGGAAGACGGCATTATTTACATGTGAGTTTTTTTAGTTTCGTTTTCTAGACTAAGGGTGGATACACACATGCATGTAATCTCTGTAAATATCGTGTATTTGGCGTTTTACATGGATCATACACACCGTGTAATATGTGTCCGCTGACAACCCAACCATTGCGACTGTGTTTGACCACAGTGAGTTAAACTCTGAACCGCTGAAGAGCCGTTGACTGGGACGAAGTCATCAGGCCGCTTAAAATAATTATTCGCGCGATAACTCAAATGGTCGACGTTCTGTTTAAATCATTGTCTTCTATTGATGTTAATACCAGTGATGCATATGCCTCTTCCCCAACGCAGGGGGGCTATGACCCCCAACAATCACGGGGAGCTATATTATCCCAGAAGCTACCGAATTCACCATTGCATATTTCCTCGACAGGGGGGTGTGCATGCAGCACCCTGAGTCCTGACACCCTGCTTTATAAATATCGTAGTCATATCTGTCGTGTCTGTTTTCTGCGAGTGATTAATCTAATATGCAGCAATTTATGCTATTCATATAATTATGAACATATTATACAACTTTAAATTTGAATGCATGGTGTTGCTGTTTGTCTTCATTCGGCGGAAAGGTTGGCTAGCTACGAGTTCCCAACTACGTCACCTTTCCTATATTGTGTTATACAGTTGTACATGTATGCGCAAAATTTACAACTATGGAATATTTAAGAAAAACATTATATTGTAATTCTTGCCCAGATAATCCCGACTGATACATTCAATTAACTCCCTTAGTTATTGGAAGCTTTCGAGGACCAGCCCCTCCCTAATCATGGATTATGGTCGAAAATGTTATAATTCAAGCTTGTGACAGTTAGGAGCTTGTTCAACCTTTGGCTTGAGAAATATATATATAAATGGGGGGGGGGTGTCACTCTTTTTAATTTCAACGCTGTACCTGCATTATTTTTTGGCGCTATAATGAATATTTGCAATCCAAATTGAATTAATGTTATCACATGAGCTCGCTCTCAAATTATCAGAGAAATCTCAACAAGCCGGTATCATCCTATAAAAGAATTCTGCATATTTTATTTTTGTTTTGGATGACCCTGTTTCCAAGAAATGACAGAAATAAATCAAGTATAAAATCGACCGGCTCTAATCCACTTTTCGAAATGAATTATAACTCGTGAAAAACAGCAACATATATCAGACAAGAATTACTCATTTCGGCATCCATGAAAGAAGACATGTTTATGACTGGCTTGAAATTTCTTGATGGCAGTTTGTTTGATAATGGCTTATAACTACTCACTGGTGAAATTGACCTCTCGCGCGCAGGTGATTAATTTTGTCAATTATTGGTGTGGCCATGTAAAATACATGTATTTTACATACAGACATTACATGCATGTGTGTATCCACCCTAACACCAAATGAGCCGATACATATATAATTGGAAATATATCGTCTATGCAAAATACCACTGTATGACATTTCCATGATACACAGAGACTAATTAGAAGCCAAACACTTATATGTGATGATTCTGAGGCGTATATTCCACTTTTTCCATTTCCACTAACTGTTATCGAATATGACAATGATAACATCAGGCTGGCGACAAAAACAATGTATCCCGGCTCAGCTGCCGACTGTGTAATTTGTCGCCCCGGCACGTGACAGGACTTGTGCCAATCAGAAGGGTGTACAATATGGAGGGAGGGATAACAATCCGGTTTATCTGCTACATTACTTCGTACTCAGCAGACAGTAATTGGAAATTTGGCTACCTTATTCTACGAAACAGATAATATAGAAACAACATTTGTGTACAGTACCCCTTTAACTGGTATTAGTATTCACCCCCCCCCCCCCCCCCCCCCCCCCGTTAACTGCATGACATTATTATTCATATTTGTTCAAATCGCCATCAACAGAAGGAATATTAAAATATATATTGTTTTGTTCATATGCCAAAGATAATCAGCGCGTAAATAGTATATTGTCGACAAGACGTACGATGGTGTACGCAAACAAGAGCCACTCGTGTTACATACGTTTTGCTTCTGTTTACATAACACAGCCCAATTCTATTGGTTAATTACACACAAATGATATAAACGCTCTTTAGTATTTCCATATCAGGAAAACAGTAACAAATAACGCTCTTTATGTTTACCATATCCGCATCTAAACAAAAGCCAGGTTCTGTGACGTTTTTTACTTTTGTTTACATAACAAAGGAAAAACATTTGACAATAACATACTGTTTATGCCATATTTCTGATTGGTATAAAAACAAAATCTGTCTATATTTTACTATTCTGTCTGTTTATGGCGGTTTTTGACGGAGCTGAATATCTTAACAGCATACCCACCGCCAACGCCGCCCGTATCTTTAACCCTTTACCCAACATAAGGGCCCTGTGCCAATGCATTCTCTTATATATGCGAGTCGACCATAGGTCGCCTCGCATATATAAGAGAATTCATTGGCTTAACACATTAAAAATTATTAAATTGTTAAAGAATGTAAGAAAAAAATGGTAAAAAGTGTTAAAAAAAAGATTTTTTTTTAGGCCAATGCATTCTCTTATATATGCGAGGCGACCTATGGTCGACTCGCATATATAAAATAATGCATTGGCACAGGGTATAACTGTAACTATCACAATGTGGTCAAGGAGCCGGTTCCAATGATATCCATATTTGTATGGTTTTATTGAGACAGACCCAAGATATTTTAGGCTGTTGAAGCTTTATTTGGCCGGTTTTGGCCGGTTTGTTGGGTAAAGGGTTAACAGCATCCGTGCATGCACCCGCTATGGTTAACTGGTAGTCAGGATGAGCTGGTCACACACTCGGACTTGTGTGGGTGAGTTTTGAGTTTTAGAGGCACTTGCGAATTGCAGATGTACCCGCGGAGTCCAAGACATCTGCGCATGTTTACGGAACATATGAGCCACATTCGTTATTAATATTTAGGAATGTTTTACGGATGACATAGTCTGGGAGTCGGGAAATATTCCTCGTAAAATCCATAAACTTCGCAATCATCTGTGTTCGTTAACTGGTTATTTGTGTAGACTATTACATCCGATAATCAAGCCATGTGTCAATAAAATCAGAATGATATTAGATCGCATCACAACGTACTTGGTGCGTGCTCTTGTATCATATAGACATACGTGCCACAAATATATATACTATATGTGACCCGCCATACCAAATCCAGTCGGAAGTCGGGATTTTTTTAACGTGTCACCTCAATCCATTGAGGTGACAGGTTGGAAATTTCCAACACTTGGAAAGCTTGTGTCCTGGTCCCCACCCCCCCCCCCCCCCCCCCCCCCGTGGCCAGTCAAAACTTCTAGTTAATTTAAGAAAACAATATTGTCATACAATTGGTCAACATTGTCATTGGGATTGTCATCAGTTGGAAATTTTCCAACCTAAGTGGGGGTGTAGGGTTTGAAATTTCCAACAGTAGGAAGGCTTGAGGCTAGTCTAGATGTTAGGATTTTGCGATTTTCTTGTTCAGATTTCAAAATTTTCGCACACCGGGCCGAACCATGGTCGGCTCGGTGTGTCATTGCCCCATCCACATGGCCAATACAAAACTGCTAATTAGTTCAGCAAAACAATATATTACTACATTTGGTCAAACTTGTAGACATAAATGGTCATCAGTTGAAGAATTTTCCAACCTGTGGGGGAGCATGAGGTTTGAAATTTCCAACACTAGGAAAGCTTCAGTTGAGGCCAGTCTAGATGCTAGGATTTGCGATTTTCTTGTATAGTTTTCCAAATTTTCTCACACCGGGCCGAACAACCATGGTCGGCCCGGTGTTTCCTGGTCTGTTGTCGGTAGCTGTGTGCATTTGTCTGGAATTAGATCACTAGTTGTTTTTTTGGGGGGGCAATTTTCAGGTTAAAATATCTTAATGTTCTCATACTGGGAAAATAGAAGCATGGCTTATAAATAAATACAAATAATGCTAATACATTTGGGAATATGTTTTCTGAAATGGTTTCATATAATATTTACATTATATATAATATAATGTAATACTTGCTTCATGGTAACTTTATAAATGCTAATTTTAAGAAAATGCTCACTCTTTTCAATATACTTATGTTAAGCAGTGACAGGCAGTCTGTAGAATTTATTTCTGTTAGGGTTTTCCCAGTAATACTTCGGTATATAGGTTTCTCGCAGATCGTTGAGTTCAGTACACAAAATAACAAAATGGTATTCATCACATACATTTTCGCCACATAACGGGCATTTCGTGTCTTTACATGTACTTTTATTCAACTGCATTGCTCTACCGGTAGTCTGTGATTGGCTGTTCTAAATTTCAGTAAATATGTAGCTAGATGAGATGGCATATATACTAAGTATCGGCTCAATCTGACAGAATCCTTTATGTTTCGATAAAATATGGCACGGTTTGAAATAGACATATTTAGATTGCCGAAGAGGGCAACATGTGTGTTGCTCTATTAATTTCGCTTTCATGTGTTTCATGTCTGTCTTGCTTAGTGGTGACTCATTCTGCCACGCACTTTCCATATTTACTTCTCGCAGAGTTTCTTTGATAAACGAAATCCATTTAATCTTGTTTTGTAGTATGGCATCACCATCATTGAGATACCTGAGTAGAAGGAATACATTTTTAGCTAATTCTGATCCTTCGTGCGATACTAGTTTTGACCAATATGATATTGCTCGGCACTTAATTTCGATCATTACGGGGTATCTCCCCAATTCTGCATATACCATGTAGTTTGGTGTGCTAGACTTCATTGTTGTGATAATTTTGCAGAATTTAAGATGTATGGTCTCCAAAATTTGAGTTTTCTCGAAACACCAAACTTCACCACCATACAGCATAATCGGCATAATCATAGAGTCAAACAATTTAAACATAATATCTAGAGGCAGCTGCAGCTTTCTTGTTCTATTCAAAAGGCCATACATTGCTCTCGTTGCTGTATTCTGGGTCTGCTTAATCGATTGACAGAATCTACCATTGTAAAATAATTTAATACCGAGATATTTAAATTCTTTTAGAATTTGTATTTCTTGGCCCCTATAAGTGAATATTGGTAAGTTCTTTGACCATTTGTTTGTAAAAATTACCATTTTCGTTTTCATTGTATTAACTTGCAGATTCCATGCCTCGGCATAATCAGCGAATGCTGAAAGTGCACGATGCATATTGTCCTCCGAGTCTGAGAGGATCACGGTATCATCTGCATATAATAAACACAATATATTTATAAAACAGCCAATATGTTCAAAGTATTTCTCATCAAAATAGTTCAAGTTTGAGATTGCACAGTCGCTCAGAAAACTTTGTATATCGTTCACAAACAAAGAAAATAAAAGAGGTGACATTGGTTCACCTTGAAATAAACCAATCTGGCTGATAAAGAAGTCTGATTGCGAATTATTATTTTTCACACATAATTTTATATTGTCGTACATGCTTCGTATTACCTGTAGTATATTACCGTTTATATCTGCTTGCATAAGTTTCAACCATAGAGCATCTCTCCATACAGTATCAAATGCTTTGCGGAAATCAATAAAAGTACAATAAATCTTCCGTCCGCTCTGTATGTATACGTTTATTAGAGCATGTAGAATAAATATATTATCTACTATTGAGTGACCCTTACGAAAACCTGTCAGAATTTTATCTACTAGGTCATTGTCTTCTGCAAACGACGATATTCGATTATTAATAACGGATGTAAACAGTTTAGCAAAACAACTTAGAAGGGTGATTCCTCTATATGATTCAGGTAAATTTGGGTCCCCGGATCCTTTGAAGATGGGTTTTATCATCCCAACTGCCCATTGTTTCGGAAAATGCCCACTACTCAGAATGAGATTAAAAAAGCGGACATAAATACTCATCATTTCACCGACCGATTCTTTGATATATTCGTTAAAAATTTGGTCCGCCCCTACTGCCTTACCATTCTTGAGCTTGCTTACAGCACTAAAAATCTCTTCTTGTGTTATAGGTCTATTTAGATGCGACTCGTGATTTTCGTTAAAGTCCATATCGACATAGTCGGAAATATCCGATTCATCATTACAATCGTTTAGGTTTAAATCCTTAAAGTACTCCTCGAATTGTTCTATTGTGACGTTTCCTCTGCATTTTTTGGTCTGGCTGTCGGAACACATTTTGTCAAGTCTGTCCCAGAATGACTTACCTGAATACTTAGCTGCATCTCGAAGTTCTGAAACTTGCTTTGCTCGCATTTCTTTAATTTTTCTATCCATAACCCTCTGTACTTCGCGCAATGTTGTTTCATTATATCTTTAACTATACTAGATTTTGTTTTATTGTACTCACGCTTTGAATGGTTAAATTGATTCCTCAGTGTTCGACACTCACCATCAAACCAGGCTTTGTCTTTGCGAATATTTTCCCGCGTTTTATTTTGAGGTTTATAAGTTCCCAATGTACGATCGGCCGCAGTGTTTAGAGCTCTCGTTATAAGCCCGCATATATCATCAAATATTTGTTTGGGATAAACAACTATTGTTTTCCAAATCAGTAAGTTCACCAAGAATAAGCGTAATGTCGTCGGAATTAATATTTCTGGGTAACATTCTCCCTTTTTGTGGGTCCCATCGTTTCGTTTTTATCATTTGTTCACCAACAGTTGAGTTCTCGTCGGTGAAGTTATTTCGTATATATCGATTTGGGAAATTAAATTTTATCACCAAGTGTATAGCTCCATGTATATCGGAGAATAGAGAACAATGATCGTGGACTTTGAAGTTTTCTATTTTGCTCAAAAGGCGTTTTGTTCCTAGTGCATAATCTATTACCGTGCGATCAGATGACGTAAATTTTCCACATTTATCATCACCACACCTCCCATTGACAATTAATAATGTCATAAATTTACATAAACCCAATAGTTTATAACCATAAGAGTTCACTTTACCTTTGTCTTGTGATATTCGATTTGGGACCTGAAAAGTCTTATCAAAATCATCATCATTACATTCATCATCATAATATTCATCTTCTATAGACGACAAAAATGTATTAACCGTTTTACAAACAGTAGTATTTTCAAAAATATGGTACATGTCCCCCGTGTCATTGTCGGCGCTGACGTCACTGACATTGTTTGTTCGTGAATTAAAATCCCCCATTAAAAGAAGTAAATCATTTTTCATTTGGAATTTCCTTATATCATCTTCAAGTTTCAAATTCCAATCATCATTAGCATATCGCGTTCCTGCAGGGGGTATGTAGACTGCCCCCAAAAGAAGCGGTGAAGATTGTTTATCACTGGCATCAATGCGTATCCATGCGACGTTAGAGTTGTCCGATTTTAAAGGAACAACGTACTGAAATAAATCACTCTTTGCCGCTATCATGATGCCACCCGATCGTGTACCATTACCAATATGTTTTCCCTTTACAACACAAATTTCAAAACCAGGTATAATTATTTGGTCTTCTAAAAAGCATTTCGTTTCTGAGAAACACAAGATGTCGTAACGGGTTATCAAATCATGAAATTCTTTATATTGCAACCTTTTTTCTAGGCCACACACATTCAAAGTTAAAATATTCAGAAACCGCGTTTCTGGTTCATGGGAGATTACTCCATGAACAGGCTGTCGGCTATCGACGCCATGGGAAATAACTCCATTTTCTGACCCCGGAGACTCTCGGCTTATCTCCACTGGTCTATCAATCGTGGTCTCACAAGTCAATCTGTGTAGGTCATTTTTGTTAAAGTTTATTTCAAATGAGTTCACATTTGAGCGCATACGTTTATCATGCATGATTTTATTTACCAACAATTCGCTATAGTTATTTGACCATTTAACGTTGTATATAGGCACGCAAACATTACTCGCTAAATTGAAATGATTTATCGCATATGTATTGGAGCAGTAATCAGTAACGGCAGTACAATTCAGCTCGTAATTGCCGTTAATGATAACACTACCATGCGCGCGGTACATATTAGTTAATACCCCGTGAACACATAAGCAACAAGAAAACCATAGTCAGGAATGGTAACGCCACCAAGATTATGGTATTACATATAAATAGAAATTATAAAAAATACATAAAATATTTTGATAACAATTGCGTTTAAACAAGTAATCCTTCAAATTATTACTAACAAAGTAAACAACTGTGGGGTCACTCAACAGATTATAAAGACTTGGACATAGTATACTGTAAATACTAAAATTTAAATGAAATAATTAAAAGATAAAATTTAGCAAGTAGTAAAAGTTAATTTTCTCATTTTTGTTTTGGTTAAATAAAGCAATAATTTAAATGTAACATTTGGTTTAAAAAAAAATGATTGACCGTGGCTCTTCCAATAATTGCGCGACTGACCTGGTCAATTGTTCTTAGGAAGTTGTTTTGAGAATTACTATGGAGGGAAATAGTTGTGGCTGTGGCTTCGCAAGTAATTACCTTGGTGACGTGATGTTAACAAATCTGAACTCCAGTTAACCAAGGACGCTTCATACCAAATATAGGTGAATTATTAATTCTTTAGAAGTTGTTTTAAGATTTACTATGGAGGGAAAGAATTGTGGTGCTGGCTTCGCAACTATTTGACCTCATTGTAACAAATATAAATATTAGTCACTCAGGCAATAGATGTATCTATTCTGTATATTAACTTATTGGGTCTTACGTGTCTTGAGATGTCTAAATAGTTTTCGATGGACAGATCGCGCAAGGGACCCACGCCAATCTTCTCTGTTGGGATTCCAATTGTTGGCTCATTAAATAGGCACATATGCTTAAGATACAGTCGCACGCTCCCGTAAGTCGGGTTTTGATTCCAGTTAATGAAAATATCATTGAAATAATCGGTTTCCCCCAATAAACATCCATATATTGAATATACATGTTTTGGAGCAGAATTAGGCAGTCCATATTGGACGCCATCATGGAATTTATTTTGTTTTGTTTTAATTTTCACACATAATTATTAGTTATATGGATGGAGTTCTCATTAAACCTCACATCCTTGTATTGGTTACAGTAATACCCAAAGTAATTGACCACTTAAACACATCAGAATTATTGGTAATTTTTCAGGATTTGAAATCCTGAAAATTTACCAATAATTTTGCTGTGGTCAAGTGGTCAATTACTTTGGACATTACTGTATGAGGATTGAGTTATCATTAAACCTCAAATCCTTATATTGGTTAGAGTAATGCCCAAAGTAATTGACCACTTAACCACAGCAGAATTATGTATTTTTTCAGCATTTACAATCCTCAAATTACCCATTATTCTGCTGTGGTTAAGTGGTCAATTGCTTTGAACATTACTGTATGATGATTGAGTTATCATTAAACCTCAAATCCTTATATTGGTTATAGTAATGCCCAAAGTAATTGACCCTTTAACCACAGCATAATTATAGGTAATTTTTCAGGATTTAGAATCATGAAAAAATACACACAATTTTGCTGTGGTTAAGTGATGAATTACTTTGGACATTACTGTATGTAGATGGAGTTAAACCTCACATCAGTGTGTTGGGGATTTGGACCTTGACTTGGGACCTTTGGTTTTTAACGCAACAAATGCGCGTACACCTTATACACAAATTGTTTATGTAACCAGAGTTTTTCTTGGATAAGATGAGTTTGAAGCCTGCTTACATTTCAAAATGTTGTCAGTTTTGTATTGTCTGCAGCGGATCTCGACGCGTTGAAGCAAAAGTTACAAAAGATAAAATGTGTATGTGACGAGACTATAATACAAATGAAAAAAAAAATTGAGGGAGGGGTGGGCAATACAGGGAACTAAGGGTTGAACCGATATAAATTTGTAGAGCAATAACGACCAATGTTGACATATTAATGATATTATGCATATCAACTCTACTGTTGCAACAAGGCTATAAAATAGGGGGGTGTCAGAATCTTAGTCATCTATATATAGCGCCAGAATAGTCATTTATGGAGTTCTATAAGATGTTGGGTTGGTTATATGGACTCGGATAAAAAATGGGTTTGTTCCGATGAAGTTGATGAACTGACATAAATTAGTGGATCGATGTTGCCATGTAATGCATCGTGGTCGACTGTACTAAAGCAGCAATTATATAAAATTGGGGGGGGGGGGGTGGGTCTGAAATTATCTCTATAGTTGGCACCAGGATTATATAGAAAGGAATAGCAATTGATATACATATACGGCATACTATAGTAATACCATAGACATATAAGTACAAGTATCACGAGATAAAATATTACGTAACATGACTATGTACCGATGAAAGAAATAAATAAATTGGACCGGTATTAGAGGTTGGGTTGGTTATATGTGGATAATTGGATATGGAATTCATACCGATGAAACGATACAAATTAGTGGAGCGATAAAGACACTTAGTCAGGCTACGCGGGGGAAATAGGGGTTGATACGATAGACCGAAATAAATTTGTCGAGTGATAATGACCAATGTTGACGTATAAAGTAACGCGACTGTACTGTCACACAATTATCAGGTAGAACCGGTCAAATATGACAGGGTACAGCACGTAATTATTTCCTAGATCGAAGAAATGATTTTATTTTTTCGATGATAAAATTTAACATGGGATAATTTGCCATTAAAATCGATTTATGTCTATAAAACTGTCATTTTTCAAATTTTGAGCTGAAACTTGGTGTGTATGTGTATAATACTACTATATTCTTAAAATGACAGAGTTCAGCGCGTAATTATGTTTTAGATGGAAGAAATTGAATTTGTTTTCGATAACAAATTTACAGCGTGTACGGCCTACGGGTCATTGAGTATGCTCAATTTTTGTAAACAAACTTTTGTCAATAGCCGTTTTGGTCAAACTAAACCTTCTTCGACCGGGACAGCAGATCCGAATAGTAGCTAAGATGTATTTAGATAGAATTATCAAAAGAATATGACCGATCAGGGTACATTTTAACAGAATAGAGTGGAGAAATCTTGGTGATAATTCCAGAAAATAAAGATGTAGGAGAATCACAATTAAACTTCCCACAATGCACTTCACTAAACCAGGGGTTCTCAATGGGTTACACATTATTTTCATTCTATCAGATTATTTATATTTTCAACAACAAGTGACTTTAAAGGGATAGTACTCAGATGACCGGTGGTACGTCGATCTCAAGTTGCAAAACAGAGTTCAGTCCCCTCGCCACGCGATGTCCTCCGACTGCGTGACTTTAAGCACTGTCTGATTTGTTTACCTCCGGGTTGGGAAAAACCCATAAATTGTAACTTCCGCATCATGTTACTTCCCAAGTTAACGACGTTTGTTGTGAGAAATTCGCACCACAAAGACAGCATATATTGCAGAAATTATACTAGCAACGCTTATGTGATATGGAAATGCGACATTCCACGGTCAATGTCCGTTTAATCGTACCGGTACTCAAGTAATCCTAGACAGTTGACAGCAGCCAGCAGGTTGAACTTGGAATGATCTGGAATGGAAGACGAGTCACAAACAAGTTTCCATTATTGGCATGAACTGATCGATGAATACGTTGCAGTATATCGGCTGATGTCAACCCCATGCAGACTTGGAAGGTTGCGTAAGTTTGTGTCTTACTAAATTGTATGGGAAAGGGAGCCCAAATTCACATTTAAATATCAGGTCTGGGTGAACACCAATTGATCGAAATCCAATAAAACATGGCTGACACTGACATGCCGAGTCAGTCACTGTCAGTAGCCGAGCGGTGCTCACTCCAATTCTTGAATATTTAAATGGTGTTTGTTTGAAGATTTTTAAACGTTTATTTATAATCTCATTCTCTCAAAAGAAATCCAAATGTTTTTAAGTAGTTACCAAGTTGAACGATATCATGGAACAGTTTAGTGTGACTCCCCTTATCCAGCGATGTATATATACGTCCATGCCTTATCTCAGATGCATCTAGGTGGTGTAAGACCAGTCTATATTAGATCGATTAGTCTATATAAAGATCTATTGGTGGTTCACCCAGACCTGCATGTTTATTAATAATCGCATTGAATGTACCGAAGCTCAACAATCATCTGCAGGTCTCGGTGAACCACTGGTTGATCTGTATAAAACTGATCAGTCTATCTTTATATTGAATATATTCAGTAAATAATTATTCCGTGTCTTTCAACAGAAATTAGAATTATCTCTTTTTAAGTATTGGATGTAATATAATTACCACTATAGAACAGTTCAGAGTGACTCGACTTATCCCCAATGCCTGCATATGATGAATGACCAATCGGTCTATTCTATAGCGATTAGTCTAATAAAGGTCGATCATTGGTTCACCATGACCTGTTCATTTGCACTTAAGTGCAAATTATGTAAACAGTGTAAATCATTTGAACATTCAAAGTGCTATTAAAGGCATGTGAGGCCTTAGTTGTCGAAAATATTGATATTTGTTCTAATCACCGTAAATAGAAAAACATTAAAACGCATACAGTTTCGTTCATATATACCATGACCATCACGTAAACAGCATGTTATCATAAAGACCTACAATATTTTACCTAAGCAAGAGCCTGATTGTGTTACAGAAGACAGCACAATATTAATGCAACTCTTGAACTGGCTAATCACACGCACAAATGGCATAAACGCTCTTTATTAGTTCCATATCAGGAATTCACCAACAAAGAACGCTCTTTATGTTTACCATCATAATATAAACAAACACCAGAAAACTAACTTTTTATGCTTTTGTTTACATAACAATGGTCAAACATTTGACAATAACATACTCTTTATGCGATATTTCTTATTTGTATATGGACAAAGTCTGTCTACATTTTGATGTTCTTTATTTTTGTGGCGGTTTTCGAAGGGTGGAAATATTTTCACAGGATACCCACCGCCAAGGCCAACCGTACTTTTAAATTATCTGTATCTGGAATATGTACCATACATGAAAGGTGTTCATAGACCCAATCATTTAATTATGCTCTATGTAAAAAAAACATTTATTTGAGCTCAATTAAGCGCACATAATTTGCGCTTAAGTGTAAATAAGACATGAGACTATCATACATGTATTTAATAATATATACTAGTCCACCTATTTGTAATTCCTTTCTCAGAGTCTAATTCACTCTTTTTTTATTTCTAGACAATCTGATTTATGCTCAAGCTCAAATAGATGAATTTTACTTTTAAAAGAGCAAATAAATTAATTCCGCTTAAGGCACTTTAAGATCAAATCAAATCTGTCAGATTATCACTTGGCCTTACATATGGGTGTCTTTTGTTTTGTTATATCTCCTCCCAAAATATGCATTACCCCAACCAATATCATAAGAACTGCTGAACATATGCAGTTAACAGGGATGGGTATATATCCTGTGTACCTGTTAGGAAATTGTGGACTACAAGTGGAACAATTTTCCTCTACCAACATTGGTATCTCCCACCCACATAATATTTTTCCACTTATTTTACCCTCACAATCACATATTTTGCTTTATATAGTGATGATATGGCAAGAAATTAACTATGTCTGAGAAAAATTTGGTTGAGTCTGGGTTTATGAGGGGGTGGACTCTGGGGAGATACCCAGGACTGAGAATCTTCTCCGCCGCCCATCTAGTAGCTGCATATGACCAAAACATCATCTATCGCTTATTTTGCTTTATATACTTCATCCGAGAAAAAGTTTATTAAGTTGGGGATTGGGGGAGATACCAAGTCCTGATTATCACTTATTTTGCTTTATATAGTCCAAAAATTCTCAAATGTAGCTCAGGGAAGAATCCAGAGATAATTTGGGGACACCTGTTTCCAGCAGAGGATATGTAGCGGTATCCCAATATAACTTTAAAATACGGCTTCTACACCAAACCAACACAGATACAGACGCATATATTATAAATAGGACATAATATTTCTGATTTAAAAATTCAACATGCAAATGAAGGCTGTATTGCAACTGCAGATTTTTTAATACAGCGCTTATTGTTGAATTGCCTTGAAAATTCAGGTTGATTCAATACTGTCCACTGGGAATTTGGGGTCATTTGGGCTTCTCAAGTTTGGGCACCCATACCTGTAACAGCTATCAAAACAGCCCTGGAAATTTCCCTGATGTAGCTTCTGCGTGAGTGGGGGGGGGGGGGATTATAATCAGCCTGCTCATACTTGGGTAGCACCCATCCATCCAAACACCAACACAATCAACTCAATAAAGTTAATTTCTCACCATTTCATGACTATATAAAGCAATAATAAGCAATAAAATCATAAGTTTATTTTTTCTCATATGTAGCTACTAGGTGGTAATTGGATACTCAGGTCCTTTTATCCCCCCCCCCCCCCCCCATGACATGGAGATGGGGAATGAGTAATTTTGGGGTCCTTCGGCTACATTAGTGGGGTCGTTCGGCCAAAAATCATGGCCGCTGGCAGCCATCTTGGATTTTACTCTTTGCATGACTAAATCCTTTGGCCAGGGTTACAGGTCGCATCTTTTGTCAGATCATTGTGAAATTTGTCATGGATGAGATCGAGTCATTTTTTGGTTATTCGGCCAAAATCATGGCTGATGGTCAAAAACTCAAAATGGACAAAATGAATTTTTATTCCAAACCAATTGCAGCACATCTCACACCATATCATATGTCATCTTATATGATGCACATTCTTTATTCAATATTCCAATGATGTTATAGATATTCTTTTCTGACAGAAAAGTATTTAAAAATGTATGCCGTTTCATGTTAAACCAAAAATTAAATCAACTTTTCTTATATTTCAGATCAGTTGTTCATGCACTTGTAGCCCAGTCCATGCACAGAATATAAATAGAAGGAATGAAAGAATGATTGAGACCGATGGGTGTCAGCATGGTTTGAGGATTGCACCACTAGAATATTGACAGGTACATACATGTACATTAGAATTCTGAGAGCGGACATTTGAAACATTTTTTTGTTATAACTGATGTAGTTTATATCTACAGCTCAGCTTGTCAAAGGTTCTTTACTAAATACTCAGTGACAAGTAGTTCCCTTAGGATATTTTCTATCTGTTGGTGTATCCTGAATTCCCTCCAAATGAATAATAGACATACAGTAATGCCCTCAGTAATCGACCTCTTAACCAAAGCAGAATTATGGGTAACTTTTCAGGATTTAGTCGGAAATATGGCTCTCGGGAGAGCTTTCCGATTAATGGCAACAAGCCATATTTCCGACTAAATCCTGAAAAGTTACCCATAATTCTGCTTTGGTTAAGAAGTTAAAAGGCACCACTCAACAGACATTTCCGTCACTAGAAATATATATTGTGGGACAAAAATATTACGATGTTTAGAACACAATTTATTTGGCAGTGGCACATGTATTTTATGTGATTCAATATCTAGGGATGAATATATGAGACAGCATATATGTTTCTTTCATGTTTTGATGATAACTGCACTTATATAATCATGTTATCAAAACAAGTTTCATAAAATGTCTGTTGTTGTAACAAATTTTGTCTGAGGGAGAGTGACCTCATATTCAATTCTTCACTAATATATAACATTGCTGGTGGATTGATATTACAAGAATTGTTATTTTATAATTTTAATGAGAATAACAATTAAACTAAACTGAAAGTTATTGTCTTTTGCACTGTTTGTTGGCCTCGACTGAAACTATTCACTTTTTTCTGGTTACTAACATTCAAGATCTGCTATCCAAAACTTGACGCAAATTCCAGTGAGTCACACACTCCATGAGTTAGGCAGCACCAGTCTCCTTTATATAGTGATGTTGGTTTCTATAACATAAAATATTGTTATCGTTCTATTATAGGTTCTAATGGAGAGAGAGATGTAGATATGGCTGGAAGGACAAGACTCCAAGTAATTGCACAACTGCAGTTCATTAAACACACTTGAATTTAGCGAATTGCCACATGTACAATCATTACATTCTTACAATGTTACCAGCAGTTTTGTGAAGTAACACAATAATGACAATGATATTGAAAAAGATATATTGCTATGTTCGATGCACTTTCTCAGCAATGCCATGAAGAAAATCTCATTCCTGATTAACATGCAGATCAAGCAATGGTTGTTAGTTCAAATGATGTCATACTGTGCTTTTCAATTTAAACTGTGTCCATCTTGGTTATCGGAATGATTCTGGAAGAGAAAGCTCTATGGCTGAGATGATATAATTGTCTACAACAAATTAAATATGCTATATATTTTTGGAATAAATATACATGTACCATATACATGTACGATATTTAAATACTAGTACACATCTTTTCATTTAGGAATTCTGATTCCTTATTCATGCCCAATACTGACTGAACTACTAGGATCCCCTGTATATCAATTGTATACATGTACCTTACTCATATTTGAATTTGTGCAGTACTATGTTTCGCTCTATTTTAAATTCTGAGCGACTTCTAAACTTACAAATATTTTTGTATATGATGACAATTTCAGTTCTTCATTATCGCTGAAAATACTTGTGCATATTAAAGATCATCTTGACAAAAATTCCTTCAGTCTGGAATATATATGTTTATATTTTAGAAGAAATTCAACTTAAAATATCTAACCATGATTTAGCTATACACATGTGAATAATAAATGCACACTAACGAAAAATAGTACAATGTACTGCACAAATTTAAATATGACTGAAGAATATATTCTATAATCAGGATACTTTGACCCTGAGAATGTGACAAAGTAAAAACAGTCTATATACCACATCATATATTTTTACTTCAGCAGATAATTGTAGTCTCTGGGATTAATATAAAAAAGTCAAATTTTTTCACCAAAAAAAGTCATTATCACTAATATTGGTATTAGTTAGTAGTTTAATCTCTTTAATATATCAACAAAAGTAGATTATATAGAAATATGTTTTTATCCCAAAAGTCATTGATTTATGGCTACATATACAGCTACATGTACATTGTACCAGTCAGTGCTGATTGTTGATGTTACTAAAGATCTGCATGCAAAATACAATAATAATTTATGCTTATCATTATGGTACTCACATTATTACATTCTAATGATTTGTCCTGATGAGTTAACCACATCTCTCGTTCTCCATCATTAATATAGTCTGAAAATAGAAATGTATAAAGGTAGTGAATCTCAGGGAGAGCTTTCTGATGAATGGCAACAAGCCACATTTCTGACTAAATCCTGAAATGTTACCCATACTTCTGCTTTGGTTAAGAGGTCGATTACTTAGGGCATTACTGTATAACTTGGCTAATTTAACCCAACATCTGCCTCACAAGTTCACAACTTATTATACTGATACTGTGACTTGTTAAATCCATCAAATTATCACTCTCTGTGAGTCCAATAGCTATTCACCTAATTAAACATTATATTTACCAGTCATGGTCCTTGCTGGTTTAAAGCATGGACACAAAACATATGTTTCAAGCATTTGTGACCAGGAAGTAATATTTAAAACAACTATCAGTTGTGTTAATCTAACATATTCATGATTTAGGTCCAGTGCACCTTCTATGACCATACATGATGGGACAGGTCACAGGACCTCATTTTTTAAGATTTTTCAAACTCTACCCACAAGACGAGAACATTAGGGAGCCATAGCAACCATTTATTCACACAAATTATGGTTCAATCAATGCCTAGGACATCCCCCATGCCAGAAATACAGATACAAAAATATCTGCCACAAGGGCTTCCAGTGCATCCATGCACAGTTGCATATAAATCAGAATAATAGAGTTCACATGAATTTTGAAAGGGAAAAAACACATAGAAATCCATATACATTGATATATGGACTATATTTTGAAAGGGAAATTCATTATATGTTGAAAAATGTAAAACTTTTGTTTATACTCGCACAATGATCAGATAAATTATGTGCACTTTGGAGGTAACCTTGCACTATTATCAAGGCTAATTAACATAACCCTAGATATTTTCATGTATTTAAGATTCATCAGCCATGTTTGGGTTTCAGCCATTTCAAAATTTCAGATCTACTAGACTTATGCTTATTTTCAAACTGATTTAAGATCTTTTTAGTTCATAAATTTATTTCGGCATGTGTTGCAACAATAATAATTGGTACATGTAGCAACCTGAACATTTGTCACATGACTGATATTTAGAGAAATGTCTGTTTTCAACCTTATTTGAGCTGATTTTTGTCAAAATTGTCTATATTTGACCCACAGTGTGCAGCGGTGTGTGTATTCCTAGAGTATGTGGGACCCGAATTCACATTTACCAGTATTAGCTGATAAAATGGTATGACATAAATGGTATCAGTGTGGGCAATGCCGTCACTTATTATACCCTTGGCTGTCTTAAGCGAAATAATGGTTCGCTTAATAAGAGTAATCCATTCTCATGAATTAGACTGAAGCACAATTCACTCACACATAGTTCAGACATGCTCTTTCAGAATTCCGCTCAAGTTGAAACCTTTGACATAGTAATCTCAGTCTTTGAGTCAACTAATAGGGGAAGGCTCCACACACTGATACCATTTATGTCATACCATTTTATCCAATGTGAGAGAGGTAAAACAAACAATGGTGGTTAAGGGTAACTGAATTATGATTTACCATAATACAATGATACTTCAGAGCAATATATTTATGCTTAAAGCTTAATTGAATTGTTTTATCATAATTAGCTTATATCAGTAAATGTGCATTAACTTTGCATATACTCTGGAATTTTTTTTCAACTGGTACCTATATCTTTCCAATTGTTGGAAAATTAAAAACTGAAACCCCTTTATTGGAGGATGTGTTAACATTTATTAACTGACTATGCTTAGCATATATGATTTATGCAGCACAATAAATTAGCTTATCCTGAAGCATGATTGGGTTCTTCGGCTATCTTACCTCGGGTATAATGGTATAAGCTGATGCAAAGATTGTAGGCGGAGCAGGGGGATGGGGGTAGTCAAAAATTTGCAGGAAGGAATGAATTTGTTTTTGCATCTGGCATTTTCGGGGACCCATCACCACCAAACCTGCAAAACCAATATGTTTTTTACTCCCAATTTGTTTACATCCACCTCCCAAATTTCACTAAATTTGGTTCAAAACTGAATAAAGCTGTACTGATATTACTCATATGACTGGGAATGATCTATTTCATTTAGTTCAAATAACAGTTTAACCTGTTTCAGAAGCTGTTTTGATGGAAATAAACATAGTCACATCACTCTATCAGACTTGGGTACTTTAGGTCTTGCCAGAGATCATCTTAGTTGATAGACAAGCAAATAATTCACTGATTGGCTTGATGCACTGATGACAGATATTTTTTACCCATTGATAGTCAGATACTTTCTATCCGTTGATAGTGACATTTAATGTCAGTTGCTCGCTCATTTTCCATTCACACAATGATCTATGCATTAGGCCTAAAAAAAAATATGTCTGTTTCCGCTAACCCGACCGACCCTATTTTAAACCCCCGACCCTAAACTTTTTATTGCCATTGCACACAAAAATAATTTGACCAAAAAAAAAAAAATTTAATTAAATTTTTTTTTTTTTTTAAATTTAGGTCCCAATTCATATCATAACAAGATGCAAAACATTTATATATTTGTATATATTGACATAAGAAATTTAAGTTTACAAAAAGTTTTAAGTTTAACAGTTGGAATCATACTGTAAAGTATGTTTGGCTTTATCTAGCTTTCATCTGTGAAAACTTCAAATAATTTGAGTTCAGGTACCGGTATGTTATCATTCAGCGTTCAGACTTCAGTATTTCAATCAATTACAGCACAGGAACATTAACAATTTGATCAAATCAACCTGGTTATCAAGTGGGATCTCATAATACCAAATGAAAAATTAACATAGAGATTAGTACCATATATAGTCATTACTACCTTAATACATGTACATTGTTTCTGTACTACATGTACATGTAGTATTTCTGTACTACATGTCCTACATGTACATGTAGTATATTATGTACGGTATGTGTCTCACTTGAATTTTATAAAATAGCCTATTTATGAATTAGAGTGATAATAGCAAGTCTCATTTCAAGCAGGATAAGCATAATCCATTGAACCAAAAGATATCTGACAATAACTTATAAGCATTTCCAATCCATACATATATAAAAAAGTTCCAAAGTTATACTTGAGAAACTTGATCAAATTGGCCTCTCAGTAAAATTCAAAATACTAACTCAAAGAGCCTTAGATTAGCTCTAAATGCAATGGATTTTCAAAACATTTCCAGGGGGAAAACCCCCACCATCATCAGGGGGTCACCTTTCTCCAGCATTCCTTCGCTCAGGCCTTCAGGTTATGCCTTCGGCATATCATTGCCCAAAAACAGGTGTCCCCCAAAAATACCTAGATCCTTCACTGAATGTGGAGGAGAAGGTGGTGTTGTGAAGCCATCCTTAAGAGATCGGTACAAGACAGTCACTCCAATATGTGAACAGTGCAGTGGTGCTGGACTGACTCCAGTTGTCGCCAGACCATATGGGAAATATTAGGATTATCAAAGACTATATTAGTATATAGACTAGTATATCTGTAAATAAGCATATGTAAGATTGAATATTATTCAGTTATTTATAAAGATACTGGAAAAAAAAAAGTTAACCAAAAAAAAGTTAAGCCTACCTACCTACCCTAATTTGTTTTAGCTCGTTAGCGGAAACAAAGGTATTTTTTTTTTTAGGCCTTAGCGACGTCAAGACAAGTTTATTTATTTAAGTTTTACGTTTCTGGAAGGTTCTTTTGTAATAGTGTGGTGAAGGAATTTTTTCACCCCACCGTCCCATATGCAAAAAGACATAGATTAATGTCATCTCCACTGCACTAAGGTCCATATGAGGTCCCAGTACCATACATATGGTGTTTTTGTTGTTATAAATACTCAAAATGTGTTTTAAACTGTTACAAATGTCAAATAAGTGCTCAAAGTAAAACATTTGCATGGGTCACCCACCCCGAAATACCTTCCTGTAAATTTCGTATTACACCCCTCCCCCCCCCCCCCCGGTATATAATATCTGCCATTGAAAGATTCTACTGGTATGCAGACAATATATGTGGTTGCATCAATTTCAGCTTGAGGGGAGCTCTATGGGAGTGTAATTATTTATGTATAAGCATAACTAATAACTAATTTATGTATAATTGATCTACACTTAAGCATATTTTATTTACCCTCATTTCTCAAGCATTTTCACATTTATCATTTATTTACGCTTAAGCCCTAATTGCCTATTTACGGCCATGGAAATGGTATATATCTGTGCAG
The DNA here is from genome assembly GCA_032622095.1 of Siphonodentalium dalli. Classification (NCBI taxonomy): domain Eukaryota; kingdom Metazoa; phylum Mollusca; class Scaphopoda; order Gadilida; family Siphonodentaliidae; genus Siphonodentalium; species Siphonodentalium dalli. Next base: position 42,367,088 of record CP136067.1, read on the forward strand.
GAGATGTCCCTTTAATAAAATATACTACAGCTCTGGGAGTGAGGCACTTATTAGGACACCAGGGACAGAAATTTTCTTCAACTATTGAGTCTGTATGGGGCTACTACTTTGGGCCCATGATAATATACTATGAGATTGACTCAAATCAGTCACAATCAGAGGGAAGTAAGGGAGAGCAAGTTTGGTATTTAATTGTTAGACGCATATTTGTACTTGAGTGCAAATGATTTATGCTTAAGTGCAAATATTTGCAAATAAATAATAAATATGAAAGCCCCCCCCCCCCCCCGCCCATCATTTCAGCCCCAGGGGAGTTTTGAGATCTGGAATTTGATTTATGCTTAAGTGTATGGGAGGCCAAATTCACATTTAATAATTAATTTCTGCTTAAGCACAATCAATTGCACTTAACACTTGAGCGTAATCAATTGTGCTTAAGTGCAATTAATTGCGCTTAAGCGCAAATAATTACGCTTCAGTGCAATCATTGCGCTTATGCGCAATTCATGGTTATACCCCTGGTGAATAAATAGGTTTCTCCATAACTTAGCATTAACTCCTATTGACATATCACCTCTTGGTTTCATTGGTTTGGATGGGTAGGGAGCTAGCCCAACTTCTTTATCAAAATGGCTGACTCGCAATAGTATCACCTTCTGTTTTAGTTGGAGCGACTCGTGATAGCATTATAATATCTTCAGTATATATTAGTTATTCTGTATTAGTCGGGGCGACTTTGATTTTCCTCAATTTTCGAGTATACAGGCACACCATATGAGGGAAGCAAGCCCTCGGTGGAACTATATGACCATGGCAATACTATAGATTTGTGCAATAAAAAGAACTAGAGCTCGAGGACTGAGACACCAAAGCTCCAGGAATGAGACACCAATCTTTTTTGACAGGGATGCTGATAATATGAAAATAGGGTTATTTCCTCTGATTTAAGTCAATAAGTAAACCATATGAGGTAAGCAAGCCCTCATGCAGTGACACCACATGCATGCTATAGTATATGACCATAGTAAGGGCCCAAATCTGTGCAATAATACATTAAAAAACATCATACAAAAAATTACTAGAGTTCTGGGAAGGAGACATAAATTCTTTGGATAGATGGATGCTAATATGTAATTAGGGATTATCCTTGTTGAACACACACTCACAGTTGACTGTTGAGTACTCAGGCTAATTAAAACAGGTTAAAATTAGCCCAATGCTCCTCTTGTGTTGCTAGTTGATACACCAGGTCATGCCAATAATTTATGGGTAAGTTAGATAGTAGTAACCCTTAATTCCCTTTTTATGGCCATGGAAATGGTATATATCTGTGCAGGATATATCCCTTTAATAAAATATACTAGAGCTCTGGGAGTGAGACACCAATTCCTGGGACACCACTGACCAGGGACAGAGATGCTGACATGGATATATGTTTTTTCTTCAACTTCGAGTCTGTATGGGGCTATTACTATGGGCCCATCATAATTTACTATGAGATGGACTCAATCATTCACAATCAGAGGGAAGTAAGGGAGTGCTAGGTATTTGCGCTTAACCGCAAATGATTTGCGCTTTAAGAGCAAATAAATTGATAGACACATATTTGCGCTTTAGTGCAAATGATTTGTGCTTAAGGGAAAATTGTTTTGTGCTTAAGGGCAAATTGTTTTATGCTTAATCGCAAATGATTTGCGCTTAAGCGCAAATAAATAACAAATGTGAAAAGGGCCTCCCATAGTTGCCCACTTGCGATCAACTTCGCCTCAAAATTATGGACTTACATGTATTGTGCAGATAAAATACTGTTAATCAATTAGAGAACTTATATATTTGATTTTCCGTTGATAGTAACTAGCCCATCTGAGAATAACTTTTGGAAACTCAGTCAATGTGGGGAAAAAAAAATCCACCCCTATACTATTATTTGGGCCTGCATGTAACGAGACCTTCAACTTCAAGACGACAAGAGTAAGGCCTAAAAAAAAAAATTTAATATTGCCTGTTGGAATTTGTGTGGATATCAATTTCAATTTTATAGCGAAGAGTGGTACAATTTTTTACCTGTTTTTTTTTCACGACGACATCTTCACCATCGGCATCGTCTTCGCTACTTGACAACACAAGTTCTGCCGACAAAATCGACACTTTCTTCTTGCCAATCTTGGGCTGGTTCTGACAGCTCATTTTGCTTGTTCCACATTTGCAGCCTCTGCTGCAAAATGTCCCCGCATCCAAACAGGGACACGATGTCCGCAACGAACGAGACGTGCATGGCCGACTTCCTCCACGCGCATACATTCCCGCATGAACAATTAACAGCCACCGGATCGCTTCCAAATCTATTTTTTAAACGTTCCGCCATTTTTATATTATTAATGCCTGTCCGTCAGCATTATTTTTAGATCGATGATGCATTCTGGTCTTTCTGACCCTTGACCCTTCGACCAATGCTTGCAATATCTAAACACCGATTTACGATGAAGGCCTGGGTTTGCTGGTGCGCGCGCCACCATGGCAATCCGATTATTCTGGGCAAGAATAATTTCATATATAAATAACAGTTCTATCACTTTAAGTTTACAATTTCAGCCTGTCCTGACTCTATCGATACGATTTAACACATTTTCAAAAACGTATTATACACCGGTGGCGTTAACTTTACAATTTAAGCATCTACGTGATTCTATCGGTACGATTGAGTAAGGTACAAACAAGAATACATCAGGGGCTCCCAATGGGTTATATATTATTTTCAGTCTATCAAATTATTTATATTTTCAACAACATATTATTACACCGGTGACTTTAAGTTTACAATTTCAGCCTGTCCTGACTCTATCGATACGATTTATCATATTTTCATAAACATATTATACACCGGTGGCGTTAACGTTACAATTTCGGCATCTACGTGATTCTATCGGTACCATTGAGTAAGGTACACAAAATCTCCAAGAATACATTCGCCCTGTACACCACACAATATCAAACTCACAGAAGCTAGAAACACCACAGGTGGCGTAATAAACATTCGTAGGTTGTTGATCACATGAACAATTAACACATGGGCGAATTGGCCCGATATTTTCCAAAACGACATCACTCGAACAATAATTAGTTCATTCACACACCTTAGCTGTGGGATGTTGTCATTACATACCTCGTCGAATTTGTTTGTTATTTCATCCACCCATTTTTCCCGTGGTAACATTGTACTTTCTTCGTGATTCCACTGTAAAAAATCTTCGTTCATGGTGTCATAATCTGCAAGGTTATAGTTCCAAATCGGTCTTGTTATCACATTAGGGATAGGGTGTTTATTGAGCTTAAGTTTCATAACAACAGGGCAGTGAAAACGTACATTATTATTAAAAATGTTACCAATGACGTATGGAGAATCTACTAGTTCGGAGTTGCTAGTCATAAACAAATCGAGTATAGAAGTGGAGTTCTCAGTAAAATGTGTTGCCTCAGAAACTAGTTGCTTTAGACCGCGTTCATAACATATACCATTAATTTTCCCGTTACCATTGGGTTTGTAATCTTCGTTGAAGTCGCCTCCTATTATCACATCTAAGTCGCTATCACGCGCCAACGATATACATTCATTAATATCAGTCCATATTTTGGTGGGGGCGTTTGGGGGTCTATAGAATCAACCTATTAGAAGATGTTTCCTATTTATAGTAACTTCCACCCATACGGACTCTGTTCCTTTAGACGGCAGGTCATTCCGTATTCGAAACGGAATCATGTCTCGTATATATATGCACACTCCACCCCCGACTCGCCCATCTGTTCGATCATTTCGAATTGTGTTTGGTACCCAGAAAGGTGGATATCTGAATCAGCAATCGAGTCATTCACCCAAGTTTCAGTAAATAAACATACATCGTATTTACCATTGCTAGTTTCTGCCTCTAAAATATCCATAGTATGACGCATGCTTTGAGTATTTAAAAGTAGTATGGAAATATTCACATTCCCGGCGGTTTGAATAGGTCCAGGGTTGCATTCTACTTCGCCCGAACGGAGTAGCAGTTTATATAATACCAGGAGACATGCTAAGGTCGTGCAATATATTATAGTAAATTTGGGTTGAACGTACTTACATAGTTTTGATATGGTTTGCATACATGTCTTTGAATATTGTGCATTACCATCGCTGTGTGAGACAAACATGATGTGATCCTTCATTAACTGAATACTACGTGATAGTTATGTGGGAAACGAGACATAAAGCAATGTCATTATTTTAAAAGCCATGCTCAATTTTAACCCAAGTAATCTGTAGAGAACATACAATATACATGCCTGTGACTGTCTCAAGTCTAGTCGTCCCCTCCCAGATAGTCTGACAGCCCGCCCATGAAACGTACCGACTCTGACCATGTACATGTCTATATTATCCATAAGGTATCATCAACAGTGCATGCTTGTCTGGAAATGGACCTAATCGGCACCGAATCACGGATGCGGCGGGCTTACAACGACAAATAGGAAGTTTGTAGTAATGAGAAAAGCATATTGATGGAGATGCATGGTAGTGCATGGCTATGAATAATTGCTGCTCTAGTGGAACATCATGGTTGATAATTTGGTACAATGGGTGAGGAGAAGCAGAAAGATAACAGAGAAAGAAGAGATAAAGAACATTACATTGGGTGTAACAGTGTAACTCATATTATTGGATTGCGGGGACTGATGGGGAGAGGATTCAAATATTTTGGCATTGCAAGTATAGTTCACCGATTAAATGTGCATTATCAATTTGTAAAGGAACGGATGTACATGGATAGTTCACTCAGTATCATAACAACAACCGGGAGCTGTGAATCTATCGATCGACATTACTTAATTTGAGCACAGCACCAATATTACAAATATGTGACAATATATCGGATTGAGTACCTTTAATGAATTCTCCCAATATGCGTTGAAATGGTTAATTGTTCATTTGGGGGAAGTTCAGGCAATTTTAGCAAACGACATACATGACGATCAAGTAAATAGACAGAAAACAACGCCCATCTTAAAGATACGGTAAGCGTTGGCGGTCGGTATTGCTATTAAGATACACACATCCGTTAAAACCGCCATAAACAGAAAAAATATTGTATTACAGACAAAATTTGTTCTTATACAAATCGTAATGATCCCGTAAATTTCATGTTATTGCCACGTTAAGGTTCGTTCATACACTCGCTAATTTCATGTTATTGCCACGTTAAGGTTCGTTCATACACTCGCTAATTTCATGTTATTGCCACGTTAAGGTACGTTCACACACTCGCTAATTTCATGTTATTGCCACGCTAAGGTGCGTTCATACACTCGCTAATTTCATGTTATTGCCACGTTAAGGTACGTTCACACACTCGCTAATTTCATGTTATTGCCACGTTAAGGTGCGTTCATACACTCGCTAATTTGCCAGGCATTATTTTGCAGGCATTTCTGTACTAAAATGTGACAGGAACCGAATGCAAAAATTCTTATAAAATACATCTGTACCACACAAGTAAAACTATGTGGTTGCACTAGTAGCGATGCTATCGAAATTTGCGTGTAAATTGCAAGCAATGATCTCGCAAAAATAAATTATACAGGTAATTTAAGGCAATATGTTATTAGCACCATTATATGTGGAACTATCGAAATTTTGCTTCTTATGTCGTTACCTTTGATAAAAATGTATCTTTTATATGCACGTTGCCGTTCATATTCTAACACCATTGGGTTTTGTATGAGAAAATGCTTGCAAAAATTGCCGTGCAAACTTGCCAGTGCATGAACGTACCCTTAGTACTCTGTGTTATGTAAACAAACGCCATGTTATGTAAACAATCAGTGCGTAAAGAGTATGCGATAAGCAAAACACCCAACACCGGGGAGACACAGCTATCTGAGGGCCACCAACTTGTTTACAACATGTCGGTATATATATTATATGGCTCGTTAATCCTCGCCACTCCAGATTCCTGTGTTGAATGGGTTACGGCGAATCACTCTCCTAAAAGTGTTTTGCTTATCGCTCAGAGACGCTCACCATTTACGTACTGTGTATAAACAAACTCTCGGCTCGCACAAAGGGTGTTTTGTGGATAATATCGCATTCATACTATCATTATATTATAATATAAGTATATTCTTGAGGAAATTTTCATAATTTGGTAACTGTTATTTCTCAAGTATAACCTACTACCAGATTAGACCGCCACTGGCGGGATTGGTCCCATGGCTTTGGTCGATCCATTAATTTTTGTTTTTCAAGGTAACCCCGTACAGGCACGACAAAATAACCCGACAAAAAAATATTCCCCGTCCCGAGTTGACCATACATAACAAATTTCACGTATTCAATACGTATTCAATACGTTGTGTGAATTTAGAGTTGTCCTTCCTGCATCGGGTGACACACATCAAAGAGACCATTTAACCCATCAATTCCAACGACGGTGGCAGGGCGAAGGGTGAAGGAGTGCTCGGACGTTCTCAGAAGCGGTGCGATGACACTTCCCGTGGCTTTTTACACACTCTTTAATAGCGACGCCTCATATACAAACGCTCATTAATTATCACGCGATTAACCCATCAATCTCCATTACAGTGGCAGTTATATATATACACGGAAATCTCAAAATATATAGTAGACTAGCAGGTTAGCCCGCCACTGGCGGCGTTGGTCCGAAACATGACATTTTGTTTGGCTTTTCAATGAGTTAATTGTGCCTTTTTAATCAAGAGAAATTATGGTACCCGTCCCTAAAAGATTTAAGGTACATCGGGCGGAAATAACTGACCCGATGAAAAATTCCCCCGTTCCTAGGAACGACAGACATAAGAATCACACAACACGCATTTTTTAATGAGTTTATTCTGTCTTTTTAATCAAGAGGAATTATTATACCCGTCCCTAAAAGAGGTATGCCAACGATGTCGTTGTTGTTGGCATTCACGGCTTGGGGGCCACCCGAAGATTCTCACATTGCCGTAAAGAGAAAATAGTATTGTGTGTTTTCTCGCCAACAAAGTCGTTGTTGTTGGCATTCACGGCTTGGTGAGTCCAACAATGTCGTTGTTGTTGGCATTCACGGCTTGGGGTGACCCAAACACGCATGTTTTAATGAGTGATACCCGTCCCTAAAAGAGGTATGCCAATTCACATTGCCGTAAAGAGAAAATAGCATTGTGTGTTTTCTCGCCAACAAAGTCGTTGTTGTTGGCATTCACGGCTTGGCGAGTCCAACAATATCGTTGTTGTTGGCATTCACGGCTTGGGGTGACCCCACCTTTACGAAACAGTGAAAGTCCCGTGAGATTAGGGGACGTATCACAGTGCCTCGTATTTACTTAACTATTTACTTAACTTTCAGCAGCCATATAAGCTGCGTGAGTTAGCACGATTTGAGGGGTGTAAGTTTATAGCTTGTTTATATGAATGTATCGAAAATAGACTAAGATTTTCAGCCGTAACAAGAAATGTATATATCAGAAAATGTAAATTCTATATTTTGGAAGGTATTAGCAAGTTTTGGCTCAACGGGTTTAGCAGTTTGAAGTGAATATGGATATAAAAATATACATATACAGATGTAAAAAATGTAGAGTTACGCCATGCTATATAGTAGACCAGCAGGTTAGCCCGCCACTGGCGGCGTTCGTCACAAACATTTTTTTCTTAATTTAAATTTTTTTTTTCAATGAGTTAATATTAATTTTTTGTTTATAACATGAGTTAAGAATCACACAACACGCAGTACCCGTTCCTAAAAGAGGTATGATTTAAGGTACATCGGGCGGAAAAACTGACCGATGAAAAATTCCCCCGTTCCTAGGAACGACAGACATAAGAATCACACAACACGCATTTTTTGTTTTCACACAACACGCACTACCCGTCCCTAAAAGAGGTATGATTGAAAATTTCCCCGTTAATTTATTTTATTTTTTCAATGAGTTAATATTGATTTTGTGTTTATAACATGAGTTAAATGTCCATTTTTAATTTACTGGATTTTCGAATTAATTTTTTTTTATTTAATTTTTGGTTTTTCAATATTTTACCCGATTAGACGTTATTTTACCCGATTAAGGTGAAGAAGACATAAGAATCACACAACACGCAGTACCCGTCCCTAAAAGAGGTATGATTTAAGGTACATCGGGCGGAAAAACTGACCGATGGAAATTTCCCCCGTTCCTAGAAACGACAGACATAAGAATCACACAACACGTTAATTCTGCCTTTTTAATCGAGATAAATGCATTTCGCGTTTTGCGTCCGTTTTGCGTCCGTACGCATGGTTAACCGTTCAGCAACGTCGATGGCAATAAAGAGTGTTAGTCGGTTAACAACTCCAAATACGGTCAATATAAAGATCTTTGAATCCTTAACCCCCGAAGTGCCGTTTGTGGTGATTTTGATGATTGGGAGTGGAGAACGAGTGCTCAGAGCTTGTCCAAAACGTTGACGATCCCCGTGGGTTTTTACCCTTATATACGAAATTTGAGCTCGATCCGCGCAGCCGTTTTCGATTATATGAAGTACCCACATATATACACACATACATATATATATATACGGAAGTCTCAAAATATATAGTAGACTAGCAGGTTAGACCGCCGCTGGCGGCATTCGTCTCATGGCTTTGTTTCAGAAACATGACATTTTTTTAATTTAACAAAATTTCAAGTCGATAGCTCCACCCGTTTCCGAGATCTGGTCTGCGCATGCGCGAAGCTGGCGTCGCACGGGCTCGGCGACCCGATAAAATTCGTACCCGGGGCAAGATACATTCACATACCAAATTTCAAGTCGATAGCTCCACCCGTTTCCGAGATCTCGTCTGCGCATGCGCGAAGCTGGCGTCGCATGGGCTCGGCGACCCGATACAATTTGTATCCGGGGCAAGATACAGTCACATAGTCGATAGCTCCACCCGTTTCCGAGATAACGCATTCTTTGTTTTTCAATGAGTTAATTCGTGGTACCCGTCCTCCCCGTCCTAAACTTCAGAGCGGACAGTCAATTAATCCCGTCGTGAAAGTCGAGATAATTGCATTTCGTCCGCATCCGTATTTCGGACGCATGTGGTCAGTCGTTTAGCCACGTCCATTGGAATCCGCATCCGTATTTCGGACGCATGGGGTCAGTCGTTTAGCCACGTCCATTACAATAAAGAGCGTTGATTGTTAACACCTCCGTATAAGGTCAATATAAAGATCGTTGATGTCTTAACCACCGCAGTGCCGTTTTTTTGTGAATGAGATTGGAGAACGGGTGCTCTGAGCTTCTCCAAACGCGACCACGGCGGTGTCGGTGTGATTTTACACTTACATAGGAAGTTTGAGCTCAATCTGTACACGCGTTTTCGATTCCATGAAGTACCCACATACATATATACACACACACACACACACACACACATATATATATATATATATATATATATATATATATATATATATATATATATATATATATATATATATATACGGAGTTCTCAAATTATATAGGAGACTAGCAGGTTAGCCCGCCACCGGCGGCGTTTGTCCGAAACATGACATTTTTTTGAATTATTTTGTTTTTATTTATAGTTTTTTTGAATTTATGTTTTTTTGAATTTTTTAATATTTATTTAATTATTAATTTAATTTAATTCTTTTTTATAATTTATTTGTTTTTTTAAATGAAAAATCCCCACTTCAATGTAACCCCGTACAGGCTTAAGGTACATCGGGCGGAAAGAACTGATCCGGGCTACTCAAAAACCAAATTTCAAGTCGATAGCTCCACCCGTTTCCGAGATCTGGTCTGCGCATGCGCGAAGCTGGCGTCGCATGGGCTCGGCGACCCGATACAATTTGTATCCGGGGCAAGATACAGTCACATAGTCGATAGCTCCACCCGTTTCCGAGATAACGCATTCTTTGTTTTTCAATGAGTTAATTCGTGGTACCCGTCCTCCCCGTCCTAAACTTCAGAGCGGACAGTCAATTAATCCCGTCGTGAAAGTCGAGATAATTGCATTTCGTCCGCATCCGTATTTCGGACGCATGTGGTCAGTCGTTTAGCCACGTCCATTGGAATCCGCATCCGTATTTCGGACGCATGGGGTCAGTCGTTTAGCCACGTCCATTACAATAAAGAGCGTTGATTGTTAACACCTCCGTATAAGGTCAATATAAAGATCGTTGATGTCTTAACCACCGCAGTGCCGTTTTTTTGTGAATGAGATTGGAGAACGGGTGCTCTGAGCTTCTCCAAACGCGACCACGGCGGTGTCGGTGTGATTTTACACTTACATAGGAAGTTTGAGCTCAATCTGTACACGCGTTTTCGATTCCATGAAGTACCCACATACATATATACACACACACACACACACACACACATATATATATATATATATATATATATATATATATATATATATATATATATATATATATACGGAGTTCTCAAATTATATAGGAGACTAGCAGGTTAGCCCGCCACCGGCGGCGTTTGTCCGAAACATGACATTTTTTTGAATTATTTTGTTTTTATTTATAGTTTTTTTGAATTTATGTTTTTTTGAATTTTTTAATATTTATTTAATTATTAATTTAATTTAATTCTTTTTTATAATTTATTTGTTTTTTTAAATGAAAAATCCCCACTTCAATGTAACCCCGTACAGGCTTAAGGTACATCGGGCGGAAAGAACTGATCCGGGCTACTCAAAAACCAAATTTCAAGTCGATAGCTCCACCCGTTTCCGAGATCTGGTCTGCGCATGCGCGAAGCTGGCGTCACACGGGCTCGGCGACCCGGTAAATTTCGTATCCGGGGCAAGATACATTCACATACCAAATTTCAAGTCGATAGCTCCACCCATTTCCGAGATCTGGTCTGCGCATGCACGAAGCTGGCGTCGCACGGGCTCGGCGACCCGATAAAATTCGTATCCGGGGCAAGATACATTCACATACCAAATTTCAAGTCGATAGCTCCACCCGTTTCCGAGATCTCGTCTGCGCATGCGCTGCACGGGCGTCGCACGGACTCGCCAATACGACATGGACGGCCGCCTGGTCAAACTACACACACGTACCAAGTTTCGTCCCGATCGTACATTTGTATAAATGACAGACATACAGACAAACAGAGGTCTTCAAAATATATATGAGATAGACTAGCCGATGAGCCCGACGTTGTCCGGGCTATTCAAAAAAACAAATTTCAAGTCGATAGCTCCACCCGTTTCCGAGATCTGGTCTGCGCATGCACGAAGCTGGCGTCGCACGGGCTCGGCGACCCGATAAAATTCGTATCCGGGGCAAGATACATTCACATAGCAAATTTCAAGTCGATAGCTCCACCCGTTTCCGAGATCTCGTCTGCGCATGCGCTGCACGGGCGTCGCACGGGCTCGCGAATACGACGTTGACGACCGCCTGGTCAAACTACACACACGTACCAAGTTTCGTCCCGATCGGTCGAGAATCGTAGATTTGTATCAATGACAAACAGACATGCATACATACATACAGACAGAGGTCTTCAAAATATATATGAGACTAGCAGGTTAGCCCGCCACTGGAGGCGTTTGTCCGAAACGTGACATGTTTTTGCTATAGTAAAGGTCTCAGCTGCATCGAAAGGTCCCTTTGTCAGTAGCACAAATCCTGCGAAAATACAGATCTCCCAGTGTATATGTGGGATAGACAACGATGGCGTCAATGAACGACTAGCATCTACCTGTGTATTTGTAACATTACAGTTCGCTATTACAATGTATTTAAAATATGGCTTCAGGCATAGTCGTTTGACAACAAGTATCACTAAAACAATAATTTAATATGTACTCACATCGTGAAAACTTCAGTCTTGTTGAGAATGTGTTCGTTAGACACAACAGGTTGCATATTATCGGTCACATTACACATTACAAGACCAATCGACACATAATTTTGCCAATTACTGTATTTAGTGACATAAATATATCGTCTATTGCAGCTACTATAGTACTGAAAGTTCCAGTGGTTCAAACGTGAGTGTGTGTCGTTATATATATAGTGACACCCGATCTTAATTAAGCGACAGTAAAAAAAAATCTCCATAGGGTTCAGTGTGTTGACCACAACTGTAGCCAGCGAGAATCATCTGATCACATCTAAATTTTCCACATTACGTCTAAGTTATATACTTTGCACTTTTTTTTTAGAACTTTCAATTCGGGCATATCACAATACGGAAAATCGCGCCATATATCAATAATGCTATAATCTACTTAGGATTCAATGTTAAATTTTGATCTAAACTGTAGTCAGCAAGAATCAACTGATCACATCAAAATTTTCAAAAATACGTTTGAGGTTTATACTTAGTAATTTCAAATCGCTGTGATCACCATAAGGGCGCGTACACATGAAGCTCCAAGAAAATCTGCAAGAAAATATCAGGTAAAATTGCACACTGATATTTTCTTGCTGCAAAGAGTACGCCCGTGAGAACGCGGCGGTTTAGACGGCGTTGGTTGAGCTCAATCAGAACAGTAATAGTCATGCTGGTTCAAGTGAATTGCGTCCGGAAAATAACCTATAGTCCATTTTGGCAATTCATAGCTTTGTGAAATTTCCAACTGTTGACATGTATTACCGAAGTCGGGTGAGATTAGATACCCAACAACCTGTAGCAACGTTGCTGATCTCATGCATAAAGACCTTCTGCATAATGAGAAATTGGTCACGTTATTTGGAAATTTGGAAATGTTAAAATTTCATAGTGCATGTATATGTGGGCTGACAAATGTTATTATGGTTTTGTGGCAAATCGGATGACCCCACCCCCATTGAGACCCCATATGAAGTTTTCAGGATATTGTTGCTTGGTGCATGGGGCTATGGTGTACATTACGTTACCGAACTTACATGGGTGCATGTGGGGACATTGGGACAACTTGGAAACAATTTTAGTTGGAAATTTCACACCAACAATGGTTTGAAATTGTTCTTGTAGTCTGATTTTTCAACCATTAATGTATGTGGAATTAGTGGTTTTAGACCAAAATTTGCATTTTTCTTACTTTGGTCAAATTATTGGTTAGGAATTTCTTCTAGGCCCCTCCCTCCCCGGTGTCCAGTCAAAATTAAAGGTATGTGAGGTACCATATGGGAAATTCAAAGACGATGGCTGGTGTGCAAAATAAATTATGTGATCTTGGGTCAAGAGGGGTGCAGTTGGAAATCCTCCGTCAGCGGAAACCCTCAAAAAGATATATGTCCCCACACATATCCATATAATAGCTCAGCGATGAGTGCGTGAACGGTTACCAGCGTGTCCCTTTTTGAGATTAGTAAACGGATACCGATGGCCACCAATCAAGGTGAACACATATCACTAACTGGCGATACAAAATCAGCGCGCTGCCTTCGTCGGATATTTTCCGGTATTCTGTATTTGATTGGTCAAGTAAGTCCTACGGGGCATACCTGATATTTTCTTGCCCGCCGTGTGTACGCGCCCTAATTTATGGCACCATCTATCATTTTCTCAAAAATACGAGACGCTCTCTAAATTATGTTGGGCCAGATTTATGCCGACCCGTTAAAATTCAAGAAGGAAACAAGTTAATCCTGAAAATACACCTAGTAGACATACATATTCCATTTTCAGATAGCCTTTAACAAAACAAAATGCAAAATGACAAAAGGAATCGGACTAATATTGAAGGGTGTAATCTATGTCCTTCATGACATATTTTCTTACAACCAATTCCAATTAATTCTCGATAATAACAACGATCTAATATTCATAGTATACAGAAAACATAACAAGTTTGTGTCGAAGCTGTCATCTGTAAACGTTCAGGTTATTTTAAAATCAAATTTAATAATATATGAAATCGTGACTAATAAAAAAAATATATATTTCTTTGTTTGTTCGTTCGTTTATTTGTCAGGGCTAAGGGCGACCAAACGGCTGGATCATCGGAGCTAAAAATGTGTAGATAATAGTAATTTGGCCCGGATAATACTACTAGATAGGTCCCGTTGACATCAGATGTCTTAAAAGGCCACTGATAATTAATTGTATATATATTAAGGCTATGTGCAATCAAACGGCCAGACACTCGGGGCTGAAAATTTGAACACAGATGCAAATTAACCCGGGGAGTGCCATGGGATAGGTGCCGTTGACATCATATGTCTTAAAAGGGCACTTATTGTTACTATGTTGTATATATTTTGGCTATAGGCGACCAAACGGCTGTACCATCGGAGCTAAAAAAATTCGCTTAGAGGTCAATTGACCCGGCAATTGTCATGGTATAGGTGAAGTTGCCATCAGTTGTTTTAAAATGACACTAATAATTGATTTAACAAAATAGTTAATTAGATACCCAAAATAGTTTGAATCTGGTCATTGAAAATTTATTCACATGGGTAAATTGGCCCGAGGAGTGATGGTCACGATGTGACCATGTATGTATTCCTTGAGTCAACCTGGTGGACATGTGTGTCATGTGATAGGTTCTGCTGACCTCAGACAACTTAAAGAGGCAATAATAAACAATTTTATTTAAATAATTAAACAATATACCCAACATGGCTGGACCACCGGAGCTGTAAATTGGTATATACAGGGGTAATTTTAGCACTATTAATTAATTTAACTAAATAATTAATATACCCAAAATGGTTGGAATCTGGTAGTTGAAAATTGATTCACTTGGCTAAATTGATCAGATGGGTGTCATGCGATAGGCTACGTTGACCTCAGACGACATAAAGGGGCACTAATTTTTTAATTAAATTAAATAATTAATCATATACCCAAATGGTAGGAACCTGGTCGCTGGAAATTGGTATGCACGGGTGAATTGACCCGCGCGAGGAGTACCATTGGATAGTTCCAATTGACCCTAAAGAGGAACTTTAAAATAATATTACGATATATGAGCAACAAAGAGAGTTTTCTATTAACCTAGATTCTATGGATGAAAATTGGTACACGCGAGTCATCTGACCAGGGGAATATCATGGGATAGGCGCTTTGACTTCAGATGACTTAAACGGGGACTAATAAATTATTTTAACATAGATGATAAATGAAGAGCGTTTTTATCAGCTCAGAATACATGTTGGCAAATTGGCACATTGAAGTAATTTGACACGGGGAATGTCATGGTATAGGCGCCGTTGACATCAGGTGTTAAAGGGAAACTAATATTTAGCATTAAAGAGCGTTTTTATCTACTTTGTCCGGAGATTGTCATGCAATATGTGATATTTACCTCAGGTGGCTAATAATTAATTTAAATGACTTGAAGGGACTCTAATAATTTACTCATTTTTTAGCCGAGTAAGGCCGGTATATACCACAGCTAGTTCCATATAAATTTACTTTATGGCTCCAGCCAAAAACTAAGTTACGAAATTCCATCTACAAGACGTAATCAAATTAATTGCCGTTATACAGTTGTCGCCCGCTGTCGATGGAGATATTGAATTTGTCTTCGTATAGAACCGTCGAAACGGCATGAAAACGCACAATGGGCAAAATGTACGTAAATATCAGCTATATATTGTCTGCGAAAATGGAAGACGGCATTATTTACATGTGAGTTTTTTTAGTTTCGTTTTTTTTCTAGACTAACACCAAATGAGCCGACACAACTCGTCCGTTGTATATAATTGGAAATATGTCGTCTATACAAAATGACATTGTATGACATTTCCATGATAAACAGAGAGTAACAAGAAAACCAATGTCAGAAATTACAAACGCGCTCTCAAGATAATATATTATATACCCATGATTGTAATTATAGAATATAAAATATATTGGTTTTGCGAATGACCAACTCAGAATTCCGTTAAAATAACAATAACAACCAGCACCTAATTAACGAACCGGCGGCCGACTCGGCCGTTTCCGACCACAACCCCCAGTGGGCTGCAGAAAGAAAAATGTCTATAAAAGTTGAAATATAAGACTTACAAATTATCTTTTTCGTTTCTTTTATTTGTAATGGCATAGCTTGTCACAAACCAAAAATCAACATTATTGACATAATGTTAACGGCAATAAACGAAATTGAAATTCCCAACTACATCTTTTACCGGACTCGGCCTCCGGTCGCAGTTCGACTTTTCATCGTTCCCAAAAAATACTATTCTATAAATAAAACACCCATGCGCCCAGGCGAAACAAGAATCTCTACATTAGTATACACGCGGAGCGCGCGTAATTAGACGCCAAAACACTTATCGTGTGTTGACTCTGAGGCGTATATTCCACTTTTTTCCATTTCCACTTCCGGTTATCGAATATACACAGTGATAACATCAGGCGGGCGACAAAAACAATGTATCTGGTCTCAGCTTCCGACTGCGTAAGTCGGGTGACAGGACATGGGCCAATCAGAAGGGTGTAAAATAGGGAGAAGGATAACAATCCGGTTTATCTGTCACATTACTTCGTATACTCAGCAGACAGTAATTGGAAATTTGGCTACCTTATTCTACGAAACAGAATATAGAAACTGTATGACATTCAGTATTAATACACTAGCTATTAACAGGAACTCATGATTCACTCCAGCTGTTAACTGCATCCGTGGATGAGCTGGTCACACATTCGGACTTGTGTGGGTGAGTTTTGAGTTTTAGAGGCACTTGCGAATTGCATATGTACCCGCGGAGTCCAAGACATCTGCGCATGTTTACGGAACATATGAGCCACATTCGTTATTAATATTTAGGAATGTTTACGGATGACATTGTCTGGGAGTCGGGAAATAATCCTCGTAAAATCCATAAACTTCGCAATCATCTGTGTTCGTTAACTGGTTTTTTGTGTAGACTATTACATCCGATAATCAAGCCATGTGTCAATAAAATCAGAATGATATTAAATCGCATCACAACGTACTTGGTGCTAACCAGGACGGACCTGACTCCAACCAAGCATACTTGGAGTCAGGAAACTGCTGGTGACCTCGACCTTTCGCCAATGACCCTCGACCTCTGCAACGTGGTAAACAAACTTCACCATTTTAAATTTTTACGAGCAAGTTGTTGCAATTGTTAACGAATTATAGCACAAACTGTCAAATTTATTGAATAATACTATAGAGTAAGACGGTCAATTATATATGGATATGACTTACAAATGTTAAAACACATTTTCAGCTAGAACGACTTAGATTGCACTTATAAAACATTATGGGCCAACCAATTTCGGAAGATTTCCGTGCACCCAGCAACCCCGGTGGTCAAGTTCAACGGTTAAAAATGTGTTTATGGCTACAAAAGGACATACATGTCCATCTCTGATTGTGACGAATGTTTGGTTACTTGAGTCAGTGTGTGAGTGGTATATGCTATTCACTCAAATCATATGAAATTTATTTTATTTACCATTTTTGTTGCAATTTATATTATTTTACCCCCCCCCCCCCCATAGCTTCATAAAGTTCATTAAATCAACCTTAATATGGAGTTCCTAAAGATTATTTTAGTAACACCATGTAGGTGAATAAAATCTCTTTTCTGCGATATGTGGAACGTATTTAAGAACCCAAAATTACTATTTTAACTTATTTTTTAAAGATTAATTTTTCTGCTGATTGTTGATCACTGAACAACTGAAGACAAGTCCAGTCTCATTCAATGGATCCTAAATAATGAAATAATGATTACTGTCACTAATTGTGTTAACTGGTCAGCATGTTAAATTGTTAATTTATTTTAAATTAATTCAATATATATTATTTTATTTAATTATCTATATATTAAATTATATTGACATTTTTTTGTATTCTTTAAACACAAATATATTTGTCAGGCAAAAAAAAAGAGTATGTTTCCGATAATGGAGCGAAAAAATTAGGGTGGGTACAGCCTTCATAATTGCCTACGGCAATCAGCATTCAATGCCGAAGCAATTTGCTGAAGCAAACTAGGCCACTGCATTCTGTTGCCGTAGTGTATTGCCGAAGCCAAACAATCTGAATAAAGAGGGCTGTAGGTAGGTAGGGATTTTTTTGTTTTCTATTTTATTTTGATATTTTTTATCCAGCTGCAGAAATGTTGAATCACCTCGACTGAAGTGACATAAAATGCCAACTTGTGTTGTGGGAAAAGTATTGCTTGATTATAAACACAGTGGAAATATACATTATGATTGATGAAAGATCAAACTTACCGGTACTTCATGCTTAAGTATGTTTTTTATTTAATATTCACATACCACATTTTCCTAAAGTTGGCTATAAACACAGTGGATCAACGGACACGAACCAAAACCGGAAGTCGTAGATTTCGAGGTGGAGAAATATCTGTCGACAAATATTTGTTGACATTTTTTGACGGTTTTTTGGGAAAATAAACGCTTGGATACCATATCTGACCAACTGAAGGTGAGTAAATATTTCTTCGCTAATGCTCGGACACCGACGATCAATTTAAGGCAGTTGCCATTGTTCGATCGCGGAAAAAATGTCATTTAATCATCGCCGCGAGACGATTTCTTCCCCAAAATATCCCAGAAAATCATACTTTTCACATTCATCGCAGACAACTGTCGCAACAACCTATACACCGATCGAAAGGCCTGTTTTCCCCCCAAAAATGAATATTTTGAGTATTTTCACGGACTGTCTCAAAATTCCAAATTTCATCTTTTGATGTAGGTACCCACCTCGAAAATACTGTCCGGTTAGTCCCGAAAAATTTAATCATTAGTTGTAAAAAATCTGTCCGCTTAGTCGTGATTTTGCTGAGGTCTGCCATCTTCAATTTCTGGTCGAAAAAGCAATTTTGCCGCAGATGATGGGCGTTTCATTTGACTATTGCGTGGCCACAATGGTTCTGGGTGTTCATAATGTTGTATATGTCTCCTGGTACAACATAACATCCAGGCGGTGACTTACATATATAACTGAACTGTAACCTGTAACTGAAATCCAACTACGAAGTACATGTTTGGTAAACATATAACTTTTGATGTATGTCATAATGTTAACTCTGACTTGTCATCACTCTCGGAAGGCCGACATAAAAAAAAATGATTTACATCCAACTTTTTCAGAAAAATGCAGCGGTGTGCAGATTTTTACCCTTTATATTTGATTATACACTCGCAACGAGTTGTGGCCCACAACTTGTGGGGTTATACAGGAGGCAGCTTGTTCGTCCTTTCGTGGATGCAATTTTCAGAGTTTTTATTGCTAAGTTTTGCGGTCATTTGTTTTTTTGGCTTGGCATATATATATTTAGTACCATGGGAACATGTTTCCACATTGATTCACACACTGGATAATTTGGTTGGGAAGTTTTTAACGCAAATGGTCGCTTAATTAATAGGCCTATGCCACTCCCTGACCGAAAGTACCCCACATACCAAGTTTCATCGAAATCCTGTCATATTCGGGCGTTTGACCTTGAAATGACCCGATTTCAAGGTCAATGTCACGTCGCACGGGAAAATTAATAGGTTTATGCCACTCCCCGGCCGAAGGTATCCCCACATACCAAGTTTCATCGAAATCCCGTGATATTCGGGCGTTTGACCTTGAAATTACCCGATTTCAACGTCAATGTCACGTCGCACGGGCAAATTAATAGGCCTATGTCACTCACCGGCCGAAAATACCCCCACATACCAAGTTTCATCGAAATCGGCTCGGCCGTTTTCGAGTCCATCGATTACAGACGGACACACACACACACACAGATCTTCCAAAATATATAATAGACTAGAAGGTGACCCGACTTCGTCCGGGCTTTGACTTTGAATTGACCACTTTGAAGGTCAAGGTCAGGTGGGGTCAAACACCAACACCCCAAAAATGGTGGAAATCGGCCCAGCGGATACCGGGAAATCGACCCAGCGGATACCGAGATACCCTATGCATCAAATTTCGTCCGTAAAAATCCGCCAGTTTAACCCGATTTGATTTCCACTCAAGTATATAAACGCGCCTCATATACACACGCTCATTAATTATCAAGTTTCAACGTGAAGATAAATTACCATCGGTGCCCGAGATATCGCCAAGACGTCTGAAACAGTCAAATGCATCGGCCGGTTAAGCGTTAACGTGGTCTAACGTTATGACCTCTAACGACGTCATAGAAGTTACGCATTGTTTTTATCCTGAAGGAAGATAGTACCACTTCTTCTTGATAATTGAGGCAGATAACTAAAACGGATACATACGCATTATATATCGTTGGAAAGAGGAAACACGAAAGATTCTCACAGTGTCATTATTATGACTGGCATTTTATTATTCGCGCTGTTTCGAATCGATTTGTAAGCACCGAACTCAAATGAAAGTCCCGTAACACAGCGTAAAAACAGATTTGACCTCGGCACGTGAAAAGTTGACCTCGGATCTGAAAATCAATAGGCCTATGTCACCCCCGGCCGAAAATACCCCCACATACCAAGTTTCATCGAAATCGGGTCGGCCGTTTTCGAGTTCATCGATTACACACACACACACACAAACACACACACAAACAGATCTTCCAAAATATATAATAGATGTCATGTACAGCACACAACAAATATTGTATCATGTTTGCGTACATCGACGTTTATTTTCTAACGAAGTTGTATTGCGTGGTATTGTGTTCACAGCAAATCAACATGCAATAACCATGTCAAGGGGCGTGGTTTTGCCAAGGACTATTTCCCCATGCAGAAAACGTTCCATTTCATATTTTTATTGAACATCCCAAACATTAACATAATATAGCAATAATACACAAGTTGTAACAACAGAAAAATATGATGTGAGTACAAATGGGGATCAGAGCACAAGTTATTTCAACTTAGGAAACGCTCCACTCCCTATCAGGTTGGTTCAGGAGATAGGGTAAGGTATTGAATCAGCGTACAAAGTATGCAGGTAATAAATGTGATTATGTAGAATCAGTTGGTGGTGTACTATTACAATGGATATTCTCATTACAAAAACGGTGAAACGATATAAAATGTATTTATATACAGCTGTGAATAGAATGCAGTTTTCTGTATAGGACATCTATGGTGATCCAAAAAGTAGATCTGCAGAATAGACAATATGTAGTCCAATTCCAGTTATTTGTTTCTTCCAGTATAGCTCTTTCTTTTAAATAAAGAGGACAAGTGAACAGAAAGTGATCAGCATCTTCGATTTTGTATCCACAGTTACATTTAGGATTTTCTGTTAAATAATTTTTGAGTTTGTCTCCGTTCAAATTACTACATCTGTTTCGAAGTCTACTTAGTAAAATGTTGTCTCTTCTTCTTCTTCGTTAACGTCTCATTAATCGAGATTTATCTGAATATTTCATCTGCATAAATGTAATTTCTCCTTGTATATTATAAAACTGTGTTTTAAGTCGGTTAATGTACTCGCGACTGGACATTCCAACGGCCTCGACATTCTAGTTTTCGAATATCCAGTAGCTTGTCCACTGACCCTGTGTAACACTTTCGAATGTTACATGGCGTAAGTAATGTTAATTTAGAAGTCAATGTCCTGGCTCGGATGTCCATAATATGCGTGGGAAACTGAACCAGGATGAATTAGTACATGCTATTTCATTACGGGCTAGTAGTCCCATAAAGAATATATTATCTTAACATGTTGGGCAGGCCACTACGTGGACCAATAATATGGCTACACCTCGGTTAGGCATTGGCTTCTATATTTTCATATATACTTGATACAGCCGAGACTAGATGAATTCTGACTCTTGCTTCGAACGTATTTCTGAGAAGATATTATTATATGTATTCTACGTGACTGCCTGCTTTTAGTAGTACATAATTGTATGAATAAATATCACCATTTCTATGTTCTGAGAGTTCCGATTTAGTGTATAAGAACCTGGGGAGTATTACATCTCCGATCTGGTGCCGTGAGCTAGACGCTTCTCGAAATTCTTGGACATGGACGCAGGCGGTCACGGGGATGGAAGGAAGGATTGAAGAAAGGAAGGGAAAAAAGGTATGACACAATTTGCAATATTGGCTGGTTCACAACCCCTTATAGATTTAGGTCGATTTACTGTTGGTTTAAAAATTGTTGCGTCAATTTGTCCATATAAGGTATGTTGGAAAACTACCATTGCGTCGGTGTGTTCTTAGCTCTCTTGTATTGCGTCTATTTCGAGTTGTTGTTTCAAAATCGTTGCGTCGATTTGAAATAAATGATATCTGGTCTCAATTTTTGTGTAAATTGGCCGTAATTATTAAATTTTAAAAATGTTATCAGCTATAAGAAATAATCACTGGCATAAAATTAGTGTCCATCGCTATATGGTATCATATAAAATGGATAAGATTGATGTTACAAACTGCACGTACATAAGTCCCAGTGAATTATGAAATTATGTATTATGGTATTGCGTCAAGTTTGAGTTGTTGTTTTAAAATCGTTGCATCGATTTGAAATAAATTATATCTGGTCTAGATGTTTGTGTAAATTAGCCAACCCTTCATAGGTCGATTTATTATTGGTTTAAATAAAAATTGTTGAGTCAATTTGAAATAAATTATATCTGGTCAAATTTTTGTGTAAATTGGCCGTAGTTATTAAATTTGAATTTTTTTATCAGCTATAAGAAATAATCACTGGGATAAAATTGAGTGCCCAGTGTTATGGTATTAAAAAATTCGAAAATATTTGATGTTACAATCTACCCGAGAATGAGTCCCAGTGAATTATTAAATTATGTATGATACCGATATAGTAAAGAAGAAAGTTCTCACATCAAGTAGTCTGTCGATTATATTAGTTTTTATTTGAACAATATGTGAGTAAAGCAAAAACAGTTGTTCAGTGTATACACAGTTAGTTTGTATGTTTGCTTGTTTTCAAACAAGTTGGATTTAGTTGAAAATTTCCAGATAAAGAAATTTTTCACAAGTTATGGTTAGGAAATTTAGACAGTGTTTATTGAAGCCTATTTTGTAGGAGTTTGTCAAAAACAAAAGTAGGCTGGTTTGACATAAGTTTTGGTTTTGGAATAGATCTTTTGTGGTCTTTGTAGTTGTTCTGGGCTAGTTGAAGGCATTTTCATATAGTATTAACACACTTTTGGTAAATTTGTTTGAAGTTTAAATAAATTATTTTTGAGTAATATAAATCACGGAACAAAAATGTTCTAGGAAATTCTGGTTATACAAGTATTACATTGTCACACCATTATGCAGGTTAAATAGTTATGTAAAATTTACTGCTGATTTTAGGATGTTTTCAAGTTAATCAGTATGATTTTAGTGAGTTCTGGTTTTGAATGAATTATGGTTTGAATTTTATTAAGGTTGTTCGGTCGGTCAATTAAGTTTAGTTTTACTGTGCTCGGATGATCTATTGGAATACATTAGTTATTTGTGACAGTTTGTCAAGAGACTGGTTGCGCCCAGAGAAATATATGTTTTAGAAAGGAATTAGTTGAAGTGATTCGAGAAACTTAAAATTAAATAAATTATAGTCCAGATGTAGACACTTGAAGTTTGAAGTATTCGAAACCATTGTTTAGGAATGTTCATGTTAGCCAAATGGTTCAATGTTTTGCAAGAATATCGACACGGATGGTTAGTGGTATTTTGTGTTACGACATGCCCGAATTAGGTTAACATTTCGATTTAAAAAAATATATAGATTGATGTACAGGTATCGTCATTGTAGGTATGCATTATACAAGTAATCAGAATGGTTTTAATGTGTTCAGGTTTCAAACAAACCAAAGTTGATCAGAGTTGACAAGTCGGAAAGTAAAGCAGGTAACTGAATAACCAATCATGGTGTAACCACAAAAAAACAAAGAAACAAACAAAATGGATAGAAAATTGATTGTGCCATAATAAAATCTGTTACGGGATTCTAGAGTGTCTGTGGGTTATAACCAGGCTGACAAACCACCAGTATGTCTAAACTGTCTGTTGATGACACAGAATATCCGGAATAGAATAGAAGAAGAAAAAAAGAACTTACCTTTGACGGAAATGCTCCATAGAAGAAATTAAATGGATCCAAAAATAATCCTGTTAATTTCATGGAAGATATTACTGGATAAATATACTTTGAGAACCATAGCAACCAGTGATTCAACATTGTCATTGAAAATATATACGTCCGAGCAGCAGGACTTCAAGAAACCTAAAGCCCTCTGTTGTCAATGAGAGAAATTGACATCCTTCGTAAAGATGCATACTACTTGATTCAGCCAAATTATACTGAATACAA
Organism: Siphonodentalium dalli; assembly: GCA_032622095.1. NCBI lineage: Eukaryota > Metazoa > Mollusca > Scaphopoda > Gadilida > Siphonodentaliidae > Siphonodentalium > Siphonodentalium dalli. Next base: position 42,391,333 of record CP136067.1, read on the forward strand.
GCCGCTCTCACCATGCATGCACAATTAAAATATGTCTAGCCAAACACACCTTGTCTTCAATAGAAATGAAACCGTGCCCCAGGGTATTAATTATTCAAACTGGCCAGCTGACCAAACGGGACAATGAGAGATTTTTCATTGACCGCACGAGAGACGATACCTGATCTTATGGTTATTGATGCATGCTAAATTGATTGATGTCCTACACCACTGAGAACCTGTTGTATTTGTACTGTCTGAATTAAAGTGGTAAATATGTACATTTCATTTAGCAGTTAAACTGTCGTCAGGAAAAATAAAATTCCTATTATGACCTATCTATTGATTTTAGTTTAAAGGGACATGTCGGGAATCTCACGAGGAACCTGTGACCCGTGGTACAGGTCAAGTTGGTAGAGTCTTATACAGAAAGCTATTGCATTCGTTAAAAGTTGTCTGAGGTCATGAAAATATCAGTCGGGTCATTGTCTGAGGATTTTAGTTTAAAAGGACATGTCAGGATGAAATGGGAAATTAGTTCTCGCCTGTCGTTTAAAAAAAGGTTGTATTAGATCATGAAAATATAAGTTTGGTCGTTGTCTGAGCATTGTAGTTTAAAGGGACGTATCAGGCTTCGTAGAAAATATTTGTATATGCTGGTATATATAGGGCCTTTAAGCCCAACTAAAATGTTTAGTCGGTTAGATGATCATTTCAAGGATGAAACGTGTTCTACACGTATAAGCGTGATTTTACACGCTGATGACATTAACCAGACTTAATTCATTCAGTTCTTACACAACGTATGGAGTCCTATACACTAGACAGTACTATATTGATCCTTAACCAATTTACGCCCGAATTCAAGATCAAGTTGAAATTTAATCAACTTTCGTATCGAAACAAGGCGAAAAAGCTATGATGGGAAGCCATCCCCTAGACATATTAACCCATATTGATCATTTACCAAAATTACGCCCGAATTCAAGGTCAAGTTGAAATTTAACCAACTTTTGAACCGAAACAAGGCGTTTATTTAGGATATAGCGGGGACGCACGGGAATAGGCGGGATCTCACCCCTATTACCCCTCCGCTGGATTAGGACCAACTATACGGAAAGACAGGACGCACGGGAATAGGCAGGATCTCACCCTCTGGATCAGGACCAAAAGGCGTTTATTTAGGCTGTAGCTAGGACGCACGGGAATAGGCGGGATCTCACCCTTATTACGCCTCCGCTGGATCAGGACCAACTATACGGAAAGACAAAAGGAAACAGAACCAAAGCTTATTCTAGGATTATGACATTCTTCTGTTTCGGAACAATTCCCTCTGATCAATGATTTCACTCGATTAACGAACTTTCGGAGTATGACATTCCTGTGTTAGGAACTTGAGTGTTCTTTTCAGAGCTATCCATATTCCAAATGGGATAGTTTGATCTCTATCACGGAATCATCAAGTTTTTTGTCTTAGGACAAAAATCTTGAAAAAGGTGATAAGAGTTATGTAACACTTTCGAATGTTACACGGCGTAAGTAAGGTTAATTTAGAAGTCAATGTCCTGGCTCAGATGTCCATAATATGCATGGAAACTGACCCAGGATGAAATAGTACATGCTATTTCATCACGGGCTAGTAGTCCCATAAAGAATATATTATCTTAACCTGTTGGGCAGGCCACTACATGGACCAATGATATGGCTACACCTCGGTTAGGCGTTGGCTTCTATATGTTCATATATACTTGCTACAGCCGAGACTAGATGAATTCTGACTCTTGCTTCGAACGTATTTCTGAGAAGATATTATTATATGTATTCTCCGTGACTGCCTGCTTTTAGTTGTACATAATTGTACGAAGAAATATCACCATTTCTATGTTCTGAGAGTTCCGACTTAGTGTATAAGTACCTGGGGAGTATTACACCTGACTTATTATCTGATAATATCCCACCAATGAATATGAATCATTCAAGCTGTTCTTGTATTACCTATATTTGTTTTATTTCTGCCGTCTGTCTTTATTGTACCCGAGCACCACGCCAATTGAATATTTAGAGCATTCCAATGTATACTTATATAACTGGGGGAGGTTAACCCCTCTGTGGTATTTAATTTCTCATTCATTAAACTGGCAGCATCGCGTAATATGGCAAACAAATGAAACAACGATAATTACTTATATTTACATACACCTAATATTGCTTCCGATTTCCCCATTGCGTCACGGTAGACATGCCTCACCGGGGATTGTCGGGCATGAACGACTGCTTGACTATTCAGCACATCCGGATCTGGCAAGCAATTTGTTTTGGTCTATAATCAGTGTTGTTACCCTGCACCTAAAACTCATCTCCTATGATTACACAACACACGACATTGCAAATATATCATTACTAGAAGATGACCCGACTTCGTCCGGGCTATTCAAAAACCAAATTTCAAGTCGATTGCTCCACCCGTTTCCGAGATCTGGTCTGCGCATGCGCGAAGCTGGCGTCGCACGGGCTCGGCGACCCGATAAAATTCGTATTCGGGGCAAGATACATTCACATACCAAATTTCAAGTCGATAGCTCCACCCGTTTCCGAGATATATAGCCCAATGTCATTTGCGGATACCTCGGCCGGTGATGAGTTAACGCGACATCGGCCGGTTAAGAGTTAAACGCGATCACGTCACGATCTGTTGACGGCGTAATATATTTACTGAATGTTTTTCGATGAGCGAAGCATGGTCCTGCGTTCTTCCCGATAATTAAGGTAGAAACTTTAAACGTACACAGGCGTGTGATACATCATTGGAAAGATGAAGCGCCACAGATTCTAACCGTGCAAATTATATGGCAATTTATTATTCGCGCTATATCGAATCGATTTGTGAGCACCGAACTGAAATATATTAGCGCAAAACGGCGTAAAAACAGATTTGACCTCGGCACGTGAAAAGTTGACCTCGGATCTGAAAATTAATATGCCTATGCCACTTCCCGACCGATAGTACCCTCACATACGAACACACAGACCACAGATACACAGACCACATATACACAGACAGATCTTCCAAAATATATAATAGATGGCAGAACGGCGTGTTGTCAATTTCTTATCATCCACAACCGAAACTTCATTGTTAGTTTCAGATATTATCATTCTTGAAATCAACACGTCTACATTCACCACAAGCTAAACAAAACATTTCATCATATATGTGTATACTTTACTGTAAAAAGCGATGATTCGAACTGTCCGAACTGAACTCCATGCGTTTATTTAAAGTTGAATAAATAGTGGGAAAGACAAAACACTCCTAGTTGATAATGAATTTAAGTATATAAATATAAATAATAAACAGCAGATTCAACGTGGTCATGGGTTTTGACCGCGATAAAAATTCAGCAAACTTCGCATGAACCCCTTCGGGGTTCATGCAGTTTGCTGAATTTTTTCGTGGTCAAAATCCCATGACGACATTGAAACCGCCGCTCATTTCTTATATATTTACATACACCTAATGTCGCTTCCGATTTCCCCATAGTATTACGGTAAACACGCCCCCTGAGTCAATGTGTTCATAAACCTATGAACATAACGTGACGTCACTTTCAACGTCGTTCATACGAGAAATGAACGGCGGTTTCAATGTGGTCATGGGATTTTGACCGCGAGAAAAATTCAGCAAACTGCATGAACCCCTTGCTGAATCCGCCGTTTGTTATTGATATATATATATATACATAAATGCATGAGGAACTAGGGTTGTCTGTCTTTCCCACTATTCAACTTTAAATGAACGCATGAAGTTCAGTTCGGACATTTCAAATCCTCGCTTTTTAGAAAACCAAACATTGTGAGAATCCGTTGACGGAGAGCGAAAAAACGCAATTTCACAGTAAAATATACACGTATGACGAAATGTATTGTTTAGCTTGTAATGAATGTAGACGTATTGATTTCAAGAATGATAATATCTGAAACTAACAATTAAGTTTCGGTCGTGGATAAGAAATTCACAACACGCCGTTCTACCATCTACTCTATATTTTGGGACTTCCGTCTGTCTGTCTGTTTGTTTGTTTGTTTGTTTGTTAGCAATGGCCGGGAAAACTGCAGGACGGATTTCGACGAAATTTGATACCTAAGTGTACTTTTGTCCGGGGAGTGTTTTGGACGGGTCAAATCGTTACCCCGACCTGACCTTGACCTTCAAAATGGTCAATTCAAGGTCAAATCGCGCATTTCGACGGGATTTTGACGAAATTTGATGCCTATGGATACTTTTGTCCGGGGAGTGTTTTGGACGGGTCAAATCGTGACCCGACCTGACCTTCACCTTCAAAATGGTCAATTCAAGGTCAAATCGCGCCTTTCGACGGGATTTCGACATTTGATACCTAGGGGTACTTTTGTCTGGGGAGTGTTTTGGATGGGTCAAGTCGTGACCCCGACCTGATCGCGACCTTCAGAATGGTCAATTCAGGGTCAAATCGCGCCTTTCGACGGATTTCGACGAAATTTGGTACCTAGGGTTACTTTTGTCCGGGAACTGTTTTGTACGGGCCAAATCGTGACCCCGACCTGACCTTGACCTTCAAAATGGTCAATTCAAGGTCAAATCGCGCCTTTCGACGGATTTCGACGAAATTTTATACCTATGTGTACTTTTGTCCGGGGAGTGTTTTGGACGGGTCAAATAGTGACCCCGACCTTGACCTTGACCTTCAAAATGGTCAATTTAAGGTCAAATCGCGCCTTTCGACGGATGAAAGCAGAGGGGAAACAGCCCGGACGAAGTCGGGTCACCCTGCTAGTAATGATATATTTGTGAGGTCGGGGGAATATTTGTAACGGCAAGTAAAATGATCAAACTCTACTCAACATCAACGCTTCGTAACACGAAGCGTATTGTATGGTCGCTCGCTTGTGCATTTGTCTGCAGTATTTCAGTATTAGCTGCAATTGTGCCGCTATGTGGTCCACTGTGCTCATGTAAGAAGACCCATTAGGAACATTATACCATGAAACGATTTTACGTCGGTCGCAGCACTGTTATACGCACAACGCATTTCAATTGCAAATTAAAACGATAATTATGCAAATGAGCAAACACCATTGTTCGCGATGTTTCGAAAGTTGTGGGGTTATAAAAAGAGTGTCGTCGTTATATAATAACATAGTTGCGAACTTGCGAGGTGAGAGATCTCCGCACGTTGTACTTCTCATGGCAACAATTGTCGAGTTTGAGTTGCGTAATGAGAGGAGTTTTAGGTGCAGGATGACAACACTGATTCTATATACCAAAACAAATTTCTTGCCAAATCCGGAAGTGCTGAATACTCAAGCAGTCGTTGATGTCCGACAATCCCCGGTGATTTCCGGGATCAATGTGTTCATAGGAACGACATTGAAAGTGACGTCACGTTACGTTCATAAGTTTATGAACACATTGACTCAGGGGGGGTGTCTACCTTAACGGTGTGGGAAAATCGGAAGCGATGTTAGGTGTATGTAAATATAAGTTTATGAACACATTGATCCCGAAAATCACCGGGGATTGTCGGACATGAACGACTGCTTGACTATTCAGCACGTCCGGATTTGGCAAGCAATTTGTTTTTGGTCTATAATCAGTGTTGTTACCCTGCGCCAAAAAATCATCTCCTCTGATTACAAAATATATCATTATGGTAGAACGGCGTGTTGTCAATTTCTTATCATCCACAACCAAAACTTAATTGTTAGTTTCAGATATTATCATTCTTGAAATCTACACGTCTACATTCATTACAAGCTAAACAAGACATTTCGTCATACTTTTCCGCTCTCCGTCAACGGATTCTCACAATGTTTGGTTTTCTAAAAAGCGCGGATTCGAACTCTCCGAACTGAACTCCATGCGTTCATTTAAAGTTGCATAAATAGTGGGAGACAGAAAATCCTAGTTGATAATGATTTTATGTGTATAAATATAAATAATAAACGGCGGATTCAAAGTGGTCATGGGTTTGACCCCGATAAAAATTTAGCAAACTCCGCATGAACGCCTTCGGGGTTCATGCAGTTTGCTGAATTTTTCTCACGGTCAAAATCCCATGACCACATCGAAACCGCCGTTCATTTCAAACCCGCCATTAATTTCCCAACTGATTACTGAGATTAATAGTCCGCACCGTGTTATGGTAAATTTGCACCATATAATGACAAGATCACCATAGTCAGAAATGGTAACGCACTCAAGATCATATTATATAATTTATTACATGATCCTACCGTTTTTCCATTCAATAAACCCATTCTATAAATTGTAATATTAAACGTACGTTTAATAACAGGAAATAGTGCCTGGTAACCTTTGACTTCCGGTTTGTCGTCTGTTTACATTCCGTAAGCTACGTTTCAAAAATAATATGGCTTCCAATATTTTTTCAATAAACTGTAATGAATGAAGAGTTTGAAATGTTATGCCATTAAATATATAGAGAGTAATTAATTGGTTCCGAGAATTACGTTAAATAATTCACGAGAGGTGAGATACCTCGGTAAGAAACCAGTGCGCGATAGCGCACGAGTTTCTTACCCAAACGTATCTCGCCTCGAGGGAATTATTGAACTTAATTATCGGAACTAATTGATTACTCTATTTATTACCCTTCTGCATCAATTTGGTTCGCCAAATATGATTAAAACACACATACTTAATTCATGAAAATCCCGATGTGGAGAAACATCAACCATCGAAATTTCAGTCTAGATCAGTAAGCGATGTAACGTCAATGACGTCATGGGAAATGACATAATTCACTAGTGACATTACCATTTTTAATTAACAGCGTTTGCAATGGAAATCGCGAATAGGAGTGTAATAAAAGCCATTAAATACGCCAAAGAGTCTTTATTTGTCTGGGACTATTTATTTACGCGGCAAACAACTCATAATTACGTGAAACGTTATCGCAGGCCTTATATATAAGCCGATGTTAGTTTCGTGCCCCATTTGTTGATTTAACCCTTTACCCAACATAATATAAGAGAATGCATTGGCTTAACACATTAAAAATTATAAAATTGTTAAAGAATGTAAGAAAAAATGGTAAAAAGTGTTAAAAAAAGATTTTTTTAGGCCAATGCATTCTCTTATATATGCGAGGCGACCTATGTTAGTTTCGTGCCCCATTTGTTGATTTAACCCTTTACCCAACAGAACGGCCCTGTGCCAATGCATTCTCTTATATATGCGAGTCGACCATAGGTCGCCTCGCATATATAAGAGAATGCATTGGCTTAACACATATTAATTGTTAACAAATGTAAGAAAAAATTCTAATTTTTTTTAGGCCAATGCATTCTCTTATATATGCGAGGCGACCTATGGTCGACTCGCATATATAAGAGAATGCATTGGCACAGGGCATAACTGTAACTATCACAATGTGGTCAAGGAGCCGGTTCAAATGATATCCATATTTGTATGGTTCTATTGAGACAGACCGAAGATATTTTAGGCTGTTGAAGCTTTATTTGGCCGGTTTTGGCCGGTTTGTTGGGTAAAGGGTTAAGTATGTTTTGTCGACGTTTTGGATCATGTAATAAATAGAATCTACAACTCGTCCCAGTTTATAGCGGAATTTACAAAACTCGTCAAGTAAATTAGGTCTGGACTCGTTTTGTAAATTTCGCTATAAACTGGGAACTCATTGTAGATCCTCTATATAAGATATATTGGTTTCATGAATACCCCAACTCAGAATTTTTTTAAAATAACTAATCCTTCAAATTATTACAACAACTACGGAAAATATTATCACTGCAGGTTTATCATTCACCACACAAGAAAGCCTCTAAATGCGGACCAAACCTATACTAATCGGATTAAATACACACCCGATACCTCGCAATATGACCTTTAATCTATATTCCAACTGAGACATTCTTCATCCGCAATGTTAGCTGTTATACTATGCATTGTGATCCCGCAATAAAATCTTCAAGAGTGGCCCATCCATTGTTTACACCTAAATATCGAAAGCATAAAAGTTACATACTGCAACAATGAGACACCCGCGAAGATTCATCCGCGAATATATATATCCTGTAAAAGTTTAACTGGTACACAATATAGCTAGTACATTTTAAATCATATTTCATAAAATAACTCTCATCGTGTGAAACCCGAAATGTGTTGTACTGCGATATATCCCCATAGCTCCATTGACAAGGCCAGGTCAGCTTAGCAGTAATAAACTATCGTCGTGTATTGTTAATGTACCATCATGTAATATTAAAGTATCATCGTGTGATGACAATTTGATCAATAACATAAATACTAAATGTTATCCACATTTAAGAATTTATGTCTGTTTGTCCGCTATATGAATAAAGTTGTGGCTATCTGAAGGGTTCTAGGTGTAGTCTAACAGGGTTAACTTTTTTACGATGAATCTGATGGTATTGTTCAAACTACGGAGATTAAGCCATTGAAGAGGCAGGGAGGGACTGCATGCAGATGCTACATAAAACTGTATATTTATGAACAATTGCATGACATGATATGCATATTAATTAAATTTTCTAATTCACCTAGAAGCAAATGTAAGGAATTTGCTAACTGTTGTTGCAGTGGCAATGTTATATAGTATGTGTAAGGGAGGGTCTACCGAAATTCATAAAAAAAATTGGGAGGAGGTTGCCGATTATATTTTCAACCGAAGAGGTCTAACTTGGGGACATAAACACAAATGTTCAACCTGGTAAAGAAAGTTCACTTTCCCGTAGAATGAATACGTTTTGTGCAGCAGTAAGATTCTCACAGATAATTAATGAACCCACCAGAGTTACAGAAACCTCATCCTCTATTAATGACTTAATTTGGTTCTCTGACAATGGCGTAATCGATCATTTGGCCACTTTTTTCTTTCGCAAACTTAATAGAGATAAGACTTTCTCACATAATACAGATTGTGTAAGATCGACAAAAAAATTCTCTTGTGCAGAGTTCAATAAGAAACTAAATGAAGTAGATTGGGATGCAATCTATCAGACAAATGATACCAGTATTGCATGGAACATTTTTAAAGATAATTATCTATCAATACTTAATGAATATGCTCCACTAAAGCAAATGATAATTAAAAGCCGCTCAGAGGACTGGATTAATGGTGAAATTCTAGACCTAATTAGACAAAGAGACACTCCACAGAGAGAATTTCAACAGACCGGAGACTCAAAATTTCGTTCAACTTTTAAATGTCTGAGAAATAGGGCACAACACGCTGTCAAGAAGGCAAAGATGGAATTTGTTTCAAGCAGAAGAATAACACAAAGAAACTTTGTCAAACTCTTAAAAGCGTGGGTATTTCCTCCAAGAAAGATAAATCACCCCAGTCAGAAATTGGTCTGAAAATAAATGATGAAATGATTTTCGACAAACAGAAAGTTGCAGATCATTTCAACAGTTATTTTTCTAATATAGCGGGTGACTTGGTGGAAAATCTTCCTTCTGCTCCTTGTATCTATGATGAAACTTCTGTCGATGCCTTTTATAGGTCCCAGAACATCAAGACATATAGTTTTAATTTTAACCCTTTACCCAACAGAAGGGCCCTGTGCCAATGCGTTCTCTTATATATGCGAGTCGACCATAGGTCGCCTCGCATATATAAGAGAATGCATTGGCTCAACTCAATAAAAATTATAAAATTGTTAAAGAATGTAAGAAAAAATGGTAAAAAGTGTTAAAAAAAGATTTTTTTTAGGCCAATGCATTCTCTTATATATGCGAGGCGACCTATGGTCGACTCGCATATATAAGAGAATGCATTGGCACAGGGCATAACTGTAACTATCACAATGTGGTCAATGAGCCGGTTCCAATGATATCCATATTTGTATGGTTCTATTGAGACAGACCGAAGATATTTTAGGCTGTTGAAGCTTTATTTGGCCGGTTTTGGCCGCTTTGTTGGGTAAAGTGTTAATGAGATTTCTGATTAGACTATTCTGAAATCTGTAGCAGATCTTGGAATAAATAAGGCAACTGGCTTGGATCAAATTCCAGCCAGATATCTGAAGGAAAGTATATACACTGTTTTGCGATCTCTGACATATATTATAAATCTATCATCAAGAACTTCATGAGTTCCCGATGACTTCAAGCGGGCCAGAGTACTAGTAGTATACTCTGCATAAGAAGAATGAGAAAACCACAGTGGGTAATTACAGACCAGTATCTATCTTAAAGGGGTACTGTACGCCAAATGTTGTTGTTGGTTTCTATAGTCTCCGAGTCTGAGAATAAGGTAATACTTTTTTCATTATTTGAAAGTCTGTTGAGTACGAAGTAGTGTTACGGATGACAAATTTACCGGAATGCAAAAATACAAATTGTCGTTGTCGAGTAATTTTTGTACAGTTTTCAACCCAATGAATCAAATAAAAGTTATATTATAGGCATACTAGTCCCATATAATCATTTAAGTTATTGTATCGTCGCTAGTCAGTGAGTGGCTTGAGTGTTCTCCCCGTATCATCATAATATTTTAAGCGATCGTGCGTGCGATCGGTTTAACAAGCCAGTATCCCTCATTTACTTTATTTGATTACGCAAATTCGTAATTTAATTGACGCCATTTTATGGCTCCAGTCATAAATTCAATTTATATCAAATTATTAACTTTTAAATTATTAAATTTTAAGATAGCCTATTAACCTGAGCGTTTACAGAATACATCTTCGACTCAAATTACTTATGTTTCTATATATTATCGATATTAGATCGTTGTTATCACCGGAAATTTAATGAAAATGGCGTACAGTACCCCTTTAAGCATTTCTTCCAAAATTTTGGAAAGAATAATTTTTAATCAGTTAGAAGAATATCTTAAAGAAAACAACATCTTGTACCAGTTTCAGTCAGGTTTTAGGAATGTTTTTTCAACTGAAACATGCCTGACATATCTTACTGATTATATAAGAAGTCATGCTTTTCTTCTATGTGTATATACATGGCACCTAATTGGCTCCCAATCCGGCTTAATCGCGTCTTTTTTTCAAGTTAAAGTGTGTTTATTGGTGAGGGCAAGAATTTCTAACAGCTCTAGATCTTCTGTATCAAATCCGAAGACGTTGTGTAGAACACACGAAAGTTGTCAGTTGTACAGGGGCATGGCGACAGGGTTTGGTTGGGGTGTCTCGACCCAACCCCCGAACTTTGGTACAATTTTCTTAGCTGTACAGTCATTCATACGTGAGGAAAATCAGGATTCTTTTGACTAACTATTCCAAAATAATGATACGTACAAGCCAGCAAACGCAACAAACAAACCAGATTTTAAACAAATACATATACAAACTTATGACTAACTCGGGGGAGGGGGTGACCGGTGATAATAATAATAATAATGTATATCATTTATATAGCGCTTAATCCCTGGTGTAGCTCTATTTTGAGATCTGTATATATGTTCAACTTGTTTTGGTGGTCATGTTGCTTTGCCAATACTAATTATTATTTTTCAGTGTAATAACATTTTGTGAGTCAGCACTTGTCTTCCAATCCCATTGTCTGTATAAACAAATGTATGTGTTATATATCGTGTGTTATCTAAATTTGACAAATAAATATGTTTAAACTAAACTTTTGTACATTTCCAGCAGTTGGAAATTCCATGCCTGACACAACATTAGTTGGACATTAATTTGACACCATATATAGGTTGGAATTGTTCTCATTGTTTGATTTTTCAACCAGTAAAAGTTGGTAATTTTCCAATCTTAGGTTGGATATTTCCAAGGGATTGGAAATGTAATTCTGCGAACCTGTGAGTTTGGTGTTTAGTTCAAGGGGGTGCAGTTGGCCGGAAATTTGATGGAGCACTCCCATGTGAAACCTCTAGCCACGTCCCTAGAACTTGTACGTGTGGGTACTTAATCAATAATTTGACTGACATTTCCACTATATAGTCCTGAGATCCTCGAATAAGTTTTACATTTTGTTTGTGTGATTGGGAGATGCAGTTCACGTGCACGTTCACAACTGTGGCTTCATGGGCAAAGCTTTATTTTCCAACTAATGTACAGCGCATTGGCCAAAACAAAATGCCTGTGTTTCTGCACTATACAGAGACTATTGTGCAAAACAACTGCATTTAACGAAACAAAACATTTTAAATATGAAATTGCTGTTAGACTTGATAGTACATACGTGTATCTGATAATCCATCGATATCATATAATCCTACTATTTCTTGAATAAGAAGGAACACATAATAACGAACAAAACAGAAGACATATCCATGCAGGTTCACGTGAATTCAGTCAATGGTGACGTATCCGCCGAATTTGAAATCGACATGCGTTAGGGCGGTATTTTATGGATGGAATTATGAAACGAACATGATGAAAGTGACAATGAAATTGACAATGATTTGCTGCAAGTTCGCCATCAACCGAAGTGCTCCCCCAGCGTTACTATCAATAACATTATTTGGTTAATTTCAGTAATATTCTCCCCGTTTACACTTGATAACACAAATTTGTCTCCGCATTTAAAATTCTTTGATATATATCGTTTATATTCTGCAATAATTTGTACACAGGGGGCGGATTCTTATGTTGTATTGTGTTTTTAAACTCCGAGGTGGCGAAATATCGGTTTATTTACATTATGAACGTTTGAGTCCGTAATCGGAATTAGAATCTGAATCCGGATTACGACGAAATAACGATTGATTACGATTACGGTCTGTTCGTTTACTGATTCTGGTCTGTTCGTTTACCGAACCACGCCGTACGGGGTCTAATCCATAATCTGAATCCAGATTCTCCCACCAAATAACGACTCAGGCAAAACTGAATCAATATTGTTTGGATCTAGGAACAAAACATTAAACCACTGAGTTAGTAAATTAAATATTCAGTTTGGCAATCAACTGATAAAATCAGTGAATGAGGTGAAGTACTTAGGATCGGTCATTGATCAGACATTATCAGGTGAAGCTATGGCACATTCAGTTATAAAGAAAGTAAGCTCTAGAACAAAATTCATCTTCAGAACAGCCATAGATCTTCCGTTACATGTCAAGACACTATTGGCCTCTGCTTTGGCTCATTGCCAGTTTGATTATGCCTGCACTTCATAGTGTTTTGGACTCACACAGCAGACCCAAAAAAGGCTGCAAACCACTCAAAACAAACTAATGAGATTCTTGTTTGACCTGAAACCTCGAGATCATGTCAGTCTCGAACATTTTCGATTAGCCCGTTGGTTTCCGTTGAAAACAAAATTTCACTTTACTACTCTGAAGATTGTACATAAACTTCACTATAAAGGCCAACCCACATACTTGGCATCAAAGTTCATACCTATTAGCACCCTGCATTCATATGATACTCGCTACAGTCGGATGAGTTTCATTATACTATCAAATGAAACACATATTGCCAAAAGTTTCACTTACAATGGAATTAAACTTTGGAATGATTTAGACACTGAATACAAGTTAATCGAAGACTCAAACCGGTTTAAAAAGTGTGTCAGACTGGAATTATACAGAAAACTTAAAGATAAAGAAGAGGAAATTTGTGTGTGGACATAGACATAAAGCAAATCAACACCTTTTCATATGCTCTGTATTGGTTTTCATCTGCATTTCAGATAGCTATTTTTTTTATCCCATACACACATTTTAGTGCATTCATCCAGAGGAGGTCTGTAGATTGTGTGTTGGAGTAAGCTCAACTCGGCCACCATTTGATAGGTGAGCCCTTTGCTCATAATATCTTTGTAGAGGGCTGCTTAAACAAAGCAGAACCCATAGACACCTTCTGGTGTTGCAGGAATTGCGCGGGTGTCACATTTGTGATGCATATGCATCTCACTGGGGGCATCTGAGTGGTTTTTGTGTTGAATTCACATTGATCTGGTAGCATGGCACCAATTTGCTACATTTTGTGGGTTTTCTGTATTATTCACATATGGTTTTTATACGTTTTATTCTCACATTCATAAAGGTTTTACAGTTTGAACATTATTCCGGGGAGGCCTATGGATTCTGTGTTGGAGTAAGTTCAACTCGGCAACCATTTGATAGATGGACTCTCTGCTCATATGTTTGTAGAGGGCTGTTGAAACAGAACAGAACCCAAAGACACCCCTGATGTGGTTGCATTTCTTAATTTGCAATAATTTATGCACAACATATCTCACACTTTCATTCATCACATATCTTAGTGCCTATTTTTATGAATATGTCATTCTTAAATGATCTTAAAGATTTCAAACGGTTTCACTATCAAACCAAGTTCGGTACCGGTAACCCTGGCAATTGATATTAACATTCTTAAGAAATTTCAACACATACTTTAATAAGGAAATATATCAATTGAAGTTGATTATAAACTATATTTATTTCTTTGGTGCTTTGAAATTTAGAAATTCTTTGCAGATAACATCTATTAACCTGAGAACCATTGTGGAAATAAGTCTGCCCATTTATGGGTCAGACTTTTCAATGTTATCCTCGGTGCGATGGGTGAGTCTTATTACATCTTAAAGACCACTTCTTTAAAAATCAATATATTTTATTAAACAAAATCTAAAGAACGAAACTGAAATTAATCATTCATATTAACGTGTGACACTGTTTAGATATGTTCTCTTATGTTTTAATAATTGCTGTATACAATCTAAACCGTAACATATTATGGTCCTTTCGAACTGTAGGACCTTTTGTAATATGTTTTTACATCGCACGAAATAAATCTATCTATCTAACGTTTTTTTATGAAGAAAGCAGGATGTAGGCGATTTTGTCCATTCGGAAATTCAAGAGGATATTAGTCTACATACAACAGTGAACATTACCGTGTGGCCATACCCAGTCAGTGGTCAAATTGCTTACGAAACGTTCTGAAATCTGGTGTCTCTTGTGGCTTATCGCCGATAGTAATATCACAGTGGATCAACGGACACAAACGAAAACCTGAAGTTGCAGAGTCCGAGGCGAGTAATTTGTGTTGTCAAAGTTTGCAGACACTTTCTGGCAACGTTTTTGCTGCTAATAAACACATTTAGACACCACTTCTAAACAGTTTAAGGTGAGTGAATATTTCGTCACTAATATTCTACCCCCGACGATCAGTTAGAATCATTGTGGGAGGAGGACAGGCGCTTCGATCGGTATAATGCTTGTGGCAAAAAGTTGATGAGATGATTGTGAAAATTTACATTTTCTGGGATATTTTATGGAATAAATCGTCGCCTCGGACTCTGCGACTTCCGGTTTTCGTTCGTGTCCGTTGATCCACTGTGAATATTGCCATCCTCAATGCTGGTGGCGGTGTTATTGCTGGTTATATACATTGCTGTTGTTGTTGTTGTGTTGTTGTTGTTGGTGATGTTGTTGGTAGAGTTTTTTAAGTGGAAACACTACTGTCTTCGGAGTTGGGAATGCTGCTGTATTTGTTGTTGTTTTCGGTTTGTCAAGATGTGTGCTCCTCGCTTATTGAAATTATTTTTTTCTTAATGAATTTGCAGTTTTCGGAAGATGGTGGTGTTGTCGGTAGAAACATGCAGTTACTTCCTTGTTGTTGACGGATAGGGACGATGGTATAATCTCCGTTCGGCTTACCATTGTGTACCCTAGTAACTTCCTGGTTTCTTTGTGAAGACAGTGTCAGTTTCATATATTTTCGTTCCTTGTAATTTGCGTGTGATGGTCGATCGTTTCACACAAGTCGATGAATAATAGCTGACAGATCGAACACTTGAAATGTTTGCTGATCATTTCATCCATATTTTCCTGTGAATAAAGGAGAGGTGCGTAAATCAATAGAACCGACATGCGTCCGAAATCGCTGTCATCATATCGAACATTTGGCAAATTAAAGGTAATTTTATGGAGCTGGTTATACAATAATTATGTCAACCAGTTCGTGGCGGGAGCTACGCTGGTGCAGCATTAAAGATAATGTGCCAGTGCATTATCTTATATATGGGAGTCTCCCATATATACATGTAAGAAAATGCACTGGCTTATAATGCGAATGCGTTCTCTTTTATATATATACTAGAAGGTGACCCGACTTCGTCCGGGCTTTGACCTTGAATTGTCTATTTTGAAGGCCAAGGTCAAGTGGGGTCACGATTTGACCCGTCCAAAACACTGCCCGAACAAAAGTACCCGACAAAAGTACCCGTCGAAATCCATCCGGTTTTACCCGATTTGACCTTGAATTGACCATTTTGAAGGTCAATGTCAGGTGGGGTCAAACACCAACACCCCAAAAATGGTGGAAATCGGCCCAGCGGATACCGGGAAATCGGCCCAGCGGATACCGAGATACCCTATGCATCAAATTTCGTCCGTAAAAATCCGCCAGTTTAACCCGATTTGATTTCCACTGAAGTATATAAACGCGCCTCATATACACACGCTCATTAATTATCAAGTTTCAACGTAAAGATAAATTACCATCGGTGCCCGAGATATCGCCAAGACGTCTGAAACAGTCAAATGCATCGGCCTGTTAAGAGTTAAAGGTACTCAACCCGATAAAACTCCTCTCAATTACTATTTCAATGGCTTCGGGGGTCAAAAATATTTGATTCGAGTCGAGGAAGTCACCCATCAAAGCTCAGATTTGTTAGATATCGATTTTAGAAATCTATTATTTTTCATTATCGGGAATTCTTTCTGGCCCAGTACGTAGTCAATTATTACCACTTGATTATAGAGTTATCCATCCTTGTCTGTTTGAATAGAATTTTGGCGTAAAATCTCGAGCATGTTACCAAATTGACGGCAGTTATAAGTACTCATCTCGAGAACATAAGAATTTTCAAAAATTAATATCTAATAACTCTGAGGTTTGTTTGATGGGTTCCTCGACTCGAATCAAATATTTTTTACCCCCAAAGCCAAAGAAATAGTAATATAGGACCCTCTGATCGGATTGTTGTTGTTGGAATCTGTTGAGATGGGGACCCTCTTTACGGGTTGAGTACCTTTAACGTGATCTAACTTTATGACCGCTAACGACGTCATAGAAGTTACGCATTGTTTTTACCCTGATAGAAGATCGTACCACTTCTTCTTAATAATTGAGGCAGATAACTAAAACGGATACATACATATTATATATCGTTGGAAAGAGGAAACACGAAAGATTATCATAGTGTCATTATTATGACTGGCATGTTATTATTCGCGCTGTTTCGAATCGATTTGTAAGCACCGAACTCAAATGAAAGTCCCGTAACACAGCGTAAAAACAGATTTGACCTCGGCACGTGAAAAGTTGACCTCGGATCTGAAAATCAATAGGCCTATGTTCGTCCCCGGCCGAAAATACACCCACATACCAAGTTTCATCGAAATCGGCTGGGCCATTTTCGAGTCCATCGATTACTGACAGACAGACACACACACACACACACACACACACACAGATCTTCCAAAATATATAATAGATATATGCGAGGCTCCTTGTGGGAGACCCGCGTAGATGAGAGAATGCATTTGGCACAGGTTTTCACAAAATTTCAGGAAGCTTTAGTCATGGAAGGGTTAATCGCTTTATGATGACAGCTGGTATGAGGAACTTACAACGCGACACCCTTTCAGGTATACAGCTATAATAGTACATACACATGAGACAAAGTGTGGTATAACTCATTCAGTTATCCTACATGTATATATTCGCTGTGTAGTCGGCGCTTCTATCAATATCTTTCAATCTCGTATTACACACAAACATAGTTGTATTATTTTAAAGACATATTATGGACTTGTTAGGGTGCGTGAAACTGATCAGTTAGTATTTAGGGGCTATGTCAACTGGAGGAATGTATCATTCTACTAACATCGTTGAAAATTTCAACCAAATCGACCGTACCACTCCATAGAAAACATCATCTGACCTACCCTAAATTGTAAATATTTACTTTTCCATTGCGGTACGCAACTATTGGTGATAAACTAACGAAAACGATTCTCCACAATGAGTCACTACATTTAATTAATATACAAGAATGACGGTGTGTGTTGTCAACTTGGATATGATAATTGTAAAATATAACTACTTTGAGCAAGATATTCTCATATTTGATCACCCTACCGGAGTGTTTCACATAACTTTAACCGTGAATATTGCTGTTAATTGGATAACTATCCAATTAACAGCAATATTGAGTAGAATGTTTTCGCATCTGTTGTATACTTGCCATCTGTTGTATACTTGCCATCTGTTGTATACTTGCCATCTGTTGTATACTTGCCATCTGTTGTATACTTGCCATCTGTTGTATACTTGCCATCTGTTGTATACTTGCCATCTGTTGTTTACTTGCCATCTGTTGTATACTTGCCATCTGTTGTATACTTGCCATCTGTTGTTTACTTGCCATCTGTTGTTTACTTGCCATCTGTTGTATACTTGCCATCTGTTGTTTACTTGCCATCTGTTGTATACTTGCCATCTGTTGTATACTTGCCATCTGTTGTATACTTGCCATCTGTTGTATACTTGCCATCTGTTGTATACTTGCCATCTGTTGTATACTTGCCATCTGTTGTATACTTGCCATCTGTTGTATACTTGCCATCTGTTGTATACTTGCCATCTGTTGTATACTTGCCATCTGTTGTATACTTGCCATCTGTTGTATACTTGCCATCTGTTGTATACTTGCCATCTGTTGTATACTTGCCATCTGTTGTATACTTGCCATCTGTTGTATACTTGCCATCTGTTGTATACTTGCCATCTGTTGTATACTTGCCATCTGTTGTATACTTGCCATCTGTTGTATACTTGCCATCTGTTGTATACTTGCCATCTGTTGTATACTTGCCATCTGTTGTATACTTGCCATCTGTTGTATACTTGCCATCTGTTGTATACTTGCCATAATTTCTTACTCATATCGACTGTTACGACATTTCCCGTCGGGAATTATTTATTGCTGCTGAAAATTTGAAGAAAATGGACGTTGAATTACTTGAAACAAACTAATCAGGGTGGCTATATGATTATGAAATTTCATTACGTGGGGAGCTGGGGGTATCACAACAATAGCTAATCTTTTGGATTGACTCGCTGTATTATTGTTTGAGAGCCGATTTTCGTTAAATCTCACAATTCTCGTCATATTTAGCACTGTCAGGGACGTGACGACAGGGGGTGTCTCATCCCCCCAAATTTGGTGAAAATTTTAAACATTTGGAAATTTCATACCTACAACAACATCAGTTGGAAATTTCACACCAACACTAGGTTGAAAAAAATGTTCTTCAAGTTTGATTTTCAAACAATTTATTAGGGGAATTTATTGTTTTTGGAGCAATATTTGCAATTTTTCTACTTTTTGCCAAAATTTTGGACTGAAATCGCCATCAGTTGGATATTTTCCAATCTTAGGAGGGGTGTCAGGTTGGAAATTTGCAACACTTGGAAAGCTTGTGCCCTGGTCCCTCCGTGGCCAGTCAAAACTGATAGTTAATTTAAGAAAACAATATCGTCCTAGATTTGGTCAACACGGTCATTGGAATTGTCATCAGTTTTCCAACCTAAGTGGGGGTGTCAGGTTTGAAATTTCCAACTCTAGGAATGCTTGAGGTTAGTCTAGATGCTAGGATTTTGCGATTTTCTTGTTCAGATTTCAAAAATTTCGCACACCGGTCCGAAAAACCATGTTCGGCCCAGTGTGTCCTGGTCTCTTGTCCGTAGACATGTGCATTTGTCTGGAGTTGGACCGCTAGATGTTAGGATTTATGCAATTTTCAGGTTCAAATATCTGAATGTTCTGATACCGGGTATATAGAACCAAGGTTTATGAATATATAGGCTGATAGGCCTAAGCACTGAGGTGCAAGGGGGTGCAAATGGAATTAAGCAAAACTTGTGCTTGGGTCAGATTCAAGGAGGGGAGGTGCAGTTGGAATTTCTCAAAGTTGACATCCCCCAACCGAAACCCTCTAGCCACGTCCCTGTGCACTATATATTATAGTTCTTCAAACTCGGTCCACTTACATGTTTGAGCCCCGGGCGTATATATAGACTAATTCCTCTTCAAAGCGATTCAGTCACTCATATTCGCGCATTGGTAGATATTTACTAACCGTTTTTCTTTAGCACCAGCCATGCATAATAAAGCCAAACCGGAATTCACACTTCAGCGATCTTCATCGTATAATTGGTACATGCACGCATGGATGACCAGCGTGTTCATTGCATGTTCACTCGGAAAATCAATGAGCCCTTGGAGGGAGTCGAGATTCGAGAATTTGTTTTTTCAAACTAATTTATGTTATTTTATGTATATAGTGAGGTCATAAATTTGATGTTCAGTTTTTCGCCAACAATATAAAAACATGAAAGAGGTCCAATGATAATGATAAAGAGGAAAAAGTATATGTAAGGATGTATTATATGTTTTTCTTCAAATTTCCAAACTGAAGGCAGTCCGTTTCAGAATTCTGATCTTTAGTATACATCGACGAACAAAATTTCGGAAGTGGACTATATGTGTCTCTGTTGGTTAGTCATGTGCACTTGTTTTCAGTTTAAAGGTACTCAATCCGATTCGATGGTCCCCATATCATCAGATTCCAACAATAACAACATTTTTTTTCCAGTTATTAGAATCGAGTAACTGTGCAAAGATAATGCTAACCACAGTCAACTATAGAATAAAATCGCCTATTGCAAAACCTGTTATTTATCAACATTTTGTTCAACGAAATTTTGCCGGTTTGTCATATATGTGACACAAAAAAAACGCTTGATTTTAGAGTTGTCCATCTTCATCCGCAATTTGGTCACAGAAAGTCTTCTCGTCGACTGTTTACTGGGCCACTTAATATAATCGGTGTGAAAAAAAAATAGATTTCAAACATCGATATCTGATCACTCTTAGCTTCATGGGTGGGGTTCCTCGACTCGAATCAAATATTTTTTACCCCGAAGCAAAGGAAATAGTAATTTGCAAACGTTAATTCGGATTATGCATCTTTAATGTGGACGATTGAAGCAAATAATTCTCGGGGAAAGTTATCTCCTCGCCGTTTTGGTCCGTTTCATGACTACATAAGCCAGAAAAAGTCTTAAAATGATTAGACGATTATGGCCTGTAAACTTTTTTCAGTGTAAAGCACAAATCCTGAATGTTCTTAAAATTTTAAATATTGACATAATAAAAACACACAGACCTAAGAGTGCATGTTTTTCTGTAGTAATACCGCATTACCGCCTCCATAATTCCACCAGTTACCACTCCAAGTAACGGGTGTGCACGCTCGACGATGAGTATAATTATATAACATATATTTTACGCCAGTGAGTGGTTGACAGTCGAGATCTCAGTGTGTGACTTCCGTTAATTATCACTGATCCGCTGAGCTATCAGCGGCGAGCACATTAAAATCTCCGGGTGCGATCGGAACCCCGGAAACACTCTAATGAACATTTGACAGATGTTGACTTAACCAGCACCAAACTCGTCAAAAGCCTGGTGACAATATAATAATGTGTCCATTTATAACGACCGGCTGCCATTATAATATCGCATGGAGAAAGAGTCAGCACGCGATCATATGACATGCATATATAGCTGTTCACCATCGCCGAAAACACTAATAACAAGAAAACCAATGTCAGAAATGGTAACGCGCTCAAGATAATATATTATGTATACCCATGCATGATTGTAATTATAGAATATAAGCTATATATTTGTTTCACGAATGACCAACTCATAATTCCGATAAAACAACTAATTCTTAAAATTATTGCAACAACTATATACGGCTTATCGCTGAAGGTTTCGCATACATCTCACCAGAATTCCCAACTACACCTTTTACCGGACTCGGCCTCCTGGTCGCAGTTCGACTTTTAATCCGTCCCATAAAATCCCATTTCTATAAATAAAACGCCCATGGCCCATGTATACCAAGAATCAGCGAAACATTATAAACGCGGAGCGCGAAATAATGTGTCCATATATAACGACCGGTTGTCATTAAAGTGATGTTAAACACTCCGGTAGGGTGACCCAATAGAAATGGAGAATAATCTTGCTCAAAGTAGTTAGTTTTACAAATCTTAAATCCAAACTGACAACACACATGCACCGCATTTATTATATACTAGCAGGGTTACCCGGCGTTGCCCAGGTTAATGCGATAAGAAACCCTCTGTATGCTGTGGATATTTGTTGGGGATAGAGAACGCTCTTGCTTAAAAGTGTTATACGTTTTCTCATAAATTGTATATTCAAATACCATCATAAAGCATGATTATTACAGTTATGGGATATAAGTAGTGGCTCACCTTGTCAATTGTCATTCTGTTTGTCGCGATTAATCCGTTCCAACAATAATGAAGTATGTATTTATTTACAACTGCGTATACATTAGACTTTATAATATGATACATGAACATCATAAACACATTAGTTCGATAAAAGATGATAATTGGGTTTTAAATATTGAGATGTATCAATCAATTTAGTGGGTTGGACTAAGTTCTCGAGGACACCTGGCTATCTCCATGAAGATACAGATGTTTCAAAGAAATTTCCAGGTGCTCCTCTGTTCATGTTGCTATATATTGGCTAAATATTCTCAGTTTAAACAAAATGTTGATGCGCATAAATATTAGCTACATGTGCCAGGCACAGAGCGAGATTTTGAGTTGTTTATGTCAGTCGAGGAGTCTGTTATAAAACCCTTGTCAGATGTGCAGTATTGGGAGGATCCTGAAAAGTCTTATGCTACTAACTGCATTTTCTTGTATATACCAGAATAAACTATATTTGACTGCACACTGTGACCACTATTTTTGAACAGGCCTTCCATATCTCTTGACAAATTATAACTTTTTTGTGGAAACTGCATTGAATGGAACAGACTCAATTTTGTTATAATATATATGCAATCCTCTGACGGTTCGGGGTCTCTCAGTTTGCACGACTATATGTATCTCTTCAATATAATGATAAATATACGTTTAATGCTTCTTCTATGTATCTCTTTTTGCTAGCTCATTTTGTGAATGCCCTGATTGCTATTCCCATATAAATATGACAGTTAAGAAGATATAATTGTTCAAGTGACTTAAGTGGGTCACCATATGTCGTGATTGTGAAACGTGAACGTCCAAAACTACTTAAAATGATATGGAGATGGCCTGGGTGATTGTATATAACTTATATGTGGATAAAGGCGAATATAAATCTTATCAATGATAGTGCATATCCGCTCGCCATCCGTGACGCAAACGACACCAAATGTGATTTAATTCATGGTATATCATTAGAGAAAAACGTGTATGAATTCGGTGGAAATTGGTGCCAAATAAATTTGTACCAGCGTTTGCCTCTTTTGACATATTTAAACCACTCCCATTAAACTCATGGATGCATCATATACTGGCGATGAGTATATATATGTTTGGTGGTAATCAGCAACTAAACAAATTCTGAGAATAATTATGACCCATATCTCTCACCCAACCGACAGCAATTTGACGTCTTTAAATCACACAATGATATTCCTCGTATCATAGAGAAGAAGAATATATCAATTTGGTGGAAATCTGGGCTAAAAATAGTTTATTAAATCAATTGTTGATGCAACGTTGACTCGAACAACGCCATATTGCGAAGGTGATTATGTATTCGTTTGGTGGAAATCGGCGACAAAACTATTTCACGATATATTTTTAATTTTGCCGACCTCCCCCTTTCCTTCCCCTGACACCAACAGCGTCATTTTAGAAATTTTGTACCCGCGCCGTTATCTTCCTTGTAAACATTTACCCCTCTCAGAACGCCTTGGTGCCATCTCGATTGTACCGCGTGAAGTTATATATATAGAACGCACACAGACAGACAGAAAGACAGACAGACAGACAGACAGCACGATTTGATTTCTTGTATCATTTGAGAAGAACGTGTCTGAATTTGATGGTAATTAGTACTAAAAATATTTTGTATCAGTCTTGGTGCCCCTCCCGTCCCTATTTCAGTCTCAAGCTGCACACACTAAGACTCGTTAGAGATTAGAGATGCATATATATGAAATTGGTGAAAAAATTGGCGACTATACAAATTCGTATCAAATTTAAGATCCCCATATCTCTCACCCATAGGGCACAAATTTGGTGTATCTAAACGACACGATAAGATTCCTCGTATCACAGAGAAGAATATGTATCAATCTGGTGGAAATCGGCACTAAACATATAGATATAATTTGTTGTGTCCCTCTCATCTCTATACACCACTGACTCGAATGGCCCAACTTATGACATCCTTAAACCACACGATTATACTCCTGGTATCATGGAGATGATTGTTTATAAGTTTGGTAATAATCGGCGACTAAACAATTTTTTTTATCAAATTTGGTGCCAATCCAAACCCCCATCTGTCAAACAAACAGCACCACTATGGCGTCTTTAAATCACACGATTAGATTCCTCGTATCTTGGATAAGAACGTGTATCAATTTGGTGGAAATTGGCGCAAAAAAATTGTGCATCAATTTTGGTGCCCCTGTCCCTTTCAATGCAACCCTGACTCGAATGAGGCCACATTTGACAGATATAAGCAACACCACTAGACTCCTCATACCATGGGGATGATTTTGTATAAGTGTGGTGGCAATCGGCGACTAAACCAATTATTATCAAATTTAGTGCTCACCCCCTCCCAATCTCTCAACCAAAAGACAACAATTTGGCGTTGTTAAAGCGCACAATTTGATTTCTTGTATAATGGAGAAGAATATATATCAATTTGGTGGAGATCGGCGCTAAAATTAGTTTTTCAATTTTGGTGCCCCTCTTCTCTTCCGTGCATCCCTGACTCGAACGACGCCACTTTTAAACCACACCGTTGGTTTTTTCATATCATGGGTTTGGCGTTGTTAAATCGCACAATTAGATTCCTTATATCACGAAGAGGAATATATATCAATTTGGTGGAGATCGGCGCTAAAATTAGTTTTTCAATTTTGGTGCCCCTCTCCCCTTCCGTGCATCCCTGACTCGAACGACGCCACTTTTAAACCACACCGTTCGTTTTTTCATATCACGGGGATGATTATATATAAGTTTGGTGGAAATCGGCGACAGAAAAAAAATCTGCCCTCCCCCTTCCGGGCACCCCTGGCGCGAACGGCGCGACTTTTGCCATATTTAAACCACACCATTAGATTCCTCATATCATGGGGATTATTATATATAAGTTTGGTGGCAATCGGCGACAATTTTTTTTCTCTGCCCCTCCCCCTTTTCTGCCCCTGACAACAACGGCGTCACTTTAGAAAATTCTAACCCCGACCATTAGCTTTCTCGTAAAAAGCTACTCCTAGTAGACCCCTTTGGCATCATCTAGATGGTCCCCTGTGAATTGCTATAGAACACAGACAGACAGACAGACAGACAGACAGACAGACAGACATTCGCAAATATAGATATAGATAAATTACATACAGGGACTCTCGGTGGCGAAATCGTTTTCGTTACTTTATCGCCGATAGTTGCTTCCCGAATCGATAAGTAAATATTTACAATTGAGCGTAGTTCAAATGTTTTCTATGGAGTGGTACGGTCGATCTGCTTGAGAATTTCGGCGATATAGTAGAATGTCACAATCCTCCAATTGGCATACTGCCTAAATACTAACTTAACAGATTAACGCACCTGAACAAGTCCATAATATGTCTTTAATATAGTTGAAACAATTGTTATCTACTACACAAGATTGATGTTTTTATCATCGAATTGTGTACGACATGTTTCAAAGTGTTTGAGCAGATTTGGGAGTCATATAGCTGCATCCGTGATCAAAATATCGTGTGTTGTATGCAAATCAAATGTATAAGGGTGCGTTCCGTATATCTCATATATATTTTGAAGACCTCTGGCTGTCTGTCTGTTTGTTTGTCTGTCTGTCTGTCATTAATACAAATCTACGATTCTCGACCGATCGGGACGAAACTTGGTACGTGAGTGTAGTTTGACCAGGCGGTCATCGTTGTCGTATTGGCGGGCCCGTGCGGCGCCCGCTTCGCGCATGCGCAGACGAGATCTCGGAAACGGGTGGAGCTATCGACTTGAAATTTGGTATGTGAATGTATCTTGCCCCGGATGCGAATTTTATCGGGTCGCCGAGCCCGTGCGACGCCAGCTTCGCGCATGCGCAGACGAGATCTCGGAAACGGGTGGAGCTATCGACTTGAAATTTGGTATGTGAATGTATCTTGCCCCGGATACGAATTTTATCGGGTCGCCGAGCCCGTGCGACGCCAGCTTCGCGCATGCGCAGACCAGATCTCGGAAACGGTGGAGCTATCGACTTGAAATTTGGTTTTTGAATAGCCCGAACAACGTCGGGCTCATCGGCTAGTGTTATATATACTGGTATATAAGTTCCTCTGTATATGTATGGGATAGTTTCTCCATGCACTTTAGCATGTCAGCTATAATGTACAATCCCACTTGGACTGTTCTGCACGAAACGTGACCACATACCATTTACGTATTTTGTATATACCGTACATGCAGTAACAGTCCACTCACTATATATATACATGGCCGCAGGATATGAAACCGGTGCATACAAACACTTTCTATATGTATGAAGTAACGAAGAAAACAAGCCATGTGCAAAATTTAAACTATAAGTTGTGTTGACTAACTTGACTAATAAAACTAAATTTTGTTTGTTTGTCTGTCGGGCTATAACCAAACGGCTGGACCATCGGAGCTGAACATTTACAAATGTACAAATCGGTCAATTAATCCGGGGAGTGTCATGGTGTAGGTACCGTTGACAGCAGATGTCTTAAAATTGCAGGGAACACCACAATTTATATGATCGTGAGCCACTCTGGTTCATTTAATCTTGACATACAAAGGGTGTCACTGCATGATGGCTTGCTTACCTCATATATATGGTCTACTTATTGACTTAACCCTTTACCCAACAGAACGGCCCTGTGCCAATGCATTCTCTTATATATGCGAGGCGACCTATATAAGAGAATGCATTGGCTTAACACATTAAAAATTATAAAATTGTTAAAGAATGTAAGAAAACATGGTAAAAAGTGTTAAAAAAAAGATTTTTTTTAGGCCAATGCATTCTCTTATATATGCGAGGCGACCTATGGTCGACTCGCATATATAATAGAATGCATTGGCACAGGGCATAAATGTAACTATCACAATGTGGTCAAGGAGCCGGTTCCAATGATATCCATATTTGTATGGTTCTATTGAGACAGACGGAAGATATTTTAGGCTGTTGAAGCTCAACTTGGCCGGTTTTGGCCCAACGTAAAGGGTTAAAGGGGTACTGTGCACTAAGATAGGCGATTTTTTTATTTACTCCCATTGAAATAACTTTCAAATTAGATTGTGTTCGTGTTATATGAGTTTCGTATAAACCTAATTTAGCGAAGAAAATATTGATCTTGGAAACAAAAATATTACGATTTCAAACTACGCGCCATGTTTTTGACCTTCACCGGAGAAGACGCAGGTTGCAGGAAGAACCGGAGGTTCATTGCTCACAGCTTCGATTGATGTATTCAATCTCTTCCATCGAACAATCTCACTCCCTATAAAATACTTGACGCTTTATGACTCTTGTTTCTTTCTCCTTTTTCCCCGAATCGGTTATAACGGGCCTTCTTTTGCAGGTAACATGTTTTGTTTGCAACTCAATAATGTTCGCGAATGGCCGTCGATAAAAGACACGCAACATATGCGATTTCAAGAACGGTAACTCGTAATGGCATAATTCTCCATTTTATGACTCCAGCCCATTCTGAACTCCTCGACCTGTGACCTCTGCGGGCACGGTGACGGAATATGACGAGGTTTGCCGAATGGACTCCAGCCATAAATGAATTTATATTAAATAATTCAATTTTACTTTTACGATAGCCTGTTAACCGGAACGTTTTCAGTAGACATCGTCGACTCAAATTAGTTATTTTATAATATAATATTCATATTAGATCGCTATTGTCACTGGGAATTTATTGAAATTGGGGTACAGTACCCCTTTAAATCAAGGAAAAAACCTTATTTTCATATTATCAGCATCCCTGTCCAAAAATATTGGTGTCTCATTCCTGGAGCTTTGGTGTCTCAGTCGTCGAGCTCTAGTTTTTTTATTAAATCAGCATCTCTTGCACAAATCTATACTATTTCCATGGTCATATATAGTGTGAATGTGGTGTCACCGAGGGCTTGCTTCCCTCATATGGTGTGCCTGTATAGTTGAAAATTGAAGAAACTCAAAGTCGCCCCGACTAATACAGAAAGTAATGCTATTGCGAGTAGCCCCATAATATATACCTAAGATAATATAATGCTATCACGAGTCGCTCCAACTAAAACAGATGGTGATACTATTGCGAGTCAGCCATTTTGATAAAGAAATAGTCAGCCATTTTTATAAAGAAGTTGGGCTATACAATGGTAGACAGGAGTCACCTGACCAGGGGACTATCTTGGGATAGGCATCTTTGACCTCAGATGACATAAACGCGGGGACAAATATGTGATAATAAAGATGGTTCCTTATCAGCTAAAACGATGTGTAGGAAAACTGGTACACATGGGGCCACCTGGCCCGGGGAATATGGGATAGGCGCGTTTGACCTCAGGTGACTGCAATGGGGACTAATAACTTATATTAACATAGAGAGCATTTATTATCAGCTCAGAAAATATGTGTGAAAATTGGCAGACATATAGGTATTTGACACGGGTGAGTAATGGAATATAGGTGTCGCGCCTTGACACCAGGTGACGCAATGAGGCACTGACAAATATATATGCCATCGGGAACGATTCCACTTGAACAGTCCTCGTGCGCCCACTCAATGCATATATAGTTGACAACTTGATACTGGATCCAATCAACAAAATGTCTAGTACGGCAATATAATTTAAATGAAACTGAAACATAAATAGAAGGCGTTTTAAACAAAAAAATATATTTAACGCGAATGCCATTAAAAGTATATCATGCACATTTATTTATTCGGCAAATAAATATATAGATAGATATTAAGCGCATTCTCAATATCATCAGATGGAGAAATTCCCCACGCAGAGCTGTCAGTGCCAATTTGTATAATATTTTAAGTTATTCTGAGTTGGTCATGCACACTTGCCATTAAATGTGCATATTCTACAGTCAAGACAGTCTCATTATTTGTAACGAGCTACGGTGGTAACGGAGAAAGCAACCTTTAAAACAAACTAATAGAGACTGATATCGATGTTGTTGGCAAATCCATTAAACGGCGACGAGGACACAAGACATTTACAGTGTTTTTTAACTTTATAGTGGAATATTTGCCGTTTAGCTCACTGTCACCTATCGTGACTTTAATTTCAACTGACCATATGCATTTCATTTGTTAAATAAAACATAATATATTTTTAATCCAGTGGTGTGTGATGGTAGGAAGCTTATATGGGTGTGTTCCGGTCTCTCGTGTGGCTTGAGTGAATGGTCTTAGGACTGTTTTTGGTCACCTGTTAGTGTCGGACAACTCCTTTACAGTCCCATACCACACCGTATTACCGATCCGGATTACAACCGGTCACGATGCGGATCACTACCGGCTGTTTTGACAAAAGCGTGCCACGTGGCACCATTGTAGTTGGATCATTTTCGCCCTACATTCTGTGGAAGGTGTGAATTTTTTCTCCCTTCGTGTATAGGAGTAACTGGGCTAGCGGAGGACGCCGATAAATCTGATAAGTATACAATATATGTTCACTTATTCTTATATTTGTAACGCATGTTTACCATTGTGTT
The DNA here is from genome assembly GCA_032622095.1 of Siphonodentalium dalli. Classification (NCBI taxonomy): domain Eukaryota; kingdom Metazoa; phylum Mollusca; class Scaphopoda; order Gadilida; family Siphonodentaliidae; genus Siphonodentalium; species Siphonodentalium dalli. The sequence goes on from CP136067.1 coordinate 42,421,166, forward strand.
TCATTATTTCGAGCAGTAGCTGATATGGATGGTTCATGTTTTATTTCTTTATGCGGTATTCTCGTGGTACGAAAAGATAGACCATTTACTAAGTCATTCGCCTAATGTACACGTTTGTATGTTCGATTTGTGGCCATCTGGGACGTTTTGAACATAGATACCCATGAAATGAACGGGTACGGATCTGTACCGGCAGGTGATGCGGATGTGTACACAAAATAGTGAACGGTGCCGATCCGCATCCTGTTTTTTGGAACCCATGAGTATGGAAATCGATACTACGCGTTTAATTTACATTCAACTTGACAAACCATATTGCCATTTTGTACAGTTATGGACATTCTTGTATACGCAACAGAAATAAGAGAAAATTCCATGCATTTGCATCATGTATTGTTCCAATGAAGATAAATAATGGGCCACGTGCAACTAGATCCTAGTAACATATGCTACCTCTAAGGTTATCGTAGGCGATTATTTTATATTTTCTTGGCGTGGCCATTTTCTAATGTATGTAAGAAAGACGGCGGCAACAAACTTTGTGTGGGTTACATTCAGATATATAATATAATTAACGTTTTAGTCGACCTACCGTTACACAAATTGCCACTTTCAGCCGGTAGTGATCCGCATCGTGACCGGTGGTAATCCGGATCGGTAATATATACGGTGTGCATACCCTGCTTGTATATAAACGCCATACTCATGCTGGGCATTGGTCAACTGCAGAAGTGGTGATGTTCCACATGGTACATCACATCCTTCCGCATGTGACCTATGTCTATGGGAGGCCAAATTCACATTTAATAATTAATTGCGCTTTTAAAGCGTAATTAATTGCGCTTAATCGTAATTAATTGCGCTTAAGCGCAATTCGTGGTTATATGTAACCGAACACCCCTGGTGAATGAATAGGTTTGTCCATAACTTAACCTTAACTCCTAATTGACATATCGCCTCTTGGTTTCATTGATTTGGATGGGTGTGGAGCTAGCTAGCCCAACTTCTTTATCAAAATGGCTGACTCGCAATAGTATCACCTTCTGTTTTAATGGACCTATCCGTACGTCCCGCCCACCTGTAGACTGCATGGTTACTGTTACTACGCACCACAAGCCATCTCAATTCCGCTATCTCTTCAGTGCTAAAATAGCTTCCGATGAGAAAGGACTGTGTTGTTAAACGCCATGTAACACGATAATATAGCTTCGTTCTGAATAAAGTCGAATTCCTTATGTCGAAAAAAATGGTCGCGCGTTTTCGGAATGTTAAAAGCGATATGAGAACAGTTTATATAGCACCAATGTGTCTATTTTCAGAATCTATCTGTTTCCAGCTTGATATTTTAGTGGAAACAGGTTTGTGTGAGGCTTTTGTTTGTGTACCCCTCTATTTTTGTCCCGTCCACCTGGTAATAAAAAACATGCTATTACGCATAGCAAGTTCGGTAAGTGGCTTTCTTTGTTCTTGGATATCGAAAAACATGGGGAGATCTTGCCAAAAATTACTTAATTACATATCTTAATGTGGAATTTTATCAAAATTCATCAAACGAAATGCATTTATGACTTCATTTTCAATTTTCTTTCCCAAATATTAAGGTATTGTATATTCTTAGATTCAGCTATATCAAATATAGACGAATATGAACAATCTACAAGGATATCTTGATCATATGCCACAATCAAAACTTCGATACATCGATTTTTGGTGAAGATATCGCAGAAAAGCTAACCCTACCCCACCCTCGCTGATTTCACAAGTTAGATTCCTTTGGTCGAAAACAACGGTCGCGCCATTTCGGATTGTCTAAGACGACATGCGAACGGTTTATTTATCAATAGCATGTCTACTTTCAGAGTTTACCTGTGTCCAGTTGAAATTTTATTGGAAAACAGGAGTTTTTGGACCGTTTTAAGAATTTAAAGAGCGTTTGCTTATTATACACATAGTAATCCTCATAACTGACCTTCTGTTGGAGTCTGCTAGTTGAAATTAACAAAAGTATCAAATATGGCGGTCTACTTTCAGAGTCTATTTGTTTCCAGTCTGACATTTTAGTGGAAACAAATTGTTTGGACGGTTTTAAACATTTAAAGAGCGTTTCCTGGTTATATAAATAGTAACTAACACGATTATCCTTTTCATGAATTGTGTAAGTTGAAATTGTGCACATATGTCAAGTATGACTCTGAAATGTATTTTTGAGAATGGTGTCGTCAGACAAGTCTCCGCTGGTACAGTACTATACTATGGCAGTTGCGAACAAAGCTATCGTTGGACCCTATAGAGATTTTGACAATTTACTCAAATATTCACAGTGGTGGAACTTAATGGCTATCATATATGCATGGGTCTTACGTGTGATCTATCGTAACTACATGTGATTTTACAAAATTAACATGCAATATAGTCAGGCCACCAGATACAGTAGTTGATAAAAATGTGGTTCACATCAATCATATACATCACAATCACGTGATTCAGTGATAATGTCCAGCTATTATAGAAATGCAAAGTTTATCAAGACTAAGGATGTCATTGTCAAATTGATTGATGGTATTTTTTCATCAATTGACAAATTTAATGTGTATTGCCAGGACGAAGTACCACATAAAACGGAGTTGTTTGGTAAGTAATATGGGAGTCATATTTATGTAAGTGTCAGTCAAAACTTTTAGGACATGGAAATATTTTTTTTTATTTCGTGGCCACGAAATACTAATTCGTGGCTACGAAATAACTAATTCGTGGTCACGAAATAAATAATTCGTGGCCACGAAATAACTAATTGTGATATACGATCGTCAGGCCCATTTGTGTAATGGAAGCGAACAGAGATGATCTGGTTGTAGCTGTCCACCATCTTTGACTGAGCCATTGCGATTTGAGATAAAGGGTGTTGTAGGGTGGCCCGTAAAACAAATTAAGTAATCACCCCTTTCACCAACCCGATCCAAAGTTGCCGCCGTCATGGGTGGGTTACAGAGGCACCCACGACATTCAGTATATCTTGGGGCCACCATACATCACCAATTATACCACATCAAACGGTTAAGGGGTCGAGAAATTGTACAGGTGTCATATTTGAACCCATATGGGTTGGCCATTTTGGGTCGGGGATGGTGACAGTTCACGTGAACATTTAGTTTGTCTCAGGGGTCACCCTACAACATACTGTATTCGACCTAAAAAAGGGGGGGGTTGCATGTTATCATATATGGACCCCTCTGATCAGTTATCATTTTCGCTCGAGTGGGCTGAAGGTGTGAAAATTTAGCTTGCTTTGTTAGCCACGGTACAACACCCTTTATTTGATCTATATCGGCCAAGTGACCGAGAAATAATGTGTACCCCATTTGACCCCTTCTGAGCAACGACCATTTTGGATCTGGTATGGTTGAAAGGGGTGAATATTTATAAGCTTGTTTTGGGCCCACCCTACAAAACCCCTTATTTGACAAAAAATCGGTCAATATGCCGAGAGGAATGCATGGCATTCCCATTCGATCCCTTGTGGTAACAACTAATGAATATCCAGTGTGTCTTGGAGCCACCTGACCCGCGTTTCCCCGTTCTCGATCTCGAGGCTAGTTTATATATAGGACGTCCATATCCCCATAGAGCCCGGGTCCCATGCCATAAGGTGTTTATAGTAGCTTTTCTGCGATCGTACGCATTGTTTCTAAAACACCATTAAGTTAGTGTAACCATACCGTAAAGGTATCTGACTATATGCAAAGGTCAATCAGTCGTTTCGTGTCCACGAATTAGTATTTCGTGAGCACGAATTAGTTATTTCTTGGCCACGAAGTAGTATTTTGTGGCCACCAAATTAGTTATTAGTATTTCGTGATCACGAAATAAAAAAAAAATCATGTCCTAAACCAGCCACCGTAGCTTATGGATCATTCTGTTTTAGTATTAAATTTTGAGAAACCCGACCAGCATAAATGTAACAACTACAACAAATCATCTATGCCAATGATATGTTTAGCCATATATATGTGGATAGGGTGGTATTGTTTAAAAATGTTAAACAATGATATCACATCCATGTGTATTGCTAAATATTGCTGGGCTTATATAGATGGTTGTTCTATAATTCCTGGTCGAGTTTATCCAAATTGGGAGTTTAAATTATGTTCATCTGATGATAAAGAAAACATTTTCTCCGTCCATTCGATACCTCCACCGGGATACATGTTTTACATACTAAATTAACACCTTAGTCAACATAACAAATCTCTCCCTCAAATACTTTGCCACAAAAATAAATTGTCAGTATAAATATGCACGACATCACTGGACACTTTCTAAGAGATAATTTATTTATAAGAAGATATAAATGCGCATGGTGTGCTTGGTCTTGTATATAGTACAACACAGTAAGATACAAGTGACACAGTGCGGGGACAATACTGTGTCGAAGAACATAGTTAAGGGGAACCTTCCATCGTCCTTCATAGTGTATCATGGCTCCATCTGTTGTGAACAAACCATCGACTTAGGCTTAATGTGTCGTTCTCCCCCAATAATATACTTGGCTTTGAACCGATCAATACTATGGGCCATGGTATTTTCCCGTAAATTATATAGTGTCTATAGTCAGATGGTATTGGTTATGTTCAAATGGTGACACAGATATAAAAATGTGCATGTTTGTGCCCCATGGGCCATTGATCATTATAAGATCGAGAAACTTAGTCTAGGAGAATACCGGGAATTCACTGGAAATTGCAATTATAGCTTATATGGTCGTAATTCAACGTTTGCGTTTCCGATACAGTTAATACCCAAATGTGAAATTTGAGATATACCTGGTCGTCAAAATGAACCAGATGTCTTATTTAAGGTTAGCAACGGTTGCTAATCAAATACCACAATTGTGTACTAATCATTCATTGGTATTGCCTTAATTTAGTCAGTGTCTAATCACATGGTGCTGGTTTTGTTCAAAGTTGGGCACACGCATGTCTAAAAATATAGGCCTATATATGTGCAGCCATGTTGTGCATAGGATAGGCCACTGATCATTATAAGATCGGGAGACTTTGCCACCGATCCCATAGCTCAGTATTAACGGTTACTAAGCACCAACTCGGAATGCAAGAAAATGCAACTATGGTTGATACCTATTTTACTCATTAAGCTCTACTTTAGTAGAAATTCGAATTTACTTGATTTGCACAGCTATAGCGTGGAGATTAACTGTGGTCAGAATATTGATGGTGAATGTTGGGTTTCAGTCGCTGCACTGAAGTTGGTCAAATGTAACTGGCGTGGGATGCATGAAAGCAAAGCCTATGCCGCTATACTAAAGATCTCAGCTGCAAGGACATGTCCGTTTATCAGTAGCACAAATCCCGCGAAAACACAGATTATCTCAGTGCATGTGGGATAGACTCCGATGACAACGTTTGAGTTATAATGACAACGAACAACTACCATCTATACCTGTGTATGTTTGACACTACATCCCGTTATGATCAACGATGTGGTTTCAAAACTAGTCAGTGGACAACAAGACATACAAGTATAAAATAAAACAATGCTATAATATGTAATCACATCGTGAACAGTCTTGTTGTGAATATTTTTATTTGATTCTGATTCAACAGGCTGCATATTATCGAAACTACAAAACCATTCGACACTTACTTTTGCCAATTACTGTATCTTGAGACATAACTATATCATATGTTGCAACTATTAAATCACGGATAGTTACAGTGGGTAAAACACGAGTGTTAAACTTCATATATAGATGTGCACGATTGCCAATAAGTGATATTACAATCAACGTTTGAGCATAACACGAAATTCTCCATAGGGTTAAGTGTTAAATTTTGATCGCAACTGTAGCCAGCAAGAATCAGCTAATTACATCCATTCTTTTTAAACTACGTCTGTATATCATACTTAGCATTTTTTAGGAATATCAGAACGTGCATATCATCATACGCAAAATGGCGCCATTTATCCAAAGTACTAGAATCTCCATAGGGCTCAGTGTTAAATTTTGATCACAACTGTAGCCAACAAGAAAGAACCGATCACATCAAAATTTTCATAAATACATGTAATGGTCATATCTAGTAGTTTGGAGAAGTTTCAAATCGCACCTATCACCATACGCCAGATGGCACCATCTATCGTGTTCTGTAAATACGAAACGCTCTCTAAATGATGTTGACCACGATTTAGGCCGACCCGCCAAAATTTAAGAATGGAAACAAGTCAATCCTGAAAACACACCTACTAGGCATACATAATCCGTTTTCAGATCGCTTTTAACAAACCAAAAATGCAAAATGACACAAGGAATCCGACTAATATCACGATTTTCAAGATACCTTTGTGTGTATATATGCAACATGTAAAAGCGACTGTCGTTAGATATAAGCAAAAATAGAACCAGTTTTAAACAAAAAACAGGTGTGATTGTTAGGCCACTTCCGATAAACAACAAAGATAGATGTTTAGGCATACGTTGAATCAAACGGTGTAAATGAAGCCATATTATGAAACTTCAATATCAAATAGCAAATTTAATATCGAAGCTATGCTAATGGTTCACACCTTGATGAAATAAACCAAACGGGGGTGTATATGTGGTAATCAATCTATAATCCCTCTTTTGTCGAAATAAATATAACGATATCAGTTTTACCATATCTTCGGTATATATTAGTTGGGGCTACTTGCAATATAATAGCATTTCTTTCTATATTAGTCGGGGCGACTTTGATTTTCTTCAATTTTCGAGTATACAGGCACACCATATGAGGGAAGCATGCAAGCCCTCGGTGACACCACATTCACATATATATGACCATGGAAATACTACAGATTTGTGCAAGAGATGCTGATTTAATAATAAAAACTAGTGCTCGATGACTGAGACACCAAAGCTCCAGGAATGAGACACCATTTTTTTGGGACAGGGATGCTGATAATATGAAAATAGGGTTTTTCCCCCTGATTTAAGTCAATAAGTAAACCATATGGCCTAAAATTCCTTAAATCGACATGTAGTTTGCAATCAAATCGAAAAATAAATTTTCGATATGCCGGTTATCATCATCATAATATGAAAATATAGTATGTGTGGAATGTGTAACGTTAAAATGAGCACCGGAGGATCATGTTCCTATTTTTCAGCTGCCATGAAAACGGTAGGCACTTTTATGCATGTTTTCTCCGTTACCAACCCGAAAAGGTAGCATATGGGTACGTACAGTCCATTTAAACATGTGGCAACAGTTTTATATTGTCACAATCAATACACAACGGTGGCTATAGTCAAATGCATGCAATTTTATAAAATACTCATGATTCGAGCTGTCACTAGCCAGATGTTTAGGGTCAATGGCTACCCGTATATCTTAGGATTACCGTGCAATTAAAAATTCATTCCGAATCGAACACTCTCTGTCACTCTATATGGTGTATAGACAGACGAAATGGACCAATTTCTTATGTGGGGATATATACCTTTTCGAAAACAAAACATGTGGAAAATATTGATGTGGCGTTTGTGATATGCGACACACATATACTACAGTGGGCGTGGTAACGGAGAAAACACATTTTGTGTCTTTATATTCCTAAATATTGCGAATCGTTGAAACACATTAAATTTTTAATAATATGTGACACAAACGTGTTTGGTTGAATTTCTAACTTCGCTAGAAACATATTAACTATTATTTGAAACTACATGCAGTCCCATGTACTTTGAATGTGTATGTGTTTCCAGTAAACCCATATCATTGATCTATGCTTGTGCACACAATTCTGTGCATCTAAAAATAAGACCTGCGTAATCATGCCATTCAATTTTATTTGATTACATAAATATAAGAATGTGTTAATATATGTCGAACAAGGAATACCTGACAATTCAAACGCCCGGTGTAATATTAGCATGGACATGATGGTAACGGAGAAAAAACCTATATATAGTTATATACGACATGTATGCAAGTTTATGAATGAGGAATATTTTGCTAATGAACGAGGAGTGGTGACTTTCGATCCACCGGAGACTTCGTCCCAGGTGAGCTAAAAATTAAAGGTCAAAATGGAAAAATGTAATTTTTTGTTTTTAGAGTTATGTCCCTGGCTCCGCCCCTATTTGACCCAGTGACCCCATTTGAACAAATCTGAACCCCAATCACCCAAGGTCCCTCCGTATCAAATATGAATCCATTCGACCCTGTGGTACAAGAGAAGAAGTCGTTTTAAGAAATACTATGGAGGGAAAGAGTTATGGCTCAGGCTTCGCAACTATTTGACACAGTGACCTCATTTGAACAAATCTGAATGTGAGTCACCTAGGGAACATCCACACCAAATATGAACCCATTTGGCCTGCCGGTATTTGAGAAGATGTTTAAAAGAATTACTATGGAGGGAAAGAGTTATGGCCCTGGCTTCGCAACTATTTGACACAGTGACCTCATTTGAACAAATCTAAACGAGAGTCACATAGGGAACAGCCACACCAAATATGAACTCATTGTTTTATTCGTGGATTGGTACTAGTATGCAATATGATTAAAATTCGAAATTAATTTTAAATAGCTAGTAGCCTTCAATTAATTTCCTGCCCATATAAATCAATTTAATAAATGTCATCGTTACTAGTGTCATCACATTGAGTCTATATGTCTAAACATGACAAACACGTGAAATTATCACCGTCGTCAAAGACACCGTAATCCTCTCCGCAACCTTCATGAAACCACTTGCCACAATCTGAGCACAACGCCCATTCGTCGCGTTTACTGGGGTCGAGTGGATCACCATAAACACATCCACACTTCCCACAAGAATACGCATCTTGACAGTTATTTTCCGCACTCTTTTTTGAAGCTCGCTTGCCTTTGATGACCGTTGACCGAGAACCATTAGACTCGCGAACATGTGGTGCAGACATCGTTGTGAACTTCCAATTGCATTTCAGGTCGGATTCACCATTTGAAGTTAGAAACTTTAAACAATTGGCGCAAAAACATGACGTTTCTCTGGTAGCGATGCCGTTCGCGTGTTTGGTAGGAATAACCGCGTGTACCTTGAGTGTCCAGGAACGGGTAGGACATCGGGAAAACCAATTTCACGGCGCTTTCGTTGAGGTGAATAAATGCGACATTAACAATCACAAAATGTGGCGGCGTTCTGTATCACACATTTACCGGTCTTCACTGCAACGTCAGCCAACCTCTTGGAGGTCCCTCCAACTCCACCACACGGCCCCTTTCCATGACCTGCTTCCAAATATTGCCAGGTAGCTTTCACGCCCATCTTAGAATGATTACTGACAAGGTTGAAGATATGTCTGTCGATATTGGCTGGTGGGTGAATCCGAAATGTATAGTGGATGTATTTGACACCAGGAACAATATATAACACCCTTTGTTTGACCTAAATCGGCCAAGGGGTTGAGAGATATCATGGGTGTCCTATTTGGAACCCCTCTGGACAGCGACAATTTTGGATCATGCAGGTTGAGGTGTGTGATGTGTTCGGAAAGAGTGCCTGGGGAGGCGCACCCTACAACACCATTTGTTTGACCTAAATCGGTCAACGGGACGAGAAATGGCATGGATGTCCTATTTGAACCCTTCTGGTCGGCGGCCATTTTGGATCGGGGTGGTGTGAAAGGGGTGAATATTTAGATTATCTTGGGGCACCCTTTGTTTTACCTAAATCGTCCAAGGGGTCGAGAAATGCCATGGGTGCCCTATTTGAACATGTCTGGATGGTGTCCATTTTAGATCGTGGTGTGGTGAAGGGGGCGTATTTAGATTGGCTTCCTACACTCACCTTTTGTTTGACCTAAATCGGCTGAGAAAAGGCATGGCGCCATATTTGAACCCTTCTGAACGGCGGCCACTTTGGATCTGGATGGGTGCGTGGATAGAATATCTGTGGGGGGGGGGACCATATACAAAACCCTTTGTTTGACATAATTATAAAAAATTCGAATAAGTAATAAGGAATGGAAGTCACCTTCGTTTTAATCGGTACTGTAACGGGGTGAATATATTGTTAAGATAGATAACTCTGATCGCCAGACAAGAAATCCATCCTACATAACCCAACAGAAACTCATCTGCCACTCAGAGCCCATCTGTCTTTAGCAGTGTGGGCAATGGCAACCCGCACTGTCTCTTTGATTTTGCTGTCCCATTTTGCCCGGATAGCATGGCACATTGTCCCACTTTGCCCATTGCGGTGTCCCGATTTGCCCAAAGGCACGGGCAAAGTGGGACAAAACAAGACGTTCCAAAAGGGACATACCGAGATGGTGTTTGGTATCAATGATCACCCGATTATATGCGCCGATGAATTATATACCAATCAACGGCTTTCCATTTTTCCGGCGAAAATCCTATCTAAATTTCCTTGAAAACATTTGGTATCCCGCTTTGCCCGGGTTTCCCCTATTTGTAATTAAACTGGTTAGTTTTTTGTGTTGATCTGAGTCAAACAAACCCAGACTGCCGATATAGTATCGCCAAGGGGTTCATATGTGCCTAAAGAATGACCTTCTGATGTTCGCTGGTAACGGAGAAAACCGCATATTGTTTACAACCATATACAAAAGTCTTGTGATATTAATTTCAACATGCTCACGTGATATTTTGGGCTTGATAGACATGAGATTAGCAGTTGGAGTTAAATCGTCGATTTTCTATGTTTTATGGTGGTAACGGAGAAAACATCCTTAAATAAACTGTTTTGGGAGTGGCAACTCATCTCTCGTTATTTCTACATATGATTCATTTGCATTTAGAGCTATATGTTCCCCAGATTACACGTGATATTGCGTTTCTTTGTATAAAATTAGGCACGTACAGCAAGTTGTATCTGTCAGTTATGACGATTTAAATTGATGGTAACGGAGAAAACACCGTTTTCACGGACAACATACCATGGTGGACTGCTTCCAAATATAGTAACGTTATAGAATAATGGGTTTTTAATGCGAGAATCGGTCATACAAGTGAGATAATTACATAGGACTTGTATAATATAGTAACGGATTACTCAAGTTTCTGAGCTCATGAAATCGGATACCCAATAACGGACATCCCAAAAACAGCCAATTTTGTCACTCAAACCTCCCATTTGTGAAATATAAGGAAGCCAACCGGATTTTTCTATGTGATATATATTCGTCATAAGACCCCTGTTTAATGGTGTGTTGCCATTGAGATGGCGGTCGAGACATGCATGAGATACACCCCTCGGACACGTATTTGCCATGTTTTCGCTATAAGGAATTTTGGGCCATATGAGGTAAGCATGCAAGCCCTCATGCAGTGACACCACATGCATGCTATAGTATATGACCATATATAGTAGGGCCCAAATCTGTGCAAAAATACATTAAAAAACATCATACAAAAAATTACTAGAGTTCCGGGAAGGAGACATCAATTCTTTGGATATAGGCCTAGGGTATGGAGGGTTATTAGGGTCACAATCCTAACTTCACATTTTAATTCTAACTTAACATTTTAATTCTTACTTAATATTTTAATTCTTATATTTTAATTCTATTTACATCATATTTACATTCTATTTACATTCTATTTACATTCTATTTACATTCTATTTACATTCTATTTACATTCTATTTACATTCCAGAAACATTCTATTAACTCTAACTTAATATTTTAATTCTTACTTAATATTTTAATTCTAACTTAACATTTTAATTCTTATATTTTGATTCTAACTTTAAATAGAATGTAAATATAAGAATTAAAATGTAAAGTTATAACTAAAATGTAAAGTTAGAATGTACATAGAATGTAAATAGAATGTAAATAGAATGTAAATATAAGAATTAAAATGTAAAGTTAGAATTAAAATGTAAAGTTAGAATTAAAATATAAGAATTAAAATGTTAAGTTGGAATTAAAATGTTAAGTTAGAATTAAAATATAAGAATTAAAATGTTAAGTTAGAATTAAAATGTGAAGTTATGATTGTGACCCTAATAACCCTCCATACTAGGGATGCTGATAATATATGTAATTAGGGATTATCATTGTTGAAAACATAGGCCTACTCACAGTTGACTGTTGAGTACGGTACTCAGGCTTATTAAAATAGGTTATAATTAGCCCAATATGCTCCTCTTGTGTTGCTACTATAAGCTTAAGCGCAATTGATTGCGCTTAATAATTGGGCTTAAGCGCAAATGCCCTATTTGTGCTTAAGCACAATATGTGGTATTTGCGCTTTTAAAAGCGCAATTCATTATTAAATTTTAATATGTGAATTTGGCCTCTCATAATATTCTACATAGACTTTACAATTTCTGTTGTTAATCTGTTACTTGTTATATGTATATCACATATATACCATGTATTCCTGTTTATTTTTATCTATACATGTAGGTTGTCCTACACCAATATGTGTCTTAAAGACCATTAAAACGTATCTTATCCTATCTTAGGTCGTGCATGTGCACACCCATTCCTTTGAATTTTGTTACCTCGGTCTTCCATAACAGAACTTTATAATGCAAAGCAGATTTTTGTGGGTAGGCTATTAATTCCGCTCAAGGTTTTGATGTTTACACTACACCGAAAAATTAGTAACTATGTACTTTTCTGTTCAATAAATATGCCTGGAGTGGTGTGTCTATTAATTTGTACAATTAATGTCGATAATTGATGACATTGTGTTTAGTCACCGTCAAATAAGTACGTCTTTCCATACATTGATGTCAAAGTGCAAAGTTCTTAGTGGGGTCAATAAACTAGCCAATCGCATCGCGGATAGGATAATTCAACCAATCAAATATTTGTTGTCTTTGAACAGCGACAAACTGCTAAATTTGAAAAGCAATCGGAGAAGAAGAAACATTCATGTCACGACTTGATTTTTTAAAAAGAAAAACATAAACATCTCCCAAGTTCGTTGGTTCTGTCGCCGACGAATTGGATGAACCGTGTTCTTTTAACTTCCTGTTGATTTTTGGTTAATTTTGTGAAGATGAGCGCGGCGAGGCGAGAAGAAATGAAGAAAGACAATATTCCGGACGTCGTGCTCGATCCGAGTTCTGGAAAACGTTACATGAAAGGACGATTTTTGGGAAAGGTGTTTGAATTTTGAATTTTTATATCAATTTATCATATGTAATTTGTATATACGTTGTCCTTTTTTCTTTCTGTTCTGATATATTATTTAAATGCTTCCAGTCAGAGTGTGGGGTTTTAGATGTCAATGTGATTGTGAATGTAAATAATATTGAAAATATAAAAAAAAATTCTCCAAAATGACTGGGGCCAAATTAAAATTTAATTTAAAATTTGAAAATGAAATCTGATTTTGTTAATAACTTAATTTTAAAAGGACATGCATGGCTCGTTCGAACATCACATAATTTGGTAAGAGGTTTTTGAAAACATACCTACGAGCCTACGTCTACGCTGAATAGTGAAACTTGTCAAGATTTCCGAACAAATTTTGTAATATTTAAAAGTTTATAAACTCGATATGTCAGAGTGATTGGATATCAAATCAATTACAGTTGTTGGAAATTCTAATCAAAATCTACCAATAAATACATACATGTACATATTATTATCACAACAGTGTGATGATCCGTGTCGTTACAATATCGTGTCGAGTTGAGGTGGGCAGATTGCCTAGAGGCAGCGAGTTTGATCCGGCAATCTTCCCACCTCGAGACGTGATGTGACGACATGGTCATGGATCAAATGTTTATAATATGACTCCCAGTTTACAATAATAACCATTTAATTACAGATTTTTTTCACTTTACTGTCTTGACTCCATCAATTTAATTTTCTTACCGAAGTCTATTTTGAATGGACAATAGTTTGTCATCGTTAATTCGGCACATCTCGGCAATTTCCATAGGAGTGTGATCTGATTTTATCTGGGGAAATCTCACTGAGTCAGTGAGTGTGATCCGACGATATGGATTAGATTGTCAAGCAATAGTGGTATTTAGGGAAGAATAGTCAGTCATAATAACTCATATAATAAACATGTATATATACCAATACTCCAATAGGCAATACCATGGCATTAGTCATGTAACACTAAGTAAAGTAAGTTGACTAACAGTGATTATTTTACATCTTGACTGAAGACTTCAGTTATAATATAATCTACACCGGCTTTGGAATAGTATTCACAGACAGCTTGCGTCTGACATGCTCCTTCTGTCGTATCCTCTGGCAACAGGTCGTATTCATTTTGTAGTCTGTAGTGTAGACGACTAGTATGGAATATTGTTGAAGGTACATGTAGTTCTTATCGATCTACATGTATTTGAATTCGATGAGCATTTAAGTGCTGGGGAAATCTTGAAAACGAATATTATTAATATTAGGTGTATTTTGCAGCCCTCATAATTGGCTTCGGCAATGCCGAAGCCATTTGCTGAAGCAAACTGGGCCACGATAAAGGGTTGCCAACTTGCCGTAGCAGATTGCCGAAGCCAAACAATCTGAATTAAAAGGGCTGATTTTGTAGCACGTACAGTCATGTGCCATGATGTGGCTTTAAATTTTAATTCAAATCAAATGATTCTTCTCTATAACTTTGTTAATTTGAATATGTCTAAGTCTTAAACCTTTCGATACTAAGCGCTCATTGATGAGTAGTTCCCTTTGGAAAAGTTTAGATAAGGCCAAAGAAAAAAGATACTATGTTTCTGCACATCGACCGACCCTAAAAATAACTGCCGACCCTAAACTTTTTATTGATATTTTGAGAAAAAGGAATTTTTTTCTAAAATTGATATACATGTATATAAAAGAGTAGGATCTCTCTGTCTGTTCGGAGTTTTATCCCAGACACCTAGATAGATTTCAACCGAATAATGTGTGGTGACTCAGGGTATATAACGGGGCGTTATTTTTTCAAAATTTGGATTTAAAAAAAACTTTCAAGATTTAAATAAATTTAAAAAAACCACAAATTAAAATAAGCTCACTATTGGCCTATTTCAGATACAAATAAATGTGAATATTTAGGATCAATATGAACCTATTTGCAGACCAGATGTATGCTCTTTGTATATCTGCTTTCACTGTGGCCCGCACCATCCAACAGAATAACGGGTATAAGTCCACTTTGGGCTTGCCTTATTTCAGAATCAATGTGGATATCTTCATGTAGGTCATGTGCGCAAAACGCACACAGGTGCCATAGGCCCCTAACACACAAAGTTGATTTTAAATATGCAGCCCCCCCCCCCCCCCCGTATTAATATCATCTTTTTTAGGGTAGGTAGGGTCAGATGAAACAAAGGCCCCAATTAAAAATTATTTCATGAATAACTGCGACAAGTACATATTTACAGAAGAAAATAAACATGTCTCTCAAATGATATAATTTTTGTGATCGACAACTCAAATATATACATGTAGATTTCCTAAATAATATT
The DNA here is from genome assembly GCA_032622095.1 of Siphonodentalium dalli. Taxonomy (NCBI): domain Eukaryota; kingdom Metazoa; phylum Mollusca; class Scaphopoda; order Gadilida; family Siphonodentaliidae; genus Siphonodentalium; species Siphonodentalium dalli. The sequence goes on from CP136067.1 coordinate 42,436,615, forward strand.
TAATAAATGCGTTCAAAGAAATTCACCATTTACTAGTAGAACAATAATTTAATCTTCTCATGATTACCTTAAATTGATGCACCAAAGTTAATGTTCAGCTGAAAACTCAGTTTGTTTACTCAATCTTTAATACCTGAACTTCACTGTCTGCTGCAGAGAAATATAGTTCCAACCATTGATTTCCCCATAAAGTTTGTCAGAATGTCGGCACAAAAGAAAAAGATTTATCATGACTGATATTATAGGATAAATCTACAAATTAATTTCGGATTCTATATCCCACTACAGGGGATAATTAAGCGGATATCATGACAAGGTGACGAAGATGATGAGACAATGATGAATGATGATAGTTGGCAGTGATGACGACGAAGAAGACGGAGATGACGAGTTGACGACATTGACTATAATGACTATGGCATTGAATAACAATGTGGATGCAGGATGATGAACATGATGATAATGTTTGGTGATGATGTTGGTGATAAGGCGACAATGACAACGATGATAACATGACGATAATGATGGTGATGATGGAGGATGAAAATGGTGATGATTACACAGACAAAGGACCCCGAATTTGATTTCAAAAATGTCACTTTATGTACATATCCTGTAAATATGTTATATAACTCAATATTTTGTGCATAATAGTATGATTGAGTTATCAATAAATCATTCGATAACAATAATTACTAGTATCTACCAGTATCTATCTATCTGATTATAAATCCATTGGTATGCATATTGCATAATAAAATAACGCCTTATAGTATTTGGATAACCCTTGATTTTTATATCTCGCAGGGTGGCTTTGCTCGATGCTGGGAACTGACTGATGTCGATACAAAAGAAGTATGGGCTGGCAAAATAGTCTCAAAATCTCTACTTGTCAAACAGCATCAGAAGGACAAGGTTAGTATTTAAAACATTCAAACTGATTAGTCGACTTCGACTATAATTCGGCCAAAATCTACTACAAAATTGCTTGTCAACTAATTGCTCATTATGCCTTTCTACCTATAGTAGGATGATAAAAACAATATAAATGAATATATAGTTACTAGTAGTGCTGGGCAGTATTTTTGGTATTCTTATTATAATCAGACATTTGTAAATAATTTCTATACCATTGTACACTGAAGTATCTAGAGTAGGGTTGCCAGGACTATTGAATTTTCAGAATCGATCGTTGTAGTCGATGGTTTAAAAGACAATTAATCATTCATAATGCAGTCTATATTACACTCAGTAAATAAGTTATAAATGCGAAATTGCGATGACTACTTTACATGCGGTCTGAACACAGTTATAAACTCAGGAACATATCCAGTCCATTTTTCTTACCAGTAACACGTATGGGTGCCCAAACTCCAGGTGATTTTTTAAATATTTTTTATTCATGTCACAATTCATATCATATTAAAGATAGAAATACATTTTTATATATTGACATAAGACATTTAAGTTTACAAAAATAATTAAGTTTAATTGAAGAATCACTATATTCACCCCTGGGAACCTCATTCTGCTTAGGCCCTCAACTGCTATGGTAGACCTAGGATCAGATTGACGTTCCCAGTTGAAGTTAGTCATCTCGATTATGCAGTTTATCTTAGAACTGCAAATTAGGGGATGTAGGAAAACGTAACTAAAACAATATTAATTTGATACCATATAGATGCCAGTACTTCCCAGAAGATGAAGCTAAAGCAGAATGAGGTCTTCAGAGGGTGAATTTGGTGATGCTAGCCCATTGTGCTGGATAACATCACTAAATTCACCCTCTGGGGACCTCATTCTGCAAATGACAGACAGCTATCTGCAGGCTTGTAAATATCCTCTCCTATGTTTTCAGATGACACAGGAAATAGCCATACACAGAGGTGTCAGTCATGCTCATATTGTCAAGTTCCACTCATTTTTTGAAGATGTTGATAATGTCTATATTCTGTTAGAGCTCTGCAGGAGAAGGGTGAGTAGAATATATATATATTCTAGAATTTAAGAAATGAGCCACAAGGTAAAGTCTTCACTCTTCACAGACTGATCACCAATTTTCTGAGTATAATTGGCAGAATCTTGTGTTTTAAAAGTACTATAATTCAGGGCAAAAAACATCAGGCCAATTTGGGAAACGTGTAACGTTAAAATTTAGATTTTAACGTCCCTGAAAGTAGCCATTTTCCTTGCACCTGAGATAATTGCTACGCAATCCAAAGCTACGTTTATAGCACAAGTTGATCTTGGATGTATCCCCTTCCCATTATTTAGTGTGCATTAATAGTTCTTTTCCCAGAGATTTTCTCGTGATATCCGACATGATGTCCAGTGAGATTTGTGTTGTATGTTACAATGAATTACTTTTGCACGAAAGTAAGTCATCCGAACATCCAAAGCCGCATGATCATATGTTGTGATCAATCGCTAATTGTATCTGAAGTTGCTGACATAAAGTCAAACAACAATACCACTGCTGATAATTGGCTGTCACTGAGTTTTAGCCCACGTGTTATGAATATTTATCACATGATTAGCACTATTTTCCAATGTAATATTCGAGCGTAATAGACACGTGTAATATCGTCGCGTGCAATGACGTCACGCTGCTCTTTGGGACAATGATCGCTGGCTGCAGTTAATTGTTGTTTTCGATAAAATTTTAGCGATTATATGATCATGTGATAAAAAGTATCTCAAACTCATTCTATTTTATACGTAATTTATCAACCTCGTCCACTAAATTCTATTTGAGCCTCGGTAAACCTCGGCTCAAATCGAATTTAGTGAACTCGGTTGATAAATTCTGTATAAAATAGTAACTCGTTTGAGATCCTCTATATATGAATAAATGGAAATGAAATGAAATTTTTAATACCACTGGCAGTGAACTGAGCAATGTTTAAAGTGATGTGAAACACTCTGGTACGGTGAACAAATACAAATGGAGAATAATCTTGCTCAAGTAGTTATTTTTTACAAATATTATATCAGGGTTTCCGCCAGGCCGGCTGCAGGTCCGTCCCACTGACCCATTCCTCATGCAGACAATCTGTTTGATTCATACATGTACCAAAAGTCAGTAGCAATATGTCGTAAGAAAAAAATCCGGCTGCAACGGGAGTTCGGGGGTTAAACAGAATACTGGTGAAAAAGCGGGTCAAATAGCGACAGATACAGCGTAATACATGTCGCGGTAACTTCACAGAATGCCGGACTGTTGAGTGCGGATATTTTTTTGCACGGGATTCCATGGATGAAATCATGAAACTACTCAGACTCGAAGACCCCGTGCTATCGTATGATTACATAATTGGATCAAAGAACACCCAATTGCTGAGTCGGGACATTTTTATGCACATGATTTTCGTGGATGAAACTACTCAATGTTGATCATTTATCTTATTGCTGTATTATCATTTGTTTTGAGTTCGATGTACCGGTAAGTGAAGTTCCTGAATAATACATGTGATTCTCTACGTGTGTTGGTTATTATGCGTACATTGTATATTGCCATGCATACTCAACAAAATCCCAAATTGATTTATATCACAATAATACGGAACCTGTCCTAAATCAGTCTTTATAGCGGGAATTCATAGTGACAACACCATTCATTTGAGCCGTATTACATGCATGGAGGATAAACATGAACACATACCCCCCCCCCCCCCCCCCCCCCCCCCCAATATGGGGAGATAAAGTCAAACTACGGTCAATAATAGTTTCGTTGTTCCGCCTGGGTCCCCAAGCACAATCAACGACGCATATGTTCACATTTCCCGCCAAAACTCAATTTTTTTTAGTTTATCTCAGATAGTTGCAGCCCGATTCGAGAAGTAAATATTTTAATACAATTGAGCCCAGATCAGACAATGTTTTCTATAGAGTGTTTTTGGACGATTTGTTTGAGCTTTTCGTTGATTACATTCCTCCATTTGGCATAGCGCCTGAATACCAACTTGTCTGTTTCACACCCCCAAATAAGTCCTTATGTCTTTAATTACAATTATATGACAATGTATATTTTTATTCATGCATGTAGTTCTATTTTCTTTAATATTATTTCAGTCCCTAATGGAATTACATAAAAGAAGGAAAGCGGTGACGGAACCTGAAGCAAGATACTTTGTTAAACAGATTGTTCTGGCTTGCCAGTACCTACATAATAAATCAGTTATACACAGAGACTTGAAATTAGGAAATTTATTTCTCAATGATGAAATGGATGTTAAAATTGGTGATTTTGGTTTAGCAACACAGCTTGATTATCAAGGAGAGAGGAAAAGGTAGGTGATCAAAGTTAAATTGTCTGTGTACATTGTATTTTGAAGATAGCATACTCAAGCTTCATTTTAGCATAATCGTTTTCACTGCTTACCAGGAGTACCCAGGGAAGAGGTACTAACTATGCACTAGGTAACACAAATTGGTGGAATTAACTTTAAGCTCTACTACATACAGTACAGCTACAGAGTACTATAGGCCACGCATTCAATTTCTCCATTTCTCAGACCTGCGTGCATGGTGCTGAATCCCTGCGCGTGCAACATTTTTATTTGCGTTCAATCTATCAGGGACTGTTTTAATGGGTACTGACTATTAAATAATTGCAGTATGTTTTTTATACAAACACGAATGAACTTCCAGGGGTCGTTTTAATTTTAAAATTTTGTATAGCATTTTACAGCACTGGGTAGATTTTGCATGGCATCCCTTACCAATACATGTTTTTTCATTGTAAATTGGTTAATAGCAGACATTGGAAATTGCGATGTGAATCCAGTTAAATCGAGCCCTGATTTCAGATCGAACCAACCCATTTTCAACCCTGATAATTAGGAAAAATGTCCTAGGCAAAAAAAATGCCTAGGTGAAATATTTCTCCTAGGCAAAAACAGCATTCTCTTAGGCTTTTTTTTTTAACTAACTAAATGTACTTAAAATGATTAACAAATAACATTCATTGACATATTGAATGATGATTGAATAGATTCACTGAATATTTCTGTTAAGTTTCCACATTTTGAAATACTCAGTTACCTATTTCTTGATTTTCTGCATTCAAAGGCACACCCTTTCAGTAGTTTCACAGTTTAGTACAGCTATGATCTATGCACAATTAACGGCCTTGACACCAACCGATTACCGAGTGTCTCTAATTTCTAAAATCACTGAATCATTGGGAATAAAATTTCGATTTTTCGGTTGGATCACGCTTTATTTCCATCAAGCCAAAATACACGATTAAAAATATATTTGCACACTATAAAATGGTGCTCTCGGATAATTTTGTGGCCCAATATATTCAGCAACATCGGTGAATTTAATGAGAATACGCATGGACAGAATTGTTTGAGGTCTGTTCGATTTGCGGTCTCACGGTTACTGCGTATATAAAACACGGAATACCACAAAGACGGAACTAAAATAAACAAAGTTTAAATCAGGATTATAAATTTTATATCTATCTATATACTTTAATATTTATCCATCTATACTATAGTAACTATACATGCTAGCCATAAAAACTTCAAATACTATTATATTAAACCAGCATACACATCGCCAATATGCACCATATTTCTTTCCGGTTTGCGTTCCCGAAATTGGAAATCTCATAATTGTTTTCCGCACGGTAACACATTTGACTTAATAAACTTGGGGGTTTCGGCAGCTTGTGGTGACAATATACCTGGTAGTTATCGTTGCCTAGTGTCTGTTTATCATTTTTCAGATAATGTCCTCGGCTATTTTTTAGCCGAGGATAATAAATTTTTCCTCGGCAAAACGGTCGGCTTTGCCGATAGCCGACCGCTAATAATCAGGGTTGCATTTTCCTTTTTAGATTTCCATTTCACAATTGTTATCAGTAACTGTTTAACTCATTACCACTCAGAAGCGCCTTTTGACGCCTTACGACATTTCCTCAGAAGCACATTTTGTCACCTTACGTCATTTCCTCAGAGGCACCGTTTGTCACCTTACGTCATTTCCTCAGAAGCACCTTTTGACACCTTTTTATTTAATAAAAGTAAAAACCAAATTTTCGTGGCTTTCTCCATTAATCGTCATGATTATTTTGATTTTACATGAAGTATGCGGTTGAAGTATATTCTATCCAATCAGAACATTTTATTCCATTCATGCCTTACCCTGCTCGAAAGTAGTGATGTTCCGATAATCGGAATCGGAATCGGCCATCGGCCGATAATAGCCCATCGGAAATTAATCGTACCTCGCAGTTGAACATCGGCTTTTACCGATTGTCAAAATAAATAAATACGTTCTAGTATCTAAGCGCAATGTGCACGCTTTAATAAACATACGCAATACAACTGTAGTATTGAATGTAAAACGCAGTTGTAACAGCCTAAAAAGAAGCCATTGGCATCATCAAAGCAGTCTGATATGATGATATATTATAAGAATGGCAATACACATGCCCGACATCCCGTGTAATATGAAGTTATTGGTTCAATCGCGTTGACACGAAATAGATTCAAAGAAAGCTTTAATTAAAAAGCTGACCTGATTACAGTGAGGCTTCCTCTAGAGCACGTGTCATGTGACGTCACATGCTATGTCAATAACTTGAAGCACACACTGAATGAAATAATACAGTTGTTATCAGAACTGTCTTCAATAACGATCAATGTTAGTAGGGGCATAATTAGCTTTTTCGTCTGTACAACGTATGCTATGAAATACGCTTAGCTCCACGTTGAACTTGCGAAACAAAAATTGAGCAGGCGGAACTATAAAAGCTTCCGAGTTGTTAAAAGATAAAAGGTGTGACCAATGGAAACTTGGGAAATCTCAGACAAATATGACAGCAATTATTATCCATCAATCAAAATTTAGTTAATAATCATCGCCATTCCATACATTGTTGCAACTTACAAGTATTCAATCAAGACTTTTACTCTGCATGCAAGTGTTCCACACATGGTCATAACGTTACTCTGAGTCGGCACCTTTGATCTCTTTGTCAAAACAACTACCGGTATACATCAAAGGAAGCACACAACCGACGTCGGCAGAAATACTGTCACGACAGTGTGTATATATTTCTTTGATGTATTTGGCTTTGAAACTATGCGGGATATGGAGTGCATTGGGTGTATATAAGTCCATTATAGGAACAAACGCACAATATATATAAACATCGGAATCGGAATCGGAAATCGGCCGATTGTGCCTCCAGTTATCGGAAATCGGTCCGATAAGCTTTTTCATTATCGGAACATCACTACTCGAAAGTACATTTGTTAAAAAATAATAAGAACGATGATTGCTTTTGATAACTGTTGCAACATTTTAACATTTAAACTTGGAATTGTGACATTATGGAAAGGTGGCACAGTCTATTCAATTGGTAGTTTTAAACAACACATCCTGATTCCTGATCAAATACTAAATAGCGAAACCACGAAAGGCCATTTCTAGAGTTTAGAAATTAAAATCACAGCGATTGCAGAACTAAGTTAAAAACATGCTAAAGCCGACTAAAACGTCAATCTCTGAGGAAATGGGATGTAAATTACGTTGCTGTGGTAAGGTGTGCTGAGTTATTAACGTCACAAAGTCATAGTAACCTGGGGGTTGTAGTCAGCTGCGGTCAGAGTGGTATAAATGAGTTAAATAGATGTTAAATAAATTGTGACTATGATCTCAGTGAAAATGTGTGGGTCATAGATACTTGACAAAATAAATCACATTGAATCTACTGGCTAACTTTTTATATTCACATTTTAAAAATGGAACAAATTGTTTTTGGTCTGCTCTTTCTAAAAAAAATAAACCCACCAGCCCAAAAAATCGACATTTTTCGGCCGACAAGCAGCCTTTTTTTTTTTTTTATGGGGTGCAAACTGAATAAGCAGGAACCAAGTTTCTACTAGTAGGCTGGGTTGCTGACAAACAACTTTGTCTTCCTCATATCAAGTTGAAACGACCACTCATCGGTCACAAACCCAATCTATCATGGGAGAATGCCTGCTTGTGTATACTATATACATTAACTATTTTCAAATTTCATAGATATACATTTTTAAGTTTAAGTAATACATGGAACCCATCGTATTAAACTATCAAAGTGATTAGTCTCTACTACTTGGAAGATTCCTCTTACCAATGAAACTCAGCTTATTGATGAAGTATAAAAATATGCGCAGCATAAATATGGTTTAAAACTGCCAGAGGGCTTTTCGAAAAAAGTTTCGTAAATTCTGTTAACCCTCAATGACATGAATCAACATTACGGTCTGAGAATGGTCTGCAGATATGTCACAGATCTATGTCAAAGCACACCATCAAGTGTTAAAGAATTAAAATTTGTATTTTAGCATTGCCTTCTAGTTGTATAGTCCTGGGATGACAATGATCTCCTCAAATTTAAAACAAATGGGTTTTCGTACAAATGCCGATTCGTCCACAGGTCTGCAATCCAGGAATAGTTATGGAAATCAAACATTTTGTTTCCATACCCTTGAAAAGTCTGGAAACTGGCACCGATTTCTTAAATTTTCTTGGTATAGAAAATTCTTGCACATAAGCTGCCCTGTGATTCGAGGTCTTGAAAAAGTTATGGAATATCCACAAACAATCGTATCGAGGCGACACCCTCATTAGTTTTCATTCTCCTCTTTTTATGGTGTGCCGGACACCTGTACGTATTCTCCCTCGTGGAAACGCACGTTAAAATTATAAATATGTCTAACCTACATGTAGTTTAGCTCTGTTAACTTTGAATCGAAATATGCCCTGCAATTGTGTATTCTGCGAGAATTCATGCATGTGTTTCCTCGAAATACTGTATATGGTTAGATATGGAAAAGGCTTGGAATTTATTTGGTCAAAAGTTTTTGAAAATTTGTCAGAACCTGACTGAAAATATGGAAATTTTCTCTGTCAACATGGATTCCAGGGACCAGCCTAGAGACCTGTTTCAAATTGAGCGACGTCACTTCTCCCTGTTTGGTTATTAGGGAGAAGTGGAGTGTTATTAGGGAGAATTAACAATGACTGAAGTTCAATTTATACCCCAACATCACCCATGGTAATAAGTATTTTGCAATACAATAGCCCATTTATTAGAAAAATAGTGAGTAAGAACACCATTATAAAAATCAATAAATCTACTCCAAACATGCTGTTGGGACATGTACATGTATGCTGGTATATGAGAAGTCACTTCTCCATCTATGACAAAAATAGGCTTGTCCCTGGTATATCCGTGAACCCTAGAATACTATTTATCATTTGGTATGTGAGTTTTCAGCTCAAAACGTAGGTCAAGTTCGAATATGGGTTCGGTCTGCTCTCTGTGGTAAGTTTAACCCTTTATGTACTAAATGGATTTTCCTTCTCAGTTATAAAAATATACATTGGAAATGTCTATTATTCATTTAGAGGGGTTTTCAGGAAATAGAAGTGCTCAGACGACAGACAGAAAAACATATAATACTATCTAGAGCAGAGTGATTCATATTCATTGGTGGGAAATATTCAGATAATAAATTCAACAAACGAACATTGTCAACAAATGAAATTATGCGTCACTTTTAATAATATTTATATCCTAATTAATAGGGGTGCCACGATTAATCGTATAATCGATGAACCGTTGATAAAGCCGATAATCGATTGCCATTTCCATCGTCGATTAATGTGCGTTATTTATTTTGGACGTCGGAAAATGCTGGGTATTTGTTTTACACAGTTTAATATACAACCAACAACCTTTGATCGCGTATCATTGAGATTCCGACAACATGAGTAGGCCTATTACTAACTTTATGTTGCAAACAGTCGGCAGTTCATTTGATGACGCGACATGGTTACTCTTCAGGTCGTTGTATACGCTACAAATTTGTGGCACTCCAGCTTTGAACTTATGGAATTGTATATTTATACTTGTCAGATAGGCGGCACTATGTCTTTGAAATGTGCCGACTGTCAGTGTGTTCAACGAACTGAATGCACTCGCCCTTGAATCTGATTGGACCAATGGGGAGTTGATTGACATTCTCTGGAAACCAGGGAACATACATCATTTTAATCAGCGACGTCATTTGCGAGTAAACTGTTTGCATAAGTATACTTAGAGGTTACTAGTACAGGCTATCGCGTTTCATGCGGCAAAAGCTCAATGAAACTCGATATTATCAAATACTTAACTTGTTCTGAGTCCTGCAGACTTTGTGATTGTTATCCATGCTCTGGAAGATTGATGAAACTTATAGTTTCCTTGTTTTAGGAACTGCCGGCCATCCATCGTGCATTCCTACTCTTATATTGTTTGTATGTTTGGCTATTAATAACACTGAAATTAATCGCTGCGTTCGTTCTAATGAACTCACAAATATCATAACATCGCCGAGAACTGTGCTGGTATTGAATTCATTGGGCATTAACAGTGGTTTATCATGCACTTTATTTACGTAAAAATTACATCAGCCGATGCCTCAATCAACAAGCGACAGTGCAGTTAACCAGCACCTAGCCAATAGGCCATATTATGAATACTTCCACTGATGTTATTAGGTACGATTAATCAATTATTGACGACCGATTATCAAAATCAATAATCGTGGCACCTCTACTTATTAATCGACCCTCCTTAAAGAGGTTTACTTCATGATCGACACTAAAACCGGTAACAGACTAGAATACCGCTGTGACTTCTAACATGATCAGATCAGGTGAATCACTAGTGGACACTCTAGTGTCGTTATGACCACGGTTCTTTTTTTGACTTGAATCCCAACCACTCTATTTTTAGAACACTGTGTGGAACACCAAATTACATCGCTCCGGAAGTCTTATGCAAGAAGGGACACAGTTTTGAAGTGGATGTCTGGTCTCTGGGTTGTATTCTGTAAGTACTCATTTATTTTCTTATAATTACACCTAAATGCATTAGGGCTGCAACGATGCGCCCACCTCACGATTCGATACGTATCACGATTTTTTGCAACGATACGATACATATTGCGATACATTCCAGACTGAAAATTGGACCGGTTAAATTTACAACTTTTGATTGTTCTGTTGCATTCTGTCTACTATTCTTCAGCCATGTACTGGAATTATGACCCCACTTGATGTTATACCATCTCCGCACCCTGTACAGTTATTTGGCAATCAAAGATTCCTAACTTAAGGCTGAAGGGATCACTCTCAACAAAAAAGGTGCCGAAGGGTGCACATGTTTTGAAATCTCCTTCTGAGTAACCTTTAGTATTCGCGTCTGCCATGATTTCTGTTTGAGAATAATTGTTTATGTTCCAATGAAAATAAAAATTTAACTGAAAACAAACTGCTGAAGGGCATCAGACTTTCAAGAACTCTTTTGAAGCAACAGCATTGGTGCCCATAGCAAACCACACGAAACCCAAAGTGCTTCCACACCGGCGATTTAAACTTCGCCGGCACCTGACAATTTTTTGAGTTATACCGCCAGGCCCGTCTCCGACCGGCTGAGAACTTTTATCATGCGATACTTCCGACATGTTAATTTGTTATTGAATATAGATTTTAAATGTCAAATATATTCAACTGACCCTCGCGATAGCGGAAGGACAATTTTGATTGGTTAACAGAAAACAAAAATACGGAATCATTGCGGTTACAGTCAATGAAAAGTGTCCTCTGAGTGCTTGGGCGACAATAATGCGGATTGAAAATGTACCGGAATAATTACGAAACAAACCGCGTATCGCACCGCTGGTAAACATCGCAATTCACCGAAACCGCGGTGAATCGTTGCAACCTTAAATGCATGCAACCGATTGGTCAAGGTGCTTGCTTACACTTAGCAGCGACAATCTCTATCACCTGATAGCAGTGTCATTTCCCGCATCACAATATTCAGTGATACTTTAAGAAATTGGGTGACTTGATCAGTCACCTACATCATGACATCATTTTCAACATGTCAATTCCATATGTATTCCAGTTTAAAAATACATCACATTTTGTTTTTATAATTTTTTCATTGAAGCAAAGCAAAGATTAAACATACAGTATTTAATTTGTTTTCTGAATGTGTATACTGTTGCCAGTTGGAAAAGCAATATTTTTTTCAAAACAACATTCAAAATTTGTTCCATTGTTTTCAGGTACACATTACTTGTTGGAAAACCGCCTTTTGAAACCTCATGTCTGAAGGATACATATATGAGGATAAAAAAGAACGAGTACCATGTACCTTCACGAGTCAGTCCTCCAGCAAGGAATCTCATCACAAAATTACTTCGATCTGATCCAACAGAACGACCAAATATGGACAAAATACTAGAATCGGAATTCTTCACCTCAGGTAAGGAATCTGCTGTAACCCCAGACCAGTTGGTTCTAGAAAATTTATTTATTTCCACAGATTGAACTCTCTGAAATGGAGGCTTCAGTGCAAGTACTGGTATCTAGTTTTAGTACACCCCTATTCCTGAAAAAACACGACTCTGTTGTGTTAGGTATGGAATCGCACGATGTCGGCATTGCACCACGCAAATGACATTCACATCGACCATGAAACTGGAACTACCCTGTATAAATTAAAAGCATCACACATGACATGACAAAGTTAGACAAACCCCATCTGTTTCTGAAGCCTTTTTCTGGAATGGGTGGCATGTAATAAACACAGAATGACACTTGTGGGAATGGGTTTGTCTATACAGCCATTGCTTAACCCTTTCATGACTGGAACTTCCCAAAATTTAGCAAAAACCCACTGCAAATGCATTCTCTTATATATGCGAGTCTCCCACAGGATATTGGCCTAACAATATTTACCTTGACCATGTAAGCCAGTGCATTCTCTTATATATGCGAAGCTCCCTATGGGAGACTCTCATATATAAGAAAATGCACTGGCACATGATCTTTAATGCTGCACCAGCACTGCTCCCATCATGAAAGGGTTAAGAATAGAACTTGGGCCTCTTGTTCTGTCCTTCCATGCTGGCACTCGTATCATATCGATAATCCCACTCACATGCTCATGTCATTCTGTGACAGTGTATTTATTGTCTGAAAGAAGTGTATCAGGAGTTAAATTTTAATTATTATTACTATAATATATATGTATTAGTATTACCATCTTCATGTTTTTCCTATTCCATACTGGAATCAACTTTCTCCTCTGTTGGGTTGGTGAAATCATTAAGTTTGAGTTATTGCTCTCAGTTTTATTCGACTCTAATAGTCCACATTGCACAAAGATTAACCAAAATAGTATACCCCTTTACCTGTGCATTTTTGAGAATGAGTAGACATCACTTGCTGTAAGTTGCTGAGCTATCGCCCTTTCTAATGTACTCTTGGGCTGCAAATAAAAGTGCAGGCCAAAATAATAGTGCAGGGGGTAAATTCCATTGAAAGTTAATAAACGTGCAGACCCAAATAATAGTGCAGGGGGGAACTCTAAGCAAAACATCAACACATTAACTGTGGTTAAACCAAGTATTTGTATTGTACTAACAGGTCAAGTATAGGAATCAAGACAGTATGTGTCATGTGGTGTTTTATTCAATATTTAAATGTTCACATGTATGCCATATACATGTACATGCATAAAGTAATACCGGTAAGCTCAACATTTTGATATCGGAATCATAGAAATCTTGAGTTGTGTTGATTTCAATTTTCATAGCATCAAAATTAATAAACATGCAGACCCAAATAAGCACTGAGCAGGGGGGGGGGGGAAATTACCCAAGAAAATAATAAACGTGCATGCATGTTTATGTGGAGCCCAAGAGTATGTTGTCTGATTCAATGTGTACGATCATTGCAGTACTTTATATGCAGGGCTCGATTTAACTGGTTTTCCAATTTCTGCTAACCAATTTACAATGAAAAGACATACTTGTATTGGGAGGGAATGTTTATCAAAATCTACCCAGCGCGGCAAAATGCTATACAAATTTAAAACATTAAATCACCCCTGTATATGGCTACCCCTAAAACCCCTTTGTAGTTCAAGTGCACATTTCGAGATGGGGTTGGGTGGTATTGTCATTCCCATTGGGTCAGTCACAATTAGTTTTCAGCGTGTTATATTTAATTTGATAATAATTTGTTTTTCAGGCTTTTTGCCAGTTCGACTACCTATCAGTTGTCTCACCATGGCACCGAGATTCGATACTATGGCTAAGTCAGAAATCCTTGCGAGACGACCTCTGTTAGATATTAATAGTGCTGGTAAGTTCATATGGTTATGGGCAGTCTTTGTAAACATACTCAGATTCATACTGATACTGAGTCTATTGCACTCCCATCAACTTTTCATTTCTGTACAGTTGCGGGCTTCCCCTAAATTACGTCACATCGCGCTAACTATAAATGTAAATTAGTCGTGATTGACAGGTGCAAACATGGTCACGTGCCAACTGGTGCCGTCATGGCCGCTTCAACCCATGTGAAGCCGATTCTCAGAATCGGAATTAATAGTTGCAGGGTTTGTGACTTTTCGTTTGGCGATAGTTTTACCGACAATAAAGGTAAACAGCATCCAGGTTCCAAAATAAAATGTATTTTAAAGACAGATATGCTTGAAATTATAAAAAATGTCAATTTATGTGGATTTCTTGGACTTAGAACAAATTATTTGTCTCTTCCGGTATAACATGATGTCATGGATACTATTTTTAACAACCTTTAGCCACACCTTTGGAATTTCCACACCAAGAGCACGTGACATGTTAATAGTTTTTTATTGGCTCACACATTTCTTAGAGTAAGTTTTGATTGGCGGTAAATACAAGGAATCCCGGGTTTGGGAAATGAAAACTGAACGAAAGGTCGTCAGACCCACTATTTTTTATATGTGGGTATGTAGTTTACTCCAGACTGGGTTATGGGCCATTCCACAGCATTACCGAGTGATCTTTGACTAATGTTTCGGGTGCATGTTGTTGAAGTAAGAGAGGTCGGTCCAAATAGTCCACATATATCAGAGGATATATCTTGGATGAAGCATCTAACATTTACATTTCACTCATGTCTCCCCCGGTCAAATTTTTAGTTCAACTTGACAAAGTCATGTTTGAGCTATTCAGCCTATTGCCACAGATTGATCGTCTGTCAACAATTTCCTTTAGCACACCCTACTACAGGTCACAGCTCTCATCTGATCGTCGTCAAACTTCATATGCTTCTTCAGGGTGACCTCTAGTTGGGAGCCATTTTTTTCCGATGGGAGCTTTCCGAATTCCGAATCCATCGGCACACTATCCAGCCCACAATTATTGGTGAAATGTTTTGAAAACTTAGACATGTTTGGTATCACCTCGAGATGGGAGTTATTGAATTTGAATGATTTTCAATGAAAAACCTATGGCCGCTGGAAGCCATCTTATATTTTACTCTTTGCATCACTAAATCCTTGGGCACACAAAGTCAACAAACAACAACACTCATCCGATCGTCACCAAACTTTATTTGGATCCTCGCATGTGAACTCTAGCTGGGAGCTTAATTCTGTTAAAACATTGCTGCCTGCGGCACATTTTGGATTTTACTTTTTGTATGACTAAAACTTTTAGCACACCCAACAGATCAAGTCTCTCATCCGATCATCACCAAACTTCATATATATGTAACTTTGGAATGACCTAGATGGGAGCTTACCATTTTTCCGAATTATGTTAAAAAACATGGCCGCCAGCAACCATCTTTGATTTCACATTTGAATCCATCGGCACACCATGCAGCTTTTGAAAATTTGCAGGCATGTTTGGGATCGCCTCTAGATGGGAGCTATTGAATTTAAATGATTTTCAATGAAAAACATGACTGCTGGTATGTTGACATTTAAAAGTATTACATAGACATACCAACTTTCTGCATTCCTTGTCATTCTATTAACTCTAGCATTTGACATTATCCCCTCTCCAAGTTTCAAGAGCTTCAGTGTCATTGACACTTCATTGTTAATTTATTATTGTGCAAAGAAATTCTTGTCATGCTACAAAATAATAAAATGAGAGCATCTTTGTTTCAAACTCAGAGAAGTCATAAGTTGATGTGAATGCAAATACTTTTTTTTTCAAAAGATTTTAAAAGACATTTCAAGATATGAACGTCATGGAATTACAAAAATAATCTATCGGTGGTATGCTGTTGGTCCATTCTAGCCATGGCAACATACCAATCCCCACTTCTTACATAACAATTACATATTCAATTATCTGGATATTAACCCTTTTTGTACTAAATACTCATTGACGAGTAGTTCCCTTAGGAAATGTTTAGATGGGTCATTTGTTACTTATTATCTGAACATTTCCCACCAAAGAATATGAATCCTTCTGCACCTGTATTATCTTTCCGTCAAACTGTTGTATCCACATTTTAAATGAACAGTCCTCCAAATGAATAATATACCATTCCAGTGAATATGTTGATAACTGGTGTGAGAAACCATTTAGCATAGAAATGGTTAATAGTACTGGTCAGTTCTTATCTATGGTTATATGATCATTGACCTGTCATCAGTTTGCTTTATGTGACAACAGAATGAAATTTAAAAAAATCACCTTCATATTTCAGCCATTGAAATTAAATTTTTCTTCTATATTGGTCTCAGATTTTTCTACGACTTTGCCTTTTTGCCATAGCTAATTTCGAGGGCTGATATTTCAATGCAAATTTATCTCAAAATCAAATGTGGGGCCATTACTGTTATCCAGAGAATAAGTAATTCTTGACAACAACTTGTCAGTTTGATAAAAATTAAACTCAACTGACTTATGGAATTTTCTGGAGCATTTATTATTCATTTAGTAGAAATTTCAAAATTCTCAAAAGAATTT
Organism: Siphonodentalium dalli; assembly: GCA_032622095.1. Lineage (NCBI taxonomy): Eukaryota > Metazoa > Mollusca > Scaphopoda > Gadilida > Siphonodentaliidae > Siphonodentalium > Siphonodentalium dalli. The sequence goes on from CP136067.1 coordinate 42,453,438, forward strand.
CCTGAAATTATTCCTGTATATTCATTATGCCTTAATTCCTTATTGGAACAAAAAAGAAAGAAGAGAATTAAGTTTATTATTTTAGAGGACGGGAATCCATTTCCATGATAAAAATGATTGATATATATGTATAAAGGAAATAATTTGAACTTTGCTTACAGACCCGCTGAGACCGACGACAGCAGAGAAGCGAGATCAAGAAAAGAAAAGACAAGAAGAGCAGGATGCTATAAAACCAACTCAACGAAAACCAAGTAAGATCTCAAGTACATGTAGCATCACAAATACACAAAGTACATGGCGGGAGCTGCGCTGGTGCAGCATTAAAGATCTTGTGCCAGTGCATTCTCTTATATATGCAAGGCTCCCTTTGGGAGACTGATATATATAAGATAATGCATTGGCCCACAGGGTTTTTGCAAAATTTCAGGAAGCTCCAGTCATGGAAGGGTTAATTTGCTTGCAGAAATTCCTCACACAGAAATTTATAAAATAAAATAAAAAAGTGCCCATGTATATTGCAACTTATTTATTCTAAGAAAAGATACAATGGACATAAAATAAAGTTATATGCATGATTATGAATTACGATGTGACAATTTGGCTCTGCAAATAGTATAGCCTGTAATTTCCCTCAAGTATATGTTTCTATTTATAAATTCTATTGAAATGCATGTATTGGAAACCAATGTATCCACTGATAAGAATTAATATTTCATCCCATATATCAGTGAAATAGTGCGCCCAGGGAAGGATCCAGATAATTTTTGGGGACACCTGTTCTGTATTTGAGGATGTGCCCATATAAATTTGGATGTTAAAATATTCAGTACTGGATACTTGATTGTGCAAATAAAGGCTCCATATTATAGACTATATATCATCTGCGGGCTGATGATTTGCATTACTAGTACATTTTGTTGAATTATAGAAAAATTCCTTGAAAATATGGAAGATCCAACTTGAATAACTACTATCTACATGGAATTTGGGGACATTTGGGTCTCTATAGTTTGGGCACCCAAACCTGTAACAGGTATCAAAACATCCCTGGATCCTTCTCTGAGTGCGCCCCTAACGTATTTAATGATTCATACACTGTATGTGTACCATGGACATATTTGAAATTTGTTTCCCCAATTGTAATTCCCAAAAGTAGAACCCTACGTAGTTTTGTCCAGACAGAATGGCAGTGATAATAAAGATGCAGTGATGGCTCTCTCTGCAATTTGATACACAGAAGCATTCAATAGAGAGTAATCGATTGGTTTTGATGATTAGGTGAAATAACTCACGAGGAGAGTCGGGCCTGGTGAAACTCGAGCGAGCGGAGCAAACAAGTGTTTCACCAATAGGTCCGACTCATGTCATGTTATCATCGAAACCAATTGATTATTCTGTTTATTCCACACTTTCTATCAAACTTTTTTGATTTTATAGATACTTATATGTGACAAAATAGTCCTGATAAGCTAATTGATTATCCTGTGTTGAGCCTCAACTTTCAGTTGCATGGATGAAGGGTTCATTTGAATATTTGTGACGTAATGATTACGCTTGACTTAATTTTTCGTCATTAGAACTCTCCCAACAAACCGGCCAAAACCGGCCAAATAAAGCTTCAACAGCGTAAAATATCATCGGTCTGTCTCAATAGAACCATACAAATATGGATATCATTGGAACCGGCTCCTTGACCACATTGTGATAGTTACAGTTATGCCCTGTGCCAATGCATTCTCTTATATATGCGAGTCGACCATAGGTCGCCTCGCATATATAAGAGAATGCATTGGCCTAAAAAAAATCTTTTTTTACCATTTTTTCTTACATTCTTTAACAATTTTATAATTTTTAATGTGTTAAGCCAATGCATTCTCTTATATATGCGAGGCGACCTATGGTCGACTCGCATATATAAGAGAATGCATTGGCACAGGGCCGTTCTGTTGGGTAAAGGGTTAATACTAGAAATAGTAGATCACTCATCTGTCACATGCTCAGATTTATATTTGAAAGCGCTCGGTCTATTTTGGATACGGAAGATGCCACATAATTATGATGAGATAAAATATGTTCAAGTATGTGAACAAAAATAGTTTCTGACATGGAGTGGAGTTAACCCTTTACCCAACAAACCGGCCAAATAAAGCTTCAACAGCCTAAAATATCTTCGGTCTGTCTCAATAGAACCATACAAATATGGATATCATTGGAACCGGCTCCTTGATCACATTGTGATAGTTACAGTTATGCCCTATGCCAATGCATTCTCTTATATATGCGAGTCGACCATAGGTCGCCTCGCATATATAAGAGAATGCATTGGCCTAAAAAAAAATATTCTTACATTCTTTAACAATTTTATAATTTTTAATGTATTAAGCCAATGCATTCTCTTATATATGCGAGGCGACCTATGGTCGACTCGCATATATAAGAGAATGCATTGGCACAGGGCCCTTCTGTTGGGTAAAGGGTTAAGAGCTTTCAAAATTTGCATGCTGTCACTGGGGATGTAATTCACAGGTGTGACATTACCACTTTTAATTGACCGAGAAATCCTTATAAATCCTGATAAATCAATTATCAAATTATAGGTGTACATTATTGTAATACTGAGGTTAATTAATTTCTTACACATTTTAGGTGACGAACCGGCAGATTTTTGGTTGTCTGACATGTATGCCCAGTTGTCAGCTGTTGTTGCTGCCAAACCATCGGAGAGATTCAATGTACAGGAGGGTATGTAATTTCAGGATGTTTTGTTCACTTTTAAAATACACAATACGTCTCCATTTTTTCCATCACTGAATGTCCCAAAATTACTAAATAACTGAATTTATAGCTGTTATAGCTATAAATTTAAGGATTACAAAGGGAAATAAATAAAAATTCTGTTTTCTCAGGCACCTCCCTTGACATTGAAATTTTCTGTTAAAAAGCCTCGTCAAACATTTTTTCCCAAAATTTTCTGTTAGAAATATTATATTTGAACAACAAAAGAATGTTTTGATGTTGGAGAATGAAAATAAATAGCCTCCCTCCCTCATCCCAAACTTGAGATCTAATAACCTGAGAACAATGGATATTTTATTTTAACCCTTTACCCAACAAACCGGCCAAAACCGGCCAAATAAAGCTTCAACAGCCTAAAATATCTTCGGTCTGTCTCAATAGAACCATACACATATGGATATCATTGGAACCGGCTCCTTGACCACATTGTGATAGTTACAGTTATGCCCTGTGCCAATGCATTCTCTTATATATGCGAGTCGACCATAGGTCGCCTCGCATATATAAGAGAATGCATTGGCCTAAAAAAAATCTTTTTTTAACACTTTTTACCATTTTTTCTTACATTCTTTAACAATTTTATAATTTTTAATGTGTTAAGCCAATGCATTCTCTTATATATGCGAGGCGACCTATGGTCGACTCGCATATATAAGAGAATGCATTGGCACAGGGCCCTTCTGTTGGGTAAAGGGTTAATGCCTAAGGCCAAAGAAAAAATCTTATTTGAGTCTCGGACACCTCCTCATTGAAATAAATGGCCCCGCATTGGACGTTTTATTTCAATTTTTGATATTATGAAAAAGGTTTTAAAAAAAAATTGGTATGTCTTTACCAACATATGTCCATGCGAATTGAGCATTAATTGCAAAATACACGAACTCCTTAGCAAATATCTGTGTAATGTGTGAATTAGAGCTGAAACGGTTAGACGGTTAACCGGTTAGCATCCGGTTAGCGACGTAACCGGTTAGAAAAAAATGAACCGGACGTAACCGCATCCCGTTGTCAGTTGAATGTGAACGTGAATAATCCTCAAAATATTAGGTTAAATGATGCAAAACTAATACTAAATCCCGTGTCACCGATAGTACTCTCCCCTGCCTAATAATAGTGATGGCCAAATAATAGTGATGGTGCACATTTTCGGGTGTTATTAATAATAGTGATGGTGCCAAATAATAGTGATGGCGCACAATGATGGCATTGGAAACAAAAACGGAACAATAACGGAACGCGCGGTTTGAAATGCTGTAATGGAGCTTATAAAACGGACCACATTAATTCAACCAGTTCTATAATGCGAAAAACAAATATAGTGGGGAAACTTCTATTATTATTTATGATAAATAAAGTTCGGCATTTTGATCAGTGACAATGAGTAAAAGGTGGAACTTGCGGGAAATTAGTTGGCATATCGGTTGCATCATCCATCAATATTTCGCTCGAGATGTAAATTAGAGTTATCTTTCTTATGTCGCACATCGGCTATTTAAAATCCGACATAAAACTTAAATCCGACATAAAACGTAAGTTGTGGTTAATAATGTGGAACTGTTGCCAAGTCATCGCATTCATAATTAAACTGTGCTTTGAATACACGGACATGTTATTGTATTGCTTTATTGCATAGATTTAAATACATGTTCCTGTGTACACACAGAAGCTACTGCGGTGTCGTAACTTTCCATTTATAGCCAAAACCAGTCACGCATGTGTGCACACGACTCACAGCTTCTGTGTCTTCATGATAGCGCATAATTGGGTCACGATAACAGTATTGTTTGGAGAAGTCGGCCACGTCAAGTTAAATTAGTTCATCAGTTGTCACTCAGATTAGTTTCACTGATTATTTTATAATATAAGCCTGGTGATGTGATTTTAGCATTAAGTCCCGTTTTGATAGTAGAAGTCGGTTCCGTCCCAACGATAATTAGTTGTCACTGTGTGATTATAAGCTTTGATGAGTTGTAATTAACTGCGATAATCCGTCTGTTTATACACGGACATCATGATCTAGAGGCCTAAATCCTGTTAGGAATGAGATTCTCCCACATTCCTGTCAACTTGTCAAGTGCACTTCTATTTTTTTTAGTGAGCTGCACGTTTTTTCTAACTTTTTGACTGAAAATTCCGCGACTTTGCAAGAACTTTAAATAATCATGATGGCGCCTAATAATCGTGATGCTGTCGTATTTTTCTTTAAATAAATAAACGTGACGTCACGTTTATTTGGCAGGAGAGAGTAGAGTGCAATGCAAGCATTAATTGGTACACGCGGTAGTATCAGATATACTTAGTAGCAATTCTCGAACTGCCTGGAAGTGTCGGCGACCTTCAATCAATTCCGACCCTTTTGAAGTTTTCTTCCGACAAAAGCACGTGTGCAGTCACTGTGTATCAATTCTGAATGCACACAAGGAAGTGACAACGTAAAAGTGACGTTGTGTGGCAATGCGTGCTTTCGTAACTTAATAGTTAATACTGCACGAAGCAACATGGATTCAAATTGGAACCACACCACGACATACTATATATAAAACTGTTTTACAGTGGGGTTTATAAAAACTATGTAAGTCGACAAAGTTTGAAGATTGAGATCAGCTGCACAATGTCTTCACTCTTCCCGTTCTTCCTCCGTGTTGTGATTTAATATGATCAATTCAATTGAGTGACTCAAACAGACATCGTAGTTGAAGCAACCCAAAACTTCTTCAATAATCTTCCCTTTTATCAAGGAAATTGATGCCCCATGCTACTCTGTAACTGGTTGTGCCTGTGGGACTAATTAACACTCAATTTGGCAGTAATTGCTATATGTTAAGTGATTGCATACTAAAACCGAAACCGAAACGTAAATTATATAACCTCCCAACACTTGTGTCCGCTATCATGATACCGACGAATAGCTCGAATACTGAATAGGACTGCGAGTCTGACCTAACTGACCTTCCTTTTTGTTCTCTAGTTATTACTTTCTTGTCTTTATATATAATGCATTGGAGGATACCGCTATACTTAAAGTAATTGACCACCAATAACGTGGTGTCACCCCGTTAATACCGCGGTACTATACCGCAGTATCCTCCAATACCGCGGTACTGATACCGCTTGTTAACTCGAACAAGTATGTGGGAGTAAATACCTCCCCTCAAAGTGTTCCATGAAAATCACTGCGCTATTCAAAAAAATTAATGCGGTGCCCGCTAAAAGACCGCGGTATCATTATCGCCCAATACCGTAATTCCACTGCTGTGACCACCTCGATACAGCTACCGTTTATTACCGGTATTACCGCGGTCAAGACCGGGGTATCACCCCGTTTTTCTAGTCAATTACTTTGAGAATAGCGGTATACCGGTACCAATGATGATAATGATATATTACAGATCTTTAATATATAGTTTTGTTACTCGTTTTACCAATACCCATACTATTTTACTCGTTTTACAAATGCCCAAACATATGCTGATCACGGCAAATAAGCGATCTCTCCTGCCATTCACAAATTTCACTTGCTCATTCCCCCATCACGAGAGCCAGCAAAAGAACAAGGAATGCGTGCTTTTGAATATCGTTAAATGCCGTGAATAAGGTCTTTATTTCAGCTACTACTTCTCACCTAGGTTTGTCCCTGGAGCATGGCATAATGTCGACATAATTAGTGTGAGAGAAGTCCGCTAGATATTTAGCGGTTAACCGGTTGAAATCCGGTTAACCCCGATGGTTAACCGGTTAGAAGAATGGGTCAACCGTTTCAGCTCTAGTGTGAATATTGACTGTCATGTGTACATTTTGTGACAGTCACATAGAACATTAAGTAGATGACTACACTGAAGAAATTGATTAGCTGAGCATCATAGTCTGGTGTACTAATTGTATCTCCTGAACAATTGAAAGACACCAGAGGAAATTTATGATCACATGTTATATTGGAGAGGTGTCAATCTTTTGCATCAATAACAATTGTGAATAGTCAGGGGCATTAGAATATTATACTCAGATAATGATGAACTGTTATGGGGAAACCACCATCAGCCAATACCCAATTGTTAAAATTTAGTAATAGGCCGATTCTGATGCCGTTACCGATGATACTCTATATAGTACAAAAAGTGATGCAATATTGAATTTTGCACTTATTACAAAGAGAATAACTAGTTACTCTTTGACTTTGTGTTCTATGTGGTATTCAACTATCATAGTTCGTGTACCGCAACAGAAATATTCACCATTTTACGCGGTCACATATAGTCAGCCAGACATGGTGTCATCAAGTACATTTCCGGGATTTCCCAGGCATCAATATGACATCGGTCGTCAAAATTGCTACATTTTAGTGAGTGTTGTCTGATATTTCAGTCAAGTTAATCTTGTGTAGCAAAGACGTCAAAGACCGGAATCTAATTTAATTTCATCAAAAGGCAGATGCGGTCCTCTGAACCGCTTTGATCAGAACTTCAAACTCAAGTTCCGCGTTCCCGTTTCCTGATATATCCAAACGGTAAACAGATTGCGCTGGCATACAGGCTGAATAAGATTTTGGGCGCAATTATTGCCTGATGGGAATAGATTCAGTGATTCACAATTTCACATCCACATGGTCCAGTGCCTGGCTCCAATATAATATGCATTATGCATATAAAAATGATACAGCTCCCAAACATTATGGGTTCAATTCTTCTGATTTGTCAATAATTCTAAAACTTGTATTGAACAATATAGTCATGCACCCAGTGCGCTCTATAAAATATAGTCAGATTAGTTGGTGAGACCACAACGTTAAGAGTTAAGACAGACAAGTTTTCGTTTTTGGTATCTATGATCATTTCCGGGCGTTCACCACGTGGCCATGAATTTATTCCCAATTTTGCAATTTCCCATTTTATGTAAATAAAATGGCGGAAGTCCAGCACTTTTTTAATTCAGATTGTTTGGCTTCGGCAATCTGCTACGTCAATCCTTTGCAGTGGCCCAGTTTGCTTCAGCATTGCTGATTGCCATAGCCAATTATGAGGGCTGAAAGTCAATCAACTATTTTCGGTACACAGACTATAACTTATATCAAAGTCGCCCAATGTATTGTTAATAGTTGGTTATGTTTTGACATTTATTCACTATATTAGCCACAATATACTGTTTTAAATATAATAGACTGACCATACTTCCCAATACTTATCGTACCACACATAAAACAACTGTTTATTTTACAATTGTTTACTCATAAAACTGAAACAATCAGAATGCCATATTTTTGCCGATGCCGATTGTAAACAGATAACCCGAATATCGGCCTATGTTGATTGCTGTTCCAGTTAATCTGTTCATCACTTTACTCAGAGGTAATCCCAATGTCATATACTAGTTGCACAATGTAATTTTTATATCAGATGAAATTAGTATATGCATAACAAAGTTCACTCTACATTTTCTGACTATTACTAGGCAAGGGAAGCTATCCATTCTAACGATGTGCACTAAAAAATAAAAAAAATGTCCCTACATTATCGATTCAGAAAAAAAATTGTTTGATACTCAAATAATTTTTTATTATTTTTGGCTTAATATAGAATTATGTTTGGCAGATATTTGGCATTAAAGGCACGGATGGCCTTCTCAGTGGCTATTGCTGTTAAAATAGTCACATCCGTTAAAACTGCCATAAACAGAAAGAATATTAATATATGTACATATTTTGTTCTCATAGCAATCATAAATATCGCGTAAATAGTATGTTATTGTCAACTCCATTCGCTTTGTTATACAAGCAAATGCCAGTTTCTGAAATGTTTTTGGCTTTTGTTTACATAACAGCATACAAACTTGACAATAACATACTATTTATGTGATATTTATGATTGGTATAAGAACAAAAGCTCTCTATATTTTAATATTCTTTCTGTTTATGGCAGTTATAACGGATGTGACAATTTTAATAGCAATACCCACCGCAAAGGCCATCCGTGCCTTTAAGTAATTGACTCAGATATTTTAGAAAGAGTCATGCACACGTCTGTATAAATATTTACTTCTGCTGTTTACAGAGGATGCAGAGGATCCAGCTTCCGTGCCGATTTACTGGGTCAGCAAATGGGTGGATTACTCTGATAAATATGGCTTAGGCTACCAACTCTGTGATAACAGTGTCGGAGTGTTGTTCAATGACTCAACGAGGCTCATCCTCCTCGCAAACGGAGAGTAAGTTATTTTTCATTTGCCGGTTTACCCAAAGATGGGCTCATTAAATATTTTATTGCAAAATTGTAATTTTCTAAGAGCTATTTCAATTATCCACAATTGGAAATTTAGATAGGTTTCTTTTCAAGATATAACAGGATACAGCTGTTTATTTTCTGGTAATATTTATTTTCTTTTGTAATATTTATATTCTTTGTATTATTTTACAAACTAAATATGTTGGCTATCGGTGTGTAAAGTCAAATTTGACCACAAAGGAGCTGTTTAGAGGACAATAGGAATTGGTTATGAAATCAGTTTCAGCAGTTATCAACAAGGAGCCCTTTCTATCCATTCTCCTTTCCCTATCAGGTACTAGTAGTGCTGGGCGGTATTTTGGTTTACCGATTATAGTCCGTGAGAATCATAATACTGTCACCGTTGCCGCCAAATTAGTAGAGACCTTTCCCAAAATCATGAATATGATTACGGATATGGACTATATCCTGCCAGTATACGGCCAAAATTTGATCCTTACGCACAGGGGTTCTTATGTGAGAGAAAATATACCCCACTCAGCAGGGGGGGGGGGGTGAACAAATTTCTTCCGGCACGTATGCCGGGGTGGGTGGGTGGTCAAAGCCACCCAACAAGTAATTTTTTCCGCAACTAAAAAAAAAAATTCCTGCTTGTTTTTAGTGTTTTGGCAATGAGTTGGGCTTCAAAACCACTTTGAATCAGTTTGAATGAGAGAAATAATGTAATTCTAATTGGTAAACTGACTGCAGGCAGTTATCGTGTTGTATTTTGTTGCACATTTTGAAATCCAAGATGGCCGCTGGCAGCCATGTTTTTTTTGGCCGAATGACCTCAAAATTACTCATTCCTATTTCCCCCCGCAAATCTCTGTTTTAGTGTTAAAAGGGGGGGTGGGTGTCAAAAAATGGTCGGAAAAAACTGCCGAAAACGGAAAAAAATTTGGCGGTGGGGGTGGGTGGGTACAAAAAATGATCGAAAGGGAAAAAATGCCATACGTGCCTGAATTTTTTTTCCGACCCCCCCTGCACTCAGTTCAATTGTGTGCAGATGTGTCAATGATGTGCCACCGGTCCTGCTTGGTGATGTTCTAACATTATCCGTTTGATGTATAACACATATAAGAACATGGGATCTGAAAGACACACATTACTTTTTCCATCAAATATATGAGTGACTGAATATCGTGGAGCATATGCTGTCTCACAAATTAACCATCATAAGTAAATTGTGATGGTGTCCACCTTATTAGGTCAATATATCCTATCCATAACTGTAATAGTGATTTTTCGAACGGTCTCTATTTTTAATTGGTACACCGAAATCGCGGTTTGCATGGATATATTCAAGGTAAAATTCCATATTACTCTTTGAAATGGCATGCTTGATATTGCTTGTAGGCCAGGCTCAGTTGGCTACTTTGTTCTCTGTAGAGTCAGTTTGTGTTAAGTTTCCCATATGACTCTGATCTTGGCATTTCGTGTTAATATTGAATTTGATTTTGGCGGGGAAAATGCTACATGCTCAGACATGGTGTGCTGGATTTTTATCTGACTACTTGTATTACTCATGACAGTGTGATATATAGCTGATCCTGTTTATAATGAAATATCAGACAACATGCATTCTATTGTTTTCCATCAAAATTAACTTTGATAAATTGTGCCATTGAAAATGTTGGAAATATATTAGTTGCACGCTCGCAATTATAACATTGGACCAATTTTGTTGTGGCGTTTATAGCAATATCAAAAGTTTGACTTTCCTTCATGCTTGATGAATCCCCAATTATCGGAATCGTATCTATGGATAATTCCCAAACACAGCGGTAAGATACATCAATTGGGGAATTCATATATATCACAAATGCCAACGTTTTTCGATAATATGAAATTTATTTCCATCTTTTTAGTATGGCTTTAGTTCTAGACCTGTTTTGTTTCCCATGATGTTAGATTTAGTTACAGAATTTTTTGCAAATAATCTAATAAGGTATACCACAGTGTGATTTTAGAATTACTACGGTGTCTTTATCTGCCAATACCGCCCAGCGCTACAAATGGTAGAAAAGGCTACCATGGCCATGTTTCTCAAAATGGGAGGACCAGCATCATTATATTAATATCTCATATTCCAGGAACGTGCAATACATTGAGAGAGATGGCACAGAACATTACCACACAATTAAATCTTTCCCAGAAACCCTCACAAAGAAGGTCACTCTTCTCAAATACTTCCGAAATTACATGAGTGAACACCTGCTCAAGGTAAGGATAGTCTTTTGGATATAAATTCTCAGAACTGCAGCCATGTGTTACTGGCCACCGATTGGCATGACCTTCCACGATAGCAACAGTGCCATTAATTGCCGGCTCTTGACACATATGCGGCTATAGATGTGTGTATTATGTGCATTGCGATCATCTTCCCTCTTGTGTTAACTGAAAAATTATTCATGTAATATTCTTACATTTTTATGCATAAAAGATTATTCTGGTTGCGTTGTCAAGTCAAGCATCATTTATACTGTCTTCAAGATCTTTCCCTTTCACATGGAATGGATTAAAAATTATGGAACTGAGACAAATCAGGGTTTTTTTTTCAGTAACCGGCACAGAACATTAAATTACAGAGTTTTTAAACCGAATTAGATGTGAACAATTATTTATTTTACTGTGTAGTTATAGGTCTCAGACTCGTTGAAATACAATGTATATATGCAATGATTGCAATCAATGTCATTTTCAACTAAAATAAAGATTTAGTCTCCACAAAAGACTGAGAACACTATGACCAGTGACAGATAGACAACAGGTCATGGTTTTTTGGGTGTATACAATTTCTAGTGGAATAATAACATAGTGTATAATTTTGAGAAGCACTAAACTCTTCATTGGTCCACATAAAAACTTTTTGCCCAATATGGCAATTCAAATTTTAAAAAGGTGAACCGTGAATGTCATACAGTCAGTCAGGGTATAGCGGATCACTTTTTAATTTTCCCCGTATTTCTCTGCAACTAAAAGGAATTTCCTGGATTTTTTCATTGATATTTATAGACATGTATATACTGCTTCCTCTGGAAGTAGAATTATTTGTACCAAGTCCTCCTTTATTTCGGAAAATTAGATCGTTTGACAGGCGTAAATTGGTCAGTAGCGGACCACTTTTGTCAGTAGCGGATCACTTGCTTCAATGAATAATTTTACACTTCCTACCGCACTTTTACACCTTGTTAGCACAAGATGTATTATAACAAGCTAGTTTGAAGATAATTCTGCACAATAACTCTAGTTTTAATGTACTTAGTAACAGAAAACCCCACAGAAAACGAGCATGCCAGTTGTTTACATTTTCTAAAAATGACTGATCTAAAAGTGTGACAGGACTTTTTCTGGTTACTGCGCATGTGCGATCCGCTATTAACGACTCATGCAGGCAAAACAAATGTACATTTTCAAGATGAAGGGAAATACCAATCAAAATTAAATTTTTATGGCATGAATTATTATGATGGAACAACAAAATGAAATACTTACCACTAGCGTAGCTGATCCACAACTTCATTTAATTTTTTCATAAAACAAATATTCAGGACCCGGCTCGCCTAATTTCGTTTCGGAATGTTTCCGTCGGCTTCGTAAAAATGTTAAAAAATGAAGTTGCCAACGGACAATTCGAATGTAACTTTGTACGGTAAATTTTAATAAGTATCTTCATAAAACTACCACAAAAGAATGGCCACAACTTTAATTAATAATGAGATTTTATTGCGGAAACATCATCTGATCCGCTATACACGATGATCCGCTATACCCTGACTGCCTGTACAGTGAAACCTGTTACGAGAGACCACCCATTTTGCCAACACAAATGGCAGGTGGTCGCCGACGACAGGTCTGTTCCAATTTCGACTGAACTGACATCTATCATCAGTGTTAAATGTCTGAGCCAGTGAATTATTTTTATATACAAACTGGTTGAAAATGATTGTGATTATATGTCTAATCTTTTTTTAATAAAGTATGCTTTAAATTAATATTGGTAAAAAACAAAAAAAGAGATATATAGGCCTACAGGTAAATGCATGTTAAATAATGCAGTAGAACAGCCTATCAGAGAACACATCGGGCACGTGAGTCGTGACAGAAGTAAGAACAAGACAGATTGCCGGGGCGCAAATCAACTCCCAATATGATAACTTGATAAAAAGGGAATAAACGTACATCAGTCGTCACTGCGTGTCTTTATTTCATTCCTGTCTCACGTATTATATTATTTTAAATGTACCTATTAGTATCTTCGAATAAAACTGCAAACAGCAGAAAATTCATAAACAGTGGGTGTCCTTGACCTGACCTGTAATGATTCTGGACACGTGCATGATTGACCTCTATTTAGTGACTACGGAATATCTCTTTGATGTTTCAATTGTTGCGACATAGTTCATTGCGTAGTGTCTGCAAACTTCTACTGGTACTTGATGATGTCACATGGAATGATTTTAATTTAATATGAAGCCCGGGAATGAGCATTATAAAAACTTGGAAAGCATGCATTGTCAGGGTGTTGATGGTTCTTTCAATGAGACATAGCGGGAGGGCGCGCGAACTTCTGTATTTATTAAACAAAGGTTTCTTCATGATGTACTCTTCGGGTGCAGACATTAAATCCGCGCGTTGAGTAAGTTTGACACTTTGCCCTAAGCGTTTTCATGCTTGCCACAATGAGGCAGCGACTGGATTATAACGATAGGCCTATCGCTAAAACAACAGTAGGCCTACAGCCAAGCAGAGTCTCAATTTTATGCTACTATGGAATATAGGATCTTGTTTGTATTTCATCATACATTAGTTAGGTCAAACACATCGTCAACATTCACGTAAAAAATAATAAGAGTGATGAAGTTTTTATAATCCACGTTCCCAAATACTACTTTTGGATTAAAATGAACCAATGATATATCCCTCCTGCTGGGAATTCCGCTTAGTCACATGTCCCGGTGGGGAATCCCCAAATCATAGTCTGTGGTGAAGCAACTGATTGCAAATAATTTTAATCAAAGAAATGCATCCTGCTGAAGCATCTGGGGCTCACGTTGGAAAAGCACTGGTTGAAGACTTATTTTCATGTCTGGTGGTCGTTCATAACGGGTAAATTTTGTCATTTTTGCCACAAATCACAGACCGCTGGTCGCGTTTGACAGGTGGTCGCTCACAGCAGGTCATTTATATAGTAAAACCAGTCTGTACAAAGCCAATCCGGTCGTTAAAGCCAGGTGGTCGCTCTTGGCAATGGTCGCCCAAAGCAGGTTTCACTGTACTTCACTCAATTAAGTTGATATTACAATGAACATTGAAGTCTTAACCCTTCCATGACTGGAGCTTCCTGAAATTTTGTGAATACCCTATGCCAATGTATTCTCTTATATATGCGAGTCTCCCATAGGGAGCCTAATATATATAAGAGAATACCTTGTCCTAACAATATTTACATTGACCTTATAAGACCTTGGGAGACTCGCATATATAAGAGAATGCACTGCCACAGGATCTTATCTTGGAATGCTGCACCAATGCAGCTCCCGTCATGAAAGGGTTAAATTTCATTTGCATTGATTTCATATAGTTTCCATGTTTTAGCCACATAACTTCTTCATGGTGTGTTTTAGCGGGACACTAAAAATTAGTTTGTAAATTTTTTCAATAACAAAACAATATCTTCGGTATTTTTAGGTTTGAAACCAATTCATGCTCTGTGAGTGATTGAATGCAACCTCTTTTTGCAGGCTGGTGCAAATATGACTCCGAGAGATTCCGATGAGATGGTGCGATTACCATTCCTGAGAACCTGGTTCCGAACACGTAGTGCTATTATTCTACAGCTCAGCAACGGCACTCTACAGGTGATTATTAATCTATGTATTGCAGGCCCGAGTATAAGGTGCCTGTGATTTGCAGAATGAGGTCCCCAGAGGATGAGTTTAGTGACACTATCCCGCATAGCAGGCTAGCATCACTAAATTCACCGTCTAGGGCACCTCGTTCTCTTTATTATGAAATTTCTATAGAAACTTCTTTACATAGATTCTATTTCTTTTTTAGTTTAGTTTCTCTATATCGCCAAATTGGCAGATAACACATTGTATAATCGAGGTTCCCAATAGGTGTACGTCACAATATTCACCATTTGAGAACTTCAATCTGTCTCCCATAGCAGATGAGGCCATGCAGAATGAGGTTCCCAGAGGGTGAATTTGGTGATGCAGGATACAGTCACAAAATCCCCCCTCTGGGGACATCATTCTGCAAATGACAGGCACACTCAACTCAGACTTGATGTATTGTCTGGGCTTCTATACTGTTCACATGTGCCATTTCTGAAATCTACAGGTTTGTTTCCATCATATAAATTGCCAATTTTATGGGAAATTTGTGTTCTAAAAGGTTGTATAAGAAAGGCGTGATTGTTAATTGTAAAATGTCGTATGCCCAGCACAGTTCAGGCCTTTTCAAAGTTTTAGATTCCCCCACATTTGCGTTGGTAAACACGGCACATGCCCAAAATATGGAAATGCCCCAAATACAATAAAACCTCTCTAAACCGAACACCGTTCGGACAGGACATTCCGTTCGCTTTAAATAGCGAGGTGTTCGGTTTATAGAAAATCACATCACCATCGGAATATATTGCCGCCGTTACGAAGAGTGACCAACACAAACACTGTATTGATTAATGTGACTTTATTGAATAAAGTACGAAAATCAACTGCATACATAAATAACAGATCAAACACTATATAGATAAACATGATAATAAATAAGACATGAAATGATCGATTTTATAGTGATTCAGTCTGACTTCATGAAAGAAGGTATCTGGCGTCAACTGTGTATAGGCACATGCTGACTTGACTATCGTTGTGCAGTTGCATTAACTTGTCTCAGTTTTTGAATATGTCGCTGATAGTTGATTTGCCGATTCCATAAGTTTATGCTGAGCTCTTTGTATGTCGGCTTAGGTTTCACTTTATGGTCTAAATTCAACTTGGTACGCTGTTGTTTTTGTGATGGCTCATTCTTTGTGGATAATTGATTCAAACTGCTAATGCTATGGTGACTTGACTAACAAAACCTGACCGATGTTCGGAATAGAGAAAGTACAATAGGTTGTTGTTTTTTTTTACTTATTTTCTGAACATTTCCCATCAATGAATATGGAATTTTCTGGACTAAAATAAATATTTTTGTCTGCTCATTTTTCCTGCACAACCCTCCAAATGAATAATATACCATTCCAGTGTATACATTCTAACCTGAAAGGGAGAATCCACTTAGTATAGAAAGGATTAAAGGCCTGGGTATGTCATGATTTTGCTAAACTGCTCCTGACAGGATAATCCTGATTGGAGCATGAACAGAGGATGTTTCCTCCTCGTGTTGAATGACTAATTTAGAATCACGTACCACAGAAAATGCCAAAACTAGAATATTGTATGTCAGATTTGCTGATTTTTCACTTCAGTCATAAAATAATTTTCTCTTCAATCATGTGAAATATCAGTATGAATGTGCTTCTTAGGCCATCCAAAATTAATTGTTTCTCAGGCAATTTTGTTTTCAGATCAGTGAGGGAGGGAGGATTTTTGTCTTCTTTTTTTTATTCCAAATTTTGGTGATGGATGACTACTATGATCCTGCATAGGGAGCCTAAATTGAAATACTAGAGATGTGTAATGTAATAGCCAAACTCCCCGCTGAATATTTTGTGGCCATTTGGCCCAGTGTCAGACCAGCTATCACGGAAACCACTGACCATTTTCTTTTTTTTGGTACAATATTTCGACCAAAATCAGCATGTTTTCCTTTTCGATATGTAAACTTCCGGGTTGGGTTGTTCCGATTTTGTGGAATTTGAAACCAGGTAAAACGGAATGAAGCAAAGTAATAACAGAAGTGAATGAGGTGAAGCTTCCTGCAGACTGGCTGCAGTAACTTTCTCTTGCAGAAATAATGGAAAAATTTCCTTTTTCGGAAATTGTATCAGTTTCCACCTTCAGAATGATGGATGTAACATCTTTATATCAGCTTTTGAACAGCTTTCCTAGCACGTTTTGTTTTGCCACCCAAACATACCTCGATTAGAAATTAAATAGACTCCGGAATTTCCCCAATGACGACTGTGACATTTAATCTTTAAATGATAGATCTCTTTTCGATTTCATTCAGGAATTTGGCAGGGTATGACATCTGGGCCAATCAACCCTAGTTATTCACAAGTTATTAACTCTTTAACCCTCAATGACGTGATTTGACGTGTCTAATGGGTACCTGTGACGTTACCCGGGACAGCCCTCACCTGTAACGTCAAGGTAGACAACAGGGCGTAATTAGCAGTGAATTTATTGCGCTCGCTTATTGATAATTTTATTAGAGATGTTGTTACCGCGAATTTCTTGAACACCACCGAAAGTTACATATCAATGCAAATTGTATCCGTTATTCTACAACTTATTACCAGCTAAATTTTCATTGTGAGAATCACGCGTATACAACGGAACTGGTCGGTCTAAATCATACAGGAATGGATAAAATTTCATTTTTATTTATGCCAAACTTCCTCGGAAATGTTGAGAAAGTCACCAGAAAAAGTTGAACAGACGGTTCGTTTAGGGGGAAATCCTTGTGATGAAGGGAATACACATCCCATTTCCGATTATAATTTAAACTTTTGCGGAGAAAACTGAAAAAATCTGGCTTGAATATCGAGTAAATCATAACATTTTATGACGTGATTGTTGGTTGCGTCATTTTCAGTTTGTTGCTTTCGCAAAACACGTTGTTTATTTATCTGGTGCGATGGTATTACTCGTCTCTTAAATATGAATAATCCCTACGATTCCCAATATCAATAAAAAATAAAAATAAATTCAACTTCCTTATTTTGGTGAGGCTTGATTCTGCCATCACTGGATTGGTCCGGCTCTTCCATCAATTATACAGGCTCTTCCAATAACCTCCCGATTGATCCACTCTTCCGGTTTGCAACACAACACACACACGTGGTTTTCACTTGACCGAAGTTGAATTAAAAATCGCATAGTTGGTTCAAACGATATAATTATTCAGAAAATGGCAACAAGAAATAGATCTTTGGTTTGTTCAGGCAGATTTGGAAACATTAGAAGACAATTTCAGTACTGATACCAGTACGTTGTAATACCTGGGTACCGGTATGTCATTGAAAATGGAATAATTATTTGCACCCCGGATTGAAATGGATTATTCCATATTCAACTGCACTTAGCGATATAAACTTCCCGCTACTTGACCAGAAATCGACAAGGGGTTGATCTGAACAGTAATATGTCACAGTATTCATATTCAATAATTTAAAGCATAAAAAACTGAATATACACCGTTTATATAAACGAAAAACTTGCCATGCAAACCAACACGTCAAATCACGTCATTGAGGAATAGGTAGCCACGTCAAATCACGTCATTGAGGGTTACGCTAGAAAACTATTTGAGTGTTAAAGAGTTAAATTACACACCATTTACTGTACTATCTAATTTATAGGTTTCTCTGTGTTTTTCTGCCACTTGAACATATTTGAATGCCAAATTTCATTGGTTTTGTATAAAAGTCCATAATGCAATTTTTGCATCCGCGATAAATATTATCAAATTATGCAGCAATGCCTGAGAAACAGATATTTCATTTTGGATGTCCTTAATATATAAAAACTTAATAAACAGTAAATTAACAATCCCCAAATTCAACAGTTGAAATTAATGTGCAAAATAATATTCTGTTTGCAGAAAATGTATTCCACTTATCTACCTGTTGTATGTCTAGCTTCTGAGCTTCTATTGTGGGTTAGAACTGACCACTTGTCAAGTTGGGAATCTCTCCTTCCTATAATTTAGAGATTTGTCTAAATTATACATAAATGATTTATTTTTTCAGATGAACTTCTTCCAAGACCACACAAAGTTAATTCTATGTCCATTGATGGGAAGTGCAACATATATAGATGAAAAGCGAGATTTCCACACATATAGACTGGCATCTATTGAGAAGTTTGGGTGCACTAAAGAACTGGCAAGCCGAATCAGATATGCTAAGACGATGGTAGAGAGATTGATGACATCAAAATCTGGGTCAGGCAGAATAAAATCTGCAGCATCAACATCATAACTGTTGTTCCGTTAATTGTTCTCTCTAATCATGCAAATCCTACAATTCTTTCAAATCATGCTCGCCAATTTTCTTATAATTCTAAACTTGAAAGATGTATTCAGAGTTCAAACCAGTAGGACCTCCAGCCAAAGTTGTATATGTGCCAGCAAGTCATTTTTATCGGTTTCAAACAAAATCACAATCTTTGGGTATGTCAAAATGCCGAACAAAAAAATCAACCAAATTTTTCTTGAGTTTTCCGTCATCTTCCTGGCAGTCATTAGGTTTCTTCCAGGATATTATTACTAGAAATACCTTGAGTAAGGCCATGCAAAGTCAGTGTCCCATTTCTCAGGCCAAACACTTTTGGAAAGTATCTGCGCATGGTTTTCTATTTTGTTTTCTATTTCTGGGGTACATGCCAACAAATCATTGTACCTCCCAATCGCCTAGTCCCAGGTCTAATTTCAATTGTCTGTTATTTCCTGAAATTTCCTGAAACCATTTTTTCTTACATTCTTTAACAATTTTATAATTTTTAATGTGTTAAGCCAATGCATTCTCTTATATATGCGAGGCGACCTATGGTCGACTCGCATATATAAGAGAATGCATTGGCACAGGGCCGTTCTGTTGGGTAAAGGGTTAACAGAGATTACATATCACAATGCATCACATTTTGAACCAAGTTACTAATATAAACAGTCAAGAATTGGAAATCTGAACTGGCAAATGGTAGTGTTGAAACGATTAATCGATTAGTCGAAATCGATGCGATTATTAAACTAGTCAATCCCGAAATATGCTAGTTGACTAGTCAAGAAAAAGCACTACCTGAGTGCTATCATGACAGCAGTGCCATTGCATGGAAATATTATCACGTAATCTGTAACAGTTAATACATATTAACTTCTTAGTGCTTATTGCATTGTTCCTTTAATACACCCGACATCTCATTGGCGAGACTTACTAACGAGACTTGCCTATTTATTTCCTGGTTACCCGCGACAATTGTGCTTATATAAAATGTTTTATTACCTACATTCCCCAAACCATGAGATAATATGAAGGTTGCAGGAGAGCCGGGTTTAATACATCAAATTCGGAGACTTACGGGCAAAACGGGAGATTATATAGTTCACGTGCTTTCCGTTTTAACGTTCTGAAACGAAGAGTTGGATACTCAAAACTGCGATGCCACATGGTCCTTTTTATACATCATATGGGCATAGAAACAGGAACTCTTAGAAGGGGTCCGACTAATCGACTAGTAGTCGATTACCTCTGGTGACTAGTCGATTCCTTAAAAATGCTAATCGTTTCAACACTAGCAACTTTGGGTTTTTTCAATATCACTTTCGTGCATATTTGTAGACAGTATAAAAACGCAGTTATCTCATACCAATTAAATGCGAATTAAATCTATGCATATGCAAGTTTGGGTAATGAGAAACGGGGAATTGACTTTGCACGGCCCAATTGATATTTATTTGAAGACAGATTTTGCCCATTAGTCGTCAACTCAGCCGGGAGCCCTGAATACATCTTTAAGTCAGTCTCAACTTTCTCTCATCCAAGCTTTGAAATAGTGTGTCTGTAATTTGCTGAATGAGGTCCCCCGAGGGTGAATTGAGTGACGCTAATCCACACTGCGGGCTAGGATCATCAAATTCACATTTTGGGAACCTCATTCTGCTTAGGCCTTAACTTCTATGGGAGACCAAGGATCAGATTGAAGTTTCCCCATTGAAAAGTGTGATGTTCACCCATTAGTCACCTTGACTATGCATTTTATCTTCTGCAAAATTAGGGGATATAGAAACTGAACAGAAGGGAAAAAGTAACTTTAACCCTTTCAGTGCCAAGTCCGATTTTTGTATCAACCCATATTTACTTGATCATTTTTCAAATTTATTGATTATAATAATGTGATACATTGATGGAAAGAGCTCTGAGAGCTCTTTCCATCAATGTATCGCATTATAATCAATAAATTTGAAAAATGATCAAGGAAATATGGGTGATACAAAAATCGGACTTGGCACTGAAAGTGTTAAACAATGTTAATTTTAGACTAGAGATACTTCTCAGAAGATGAGGCCCAAGCCCGCTGTGCGGGGTAGCATCACCCTCTGGGGACCTCATTCTGCAAATGATAAACACACTATTTCAAGCTTGCTCTGATCTCTATTCTTCTCCAACATGCATGCTTGACAATGGCTGAGGGATATATTTCATGAAAGCCCAAGTGAGCTGAGAGCTTTCCGATGAATGGCAACAAGCCATATTTCCGACTAAATCCTGAAAAGTCACCCATAATTCTGCTGTGGTTAATAAGTCGATTAATTAGGGCATTACTGTATGACTCCTTCACAAGTTCAATATTACAATTTCTTATGCATGGTGCTAAGAATTGTCCTTGAGAATATTTTGTCGTTAATATAGAAAGTCGTAAAATTGGAGATGTTTGAGAAAATGAATCTGTTTATTCTGTCATAGGATTCATCACCAAATGTTTAATTGTTTATCATATCAAAGTGTTTGAAACATTCACTATTTTCATCCTTAGCTAGTATAACATGAAGTTGGTTCTGATAGTGCTAATTTTCAACCAAGACAAGAAAAAGAACCAGACAAAGTTTGCGTATCATTCTATGTAGTCGAATCAGCATTCTTGATAGTTCGCGAATGACAGGCTGCCAAGACCGAATACCGGGATAGGATAGGATATTTTTATTTACAATACACATATGAATAGTACAATAAATTAACATATAACTAGAATAATTCAATATATTGCTGGGGGGAACATAGCCCTGTCGGGCTGTCTTCCTCTTTCCCCGGGAACATGTTCATGGTTTGGATTCTCACTTCCCGAATCCAGACCTGAGAACATGTTCCTGATCTGTTCTTGGTGTTTGTGTCCTATGTTACGTGTTGGCAGTCTATTGTTAGCGATCACATAAGAACACGGATTCGAATACACCCATTTTGACAATTTTACAAGCCAAAACTTATTTTTTGCAACATAAAATATATCATCTTCCAGGCTGCTTGTAAGATATCAAAATCTACAAGCTTCGTTCCTACTTGTTCCTAAACGCATACCGGTATCTCACATTCTGTATAAAAACATAAAGCCACAATCATATCTATTAATTTGTATGTTAATGTGCGACCATTTGAAATGTATAAAGTGCTTTAATTTATTGAGGCCAATTTATCATGTTGCTATGGAAACCTCAGAACAGTTATTTTTCATTGGTCGAGTACAATATATCCCAATCATTTTGATTTTGAAACAAACTACTGGCCTGACAATATATCACTATGATAGACAGGTTTCGCAAATTTTATACTCCAGATCAACACGTAGATTGTTCAAGACTATAGTATTACAACCTGGTGTCTAGGGATTCATTTTCACATTTATCACCGACTGAAATTATGTTAAGTTTGCAGATCAATTGCTAATTGGTTCAAATATTTTTCAAATAATTGATCTGTTATTTGTGACAGCCCTCTTGGTCTGATATAAATTACTGATTCACAAATATTTTGGCAATAGATTTAATCTCTATCATCCCATATTGTATTTTCCCCTATTGAATCTGTCATGATATTGCGATAACTTTCGATTCCTTGAGATATGTTCAATCCAGTAAAGGAATGTGAATGAAGCCTTAGCAGTTGTTACGTGTGAATTAATCATAAACTATCTAAAACCATCATCACCAAAAATAACATGGGGGAAAGTAGATAGACTTTTTTTCATTGACAAGTCCTCAGTAACAAAATTTTGCATCTTCTAACCATTGTTATCCATGGAGACATTACTAGTACAGTATCAACAAACATCACCAGTAGCAATTCATATGTTTAGTTGAAAATCTCTTTTGCGGAATTTGTTTCAGTGCTCTAGTCTAATGTATATAGTAATGCCCTAAATAATCGACTCCTTGACCACAGAATTATGGGTAATTTTTCAGGATTTAGTCGGAATTATGGCTTGTTGCCATTCATCTGAAAGCTCTCACTGAGAGATTTCTGATGAATGGCAACAAGCCATATTTCCGACTAAATCCTGAAAAATTACCCATAATTCTGCTGTGGTTAAGGAATCGATTATTTAGGTCATTACTGTACCTTCACAATTTGAGCTGTTGACAAACTTATTTATTCTGCATAGTAATATTTACTAAACAATGGCTTCAAAATGTTAAATATCATTATCTGTGAATAATTGATAATGAAAATAAGAACAATATTTTTATATTTTTTTTCAACATCTACTTACTAGCCATTATGGTTTTATAGACTTTTATAATTTTTCACATGTACCCACTGCAAAGGCCTTTAATAGAATTACCATTACACTATTATATGTCATTGTTTGTTTTGAGAGAATTTCCATTTCATGTAGTGCTTTCAACCGAAAAAAGTGCCTTAGTCATCACGTTCTATGTCAACACAACTTTAATCATCGGAAGGGAGCAGTTTTTCTTTGTGTCTCTAGTAAATGATTATTTGCCGTTCTGACAATGATTGATCTCCTTCCAAATTTAGCAGCATTTAGACCTCTCAACTTGTATGGAATATACACACAGAATGACATGGAGTGTGTTAACCCTTTCAGTGCCAAGTCCGATTTGAGCTCTTTCCATCAATGTATCACATTATTATAATCAATAAATTTGAAAAATGATCAAGGAAATATGGGTTGATACAAAAATCGGACTTGGCACTGAAAGGGTTAATGTTTTTTTTTAATATGGCATGAATGACTGCGCGGAAGGATAGAACGAGAGGCACTCTCGAGATCTATCATCCCATGATGGCGTATCGACAAACCCATTACCACACATGTCGTTCTGTGTCGTTTTGATTGGACACTTTTATCTTGGAGCTACTCATATTGAGTTCTGATTGGTGCCACTGACATGGAATCCCATGGGTGTCCAATGCGTATTATTATCATCCATCCAAGTTGAGGGGATGTGACCTCTTAGTGGATTCCATTTTAACCTTTTCCATGATTGGAGCTTCCTGACATTTTACTTAACCCTTTACCCAACAGAAGGGCCCTGTGCCAATGCATTCTCTTATATATGCGAGTCGACCATAGGTCGCCTCGCATATATAAGAGAATGCATTGGCTTAACACATTAAAAATTATAAAATTGTTAAAGAATGTAAGAAAAAGTGTTAAAAAAATAATTTTTTTAGGCCAATGCATTCTCTTATATATGCGAGGCGACCTATGGTCGACTCGCATATATAAGAGAATGCATTGGCACAGGGCATAACTGTAACTATCACAATGTGGTCAAGGAGCCGGTTCCAATGATATCCATATTTGTATGGTTCTATTGAGACAGACCGAAGATATTTTAGGCTGTTGAAGCTTTATTTGGCCGGTTTGTTGGGTAAAGGGTTAAAACCTATGCCAATGCATTCTTTATATATTCGAGTCTCCCATAAGGAGCCTTGCATATATAAGCATATACATTGGCCTAACAATATTGATCTTGACCTTGTAAGCCATGCATTCTCTTATATGTGTGAGGCTCCATATGGGAGACTCACATATATAAGAGAATTCACTGGCACATGATCTTTAAGGCTGCACCAGCGCAGCTCCCATAATGAAAGGGTTAAAATATAAAATGCCAATATTTCCCCTGTCTTTCAAAACATTACCTGATATTGTCAATCTGATGGGAAGCAGAAAATGATCATTACTTCTCAGTCCCTTCGCTACTGATGTGATCCAATGGCAGTGTTGCTGCTTGAATATATACATGTATCTCTTTTAACGAGATAAATAGAGAATACCTACGAGTTTTGGTTGAATACCCGAATTATCTCATGAGTGGGTGCAAGGAAGTACAGAATTTCCACGAGCGGCTGCAAGCCGCAGGTGGAAATTCTGTACTTCCTTCCACCCACGAATGAGATAATCCGGGTATTCAACCAAAACCCGTAGGTTTTCTTTTTATTATATGCGCTATAAACCGCACCAAAACTGCTAATTTTGTCCTACAGTTCACTTCAAATTGTTAGAAAGCTTCGACATTTGCATTTTGTTTACATTCCATCAATTGATTTGCTCACCACTGAATGACAAATATCGAGCATAGCCGCCATAAGAAATAGTCCCCATTGTTTATTCTGAAATGATGCGAGAAAATTAATGTATACATAATTTAGTGATAAGAATATATTAAAACAAATGAGTTAACATCATAACAATTAAATAACAGTTTATGAACCGTGAAAATCAATAATTAAAACAATAGTCCGGCTGTTATTGATACGCTTTGAAACTTAATGTGATTCGCCGCTATAAACCGGAAGTAATCTCCGAAAAAGTAATACTATTGTGTTATCCATCGAGTCGGTCTGTGTTATCCATCGAGTCGGTCAGTGTTATCCATCGAGTCGGTCCAGGCGATGGATATAACGCTCTACGCCACGGCAATTTCCCACTATTTAATGGGGAAGCATATAATAAAACTGAATATTCTTAGATGTTGTTCTTATTGAACCAGGGAAACCATTTTCATGTCTTAAATTTTTCTTTCTCGTCCTCATTCCAAAAAATATTTTGATTCTTGACTGTTAGTAGTCAAGGACAATTTAAAACAGTCATATTTGTTTTGCTATGAGATAAAATGTAATCGCTGTGATCAGATGATCAAATTAATACTTAACTCTAATTGACTAATTCCCATCAATTGTATAATGCTTTTTGTAGAAAATAAAACTTTGTTGATATCCTAAGACATGTTATAAAATTTCATATCGCACATGCATCAAATTTAAAGGGGTACTGTACACTAAATCCTGCCATTTATGGGACCATCTCCTTTTATACTCAACAGAATATATGCAACAAATGAATGAATTTGAGCCTTGGATGCGTCATATTCTGCTGAGTATTATAGTATATTGTCCCAAAAATGGCAGGATTTAGTTTACAGTCCCCCTTTAATGATATTGAATGGAATATTGCAGAGTGTGCATCCCACTAAACCCATTCCTTACTAAATACTCACTTGACCAGTAGTTCCCTAAATAAATCTTCAGATAATTGGCCATTTGTATAACTTATCTGAACATTTCCCACCAATAAATATGAATCATCTTGCACTTGAAAATATGTGTTTGCCTGTCTGTCAACTGATGCATGTATTTCCTTAACATCCCTCCAGATGAATAATAGACCAGTCCAGTGTATATTTTTTATAACTGAATGGGAGAATCCATTCAGTAAAGAAAGTGTTAATGAAGAGGATGTTCAAACAAAACTCCACTGCATGCATATGCTACCATTTACCCATTATGATGAAGATTTGATCATTTTCAACTTCCTCCATATTAATCACATTGACAGTATCTCTCAAGCAATGTTTCAGAAGGCTTTGTGTATAATGTATTGTTATATGCTAGATCATGCCATGAATCGCCGCTACACATGTAGAGATCATATTCCATCAGTTAAAAAATTGCAACTTTTTCATGTTCTGACACTGATCTCTATAATATTGAAAAATAGAGTTCCAAGTTATATATTTCTTAGTTAATACCTGTTCCTTAATAATGTATTTCACAGTGGGTGAAGGTCTCGGCTCGAGATAGCATGATTTAGATGACTTTTGTGAGCAGATATCACTTTGTCCCCCAGGTAATCAATTCATATTTATCATGAAATCGGCTGACAAAAGTAGCCTAAGTCATGTTATCTCGAACTGGGACTGACACTTATTGTGAAATGCAGGTATTAACTAAGAAATCTATTGCCTGCATTTTTTTTCAAGGTTATAAAGCCCAGTGAGAACATCAAACAGTTTCCATGTTTCGATCTGGTGGAATATGATCGCTGCAGGCATAGCCAGAGTAGAGATTGATGGTACGATCTAGCTTCATGCAAATGTATATATCATATCAACATAAGACAACAATTATGAATATGTATTTTGTATATTCAAAAAACTAAAAAAGAATCAATTTCAGGTTGTGATTGTAAAAATAATTAGATCAAAATCTGAAATAAATGATGGTTTCCATAATATCAACCTCTTCATTCCAGTCCATAAAAATGGCTTATTGAGTTTGGAAAGATATACAAAAAATGCACTGATAAATAACAAAACAAGTCCAGTAAATTAAAGGCTCGGTCCAGACCTAATTTACTGGACTCATTTGTAAATTCCGCTATAAACTGGGGACAAGTTGTAGATTCTATTTATTATACCGGTATGATCCAAAACCTCGATAAAACATACTTAAATCAACAAATGGGATGTGTAGCTAACATCGGCTTCTGTAATGCATGCGATGTTTCATGAAACTGCATTGGTTGCCTGCATAAAGAATTAGTCATGTCCCAGATAAATAAACTCTGTGACATATTTAATGGCGTATATTTAATGAAATAACTTTTCAAACTCTTCATTCATTAGAGTTTGTTGGAAAAATATTGGAACATAGTATTTTGAGATGAGCATATTAGAGGAGCGGCCAAACGCCAAAAGTGGTCGGATACCCCTACCCTCGGTAGAACAAGTTGAAACCAACCTTTTCTGGAAGGTAAATATATATCATTTATGGAAATGATTCTTGGCCTTGCCGGAATTGGTGGCAGCTATGTATGGTAAGACTATTTGTGGAGGTACCCTACCGAAAAATTGGCCTGTTTTCAGCGGTTGGCCAGCTATACACAATTGGTTAAAAGTTAAGCACATCACCAAAAACAGAACGTTTTATTTGTTATTCTGGATCTGGATCTGGATAAATACGTCCAAGTAACCAATTTGGTATGATAGGACAGGCGGTGGGCGATGTTAATGCGCGGTGCCAACAGCTGCTGCAGATGTTTCTGATAGCGCAGCTGCGAATTCTTCTGGTGTGTTTAGTGCAACAACGTCTTGGTGTAATTTGTTCCAGTACACTGCTGTGTCCACAAAGAATGAATGTTTGTACTGGTCACAGGACGTTGATGGTATTTCAAAGCACTTATTATTGTTCGTCTCTCTCCTCTCAAGGATATTTGTTGTTTGATGGTCCTTGAATTGTTTTGGTTTGATTCTCCTCCTTGCCTTAGCCTTAGTTAGGAAGTTGTTTGTTTGTATAGCCGGTACCAGACCCTCTGCCACCTTATAAAAGTAGGTCAGGCGCTGTGTTTTTCGACGAGCATGAAGTGTTGGTAATTGTTGTTCTTTCAACATTCTCGTCATGCTGCCCTCTTCTCTTGACCTGTAGTCTCCAGTGATGAATCTTGCTGCCTTTCGTTGAATCTTTTCAAGGAGATCTATATTTTTCTGCTGGTAGGGGTCCCATATTATAGCTCCATAGTCCATTATTGATCTTACTACTGATATGTAGGCAGTTCTCTTGGATTTTTCTGGCATAAACTTCAGATTTCTTCTGAGAAAGCCGAGTGTGGCACTAGCTTTCTTGGCCGTGTTGTTCACTTGTGATGTCCATTTCAAGTCTTTAGAAATCTGGATACCAAGATATGGGTTGGTGTTGACTTGGCTGAGTATTTCGCCGTCCAGCGTGTAGTATTTGCTGTGTTTTCCTTTTAGACTCATCACGTAGCATTTTTTGGCGTTTAATGTCATGCCCCAGTTTTTTGCCCATGTCTCAAGGCTCTTTAAGTCGTGTTGGAGTGTGACCTGGTCTTTGATGGAGTTTATTTGTCTGTATAGCAGACAGTCAACTGCGAAGAGTCTTACTGTTATTATGTGGTACATGGTGATACTAGATTGGAACGTTCTTATTTTTTCTGGTTTGTTTGAGATTTCACGACGTCATGGTAGAGAATGTAACGTTATGCGTCAAAAAATCATGACGATTCAGAGAAACTGTCGCCCGTCAACTCTGTACAAAACTAGCACGCTGGATTGAGCTTATCTTGTCATATATGTTTGGAAAGAATGGAGTATTTTCTACCCGAAGGTATTAATTTTATTACCCTATCCCTACAAATATTGTAATTAATTGGAAAAAACTTACCCCTCCCCCAATGTCATAAAATGCTGAGTACATGTATAGCCATCGCCTGGGATTGGATCCCAGAATGATAGAATAGTGCGTAGTATTTCCTTTTATTTCGTGTAGAACACGCATAACAAATGTAAAATTCGAATTTCCAACCATATTCACCATTAGAAGAGTATCAAAATCCAAGATGGCGTCCAATATGGCCTTCAGTTTTTATTTTAAGACTCTGTGGAGCGACATACGAAAAATCCCGAAAAGGAAAGTCCCCAGTGGTAAAATCTATATTATTGTAGTGACTACATAGAATAACATTTCATATCAAACATTAATTTGACCATTAATACATCTTTTTAATTGGTAAGCTAATAGGTAGAGCTGTATCCCTCCATCCAATGTCATAAAATTCGAAATAAAGTTATCGACTGGGATTGGAACCACGAGTGATAGCATTATGCGCAGTATGTTGTTTTATTTAATGTACAACACACATACGAAGTGACAGGTATGAATTTCAATCCATATTCAATATAATAGAAGAGTATGATACAACAAAATGGCGTCCAATTTTAATAGTACCACTTAGCGAACGCACATACAAACGAACTAAAATGGAACGTCCCCTGTGGCATATTGTATATCATTGAAGTGACTACATAGACGATATCTCATAGGGTACAGTAGTTTCACCGTTAGTCTATCTTATCAGTTGGAGAATTAGTAAACAAAAACGTAATCAACACCCAGTCACAAACGTCCACATAATGGCGGCACTTGTGACTATAGTCCAGAATGCAAAGAATTAAGCAAATCGTTCGGAATTACTTTGTGTCGAATACAACGAAGAAACATAAAATGTAAAATTTGCATCCACATCTGGTCTTAGTAGACAACCAAAATCCAAGATGACGGCTAATTTTAATGCTAACACGCTGCGAACAATGAATACGGAAGTCGGTCAAAATGTATCATACGGCAGTTTGAAGCGATATGTTGTGTTTGAGTGATGATGGTAAGACAACATTTTTTTCAGATAAAGCTTTGACGTGATTGTCTCAAATTAACTTCCATAAACTGTCGATCAGCTCCGTAAGGGCGGGTAAGCCGTGTCTTTCCATTGGTTTAGTGGTATCCTACATCAGGTTCCAAATGTCACACCCTTAGCTATGACACAGGTGTGACGCCAGGATTAATACTGGATGGAAATTTGTTGAATGTTTAGGTTGTTTTGTTTAACAATTATCAGGAACTTTATATCAAATATTTGGAGAAAGACAAACCTACCAAAAATAAAAAACACTTAGTGAAATTCCGAGAATGACTTAAATAGTTTAACTTGTCTAATCGTGTATCGTGTATTGATCTCAAATGCACATTTGACTATTGTTTGACACATTTGATGTCATTTTGGGACGTTAAGTAAGTAAAGAATAAACGATATGTAGACAACTGGTAATAATAGAGGATGGCCATTGACCGTTACAAATAATCATGCACTCTATGCGGTACGAAGTGATGTTGTAATGTTCAATACTAACATATTGCTATCATTAATATATTGTGATAGTCTTGAATGTGCAGTCCTCCTTAACATGTCCTTTTGAATTTTCACCAACATTTTCAGAGAGCCTTGCAACAGTTTTGGCCACATGAAACATTAAATAACAGAATCACCATCTGTTGTTTTATGCAGTAACGCAAAAAACAAAAATGGCATACATTTTGAAATCCAGTAAATAAGATATCTTATCGATCTCTGGTTTTGCCAAAGTTGGATATGAGTCCACGAGCAATCAAAGTTCACACATCATAGTAACTACCTATTAACGATACACGGAATTCATCATCGCACACACAAAATGCTCTTTAATGACATAACATGGAACCACAATGTCCATATAATGCAATCAGCGTACAATGGTTTATAAATAGGCGTTATAGTGATCGAGAGGTTGCTGCTTTGTATAATCGTTCGAGTTTCGGCTCAGCGTCAAACAAGAAAGCAACACCGCATACCTATGAATATAAGTTGTTCTCGCCATATGTTGCTTGATGTGCATGCTTTTCCGTACATTGATCTTGTGAGTTAAATGGTTGTGAATGTCAATCGGATTCATATATGTTACAAACAGAAGATATTGAGTTTCCGGGCAAGACTAATTAAAATTCAATCTTCTATATCTCCGGCGGATATCATATCTGTATTAGTTCTTGGGGACGTGAGTCCTGACTATACATGTATAGCAATCTCTCATGCTAATACATTTTATTAATACATAGGTCATAGTGCGATAATCTCCATTGAACATGCACATTGGTGTTGCATTTATGATTGCGGTTAGATTCTAATCATAATCACGCAACTCACAGGCAAACCAGAATGTCACTAAAACGTTGTTTTATCCACGGTTCTTTTGAGTCTGGTGGCATTTGAAATGGATAAAATTGTAAGTAATGAAACTCTGTAGGCTATTAACACAATTGAAATGGCGACAGGCATAAGGCAATTCACAATAGACACTCGTCATTAGTCTTGATATATAGATATCCAAATTGTGTTTACGGTTTGGTCTATGGCGACTAGGCCATATCACAACATGCATTGTATTCTTATGGGTGGCGGAAAGACAGCGCCGATCTTACCGCGGAAGCAATATACTCAGTCCATACAAAAGCCACCTACCCCCAAACTGGCAGATATTCGAAAGTTGTTTTCACTTAACATGCACCTCATATCAGTGTTACTGATCGGGATTTATAACACCTTCGTCGTCGATCTGGTGTTTTATGGGGATACAAGTAACTGAGTGTAAGTCAATGTGATGTAATCAACTAAAAATCACTGGTGTATAGTGTTGTGTTCTTGTTCACCCAGAATAGTCATTTTTGTTTCTCAAGAAAACCTGGACATGCCATGCTCAAGTGCCCATTGCTGTGAATGCATAGAATCACATTGTATGACTCATATTAAATGAAAATATGGGAATAATAATTGTATTTCTCAGATCCATCTGTCTATAAACATGTCGTCACTGGAGTCATGTTTAACCTTTAGTCACTGAACGTTAATTGAATGGTAAGCCATCAGAGCCATGTAATTTTTATGATTGATAAAAGCAAATGTTGCTCATCTTTATGAAGATAACATATATGTTAATTTTATTCTATTCCAAAATAGTATTATTGAAAAGTTAACTTATCGACTATCGGCTCCAGAACAAACAAACCATTTGAACAGTTGTTGAAAACAACTGGCACTTCAACAACAAATCCAGCGCAAAGCATCACAAAGGGAAGTCTTTTTTCTGGCTGTTGTACTTCTTCGCAAAATTGAAATGACATCTATATTATGGGATGCCATCTTGTATTTTGAGATCCATCTTATAGCGAGTGTGGTTCTAACATAATTATGTCGCACTAAACGATAAGATACGATTTATTTGCATAAACACCAATATGCTAACAATACAATTCATAATAAAACAATAAACAATTAATAGTAAAAAAAATACATGTAAACACTAAATGACATCTACAACTGCGCATTTGTTGTTTTATTCTTGGTTAGGATTCTCAGAGATACCTTTGTGCGCATTGTTTTAACTTTCGATATGAGGAATGTTGAGTCTCCGTCATCACGCAAACAAGAAATTGCCATGTAATAATGGAAACATACATATAAGTAATAACACATGAGACATTTATTTGCCCGCATATCGTACTAGTTGTTTATAAAGTGTTGACATTAAACTTAAATGCCATATTGGCCGCTATTATGGCGCAATAGTGGGTGTGACTTCAAACTTTTTGTTTCTTTATCGTATTTAGCACAAATGAAATCCAAAATGTATGCTCATTTCTTTTTGGCCTGTACTACAATCCACAGCGTCCCATTTGTGTGGAAGTTTGTGACTGTAGGGGTGATCAAGTTTTTGTCTAATTATTTCATCAATTGATAATAAAGATCAATGCTGAATCTAATGTTTGATATGAAATGTTCTATGTAGTCCGGGCTATTCAAAAACCAAATTTCAAGTCGATAGCTCCACCCGTTTCCGAGATCCGGTCTGCGCATGCGCGAAGCTGGCGTCGCACGGGCTCGGCGACCCGATAAAATTCGTATCCGGGGCAAGACACATTCACATACCAAATTTCAAGTCGATAGCTCCACCCGTTGCCGAGATCTCGTCTGCGCATGCGCGAAGCTGGCGTCACACGGGCTCGGCGACCCGATAAAATTCGCATCCGGGGCAAGATACATTCACATACCAAATATCAAGTCGATAGCTCCACCCGTTTCCGAGATCTCGTCTGCGCATGCGCGAAGCGGGCGCCGCACGGGCTCGCCAATACGACAACGTTCACCGCCTGGTCAAACTACACACACGTACCAAGTTTCGTCCCGATCGGTCGAGAATCGTAGATTTGTATAAATGACAGACAAACAAACAAACATACATACAGACAGAGGTCTTCAAAATATATATGAGATATCACTGGGGACATTTCTTTTCTGAATTTGTCTTATGTCCGTTCACTAAGTCTTGAATTTAAAATTGGCCGCCATATTGAACGCCATCTTCGATTATGATACTCTTTTAATAACAAATTTGGATGGCAATTTCTCTGGCCAATTTGCATGTGTATTCTACATTTAATAAAACAAAATACTGCGCATTATGCGATCATTCGTGGTTCCAATCCCAAGCGACAACTTTGGTTCGAATTTTATGACATTGAACAGCGGAATAAATTTTTTACTTTTATTTTTCCAATTGATAAGATGTATTATTGGTGAAACTAATGTTTCATATGAAATACTATTCTATATGGTCATTAAAATAATATACATTTTACCACTTGGGACGTTCCTTTTCAGGATTTTTCGTATGTCGCTTCACTAAGTCTTAAAATAAAAACTGAATGCCATATTGGACGCCATCTTGGAGGTTGATACTTATCTAATAGTGAATATGGTTGGAAATTTGCATTTTACACTTGTTATGTGTGTTCTACACTAAGTAAAAGGAAATACTACGCACTATTCTATCATTCTGGGATCCAATCCCCGGCGATGGCTATATTTAGCATTTTATGACATTGGGGGAGGGTTAAGTTTTTGCCTATTATTGATAAATTTGTAGGGTCAGGAAAATAAACTTAATACCTCCGGGTAGAAAATACTCCATTCTTTCCAAACATATATGATAAGATAAGCTCAAACCAGCGTGCTAGTTTTGTACAGAGTTGATGGGCGACAGTTTATCTGAATCGTCATGATGTGTTGACGCATAACGTTACATTCTCCACCATGACGTCGTGAAATCTCAAACAAACCAGAAAAAATAACAACGCTCCGATCTAGTATCACCATGTACCCCATAATAACAAATAGAACATTCTGGTTTTTTTTGGTTTTTTTATAACTTTTAACCAATTGTGTATAGCTGGCCAACCACTGAAAACAGGCTTATTTTTCGGTAGGTACCTTCACAAATAGTCTTACCATACATAGCTGCCACCAATTCCGGCAAGGCCAAGAATCATTTTCATAAATGATATATATTTACCTTTCAGAAAAAGTTGGTTTCAACTTGTTCTACCGAGGGTAGGGGTATCTCGAAAACTAAGGCCCTTTTTGGATTTGGCCGCTCCTCTATATGTAATGTAAACAGACGAAGAACCGGAAGTCAAAGGTCACCTGGCACTATTTCCTGTTATTAAACAAACGTTTAATATCACAATTTATAGAATGGATTTATTGAATAGATTAAGTAAGGGTAGGATCATGTAATAAATATATGTATAAATATATGTAGAATACCGATCTGAAAGATGTTGCCGAGTGGTTCTTGCAATGATTAGGTGGAGATTTGTTACCACTGCCATGATGCCACCTCAATAAGTGATTTCACTTACTCGCGGCGAATCCGCCATTTGGTCTCCGGAGGTCAAAGTTAACAAGTAGCATCTATGTTTAGCATATGACTCCAGTCTGGGAATTCCCAAAATAAAATGGCAACAGGTCGTTATCGTATCGCAGGTGCAAGAACTTCATAAAACTATATAAGCACTCACCCTGGATACATACGATACATAGGTTTCGCACAGTAGATGGATTGGATGTATCACGTATGTTTTTGAGTTATTTTTTTAACGCAAGAACTCGCTATTTATCAGTAACTTATGGGAAGTTCGTTGACAAAAAAGGGCGTCTGAATGCCTGCATCGTCACCAGATCCTAACTCTATAGATGACATGGCCACAAAACAATTCTTAAACACGTAGTTGCACTCAGAATAAATTAAATTAAGCCATAAAATGTTGATAAAAAATTCTCGCACTCAGCTGTCAAATGTTTACAAATGGTCGAAATGGATGCTACTTCTCAACTTTTACCTTTTACCGGCTTTTACCGGTGGGTTGGATAAAAAGCTAGGAATCAGACCATATGGAACCATCGGCCATCTTGAAAATCGCGAACCAGTAAAAAGGCTTATACTAACTTATCAGTTTCACGCACCCGAACAAGTACATATGTCTTTAACTTTGAGGTGGTTCCTTTCAGTTGACGTTTCTATTATAGAAATTCTATAATTGTTGATTTTTGTCAAAACTTGACTCATTATGGGATTATATAAAGAAAGTAAACAAAAATTTAAAAATTTGCATTGCCACAACTTCTTCATACTAGCCGTCAGTAAGAAATTAACAATAATCTTTGGCGTGCTGTATGTGTACTAACCCAGATAAATAAAATAGTTTGTTTCTCAAGGAAGGCCTCCTCCCCTAAACACCTGCTCCCCAAGCATGTATTATATGACCTGTCATAAATATATAAATACGGCTCATCTGACATGTCTTCATGGCAAAAGTTGATAACCCACAAAATTCAGCAATGCCTTATTTCTTTAAAAATAAATCGCCATCCAACAAATCATTGTTTTATATAACAATTTGTGTATAATGCATACAAACACCAACCCTTTTGAATCAAGTTTGATGCTGGTGCTTATTTTAGAGATCAAGGTTTAGAAGAAATTTAATATATGGATCAAGATTCAAGCCTTGAAATAGTGTGTCTGTCATTTGCAGAATGAGGTCCCCAGAGGGTGAATTTGGTGATGCTAGCCCGCTATGCGGGGTATCATCACTAAATTCACCCTCTGGGGACCTCATTCTGCAAATGACACACACTATTTCAAGGCTTGTCAAGATTCCATGTCTAAATGAGAAATATTATATCCACTTTTACAAATCTGGGTTTGAAATTAAGGATAAATGTACTAGTAATGGACACCAGTCGCGATTTGGTACAGTGCACTAATTTGTATACGCCCTTTTTGAAAAAAGGTTGTATTATGTAATCAGTCTGTCCGTGTTTACTAATGACTACTTATGTGGCTAATATAGTGTAAAATGGATATTTATGTGCATAACTTCCGTTGCGTGGCTAGCCACTCAACAGCTTTCAGATGGACGTTCGAAAATGATCTATTTGGCCTCATCAGCTTATTTAATTTTGTAGTCACTCAAAATTTGGAAACAAAAAGTCCATAGATTTAGACATCCATGACCTGTCAATAGGAGATGACGGACATTTATGTGGCTAGCCACCCAATCACGGACCTGTCAGTTTCTCCTATTCCACTGTCCCAGTTGCTGTGTGCAAGTTTTTGAGTTTTAATTAATCAGCTTCTTCTGCTATAATTCCAACATGTTATGAATCCATAATCTGGAGTTTTATCACTATCTACTACTTGATAGCCACATAAAATTTTATGGCTACTTGAGAAGCCACACAAAAACTAAAGCCACATATCTATCCATTTGTTCGTCTGTCTGTCCGTTCGTTAACATTTTTGGTTTCCGATCGATAACTCCAGTTTGGATTATTTGATCTAAACCAAAGTTGGTATGTGTATTTCCCAGCTAACGATACAGGCCAAGTTCGAATATGGGTTCCGTCCAGTTATTTTAATGTGAGTTACTGCCCTTTTTCGACTTAGAATTTGACCAATTTCATAACTTTTCGGTTTCCGACCGATAACTCCAGTTTTGATTATTTGATCTGAACCAAAGCTGGTATGTGTATTTCCCGGCTAAAACTACAGGCCAAGTTCGAATATAGGTTCTGTCTAATTATTTTCACATGAGTTACAGCCATTTTTCAACTTGTCTTAGAATTAGACCGCATTTTGGCATTGAAATTAGGGGTATATCAGATATTCTTCAAATGTAAGCCCAAAGTATTATTTTATTTTGCGGTAGTACAATTCGAAATAGCTAAAGGGCGTATTTTGCCACGCCCTAGCGATGCTCTTGTTATAGATAAATACCTGACTGCTCACAAAAATAATTTGAAACAAGGGTTGTGCATCAAAGAAGGTTCTTGATTATTCAACCACTTATGAAAGTGTCAATGACACTATCTCAACTTGGGGCATTGTTATTTTTATGGTGAGCAGTCTATAGAATGAGAAACAAGAAGGAAAGTCAAAACGTTTCAGTAAAGGGTTTGTATTGTGTAGATGAAATTATTTTCATTTCGAACATTTCACCAATTAATGTGGGCTGCAGGGTGTGCCAATGGATTCACATGTGAAATCCAAGATGGCTGCTGGCAGCCATGTTTTTTGTTTGTTTTTTATACGCCTGTTTGAAAAAACGGTCATATCATGTAAATGGGTTGTCGTCCGTCCACTTTTGGATTCCGGATGATAACTTGAGATTGAATTGAGTGAACTGAACCAAATTTGGTTTATTAGTTTACCACACAAAATTACAGATCAAGTATGATTTTGACTGAGTTATGCCCCTTTTTCGACTTAGATTTGACCTGATATGCAGTTTACAGGTGATAACTTTAGATTGAATCGAGTGAACTGAACCAAATTTGGTATACAGATAAAGTTCAAATATCTTTACAAACAAGGAAAATGTGCATTGCGGTGTTTCGGAAGTATACTATTCATACCACAAACTTGTTTGGATTGGATGGAATGATTGTTGATGTGGTTATTTCTCACTGGTAACAAGGTATATTAATTTCAACTTAAAAATGTTTATATTTTGAGGTTTCTGATTGATAAAAAAAATTTGGTATGTGAATTTTTCAGTCAAAAATACCACACTTGAAGTTATTGTTTTATTTTTGTTATTATTTCGTCTTAAGTCAGGTTTCAAACAAATGAATTAAACCTTGCCCCACTCTACTCCAGAAACGGGCGTATTATGCCATGCCCCGATGGCATGCTCTTGTTTTTTGTTGGAATAAATTGGATGGCTCCCATTAAGAGGTCTCCCCGAAGAATCATATGAAGTTTGGTGACAATCGATGAGGGATGTTGCTTGTATTGTGTGCCTAGGAATTTGTCATGAAAAGAGTTAAATCCAAGATGTTTTTCAATTGTGAACAATTTTATGGCTCCATTGTCTTCGCCCAGAATCATATTAATTCAAGATGGTGCCCGCGGCCATGTTTTTCATCGAAAATCATTCAAATTTGATAGCTCCAATCTAGAGGTGATCCTAAACATGCCTGTAAATGTTCAAAACATGGCTCAGATAAATGTGGGCTGCAGGGTGTGCCGATGAATTCAAATCTTAAATCCAAGATGGCTGCTGGTGGCCATGTTTTTAAACAAATTTTGGAAATGATCAATGGCTCCCATCTGGAGGTCACCCCAAAGATCCAAAAGTAGTTTGGTGACAATCGGTTGAGGGATGTGGCCTGTATGGTGTGCCGAAGAATTTAGTCATGCAAAGAGTAAAATCCAAGATGTCCACTTGCAGCCATATTTTTCAACCAATTTCGGAAAAAAAATTATGGCTCCCATCTAGAAGTCACTCTGAAGATCCAATTCAAAGTTGGATTTGACCTGATATGCAGTTTACAGGTGATAACTTTAGATTGAATCGAGTGAACTGAACCAAATTTGGTATACAGATAAAGTTCAAATATCTTTACAAACAAGGAAAATGTGCATTGCGGTGTTTCGGAAGTATACTATTCATACCACAAACTTGTTTGGATTGGATGGAATGATTGTTGATGTGGTTATTTCTCACTGGTAACAAGGTATATTAATTTCAACTTAAAAATGTTTATATTTTGAGGTTTCTGATTGATAAAAAAAATTTGGTATGTGAATTTTTCAGTCAAAAATACCACACTTGAAGTTATTGTTTTATTTTTGTTATTATTTCGTCTTAAGTCAGGTTTCAAACAAATGAATTAAACCTTGCCCCACTCTACTCCAGAAACGGGCGTATTATGCCACGCCCCGATGGCATGCTCTTGTTTTTTGTTGGAATAAATTGGATGGCTCCCATTAAGAGGTCTCCCCGAAGAATCATATGAAGTTTGGTGACAATCGATGAGGGATGTTGCTTGTATTGTGTGCCTAGGAATTTGTCATGAAAAGAGTTAAATCCAAGATGTTTTTCAATTGTGAAAAATTTTATGGCTCCATTGTCTTCGCCCAGAATCATATTAATTCAAGATGGTGCCCGCAGCCATGTTTTTCATCGAAAATCATTCAAATTTGATAGCTCCAATCTAGAGGTGATCCTAAACATGCCTGTAAATGTTCAAAACATGGCTCAGATAAATGTGGGCTGCAGGGTGTGCCGATGAATTCAAATCTTAAATCCAAGATGGCTGCTGGTGGCCATGTTTTTTAACAAATTTTGGAAATGATCGATGGCTCCCATCTAGAGGTCACCCCAAAGATCCAAAAGTAGTTTGGTGACAATCGGTTGAGGGATGTGGCCTGTATGGTGTGCCGAAGAATTTAGTCATGCAAAGAGTAAAATCCAAGATGTCCACTTGCAGCCATATTTTTCAACCAATGGGTCCCATCTAGAAGTCACTCTGAAGATCCAATTCAAAGTTGCTGATGATCGGATGAGGGATGTGGCCTGCAGAGTGTGCCAAAGGAAATTATCAATTGCCGGACGACAGTCACCAACCCATGGCAATAGCTCAAACTCGACTTCGTCAAGTTGAGCTAAAAATGGACAAATCAGTACTAAGGGCCACAGATAAAACAAAATCGGACAAACCTGGTTTTTGAACACGATGACGATCAAAATATTGTAGTGAAAGATCCATATACCCAATATGAATAGAATTGGTTGACGTTTGTTCAAGTTATCATGCCAATATTAACTAGAATGCACTCAGAGAGATGCCAACGTGCGCAAAAATGTAATAACAAATAATTAAAAAAAAAATTTCACTGTATTTTACTTAATTTATTTAATTTAATTTAATGTTAGCAAAAAAAGACAATTACAATCTTCAATAATTTTATTTAGGGGTAACAGTGTGGTGTTTTGTGATTTCGGAAAGGTACATGGCGAATATAGTGTGGCAAATTTAGTTAATGGGCGACGGCGGAGCCGGAGCCCATTAACGGGTATTTGCCACAGTATATTCGCCATGTAGTTTAGTTTCTGCATGTACCTGATGTCTTTTTCAGATGTTTACCACTTACAAATTGCGGTTTTGATTTTACCGCGATCTTGAAGTTGAATTGAAACAATGGGAAATTGTTTACTCAATGCGATGTATTTCACGCCGTGTCTGTCGCGGTTTCATGTCAAGAAATTTTGTCAAATGATATCGAGACACTGACATTGGTGGGGTATAACGTTGTGGTGTTTTGTATTTTCTGAAAGTACATGTATACAGGGCGAATGTACTGACTGTCAATTTTCGACAAAAGCCACATCGCTGGTTTGTTTATATAGCAACGAGATAGTAACGGAAGTCAGTGCCAAGGGCGTCAACTCTATAATCTACTCCGTAACGTCGCCGGCATGTACTGCGTAAGGGTGACGTCATGGAGTGAAATCGGTAGGGTGACACCAACCTACGTATCTGACTGATCGCCATACTGTTGCGGGAGCGCACGTAATAAATTGCTAAAAAATTTACAAACTAAGGGCCGTAACTCAGGTAAAAAAAATCTGGCAAATCTGATTTTCAAACTTGATCAAGATATTTTTGTTAAAGTTCCACATATGAAATTATGAATGTAATCAGTTGACATTTTCGGGCTAGCGGTCATAAATTTGCTAAAACTAGACAAACTAAGGGACGTAACTCATAATAATCAGATATACCTGGTTTTTAAACTCGTTCTGAGATATTGTGAAAAAAATGTACCATAATATGAATGAAATTGGTTGACATTTGTACCAAGATATTGCACCAACAAACATAACATTGCTATAAATAGAAACAAGTGACATAACTCAGGTTAGAAAATTGGGGTGGACCCGATTGTGTGCAGCTATCGCACATGACAATAAATATGCATAGTTTACATTTAAAAAATTTATTGTAAAAATCCATCAAGAAACGGCTATGTTATATTGGTTTAGGGCCAACCGTCCCTCATCAAACCGTAAGTCAAGTTTTTTTATATCTGCCTGCCTCATCACTTTGAAAAATATATTTCCTGAGAAAGGAACAATTTTGATTATCTGGACTAATCAATGACTACATGGTATATTCAGGGACGTGGTTGGGCGGGGGGTGTCCACATTAGGTTAGGAAATTCCAACTGCACCCCCCCCCCCTGAATCAGGGGGGATCACCACATCTCTGGGTATATTGGTAAATTTTAAGCTATGAATTGGGGAGGAAATGGCTTACTTTATGCATTGGGTGGGGGGGGAGGACCTGATTTCAGTCCCAGTTGCTACCCAATAATATCCGATAATCCCTGAAGTACCTCATGAAAAACAATTGCGATGACATTAATTCATTCACACCATCATGTCGTTTATTGCACAATCCAAAGACTGCAGCTTGAAGTACACTGAAATGTAGGCTAACATTTACTTAATTTTATAATTGGAAAAAGTAAAGGTACTCAATCCTCAATCCGATTAAACACCCCCAAATTACTATTTCTTTGGCTTCGGGGGTAAAAATATTTGAATCGAGTCGAGGAACCTACCCATCAAAGCTTTGAATTGTTTGTGGCCCTGAAACACGCTGTCAAATGGTTGGTCTCGGTCAAAATTACTGATGAAGATGGATAACTCTAAAAACAAGTGGTAAGCCATCTATATTTCGTGAATACTCAAGTGATAATTCGGCCATGTTTCGTTGAACAAAATGCTGATGAAAAACACGTTTGGGAAATTTTATACCATAGTTGACGGTGGTTAGCATTATTTTTGTTGCAATTAAAGACATATGATGCACTTATTGTGGGTGTGTGAAACTGATCATTTAGTATTCAGGTGCTATGCCAACTGGGGGAATGTAGCATTCTACTAACATCACCGAAAATTTCAAGCAAATTGACCGTATCACTCCATAGAAAACATTGTCTGAACTACGCTAAATTGTAAATATTTACTACTGGAATCGGGACGCTTCTATC
The DNA here is from genome assembly GCA_032622095.1 of Siphonodentalium dalli. Classification (NCBI taxonomy): domain Eukaryota; kingdom Metazoa; phylum Mollusca; class Scaphopoda; order Gadilida; family Siphonodentaliidae; genus Siphonodentalium; species Siphonodentalium dalli. The sequence goes on from CP136067.1 coordinate 42,496,046, forward strand.
GGCGATAAACTGACGAAAACGATTTCGCCATCGGCAGTCACTGCATTTAATTAATATATAAGAATGACGGTGTGTGTTTTCCATTTAGATATAATATTTGTAAAAATAACTACTTTGAACAAGATTATTCTCCATTTCTATCTGATCACCCGACCGGAGTGTTTCACATAACTTTAATCGATTCTGATAACTAAAGCGTATTTTGAAGAAATGTTGTATCTTGATGATATGGGGACCCTCTGATCGGATTGAGTACCTTTAAGAATTCAGGTACAATATACCTCACAATAGCAATGATATTTTCTGTTATCTTAAAGAACGTTGTCAAAGTAATCTGTCTTTTGAGAGTATCATGCTGTCTGAAAATATAAACCAACGGGGTGCAAAAAATAAGTTTTGGGCATGGATCCTCAACTCTAATCGGTTTTATTACACGCAAATTACATTTACATGTATATAAAAACATGTTATGTCCATGGGAGAAAGTTACTGAACATGAAGGTACCAATGACGAAGTATGATGAAAAATAAACAATAACTAGCCGCACGGCCAGTCTCTGAGAGCCAAAGCTAAATACTGCGTTCCTGATAGGTCGATTCACATCACAAGTAGCTGCCTCAGCATCAGATTTCCTACTGGACTGATCTCCACAGATTACTAAAGCAGCGTACCAGTATAGTGAAGGACAGGATGAAAATAACATCCGTGTAAGTACCTACAAAGAATAAGAATTTACATGTACCTCAATTTTGTTATGTCTAATGTTAAAGGTACTCAACCCGTAAAGAGGGTCCCCATCTCAACAGATTCCAACAACAACAATCCGATCGGAGGGTCCTATATTACTATTTCTTTGGCTTTGGGGGTAAAAAATATTTGATTCGAGTCGAGGAACCCATCAAACAAAGCTCAGAGTTATTAGATATTGATTTTTGAAATTTGTTATAAACTCGAGATCAGTACTACTAACTGCCGTAATCTGCTCTGGATGTGTTCTCCAAATCTATTCAAACAGACAAGGATGGATAACTCTAAAATCAAGTGGTAATTTTATCGCAATTTTGACTGAGTTCTGGGCCAGATAGTATTCCCGATAATGAAAAATAATAGATTTCTAAAATCGATATCTAACAAATCTGAGCTTTGATGGGTGACTTCCTCGACTCGAATCAAATATTTTTGACCCCCGAAGCCATTGAAATAGTAATTGAGAGGAGTTTTATCGGGTTGAGTACCTTTAATAAACCAGCAATAATACCCAAAAGTGATGTCAAACAGTTTGCTGTGGTGTTCAGAGATGAATAGTGAAAAATTGAGTCCAAAGTAAAAAGTTTCACAAATTTCATGTCTAGAGAGTAGGGTCCTGCCAATATTCGATGTTCAATTCGCTGTTCGATTCAGTCCCAATATTTGATTCGAATTTGGTTCAACAATTTTGGTTCGAAATTTCAATAGTGACTGCTAGCTGTTGTAACTGATGTCATCATCCAAGATTGCCAAATTATTCCAAATTGATATAATGTCTAGAAATAATTCACCCAATACATAGAACTGCATTCATGTGTTATTTGACAGTCAGTTAAAGTAATGGTAAATTTCTCTTTGCTATATTGTGCTCTGATCCCTTTATCTCCTCTCATCATTTAATATCAATTTAACCCTTTCATGACAGGAGCTGTGCTGGTGCAGCATTAAATATCATGTACCAATGCTTTCTCTTATCTATGCAAGTCTCCCATTGGGAGCCTCCATAAGAGTAAATGCACTGGTTAACAAGGTCATGGTAAATATTGTTAGGCCAATGTATTCTCGTATATATGCAAGACTCACTATGGGAGACTCGCCTATATAAGAGAATGCATTGGCACAGTGTTTTCGCAAAATTTCAGGAAACTCCAGTCATGGAAGGGTTAAATCAGTGTATTTGTATATAATGTTTCTTGAGGTATAATGAAATATGTTTAAATCATTTAACTTTTAAGTTAAAATTTCATGTTAAGCCAATGCCATCTATAATTTGTGTCTCCAATGTCTATATTTGAAGTCTCAAAATTTTAATAAAATTTTTAATTTCATTAAATTTAATTAATTTAATCAAAATTTTTATAAAAATTTTGTAGCAGACTGGAACACAAGATCATAACTTCTTTTTTTAGTAATTTGATAATAGGCCAGCTGAATAGGCATGTAATAATTGATACTAGGTACCTGTATATTAATGAAAAGAATTCCAAATATGGTCATAAATGCCATATATGCAATGTGCACAAAGTGTTCGCGGCTGAAACCAACGACTGAAGAATCAACCTCCTGCGTCACTAGTCCCAATGTCAGACACACATTCCTATTTGTTCGCACAAACTTCATAATTGCTGAAAAACTCATCCAAATCACAGGAGCTGCCAACATAAAGTTTGGGATCTGCTTCAACTCATAGTATGACAAGAATCCAACGTTCCAGTGAGTCTTCTGTACGTATGAGTATGAAAACGGTAATGAAGCGTTACACCAGACTGGCTTCTCGCCCGAACCGCATATCTTGTAATTGTTGTTATTTCCATACTCCAATATATGGTTTTCGATGTATGTACCTTCATCTGGATCATCACAGAACTTGATGTAGATATAATACTGGTATATAAAGAATGGCACGATGAGGGTTAAAATTTGTCTTAAAAGTGGCAGTATAACATCTGTGACTAGAGTTGTTTTTCCAGTGAATTCAATCTTCTTCACGTAAACAGCAAGTTCTCCGTATAAAGCTCTTATCGACTTTGACTGAGATTTTATCCTCAAGTTGAAAATATCACAGACACACCTTCCAGCTGCGTGTAGTAGAAATCCCATCAACAAAAATCCATTGGACCGTGTCAAAAAACTGAGGCTGAATGAACGTGCAGCAACATTTGCATTGTTTTCAGAAATTTTCAGAAATCCTAAAAATGTCCAGAAACAGAAAATTGTCTCTGTATATGGAGCAGACATGAAAATACTTGCAGGGTTAAAGCAAAATAAAACAGCAGCTGTGTATGCTAATGTTCTGTCGTGGATTACTTTAAACCCAAGTTTATACAGGGTCAAGGTGGCAGCTACGAACATACAGTTGTTTAAAATTATAGCACCAAGTAGAAGGATGTTCCGATGGCTCAGCACAAGGTGTAGCGGCAGGAACAAAGTGCATGATATCGCCTTTGTGAGGACGGGAAACAGCGGGAAGAATGCTAAACAATTTTCGTAAGTATAACCGTATTCTCCTACATGCAGAAAGTACTTTGCGTCCCATCGATCTAATCCTGATATAAGTGGATAAATCACAGCGTCGAGATATTTTGTTGTGCTCGTTGGTGGGGGATTGAAGACTCCAGCATCATGATCTGTTATTAAGAAGTTGAAGACCACCTGAAAAACAAAATCAGTCAATTGACTTCACGGCAATTGAGTTGTGCTTCAGCACAATTGGATTGCGCTTCTGTGGGAGGTTGTTTTCACATTTACTAATAACAACGTATTTAAGCATTTAATATAATGGTACTTAAAAGCAATTCAATTATGCTTAAGTGCAATTATTATTTCTACGGTATCTCACACCCCTGCCAGAGATGGGAGGCCTTTTTCGCATTTATTAATAATTTGGCTTAAACGTAATTACATTTAAGTGCAATTAAATTTCACAACTGCTTACATTTCTACACAATTGCACTTAAGTGCAATTGTTAAGTGCAATTGAATTGTGCTGAAGAGCAATAGCCAAAAGAGGTTCATAATAAGGTTGGGCTGGTTTTTTTTACGTTTTGTAAACTCATCATGCAGACTATTCTAGAAGAATAAGCAGTGTCCGACAGCGGTATCCCCCACCAAGGTGGGAACAGTTGGGGATGGGAATTTTCAATATATGCTAAAAAAAACAATTCAGTTCATTATATTTGTTTGAGATTGGTTATTTGTTTTAGTTCGTCTTAAAATTGAAATTGCAACTCTGTCGTAACTCTGGCAAAAATACCTAGTTTGCAAACTTGTTTCAGAACTCCTCTTGTGAACTCATATACCAAAATATTTTAAATCCGTTGAAAATTGCTCGAAATAACCCCAGAAAAATGTCTGGCCAGGCCTAGTTTGCGAACTCATTTCAGATATTCCCCTTGTGAACTCATAAATCAAAAATCTTTGAAATCAGTTGATAATTGTTCAAAATAACTATTAACAAATAACTGTTTCAATAGTGCTTAAGTGCAATTCATTTAACATTATGTAAGCACAATTAAAAACTCTGTAATTTATTATGCGCTTAAGTGCGATTGAATTGAGCTTCAGCGCAATTATTGATCACCATAAACAAAACCCCATTAACCCTTTACCCAACAAACCGCCAAAACCGGCCAAATAAAGCTTCAACAGCCTAAAATATCTTCGGTCTGTCTCAATAGAACCATACAAATATGGATATCATTGGAACCGGCTCCTTGACCACATTGTGATAGTTACAGTTATGCCCTGTGCCAATGCATTCTCTTATATATGCGAGTCGACCATAGGCCTAAAAAAAATATTTTTTTAACACTTTTTACCATTTTTTCTTACATTCTTTAACAATTTTATAATTTTTAATTTGTTAAGCCAATGCATTCTCTTATATATGCAAGGCGACCTATGGTCGACTCGCATATATAAGAGAATGCATTGACACAGGGCCCTTCTGTTGGGTAAAGGGTTAATTCTTATAGGAATAGTCTGCAGGATGACTATCAGGTGAGATTTTATTCAAAACATAAAACAACCAACCCAACCTGATTATGAACCTCATTTGTTCTTCATGGGGTTAAAGTTTGTTATGGCTATTGCCCCAGTGTAGTTCAATTGCGTTTAAGTTCAACTCAGTTGCTCTTAAAGTGCAATTGAATAGCACTTAAGCGCAATTGTATTACGCTTAAGAAGTTAAATCCAATTATTAATAAATGTGAAAAACGACCTCCCATACTTGAACGCTATGGGAGGCCGTTTTCACATTTATTAATAATTGGACTTAAGCGCAATTCACAATTCAATTGCGCTTGAGCGCAATAACTTACATCTATACCCAATTGTGCTGAAGTGCAATTGAATTTTGCTTAAGTGCAATAGCCATAAGTTTTCACCACTCAAAGATGGAATGAGGTTCATAATCAGTTTGGGCTGGTTGTTTGATGTTTTCTAAATAAATCTCACCGGGTAGTCACAAGCCTGACTTTAGTGTGCCTCTCATTTGCATAGCAGGCTGGCATCACCAAATTCACCCTCTGGGGACCTCATTCTGCATGGCCTTCTATGGAGACATAGACTCAGATTGAAGTTCCAAATGGTGATTATTGTGATGTACACCCATTGGGAACCTTGATTATGCAATGTGATGTGTGACAATTTGGGGATATAGCGAAACTAAACTAAACAAGACAGTCAAAGACTGTGGGGTCACTCACCAGACTGTAAAGACGGAAAAGACTGGGACTCTGAAGACTACAATAGTCAGTAAGTTGTTATAACATATTTATTTTTCAAAATTTTAATTGAAAATTGAAAAAATAATTTCATAAAAAAAAAAAATTGAGCAAGGAGTTAAATTTACTGGGTTTTTTTCTCATATAAAAAGTATGTTTTTTGTTAAATTAGCAAAAGGAGTTAAATGTAAAAACTTAAATCTAAAAAAAAATTTATTAAAGATATTGACCCTGCCCATGTTTGCCCCAGTTACCCCATTTTAACAAATCGGCCTGATGCCACTTGAGAAGAAGTCGTTTTAAGAATTACTATGGAGGGAAAGAGTTATGGCCCTGGCTTCAGAACTAATTGACCCAGTGACCTCATTTGAACAAATCTGAATACCAGTCACCTAGGGAACATCCACACCAATTATGAACCCATTCGGTCCTATGGATCTGGAGAAGATGTTCAAAGAATTGTTGATGGACGGACGACGAGTGATGACTTTTGCTCCACTGGAGACTTCGTCTCAGGTGTCAGAGCTAAAAAGGATGTCACCAGTCTTAGAAACAAAATCCATGCAAGTAAAGGTGGATTATTATGATTATAAACCTGGAGATAGAATCTGAGGATTTAAATTAAAAATATCACAAAAGCATAAAATTGGTGACCAAGGTTAATACATGTAACCCATTAAATGATGGAACTGTACCTAGAATGTCACTTGAATGTATCATAGATACAATGCTAATATTTCAAATGTGTTGATAAACAAATACCACAGCTGGCACACACAATTACAGTAATCCTGGGCTGGTCACTAGCAGGATGCATTCTAATTTATTGTTTATTTAATCTGAGAGACCAAGTGTATGGTAATTGATGGGCCAATTCTATATCACCCAGATAATGGATCACTTTCAATTAATCTCAAGATGTCTGTATTTAAAATGGATCAAATAAATTTTGATAGCATGCATTTATGTAGCTTAATAATATGCCAGCCAAGTCTGAATATAGTGTGTCTGACATTTGCAGAATGAGGTCCCCAAAAGGTGAATTTAATGACAATATTCCGCAAGGTGGGCTAGCATCACCCGATTAATCCTCAGTCTGATTAGGCCTCAACAGCCATGGGAAACCTAGGAACAGATTGAAGTTCTACAGTTGTAGTTTGTAATGCACACCCATTGAGAACCTCAATTATGCTTTTTATCTTCTGCAAATTAGGGGGACATAGAAACTGAACAGAATGGAAAAAGTCAAAAAAGTAACTATAAAAACAAAATTTCAATTTGATACTTAAGATACTTCGCAGAAGATGATGCCTAAGCAGAATTAGGTCCATTGAGGGTGTATTTGGTGATGCTAGCCTGCTGTACGGGGTAGCAACACTAAATTCACCCTCTGGGGACCTCATTCAGCAAATGTCAGACACACTAAATTTAGGTAGTTTGTTTTAATTATAGCAGTGTTGGTGTTGTTTATAAGCCAGCTAGCTGCCAGATGACATATATTATTCTAATCTAGATTGATGACCTGTGTGTGTGTCTCTCTCTGTGTCTATCTGCTGCAGAGATATATATCTGCTTCTGGATAAAACAGACATTAAAGTTGGAAGTTGCAGATGATATCAGTTGGAAGGGATGTTGTTTGGGTGCATGGTGGGGGAGGGGGTTGGGTCTGGGCCATGTGGGAGGGGCGATGGGTAATGGGATATATCTGTAATTTCATTAAAGATTAAAGTTTCATAACACTGCAGATGTTATAATGGTGTCACATTTTTCAAATTTTATAACATGTTTAAAAAATAATTTTTTTTGTTTGTTAAATTGAGCAAGGTGAAAATCCAAAAAATCTGAATTTTAAAAAATATATATATTTTGAGTTATGTCTCTCCGCCCACATTTGACCCAGTGACCTCATTTTAACAAATCGGAATCACAGTCCTCCAATAACCGTTTGTACCAAATATGAACCCATTCGGCCCAATGAAATTTGAGAAGAAGTCGTTATAAGAATTACTATGGTGGGAAAGAGTTATGACCCTGGCTTCGCAACTATTTGACCCAGTGACCTCATTTGAACAAATCTGAATAAGAGTAACCTAGGGAACATCCATACCAAATATGAACCCAATCGGGCTTATGGATTGGGAGAAGATGTTCAAAGAATTGTTGATGGATGGACGGACGGACAACGGACGAGGAGTGATGACTATAGCTCCACCGGAGACTTCGTCTCAGGTGAGCTAAAAAGATTTAGAATCTATGTGAAGACGTTTCTATAGAAATTTTAGAATAAAGAAACTTTCCAGAGAAGATGAGGCCTATATAAGCAGAATGCAGTCCCCAGAGGGTGAATTTAGTGATTCCAGCCCGCTATGCGGGATAGCGTCACTAAATTCACACTCTGGGGACCTCATTCTACAAACAACAGGCACATTAAACTCAGAATGTCAAAAGATGACTTTAATCATAATTTTAGACGGAAAATTTTGGGAACAGCATTCTCAGCAAATATAAATATTGTGTAGAAATGAATTTAACTGCTAAAAGAACATGATCTGGACTAGTGAAAGGCTTGATTGGCACTTTAATTACGCTTAAGCTTAAAGGAACTCAATCCGATAAAACTCCTCTCAATTACTATTTCAATGGCTTCGTGGGGTCAAAAATATTTGATTCGAGTCGAGGAAGTCACCCATCAAAGCTCAGATTTGTTAGATATCGATTTTAGAAATCTATTATTTTTCATTATCGGGAATACTTTCTGGCCCAGAACTCAGTCAAAATTGCGTTATTATTACCACTTGATTTTAGAGTTAGCCATCCTTGTCTGTTTGAATAGATTTTGGTGTACACATCCCGAGCAGATTACGGCAGTTGAAGGCAATTATTAGTACTCATCTCGAGTAAATAACAAATTTCAAAAATCAATATCTAATAACTCTGAGCTTTATTTGATGGGTTCCTCGACTCGAATCAAATATTTTTTACCCCCAAAGCCAAAGAAATAGTATATATAGGACCCTCTGATCGGATTGTTGTTGTTGGAATCTGTTGAGATGGGGACCCTCTGTTCGGATTGAGTACCTTTAATGCCATTACATCTATACTAATAAAACTCAATTTTGTTTGTTTGTTTGTCCGCTTATAGGCAGACTTGAAGTATGGGTACCCCAGTTAGTTATTTAGAATATTTAATAAATGTGAAAATGCCCTCGCATATATAGTGCACAGCAATTCAGCCATGTAAGCTAGTTCATAATTGGTAATCAAGCCTGAGAACGTGAGAACACTGATGGACACGTGGCATTGATTTAAATTAAGTAAACATTACTCAGTAGGCCTACTCACTGACACTAGTGTTAAGTGTAGTAGTGTAGTGACAGTGACACTGTACAGAACCACCCCCCCCCCCAACCCACACTTTAAACATTTACTTCATTACCAATTTACCTGCAATGCAAACAATGTTGTTCGTGAAGCTGATGCAAGGCAAAGCAATCTTTTTGAGTCTGCATCCATCTGGAGATCTTAGCTAAGATGCAGTCGGCATAATCAAGGAAACTGGTTCTAAAAATAGAAATGAAGCAAGTTTTCACATGCAATTACTGTTTGACAATTCGCGAACGATCAATCAGGAAAAATGGAATAGGGATACAGGCTTGCTAATAATATACCGGAAGATGACTACTTGAATTTTGGACGCTTCTTTCTTTAATTATTATACAATTATGGGTAAAATTAAAGCGAAAGAATCGCATAAAACTATTTCTAACGATACGTGTAAAGAGAAGACCAAACAAGAAGGTTAACAACTGTTTATTAAGCCCAAAATAAAAACGTGTGTTTGATGTAGTACGAAAATAGGCGATATTATTTAATGAAAATGACACGTAATTAGGGGTTTTAGGTGAAAATTTCTCAGTGGACTATGGTAACTGATTTAGCGGGGTAGCATCACTAAATTCACCCTCTGGGGACTTATATTGAAGAGAAATGATTGTCATGAAGAATGCTTTTTACAGAATTAAAAATTTCCAAGTATTACCAGAGTTATAAGTGATTTTTTACATAAAAAAGGGCATTTTTTTTGTATATGGGCTTCCAGTGCTTTATCTGTATTTCAGGTAACTACAAACGGCCCCAAAAATGGCCTTTTTGTACCATTTTTAACAAGTTTTCTACAGGATAATTTTTTATTATTTTTTTATAAATCCAAAAATCCTCAATCAATCACTTCGAAACTTGCCATATATATATTTAGTGATTTAGTCCGAATCTATTCGTGCATAAATTACCGAACCCACTTCAGTATCATCGCTTCTAATTTGCATATCATTTGCATACACGATATTCATAATTAGGCCCGAAATGCTCTACAAATAATTTTATGCTATAATTCCACACAAGGAATAGTTGCTTATTGTAGATTTAGATACCAATTAGCTAAGATTTCAATGTATATCAATTACATGTTCTAACTAGTACTATAAGCTTGGGTGTCAGTATTGTGGCTGTGGTACATTTATAACTAATTTGCATAATTAGCCCGGCCCATGGCCACACCGGCTTATTGCATACTAATTACCCAGGCATTCCACTACTGATAAAAATGCTGTGCAACCTCCCTTATCAGTGGCATCATCCCAAAATATAATATGATATATTATTCTATGATGTATATTATAATGAATAAAAAGAGCTAGAGAAATATTATTCACTGTATATATCACTATTAAATAGAGATGTGGGAACCCTTGATGGGGACACATTTTAAGGTTGGACACACCCACTTTTCAGACATCAAACAAGACTCAAGAGGAGACCAGATCAAGAACAGCACACCCCCACCCCCATTGTCATTCTATATGAAGTACATGTATTCATTATTTGCATCATTATATCTCAAATAATTCATGAAACTTATATATTCAAATAGTATTTGATGTTATATTAGTCATTCAAGTTCATTCGAAAATAGTGACAAGATCAATAGATTTTCAGTCTATTTGACACGTAAAATCACCACGACGTCATGAACAATTCTTGCGACGTCTCCTTTATTTACACTGCATCCTATGGGAACTTGAATGTGTGTGTCAACTTTGAAGCAATTTCCGCGTTACAGTTCACTATTAAATAAAATAAAACTGTGATATTTAGATATAGCAGGTCTAATGTTGTCTAATTTCGAGGTATACTTTTTTAATTAGGTCGATTTTCCCCCAAAAAACGGCAAATAAAAACTTCAAAAATGTCCAAAATAGGGTAAAACTCAATTGTGTGAAAGTATCACCCAGAATTCGAAAGCTTAGAGTCTCTAGATTACCATTATATAAATATCCACCAATGAAATTGAGTCATCTCACGCGGAAACCAATTGTCCCCAGAGGGGGGTAAAAACAATAACATTGAAAAACGCGTTCCGCGCTCAACAAAATGGCGAAATCGCCGACGACGCACTTCAGCTTCTTATAACTCTGTCAATACTCACCCAATTGAGCTGAAATTTTGAACAGTTATCAAATGATATCTTAGCTAAAACATGACATTAAATCTATAACAATAGGAGGTGAATTTAAAGCACACGAAAAACATTTATGCGCAAAATGCTCGAATTACGCTAAAAACAACAAATTACGTCGCCGACTAAACACCCTAACGTAATCTCCTGTTGCAGATAGTTCGACGACTGAAAGTCTTATCATTCATACTATGTTATAATGCGTATGGCAACTGTTATTTTAGATTTTGTTTCGGCTCCCAAATCATAACCTTGGGTGTCATCATTCATACTATTAGCAGTCCTTCGAATTTGGAAAACATAGGTGCGCGATAAGCTGCGATATATATCGCTCGGAGCTTTTGGGATTTGCGCTCGCGTTTTTTGAGGGAACACAATTCAAATTAACATAGATGAAATGATTACTGAATAAAGACAAACACAAGTATAATGATACACACGTAAAATTCCAACAGAAACAGAAATAAAAACATATGTTTATATTGTACAATAGTCCACATGATAATAACATCAACAATCCGGCAATCCTGGTGAATATGATCACGGTAATTAGTCGACTTCCGCATCTGAGAGCGCATGCTCATCAGACTCGCTTAAAGCTTCAAACTCGGAAGTGTAGTCCTAATCGTTACTGCAATCATATTCACCGGAATCCAACGACTCAACCCTCTTTCGCTTTGATAGTATCGGAGTTTCGTTACCAGGTTCGTAATCAACGTCATCACTGCTGAGAAAGATACATGATGAATAGTCTTGTCGGCGTTTAACCATTTGTGTGTTGTTTGTTAAATTCTCGTTCACTGGTTGCAAATTCCGAGGTGCGCATTTGAAATTTTGATTAAATACTGTTCATATCATGTCATAGAAATTAAGTTTAATGAACCTCCTTGTAATCTGAGTTATCTCACTGACGTTATAAAATCATCGGACGTTTGCCCCCATTTTTACTCGTAGCTTCCACTGATCGGTAGTGCTGGGACGGTTGTCCGGATAACCGGTTACGGTTCGGTTACGCGTGTCAACCGGTTGGAGGAGGCCACAACCGGATAACCGTACTATTGATAACAATCGTACTATCCTCGTAGTACTCCGAGTAAATGTTGCCGAAATCATTTACGGAAGTTTAAGTAACGAGAGTAAGTAATAAGAAGCCGCTTATAGAAGCGATTTGGACAGTTGATTGTGTATTCATATACCCGACAACACATGCCTGTTTGATCACCGGCGGCTTTTCTAGACATGAAACCAACAACTACACTCTTATCTGCGTCAGTCTGTGAATCACTTGCTACACATTCAATGCCAATTTCCTTTGGCGGCATTACATGACGTTCCGGCTGCACGCGCACCGCGGCATACATCAAAGCAATCAAGTCTAGACTTTTACTTCGTCGTCAATATTATGTCTGTTTTCTTGAAACTGCCCCCCCCTTTGTCATTACCATTAGTTCGTCTCAAAGCGATGACAGAAGACCTACAAAAAACAGAAATTGAACGTTTGGGGACATTTAGTCATATAATTGAAGATGACGAAAAAAAGGAAGAAGAAATGGGCGGTATGCAAGGCCTGCCGAACGCGATTCGTTTATTCTGGATCAACATCCAATATGAAGTCGCACATTCAGAAAAAACACAGGCCTACTGGGAGTGGGAAATAAGAGTATATCTAGTGATGCGTTCGATAACTGTAATTCCTAAACACTGGCTGGGGCTTGCGTAATGAATCATGACGATTTAATTTTGTTTGAATTTGTTTATTAAATAATTGAAGTAACATCGTGTAGCCACTGTGATTAATACATACCTGCCTATACCCAAACACTAGTAAACATTACTAAACAACAGTATACCTATCTTCAGTACCTTATTTGGGCTAATCGTGCCCGGGGCCCTGGGATACACTGTACACACAAGGGAGGAACTATATTTCGTCGCTGAAGGTTTTGCAAGCAAGCGTTGTTTATGCGGTGCGGAATTCCCGTAAACATCGATATACTAGCGCACCACTAATATATATTTATATTTTAGTTTGTATGGGCTCAAAACTGAATTAATTTATACACATTTACAACTATTTGATCGCCGTAACGGGAACTCATTGTACGACCAAGACATCGTGTGTGATCGCATGTATATCAACGTTTCCGGGACGCGTAATAAACATTTGTTTTGCCGATATAGTGACCAGTGTATTCAATCTCGTACTGAGGGTAATACTGGTCACAGTTAACCGGTTATGGTTAGGTTAATGCCCGTGGTTAACCGGTTAGGAAAAAACCCCAACTGTCCCAGCACTACTGATCGGTACTGCCAATCTACTAAAGTGTTTGAAAAAGATCTGATTCGAGATTCGATTCGATGTTGAAATTGCCGATTCGTCGGGCCCTATTCAGTAGGGTTTCTGGCTCGTGTAATTTACGGTTTGTCTCTATATTCCTATTTTGACAGATAATGATATGTGTTCACCCATGTTAAGCAACTAGATAGTGGATATCTAAACCGGTATATGCCTGGAGATACACAACCATTATGGGGGTATGGTGTGTTGTTAGTATGGCAACAGGACCAGATTTCCATTGATTTTCTATATTTTCCACTATTTATGCAATTCTTAATTTATAGACGGCTAATGTGTTATTAAATATTTGCGTTAAACATGTGTATATATGCATCAGTTTTGGATATACCTGAATATAATTATCAGCATTACTAGTATAAAGATTATATGCGACTTACTGTGTAAACCGTTGATCCGATGTGGTGTTTATTGTTGATGTAGCATAGCTACAGGCCACCTCATGTTTTATCGTGATATGTGATAAATTGTTTAATTAACACTCATTTCATGTAGCTTTTCTTGAAGTCAGCAGTGTTTCACGCAAATGTTACTTGTATTCCTTCTGTTCGCAAAGCAATAACTTTTTGTCACTTTCCTCACTTCAAATTGTACTTTATGCATTCATATTCGTATTATTACCTATATTGTGAGATAACTAACTCATAATTTGCATATTCATCTAATTACTACCCAATTAACTTCTATAGTTCTCATCTTATTCACATTTATCCACACCGTCGTTACATTGTATTCATGTCATTCATTTTCCCACTCTTCGTGTCAAGCTATAAATAGCATGACGTCATTGGTAACTTCCGCCTTTAGTTGTTACCTTAGTGATTTCTGACGCTGTTTCTGTAACGTCTTTGTTTGAAGGTAGCTACCTTCAAAGGTAGTTGTGGGTATCACTTGTGGGTATCAGTTGTAGGTAGTACTACCCACTTTGGGTCGCGTCGTATAAAAGGGCCGACGCTACCTACAGTGGGTACACTCTGGATAAGTCAAGATTAATTGTCATTCTGTCGCGTAGTTAAGTTCGGTCGATGTGAAAAAGTAGTAACGTCCCGGACCTGTTTACCGACTTTTGATGTACTTTCACTGACTTAATTGATTTATTAAGACCCATAACAGGCATTCGTTGTCAAGATTTGTGGGGTTTTGGAGTGTCACACCTGTCATTGGCTAACTTTGTTAAAACTTTTGGCGAATTGCCTAATAGTCATTTGTGGTCAATTAAAGTTGACTCTGCCATATTTTGGCATTTGTTTAGCTAGTTGAAGGCTAACTTGGAGACATTTCTAGTCATAGAAACCTACACAAGACCCATAGCGGCCTATCTTTATGATAGTTGATGTGTTTCTACTTATGCTGTGATCATTCTTAATAAATAATACTGTTTTGTAACGGATTTGTCTGTCCTAATTTGGCTATCCGCGGGCTCAAGTAAAAGGGTTAGGGCCTTTACGTCGAGAATACAGCCAAGATACACAGAACATACAAGAATCACAGAATCAAGATAGAGATATACAGATCAAAAGATCACAGTTTTAATTATTTGCAACAGCGAAGTGGAGGCAAAACAAGCCACTCTACCACAACAAGCTACGGATTATTCAAGACCCCCTTCCACGTTACATCGCTATGACAATGGAACATGTTACAGATTCTAGCCTTGCCCTAGCAATATACATGTAGAATAGATGTATGTGTGTTATGCTTATGGATACCATTAATTATAGTATACTTACACTGAGTTATATGTATATGCATATTTCTCTTTTCGTTTGATGTCGGCAGTGATTGTTGTCTGGGAGGGCAGCCATGCATGAGCGCAAAACTAACTCACGCTACAAACAACACAGCAACTATAATGGCATGAGTCTATTACTCGAGTCATTAACTCACGTCGCCCACAGAGCACATGAGTTCACCCCGAACCCATCCACTCCCAAACCCATCCGCCACAGACACAATCTGCCGATCAAACAGGAGACGGCCCCACAATTGGTTGGACCCCGCGGACAGCGCCCCCTTAATATCACACATCTATAATTGACATTTAATTTTAAAGTCTATGAGTACACTCGCTAGTAGGACTAGAACTCATCAACTAGTCTCAATAATGTCATTGATAAATTGTAAGTAAATTTTTATTGACAACTAATATTTTAATGAAAAATTAACTTGTATAAATGTGTCAAAATAGAAATTTGGAGGCAGAAAATCATGTTCGATATTTATTGTTTTATATATATATCGTTGCCGTCTTCTCGATCTCGAAAATTGGTAGACGGATACATGTATATGCAATGAGTTGTTAAATACCTCCGATAGGTTGAAATCCAATCAGTATAGATATATATCAAAGTATTATACGGAGGTTGATGTTATGAGTTATGTTGCGTGTCGCAACATGATGTATGGAATTTGCGGTAGTTTAGGTTTTAGTTTAGAGACTAATTTGAATATTATATCAAATATCGGAAAAGTAACTATTGCGCATTCACATATAAATAACCCCATCCTATATATGAGATTCTTGTTTTAGTATTGAACTCAATTAAATAGCCATTCAAGCCTTTTACTAGTTCAGATCATGTACTTTTTATGGCTGTTATTCATTTGCACTCAATTTATATAGCTGGTGAGAACGCTCTTCCCAAAATTTCCCTTCTAAAACTTATGATTAAAGTAATCTTTTTGACATTTTTATTGTTATATAATATGCTTGATGCGGCCTTTATGCAGCATAGATTCCTTCATGTGGTGTACATAATGAACTTATGATCTAAAATTTCCTAAGGGAACTACTCGTCAATCAGTATTTAGCAAAGAAAGGGATAAACTCGAAAGAATCACTATCTACACAAAACCATGGAATGATCAATTCAACATCATTAGGTGTTAGGCTAAAATAAAAAGACCTTTGTTTCTGGTGATCCGCCCCCGACCATTTTCATTTTATTGAATTTGCAAAATTAGAATGCAAATGATTTTTATATCTTGTAAACCGATTAGTTTCCGTGTAAAACATATACATCGCGTGTACTGTTAAACCGAATATTATACCACACTTCAGCTGAATCAAACTTATTTTTTCATGTTTTATTCAATAAATTACATGATATTCTAATAATATGTACTTAGTTTTATTATTTCATAGTACATTAAAAACAAGGAGAAGCAGTCTGGGGGTATTCATATTTATTTTGAGCAAAGTTAAAAATAAAATAAAATGATAACCCACTCCCCCATTCCTATTTTTTTCTTGCATGTCACCAGAATCACAGGTATATTTTTTTTGGCCTTATAATTTTCTATACTAATTCTTCTACAAGGTGTGAAAAGGAGCACACCTGCCTGATGCATTGTTGAATTTCAATTTTAATCTGGAGTCAAAATTTGTTTATTACATACAGAATAAGAACATAAGCTATTGCATGTGCCACATTAACATTCCTTGACTTATTATTTTGTCTTTCAGATGCTGGTAACAAACAGTTCACACAGATTAAACCCAAACACAATCCCAGTGATCCAAGTGATCCAAGTGATGACAGTAGCACAACAAAATCTCTCATCATTCTTGCTGTAATTTTCCTGTCTTCCATTGTTTGTCTCTTCATCGTATACCTCAGCTTTCCCGATCTGGAACCGTAAGTGAAGTTAAGTTAGTTATTTGCATCCCTCTTTTTAAACAGTATGGGATTCATCCAAAATTTAAATCTAGTTATCTGAATGCTTTGAAATAAAATAAAACTTGGCATATTTTGAATCAAATAAAACTATATGTGTACATGTATATACCATTCAAGATGGGATCAAAGTTTTGCTACATTGATTTTGCCTGGTTGTCATTTTCTTACTTTTAAAATGTAACTTTCTCGAGGGATGTGTGGCCAAAAAGCAATTTATATAGAAGATAAACCTACTTTTGATAATTGGGTATTCATCTATTCGAGCATGAAAACAGTTTGTGAACAGTCCAACTTGACAAACTGTTTTCATGCTTCATTTGTCTAACAGTGTACTAAGTCTTATTAGCTCAACTTTACTTTGGTATTCGTCGTGCGTGTGTGTGAGGGTGTGTGCGTGATTCGTCAACAATTTCCTTTAGCACGGGCTACAGTTCGTACCTTTGGTCCGATTATTATGAAATTTGTCATGGATGTTGACATTGACATGTAGATGGGAACGAGTCATTTGTAAAAAAAACATGGCCGCCAGTGGCCATCATGGATTTCAAAATTTAATCCATTAGCACGGGCTACAGGCCGTACTGTTTGTCTTATTGTCATGAAATTTGTCATGGATGTTAATATTGACATGTAGATGGGAACGAGTAATTTTGGGGTCATTCGGCCAAAAAACATGGCCACCGGCAGCCATCTTAGATTTTACTCTTTGCATGACTAAATCCTTTGACATGGGCTACAGGTTGTACATTTGGTCTGATCATCATAAAATTTGTCATGGATGTTAACAATGACATGCAGATGGGAACGAGTCATTTTTGGGTCATTCGGCCAAAAAACATGGCCGCCAGCAGCCATCTTGGATTTTACTCTTTGTATGACTAAATCCTTTAGCACAGGCTACAGGTCGTACCTTTAGTCTGATCATCATTAAATTTGTCATCGCTGTTGAAATTGGAATGTAGATGGGAACGAGTCATTTTGGGGTCATACGGACAAAAAACATGGCCGTCAGTGGCCATCTTTGATTTCAAAATTTAATCCATTAGCACGGGCCACAGGTCGTACTGTTTGTCTGATCCTCATGAAATTTGTCATGGATGTTAACATTGACATGTAGATAGGAACGAGTAATTTTGGGGTCATTCGGCCAAAAAACATGGCCGCCAGCAGCCATCATGGATTTTACTCTTTGTATGACTAAATTCTTTAGCACGGGCTACAGGTCGTACCTTTAGTCTGATCATCATGAAATTTGTCATGGATGTTAATATTGACATGTAGATGGGAACAGGTAATTTTGGGGTCATTCGGCCCAAAAACATGGCCGCCAGCAGCCATCTTGGATTTTACTCTTTGTATGACCACAGGAGCTTGGAATTTGGTCAAAACCCCTCTTTTATTGGCGGAACCACCACCCGGGACCAAAGGTCACGGAAGGAACGAAACAGAAAATTGTTGCCACCTATTTTGAACTCAACTGTATTCCTACAAAAAATATATTTTCACTAAAAACTTTTGGTACCTCTTACACCTTAGAACTGGAAAAATATACCTATGGAATGTTGTAGATTGGCATAATCTACAACATTCCATAGGTATATTTTTCCAGTTCTTCGAAAACCTCACTTTATTTCGGTAATGTATTGTAAATTCACCAACGAATACAAATCTGCGACACCTACATCACCCGTTCTAGAATCTGATTA
Organism: Siphonodentalium dalli; assembly: GCA_032622095.1. Lineage (NCBI taxonomy): Eukaryota > Metazoa > Mollusca > Scaphopoda > Gadilida > Siphonodentaliidae > Siphonodentalium > Siphonodentalium dalli. Next base: position 42,514,775 of record CP136067.1, read on the forward strand.
GCGGAACTGGTACCGAAATATGCGGAAACTTTAAAACTATGATCCGGAGACGGATAGCATGAAAGTACCGTTTATAATTTCGAACATAGCTGCTGATTACATGTTTATTACATGACCGTAGCGATGCACTGATCATCATGAACTTTTTATGGATGATAACATTGGCGTCTAGATGGGAACGAATTATTTTGGGCTCATTTGCATAAAAACATGGCCACTGGCAGCCATCGTGGATTTAAGTGATAATACTAGATAAATCTTAATCAATAACACAGCCTAGAGCCTGTGTCGATGCTCCTATATCATCACGAAATTGTCCATCGATCATGACATTGATATATAGACGACACCGAGTCATTTTTGGCTTATTTGCATGAAAATAATGGCCGCCAACAGTCATCTTGGATTTCAAAATTGCATCATTTAGCACCGTGGGCAAGAGGTCGCAGTGTTGGTCCGATCATAATTAAATTTGTCACGGAGGTTGACATTGACATATAGATGGGAACGAGTCATTTTGCTGTGAATTCTCAAAGAAACATGGCCGCCGTCGGATTTCAGCGACAACACCGCATATATAATTAAATCAATAACACTGCCTAGAGAGGCTAGGCCTATATGTCGATGAACCGATCATCGTTAAATTGTTCATGGGTCATGACATTGGTATCAAAAAGAGAACGAATCATTGCTAGAGACTGTAACATTGGTGCGATCGTCGTGTAATTAGTCATAGAAACATGGCCGCCGTCGGATTTCAGCCACTCGTTTCATCGACCATGAAAGTTACGCCGATGGGGTCATTGTCACAAGACTCCGGTCAGTGACGGTCACATTCGTAGCCAGTGTAGCCAGCTTATTTCACCGGCGATCACATTCGTAGTCAGCTTTTCTAATTCGTGGTTTATATTGCCCGAAATATGACGTCATCACGTTCGTGACTAAAGTGTCAACGTCATGCTCCAAAACTGACTTCGTTTATCAACTTATATTGGAATATAATTCGAGCATTCCAACGACATTGATCCGAAACATCAGGTTATAAATGAACTTCTATAAAAACTAAATTCAAGTTTTTTTCATCCATCAACTCAGAAAAAATGGATTAACCTGATCGTGTTCATTGAGGCTCGCCTGAATATGAAAAGCTGGCTACAAATGTGATCGCCATAGAAAAGCTGGCTACATTTGTGATCGATTAAAAAACCTGGCTACGAATGTGATCGGATCGCGGAGCCTTGTGACAGTGACCCCATCAGCGAAAGTTACATTAAGTAATGTTTTTAATATTGTTTTGGTATTTTTGATTTTGAGAAAAACAATGCCGATGGTGGCTAGCTGTCTTGAATTTAAAAATTGAATTTCCAATTCATGAGCACAGGCTATATAATCATATGCATAAAGCCATTCTTTGAGAGTTTTGGTGCTGATTCGTTATGACACACGAGTCACGAGTGACGTATACTATTTATAAATCCTGGTACCGGTACAGTTGACAATACTTATAGTTGCTTATTAAATACAATTTATGTTAGCGAGTTTATCACTAACTCAAATTTATAAACTAGTTATTCGGTAAACCAGTTTGTATTGTATACAACTTGCAAACGCACAAATAAAACGTATACTGTGAAGAATACGCAGGTTAATTTTGTGCTCTTACATTAAAGAATCTTATTACAATTTGTTACTGTATTTGGCATATTAATGGCGAGTTTTTGTACCCTACATTGACAAATTTGAATTACGCGAAACTAAACACTCGTTCTATATATGCATGGCCAATATCGTTACCTAACTCAAGAAAAATGTCTTCTCTCATCAACTAAGACATATATTTGTTCGTCAGAACTAGTAAAAAACAGCAATTGATGTGGAAATAATTAAGATATTCTGGCAACGAATCTGCACCAAAACGCACAAAGGAATCGCTTCATGCATAGGCATATATACCAGGCCTCCCCGTGAGTCTATATATCTTTTTCTTCTACTTCGTGATATTCGACCAGTAATCAGTTGGTTGATTACTATTACTATTATATGATGGATATTTTAGGCCTATACAACGGAGCGCGACACAAGCTCCTATGAGAGAGAGAGAGGGAGCTAGAGAGTTTTGGTCCCCTTATGACCAATCATTGCAACCAGTAGCATTACAAAGTCAAGTAGTACATATAGGCCTACCTGTACATAACGAACATAAAACAAGAAGAAATAAATTAAATATGAAATATATGTACAAATTACCATTCAGTCAAATGAAGAATATCTTCTTGGGTAGTCGTCATTTTCATGAGATGATAACAGCAGACACAGAAAAATACAGACATTTTTCAGGAAAATGCACAAAACATCAGGATTAGATCTTCAAAAACGAGCATAGTATGACGCAAACATAAACAGATTTAAGTTTTCTGGCGCCTAAGTTCGAAAACCGCACGCACTTTCAAATATTTTTGAATTTCGCGGGCTTTAAATTTAGGTTTCGATTTTATTTCGTTCCGACTTTGTTATTCCGGAAAAATGTTTTTTTGCCATTTGTCATTCAGATTCTAGAACCGGTGATGTAGGTGTCGCAGATTTGTGTTCGTTGGTGAATTTACAATACATTACCGAAATAAAGTGAGGTTTTCGAAGAACTGGAAAAATATACCTATGGATTGTTGTAGATTGGCATCTAAGGTGTAAGAGGTACCAAAAGTTTTTAGTGAAAATATATTTTTTGTAGGAATACAGTTGAGTTCAAAATAGGTGGCAACAATTTTCTGTTTCGTTCCTTCCGTGACCTTTGGTCCCGGATGGTGGTTCCGCCAATAAAAGAGGGGTTTTGACCAAATTCCAAGCTCCTGTGGTATGACTAAATTCTTTAGCACGGGCTACAGGTCCTACTTTTAGTCTGATCATCATAAAATTTGTCAAGAATGTTAATAATGACATGTAGATGGGAACGAGTTATTTTGGGGTCATTCGGCCAAAAAACATGGCCGCCAGCAGCCATCTTGGATTTTACTCTTTGTATGACTAAATCCTTTAGCACGGGCTACAGGTCGTACCTTTAGTCTGATCATCATAAAATTTGTCATGGCTGTTGAAATTGGAATGTAGATGGGAACGAGTCATTTTGGGGTCATTCGGACAAAAAACATGGCAGCCAGCAGCCATCTTGGATTTCAAAATTTAATCCATTAGCACGGGCCACAGGTCGTACTGTTCGTCTGATCATCATGAAATTTGTCATGGATGATAATATTGACATGTAGATGGGAACGAGTAATTTTGGGGTCATTCGGCCAAAAAACATTGCCACCAGCAGCCATCTTGGATTTTACTCTTTGTATGACTAAATTCTTTAGCACGGGCTGCAGGTCCTACTTTTAGTCTGATCATCATAAAATTTGTCATGGATGTTAACAATGACATGTAGATGGGAACGAGTAATTTTGGGATCATTCGGCCAAAAAACTTGGTCGCCAGCAGCCATCTTGGATTTTACTCTTTGTATGACTAAATTCTTTAGCACGGGCTACATGTCATACCTTTAGTCTGATCATCATAAAATTTGTCATGAATGTTAATAATGACATTTAGATGGGAACGAGTCATTTTGGGGTCATTCGGCCAAAAAACATGGCCGCCAGCAGCCATCTTGGATTTTACTCTTTGTATGAATAAATTCTTTAGCATGGGCTACAGGTCGTACCTTTAGTCTGATCATCATAAAATATGTCATGGATGTTAACAATGACATGTAGATGGGAACGACTCATTTTGGGGTCATTCGGCCGAAAACATGGCCGCCAGCAGCCATCTTGGATTTAACTTTTCTCTTCATGTCTATAAACTAGTATTAGACATTCAAATTTCCACATTCCTAATTGCTCCATTGACTGTAATACATTAAATTATTCCCTTTCCAAGTTGAGCTACAGTGTCATTGACACTTTCATTATTTATACACCTCCAGCTTCCCCACGCACACAAACACACAAAGTTATGTGGGGTATATAGGAATCAGCTCGTCCATCTGTCTGTGGACCCAACTTTGTCTGAGCTTGTATTCCTACATTTCTCAGTCAATTGTTTTTAAACATGATACAGATATTTAGTACCATGTGAACATGTGCACCTGCGATTTATGAGGTCCGTCCAGCTTTTTTAGTGGAGTTATCCTCCTTTTTCGACTTGGAAATATTTTGCAAAATACTAAATTATGTCAGGGCTTGTATTCCTTGCTTTTTAAAGGTACTCAATCCGAACAGAGGGTCCTCATCTCGACAGATTCCAACAACAACAATCCGATCAGAGGGTCCTATATTACTATTTCTTTGGCTTTGGGGGTAAAAAATATTTGATTCGAGTCGAGGAACCCATCAAACAAAGCTCAGAGTTATTAGATATTGATTTTTGAAATTTGTTATGTTCTCGAGATGAGTACTAATAATTGCCGTCAATTTCGTATCCTGCTCGAGATGTGTACACCAAAACACTGTTCAAACAGACAAGGATGGATAACTCTAAAATCAAGTGGTAATAATAACGCAATTTTGACTGAGTTCTGGGCCAGAAAGTATTCCCGATAATGAAAAATAATAGATTTCTAAAATCGATATCTAACAAATCTGAGTTTTGATGGGTGACTTCCTCGACTCGAATCAAATATTTTGGACCCCCGAAGCCATTGAAATAGTAATTGAGAGGAGTTTTATCGGATTGAGTACCTTTAAACAAAATATGTTAATAATTGCACTGCGGATAAAGAAGGGGTGGTTGTGGGTATCCTTAGACAGTCTCACCGCAAGTTCAGTATATTTTCAATCGCGAAAAGGGTTTGTCTGTTTTCTATTTCAGTGATGAGAGGGAGGCTTTCAAGTTACCAAGAAATATAGATGATGCAAAGGCTTTGGGAAAAGTGCTTTCTAAGTACAAGGATACAAATTATTACCAAGTTTTACTTGGTTACTACATAACATATATATTGTATCCTTTTTTGTTGCTAAGAGTGTCATAACTCTCAGTTAGATTATAACACAATAGTACATGTATAAAGTCAGAATGTTCGAGCAGTTAACAGAATACCTCAACTACATAGAAATATGTGTATAAGGCCAAATAACAAAAGAGCTTTGTTTCTGCTAGCAGGCTGAAAAAAATTAGGGTCAGGCAGGTAAAACTTTCTTTTATTATTTATTTCTGTTTTATTATTTTTTTGTGCCCGTTAAAAAAAAACAATGTATTATGTTATTGGTCTGTCTGTCTGTGATTCCGGATGATAACTTTAGTAAGTCTGAACTGAATGGACTGAAATTTGATATGTGGGTTGCCTAGCTCAATATACAGGTCAAGTTCGAATTTTTTAAATTTAATGTAAAGTGTATTTTGTAGTCATTATTATGTAAATGATCTTTTCTGGAAATTTGAGCATATTATTATGTGAATGTGTTAAAAGCTTATGAACAGAGCTAGCTTATTCATGAGAAAAATTCCCTTATTGTTATATATATAATACCAGTGTTCACGCTGGCAGTAGCCATTGGCGAAAAAAAATTGTAAATGGCGAAAAAAAATTACCAAATGGCGAAAAAAATAGCTAAATTAATCTCCTGTCAAATATGTCAATCTGGACATGGTGGCGATTATAAACAAACCAGCAGTCATCGGTCTAATAACATCACGCGCAGGTGACATTCGTACAACAAAAGCGTCGCCACCTCGTGTATGTTACACGATCCGATGTGCTTGGAGCAATTAGTAATATAGGTGTACATCGGTGTTGATTTCATTCAGTGTCAATGGCAGACGCTTTGTGTTGTAATAAACGCAACTTTTGAGTGGGATAAGGGAAAGATGCTTAACATTAAGTGACAGAGGTTTTTGTTGCGAGTCAAGTTTCCATAATGAATTTCTTGCATTTGCAGTTTGATATCCCTATTAATTAATTCCAACTTTTTACAAAACCGATCGATCTGTCCAACTATAGCCGCGATTAAAATTATCCCAGTTGCGTAGTCACCAGGGTATACTTACTATTTTCCCGCGAATTGAACAAATATGTACCAGATACTCATAGGCATAGATAAAACTATGCACAAACTCGCGAATAAATAAAACTTCAAGTTGCGTTCAGATATCGTATTGCATATTTTCGCTATATGTTAATGCACCGCAATTTGTTTTTATTTGCGATGGTCTAAAAACATTCATTGTATGTGGAATCGCTTGGCAGGATGTTATTGCTCATATTACATTGTTATTGTTTTCTTTTGTCAATAAAATGTAATATACGTTAAATTTATCTCAATTTTTTTTTCCCAAACAAGTGGCTAAATTAAATTCAAAGTGACTAAAAAATTGGCATTTGGCTAAATAATGGCTAACTGAATTTATGGGCCAGCGTGAACACTGTATAATACATAGAAGAAGGCATAGCGGTATGCCATGTGGCTGCAATAGCACTTGTCTGATATCATTATAAAGTAATTGGAGATCTCACTGTCAGTGATTCTCTTTCAGAGAGAAATATTTAGAAACAAGGCTATATACTAGCCAAGCCTGTGTTTAGTGTGTCTATCGTTTGCAGAATGAGGTCCCCAGAGAGTGAATTTAGTGATGCTATCTTGCATAGGGCTTAATTTCACATGCTGGTCAGGTAGTTGACAGACAAGTTTTCAGCTATTGCCATGGGTTGGAGTCTGTTATCTGTGCGTGTGTGTGTGCATGCATCCATCAACAATTTCCTTTGGCACACCCTACACACCCCTCATCCGATCGTCACTAAACTTATTACGGATCATCCTGTTGACCTCTAAATGGGAGCTTAATACCAATATTTCTTAATTTTGTATTAAAACATGGCTGCCAGCGGTCATCTTGGATTTCGCATTTTAAGCCATCAACACTCACTGCAGCTTATAACCTCTAGGTATTATCTCAGTCCATGCAAGAAATTGAATATCTACTATTAATAAATTAGTTCCTAAATCGCAGATGTCAAGTTAAATCCTGCTGTGTGGGGTAGCGTCACTAAATCCACCCTCTGGGGACCTCATTCTGCAGATGTCTAAGCATCATATTTCGAAGCCTGATTTCCAGATATATTCTGTTCATGATATTCAATCCTTGACATATGTACAGCTTGCAGTCGTTCGCAATACCTGGTTCTATATTTCTGAGTATTTTATCAGGATTTTTGTACCCATTTCCTTTGGCCTTGTTCTCTGTATGTCTGGTAAGTTTATTGCTAATTTAACAGCAAATATTTTGATTAAACTCTTTTTAAAGACACAATTGTTTACTATGCCCAAAACACAGGAGAAACTTCTGGTGTTTCACATATATTACTTAACCCTTTACCCAACAGAAGGGCCCTGTGCCAATGCATTCTCTTATATATGCGAGTCGACCATAGGTCGCCTCGCATATATAAGAGAATGCATTGGCTTAACACATTAAAAATTGTTAAAGAATGTAAGAAAAAATGGCAAAAAGTGTTAAAAAAAGATTTTTTTTAGGCCAATGCATTCTCTTATATATGCGAGGCGACCTATGGTCGACTCGCATATATAAGAGAATGCATTGGCACAGTGCATAACTGTAACTATCACAATGTGGTCAAGGAGCCGGTTCCAATGATATCCATATTTGTATGGTTCTATTGAGACAGACCGAAGATATTTTAGGCTGTTGAAGCTTTATTTGGCCGGATTTGGCCGGTTTGTTGGGTAAAGGGTTAAAGTGATGAGAAACATTACGGTAGTGTGATCAAATTGAAATGGAGAATATTCTTTATCAGAATTGTTATTTTTACAAGTATTATATTCCAAATCGACAATGCACATCTTAATTCTTATATATCAATTAAATGCAGTGACTCTCGATGATGAAATTGTTTTCACTTGTTTGTTGCCGATAGTTGCATCCACAATCGAGAAGTAAATATTTACAATTGGGCGTATTTCAGATGGTGTTTTCTATGGAGTGGTGTGGTCAATTTGCTTAAGATTTTCGGCAATGTTAATAGAATGCCACATTCCCCAGTTGGCACAGTGACTGAATACTAACTGATCAGTTTCATGCACCAGAACAAGTCCATAATATGTCTTTAATATTGTTTTAAAAGATAAATTTTAAATTTAAATGTTGTAACAAGTAGTAACAATTCCTGTCCCATTTGATGGGGAAAAAAGTCATATCCTGGAGACAGAAGCTCTTGTGGACTGGTCTCTTCGACTCACAATTGTTAATTTATACCTATATACCATTAAAGACATATTACAGTAATGCTCTAAGTAATCGACTCCTTAACCACAGCAGAATTATGGGTAACTTTTCAGGATTTAGTCGGAAATATGACTTTGTTGCCATTCATCGGAATGATCTCGGGGAGAGCTTTCTGATGAATGGCAACTAGCCATATTTCTGACTAAATCCTGAAAAATTACCCATAATTCTGCTGTGGTTAAGGAGTCGATTACTTAGAGCATTTCTGTATATGCTTATTTCACTACTTCAAACTGATATTTTACGACTCAGCCACTACAACCATTTGAAAAATGTATCATTAAACTATTATTGTTGAAAAATTCAAGAACAATGGATGTACCATATCGTAAAACACGGTGAACTGTTTTACTCAAAAATATAAACAAATGGACCCCAAACAAATCACCGATAAGCAAACGAGAATGATTTTGCTAACGCGAGTCATATATCTTATTTAGATGATAGATGACAGAATGATTTTGCTAACGCGAGTCATATATCTTATTTAGATGATAGATGACAGAATGATTTTGCTAACGCGAGTCATATATCTTATTTTGATGATAGATGACAGAATGATTTTGCTAACGCGAGTCATATATCTTATTTTGATGATAGATGACAGAATGATTTTGCTAACGCGAGTCATATATCTTATTTAGATGATAGATGACAGAATTATTTTGCTAACGCGAGTCATATATCTTATTTTGATGATAGATGACAGAATGATTTTGCTAATTCGAGTCATATATCTTATTTAGATGATAGATGACAGAATGATTTTGCTAACGCGAGTCATATATCTTATTTAGATGATAGATGACAGAATTATTTTGCTAACGCGAGTCATATATCTTATTTAGATGATAGATGACAGAATGATTTTGCTAACGCGAGTCATATATCTTATTTAGATGATAGATGACAGAATTATTTTGCTAACGCGAGTCATATATCTTATTTTGATGATAGATGACAGAATGATTTTGCTAACGCGAGTCATATATCTTATTTTGATGATAGATGACAGAATGATTTTGCTAACGCGAGTCATATATCTTATTTAGATGATAGATGACAGAATTATTTTGCTAACGCGAGTCATATATCTTATTTAGATGATAGATGACAGAATGATTTTGCTAACGCGAGTCATATATCTTATTTAGATGATAGATGACAGAATTATTTTGCTAACGCGAGTCATATATCTTATTTTGATGATAGATGACAGAATGATTTTGCTAACGCGAGTCATATATCTTATTTAGATGATAGATGACAGAATGATTTTGCTAACGCGAGTCATATATCTTATTTTGATGATAGATGACAGAATGATTTTGCTAACGCGAGTCATATATCTTATTTAGATGATAGATGACAGAATGATTTTGCTAACGCGAGTCATATATCTTATTTAGATGATAGATGACAGAATGATTTTGCTAACGCGAGTCATATATCTTATTTTGATGATAGATGACAGAATGATTTTGCTAACGCGAGTCATATATCTTATTTTGATGATAGATGACAGAATGATTTTGCTAACGCGAGTCATATATCTTATTTAGATGATAGATGACAGAATGATTTTGCTAACGCGAGTCATATATCTTATTTTGATGATAGATGACAGAATGATTTTGCTAACGCGAGTCATATATCTTATTTAGATGATAGATGACAGAATTATTTTGCTAACGCGAGTCATATATCTTATTTTGATGATAGATGACAGAATGATTTTGCTAACGCGAGTCATATATCTTATTTAGATGATAGATGACAGAATGATTTTGCTAACGCGAGTCATATATCTTATTTTGATGATAGATGACAGAATTATTTTGCTAACGCGAGTCATATATCTTATTTTGATGATAGATGACAGAATGATTTTGCTAACGCGAGTCATATATCTTATTTAGATGATAGATGACAGAATGATTTTGCTAACGCGAGTCATATATCTTATTTAGATGATAGATGACAGAATGATTTTGCTAACGCGAGTCATATATCTTATTTAGATGATAGATGACAGAATGATTTTGCTAACGCGAGTCATATATCTTATTTAGATGATAGATGACAGAATGATTTTGCTAACGCGAGTCATATATCTTATTTAGATGATAGATGACAGAATGATTTTGCTAACGCGAGTCATATATCTTATTTAGATGATAGATGACAGAATGATTTTGCTAACGCGAGTCATATATCTTATTTAGATGATAGATGACAGAATTATTTTGCTAACGCGAGTCATATATCTTATTTTGATGATAGATGACAGAATGATTTTGCTAACGCGAGTCATATATCTTATTTAGATGATAGATGACAGAATGATTTTGCTAACGCGAGTCATATATCTTATTTAGATGATAGATGACAGAATGATTTTGCTAACGCGAGTCATATATCTTATTTTGATGATAGATGACAGAATGATTTTGCTAACGCGAGTCATATATCTTATTTTGATGATAGATGACAGAATTATTTTGCTAACGCGAGTCATATATCTTATTTAGATGATAGATGACAGAATTATTTTGCTAACGCGAGTCATATATCTTATTTAGATGATAGATGACAGAATGATTTTGCTAACGCGAGTCATATATCTTATTTAGATGATAGATGACAGAATTATTTTGCTAACGCGAGTCATATATCTTATTTAGATGATAGATGACAGAATGATTTTGCTAACGCGAGTCATATATCTTATTTTGATGATAGATGACAGAATGATTTTGCTAACGCGAGTCATATATCTTATTTTGATGATAGATGACAGAATGATGTTGTGTGCTGGCAATTTTGATACAAATTTATTTTAAATACCTCCTTTGAGCAAGTTTATTCAGTGTGTTCCCCAGCGAAGTGTTTCACATCACTTTAAAGCAATACAGAAAGTTCAGAGAAGTGACACACCATCTATAAATGCTAATATTTGACCCTTTCATGACGGGAGCTGCGCTGTTGCAGCTTTAAAGATCCTGTGCCAGTGCATTCTCTTATATATGCGAGTCTCCCATATGGAGCCTCGCATATATAAGAGAATGCGCTGGCTTACAAGGTCAATATCGTTAGGCCAATGTATTCTTTTATATATGTGAGGCTCCCTGTGGGAGACTCACATATATAAGAGAATGCATTGGCACAGGGTTTTCTCAAAATTTCAGGAAGCTCTAGTTTTGGAAGGGTTAAAAATTCATTGATTATCCTTTCTCAATATATTAAATTTGCAGATTTGAAATCAGACATCTCATGATCTGAATAAAACTAAACACTGATCATGGATCATGGATGTCGCTTTCACCTATAGCTAGCTGGAAAACTTAAAAAACGTTTTTATCTCAGATTTTAATGTATTTTAAATAAGCACTTAGGATAATTGGGATAACTTGTTTCAAATTTCATTATTCCTTGTTAATTTCAGTGTTCCGGATTTGGTGCATCATTCTGTTACATGCTGTCTTACCTAGTTGGTACACGTCTTGTCGAGAAATATATTCCTCAGAAAGTCGCAGAATGGCAGGGACATGTAAGTTATTTCCCTCCCAACCGGCATTATCGGTAAAATTCTATAAGCATCAAATGAAATTTAACTTAATATTCAAAAGCAAAACCCGTATTTTTCAATGTTATTAGTATTTCACCTTCAGTGTTTACCATCAAACTCCATGCAGTGTTTACCTCCCTTGTTGACTCGCTAAGACCGCTGCTATCGGCGACATTTTACCCACATTAGGTGGACTTCCGCGATATTAAGTTATATACTAAGCACATAAAATATCGAACAAAATTTGTGTGGTTTCGTACCTTAAGTTTGGAAAGTCCCACCAGAACCAAGGAACTATATTTCGAAAAGGTGATTTGGTTCTCCGATTAGTTTATTAACACAAAAGTCTAAACGCACATTGACGACAATGTCCCGACAACACTCATGGCAAGTCAGACACAAGAGTTCTAATTTGCTCCAATTTTGACGAGTTGCTTGCGGAAATCGTCAACAAAACTACCGCTCTGATCCTCCATTCTGTCATTAAGTTTTTAGTGTGGGAATTGTTCTCAAATCACATAGGAAATTTGACTTTGGGGCGATCAGTTTTTGTTTCATTTTGTTTGGAAAACCCCACACTAAATATAGAATATATAAATATAGCAGACTACTGTAGTACCCAGTCGGTGACAGAGTCAGAAAGGAAGTATGACTGGTGCGCTCTGGTAGAGATTGGTTTACCATAATAATCTTGATGCCACTTTTGTCATCATAGTTTTTAGCTCAACTTAGATGAAGTTTTAGGAGCTATAGTCATCACTCCCTGTCCCTCCTCCATCCATCCATCAACAATTTGTTTAACATCTTCTCCAGAACCATTAGACCGAATAAGTTCATATTTGGTATGGATGTTCCCTAGTTGACTGGGATTCAGATTTGTTCAAATGGGATCATGAGGTCAAATAGGGTCAGAGCCAGGGACATAACTCTTTATTTGGTATGTAGGGTCCTTGTTAGTCCAAGTCTTCTCGTACTAAAACCAGCTAAGATATTGGGATGGCGAGATGCTGGCATTTAGTCCGAGTTCGCGGCCTATGCATTCCTATGACACGACTTGAGCGTTAGTGACCTGCTCAAATAAAACCACAATTATATGAAATAAAATATCACAATTGCGACAATAAACGGATATTTTCCGCAGAAGACATGCTATTTGATCTGAAACCCACATCAGTTGTGAATTGAAAGCGGTAATTTAATGTGAAAAGAGACATTTACCGCAGTGTTTACATATTTTTTAAAGTATGCGAACTCAGTTGATCTCGCGAACTGCGTTCGGCATTTTCCGGTGAAAATATTCCGTAGATTTTCGATCAACCACGCACGATGAATTCTCCATTGTAATCGTGATTATACGTGTCAATAAATAAATAAATATATAGATTAAGTAAATATTGAAGATATAAATGTAATACATTAAATAAATTACGGGAATTACAACCATCTCACAGTTTAAAACAGTGTAAACACAACGAGCATTAGAATAATATGGGTGCTGCCATTTTGTTTGTATAGAAATTCGTCTCGGCCAAAACAAACTCCGGACTATGCCGAAGTTCTTCGTAACACTTCGGCTTTCATTTAAAACGTAAACAAAATATAAAAACAGCGATGTCGGTGACAATCAACCGTAATATTCTACGCGTAATTTAACATGACAGTTAGATTATTATACACCATTACGACCACAAGATGTCACTCTTTCTGATGTATATAGCATCATGTATTGATTTGTTAGGTAAATCGAGTAAAATACACCACAAATTCCCGCCACAGATCCTGGGAGTAAGTCGTGTCATAGGAATGCATAGGCCGCGAACTCGGACTAAATGCCAGCATCTCGCCATCCCAATATCTTAGCTGGTTTTAGTACGAGAAGACTTGGACTAGGTCCTTGTGTGACTGGGATCAAATTTGTTCAAATGGGGTCAGCAGGTCAAATAGGGGTGGAGCCCGGGACATAACTCTTTCCCTCCATAATAATTCTCAAAACATCTTCTTATCCAGAACCGTAAGACCTAATGGAGTCATATTTGGTGGGGATAGTCCCTAGATGACTGGGATTCAAATTTGTGCAAATGGGGTCACCCTGTCAAACAGGGGCGGGACAGAGACATAGCTCTTTCCCTTAAAACAACTTCTTCTCATCAGGCCTATTTAGGTTATATTTTGTTCAGACGGTCCTTGTGTGACTAAGATCCAGATTTGTTTAAATGGGGTCGCGGGATAAAAAATGGGCCAGATTAGGGAACTCAGCTGTTTTTGACTCAACTTGACAAAGTCAAGTTTGAGCTATTGCCATGTCTTGGCAACCATCTTGGATTTAAAATTTGAAACCATCGTCACACCCAATGGATTATTGCCAAATACACTCATTTGCCCAAAACAACATGGTAATTATAATGAAAATGAATAAATGGCTGGAGTCATAAATTCATTTTCATTGTATACCATGTTGTTTGCATCATTCATAGAGCACATGAGTGTATTTTGCATTAATCCATGGCTCAAATTAATTCATTTGTTGCATATATTCTGTTGAGTATAAAAGGAGATGTTCACACAAATGGCTGGATTTAGTGTACAGTACCCCTTTAACCATCACCAAGTGCTAATGATGAATATATTCTATTTTTCAGGTTAGACGACACAAGGAACATATACTGAACTACATCATATTTCTACGTATTACACCATTCCTACCAAACTGGTTCATCAACATTGCATCACCCGTACTCCATATACCTCTGATCCCATTCTTTATAGGAACAGTCATTGGTAAGTCGTCTCTGTTCAATTAACCCTTTACCCAACAGAACGACCCTGTGCCAATGCATTCTCTTATATATGCGAGTCGACCATAGGTCGCCTCGCATATATAAGAGAATGCATTGGCTTAACACATTAAAAATTATAAAATTGTTAGAAGAATGTAAGAAAAAATGGTAAAAAGTGTCAAAAAAAGATTTTGTTTAGGCCAATGCATTCTCTTATATATGCGAGGCGACCTATGGTCGACTCGCATATATAAGAGAATGCATTGGCACAGGGCATAACTGTAACCATCATAATGTGGTCAATGAGCCCGTTCCAATGATATCCATATTTGTATGGTTTTATTGAGACAGACCCAAGATAATTTAGGCTCTTGCAGCTTTATTTGGCCGTTTTTGGCTGGTTTGTTGGGTAAAGGGTTAAGGCCCATTTAAATTACGAGTCACCGATTATTTGTTTTTATAGTACCTTGATATACAGTTTTAAAAACAATCGATCACATAAAATATGATTAAAATACTATAATTCATCACCATTTGGAACGTCGGTGTCTCAGAAGGTGCCCATAGAGTAATAGAAAATAGCTGAAATCATAGAAACATTTCAGACGTTTCGCTCCTAGAATGCAACATAATTCAAACTAAGATATTGAGTTATTCCCCTTCCATTGAATATAATATACTTTGCAGAACAGACCATTATTACACCAAATAAGTTGATAATACAATGTTTTGGAGCTTCCTCTTTCATATAGCATATATTATGGCATATATTTTATACTAGCAGGTGGACCCGACTTCGTCCGGGCTGTTTCCCCTCTGCTTTTCGGCGAATTGCGCGATTTGACCTTGAATTGTCCATTTTGAAGGTCAAGGTCAGGTGGGGTCACGATTTGACCCGTCCAAATCACTGCCCGGACAAAAGTACCTGTCAAAATCCATCCGGTTTTACCCGATTTGACCTCGAATTGATCATTTTGAAGGTCAGGTCGGGGTCACGACTCGACCCGTCCAAAACACCCAGTGGACAAAAGTAACCCTACATATCAAATTTCGTCAAAATCCCATCAAAATTCGCGATTTGACCTTGAATTGACCCGATTTCAAGGTCAAGGTCACGTCGCACGGGCAAACGAATAGGCTTACGACACTCCCCATATGGAAGTATCCCCACACACTAACTAACTAACTAACACACTAACTCCGCTACGCGTCGTCCTACAATAAGTTTTTTGTGGTACAACTTGACCATACACACCGATACACCGTGTATTTATTTCTTTTGTAATACGACTGAAAGTTTATGGTCACAATTCGACTGAATAGTCAACGAAATACTGCGCTTTTTTGGTCTCAGGTGAGAAAACATTTCTTGGTGTAATTCGTATTGGGCGTACTAGATTCTTTGCATGGAGTACTCCAGTAATTTGTTTGCGTGAATAATCGTTGTGATTGGCTAAAAAACGATGTGTTTTCAGCGGCGCCTGTGTCTTACATTTAAATTGTACAGGAAATACGATTGCTGTCATTTCTGTGTTGAACGTTGTTGGGACAACATGAATATTATCATCGACTATGGACCATTTTCCTTACACAAAGCGATCTAAATGATCTAGTTTACTAAACTAATCTTATTCCCCTTCTGTACTGGTGAACAAGCGCTTTCATTTTCAACTTGATTCCGAAATATCGAATATGATCGAGATTCGAATCGACGAATGCACAGCCCGGCCCCATGGATTTATTTTGTCATTTAATATACTTATTAAGTAACTTTCTTTGGTCGTAACATATATCAGTATATAATAACATCATTTGGACCATATTCATTGGCAACCAAACTGGTTTCAAGCGAAAAATCGCTAGAAAATTCGCAAGATTGTCAAGATGTAGCAAATTAATTAAAAGAGTTACGGGTGCGGGTGTACTCCGTTGATGCCCCGTTTGCGCGGAGTTAGAAAAGACGGGAAAAGTCGCGTGCGGCGATCTGAATAAACCGATTTTTTTCGTGGTACAATTGGAAAAAGTAGAATTGTACCACAAAACTGGAACGAGATAGCCATGGTAACTCGGGCCACTGGCCAATCAGGACATGGCTTTTAAGCATAGTTAGGCAGGGTCGTATTACAACATGAGTTAATTGTGCATTTTTAATTTACCGGATTTTTTAATTAATTTTTTTGATTAATTTTTTAATTTAATTTTTGGATTTTCAATATTTTACCTGTGTATTTTTAATTTACTGGATTTTTTAATTTTTTTAATTTAATTTTTGGTTTTTCAATATTTTACCCGATTAGACCTTATTTTACCCGATTAAGGTGAAGAAGACATAAGAATCACTAAACACGCAGTACCCGTCCCTAAAAGAGGTATGATTTAAGGTACATCGGGCGGAAAAACTGACCCGATGAAAATTTCCCCCGTGCCTAGGAACGACAGACATAAGAATCACACAACACGCATTTTTTTTTTTCACACAACACGCAGTACCCGCCCCTAAAGAGGTATGATTGAAAATTTCCCCCGTTCCTAGGAACGACAGACATAAGAATCACACAACACGTTAATTCTGCCTTTTTAATTGAGATAAATGTATTTCGCGTTTTGCGTCCGTAGTTTCGTACGCATAGTTAACCGTTTAACAACGTCGATGGCAATAAAGAGCGTTAGTCGGTTAACGACTCCAAATACGGTCAATATAAAGATCGTTGATGCCTTAACCCCCGAAGTGTCGTTTGCAGTGATTTTGATGATTGGGAGTGGAGAATGAGTGCTCAGAGCTTGTCCAAAACGTGACGTCGACGATCCCCTGTGGGTTTTTACACTTATATACGAAATTTGAGCTCGATGGGTGCAGTCGTTTTCGATTCTATAAAGTACACACATATATATATACGGAAGTCTCAAAATATATAGTAGATAGATAATGTGATCTGGCAGTTCAAAAATTAAGTGGGCCTTTAACCCTTTCTATGCTGAATGGATTTTCCACACAAGGGTCCGGGAACATTTAAAAAAAAATTATTGTATATTACCAGAAGGGTCACAGGTCCTCATTTCGAGGAAATCACACCAAGTCTAGGAAAATGGCTTTTAAAACATCTACTTTTTTTTTCTTCAAAAAATTACAAGCTAATGTCTTGCTATGGAATCAGGTGACCATATGTAGCTAAGGCCAAACTTTTTTATTTTTCTGCTTTACTGATTTTTTAACCTTGTTTTGGTAGGGTCGGTCGGAAAAAAAATAAAAATAAAAATGCTTGAATCATTTTTTTTTTTTGACATTCGCTAAGGTGGTAACTGTGTCTTTATAATTTTCTGTCAGCCATTTATAGAGAACACTTTTTGGATGTATATCACAAAATTCAAATCCAGCACTATTATTTGAAACATAGCTCAGATTATTGAATAATATTTTTAAAAATCCAGAAATAAACTCCCCCATTCAGTTATAATGTATACATTGAAAATGTCCATTATTCATCTGGATGGATGTCATGGAAAAATAAGTAGCCGACAGATAATATATTTGCAGAAGGATTCCTATTAGTTGGTGGGAAATGTTCAGATAATAAGTTTAAAACTTGTTGAACTTATTATCTGAACATTTCCTAAGGAATCTCCTTGTCTGGTCAATGAGTATTTAGTATAGAGAGGGTTAATAAACACATGGGAATGGTGAGATTAGTGGTAGTGATAAAAAAGTGAATGTGTCACTTGAGCAAACCCACATACTCATTAGTTTGTCATTCCTATCTAAGAAACCTTGTGGATTGTTATTGGTCTTCAGTCATAAAGATCACCATAAATTCCCAGGAATACAAAATGTATTCTAAAGGCCATTTAAAGTTTTAAAGTGATGTCAAGATTTATAGAAAGCATACAGGTATCTTGGTGGCTGACACATATAAACTCAAGCTGACTTCTCAGTTTTCAACTTGGATGTAGTTAAAAGTAATTAAAGCCACAGATATATAAAGTTGATGTGTCCTAGGCATCTTTAATCAGTGAAATATGGTTAGATAATTTGTTACTGATAAGCAGAAACAGCTGTCGGCTGTGAAAATAAAATAAAAATTATATTTGATTTTTATTTCCTTGTCGGGCCACAGAAAACAGGGTCGGCGGATCCATAAAGCAGTAAAATAAAAAAGTTTGGCCTGACACTGACTGACATTTGAAGTTAGAAGTTCTCGATCTTAACCTGTCTATAGTGGCCCATAACTGTAAGAAATTGTATTGCCCATCCATTGGTTTATTTTTGTGAAATACAGCAGTTTATACATTGACGTCATTGATGACGTTAAAGATGCATAATCCGAAATACAGCTTCCAAATTATTTCTTTGGCTTCGTGGTTAAAAAATATTTGATTTGAGTCGAGGAACCCACCCATCAAAGCTCAGAAAGATCAGATATCGATAATTGAAATATGTTATTTCTCGAAATGTGTAATTATTTGTGGCCCAGAAAATAGTTGTCAAAATTCTAAAATCACCTGGTAATACTGCCAAATTTTGTGATACTCAATTGATATATGGCCATATTTCATTGAACGACATGTTTATAAATAATACGTTTTGGGAAATTTTATACCATAGTTGACAGCAGTTAGCATTTTTGTGTTGTAATTAATCGATTCTGATAACAAAAGCATATTTTGGAGAAATGTTGTTGTTGTAACTTGATTATTTGGGGACCGTCTGATCGTATTGAGTACCTTTAACTGTAACTGAACATGTTAAAGACATATTGTGTACTGAAAAAAATCAATCAGTTAGTATCCAAACACTATCCCTATTGGAGTGAACTAAGATTGTTGAAAGTTCCAACCACATCGACTATATCATTTCAGAGAACATAACTTTGGAACTACATGTACCTTACTCGTATTTAAATTCGCGCAGTACTATTTTTCGTTCAGTTTTGAATTCGCGCACTTTATATTCACGCATCTATCTAGGCAAATTCAATACTGACAAAACTATTTTCGTTCAAGTCTTGGATCTGATGACAGTTTCAGCTCTCAGTATTTTCTGAAGATACATGTGTATATTAAACATGATCACAGTGGATTTACATCGTGTAAAAAAAAACTATATCACTTGTTGCGATGCTGGATGTTTATATACTCCAAATAATGATTCTGATATTGAAATAGTTACGGACTGGACATAATGCAATGAACTCGAAAACAGAAAACCACAATCGTGAAGGCAACTAACTTCAGAAAAAATCAACTCTTGGCTGTGGGGTGTGATGACATAGCTAACTCAGACTGTATGGTCACTACACGTGACATGTGACGCGATTTCAAGAAGATGCAATCTAGATTATGTGCATTTCTTACAAGCGTTTAAACACTGTTGATGTTACCAAGATTTGTTCATCGCTTGGCATTGAGTAATGGTTTTAAATTTTTGATATTGGTTGACCGAATGTACCGTACGCAAAAATGTACATATTTACTACTTTATTCTGGATGCTTTATTTTGCATAAACATTACAGCCATGATTACGTCAATAATAGTCACTGCGTATATTTCATCCATAACAATGAAGCTGTTTTCTGACTTTGATTATCAAACATATGAAAATAACTTACGTGGCATGAGTTCACACCTAAAAAAATCTCAATTTCAAACTATCAATTTGAAGGAAAAAATCATTATCCCTTATAAGCAATGTATACTATAGTACTATTAACAACAACTCTTTACCCTCACAATATGAGAGATATTTTTAAACTATGTAAAAAAAAGTGGTTTAAAAAAAAAAAACCTAGAATTTTTGAGGTCGGTCGATAGACAGTTTGACAGGAAATATTTGCAAAAACCAAACTGAATTATCTAGACAATTAAACCAACTAGGGGAAGCACTCAGTCTACCAGCTGAAATCATGACCATCTGCGTGAAAATAAATTAAACATTTTTCATTGCATAATTCAGTATTTTGGCTGCCATTTGCAGAACATTTTTGAGGAAAAAAATCACCATAAAACTACTTAATGTCTGAAAAGTTTGATCAGTATTGAGTGTTTATGTCTGTCAGATTACTGAAAACATGGTTAAATAATATTTATGTTGTTTTGGTCCTTCACACAATAAAAAAATGATTAAATGTACAGTAATTCACCAGCTTTGTCATCCAACTCGTACACCTTTCAATAACAGATCAACAGTTTTAGGCAAGTTATATTACCCATATTAATTATATTACACTGATTGTCTATTTTCATTTTTTTCTCAGGTGTCACACCACCATCATTCGTAGCTATACAAGGGGGAACAACACTATACAAGTTGACGTCATCGGGGGATGCAGTATCATGGACATCTATTGCCGTGCTCGCTGTGCTCGCTATGCTGTCACTGCTACCTGTTTTGCTCAAGAAAAAACTGAAAGATAAATTTGATTGACTACAGAATGTGATATTATTGGTGTGAGTTCTTCCAATATTCATCAATCGACTGCTATGCAGAATTAGTCATTATTACATGCTTGTTGTTAATGAAAAATATTGCCATCCTAAGTCACAGCCTGTTACATAATGTTCAAAGCATTCTGCTGATACATTCCATAAAGATAGACTTGGAGATACACAATTAGGCCAAACAAAAAAAGAGTTTTGGTTCTCGGGCAATTTTTTTTTCAAATCAATGAGGGAGGGAGGGTTTATTTTTATTTTTTATTTTTTTCTGCACATAGTAAGCATGGACAAAGATACCTTCCTCTGTCTAGTAATAATCAGAAATGTAGAGGGAACTGTTATGCATATAAACTCATTTAATCATATAAAAATGACATTGTACTACCAGTGTATGACTGGGATTACCTAACATTATATAATGCCCCTGACATTAACTGCTGTTATTGTTGTCTAAAAAGCCTGCAATTCACTGTTAACACATTACATGTTAGAGCTCAATGCACACTAATATTCAACACATATCTTTTATGGACATGTTTATAAAATAAAAAAATAAAAATTTCGTAAGTTTTTTTGTCATAACATCAGGCATTGCAATAAAAAGGCCTAATGCGGCCCCTTTTATTCAATGCGGCGGGCCCTGAGAACCAAAACCTTTTTTTTTTTGGCCTTATATATATTATATAAATGTAATGTTTGGGTAGACACCATCACACGAACCTTAAATCTCTGGGCGGTTTGAATTATTATTATTATTAAGGATATACTTGGACATGATACAATACGAATCATGATACATGATGATCAATAATACTATACATGTTATGATACACTAAAGTAGTGTTCTAAAATGATTTGCCACTTAAATTATCAGAAACAACATGTTAATAACTCGAGATTGAATTCATTTTAAATTAAAAAGCCGTTTAATATTTATCTAGAAAATTAAAGAATTCTAATTCTAATAGACATATAAACTTGAGAGAACACTACAGGCTATGTTCTTTTACACATGCCTATCTTCAGAAATTACTTGATTTCCTACATCATGATACACATAACATGATATGATATGTGTATCGTTGGAAATGTTCAGATAATAAGTTCAGCAAACTAGCTATGGTCGATAATGCAAAAAGGGTTAAAAACAAGCATTTAAATAGGGTGTCTGTCATTTGCAGAATGAGGTCCCCAGAGGGTGAATTTAGTGATGCTACCCCGCATAGCGGGCTAGCATCACCAAATTCACCCTATGGGGACCTCATTCTGCTTACAACTCAGCAGAATGAGGTTCCCAGAGGGTGAATTTGGTGATGCTAGCCCGCTATGTTGGGTAGCATCACTAAATTCACCCTCTGGGGACCTCATTCTGCAAATGACAGGCTCCCTATTTCAAGGCTTGGTTTAAAAAAAGGATATTCGGCCCTAACAAAATGAGAATATACCAAGGATCAATCTTCATATTTCATCAGTTGTTGATGCTGGTCATGAATTTCTTTAGACAAGGTAGTAATGATCATTTCTGCATGCAGTTTCCTCCTTATGATATGAGTTGAGATGAACATTAACCCTTTCAGTGCCAAGTCCGATTTTTGTATCAACCCATATTTCCTTGATCATTTTTCAAATTTATTGATTATAATAATGTGATACATTGATGGAAAGAGCTCTTTCCATCAATGTATCACATTATTATAATCAATAAATTTGAAAAATGATCAAGGAAATATGGGTTGATACAAAAATCGGACTTGGCACTTAAAGGGTTAAAGGCATTTTCAGATCATCTGTATCCTGACAAAGTTGTTTTGTTCATAGTTTGTCATTTTGACAAACAACAGTTCCCTGGTTATAATGTGCAATGAATAAAGAAGGGTCTTTACTGTTAATTTGGTTGTTTTAAATTCATGTTTGCATTTAACGTTTTACATGGGATTTGGCGAGAGAACGAGTCAAGTTTGTAGTAAATGTAAACTTTGGTGATAAGTTTTCTGGCTGAGTTTTGCAATGCATATTGTGATAAAAAGTTCTTCAAGTTCTTCCTGTCTCAAATATTAAATGTTAAAAAAAATTATTCGTAAGTAAAAAAAATATTTGTCTCTAAAACGCAAATTCTGATTGGTTGAGAATGGCTAACTCTAGTTTTCCATTCACCTGCATCTCTCGTTGGTGGGTGAACAAATTTTGATGGAGCATGTTGCATTGGACAACTCACGTCAAATACGTCATAGCCTCAGACTGGACCCGTGTGATACAGTGTAATAGCAAGTTATGTAACATATATACAGTTGTCATCGATTAATATGATGTTGTTCCAGTGCTGCTCCTAGTGACCCTATTGAACGTAGCAGAGGATTTAATGCACCGTAAAAGGATTTCTATCCCATTGGATATTTGGACAGTCATGTAAGAAAACAGTTTGTGAACTCGCCGACAAAGCCCGCTCATTCACAAACTGTTTTCATGCTCAAATCCTCCAATATCCAACTCATCAGAGTTCGTTCATCTCCTCAGTGATCTCTTGATGCAGCAAAATATTGTTAATTCTCTTATTTTACACTGAGATGGGATCCGATGGAATTTTTCTCCTGGCAATGTACAGCTGTATATCCTTGTTATTGCTCTTTTTCTTCTGAAGAGGAAAGTCACTTCTCCCTAATTTATTAATTTGAGTGGGGGTCTGGGAACTGTAATGTTTTAATAAAAATTATTTGAGTATTTCAAATTATTGAAATTCTAGAAGCTGCATTCAGTGTATTGTGAAGATTTTGTCCAATTTTATCCATGAAGAGAATCATAGTTTGCTAGCACTATCTGCGTTAATTTATCTTAATTACGAACATTACATTCGTTGATTGCGCTCAGTGGCCTGTGATATGATCATCAGTCTGACTCATGCAAACTGGAGATCTAGCCTTGAAATAGTGTATCTGATATTTCCAGAATGAGGTCCCCAGAGGGTGAATTTAGTGACATCCCACACAAAGGGCTAGCATCTCCAAATTCACCCTCCAGGAACCTCATTCTGCTCAGACCGCAACTGCTATGGGAGACTTAGGATCAGATTGAGGTTCGTTCCCCTGTTGAAGTTGATGTTCACCCATTAGTCACCTCGATTATGCATTTTATCTTCTGCAAATTAGGGGATATAGAAACTGAACAGAAGGGAAAAAGTAACTAAAAACAATGTTATATTTTTGAGATTATGGATACTTCCCAGAAGATGAGGCCTAAGCAGAATGAGGACCCCCAGAGGGTGAATTTGGTAATGCTAGCTAGCCCGCTGTGTGGGGTAGCGTCACTAAATTCACCCTCTGGTGACCTCATTCTGCAATTGACAGACACACTATCACAAGGCTTGCTGAAGTTAAATGCATTGGGTATGGTCAACTTATTTATAATTAATATGGTTTTGTTCTTCCATACACTTCCTACAGCAACATAATTATTTTGACGAAACTCATATATATGACAAATTTGTATTCGTGTGCACAAAAGCATGTGAAAATCATCTGATTTGACATGTAATTGAATTAACAGTAAATTAAATTAGTAATTAAAAAGAGATTTTCCCTAATCAATTAAGTTTGCATGAGTCACCTTCATCTTATGTCTAGTGTTCATATGTGTATAACTTCCGTGATATATGTCATATAATTTATTCCAGTTGAGTCATATGTTTATAAAATCATTTTATTTGTTGATATGCTATCAGAGTCTTATTCAGAGTCATTGATTATTATGCAAACTTAATAAAGGCCCACTTAATTTTCGAGTCACCGAATATTTTTTTATAGTGACTTGATATGACATAAAATATTATTAAAATACTATAATTCATCACCATTTGAAACATCTGTGTCTCAGAAGGTGCCCATAGAGAAATAGAAAACAGCTGAAATCATAGAAAGATCCCCCCCCCATTTTGGCTCTCCCAGAATGCAACAGAATACAAACTAAATATGAATTTCAATGGAAGGGGAATCACTATCTTTATGATAAAGAGTTATTCCCCCTCCATTGAAAATAATACACTTTTTACTACAATCTAGATGACAAAAACACGGTAACTCAACAAAAACAACATGTTCACAATTTATTACACCGCATAAGTGATGATACAATGTTTTGGAGCTTCCTCTTTCAAACGGTATACAATATGGCATATATTGTATATATGTGATCTGGGTGTTCGAAAATTAAGTGGGCCTTTAAAGATGGATTATCTCTTTAAATAACAAATTTGAAATAGTCACGTGGGTATAAAATAATAAATATGAACTAAAGACCCCTTTCCGGAAAGGCTTCTATCAATTGATATTTATTTTATTTCGAATATTTTATTGGGACCGTTTATTTGTCTATTTTTAGAACAGACCATTCGGGTGATACCATATAGCGATAGAGAGCATTAGGCTGTTCATATGGATACATACCGAACGTCAAATGTCCCAGATTGATTGGTTGTATTGTTTTATTCAATAGTTATAAGCACTAATGAGTATAATTAATGTTTATTTGTTACACCATAATATTTCTGGTCTCTGTTAACAGTAACCACTATTGTTCGTTAGCTAAACAACCACACCTTTTTAGTCCAGAAAATATTCTAAATAAAATGAATATTAATTGATAGAAGCATTTCCGGACAGGAGTCTTCGATTCAAATCTAATATTTTATACCCCAGTTACTATATAATACATGTTTACAAGAAATAATCCACCTTTAACCAAGCTCCAGGTTGAGCTTGTTGGATAGAGGGACAAGACATAATTAACAGAGTATATATAATGATGATGCAATCTTAAGTTAAAGATAGTGTATCTCTTCCAGGCCACAATTACAACAACATAATTTTATAAAACCAGTCTTCAAGCTTTTTTGTTAATAAAATAGATACAACTGAAGATTTGGTAAATTATTTGTCTTTAAAGGCATCATAAAATGGTTCATTTCTGATGCAGCTAAGCGTAATTTGCCATTTAAAGGCACGAATGTCCTTGATTGTAGGTTATAATTTAGAAATAAAAGTTAACAAATTATAAATTTCCTCAAGAATATACTAAAAGTATAGTATAATAGCCTCGAAACACACTTTTGCGAGTCGACCATTTGTTTATGTACAGCACATAAAGAGTGTGTGTTATAAGCAAAACAATCCCCACCGTGGTGATTTATTTTTGGAGATTGATTCACACAATTTCACGGTGACTCATTCAACACCAAAATATTGAGCGGATGAGGATTAGCGAGAGCGATATAACGGTATGTTGTAGCAACATGGTACAGCTTTAACCAAAGTTCATTTAGTGGGATCTCCCCATGAGAGTGTTTTGCTTATTTCAAACTCTTTACATAGAGTACTGTAACATAACATGGATTTTGTTTACTAACAGTGTATACGATCTTGACAATAACATGCTATTTATGTGATATTTATGATTTTAACAGATGTGATTATTTTAACAGCAATACCTGTCATGAAGGCTGCCTGTCCCTTTATTCTCCTAGTTGAAATTAATTTGCCTAGATTTAGGGTTCTAACAATTTAGAATTCTCCCTCTTCTCCTTACAGTTATGTTCCAAATGTTTTCACGAGATTTCTTTTCCTAAAACTGTCCCAAGATTGTGATAAGAAATTCTAAATAAAATTTATATTAATTGGGAAAAAAGCTTTTTCCCGGAGGTGATCTCAATTCATATTTATTATTTTATACCCAGAATCTATATAAGCTTGCCAGCACCATATACACTATCTTTAACCCTATTTTTTAGTACATTCTTATGGACAAGTACTTATCCCGTAGGAACTGTTCAGATAACAGGTTCAACAAACAAACAAACATGTTGACTTATTATCTGAACATATAAATACCATTTATAGTAAACTAAACATTTTTTCTGATCTCCATAATAATATTGCAAAAACTGAAAGCAGATATTAAATTTCAGTTTATAATTGGAACTTGGTCCATTATCAAGACCTTGGTTTGGTCTGGCTTAAAATTTTAATTTGCAACACAAAGACAATGACTGCAGTAAATTGTTTCAATTTTGCACAAAACATTTGCATGTTCTAACATTTGCCTTGGCTAAATTATAGCAGAGGTAATTTCTTTTTGCCTGGGCATTTGCCTCAGCTCAGCCGATAGCCCTTGCTAATTAGTAGGGTTGGTTCAATTTGATTCATTTTTGGTAGGAACCAGGAAGTGTGCTTTTGGAAGAAGTATGTCCAAATGGTATAATCATTCCATGATAGACATTTGCAGAATGAGGTCCCCAGAGGGTGAATTTAGTGACGCTACCCCTCACAGTGGGCTAGCACATCATCAAATTCATCCTTGGGTGACCTCATTCTGCATGGCCTTATCTGCTATGTGAGGCCTAAACTCAGATTTATGTTCCCAAATGTTTAAGATGGTGATGTGCACCCATCGGGCACCTCAATTATGCATTGTGCCGTCTGCAAATTTAGGGATATTGAGAAAATGTACTAAAAAAGAAAACTTTTCTAAACAAGTTTCTAAAGAAACTAAAAAAGAACATCCCCCATCATACTCTTCTAGGTGCAGACCCAGGAATATGGTGCTGGACATTTGCAGAATGAGGTTCCTAGAGTGTGAATTTTGTGACACTACCAGCTTCATATAATTTCTCATACCCAAGTGCGTTCATGTTCTACAAAATCTAGTAATGGTGACATATGTCTTGAAAAATATTGTTATTCCATTTAAAATGTACCATATGTTGCTCAAATTTATATAGTCATTGGTGTATATCCTATACAAAATAATTAGCATAAATCAGACTTTAATTGTTTCATGTATTACAATGTTTTATTTATATCTTTATTCCTTAATTTGTTGTGAATTGTTTTCATTTCTATTGTAAAAAATTCAGAATCTCGATAATAAATGTTATATTCAGTCTTGAGTTTGTGTCTTTCATCCAGTAAGAGGGTACAGTAATGTCCAAAATAATTTACCCCTAAACCACAGCAGTATTATGAGAAATTTTTCATTATTTAGTCGGAAATATGGCTTGCTGCCATTCATCGGAAAGCTCTCGGTGAGAGCTTTCCAAAGAATGGCAACAAGCCATATTTCCGACTAAATCCTGAAAAATTTCCCATAATTCTGCTGTGGTTAAAGGGTCATATACTTTCGGCATTACTGTAGCTACCTCACTTACTACATGCGACATCCGTGTGATGCCAATATCAGCCTATTTAATTCTTCTGGCGCTTTAAATGGTATGAATATTGAAAGATATACAGATTTCCTGTATAAATGTATGATGTTAATCATTGGGTAAATGTGAGCTTGAATTTCTGCCCCCACCCTCCAAACCGGCACTCCCTTATGTGCCATTTTATACGGGCCTGCTTTACATTATGGTAGTATACATGGGCCTCATCTATATCTATATGAACTGTCGGTCTGTTATGTAGAAATTCACGGGGGGACAATCTAGATGGCACCAAAGGGGTCTAACAGGAGTAATTTTTTACGAGAAAGATATTGATGTGGATTAAAATCTTATAAAGTAACGCTGTAGTTGTCAGGCAGAACAGGGGGAGGGGCAGCAAAAGATATTTCGCCAATTTCCACCAAACTTATACATAATCATAATACACGATATGAGGACTCGATTGGTGTGGGTTAAGCATGTTAAAATAGGCACCGTTCGAGTCAGGGGTGCACGGAAGGGGGAGGGGTACCAAAATTGATAAAAACAAAATTATAAGTTTGGTGGAAAGCGTCATTCGAGTCGGTGCATGGAGGGGGAGAGGGACATCATGATAAAAATAGTTTTAGTACCTATTTTCACCAAATGTATAAATATTCTCCGTGATACGATGAATCTAATCGGTGGTTTAAATACACTAAATTGGTGGAGAGATGGGGGGGGGGGGCATTGGATTTGATACTATTTTATTTATTCGCCGATTTCCACCAATATTATATATATTCATATTCGTATTAGTCTAATTGTGTTATTTATAGATATCAAAAGTGACACCGCTTGTATCAGGGATGGGGAGTGGAGAATCACTGATAAAAATATGTTTAGTGCCAATTTTCACAAAATTCATACACGAAATTTCTTCTCAATTGATATAGTGGTTATATACTGGTTATAAACGACAAATTTGTCTGTTTGTGTTCTATATAACTTTACGGGGACCATCTATATGGCACCAAAATGGTTTAAAGTCATGTGAAACACTCCTGTAGGGTGATCAAATGGAGAATAATCTTGCTCAAAATTATTATCTTTACGAATATTAATCCAAATTGACAACACACATCGTCATTCATATATGTATTAATTAAATGCAATGACTCTCGATGTCGAAATCGTTTGCGTTAGTTTATCGCCAATAGTTGCGTCCCGAATCTGATGTAAATATTTACAATTTGAGCGTAGTTCAGACGATGTTTTCGAGTGGTAAGATAGATTTCTTTTAAATTTTCGGTGATATGAGTAGAATGCTACATTTCTCAGGTTGGTATAGCACTATAAGTTCCACGCACCCGAACAAGTCCATAATATGTCTTTAAAGGTACTCAATCCGATCAGAGGGTCCTATATTACTATTTCTTTGGCTTTGGGGGGTGAAAAATATTTGATTCGAGTCGAGGAACCCACCCATCAAAGCACAAAGTGATTAGATATCGATTTTTGAAATCTATTAATTTTCGGAGACGTAGCCCACAAGTTGGCAGAACCACGTGATCAAAACGGACAAATTGCGGGTATAAGATGGATAACTCTAAAATCAAGTGGTTATTATTGTTAATAGTATATAAGCACTTGATTTTAGAGTTATCAATCTGACACCCGCAATTTGCCCGTTTTGAGCACGTGGTTGTGCCAAGTTGTGGGCTACATCTCCGAAAATTAATAGATTTCAAAATTCGATATCTAATCACTCTGAGCTTTGATGGGTGGGTTCCTCGACTCGAATCAAATATTTTTTCCCCCCAAAGCCAAAGAAATAGTAATATATGACCCTCTGATCGGATTGAGTACCTTTAACAGCTTGGTAACTTTTTACGAGGAAGATAATGGTGTGGGTTAAAATTTATAAAGTGACGCTGTTGGTGTCCGGGGCAGAAAATGGTGAGGGGCATATACGTATAATCATCTCCATGGCATGGCAACGTTCGAGTCAGTGGTGCACGGAGAGGGGCACCTATACATTTATTAAAAAGATATATTTTTAGCGCCTGTTTCCCCAAAACTGTAAAAAATATATTCTTCTCCATGATACGAGGAATCTAATAGTGTGAAAGATGCCAAATTGGTGCCGTTTGGGTGAGAGATGAGGGCACTAAATTTGATAAAAATGTGTTTACTTGTCGATTACCACCCAACTTGTACTTAAGCTTCTCTGGAGTCTAATAGACGTGGATTAAATATGTCAAAAGTGGGATTAGAGCCATGAATGGAACTGATACACATATGTTTAGCACTAATTTCCCCACCAAAATACACATTCTTCTCCAATGATACGAGGAAACAAAATCAACTCACACGGGTTAAAGAAGCCACATTTTGGTGACGTTTCGGTCAGGGATGGAGATAGCTAGGAGGGGTACTAACACTAACTAAGAATGTTTTAGTCTCCGATATCCACCGAAGTTACATTATATCAGCCACATAATTCGTTCTAATGAGGTTTTGTCGTTCAAGTTTTACAATATCGACAAATGGTGACCGAATTAAGTCATTTAATTCACCAATTATTTTCTCTCAACTCTCATATTTATATAGGGACGGGAATCAGGGCATTCATATAGTGAGCTTGCAATAACAAATACATACAATTAGAAAACATGGATTAAAAGTATATTTTTCATTATATACACATATAGACTTGCAAAATGAGGAACCATGAACCGTCAGAGCCTCAGAGGATTGCATGTTATAATGGCTCACGTATTATAACACAATTCTAGATATTTTCCACAAAAAAATATACTATTTATCAAGAGAGATGGAAATGTAATGAAGGCCTGTTAAGATATTGATCACATGCAGCGTGCAGTGAATTATAGATAAAAGAAAACCGTCAGTATCCCGATAATT
Organism: Siphonodentalium dalli; assembly: GCA_032622095.1. Taxonomy (NCBI): domain Eukaryota; kingdom Metazoa; phylum Mollusca; class Scaphopoda; order Gadilida; family Siphonodentaliidae; genus Siphonodentalium; species Siphonodentalium dalli. The sequence goes on from CP136067.1 coordinate 42,545,923, forward strand.
TTCAAGATTTTCCAATACTGGAATCTGACAAGGGTACACCTGCCCTGATACAGAGGATTTCTGTTATTTATAGAACAACCTAAAATCTCGCGCTGTTTCGTGCACATGTAGCTAATATATAGCAACATTTCTTCTAAAGTGAGAATAATTGTCCAGTATAGCACCATGAACTGAGGTGCACCTGGGCATTTCTTACATCTGTTTCTTCGTGGATAACCGGGTGTCCTCAAACTCTTAGTCTAACCCACTATACTGCTTACATCTCTACGTATAAAACCCAATTGTCATCTGTAACTTTTGTAATGTGTTTATGGTGTCCATGATTTTATCCCAATAAAAAAAAAATATTAAAAACAAAATAAAAACAAAAAAATACGATTTTAAAATGATAACGTCTGAAGTATGCGCAGTTGTAAATAAGTAAACACTTCTTTGCTGGTGGGACGAATTAATCGCGATAAACAAAATGACAATCACTTCGATATGTGAGCCACTATATACGTATAATCCACGTATATAAGAATGACGTTTTTTGATACCATTTGGATATACGATTTATGAGAATATATACGTACACGTAACACTTAGGGCAAGAGTATTATCTATTCCCACCAAATGTTCACAACAGAGGGTTTCACATCACATTAACTTGGGCAACGCCGGGTAACCCTGCTAGAATACTAGCTCTGGCGGAGCAACGAACGCGTTACAAGCCCAAGTGTTTTCGCCATTTGCAAAGAATACATGTGCATGTATTTTGTCAGTGTGTTCTTCAATGTCTTGTTATTTTTTAATGAACAGAGGTCAATTTTTTATAAAACCTTGGGGTGGGTCCCCAATTGCCCTTTGAAAAAAAAACTTAGGCCTATGTGTTTGGTTGGAGGGGTGGGTGTCCGAGATCGGATAGGAAAAAACTTGAGTTCCCGGGGTGGTGGGTCCTAAAAATTCAAATTTCATCCTTGTATCACGTAGTCCCCCCCCCCTGCCTGAGTCGCGATTTTCTAAATGAGACGCAAATAAACCTCTAATATTCCTGGTCCGCGAGGTCCATGTGGTTAATCCATTTTCTTGTGATTCTCGATAATGAACCGAAAGAAGGAAACTCAATCCTGTCTCCAAACAAATATTTTTGGCTGGCGCGAACGATATTTAATTATCTATTGAATATTCTCATAATTGTCACGCGGGAGACTTAAAGGCCCACTTATATAGTTTTAGAGTCACCGATTATTTGTTTATAGTGACTTGATATACGGTTTTAATAAAAATCTATGCCATAAAATACTGTAATTCATCACCATTTGAAACATCTGTGTCTCAGAAGATGCCCATAAAGAAATAGAAAGCAGCTGAAATCATAGAAAGATTCCCCCCGTTTTGGCTCCCAGAATTCAAACTAAAGATGAATTTTCAATGAAAGGGAATATAACTCTATCTTTAAGATATAGAGTTACCCCCCTCCATTGAAAATAATACAATTTTGACTACAATCTAGATGAAGAAAAAAACACACGTTGACCAGTACTCAACAAAAACAACATGTTTACATTTTATTTCACCGGATAAGTTGACAATACAATGTTTTGGAGCTTCTATTTCAAATGGTATATAATATGGCATATATTTTATATATGTGATCTGGGGGTTCGAAAATTAAAGGGTCACGGTACCGAACATGCACATTATACTTATATTTATATTTTGGTGTAGGCCTATACTTTTCAACCTGTGAATGTGACTTGATTGTCGATAAAAAAAAGTACCTTTGAATATCTAACTATATTCAAAATATTCAACTTTAGAAAGATAAACTATAAATAGCTGGTTATCCATTTGGTTAGAATAAAATGATAAAATCCAACATTTTACTCTCATATTTATATGATTTATTTATGAACCAGTGCGTCTACAACCAGAATTGTTTCCTGCACTGAATGCAGATAATTACAAATTATAAAATCTATAGTGCGCACAAACCACAAAAGTTATTATGACATCAGCGTTCCATACATTATGAGGAATTGCTGTTTTGTATGCTTTCGGCGTTCCGTATTCGGCAAACTCATCAAAGATGGCGGCGACATAACGAATGCAATGTTTAGAAGATCATTTGATCGAAATTTGATGAAATGGCACGCTTGGTTGACTACTTCATCGTTGTTGGATATGACTACGATAAAGATAGTATGTAAAATTTCGTTTTTCGTGTACATAAACAGTAATTTGCATCAAAATAATACGCTTTTCTGTCGGCCGTTGACAGAGTCAGACCGTCTGCACTTCAGAAACCGCATCCCAATTTGGCATAAACTCAAGATGATCAAGTGTTAGGGCTTTGATTGCGTATCAGTTCTATTTGTTCGATTTTTCTCTTATCTGAGTATCCTAATATTGTTTTATTTTATTTAGGGCCCTGGAAATTTGAATGGAAAATGGGTTCAGCCTCACCTCAAGGTCCTCCGGCGAATCAAATAGCTTCAAGTTCAATAATTAATTTAAATATTAAGGAGAGATGTTCTGATTCAGATCTGCTATTCATATGATTCAGTGATCTGTATCTATTCAATGTTTCTGTGCAGTGGCCAATGATGGCTTTGGGTTAGGCTCTCCGAGAGAAGG